>CM024181.1:1470138-2940277 GCA_013433145.1 Ascaris suum
TTAGCGTTACTGTGAAATACAACGATAATATTGTATCTTTTTTTCAAAGGTGTGAATGTAATAAATATAATTGAAGAGTGTGAGGAGGTAGAAGAAAAGGAAAATTTGGAGAGGTATACAGAGATAAGAAATTCGTAAGTAAGTGGTTTCTGCTGGTTGGTTGGCGAAAGCTTTGAACAGGTCGAACGAGGTCATAAAATTGCGAATAGAGGTTCGGACGTAATGCTTATCGTTGATGACGCTAAATATTGGGGTTTTTTTTTGCGTTATCTTCTCAGTGTTCTTTTTCTATAGAGATATGGGAAGATCGATTCGTGGAAGAATTTTATGAAAGTGTTGAAAAGTAGCAAGCTTTGGTTTTTATGAACGGCTTTTTCGAACTTCTTGCCTTTAAATTATTTGTTATTTATTTTGAGAAGCCTCTTGGGTAATTTTTTTAAGAGAAGAATTTTATAGAAGAAAATTGCTAAAGAGTGTAAAAAATTTTGCGTTTGTATTGGAAATAAGAGTTTTGAGCATAATTTCTTTTTTTTTTTGTATATTTGTACGTGCCGATTTTTATCTTTGTTTTTTTTTTTTGAAAATAGAATGAAAAAATATTCATTTTTCATTATCTCTTCCAAAAAAGTGTTTCAAATTTTAAAATGAATCGGATTACATGGTTGTTTGAAAAGACGATGAGAGGATGTTGTTTTATATTGTATGGATGCACTATTCAACTTGGAACGAAAACTATGATAGTTCTAGTAAATAATTTACATATTTTTAGCGATTTTTTGGCTATTTAGTATTTGAAAGTTTTCCTTCTTTTGTTTTCTTTATTTTTATTTTTATTTTTTCTTTTTTTTATTTACAAGCATGCGTCATACTTGGAATAAATATTTGATTATTGATTTTAAAAATTGAAGAATTTTTAAAAGAATTGTTAACTCCTCTTACACCTTGAGCTTTGTATCAGCCAACTGCATATTGTTTGGCCAAACATCTTTATCAGCTATCATTGTATCGGGTACGTTCTTGTAGAATATGTTATCATCAATACTCGCTGCAAAATGATGATATCTCAGTAGAGTTTAGCAAAAACCGATGGTATCTAGGTGATTTTACTCCTCAACGATTGCGCATGGTCATAAGAGGTTATTTCTCAGGTGTTTTGCCATTTCTGCAATAGCAATTAATATGAGCATGATATGGGGTTTTGCGTTTTTGTGACGTCATTAGTACACACATTTTTCCCGTCGTTATATTGATTGTGCGGAGCTTGCGTCATGTGTGAATATCATGTCTGTATGTGCGTGTGTCTGTGTCTGTATGTGTGTGTGTGTGTGTTTGTGGTATATATTTGAGTATTTATGTGTGTTTATGTTTATTTCATTTCGTTATTGCTTTCGATTTCTGTTCGTTACCAACCACATATTTCATTTATTAGTTTTAAACTTTATTCAGCGATTTCATGTCTTCGACTTTTTTTTCTCATAAAGTGTAATTTTTTGTTGGGGGTTTTTTTTTTGCAATCACATTATTTGTTTTTGTTGTATTGTTTATTATTTCATGCGAATATGCAATGATATATCGGTAGCGATTTTTATTTTTGAGTAAATTTTTATGGAAGAAATTCTCCGATTTTTTTTCATTCTTTTTTTTTTCTTAATATTATTGAAAGAAGAAAAATAAGCAAATGAGTGTTAATTGAATGGTATGTTTGCGTGTGGAAAAGCAATGTGCATTTCTCAACTCTGTGTGTATGTTTGCGTCTCGTTGTTCTTTGGTGTTATGCTCTGCTATGTATGTATCCATTGGAGTGCACGATCGCTTTTTCTCTCGTTCTCATCACTTTACATCATCTCTCATTTTGTATGTTGTATATGCGATCTCCGAATAGAGCATAATATTTTAGATAGGATAGTATTCGGTTTGCATAAATACAAGTGGTAGTGAAAATGCTGACCGTTGAAGTAGGCATTATTGTCGTCATCGACGGTCGGATGGGGGGTGGCGATACGAGGGCATGGCATCGGAGCACACTTTGGGACAGACCAACCTCGATGACGGCACCTAGATCTATTGATTGCTGCTCGGTCCCTCTTGCCTTTAGCAGGGAAATTATTTGCGACAGCAATGCAGCAAACCAACGAGCCAGCCTGCCAGCCGATTGGGAACGGTGGCAGCAACACACTTGCCTTTTGGCATCCCATAGACAAATCACTCGTATGAGAACAGCAACATTTTTTGTATATGTACCCTCGATAAAGAATCGATTTGTGCTTGGGCATGGCTCATTTATATGTTCTTTGACCGCCTAATTTCCATATATATATAAGAGGGGTTGAAGATGTTGAAGAGAGCTCGAAGGAATCGAAGTAGATTTATTGGTGTGGAAGAGCACTGAACGAGGTGAGGATACTGATATGAACAGTTGAAGGGAATGGTATAGAACGGAAAGTTTTGGTTGTGTTTAGTGACAGCCAGCTGGTGTTGTTGTACTTGAACAGTATATAGTAAACAAATAAGCATAAATGATGAAAGTAGTCATAGCATAGCATTTGGGGTCTATAATTTAATGAAGAAAAAATAGGATAGATTGCTAGCGAATTTTTTTTGATCGTTTGTGGGAAACTCTTTTATATTGTTCAACGAAGTTAGACATGAAAAACATGGATTGAACAAAATGATAGAAAAGGAGACGTTTTTTTTTTTATCTTTTCCTCTCATAATTTCGAGAAGAAATTTTTAGAAGCGCTGAAATTTTTCAGGAGAGATTTTTTTTTAAAATTTATTTTCTAGCTATAAGCATAATAAATTTTTTGAAATGCATCTATTTTTGCAATTTAATTCTTATTTGTTTTTTTTTTGCTTCAGAGAGTGGCAATTGAATTTGAATAATTTACCTGTAGATTACCTGTAGATTAATCAGGTGAATAGAGTCGATTAACTTGAGAGATCGGAACAAGAGTGATGAATCGAATAATGATCGCTACGTTTGCTGTTGTGTTGCTTTTTTCTTTTTTTTTTTTTTTAAACGTGGAAGGTAGGAATTTTCTCATTATTCTTTAATCATTAAAATTGCATCGTTTCAATAATTTTTAGCAATTATATCGAAGTTGTGATTCTTTTAGTCAAAAATTTTTTTCTCTATGAATTTTTTTCTCAAATTTAAGCTATTAGTCCAGGCCTCATTTCCCACTTGGATTGGAGTGGAAGCGGTTACCTTCGTAATTTTGATATTTCTGCGCAATAATTTTAGAAAATCATTATGAGATTAAAGGGAGGGGTAATCTGAAATATTGTATACGCATAGGTAATTGAAACTTGAGGCTGTGAGTGCTAGTTATTCCTGAAATTAAAGAGAAGGGACTGTGGTGAGGAGGGAGAAGGAGGGGGAGGTTGATGGAAGGATAAGTAGGATTAGAACTACCTGCATGTAAAGGTTGCTTTTATTTTTCTCTTTTTTTTTGTAGCTTTTTTTTTAAATTTCGAAAAGGCAGTTAGAGGTTCAATGAAGTGATTCTATTCTATTGGCACTAATCTTTTCGTTTGTTCTTGCTTGTCGTCAATTCTTTCTCAACAATTGACATGAATAATAGAAGTATTTACATTATATCTCTTATCAGACTCTCTAAATGGATAAAACAACGATTATATCGACGTTTTTTGCATTAATTTGTTTTAACTATTTTCTACTGTTCTATTAAATATATGTATATATAAATGTGCTATCTTTTGAGGCATTCGGTATCACGGTGCCAAATCAACAGAATACGGCAGCAAGCAGCCAGCCATCTCGGAAGCTGGAATCCGACGATGTGAGTGATGATATTTATGCTTTTTTTGTGATATTTATTGAACCGATAGTTTTTCCGGTTTGAAAATGTTTTCGGGTACCTAATTGATGGTAATTTGATGCGGGACATTTCAACAGCACGTATCCACTCTTGATGTAGTGGCTGGTAATTCGTATGATTGAGACAGGCGGGTAATGTTTTAAGGATTAATTTCTGGAGAAATGATTAGGTATTGTGTTCAAGGCTAGAGGTCATATAAATGAGTCCAAAAATTTCGTTCAGAATCTGATCGTCCCAGGATTTCCAGGCACGAAATTCCAGAGCTTATATTTTTCTGCTCTTGCAAGTTGAAAGTTGGGTATGCTAAAGAGGAGAGGACTTCTCAGACTCTATGAACTTCTATTTTCCCTTCACCTTCTCATCATTCGCAACTCTGCCGCGCTTGCTGCATATGGTTTCCGCTCATTCATTGTACTCCTCTTGTTTCTTTATAGTGTGGATCATTTCTAACGGAATAGTGCATTATTTCTCTGGTGATTTTAATGCGAACGGTTGTTTTATTCAGATGGAGACGGGTGGCATGGGTATGGGTACATCGGCGAATGCGCCAATGGTTGTAATGGCTGGTGGCGGAACAATTGGTTCCATACCATCAGCGGCAGGAATGATAGCTGCACCACCACCGAATGATTTCTCAAATGTTAGCAGTACGGGTTCGGTATCAGATCGCGAGCCGGAGACTCCCGAGAAAATACCAGGATGCGGTAGGCCAGCTAAAGGCAACTCCGAGAAGAAGCCGGCTCGCAAGCGGAAACGCGCTGACGATGGGCCCAGATCGGAGCGCAAAATTACTGAATGCTTTCGGGTATGTCTTCTCCATTCTTGTAACATTCTTTTTTATTTCAGCGAGAATATTGCTCGTTATGATTGTGCGGGCTACCATATGATTCCGATTAGAGGCCCTAGGCATACAAAATTCTTACTGTAAATGATATGGATTTCACTATGAAAGGACTTTTCAGCGTTAGAAAATGGTTTCTATTTGGGGTCCTGTGGTAATGGAATAGTCAAAGCTTCCGAGCAATAAGCACTTTTATGCCTAGGAGGTAATGACTTGTAGCTTTGTTTTAATTCTCGAATTGACCTTATTTCCCAAGTTTCTTTAGAAACAAAATCACTCTGACGTCTGTCATTACTGGCTCTCTCTCCCCCTCACCCCTCCCTCTTCTTACCTCATCATCCCCACCTTCGTTTTGCTACAAGCAGACGAGCGCCATTTCCTTGCCCATATGTTCAGCCTCCTTTCCTTCGACATGCGCTCCCTCCTTCCCTCCCTCCCTCACCCTTGTTCCGCTATTACACAAGTGCATCATTAATATAACTTGGTGTTTTTTGCCTAGTTGTTTTGTATTGCTGAAGTATTTTGCTGCCGTTGTCTGTTCTTGTTCCCTTTGTGCCAGACAAGTAATGAGGTAGAAGGGAGCAGATTTGGATGAAGTTTGCATGTCGTTATAAATCGTTTGGCTGCGCAGTCGTCTAGGAGACACCATGTAAATCATCCACATCCATCGCTTAGAATGCACTCTCGAGCAGATGTCCGCAAGTGAATCGACTTTTTCACTTAAAGGCGTAGAGAAATTTTGCATTTTACTATGAAATTGAATTGGTTGTTTACTGCAGCTTTTGCATGGTTTATAAAAGCGAACTTTTTTGTGAGGATGGGAGATTGAGTTTGTGCCTGTATCTGTATGTGCGCCAGTCTAAGTGCATGTACCCACGTATTTATGTGCTAGTTAATCTGCTTGGTATTCCAAACTTGTTGTCCAGAAAGCCTGGATTGTAGAAACTATTATCGTTGCACTATCGGAGATTATATGTTGATTATGGGGATTTGAAATTTACGCTTGATCGTTTATTGATTTATTAATTTATAATCAATTTTATATTTATGTTTTACGCTTTTATTTGTTTATGTTTTATGTTATGGGCACAAACAATAGATTTATTTTTTATTGTTAACGAATCATTAGTAATATTGGTAGCATTTTTTAATGGAGTGAATTTTTAGAATGTTGGATCGAGCCCAAAGCGTTTTTCCTGTATGGTACAAGCGGTTAATGGAGATAGTTCAAGCAACGAAAATGTAATTTTTGAAATTATTTTTCATTTCGGAATTTAATTTGAATGAGGTTAAAATTTATAATTGGAAGTGATCCAATATCCATTTAGATGCGGATTCATCGATTGTTTTTTGTGAGCTTTCTCAAGCGTTTGATTAAATATTGAGTGAAAATTTCAAACGTAAATATATGATTGTACAAGATAAGATGATGATTTTTTAAAAATATCGCTTCAATGTTAAACTATGGTGTGAGGATCAGGACCCTTTAAAAAACTTTCGAGTGATTTTTCGTCATATTTTTTTTTGTCCTACTTTAGATGTGATTATTTCAGTTTAATCTAACATCAGTCTCGCCAGTACCAAATAATCGTATGACGCCGAATCATTTGGCGGTCTATACGTCAAGCGATTCGAATCAAAGTCCTCCACAAGCAGCTCGTCCTAAATGTGATTCTGAGGTTCGATCTTTACAATTCATGTTCATGTTTTAAAAAATATCTTTTGTGTATATATATTGTTTAGGCATGAAACATACTAGACATATTGATTAACGATTATTGTAAGTAAAACGGATGTTATCCGATGAGCGTATTGGAGAAAACGTAAACCTTGGAGTATAGAAAGAAAGCACTTCAAGGCTGCAGAGTGCTCATTTTTCAATACCACCCAGGGAGAATTTTTACGTTTACTGGTTGTTTTTTTTTTTTCATTTCTGATTAAATTGTGGTGTCGTCCCTTTTTTTGTTCTCACTTAATTAAATTTTTTTATTCGTTTTCTTTCCTTAAATTAGTTTTTTAACCATACATTTACCTTATGTTGATTGCACTTTTATGCGTTTACTCCAAATTTGAAAAGTTTTGTACACCGGCGACTGGAAAGTTTTAATTGCTTCCGTAAGTAATAGGGTTTCTATTTTTATATGCCCATTTGCCCACTTATTTCCGTTTGCATCGTTAATATTGATGAATTTATTCACGTGATTAATTATGGCGCCCATAAAATTTCAGTTTCTTTTCAATGACCGGAAATGAAAGAGGAACTTAGAAGTCGATGATATTTGCGCAGTAGTTTGACACTCTGTCATTTGTTTTTTTTTGTAGTAATTATCGATTGGTGATATATTGGTCGGCGTTCGGCATCAGTGAATTGTTGTCCTATACGTTTAGGTACAAACTGATGAAGCGTGGACAGCAAGTGAAGATGCAAGAGCTGAACTAGCGAAAAAGGATCGCATAATCGAGGAAATGCAGAGGGTGGTCGACGATCTCAAACAGCAAGCCATCAAGAAGGACCGTCGTGTAGAAGCTTGCAAGGAGACTATCAAACGATTGCTTATTCAGCAAAGTACGATGGAACGTAAGCAGGTAATGTGTTACTCGTGTGTTTAATATGCAGTATAGCCTCTAGTTAAGTAGATTTCTTGCTGTTCACGAAGAGGATTGCTGAGAAGTTTTGTATGGATTGGCTTAATCGGTGTAGGTACCCCGGTTGGCAATCGGAAAGGTTCGGTTTCTTATATTTTATTATAGTGTTATTTCATGTATACTTTTTATAGAGGCTTCTTTTACTAGATATTTTGGAGTTTGCAATTAAAGAACGAAAAGTGGGATTTATGATTTGAAATTATGGCTCGTTGATGATTTTCGTTTAACTTCAATGTATCATCAAACGTTTTCTTTCCATTTTTCATCGATTGTTGAATATCCTCGCAATATCATCATTAGAATTTTCACTGCCGTCCCCTCCTCGTCGAAACTGCAATCTCGACGTCAATATTGTATATTGCTGTGAATGCTGTTGAAGATTTCTTGAATATCATTTAACAGCGGACATATTGTACGGATTTTTTGTTAATGTATTTATTAATCTTTATGTTTACCATTGAACTGTATGCCGTTTAATTAGGTTAAATGTTTGTAGGCGAAGGCGAAGTGCATGGAAGATTGTTTACGAATAGGACAATTCAAGCCGACTAGACATCGAGAGGAATTTCGGGAGATGTGGTCTGACGGATGGGCATTCGAGGAGATCACGAAGGCACAACAGAGGATCACCAACGAACGCAACGAAATTGTGAATGCGTCTCAAAATCTCAGGAAACGAAAACCCACTGCAAACGCTGCGAAGGATCCGTCAAGGAGGTCTGTTGTTGATAGTAATAGTAAGCTAGTGTTCGCAAATACAGTAGGTTTTTGCAATAACACAGTGCGCTATTATTAACTGATGTTGATTTTCACACAAACAGTAAGCTATTCACGGCAATAGCAAGCTTTTATTGTCTTGAAGCCCACCTTTTTCCCACCGCATGCAATATTTTGAAGATTTATGTCGTTCGCAGTTCCAAATCGGCGTTTATTCGAAGAGAGAGTTTAGAACGAGGGAGGAGCTAGGGATATGGTGTTCGTACGTTTTACGACGAAAGCATATTGAAAACAAATATGGGAAGCGATTGTGCTATGTTGTGTGCATCAGGAAGGAACTTGTTTGAGGTGTGGTATTTGTGACTTTTGCAGTTGGCGGTTACTGAGGAGAGTCTAAACAGAGGGGAGGGGGAAGACATTCTTTAAAGGGAGGAATAACGGTTATGGAGAGTGTTATTATCTCTGTTCGGAGCATTATTCTTATAAGTGAGTGAATAATCCTATGGCCATGTTCTAACTGGCTTGCCGGTATTTTTTGGAATACCATTTTTAATCTTATCCTCTGTGATACATATCATTCTTTAAAGGAGTGGATCGGCGAGTTTGGATGGGACGTTACCATCAACATCATCAGGTTCAGGTGGAAATGTCGTGACAACGCCTACCGATGATCTCTTTGCTCGTCCTGAATTGCCCAAGGAACTCTCTCTCCAGGAGTATATGGAGCAGGATGAGATTTATCGACTTCGCAGGGTTGGTTTGCTTTAACTAGAGATACTGGAATTTGCGGATTGATTCCGTAAGCTTCACAAATGGGCAAGTTTCTTTTTTCTTGCCTTTAGATGTAAGGATTACATAAGTGTGGCAGAAAACGTGTTCGGATCTCCTCCTTGGACTAGAGATACGGGAGAAGGCTTTTTATTTGCTTAGGTATCTAGCGATTTTCTTAGCATACTGGAGAAGGCTAGAAAACAAGCGGACTTGTTTTTTGAACAGTGTTGATGGAAAATTTACGAGACAGTGCACGGCTTATTAGTTAACATGGCTTGCCGTTAGCGTCGAATAAACGTTTCGTTTAAAACTCCCTGTTCTTCACTTCCCCTGTTGTTTCGAATGCAACTTTTTTTAGTTATGAGGATATATGGCTTCTATGGTTAATATGAAGATTCGACGATAGGAAATAAGCAATATTGTCACGCGTTTTCGCTTCCTTAGAAATTGAAATGTTATCTTGTTGTTTTTGTTTGGATATCTTTCACTAGCTCCGTCTGAAAACAGGTATGTAGACTTTATATCAGGTTTAGGTATAGGTGTATGAGGTGCACGTTTGCTTTATCAGGTGTGGGCGTTGCGGGTAATGCGGAGCATTATTTCAGTAGATTTCTGGAGGAGCTAGTTTATAGTAGATAGTGTTTGTTTAAGTGAATGAAAGATCAATTTTTGGGTACATAGTGGCGACCGAAAAGCGCATTTTGTCACTATTAGCGCTGATAATTTCCTTGGGAGCGTGCACATGCTTGCTTATTTCTGTTTTGTGAGTATAAACCGATAATCCAATACGTGGAGGTAAAAGTTGTTTACTCCAACTTAATGGGAAGCCATTATTTCTGTATTGAGGCATAGTAGTGGAGAATGAAGATCCACGATGGAATCAGCGAATATCGACCTAATTGTTTAGTTTTTTTTTCTTTTGAAAGAAACTTTAGATGAGCAGAATGGGTCGAGCTCAGGTAGTCGGGCTATATTTTTTTGGGAGAGAGATCGAGGTTCTAGTATGTTTCCTGCCACATTAATGTGTTCTTAAGTTTCTATAAATGCACTATAACATATATAGGTGTGTATTGGCCTGCACGAATGAATCTTCGACCTTATTTAAGAAACATCAAGTTGGAGTCGAATTTAAGGAACACTTAAAGAAAGAGGAGGCTGAACTAATTGCCGAACGCGATCGTTTGGAGAGAGAGCGCAATCTTCATATACGGGAACTTAAACGGGTGCAGTATGAGGAGGCGAGCCGGTACAAGGATCACGAGTTGCTCAACAAACGCTATCTTCTACTTTCGTTGCTTGGCAAAGGTGGTTTCAGGTATGTTTCTGCATATTTCCGCTCTTTTTCCACAAATAATAGCAGTGAATACTAAGTACTCGAGGTAAACGTCTGACCACTTTTATGTAATTTTCCGAGTGTTATTGCCACAAGTCCAAATCGCTTATTCTTTAATAACATTATGTTGTTTCTAGGTGGTTTTTGTGTGTGTCTGTGAGGGGCGGGGAGGGGTAGGTTAAGAAGTCAAGGGTTCTCAATGGCTAAAGCTTCTGAGGTAAATCTTATGCGATATTTTAGTGATATGTTTTATGGTTGAGAGATAACTGTATGGTTGTGGGCAGGGTGCTCGTTTCTTCGCATCGAGTAAACTACCTCTTTATCAATGGAAGAGTTGATAGCACGCTCATCAGCTTTCATTAGTTATTGGTGCAGCTGTGGCTAAGTTTTGAGTTTTTTTTTCCCCTGTAAGGTGTGCCACATACAATCTTCTCAGTTATTTGCTGAGGAAATGTATTTAAAGCCATTACAGGTGTATTCACAGTCGCTTACACCCCACTCTTCCCTTCCCTTCTCCTTCAGCTTTTCCCTTATATTTTCGTGTTGGTTCGCACCGCAGTGGTTCCGTATCTATGGGCATTTTTATAAACGGCTACGTCTTTTGTTTCTTGATCCATACATACGCACCATATATATATATATATATATATATATATATATATATATATATATATATATATATATATATATATAGTTTTGGTGGTGCCACTGCATTGCAATCGGTAGATTGAATGAGAGATGTCAGTGATAATTTAGACTCGTGAGGGCAGTGTGAAAGTGTAGGCGCACTGGTAGGTGTGTTGCGTTGGAGTGTTTGTCGACCTGAGGATAATTGCCTGGGGCTAATATTCGTTGCTTGATTTATATGCACGCACATATCGATCGGTATGTGCTGCGTGCGTGTTGTGTTGCGTCTAGCATATATTGTGCTTCTTTTCAACGCCCCAATTTGGGTCGTTCTTTTCGATTCGATTACAGCTGTGCAGTGAATAGTGAATTTGTTGGTGTTGAGATGACGTCATAACATGCATGCATATTTTTGCACTTATAACACAAATATATTATGCACTCATTTTGCAGGAATTTATTTTTGCGAGAATATGTTCTATGGATACGGGGGGGGGGGGGGGGGGAGTTGAGCAAATGTTGATGCAGAGAAATTGACGGAGGGTGGGGAGGGGGGGGGGAAGAGTTGAAGGGAGAGATTCTTGTAATTTGTGGCTGCTATTTATTTTAAAAGGATGAATTTCTTGCCCGAGTGACCACGGCATGTTTGGGAGGAACATGAGAGAGGGCGAGGATAGTGTGTGTGAACCTCTAATTTATACAGGTTGGGTGTGGTGGTGTTACTGGGAGGGAAGATCCCAACATTGGGTTGACAGTCGGTCATAAAATGTTCAAAAGATGTGACAGAGGAGAGGGTGAGGTGGTCTTATCAATTCTTCTCCTCCATCCTCATGGAGATTAAAGGATCAGACGGAACGATTTTCGAAAATGGGTGGATTTCTTGTCTTCCCTCGGCCTCCCCTCCTCCGCATCCTTGTGGTAACAATGGTATTGATTTTGAATCAGTAGTTCTCCAACATGATCATGACGAAAGTTTCTAAACGGCCTTGTAGCATTTCCTCAATTGTAAATGCTTTTCGAATTTTTTTCCTTCTTTTTTGATTTCTGCTGTTTGTGTGCACGCATTATGGCTGGGTAATGATAAGTAGTATGGAATCGAGGTTTAATTTCTTCAGCTATGAAGGAAGTATAAGCGGAAAAGAATGATATTGGATTTATATGAGAGAGAGAGAGAGTAATATTTGGCATTTAGTTATTAATATTGAGGTGTTTGCGAGATGATTTGGCCGGCGGTTTCATCTTTAAAAAAAAAACTTTTGAGGTACGCAAGAATGTTGTGAATTCGATGAAATTCACATGAGAGTGCATTGAAATGAGTGGCGTATTTATGAACGATTCCAACATACCCGTTGACAAAGTGACATTTAATAAGGAAGATAATATGAAAGGGATTATAAGAAAGTTAAAGGAAATCAAACGTTGAAATGCTTTCCGAGGTGATATCAATTTTATGAGAGTGATATTATTTTGAGAATCGATCACCCATTTATTTGTGCCCTTAATTCGTTTATGAAAATATAAAGTTCATGTATTTTAGATATCGTGGTATGATCTTAGCTTGGGAGTTGGGAGAGGGAATCGAGTGATTTCCACAGGTAATGGAAGCATGTATCGCAGGAACTTTATTTAATACTAATCTTTCAAGTATGTGGGGGGGGGGGGGGCTTACTTTTTACTCATTTTTGTCGTTTTTATTTCGCTAGAAGTTTTGCTTGCTTTCTCCTTTCTTCCCGCTCTCCACCGTTCCTCCCCGCTGTCCGCCTTCCGTCCCTTATCCACCTATCTCCTTCTCCTCCTTCGCTCTCTCCCTTGTCCTTCCCTCCTCTCTCGTTCCCCTCCCTTTCGTCCCATTTTTCCAAGATGAGAATCTGGCTATTGGCTGGTATGGATAGTAAGGCAGATGAAGATTCGGAAGAGTAAAGTTGAATGGATCTTTCAAAGAGGGATATGATAGACATCAGAGACTTTCTCATATTGGCAGTTTTGAATGGTTTTTCAATTGGGATGTGTCTTATTTGATAAAAGAGGTGATAAGAAGAAGCAGTTAACGTGATCGTTTTCAATTATTGTTCGTTTTCAGTGAAGTATGGAGGGCATTCGATTTGGATGAGAACAGATATGTTGCGTGTAAAATCCATCATGTGAACAAGGAATGGAAAGAGGACAAAAAGGTTTGTATTTCTCTTTATGAATGCTAATTAAGTGGAAATTTGTCAATGAACGCGGGGGTTTTATTAGCTATGGTTTATTTCCATAAAACATCCGTCCAGATTGGTGCAGTTCATGCGGTCATATTGCTCATAGTTACGGTTTTCATGCAAAAATGGAAATGACGATCATGGATTCGGAACCTTCGCTATTTCTTTTGCTGTATCTCCGTACCTCCGGTGGTCTCTCCTTCTCGCTGTTCATTGTTTTCATCTAAGTTATACTTCCTCAAGCCGTTAGTAAATCTTCCTGAAATCTTTGAATTTATGAGATAAATTCATAATTGCTGTCAATATGGATAGGGGGAGGGGGGAGGGGAAATTGTCGAATGCTGAAGATATCCGAGATGATAGTCGATTTTTTTTTCTAATTCAGGCGAATTATGTGAAACATGCAATGCGCGAGAAAGATATCCATAAAACATTGGATCATCCACGAATTGTGCGTTTATTCGATTTGTTCACAATCGATAACCATTCATTTTGCACGGTGCTGGAATATTGTGATGGCAACGATCTCGATTTCTATTTGAAGCAGAATAAACAAATCCCCGAGAAGGAGGCTCGCTCAATCATCATGCAGGTCTCTAAGACTTTTTGCCCGTTTATATTGCATTTGTAAGGTAAGATGTGTATCTGTTAACGCTTAGTTATGACTTAATGTTTCAATGAATGTGGAGCATCGATCGAGTTGAATCTTCGGGTGGCAAAAACAGCCAACATATCGTATTTCCTTCCGGTGGTCCACCCCATTTGAAAATACATCCGTTTTCATAAATTGCTAATGGTATGGACTGTGCGTTTCCCTTTCTCAGGCATTCTCATCTCATTGATGAAAATATCGATTCTGAGTTTGCAGGTGCTGAGATTCTTATCTGCAGGGTGGCTCCCAATTCGTGCCTGTTTTTAATTTTTATTAGCACTTTAATCTATTTTCTATTCTTTGCATAGGTAGGTCCCCATTCCGAACATGTGTTGACTTGAAATTTCATGTGCCTAAATTCACTTGGCTTATAAACAAGTGATTATTATTTTTTATTTCTTCATTTTTGGGTGTTATCAGAAACGGACAGAATTGAGAAATGTTCGCTGGTGTTCATCTATTTGCACATGTTATGATGAAATTCATAAAAGAGTTTCCACAAAATTTTCTACCATCGATGAAATATATGGGGAAAAACGTCATGATCGCTTCTATGATTATATATATATATATATATATATATATATATATATATATATATATATATATATATATATATATATATATATATATATATCCATTTCTTTGTTTTTTGATATTCAAACTATTCGTTTGGCGTGTAGCATATGAGTCTTTGTTGTATGCGCTTATGCACATAAGGTATACAATAGGTGCTATGGAAAAATAAGGAAGGAAGGTATGACTTCTGCGAAAGAAAGTGAGCGAGGATGATTCTAAACGTTTTTTTTTTCATGAATATCAAGCATGGATGTATTTGGGCTATCAATTCGGAAAGGAATAGGAGGAGGTAGGAAGAAACTCTATTTGTGAAGCTATGGGCTGTTTTGTTTGAGCCTATGCTGAAAAGCTCAAGATGTAGTGATTTTATTTCTACTGTATTCTCTTGATGTTATTGTTTGAATGGTTATCTCAGTTCTTATATCGAAACCTTTATTTCTTTGCTGATTATCATAGTAGAGATGTTTATTTTGCAGGTAGTATCAGCATTGCGTTATTTGGCTGAGAAGCGTCCACCTGTGATTCATTATGACCTTAAACCGGCAAATATCTTATTGCAATCAGGCACAACCAGTGGTGCAATTAAAATTACCGATTTTGGCCTCAGTAAAATTATGGAGGACACCGACGATGCTGATTCTATTGAACTCACCTCTCAGGGAGCCGGCACATACTGGTAAGATTCACAACATTTTGAGAGCTTGTTCCCATGTCTTTATAATGTCCTCGTTTACATGGAGTAGCATCGTTTAATGGAGGACGTTACCCTTCCAAATCATGAGGTTTCACTCAGTTTTAATGAGGTTTTGATGAGGTGTTAGCGATTTTGAATGTTATGTTGTTAGAGGGGTCCTTAGAAAAATGTTTTCCTCATTTAAATTCTTTTGAAAAATAGGCATGAAATATTGAATAGTTTTGACGAGTGTTTTATGCGTCGTTATATAATTTTAGGTATTTACCACCGGAGACATTCGTTGTTGGCCACAATCCACCGAAGATCAGTTCGAAGGTAGATGTGTGGAGTGTGGGCGTAATCTTCTATCAATGCCTTTACGGTCGGAGGGTAAGCTTTTAATCAGTACTTCTGCAAATATGCTGATAAAGCTTATTTTTCGAGTAAAACGTTACAGAATTGCTATAACGATTGAGAGCCATTTTCTTTTCATCCTTTCTTTTCAGGTTTTATTGCTAAAGCGTTTGTTGATCTAATGATATAAGAGCGCCTTGGCTTGCAATGATGGTTGCATATCTTAGGGATTGTAAATATTGTTGCTTTGATTGTTTAGATTCTAGGGTATGATTAAGGTAGCCGAATTGGATGCCTTTCGATTTGATGAGAGTGATGGCAACTTGGGTGGTCCAAAAGTTTGCGACAGAAATATGGTTGTCGCATATGTGTTATGAATTTTATCATTAGTGGAACGAATTGTGCCGTTATGTGATGCGAAAATTTTTTTTAATGCTTAGGCTAGGTTTCTTTCTCGGGCATTGAGTGATTTTTAGCATATTTTAATTTGCTGCTTGAATTTATGGTTAGTCGAGATTTGAGTAGTTTTTTGGCACTTTAAAAAGCTGTTTACACACTATGAAATAGAGGCCAAATAGAGTGGAAGAAGTGACGAGGTAAAAATACAAAGCGCCGGAGTATGCCGGAAGTCGAACCGGCTCCGGTTATTCCTCTTTTGAAAATTGAGCTTTTTTATGTTATTGGTGTTCTGGTCGTACCAAATGCTCATTGCAGCCATTTGGTCATGAGCAAACACAGCAGAAAATTCTCGAGGAAAATACGATTCTGAAAGCAACTGAAGTGAACTTTCCGCCTAAGCCGGTTGTCAGCAACGCTGCACAGGTAAAATTTCCGCATTTTATTGTTAGATGTTCCATTCCACGAAATAAACATAGGGCACATAGTAAAAAAATATTTAATAAAGATATGAGTGTTATTGATAAAATAATGGTATTGTTGTGGAGTTGTTTTCGTGGACGAAAACGACGATAGAAGTATTTCACTTCGTTGGCGTACCTTTTTTCAACAAGTTGGTTTGAATATATAAGTGAAATGTTTGCTTTAGAGGATGCTATTGCAGGATTTCATTCGTCGATGCCTTCAGTATCGGAAAGAAGATCGTGCTGACGTATTCGAACTGTCCAAGCATGAATTGTTCCGTCCCCGTGGACAGGTTCTTAATTTTCCTTACAGAAATAGTAACCACTCTTAATATTTGCGTTTTCTTTGATTAGCTGTTTGATTTAACTGTAGAGTGGGGTCGCAGCATTACCTAAGAAGCAGACTTGACTAAAATAATTCAGTGATATGATTACCTCTGCCTGGAGTTAACATCTCACTTTAAATTTCTGAAATTTGTTTTAATTTTTGTGTTTGCTTTGAAATTGTTGCCGACTTACCAAATTTTGCGAGTGGGCAATTCGCCAATTTTCGTCTTCAATAAGTTCGATGTTTGCTTAGAAGAAATCAGCGGTGCTAATGTTTACATTCTTTTATTTCGATATATATCTTGATTGTTGTTTTACAAATTGGGTGCAGTTATTTAAAAGATTCTTGGTGAAGTTTGAAGAAAAAATCGATCTTTAGTTTCTTCTCATTTCTCGTTTTTAATTGAATTTTTCATATGCTGAGTTTTTTGTGCCCTGCTATATTGCAATCCATAGTGAACAAAAATATACTTGATCTCTATATTGTGCAATGAGATGGAGGTGTACTTTTGAGTTGGCTCAACGTTTCGACTATATGTTGTTACGTTTTGTGTTCCGTTTCGCGGATTGTTCTTTGCAGTTATAAGAACAAATGTAGTTTAAATTAAATACACCCTGCAGACTGAAACCGCTGATGGTTTGTGCCTTGTCACTTTGAGTGTGAAGCATACGTGCTCCGCTTTCCTTGCTGCATTAGAGTTGTTTCCTTGTCCGCCAACTCGAGGAAAATGAGAAGCGAGCGTATGCAAGGTTTTAGCTGAAAGACTGGTATATATGTGTATAGAACTTAAATGATGAGTGATAAGTTTTACAGTGGCGTAATGCGTTAGTAGCCGCGAGAATTTATTTATTTATTTATTTTTTTATTTATTTATTCGTTTATTGATTTGTTTATTTTTTACGGGAAGAGCTGGTAACTGATAGTGAGTGGCCAAGGAATTCATGGAAAAAAATTCACCTTGGTGATTTTAGAGGTTAGATGGCGGTCGAAGCCATCCCCAGGCTCCCGTTCTGGTTGCGTTCGTATATCTCACAACCCGAGGGATTATCTTGGAAGTGTTTTTTTTTTTTTTTTTGATTTGTTGATAAGGTTTGGAGTTTAGTTGCAGAAATGCGTGCAACCACCGTCGTCGCCATCTGCACGACTCGCACGTACGGACGATTGTGATTTCTAATTCGGCGCAATATACGGAATATTCCATGATGCATAGAGGGTGCGCTTTATTGCTGCTGCACTCGTTTCTTCTTGCTTCTGGGTATTACATGTTTTTCCATATGTCTTTTGTGTTTTATCCCTCATTCTCTCTCCTTTTTTTTTTTTAATTTTTTCATTGTGTCCATTTTGATGCGGGCGTACCTTAGCAGTTATAATCATGAATTTGTGATATTTTAGGTTGCTAAATGACTAAGATTTGCATACTGAGTGCATATATGTGGGTATGGATGGACTTGCATAGCAGTTATTGTTTGAAGTCATTGTGACATTATTGAGAGTTGTAATGACGGTCCATTTTTTTTTTAATTTCTTTGATTTGGGATGATAGGGGAGGGAAAGGCATTGCAAAGTTGTTGTATAGAAGTCGCCGTTGGAAATATATGACGGCGTTTTGAGATAGAATTTTGGCGATAAACGAATAGTGGAAAATTGGGGCAATTGCATATCGAACAAAGGTGTTGTGTTCTTGAATCTTTCAAGCTTAGTCAAATAAGTTCACAGTCGGTTATATGTAAATTTCTTCGAGCTAGTGGGGGACAGCTCTATGACTTACCTGCAACGTTGAGAAACGGGGGGGGGGGTATCTTTCTGTTTTCGTTACTTGTAAGAAACTATGGCGGGGAGGGGAAGAGCTGAGGGAACATACCCTTATAGACTGAGAATTTGATTTTCGCTATTTTATTGTCCTAAAATGTGCTGATTATATTGTTTGATTTAGTGAATGTATTGTAAATAAAGCATAGCGTTGTTGATTGATAAGGAAAGAGTTTGATGGTGTGGTTACAGTTGATTTTAAGCTGTGCACAGTTTCATTTTGGTATGTTGCTGCATCAAGCCGAATCTTTTTGAGAAGAAGTGATGAGCGAATTTGGAGTCGGATTACTCCAAACATTCCGTTTGCATCGTTCACTAGAAAGAGACTAATCGAATTGCTCATTAATCATTTGATTATTTGAAATGCATTTTATGAATGATTGAATTCTAATATAATTATGCAAACGAATTCGAACGGAATCGCATTTTGGAGTCGCATTATTGCTGAGAACGCCTTCGATTTGTTATTTTTGTTTGGTTTGTTATTTTTGTTTATGCTATCATTCGAAGAAATAAATCTTAGCTATTTTTATGCCATTTTTTTTGATTTTGTTAACCAAAAATGTTTATTTCCAGTTTGATTTTTGATAGATAGTTGAAGTTATAGAAAAAAGACATATTGATTGTGTAGTCTAAACCTAAGTTTTTACTTTCCTTTTAATATTCGGTTTATCTTGGGAGGATGAGGCGTTGTTCTAGGCGATTCGAGCTTGATATATTGTAAGAGAGCATTAAAGCTGCTGCAGTTTGACTAGAAATGCTGAAAATCGAATGACGCGTGTGATTTTCAATAAAACGCATGATTCCTCTAACAACTTTCTGCCCCATTTTGCTTCTGATTTGTCTCTTAGCTGTCAAAATTTAGGTTAACCTTTTTTCAATCTCAAAATAAGCGTTGAGCTTATTCGGCTGTCCTCATTGAAAATTTTTTCCAGCAGAAATTTCTGTTCAATTTGCTCCTCATATTAATGATCCTGTGTCGTAAAGCTGTTGCTGGAATTATTTAGGCTGCAATGTATGAAACTTCTTTGAAGAGTGTGAAAATTTTTGACTCGTTTTGATGGCTTAGAATGACTTCTGTCAAGGGTCGTTTTGTGGGTTCATTGCTTTTCAAAACTGAAAGATCGTCTCATCTGTGATCGGAGAGGGATACAAACTGCTAAATAAAATTCGGCTTGCATCAAATGCTGCTTGGAGCATTAATAAAATTGATATAAAAATGAGTAAGATTTTAAAGGGTATTGCGCGGAGATATTCGTCTACGAACCGATTAATCCATATGTTGTTGGATGAGAGGTTATGGCGTGTCAGACATTTTCCAGGAATTTATCCCATTTGGGAAATTGTGGTGCTTACGGATGTTTTGAGCTGGCAGCAAGCATTTTATGTGAGAATATCTGAGTCTTAGATGCTCACAAGTTTTACGCCTGAAATTTCGATAGCTTGGCTTTCGGATTTAGTGGTCTTGATATTTATTAGTTTAAGTGAATCCCTCTTCCACATGATCGTGACTGCAGCGCTTTTCGTCCGGAAGGGGCAGTGATGAAGCAAAAATGAGCGGCGTTTTCCTTGTGTCCAGCTTTGATTTCACTTATCACTTATCTTCCTGGTGGTAAAGCGATGAAATATTAGCAAAAATTCGGGATCGACTAATTAGAACGAAAAAGATTTATCAAGTATTATTTTCCCTTCTTTCTGACTGAAGGTTTACTCTTTAATCGAAATATGGTTTGCTGTGATATTGGTTACTTTATTTTGAATTAGTGAAATTTGATTCCACACTGGAAAGTCTTCTTGGAAAAGAATGTTTCGAGAACTACCAAAAGGATTCGAAGAGCACTGTAAGGAGATTTGAAGTTTCCAAAGAGCTGTACTTACTTCTTCTCCATGATGATGTTTGTTGTTTTGTATGGGGCAGCAGGAGTGAACAGCGGAGTTTTCTTTTTCTTCATAAGCGATTATCACATCAACAGAAACGACGAAGGGTAATATCAAACAAATGAAGACAGTATTGGATATGGAAAGGTGGTTTTCAAAATGCGGAAAAAGATTTCGATGAACAATTGTCAAATTAGTTTCGAAGAACGGATGTGGGTTGAACCTTCTTCCGGTTCAGCTGACGACCGAATTGGTTTAACCAGATCCCCAGTGATCCATGACAGATGAAAAATATCTGATCAACCGTTTAAGGGTGAAAGTTCCTCTTTCTCTCAGCGGAATTCGGCGTGATGGAGAAAGAAAACTTCCGCTATCTGTATCATCCCATGTGTGAGCTATATATCACAAAAGTGAAGAAATTATTTGGATGGAGATAGGAAGTTTGACTGTACTGTCTTCAAATATCTTAACATCCTGGATAGTAAACAGGAGGAAGGAGTTAATCATATTTTCCTATTGTTAGCATTCTTGGAACGATGAATTTTGAGAGACATAAGGTCCGGAAGAAAAGGCTTTCGTTCTAATAATGTTACGCTAGCAGGCAAATGAGAGGGAAAAATTCGATTTCAGAGTGAAAAATAACACGTAACTGTATTCAACGAGACATCCTATTTTAACGGTTAAGGCAATCAAAGAATAAACGAAGAAATAGTGGACAACCATTGCTGCATTATTGATTATGTACTGTAAATCTATCTACGATTTCTCAATTTTGCGCAAATTCGTGCAGTACTAAAACGATAA
This sequence comes from Ascaris suum, assembly GCA_013433145.1. Taxonomy (NCBI): domain Eukaryota; kingdom Metazoa; phylum Nematoda; class Chromadorea; order Rhabditida; family Ascarididae; genus Ascaris; species Ascaris suum. The sequence continues at coordinate 1,491,051 of CM024181.1, forward strand.
ACGACAATATATATATATATATATATATATATATATATATATATATATATATATATATATATATATATATATATATATATATATATATATATATATATATATATATATATATATATATATATATATATATATATATATATATATATATATATATATATATATATATACTAATTACGAAGCAAACAGATGAAGTTATTGCTTCCTATCATCCATAAACCCCTGTTTCTTCGTGATCTGAAGCTGAAAGAATTGCATATTAATGCTGTGGAAACGTCTCTACTATAACGACTGCCATAAAAGATCGCCCAGGAGTTTTCATGAGTACATTCTCCAGTCTATCTTATAATAAATTCAGTGATGGTATTTAATGTTGTTTCTATAGGTAACATTCTAGTAGCTTTGTAGTAATATATTTTATCAGAACTTTCGCAGCTTTTTGGCCAGATTCCAAAACATTTCTAGTACTATTAAGTGATTTGGACTTCATGGGTTACCGTCCTAAGCAGGAAATTTAAGCCCCCTATGGCTATGCGCTCAGCGTGATGCGTTTTTAGTAGATATGAAACATCTCTCTTCGAGATGCACCTAAACGAATGACAGCTTCGTTAATCTAAGGCTATAACATCTCACCGGTATCATAGTTTCGCTCGCATATAAATTCGAAATGTCGCTAGTCGTCGGGCCTTGCAAGCCACCAAGTGTGACGATGTTTCCGCTAGATGAGGAGCGTGCACTCGAAAGTAATTCATCCCGGCGGCGTGAACTTCTCTTCCTGCAGTGCTTTTGCTCCGTCTTTTTTTCATTTCGCATAGATTTTTTCGTCGTAAAGAGAATTCAAAAGTGGAGCCAAGATTCATGTATACGAGGAAATAAGCGGAAGTGGTTGTTTCCCGCAGCTTAGGGGGGGGGGGGGGAGACAGAACAGAATAGTGCACAATTTTAAGAAAAAGCAAACGAAAATTTTCCTCTGAAGCAGCGTCTGCGCATTTCTGAACCAAAAATGACATAATCCAAGAAAGAAGGCTTTAAGTTCAGAAAAAAACTTCGTTCCCTTTCTAAACCAAAAAAAGGCCAATCTCAGAAACCAAGAAATTTTTTTCGGCTGAACTTGGAAGGAGAGAGGAGGGGTTCTAAGGTCATAACACCTAAATCCTTTCCCTGTTTTGTTGAACCAGTAGAGCAAAAAGTGGAATTTCTCAAAGATGAAATCCCATCTCGATGCAACTAATTCTGGGGAATCCGATTCTTTCTGTTATGCTATCAGCGATTTAATAGCCCATAAGATTGTAATTACTGTTTGTTACTTCCAGGTGTTACTGTTTCAAGTTCATACAATAATCCGCCTTCCTAGTAAAATAAATTATGGAGGCATTTTTTCCTTGACTGAAGTCATCTGATGCTTACCCATTGGTGGATGATGAGAGTTGCCCACTTGGCGAGGTTGCTGCCGTTGTTGTAGCCAATGAGTCACTTATCGTCTTTTGATCTCAAAATATATTTGCCCTCTTTTAGATGTAGAAATCTAGACACTAATTCTTGTATAGAGACTGTATTGGAATCTCATTTATAAAACACTGGCTGATTGTTACATTATGGTACGATGACAACGATTTGTGACGCGAAGCATGCGCTCGCGCAAGAATTTGCTTTGAAGAGCTCGCGTGCGAATTAACAGCGCCTTGAGTATCGCCTCCTCGCCGCTTTAGTATACCAACTTTTCAGTTGAAAAGGGTATTATGCGTATAGCAGCATTCAATCACCAGTATACTTTGGCATAGCGATCTCAATTTCACCAAAGTTTCTGGGACTTCATTCTCTCTTTGATATTCCGCAATGCTTGCATTTAAAAATTACATTTTTGCCTTCAGCCAATATATTTCCAACTTTTGGTAATTTGCTTTATTGTGTAATGCATACCATCTCAAAAAATTGCATTCCAACTCTATGGACTATTAAATACCTCATGAAGACAGTAACCAATAAATTCCTGATAAATATGGGATGTGTTGATTTAGAAAGAGCACTTCTTATAAGGGTGGTAGAAAAAAAAAAGGGAAATGCATCACGATTAAGGCAGCTATAATTCAGTCAGCAAATATTATGACAATAAATTGTGTCATTTTAACAAAAATCTTTGGAAACATCATCAGCTGAATGAAATTAAATCACCATTGACAGTGACTGTTGCGTTAAAACACCCTTTTACTCGATACATAGAGTTCGGGGGTTTCTTTGTGCATTTCCTGAAATTGACACAGAGATAGTATGATTTGAAAGTTTTAAATCTTACTAAGGAAATTATACTGAAGATTCAGGCAAAATAACTTTTAATTGTTTAGGAGGTAATCCTTTTTTTTAAATTTTATTTTGTGTTATTTTACTTCAATTCAACGTCGCGAAGCAGGGAACAGGCAAAAAATTATATGAACATATTCCGTCGTATAGAGTTATCATTGAGGCTAATTTCAAACTCCAGCTCATAAGGTTAGAGGACGTATTACTTAAACGCCAAGCATATTTTAAAAAATTAATCGTATATTTATATTATTTGTTGAATTATATTCGACGCCGTCTATAGCGATTGTTTTATGTTGTGTGAAACAGCTGAGATTAGCAGAAGTGCTAATGGTGAATATATAGTCACAGGTACTTTCAAACCTCATTGTCAAAGTCTTGCGTATTCAACGAGGCGTACCTTCCCCTCCCCCCCCCCCCCCCCTCCAAACACATACACTTTATTAAGAATGGAAGAATTGGTTAGGTCGGATTCTTCTGTACTAGCCATTTATCGTCATGCTTTTCTATGGCCATGAAAAAGGATTTATTTAAAAAATAAGTGAGCGATTTTGAATTTTCTCGGATGAGAACGCTGATAAATTTGACGGAATAAATGAGAATGAAATAAATCAATGGTCGGGATGAGAGGATTTGGAGAGATTCATCACTCATGGATCTACCTTGAATATAGCATTGATAATTTTTTACTTTTTACGAGTTTTGCGATAGTTTTTTTTTTCGCGACAAATATGGGTCATTCTTATTATACTTAATTCCTAGAAAAAATTGTCATTTTCTTCCAAACTTCTATTTTTCCCCACATTTGACTCATGCGATCAGTGTAGTTCTTTCTTTCTTTAACAACGCTGGTGAGGAATCTAGAATGCGCGAGTGATTGTCACAGTTAATTATGCATACTTCGTAAGTCTACTCATTAATTAACTTCAACTTTCACTAATATACAACATGAGAGATTACATTTTGGGTTGTTGCATGTTAGTGAGTTTCGATTGGCCAAGTTGAAGCTTTACGACCACTTCGATATCTTCGTCAACCGCCGCATTGCTCATCAACTGTCGCGTCATATCCGAGAGTATTCGTTCGATTTTACGTGGCACATTCTCACGAGGTTCAATCTTCAATAATATGTCCATGTTCATTAGGTCAACATGCCTGTCTTCACAGAACAGTGCATTTGTGCGACGTTTCTTCAAATAAAAAGGAGAAAAAAAAATAGTGGCAACCCGTCGATGATGACGACAGCTAACAAAAGGTTAACATCATTCCTGAAGTAGAAGACGGTTCGAGTGAGAGGGAAGCTCGATTTAAGTGGTCATGAAATGAATCACTTCTCCAAACGGGTACTGAATGACTCAGCGTGCAAACAACGGACCAAGGGACAGAGGTGGAGAGACAAACTGGCTTAAACTTCACGACATCTATGTGTTTTCGTTATTACTTTAAAAAATGACCTATTCCCTTACAACATATTAATTACGATTTAATAAATATATTACAATAAACGCATGTAAAGTCTTTTCCAATACAGCTTATTAGCCTGAAATATCAATTAATTTTCTATCAGCAATTTGAGGAACTTGTCAATGGTGTGGGAAAATTTTGTTTTGTTCCATGCTGCTAAGACAGTCAGAAGTAATGAAGGGCAATTTCGGTGAGAGATTCCACTATAAATTAATCTGTAAAATTTTTTCGAGTTTTCCCGATCGTGAGGTGGAGTTGATGGATGAGTAATGAGCAATCGATCGCTTTGATTTGAATTGACATATATTGTCATTGATTTACAGAGTCTAGCTCCAGTGTTGTCAAGAGTAATGAAGTGTAGGAAAATTAAATCAATCGTACCGTAGGTGAGCACTGAACGAACGAACGATAGACCTAGTGCATTTTCGTCGACCCCCTAAAGAATCGCAAAAACTTTCGACGTATCCCCACATTCATGAAATAAACAATTAAATAACTCAATGTTTTCATCAATATTGCTAGAAATTATGAGTAGATATTCTCTCTCCTCCCCTCTCATTGCCGTGTTGTTCTTGCGCGCATATATCCTCAACAGCAGGTGAGCCGATACCAAATCCAATATCGCACTACAAATTAAGTCCCTCCAAATCCCCCTCTACCCCCTTCGCCAACATGTGAACTCACATTAACGTATCTTAAAAAGTGTGTGAATCGGATTATTCACATCGCAAAACTGTGAACCAGATAATTCATGGATTTCAGCGTAAAAATGGTACTTGGCATACCTGAACCGAACAATTGCTCGACGATGCCATGAAGACCCGACCAATAAGATCGCCGATGTGCGTACCAATAAGTCAATTTGATCAAACAAAAGGACGATTAAGGAAACATGCAAATGAGTTGGTATTGTAATTTTGCAAACTTATTTTCTGTCAGTTCCAAGCGGAAAGGGTACATCAAAGAGTCGCTCGCTTAGTTAGGCCCTAAGTCCCTCAATTTGGATCACAAAAATTCCTCCTCTTGGCAATTTTTGAAATGATGCCGAATACAACTGAGGCTTCCATGAGAATTGGTGCATTTTTTGCATCGTTGAAGCTGAGGCAAAGCAATAGTGTAGTTAGGTTGTTTCTATTACTGTAAATGGTCTAAGAAAGAAGCTAATTGTTGAGCCAATATAATATAGGACGACCTCAGGGTTCTGCGGACATGGATTTTCGAATGATTTTTTTACCAAGATATCCTAGACTTTTAGCAAGATGCTACGGACATCGTCGATTCACTTTACAAAGAAAAGCAATATTTCTAAAGAAGAGCTTGGGAAAAAAGTGGAAGAGAAGAAAATAACGTCTGTGGTTATTGACGCAATTATAATGCGGGTTTCTAAAGTCATCAAAGTTTCTAAAAATGCTGAATATTTTGGAATATTTTCCACCTTAGTCTAGAAGGCTTGAAAGGATATAATGGAAATTCAAAGATTATGATCGAAAGAAATGGAAGGCCAGACCAATTTTGTTGAAGCTGTGTAGTGAAAATTCCGGGATGGCCAAAAAATGACTTGCCTTCCAATAACTTTTTCGTAGTTACTTAGCCTTTCTTTTCTAATTAAATAGGCCTACTCTTGCAGTCTGCTAAAACTTCCGCTCATATGTGATTACGTAATGAAAAACTTGAGTGATCTTGTTGATTGCATTCTTGAAATCTCGCAACCGATTTGAATAATATTGTAATATTTGCATTGAGTAAAGTTGTGTATAACACGAATAATGAGCACATTAAAAAAATATTTATTATTGCATTCGATTATCATAAGAGCATATCATCATGTTCAATTTCAAGTACCGTCTCATCCATTTGCCGTTCTTGTTTAGCAAGTCGACTACGCCGCCGACTCACATCTTCGCTAACGTTTGAACTGCAATTCATGTTCAAATCATTCATTTTACCATGACTATCGATTAGATTGTCCAAGCGGATAAACTGGACGTCAAGACGTCAACTTCTAAATGTAACGTAACTTAAAAAGATGCCCTTGAGGGGATATTAACCATTTTTCTATGGAAGAAAGGATGGATTTACTGGAGAAGAGTTGGGATGAAAGGCTTCTTTCGATGCACGCAATATGCAATCCTTTCTCTTCCAAGCAGAGCTAGGAGCAATCTATGATGCACTTCCGCTCAAGTCTTGGATAGGCTGCTTCTTTAAAATTAGGCGGGCCTCTAAACCAGATAAATACCTGCTTCCTTTTATTAAAAGGCCTTTATTAATTACATCATAAGAGCACTCATTGCAGAAAGGGGGACGTTCCATTTGAAGCGGGGAGGTGGAGGAAGGAAGGGGCAATAAGGGGAGGAGTGCGGGATGCAGGTTACATTTTGATGTTGAGGTCCTAGCCTTATAGGACATCAATACTTAAGGTTGTATTGTTTCTTCGCAGCTATCTAATAAAAAGAAGACAAAACTGGATATGTGCGCCTACCCGGAAACATGCTCGGGTGTTGCTAAAGGTTCATTAGCGTTTCCGCAGGAAATTCGTTCCGATGATGGTAATCTGAAACGAGAAAATAACTGAAATCGACAGACGTTTAGAAAATATGGGCATTTCAAAGAGAGAACAATCGACGAAAATTGGAAGCTGCAAATTCATGATCGAAAAGTCTATCAAATGATTCGAGAATCAAACCAGATAGACTCGTCACGATAAAAATCTCGACTGAATTATGCATATGAATATTCCGACTGTAATTGGGAAAAAAATTTTTTTGAGACAGTTGACTATATCAGAGAGACAGACGTCAAAGACGTATGAATAGAGCGATTGCAATCTCCCCTTATTGAAGGAAAAAATTGTAACCAATATTGAAGGTGGAAAATTTCTCTAGATGTGAAAGCTAATCTAATTCAGTCATTGAGATACGTGCATTAATTGAGCGTGTTTATTTATGTTGTCATGAAACCTTCCGATAATGCATTAATGGTAAGCGAACTTACATTTCATCTTCAGGAATGACGCTTTTTATTTTGCGCCATTCATCATGAAGATTCGACGACAGGTGTGTACCTGCGAACTCCTGATCTAGAGAACGAGTCTTTTTCGACATCCTAGCCGCTGTACTCATCTTTCGTCCAACATTCGAAGAAGGTAGTTCTCCTTCGGCTTGCATGAAACTAACCTGAAATTCTATCATTCAATCCATCATTCCTATTTGATTGGCTATCAATAAATAACAAATAGTGTGATGACTGAATAAACAAACTATTGAAAGGATTTTATTGTCAACTATTATTGCAGCTGTTAGGGAATACTTGTAAGCAGGATACATGATGCGCTTTCACGAGAGGCAATGACCGTTCTAAAATACCTCAGTAATCTTTTGAGCCATCGGATGTTCCTTCTTGTAAATATTCCCTCTTTCCAGCACCTCCAATATTTGAACAACAGAAGGTACAAAATTAGGCAACCTGAAGCGACGTTTGAAGACGCCTAACGAGTTCCGAAATGCTCGCGGTTACTCAAGAAAGGAAACTTTAGACATTCCTGTCTAAAGCTCGAGTATTTTTCTAAAAAGCGTCAAATACATGAGCAATGAAAAATATTGAAACGACCTACCCGCTTGGTCATTTTCCTGAGTTTATTCGCCCAATTCAGCGACGAGGTTTTCAATGGTGTTAACTTGCTGAAAATAATTTTTTACTTCATTGATGCAAAACTTTCGATTATTTTACACTCAAATATTTTATGAAATTTTTACTGGCAAAGTTTAGAATACGCTTCAACATTTTAGATGTTTAATAAAAAAATACAAATATATGTAAACGTATTTGCATTTTTTATTAATTAAGTGCAAAAAAAATGCATATATATATATATATATATATATATATATATATATATATATATATATATATATATATATATATATATATATATAATATATATATATATATATATGTTAGCTAAATTAAACAACAAAGCCATAACAGCAATAATTGCTTCTAAATAAGTAAGTGGAGCTAATCGAACCTTCGCAATCGTTAGTTACCTGTTAAACTAAGAAAGGAGAGAAAATGCAGTTGTACCTTCCTTCAAGTAACGGTGACGCTTCACCAGTACGACTCTCATTCGAACTATTGAAGCTTTCTGGCATTGGTATACTGAATGTATCAGGTAATCCCTTCTTCAGTCGTCTTTCTGCCATTGCACTCTTCTTCTTGTTTCGTGCTAAAGAAATATTTCAATATTTCAATGTTGCAATAGTTTGTTACATGTCCAAATTTCATCAACGAATAATTCGCTATCGGAAGTTATCTCCTATACACAATGGATTTATTCGCGAACTTTTCACTCAAATGCGATCTGAACTGTTTGCTGTTTTCTTTTCGCATACTTTATCCATAAAAATATTATATTGCTGATTTATTTCAAAAAGAAATTCCTCATTTGTAAAATTTTCATTAAAAGGAAAATAGAAATAAGTTATGATAGTGTTTTCATAGGAAATACTGAATTATTTTTGAACGGCGCAACAATGACCATGGATTTAGCGACAAAAAATGTTATTTGATCTTTTTTTTTAAAAAGCATTTCTAATCTTTATTCAGAGTGCACTTAAATGAATCTTTCAAAATTAATAAATTCGAGCATTCATAGAGGATCCTTGATCTCTCATTTATATAACAACGCAATAAAGAATCGTTTCTTGGCAATTTGCCGAATTTGAATAGCCGTTTGCTTTGAATATTCGATTTGTGCGCGTTTTTAGAATTGTGCATTTGCCACATACGTCATTGACAAGGATTCATCTGACGCACATTTGTATATATGTGTATCTGCCCACTTCGTAGCTTTTGCTTTAAAGTCACTGTGGCTAGAGCTATGAAATTAGATGTCTATAACAATAAACTATAGGGTGACTTCTCAGAACAATTTCAAATTGGGGCACTAATTTTTTCTAAACAACTTATGAGCATTGCAAATGCGCCCAAAAAAACTCATATGCAACTTATCGTTCAACAATTCACATTTTATACCGCTCGCATTCTTATTTAACAATTAAATGGAGTGGAAAAAAAAGGTTTTTTTTTCTAGTTCACTCATGTGTGGACGATTGATTCGACGATTAAATACGATTGCACTCGTTATGTCACATAGCTCGGTCGCTTGTGTTTTATAATTTTTTGGCAATTTATGGTACTGGTAGGGGCATATTATTGCAACTTCCTGCCATATTTTTCCAGTGCTTATAATATTCCACACTTGGAGACCTAAGAATTGAAAAAAAAAGGAAAAGAATTACTTACAGAATGTTTTCTGATTGATATCCGTATGGCCCGTATTGAAACCGGCATTACGTAAAATACCCAAAAGTTCATAACGAAAGGCACTAATATCCTGCAATGATATTTTATAATAGTTTCAAATGAATCGCTCTATGAGTTGATCAAAATATCGCAGAAGTTTTTTCGCCTTAACAAAAGAAGGCTATCTCAGAAAAAAAGAAAATCTCAAAAATAAACATAATATGAGCGGTAAAAATGAAACCCACTTAACGACAATAATAAAAATTAATTCATTAACACTAAAATTGATAAAATGATAGTAAATAATCATAATGGTATCTATCATTTTAGGAATAGAATATGATTAACTGAGTGAATTTATAATTGAGTTACAATTGCAACGAAATTGTTCTTGCTTATTTCTAATGTCTGACTATCTAGTAGTATTATTTCCTAAGTAAAACACCAAATATCTCATGCAAAAGCATATAAGAAAATATCTTCTTAGTAAAATTTTGCAAGTATTCTGCTGAGCGCAAGAATGCAACATTTCGGCTTGCTTATATCACTAAGAATAACACAAAACATCAGCGATATTATGGAATTATTCTTGAGGTGAAACTATTCAACAGTATGCATCCCCGAATATGTACCTCCTACATCTCAATTTTTGTTTTATTTTTACTTCTTTGATAAATAATTTCGACTTTTTTAAGTAAAACGAAAAAAAAGTAATAAATTTAGGAAATAGAAATATAAATCGCGAAACTAATGTAATAAAGTTGATTAAATAAAATTTTAGAAATATTACATTTAATTACAACTACTATACTAGTTGCTACCTATTAATTGCTTAGTTAACTATTTACCGAAGTAATTAAGGTAACCACCTCTCGCCTGATAAAGAGCATAATGCACACGACATAAATATAAAAAATCGCATTCGTTAAAGCATAAAATGAAGTATAAATCATTTCTCGTTTAATTGAAGTTTTATTTTTTTCTCCATTTTTATAGAGTAAACTGAAATTGCACCTGTTTAATTTCGTTGACGTCATCCTCACTAACACCTTCACTTTGTTGTTTACACCTTTGCATTTGTGCTATATAACGTTTCACCAAGTTGCGCATTACGAACTGCAATTGATGAACACTGAATCTACACAAATGATAGCATCACATCCAGAAATACAGCACAATTATTTTTGAAGTGTTTTTGGTAGTCTCATTAATCAGTGCTAAATCAACGGATGCATTATCTGCAACTGAAAAGTGACCAATGTCTAGAGCGGAAAATGACCGATTTCTAGAGTGGACAGTAATCAACGTCTAGTGTGGAAACTGACCGTTGCTGATGAGAACGCCTAAAGAATGTGAGAGCAGATCTCTTAAACTTTTGATCCTGATCGTTAATAAACGATTTGACAGCAGCCCTTTCATAACTACTCTAGTCAATGTAGTAATATGGAAGTAAACTCGAATACAGTGAGGAAAGTTTGAATAAATTTAAATTGGTTAAAGAAGGAGACTCTAGCTAGCGCATATTTTAGACGAGTTGCAGCAAATAAAATATGAACAGGTTGCTGCCAATTTTTCATATTTAGTTATATATTTCTTGAATTATTGATATTAAGCACCAGGTGAATTTCAATAATAGTAAGAAATTAACCTATGCATAAGTCTATCCAGATTTAGAAAATTATAACATAAGAACTGACTGCAATCATTCTCTGGGATTTGCTCTAAATCGTTGGATGAATGAATTTTTTTTTTTTATTGAAAAAGAATGACATACGATCAATAAAATGATATGGATTTTTCTGCACTATTAAAAAACAACATATTACTTCGAAAACACTATATAATTACCACATCTTCTATCACATATTCATCTATAACTATCATCCATAGCATGCAATCTGTACGTCAAACGAAACGATGAAGTAACATTTGTAACTCAATAGGGCATTTTAATTGGAATATTATCAGAGCATGACAGGTCATAATTTCAGATCATCGTCATGACACACCCCACGAAAAGAGCTCTAAATTTGATCTGAATATTAATTTGCTTCAGAGTCCGAACTCGCAACGAATATCTTCTCTTAAAAGAAAGACTGCTAAAATATTAGCTCTCCAACAATTTTATTAGCAAACATTCAATACACCGTAATGAAAGCTTCAATACTCATCCAACGAAATTCTATGTAAGTGTTTAGTGCAGTTTCTATGAAGTTTTCTAGCTAAGTATAAGTTTCGTCATGTGTCTTGGTTCTAGCCTCAAAGTATGATGCTTAGAATGTAACTTTCTTTAAAACGATGGTACTTGAAGGAAGCTGCTCAGCAGTTCCCGGTCCTCCCCTCTCCCTCCCCCCCCCCCCCCCCCATTCGACAAAAATTTCTGAAATCTTCGGTGTTAAGAAAGATTCTTTCTAAACTCTTCGATTTATCTATATTGGTTGTTATAGTACTACCGCTATAAACCACTAATTAAACAACTAAAAGTCCCCGGGGATCTTTAACAATGGGATTAACCTACAATGCTGGGTAAATTTAGAAGAAAAGGAAACAAGCAAAACAATGGAATCATTAACAATAGGTGCATATCATCAATAATCTAAGCACTAAAAGTTAGCGTTACACATGCGATGTTATTACCGAGAAAAGAGCGTCTCTCTCAGCGCGTAATGTTATCGTTCGCTGAAAGAAAGAGAGAAGTTTACAATATAAATCAACACTTACACGATAATTGTTTTCACGTTTATTCACCACTCTTAGATTTTTTGATTCTGAAATTAATATTTTCTTTTATTGTTTCTTATATTATTAATTTTTATTCTTTTATAGATATATTCCTTGTTTAATTATTTATTACAGGTATAATACTTTCATGTGATAATTATGACTGAAAAAAAAAACAACGATAAAATAAGGCAGAAAATACTATTCGAAACATTTATCGAAAGGAAAAATTTCCTAGTAGAATTAGTTTTTTTTTTTTGTTTTTGTTATAAACGAAGTGTTTAGTCTCTCCTAATGCCTCTAATTTTGCTCGTTGGTGATAATTGATATGATAGTTGATTAATTTTTTGGGTGGAATATTTATTGAAATAATTTCTTAATAACTCTAAGTAATCAAATCGACCGATCAAGGTTTTGCTTTTTGTTGGATGCAGATTGGATTAATTTTCATTGAGAAAACGATCAAATTTATCACAATTTCAAAAATGTGATCCGCGCTATTTTTTAATACAGAAAATGTAACGCAAATATGAAATCAAATTTTTTCGAAATATTTCAAATGGGTGGAAAATTTTAACTTTCTAGAACATCATCGTTTCAATCGTTATGTAAAATTCGAAATGTCGAGCTAATTCGACACGATAGATTTTCGATTTTATAGATTGGTCATAATAAATTATGCATTCATCTTTGCGATTGAATTTTTAGCACTTTTCTTTGAGATATTTGAATTAATGCCGATTTTTTTTTTGGTCTCATAAAACTCACCGACGATAAGTTACATATTACATTTGTTGAAATTTTCTAATTGAAACAGCTCTATTTATAGAAATTCTTGCACGAAATTCTGTATAATTTGAAACAAAATGCCGGGGCTCATAAATATGTCATCATTTTATGGAAAAGTTTTATTAAATTTGGGAATATTTCGTTCATAGAAAGGAAAGAAGGACAAAGAGGTATAGGTATATTTAAAGGGAAATATTTGTTGATAAATAATTCTAAAAGTGAATGAGACGCATACTTAAAATTTAGAAAAAAAAAAGAATTCATATTAGCTAACCCTCATACTGCGTTGTTTTCCTTGTTGAATGCGTCGTGAAAAACGACAAAATTTATCGCACAACCAACGTATACCATAATAGAAACTCTTTGGGCTCGGTATCATATTAAATGGTGGAGGTAATGTTGCCGTATCATCGAAATATTCAATCCATAATTTACTTCGTGCAAATTTCCACTCGATATCTGCTTGATTCTGAAATAATTCTTGTTTTTTTTTTCTCTCGCAATATTTTGCAAAATTTGGCTTCTCGCCAATTTTTGCATTAAAAAAATCGTTGCATATGAAAAATCTTCGACGGTTAAGGACTAATCGCTCAGAAATGCATTTTCTATCTGGATTTATTAAATATTCCTAGGAGATCATTTATCGATTTCAATATCGATTTTGATATAGTAAACTGAGAGCAGATAATTTCTTTGAACTATTAAAACAAACGTATTTTTAAAAAAAATGCAAGCTTTACGCTTAAGTCGGTAGAATAAGAATGGAAGTTTTTTGAAGAAAATTTCAAAAAATTTCAATAACTTTTGTTTGAATCCTATCGATTTATTTGTTTCCATATGTTTAATGAATTTAACAATGCTTCCTTTCAATAATCTTGCGAAAACCCAATCTCTTCATATAATATAATCTCTATCTTATATTATCTTCTCAAAAATAGAAAAGAATTTCAGGTTTTTTCCTCGAAATAAAAAGTATGGAAATAACATGCAAAAATTAGAGCGTAACTATCACACTTTTATACTAGCCATTATGCATACCATACAAAAGCAGAAACAATCAAACACAAGAAGGTATTGCCGTTTTCTTTTGATTCCCAAATGTAAGGAAATGCGTGTATAGTGTATAGCCTCTTCTATCGACTGTACAGTGTATAGTGTAATGTATTCGAAAAGATTTTTTGGCAGATGGACAGCGAAAATATGAAAGCAGTGGTATCTGTTTGTGCAAGCGATGCAAAAAAAAATAGGCTGGCAACAATGCTTGCAGGTGGGAACCGCAACGATGCTTGAAGGTAACAGCTCAGAAAAAATGGTGATCTTGTGTGCAAAAAAAAAAACGATCAATAATATAGGACAACTTGCACAATCAAAGACAACAGTCAGAGAAATTACGACATCTAAGCACAAACACAGAAGAATTATAGCCTTTGTGAAGGTAGCCAAAGTCTAATCGAACGCAATCTTCTTGCAATTAAAAAAGAGGAAAATTTTATAAACGAAGAGGTAATTTTACTACCACAAATGAAATCACATCACTTTCTTAATTACCTTTTTGAGGAGTCTACACTAAGGAACGCTCCTTACTGTGCTCCTTTTGTGCCGATGAAACATCAAATGCTCCTTACTCTTGTGCCGATGAAAAATGCGTAAATGCTTTTCAAGATGAACGCCATCTAAGGTCACGCTATCAAAGTGAACTTAAGGTGAAACCTCGAAAGAACGGAATAACTCACGGAGATATATTGAAACGAGTTACTCATCATTGCGATGAGCATATTGAGCAATACAATAATTGAACAACAACTGTAGCTGCCGAATATCGTTTTGCCTGTCCATTCGGTGATCGAATGTGGTTCTTTAAGTGCGAAATGACTCAAGTCGATTAGCCCGAACATTGCCCAAAATAGTGTTTCAAGTGTGTTAAACAAGCTGCAAGCGGTGAGTATGCGTGAATAGGTGGCATGCATCAAATACGATCGACTCTACATCAATTACTCTCTATCATTTCGTTAAATTAAGTTAGTAGGATGAGAAAAGAGGGGAAAAAAGGTTGAGGGTGAGAGAGGGGATGGCAAACGTAACTCTACGAAAATAAACTAATTGACACTCTATTACTACATAGTGATGTTTATCACAATCAACGAGAAAATTAAGCGACACGCCAAAATTACGCAAATTTAAAAAAAAAAAACGGTAATGAAGCTTAATCGAAGATGAGAAAATAATTTTCAGCGTAAAAAATTCAATGGAATTTCCCATCATTCACGAGCAAAACATCATCGTGTTTTAAACCTATGGCCTTGTTTTAATGCCGGACTGAATCTCAACAATCTCTTTTTGATTGATTCGAAGTATTTCAATAGATCCGGAAAAAACTTTTCAAGGAAAAAAAATTTTGGAAAACTCAAGAAAAGAATTTGGAAGAAAAAATTGGAGAAAACTTCCCAATCACTAATTAGTGGCTTCATGCATTAAAAAAAATCGCCGATGATCATTTTATTGATCATCAATGGTTATTAATGAGCATTCAAAGACAAGCTTAATCGAAGCAATATTTTATGGCAAGAAAGCTTCATTCAATTAAAACTCCCTTATCGTATTTGCAATAAAGAAGTAAGTTAAACGTTAATGCAACAATGCACGATAGCGATGCGCCTAACTTACATAAATATTTTCATATGAGTTGCTCATCATTGCAATTAGCATATTCAATAGAACGATTATCGAACAGCAACAATAACTGCCAAAAATAGTTCGACCCGTCCATTGGGTGGGGCCATGTTGCTCCACAATATCCAAATTTTCCAAACCGATCAATCCGAACGACGACCAAAATAGAGTCTCCATAGATTTATAAAGGCTAAACTCAATTATGTGTAATTTTATGGGGAAATTCTCCACTAATTACAACTACAAAATTTTAAAACGCATATCAATAAGCGCAATCAGAGGTAAGGAGGAGGATTTTAGATGTTTTGCATATATCTTTGAAAGGAATTATTGAATTATATAATAATGACCGTAAATAATGCATATAATAAGAATATATAAAAGTTCAATTTCTTATCGATCGCTTTTCCGTTTATGTTGCCGCAATTTCGTTCATGTCGCCCAATAAAGAAACTATCAATTCTTTTCGAGGAGAAACTAGGGAGAAAAATGTTTCAAGCAAAAATTTCTTTAGAAATCCGGCGTATCAAAAACGTTGTTTTCGGATTCGATCCGAATCGATCAATCGATCGATCGATCTCTTCCACTATCCTTGATATATATAGAATGTTATCTTTTTGATCAGTTCGAATGGTTGATTTTATAACAGATAAAAACTGAATAGAATAAATTCGACGAATATGATAGAAATTAAATATTCTATCACTGATATGATAAGATATAGCATGTATTAAATATGATAAAAGTAGTTAAATATGATGGAATAAAAAATTTTTAAAAGAGACTGATGTATAGCAAAATCATGAAATAATAATATCGACGAATTTTATAAGTTAAGCATGATCTCATTAGCATAGGTATAAATTTATAAAATAATCTAACCTAGCGCATGATCTGTACTTTGGATCGCATGACTCTTCAAAGCTCTTCATTTGCTTTGTCGGATTCCGACTTAAATATGGATCATTACTCATTATTTTATACTGCTCACATTCCTGAAATAATCATATTTGTTCGACGATTAAATTGAATATTAATTCAAGTAATATTTATACATCATGATAATAGAATTAAGCACGATTTTTATTATTAAATATAGTTTTTGAATGACTATCACTTGAATGAATCACATTAATTTGCATAAATAAAATGAAAGCATAAAAGTATGAAATTAATGACTATTAAATTTGAATAATAATTTATTAAATACCTGTAATTTGAAAATTATACCTATAATGTGAAAAGTTAAGATCTAAATATTAATTAATTAATCATGGTAATATAATTAGTAAAGCATAACTTTCAAAAATTCGACAATGAATTTTAATTTAAATATTATTAAATAATTCAAATGGGCGACTAAAATACTTCTGAACAATTAATAATAATAAAGTTTGGGAATCTTCGAGGAAAAATGAAATAATCGATGACGAACTTGTTGTCGCATTGCTGCATAGTACCACATAAGTTGATTAAGTCCACAAGCAAAGGCGAATAGAACAAGGCAATAGACGAGGAAAAATTTTAGTATATCAATAACCATTCGACCTGAAATCTCATAAACGCAAACTATGTTTTCAGGAATGCTCGACTCAGCAATTTCGGACTTTTAGCAACTATTTCAGCATGAGATTTCATCAAGTTCATTACTTTAGATAAGTTTGAGCTCATACTATAGTTGAGGTACAACTTAAAGTCAAGCTGCTCCTAAGAAATTAGAAAATCGTCTCATAGGCAGCTAAAACTATAACCAGAGTCAAATTCATATAGAAACATAAATCCGAGCAATGCCATAAGCACGTTCAAATATGCAAGAAGTTCTAAGGATGAATTCAGTACTATCCTCATCACCTGAACAAAATGAGACATTTCATCCTCATAACAAAATATAAGCAACCAAGTCGAAAAAAAAAAGGAGAAACAAAGAGAGAAAATAGAGAGGAAGCGAGGCAAAGATCAAAAGAGTTACATTTACAGTGACTCAAAAAAAAAATATTAACCCACCAAGCGATATCCTTAATGGACCAAGATGTGGATTGACGGTAAAAATATGTACAAGTTTAAGCGATGAGAAAATATTTGCGGTAGCAAAAACACATTCAGAGATTAGTGTCGGATCCCAAGCATCCCAATCACGTCTTTGCAGTCGACGCCCAATATGTTGCATCATCGGATTGCGCATTTCGGCTTCCACCTGAATTTTTTTTAAGCCGAATAAAAATATTCTTGAATTCAAAAATTCATCTGTAAACTTTCAATCGAAAATAGATCGAACATTATCATCTTCAGTTAGACCTCCTATTGCATTTTAAAATTGTTGATAGTCGCTCTGATATTACCGTCCGATTCAATATTCTTTTACTCCAATGGATGTAATTCGAGCTCATAACTTTCCATTCCTAGTCTTCAGTTTAGTTTATACTCTCTTTCCTTTTCGGGTATAATCTCTTTCCTTTCCCGGCCTTCCAAGTTACGAATAAACTTCCTATTGATATCGTTTCAGCGACTAGTGTTTTTGTGTTCACTGATCGCTTAAAGACTTTCAAAAAAATGCTTTCGGTTTATGTTTAATCGACAACGGAATTGACCGCCAAATCACTTGTTTTACATCTCTTTTTTTGATTTTATGTATTGAATTTTCTTTATTTTACTTGCAAAATGTAGAAATTTCGTAGTAACACAATAATAATTATAATTTCAATGGGTGAAATTTTTATTTATAAGCTCATTAAATATAGAGATTAAATCTTACTTACATTGTAAATAAACCCAATAAGCAATATAAGCATCACATTGTTTCTTCGTGTTGGAGTTGATTAAAGGCTTTGTGCTTAATAAAAAAATCTAACATAAAACAGGATATTTCTATTTCGAAGTCCATGAGCTAAACCTGGTGAAATAAATAAATAAATAAATCAGTGAATAAAATAATTATTTAATTAATAAAGTATAATGTATGTGAACTAATCGAGTCCATTTCTTTGAGATACCGATCGCTTCATAAATCTATGAAGCATACCTGAAATTTTTTGAGCAGTGAATGGCAACTTTTGAAAGGTTGAACGAAGGCAGAAAGATGGAGAGAGGTAGACGATGAAAAGTGCTGGATTCCGAAATTCTCTGGATGTTTCAGCCATGGTAACATTGTACGGCTAGGATTTATGTAATCCATTACACCTATTAGTGAATATTTCGGTTGAAAAAAGTTGAAACTAACCTGATAATATGCGACACTTCTCAAGGCAAAAGTGCATAAATAGAGTGAATTTGTTATAAAATCGAGAATATTCCACAAATTGTAGCAATAATCATGTAAACCCGCATCCCATAATTGCTTTATTTCAACCCATATCAGTCCTAGAATTGATAACGCTTGATTAATTTCAAATATTTTTATGGGAATTTAAGGTTTAAAATAAATTGAACATAAAAACCAAACAAAATACTACTCTTCAGCATAATGACAACATATTATTATGTATGTGTTATAAATAAAAACATTTTTGGGGGTAGATATCTCGCTTTCTAGTTTCAGCAAACAATGTTTTCTATAAAGTTCTCGAAATTTAGGTCGTTTCTCGAGGTTTAGATGTGGAACAAATGGTACAAAATCTGGGAACAAAATATCTCTTCAGTGGCACCGATGTGGCAATCACAGATTTCATCACAATCGTACACACACTTGCATAGGGCAATATCCTATATAGTGTGCTATTTCCAAGCAAGGTGATGGAATCAACGAAATGCTAACCGATAACCCATGCAAGGATAGCCCATTCAACAGGAGTTGGTGGAGGTCCTCGTCGTTCTTTTCGATCCGGATCCAAATCGGCTGTTTGGGTCGTTGAAGAGCCCCGAAATATATTATCATAATTAATGCGTTGACTTGCAAGTATGAGCAAAACTGAAAAAAAAAAATCAATGATGCATCGTATTTCCTCGAATAAATCCCCTCCTCCTTCTATCATCTTAAAAACATTTTTTTTTAGCCGCATAAGCCACAATTTTTCTAACTTTCTTTGAGAAAGATTTGCTTTCATATGCTTGAAATGTTATCATCATATCTTTTCGCTGAAGAAAAATCCATTATAAAAATCAGTTCATCACATTCCATAACATCCTCGTTTTCTCAAGAAATCCTTAAAATTGGGAGAATCCATCAACTCAAGGTAGTGTTGATGATAACACAATAGCTAATTATGCAGCATGACTTTTGATTAATGCGGCTTTGAGTAACCAGTTACAACATTGAGTAACCAGTAACCAGTAATTATGCAGCAAACACATTGCAATAAGTTCTGCCTCTAAAATGATCGTGAATATCATAAGTGCTTTAAAATATTACTTAATGTTCCTGAATGAGTACATCTTTTGCATTAAAAAAACAATTAAAAACTCGATAGATTCAAAAACAAAAAAAAACCATATAAGTAGATTCATTAAGAACAACGTTCAACTACACTCTTATCGCTCGTTGTCGTTCATCTTCCTCTTTGAATCATTTCCTTTTGCCTTAGAGTGCATAAATTTTGTTGTAGAAAAGTAATATACAAGATTTGAACTTATAATTGCCAAATAAAAAAAAAAATTAAAATGGTTTTCATTTTCGAGTTCTTACGTAAGAAAAAAATTTTCCGACATACCCTTTCGAAATACCTTTAATTAATAGAGTTGAGAAGAAAGAAAGAGGAAGAGACTTACATAAGAAGAAACAATAAGAGGCAGAATGGCAGAGAAATTTAATAAATGGTTTGCGTGTGAATTCAGCGATTGATGACTTCGGCGCTGCTATGTACACAATTGAGAGAATCGGGAACGAGATCGACACGCATATAATAAAAAGCACCTGCAACAATCACAATAACGCAGCATAAGGGAGGTGAGGAGGTAGGGAGTGGGGAGGCGAGAGGGGGGGGGGGAGGAATACTAGGTCAGTCGAAGTAGTACGTTCAATGACACTTTGTTAAGTGACCGCTGGCGATCCTCTGGATAAAAAAAATTTGCTTATTTTGCAATCGAGCTGGGTTTTACCCTACGCGTTATTTTTGACTTATTCTTTTCAGTTTTATAATTAAGCCACTCACGGTAATGAAATGCGGTATAAAACCGATTGGTTGAATCCTCATTTAATGTGCAAATGAATCCCTATAGAAGCTCAACTCAGGAACCACTCACACTGACCACTGTGGTCACTACGGATGAAAGGATGGATCATAAAGAGGCGCTGACCTTAAAAACAATATGTCGATTGCGAAAACCCGGAATGCCCTCATAAAAGATCGCT
Organism: Ascaris suum; assembly: GCA_013433145.1. Classification (NCBI taxonomy): domain Eukaryota; kingdom Metazoa; phylum Nematoda; class Chromadorea; order Rhabditida; family Ascarididae; genus Ascaris; species Ascaris suum. Next base: position 1,511,575 of record CM024181.1, read on the forward strand.
GCTAGTAGTTGTTGACAATTGGGATGTGCGACAAACTGAAAAGCAATCTGTTGAAATGAATGTCCAACAAATACAATGTGATCCATCATAGCACTTAGAATGACCTCTCTCTAATCCTCTGAAAGCCCTCTTCCTTTCATAATAGGGCCCGGTCCTCGGAAAATTACATGCTGTTACTGCAATCTTTTAGAATTTTAGAATCGAATACCGTCGAACAAAATCCGCTGAAAATTTAACACATTTATATGCCCAAACTTAGTATCCAAGGTGATATGAAACTCACAAAATTCGTTTTTGCAGTACTCATAAAAACTTTGTAAGTCTATTTGTGTTCAAAGGCATCTCGCGTTCAGTAAACCCTTTCTCAAGCGTTATAAATCTATATGATTAAAAATAACAAAGAAAACAGAACTGAAGTTCAGTTGTATTCAACCAACCACTACCTCAATAAATAAACCCCTTCAATTTCAGGCTTCTATTCCTTAAATTTTGCTATGCGTAGTGGAGGAGCATAATTTTATAATACTGTGGCTTAATCTCCAGTCTACAGTATTTCTACAACAATCCGAAACGTTCTCCATCTCGAGACAAAATGCTTAGAGATCTTACCTCTAGGACTTTTTATCGCAAATGTTTTCCCCATCATAGTAAAACAGAATAAAAGACGATTCACTTCTATGATGTGCATATTTTAGAGTATACTTCATGATCTGATTACATTACTTTTATGATGCTTAATATAGTACTGCAACTTTGCAGTAAATAGCTAAACATACGCAGACACTAAATAACGAAAAAATGATACGAAAGCAAAAGCTATGAGGCTTGCTTGTCTTGGCCAGGCTATGAGAAGTGTCTTCCTATCAATGAGATTAGATTTGCTTACTAAAGCTTAAAATGCGAATTTGATGATACCTATAAATCATATTCTTTCGCTTGATCTCGTAGTATTTTCGACTACCTTTTCAATTTGTAGTATTCGTCAGTTTAGCCGTATTTTCTAAGACCCTTCGAATTTATGAATTCTTTATAAACCCTTGGCCTTGTACTTCGTCTACGTATAGTCTCGAATTGAAACCCCTTCGACAGAAGCCTCCTTCTCTATCATTATAAACCCTTGGCCTTATACCATAAGTATTTAAAATTCCCCATCTCAAAAGAATCCCTTCATCCTCCAAATAGGGATATCTCCGTCGTCAAGGCATGAACGCTACAAGCTTCAACGATTCTAAATGAGATCATATAATATTTGATATTAACTTCACTCAATGAAGAGATCTAAATATAAGTAATCAAAGAAATAACCGACCCTTTTCTGTCTGAGTTGAACGGCAAGTTTAAGACGAGCCAATTGATGACATAAGTGGAGAGATTTACGTTGTGTTACTTCTTCCCATGCGTTTGTCGTATGATTCAAAACAATTTCAAGTTCTTTGGAACCACGTACCTGATCCAACATATTCACTGAGAATTTCTGACATTTTTGGCTTAATTCCTGTAATCGAGCAAAAATGAGTCGTTTAAAATGACATTTAATAACAAATTTGCAATCCTAAGAAAATCAAGTATCATTGCAGTTGTATTGTAATTTTTGCAATTGCAAAAGAACAATTATATTGCAATAATATAGGAGTTTTTTCGTAGTAAATTTGCATATTAGTATGACTTTTTTTCCTTTATTAAAGCAGTACCCTCTTTTAGCTCTTTCATCGGGTTCTACTCAACGGAGAAAAACGATTCGCTCATCTCGCTGTTGTAAAAAAAATTTCCTCTTCGTAAGAAACGATTCCCTCCATCCTTTCATTCTTTTTGTCGCTTCACTCTATCTCTACCACTTCAGCATTTGATATAAAACGGCGGTTAGGATGAACGAACGATATATTTACATGCATGTCCAAATACTGCTTTATTTTGCATGCTTATCGGTGCTTTCAGACACATTCATTTTGTATTAGCGCAATAATATATCGCTAGAAAGAGTGAGGAGATGGAAGGAAAAAAGAATCTATTAGCCATTCCTCTATCGAAAGTCAGTGATATCGACGGATAGGAAAGTGCCTCTGTCCCTGAAAGAGCACCTCTATAATTAGCACTTTCATCGGGTCTTCAGCTTTGAACTTTCATATTTCACAAAGATTCAATAAAAATAAGCGGAAATTCAAAGTTTCTCAAGTCAAATTTCGAAAAGATTTTTACATTAATAAAATACATCAATGAAATAATACCTGATATTCACTTCTAAATTCATTTTCAATATACGAGAGACGTCTAAGTTCATAGCTGAGTTCGAATGCATAAAGGATTGGATCTTTGGCCGATAAGCAAATTAGCGATGGACTCGCCAATGCACGATAGGCGTTAATTCGAGAACGTGATAAACATAACGAATCCTCAGATTTCGCCTTTAAAAAAAATTTTTTTTAACGAAATTTATTAATTAGCATAATATATTTCAATTATTTTTATGTTCAAGAAGAATTTAAACAAATGAGGGAAAAAATTTCTCAATACTTATCTCAATTCTAACTTTTACATCACAGTAAGCTGATGTTTTGAAACAATTTTAATAAATCATCCGATAAGAAATTCCAAAAAAAAAACGATTCTATTTGAGAGAATATGTACACATTACGAATACATCGGAAAGATGCAAAACTGAGCCGAACTGAATCGAAAACCGGAAAGCCCAGAACACTATGTTTCATCTCTAGGCTGCAACATATCGTGCGGTTATCATTTATTAAAAAGATCGTTATCGATGCGTGCGGAGAAAAAAAAAAATTTTTTTTTTGAAGTCGATAGAAATACTTACATGAAGGCAATCTTTACAACAACATCGTACATCATGAGGATGAGGTATGGTTGCTTTCTTATCCAGAAATAATTTTATGCACTCATAGTTATCCTTATGTGCAGCTAAGATAATCGGTGTTATATCAGGTGTAAATGCTGAATGTTCATTGATTTCCACTCCTTGTGTCTGAAATATTTACTGCCTTACGGAAGCATCAAGTAATAGTAGGCGGTAACAGGTATAGTAAGAGGAACAACGAAAAGTAAAGGTGCTATCGACAAAATTAAGAGTAGCAGAATGAATTATACACAAAAAAAAGAAAACATTGAAGGGAAAATAAAAATTAGATGGATTTTTTTTTTCACTCACGAGAACAAATACCATCGAAACTATGTATCCCTTAGAAAATGGGTGGAAGGGTATAGACGGTTATGCGAATATTGATATCTGTAATTAATTGCTAAAGATTTCACCTGTTTAATATATATTATTACAAATATAGAAATGAAACCTCTAATTCTTATAGATAAAATAACGAAAGTTGCGATAGCGGAAAACACTCGTAGATGACGACGGGAGAGCAATGCTGACCTCAGGGTTGAATTTTTCGATTTTCTCGAGATGTTCTAAGATAATTTCGACTGCTTCGACATTCTCTTCACCAATTGCGTATAAGATTGCGTCTCCAGTTTCGATATTATTGTCAAGCAAAAGTTCGATCATCTCGATGTTTTCATTCTCTACTGCGATGTGCAATGCAGACCTGAAGTTGACTTCTTCTTTCAAAAATACTCTATCGTATACGAATATATATTGGTGTAACTACTAAGTGAATAATCCTACAGTACAATGAATTGATGTATCACACTGGACTGCACTATGCCGTATCATCTTTGGTTGGGTATGGCACCAAATCCAGGATATCTACTTGTCATCTAACACTGCAGTGTTCACATTTACTCGTATAGTCGATCCTCGTTTCTACTATTCTCCAAGTAATGCCATTGATCGGCTTATATGCTCTTGTGCCGCCCCGGGCGATATCTGGGGCCTATACAAATCGGGCTTCGTCCTGTTTCGATGTCTGCAGTCCGATTCGTGTTTGGAGGCTACGGTGCTCCATCTTGCTTGGGCTCTCGCATATTAGCATCCACAGTTGTTAGCGGCTCCTGCCCTTTGCCTGTACTCGGTCCCTTCAATGCCTCCGCCGCCAAACACAACAATCTTATACCTGATGATTTTACAGTAAAGTAAACTACAGCATAATACAGTATAGCCAGCGTACAAATATAGGCACACTAACTTGATCTGATTCAATAATTATTTCGTTATAAATATTTATTATGGATAGCGATAAAATTTGACGTTCGACTTAAAACACCACTAAACACAATTGCGTATAAATTCTAAAGCACATTACATTCAGTAAGACTTTATGAGAATATTTCGACATATCAAAGTTCAACACCTCGAGCTACCTATTAGGTAGCAGGGAAGCGTATCGAGAATTTTATTCACCATCAATACATCTGCAAGGTTTCAATTCATAATCTATGAATGAAATGCGACAGAACTAAATTTTGAAAAAGTCGTGTCGTGATTGAAATTAAAGAATAGAGCATTTACTGAGGCAATTAAGCAACTAACATAAAAATTAGTGAATGTGCGCACTAGTGGTTGTAATCAGACACCGTTATGACGTTATTGATCAAAAAACCAATGGGAATTCGTCTGAAAGCTCAAGTAAACGAAAAAACTTCGTCCCTTTAAAAAAAATTTTTTTGCCGCAAAACCTCATTTACCCAGTAACAATTCCACTGTAAACAAAGTACCAGTTAATAGTTACTTAGTAGTTACAGTTTTCTGCTCCCACGTTGATTCAGGAAGACGGAAGTGGTCAACATGTAAAACTCGTCCAATCAAACCGCATTGTCTGATCTGTTTTGACACCGTTTGGTCGAATTTTTCATCTCACCGCTTAAATGGATGACGTTCATGAAATCTATAAATCGATCCATTTCGATACATGCATGTAAAAGTATTGAACTCAAAAACAACCTGCCAAGCGGATCAACACAGTTGATATTCAACGTGCCAGGTGTCTTAGCAAGTTCCAATAGTTTGCGCACACTTCCGATATCCCCACGTTCGGCCGACAATAAAAATTGCTTCTCGTGCAATATTCTATCGCTAGCTATAACGAAACACATCTTCTTATACCTTCGATTAAACATCACTCATTAACGAAGAAACGATAAAAGTGCACCAGTAGTACAGTCGGAAATGGCGCAAGTTGATAATCATCTACTAGCTTGTATAAGGCCCATGAATACACGTCAAATGCAAATTCGCCCTTCTTTTGCTTAACGTTCAAAGAATTATTAGTTCTCTAGTTCTCCGCACCCAGAGATATTTTACAGCAATAATGTTTTTAATTTAAAACAAGAATTGTTGAGTGACAATAAGCGACTGGTCCAAAGCTAAAAAGCTCGGCCAATCCCGGTTCAGACTGTATCAGATAGAGCCGTGATGCGCCATTTAAGGCGGAAGTGGTTTGTTTTTAATCCTAGTGGATGATGTTTCAGTGGATGGTGTGGCGATGTAGTGAGCAGGATAAAGCATAGCGAAAATGTGAAATACTTTTTGTAGCACATAGACGACATAATGGAAATTTTAGTGCTTTCCAGAATATGAACGGAATAAACCTTATCATTGTCATTGTTGACTTATATAAATAATATTATTCAATAATATTATCAAGTTGATTTGCTGAAATCAACATCTGAGGATGTATTGAGAATTGAAAAACCATGAATGCATCATTTCCGACAAAAATTCCCACATTTCATTTTTAAATAACTCTAACAATATGTGCCTATTTGATGACGAGTGATATCAGCTGTGGCATCCGAACTTCCAGTCTTCCTTCTTCTGAACATATGTTGTACCGAACTTTCTAGATCATTCATCCGGAAAATTGAAGATAACAGATGGATAAATGTTTTTTATGTCTAGCCGCATTTTTTTTTAATCAACCGAAAAATCAAATTTTGAAGATAATTTCTCTTTTCTCAATGAATGAAAAAATTTTTTTCTGAGTGACGAAATTTTTGCTCATTGAGAGTAACTCTTTGATATTTATTGACAAATAGTATTTTTTTAAAAAATTTCTTAGCCTATAAAAAAATTTCCAAATAGAATGCAATTGATATATTCGATATTTTAGATGAGGATTTAGAGATTGATAAAATATTCAAAAATTATGGCTTATTCAATAATAAAAAGATAATTTATTTCCTCTAAGAAAAATAGCATTAATTTTTATGCTTACTGCCTACTCTCTTTGCACGATTTTCATTCGCTCTTACTCATTCATCATTTTCACTTTTTTCCTCGCTCTCCTTTGCTCTCCCACTTAATGTGTATTGCGTGAAAAGATTCAAAAGATGAATGCAATTCATGCATGTTTTTTGATGACTTTAAAATGGCATAAATAATAATAGTTATATATATATATATATATATATATATATATATATATATATATATATATATATATATATATATAATTCAATGTTTATTAAGTTTTATATTTTAGAGGCATTATAATTTCTTTGGGGTAAAATTTTTTTGAACGTAGCTGAATAGAAAACCTCAAAATAAATTTCGGAATCGGAATAGATAATGCACCTCTATCAGATAACTATCTATATGAGGCATTATTAATCAACAATTAATATTGAAAGAAAATATCGTCTACATTTCAAAAGAATTCATCTAATAAATCAAAGAATCATCCTCTTTTTTCACCCCTTTAAAGAGTTGAGAATTTTGAGGAAATGGAGAGGATGGAGAGAGAATGAAGTACCTGATCCCCTGTCAAGAAAATATGATGAATATAGCAGCGATAAGAAGGCTGAAATATGATCGCTTATTTTCGTCGTATTTCTGTTTATTACATCGTTCTTCAAATATGTGTTTATTTTCGACTTACTTCGCTCGAGGCATTAGCGGGCATAGCAAATAAAAGCTGTAAGACTAGATTTTACATGAATATGATTTAGTATGGAAAAATATGAAAGTACGAGGCTGCCTACTTTATAAACGCTTAAGTTTTCCATTTCTTTATCTAGCTTCATTGTAAACTTTCGGAAAAGAAACTCGAGCCATTATTTGGCAAATCGTATCTATTCCAATTTTAATAGGTGATTCTATAGCGCCTTTATATATTACCTATTAATTTCAACTATTAGAAATTAAATATGCGTTGTATTTCATTAAAAAAGAATTAATTTCATAGAAATAAATAATAAAGAAGAAGAAATTTATTGAATTCCTCTTAAAATAATTTTTAAAAAACAATGAAAATTTTACAATCAAAAGAATAAAGTTTTATCAAAGGAGGTCAAAGTTTCATTAGCTTTCAAGAAGGATTAACGAAAACAATGAATGCATTTATATATGTGCCCACTTCGAGTTATATTGGGGCGCATATGATGAGTGCCGTTAAGTAGGCAGCAGCACTAATCCAATTAAGAGTTTTTATGTGCACCATATGCTCTAAATTAGTGCCACAGGATGTGTTTCGAATATTTTTGCAATCAGATTTTTGAGTAAAGAGTCGAAAAGTGAGGCTATTATAAGATGAAAGCGAAATTTTTACAGTTATATTTTCGAGATGGTATAAAAATGACCGTTTCTCAATTAGCCAATAAACTTGAGAAACCATTCGAAAAGAGATTAGCGGAAATATTTAAGCACTGATATAGAAAACAGCACAAACATTGTAATAAAGCCTCGGAACGAGGCGATTTTGAGATCGGGATCTTGTAGTTCTAGGACTATTCGGGATGAGGTGGGAATGAAGTCCTACGAGCTCAAATTTCCTCAAGTCTTCGAGGTTAGCGAGCTTCACAAATGCGCTTCTAAACAACAACAGCATATGATAGTAAGTGACCGAGAAATTATTCTCCTCTTAAGTGTTGAAAAGATTTATTTATGGAATAAAATTTATTGGCTCGCGAATTTCCACAACGAATAATTAAACTTAATGGTGCCACTGTTTGCTATGAATATATTGTAACGATTATATGGAGAAGAGATGAGAAGAATTTCAGAAACTTCAACCAATATTAAAGATTTAAGGTATAATTTTTTGCCCGCCAGGTAGACAGTCTTATTTACAGGTTATCACTCCACCTTTCTGCTTATTTCTTAAGTGAGGTAGCTTTAACGATTCGTGCCCACATCAAAAAAAGTTCTCCTTATCGATTTATTCCAGTGTATTATGAGGGCAAGAAATTCGCTTGCAAATGAGCTTATAATGATTGATATTTTCATGTGAACGTACAATCATATTGTACTTATTTAAATACGCTCTGCGCAGTTCACAATATTTTGCGTAAAACAACTTGCAATGGAAGCATCACCTCGGGTATATTATAATGATCGATTAGAGCGTTGAATGGAGAGAGGGGAAACGCATCTCTTCACTTTTGCACTTTAAAAATCCTTTGCAACATTCCTCTCTTAAAGTGTTCAGTAATTGTAATTTGATCCTCTTTCTATAAGGAATAAAATTATGACGTTAATGTTTTGTCATATGATGATTCCATGCAAGATTAGCGCCTACTCACCTTTATGGCCAAAATACCCCTTCACTTCTCCCTTCCAGCCCCCTTTTTTTAAAAATCGAGTTACAGATTTGCTAATTACTTTTATAATAATCATTATCAGCCGAGTAAAAAATGCTTTTAGTAAAAGTTTGAATGAGCATGTGGATTGTTCCTTCTAGAATATTTACGCTCAAATAACGTAGTTAGCCCATCCTTTCTTGTTGAGTACATATAATGGCATTAGCGGCAAAAAAAAAGATGTTATCGCTTTCTTCTCGACTCTACAAGAAATTCATTTCTCATAGTTACAATATTCCGATTCGACCGAACCTATAAGTGATAAACGAAAACTTGAACGCTTAAATAATTGAGCGATCATTGAAGCGAAATATTAGAGTCTTTCTAAATCCATACAATGCACGAATTTAACGCTCTATTCAAATATATTGAGAAGAAAATTATAAAGAAAAAGTAATCAAAATAATCTCATAAAAAATATTTGTCGAATAAGAATTATTAGAATTGAAACTTTAAAATATATAATATATTATATATGCTCTATATATATATATATAAAATATATATAAATATATATATATATATATAATTATATATATATATATAAATATATATAATATATATATATATTTAAATATGCTCTATAATAATTTGAATATATCAAATAGCTTCATAAATATGTTTTGAAGTCATAAAATAAATTGCTCATTTTTTTTTTTGCGAAGAAAATCGTACGAGAAAAATTTCAAGGCAACGTCATTTTTTTGCATTGAAAAATTGCAATAGTAGCGTACTCTATGCATTTTTTAAAATCGATCTTCTAATTAAAATCGAATGATTAGCCGATACATTATGAATTTCAAAATAGGTGTTAATTAGTGATAAGGTAGATCATTATGGAAAAAATAATGAACTTACCTTCGGCAAGGGATGACATACTTGCGCCAAGGGCGTTATCAACCGAATAACGCCGTTGTGGAGTGCCTGGATTCGAGTCTGTAAACATTTCACATTTCAACTCTAACTCTCTGCAATGAAATTGTCTAACAAAAATTGCCGCTATATACTCTAGAGAAGTAGTTTTGCGTAAGAAAATGCAAGAAGTGCCTGATGAAACAAAATTTTTTTCTTCTAAACGAACGAATTGAAATATGGGAAATACTAGAGACGAAGTGAAACGAAATAAATGGCTGAACCGCAACAGAAACGAAACGTCCGACAAGATCGGAATCGTATCGTGAACCGGAAATAAAATGCTTAATTAACCGGAAACTGAAAAAAATTGAAATGCTGCTATTCGTCCCTATAAATTATTGTAGACAATGATGGCTCAAGAGGCATAGGATGGACAATCGTTCAAAAGAAATGCATCGGCCAGCATATTACTTTATAATATTTACCAGCTTTGAGGCATTATCATAGACTAAGTAGCTGTCAACGATAAATTCAGTGATAAATCTAGTGATAATTCCTTCCTGACTTAAACTGCCTCCACTTAGGTTCGGACGTAAGCAGCTCGCTTCACCTCACTATCTGAACGCTAGGCATTTTTCGTATTTTGTACAGAACCGGAGGATTTTATTGCTCTTATAAAGGTAGCATTCTAGCTAATAGTATATGTTCATCCTTGTTATCTCGCCCCTCTTCTCTATCCCCTTTGAAAAGAAATGCAAATTTCGGTATATCGTCTTTGTTAACCTCCGTTAACTCGCTCAAACTGATGCCACTAAATCTGCTACGGATCAAACAACGCATATTCACACTGAATGCGTCTAAGGTTAATGCGAGTATTTTTTTTTTGTCTTCCGACGCACTCTCAACAGATGTGCATTCAAGTGCAATCTGATCAATCTTATACACTGATATATGTGAATTGAATTCAACTCCGGAACACTATAATACGACATACGAGTGAGACGTGAGGTGTTGCTAATTGTTTCGTTCCTGCCTCTTATTATCATTTTCTGCTCAATATAATCGACTACGCAAAAATTCCCTCGAAAATGCGCTAGCAAATAGGACCGATCCATAATTATCGTTGTAGTTTCTCATTGAATATAATATCGTCTGTACTATTGAAGTAATTCCTTTCAAAATTTTCATTAAATTATTTTAATTTGTATAAAATATTTCAAGATCTCGATAGGCGTATCGATGAAAGACTAGGGCATCTTCTAATTCCAATGTAATATATTTGCTAAAAATTTTTATTCAAATATTATTGATATTGAATAATTATAAAATTTGTGATATTCGGCTCAAAAAAAAAACCTCAAAGAATTGATAAGTCATCGTTTTTGATTTGCCGTTAATAAAGGTCATTGTTAGTGGATTTATTGCTCAATGATATTTTAGGATCTCTACGGGTCCATTCCTTCGATTAGATTTGAGTTTGCGTTCCGCTTCATAAATTTTTATCTTTTTTATCTACTACATTTCATCTACTATATTAGTTCTTTTATGCAGAAATATTTCTTAGCAAAATCTAACTTATTTCAAAAGTGGAAATGAAAATTTAAAATGGTGTAGCAGTTTTTTTGGGAGGGTCCTTTATAGAGAATATATATATATATATATAATATATATATATATATATATATATATATATATATATATATATATATATATATATATATATATATATAAATATATATATATATATATATATATAATTTGAGAAAATTTTCATGGTATTAATGCAACAATGCTATCAGCAATTTGGAGGAAAGTTCAATAAAAAGTGTTGAATAACATTGAAAAATTTGCAGTAAAAAAGAAAAAAGAAAGAGGAAATCGAAAAGAAAGTCTCATTTTACGTTTTTTTTTTACAAAATAAGAGGCTATCTAATGACTGCTGGATTAGGGTCCATAGGGGTATTACAAATCTAGATTACTCCATGAAACAAACGATTTTGTATTTGCTCGACGCAAAAAAAACGACTTTTATAGTGAAGCTATTTTCAAACAACGTTAAGCACAAATAGAATTTGCTTTTTCTTTTTTTTTATGGCTTTTTGTTTTTTTTTTCTTTGCTTTTTGTATTTGCTTTTTGCAACAACCTATATGCCACAACATCAAAATGAACCTTCCACAATATGGACGTTTGCTTAGATTCACATCAATGGATGCGCATCATCGAATGAATGAAACCAATCTAGCGAGCAGAAATTTTCCATCAATAAAATTTCGTTGAACGATTTTTTTCAATCATATTTCATTTTAAAAAAAAAATCGGTGCGAATTTTAATAAAAATTTACAAAATTATCATAATTTTATGGAAAATGCTAATAAAATGGTTGCTTTAAAAAAAAATTCGAAAATAAAACTTGAGAAAAAAAAAACAACTTTATTTCCTTCATTGCAGCTTAGAAGCTATTAATTCAGAAGGATTGAAAAGTAATCGAACTTCTACTATGATATTACACTTAGCAAAATCCAATATAACAAGCTAAATGAAGTATGGAAAAAATTTAAAAAGTCGATAAAGTATGGGAACATCAAAAAAAAAAGAGGAACTAGATATAAATGAAAAGGTTGCTTGTTTTTTTCCAAAAGGAATTTTCAATTCTATTATTTCATAAAAAATTCTGTTCAAATCAAAGAGAAGAGGCAAAATTAATTTTCGACTGAAAAATGCTAATATAATCGAACGCTATTTATTCAAAAAATTCTATTAAGCATATCGATTTCTCATCACTTCAGTCATTTTTTTTAATCGCTAAAAAAAAACTTCAGAATATCTAGAGAATAAAAATATGAGATTACTAGTTAATGACTATAACGAATAGATGAAGAGGAAGAAAAATGAAGAATTAAGCATAGAAGAGAGACGAATCAAGGAAATGCATAGATAGGAGGAATAGTGACGAAAGTAGAGACGCATATATGAAATAAAAGAGAGAAGAGGAATGAGAAAGGAATAGAAAAAGAATGTTACAGTTGATTGAGTGCATTGATTTGCCTTCATTCAAATATGCGATTCGATGGGGCGTTCATTTAAGGAAAACGTTGTCGAATAAAATTATATTACATTCTGACCTAATTTACACGACACATTACTTTGGAACATTTCATTTGAAGGGATTTAGCCGGTACCCGGTACCACTCAAATCTACTTCCTCATTCACGTTTTATTTCTCAACATTATTTCACCTCATAATCGCATTTAATTCATCTCAAAAGAAAAGCCTTGTCTGACTCAATTCATCGACGAAAGACCGTTTTTTTTTCATTTGGCCATTTAATTTGGTCAATTCATAAATTCTGTCAAGATTTTCGTCCTCTCTCTCCCCCCCCCCCCCCCCCACCAAAAAAATGTCGTTTTTTTTCGAACAAAAACCTCAAAGATTATGAGTTCTATAAGATATTCCAGGTGATCTCATTGAGATTGAATTAATTTTTCTTCTTGAAATATCGACAAATTTGGACAGCAATATAGCATCTTAAACGCATGAAAATAGGCTTTTTTTTTCTGGATTTAATTCAAAGTTTACTATCGAAAGAATTTTATTTGCATATTTGCATAGTTTTCTTGTTTCATTTCACATGCAAAAACTTTGAAGAGGAGAAAGACTCCAAAGTGGAAAGTTAAGGTTAATTGAGGTGAGTTTATATTTAAGCTGATGCGATAATCTTCTCAGTTTACCGCGTTAAGAAGGATTTCGCAAAAGTGGAAAAAAAAAATTATAATCATTTCAACGATTCAAAAAAGTTTGCATGTGAAGCTAATTTATGAACGATATTATTTGCCTATACAATTGGAAATAAATTTTTCTTAATGGGAGAAAATGTTTGTATCAATATTTATATTGAAATGGGCACCTATACTAAATAGAAATTATCAAAAATTTTCGAAGATCTGTTGCCTTCTCATCCATCTACTTTTTTATTGATAGAATATAAATATGAGTAAAATCTCTAAGGCATTTAAAATTTGAAATACATTTGAGTAAGAATTCTAGATTTCGTGTTGAATATGCATCGGTTTTATCAAAGTTAATCTGTCCATTCTATAATGCAATGAGGAGCACTTTTCACCTCAAAATTTGAGCATACAACAATAGAGAGTTTCATTGAAGTCGATCAAGTGAAGAAATTCTTTTTATGCGCTTTTGTAAAATTGCTCGCAAAATTGCTATCGTTTTGTTTGTGCGTATATGTCTGTCCGCTCATTTGTCTGTCGAACTGTCTGCCTATCTGTCTGTCTATATGTCCGCCTGGTAGTTTTCACTCAAGAATCATTGGATACAATTTATATCATATGATGACTCTCGATTGCATAATGAATTATTCCATCATCCATTCATCAATTTCCGAAGGAGTTATGAGCATTTCAAAGCAGAAAAATGAACAAAGAATTTTCATAATTTATCAGCAGAAAGTAGAAAAATGTTAGACAATGCTTTCATATTCTAGGTGTTTCAAACGTCTGCGTAAATCTTCAACAAAAAAAAAAAAATTCCTTTTTTATTTGATTGAGGCGCTGTAATTTGAAAGTTTAACCGATGCAAAACTATGCAGATTCGTTTTTCACACTAAGAGATCTATAGCATCATTCGAATATGACTATATCCATTAAATTTTTTAATCGCAGCTTTAGTGTTTGCGGAGTTAAAACTACCGGATGGACGAGCACGCAGACAATATACACGCAGATATAATAGCAGACATGATGTCAGCTGAATGTATCCCCGTGCCAAACAACCATGAAGTTATTAAGTTAGTCAGCGAAACAGACCCGCTATGTGAACAAGCTTAAACACCTGAGAGCATTAATGACACATAAGTTCATTTTTAGGTGCATGAACTTTATGACATATTACGCAATAGTACAAATATGGTAATAACCGGAAATAAAGGAGTGGTAAAAGAGGAGATGGGAGAGGGGAATTGAACAAAAAGTAACAGAGTAATTACTGCTAAAGAAACATTAACAAATGAAGAAATGATTAATGGCTTTTGATGCGGCAATCAGTGTGCACTAACGAATAACATGAAATAATAGCACTATTTGAACAGCCATGAGAGTTTGTGTTTGCATCGACAACCTTCTTAGTTTTTTTTTTAAATATTTATAAACAAAATTAACCCGATATCTCAAGCAATTTCAGGTGTTTCTATGGTTCCTGATTTTTCAATATTCTAGAATTATTTGGGCAATTGTGGGGTTCTTTTTGAAGGGGTATAAGGTTGCCAAATATGGCAAGCTTTTTATCAATGATGAACGCAAAGGAGTTGAAGAAAGAAGCAGAGAAAGAGAAAAAGGCAGGGACTTCTCCACATCCGAAAAAATAACGAGCAGAAAAGCGAACAGAGGAAAAAAAGTTTTAAGAGAACTTTCAGTGAATTGGATCCTCCCCCTTCCCTTCCCTCCCCCCCCCCCCCCCTCTCGTTTCTCATTAGCCAACCTTTTTTACTCTTGTTAGGTAAATTCCTCTTATGAAAAACGCTGGTACAGCAGGTAGGCTTAAGGCTGTTAAGGCATCCAAGCTTAAGCAGTATTTACTATGAGACCTGCAGTGGGATTATTCAAGAAAACTTTTTTGAGAGTGCACAAAAATCGCATCATATCAACGTTTATGTCTGTCGTTTTGAACAGCTGCTGAAGAAAACATAAAATGAAGCATAAATGTACCGTGAACAAATCAATACAAATATTTAGCACTCCAAGCTGAAAAATTGTGCAAGAAATCGAAGGAAAAATGGAAAAAGCTTTTTTAGCTCAGAAAGTACATGTTGCGTTGTATACTGTGTATACATACGAATTGTTGCAATTGATAAAAGCTTTAGCAAATACACATACGAAATTGCATAATTATTGCATTTTGCAATTGGTAATAGTAAGAGGGATTATGCAAATTGCATACCTGTTGCATTTTGTAGCCGTCAATAACGAAAAAAATTACGCAAATTGAAAACTATTGCATTGTGCAATACTAATGGGAAGGATTAATCGTCCAATCAAAAACTTTTGAGTTCTCTCAAGTTAAAAAAAACTACCCATTAATAGGAAATAAAATAAAGAATTGATAACTTTCGATAGGAAACTATCTCCAGCAGTGATAGAGATCACTACAAGTGGGTTATTACAAGTAACACCCAAATAGTAAAAGTTTGTGTACTGATAATTGCTAATAGTGATGCTGCTTTATAGTAACAACGATTGATGCTCTATCAACAGTAATATTTAGCGGATGAAATAGGAATAAGGATTACAAACTGTAAAGTATATGAAATAACATAGATGGCACTTGTATACTTGCTGGCCTCGGTAGTCGGAATGAATTTGGAAGAGTTTTTTCCCATCCATAAACACAAGTATCCGTTAACGGAGAATTTATGCTTCATCACGTATACACGCCAAACGCGCCGCCATTAAACCTAAGTAATGAAATTTAATGACTCTTCGAACACTTTGAGGAGCTTAATAGACCGATTCCATTGGCACGGTCAAAAATTCAAAGAATGAAAAAAGCATCTCCTTCTATTTGTGTTCTAGATGAAGTTTGATGAGGACTCTTGAGCACTTTTGGAATTTTCAGTTTTACTTCGATGATTAGGTAACCTCGTCTATAAAATTACCTCACAGGTAACCTACCTGTACTGTCCATAAGACGACGCTGAGATTCGGAACTCTTATTGGACATCACGATAGTGCTACTTCATCGGAACACCCTGAAACCAAAAAAAAGAAACCATCTGGTAACGATGCGAATATTGAAGCGATAGCGACCGAAATGTCGAACGGCGAAGACTTAGTTAATCGAAGACGAACACAAACTCACAAATTGTCGGCAGACGGCACTTGACTTTAATCTTATTTGCTTGCACATATTGATCACTTCATCCATCTATTTACATGCAATATATGAATAAGAATTTCAAAAATATATGAATATTTTATTAATTTATGCTCACTCATTGACCGTCGGTCATTTATAAGCGATCCTATTCACATTCTTTGATTTTTAACTTCAAACAAATTTCTTTTTGGAAGCAATCGCACTATAAAAGATAGAGAATTCCTTTTTTTTTTCGTCGAACGAAACACATCGAATAAATTAAATATTCGAGTAATTCAAAAGAATTAGGCTATATAAGAGAAAAATTTCAACATAGATGCGAAATTATAATTAAATAAAAACTAACCACAATTAAAGATTGTATAAAAATTTTCAAAAAATTTTAAAAAAAAATCTTTTTTTTGAATAAATCAAATTAGTAATTTGTTGATTTTCTTTTATTTTTCCATTTTTTTCCCACAAAAATTCGAATTTTTAATGTCTAATAGATGCATATGTAAATTAATCTTAGTGAATTTTTTATTGCTAATATTTGAATAATCGGCAAAAAATAAATAATTTTTCAATAGTTAGATGCTTTATTTCAACTCTAATTATATTAGCATAAATCTATTTTCTAGCGTATAAACAATCGAACAATACCTCTTTTTCATTTAAAAAAAAATTCATATAATTAAAGAGAGTAAAGGTAAATGTGAAATATATCATAGGTGTATTGCTTTGTTTAATTTCTATAAAGAAGAATTTGAAGTAAAACCCGCATCATTAGCATGTTAAGAGAATTTATTTCACTATTCGATGTTCATGTTACTTTTTTTTTCTCCATCTTTGTGGCGTATATTTATTCAATCTTTTAGCTAAGATTTTATTTCTTTTCTCTCATCAAAGATGATGTTGATAAATGAATCATCCCATTTCCATATGTTAGAGGCGTCGAATTCATACGGGCGAAACATTTTTCTTATAGCACTCAAATGTACCTTTTTTTTTCAATATTATGTATTTCTTGCAAAATGATAAATTCGATCAGTGGCACAATGATTTAATCAATCAATAATCGATCAGCTATTTTCGGCCATCAGCTGTTCGATACTTAGACTATTCAGCGATAGTAGGGACATCATAGATCGGCTGAATCGCTTCGCAGCGCCAAGTTTTACACCATATCTACGCTGTTTTAATGTGTTTACATTAAATGGATCGGCTATTGTACTGAACTATTTTTAATGCATAAAGGAACACCACATTTTTACGGTTATTATAAAACAAACCAATAAATATGTGCTAAGTATCCATCGAGAATAACAATAAAAGCCATGAATAACAGTTATATAGTTATTTTACTTATTGTACACCAAACAATTAGACCGATACTTTCTTATATAAGAGGCTTTTCGTTTGTTAAATGTATAATTAAATATAGAGCATGATCGTGAAGCTAACAGTTACAAACAATATTGAAAGATCAAATAAAAACTCATTTTCAAATCGCACATGAATCACAAATGATAGCTCTTTAAGTATGAACTCCATCAGTTAAGAATAAATATAAATTTTTTTCCCAAATTTGTACCACTTTATATCATATTGTACTAATGTAATTGAAAAATGCCCATAATTCTTAATGAAGTTAAACAATAAAAAAGCATTTCCAACAATATATAAATCCAATAGTGAAAAAAAAAAGCTAGAAGAATATAAACGCATTTCACTAGCGCATTGAAGATATTATTAAGCTCTTATAATCGTTTCTATATTTTTCAAAAACGTTTTTGAAGTGATCCCTTAAATAAGGCGATTTCTTTCTCAGTGATCATATTTTGTGATCAATTAGTGAAATATTTGAGTGATATTCTTTTTTCAAAAACTTCCTAACATATATTTAGCCCAATCAATGAGAATTAAATATATTTGGTGATTTTTTTCTTTAAATCACGAATATGGCGAATGCAAATGAAAACTGTTACTTCAATTTTTGAAGAAAAAAAAAACAAAATTTCATTGGAAATCAAAAGTATGAAAAAAAATGAAGAGTAATGTTCACTTTTATAGACGAGAGTTATGTAAGTTTTTACGCTAAGTATTACATTATTTTTTACTAACATATTAACTTATATGTAAAGTAAACGGCGAGTTATTTATTATTAGATACGATTCGATTCCATGATCCACGAATTGAATAAATCATTGCGTGAAAAATATTAGCAGTGGACAGCGATAGAAGAGTTGGGGCGGGGGGGGGGTGGTGGGGGAGGGGGTCAAATCTTCGAGGAAATCCTTTCAGTTGATGGCATACTGATCACATTATAAAGTGCTCCATTTGCCATTAAATTCCACGAATTAAAGCTTTATCCACTCCATAATGCAATATCTTATCGCGAGAAATCAAATAATCTATGATACAATTATGTTAAATCGTAGAACAAAAAAAAGACGAAAAATAAAAATCGAAATAACTAGTAATTACAAAAAAAATGTTACGAGAAAGAAAGAAAGAAAAAAAAAGAAGAAGATTTAACGCATCGATAAGACAGTTGAAATGGCATTAAGCACTTTAATGATTGTTTCATTTTATTGGGGTTTTTCTTCTCGAAATATAATAAAATTGTTGAATGCTTTAAATAAAACTGCAACATGCAGCTTTCTTCTTGTTCAATCTTAAATATTAATTGAATATCAATTCAATTTTCAATTATTTATTTACTCGCTCTTTTTTTTTTCTTTGAAATGTAATAAATTGTGATAGAATTTGCTTGGTAATACAACGAAATAAATTTGCATAAATATTCAGCAATATTTTACCTATTATACACTATGAAAAACAGTATATTACATCAAACAGTTGAAATAACCGCGCAGATGAATACACACATACAGACAGACAAACAGATACAGACAAACAATATGCGTATTTATCGAAGCGATGATGTGATAATGTACCTTTGCAAAGCTAATTTACTTTCAATCAGTCGATCACAGCTTGATTTCAATTACGAAGCTCTATCGATTGATCTCACCTTCTTGAAGCAGATTTACGAAAGCGAATAAAAACGTGTAAAGGAAACGAATAACATGAGGTGTTACACATTCGAATAAAACCATATAGTTTATAAATTTCCCATAATTTTATAGGCAAGGAGTTATAAACCGGAAAGCAAACTCTTCTCAAAAATTTCGCACGCTGAAGTAATGATATGCTATCTCTAATTTGAGAAAACAAAGCAGTTTTTCGAATTTTATGATGGAAAACTGAAATATTTTTTCAATTGAGAGGGGAGGAGGGGGGGGGGGGATGAAGGAAGCAAGATGGTCGACGTAAGGCAATACGTTAGAGTGATCGAACGACGAATATATATCAAGAAAAAGGATGGGATATATTTCAAGTCTAACATGAACGAATAAAACTTAAAGTCAAAATATCAATTTCTTTTTGAGAGGGAGATCGTTACATTATATATAGTACGACGGCAATTATTAGTAACGAAACGTCACTGAAGAAATATGCAAGAAAGCGGCGTTTATGTTAGTGGTGTTTGCTGTTCGATCACATCTGCTTAAGGTATAATCTCTCACAA
Source organism: Ascaris suum (assembly GCA_013433145.1). Lineage (NCBI taxonomy): Eukaryota > Metazoa > Nematoda > Chromadorea > Rhabditida > Ascarididae > Ascaris > Ascaris suum. The sequence continues at coordinate 1,531,380 of CM024181.1, forward strand.
GTGTGCATTCTCTCCAACGATCACTTCAGAAGATATCATAAGGATCTATCGTGGGAGGGGGGGGGGGGGGTATATTTATCATTCGATCTCTATCGTTAAATTGTTATTGCATTAGTGACGACAAACAATGCGCTTTCCAATATGCCATCCATGCATACACAACGGATACGATCAGTCGCCAATTAAGTCTCTCTGCAGCTCAAAAAATGACTTCTTCTAATTGTATCTGAAGTAGTGGACGAAAAAGAACACTCGCCGACTCGTTCTTTCATACACCGATTGCCACAGAAAATTCACCTCCAGTACTTTAGAGAAAAGAAATTGAAGATAACTTGCAGATATATCTATATAATCATCGCTCCTTTCAAAATGTCCAATTTTGAGATTTAACGAATTCGAAATATGTATGATGAAGAATTTCTAATCGCACAACGAGTTCACGGTCTCGTTCGTCGTCGAAAGATCTGTCATGATGGGGAGGAGGGATGTGGAGCGGAAGTTAGAGGGACGAGGAGAGCCGAACTAAAGCAATAAGGTAATCTCGATTTTTTTTTCCACTCGATCTCTCGGTTTTTCACTCATTAAATCCCTTATAACATCTGTGATGATACTTCACTAGTGTAAGTTGAATTTGTACGATACAAACAAACAATCGTATTGTTCATTTTATGATAAATTATAAATGATATCTTTTATCCGTTTCAGAATTGTTTTCGCTATAATGTTTTCAATGGGATTTTTTTTTTTTTAAATATATTTGTAGAAGTTTTTTCAAATTTAGAAACTCTAACTTAGATTAATTTTCGAACGATTATTTGATACCAATCGAAGATGGAAAATAATATTTCATGGAAAATATTTTTTTAATGGAAAATATGGGAAAAATAATATTTCGCATATATAAATATTTTTCAAGATCTTATGTAAGTATGAACAACGAAGAAAAAAAATCTCAAATGGATGCTGGGGTATGATTTTCGTTTTTCGATGAATACTCAACTGGATAAATAATCTCAGACAGAACGATGACGTCATAATTCAAATGATCCATTTAGCCATAAAAATTCTCTATAAGAAATTCATTTTCCTATGATTATGTCGAGTTGAAATGAAAATTCAATCATTATAAGATGTATCATTTCTTGTATCGATAAAAATCGATATATTCGTTCGAAATTGATTCATCAGCTATAAGTCTCGAAATCGTTCACTCGACTATAGATCAAGCGGGAATATCGCATAACTTAACTCAAAGAAGATGAAAAACCTAAGGGCACATCAAACGATTTCCCAGCATGTGTCATGAGGCTAGATTGAGGCAGAATCGGGAGGATATGAAAACGGTTGATATATGCTCATATGTCATTCCAGCTTCTAGACTGGTGTAAAGGCCGAACGGATCTTTGAATGCCATTGAAGCGTGAGAGGTGATCGCCGGCAGCTGAGTTCAATTGCGCGATCAAACAGGCGACCCAAACTATCCCGTCCGTTCGTGTTTGTTATCTTGTTGTATAAGTGCGATAGACTGTTTGCTCCCTTACATCTGTTTTGTTTCACCAAAATACTCGACTGCAGATCTATAGAGGGCACAGACCCTCGAGGAGATCCTGACGGCTAGACGAGTCAGGCGGAGCTGACCCTTGCACAGCGTGAAGATAGGGGAATCATCTACCAGTGCATATAATATGCTCCAAATTGCATAATTATAGCTTCTGCAGCGCCAGAGCTCGAAACGCTGCACAGACGGACAGACCGACACATATATGCACATAGAAATAGAACTTGGAGAAGACCACAACGTGTGTTAGGAAGCGTAAAAAAGGAGTTAAAATGATAAGTGCTTTTGAGTCTCATTCACGTGACCATTCAATTCCACAAAATGCCTATATATATATATATATATATATATATATATATATATATATATATATATATATATATATATATATATATATATAATATATATATGCCTTCATATTTTAAATCATTATTTCTCTACGGCCAAAGTGATGTTAAATGAGAATCTGTCGGTGTGAAATGCACGTAAACTTTCCGCCACTTTTCAATATCTATAATCCTATCTAATGCTGATGGATCAACATAGATGGAAAAAGAGATCATCCTATAGTTTACACTATGTTCACCATAACCTATTTTGCGAATACAAATTTATAAAAACGCAAAAAAAAGTGAAGCGAAACTTTTTTTAAGGACGCAAATATTTGAAAAAAGGTAAATTTGTTGATTTAATTGGAACAACTATATATTCACTCAGATATTTTTCCAACTGTAGATGAAAATTTTTCCAATATATTCATAAAATTCCCCAAAAGAAAGGAAAAGAATTCTTCATGAATGGTCAATCGATAGAACGCTACTATGAACGGCAAATAGAATAGAAATTATCGTTTGAAAGAAAGAAGAGGTAAAGAAATCATTAAGAACTTGAACTTTTCGAACATTCGAGCCTGAGGTGGTACTCTGTGTGACGTAAGGTCAGGTGACTAAGCATAAGTGGGCGAATAAATGGCCGTAAGACAACATATAACAACAAATATTTTCGCCAGCTAATGTGAGAGTAGACTTCACTTCAAGGGAGCCGCTCTTTATGTCAAATTGCTAAAACGATCCACTATGGCACTATACAACGTTTACGATCGGCCATCTTACCATAGCGTTTCGGTTTTTTTCTTGCAATATTTCGACTACGAGAAAGATTACCGTCTCTCAGATAGAGAAGTCATTAACAATGACTAGTGGGAAAGAGGTGAAAAAAAACTCGAAATAGTGTGACCTCGCACCTCAATCTTCCTCTTGAAACAGTGTCGTCCTCGAACTCGATCTTCCGTTTTCCAAACGAGAGCATTTACTTTTATCCTACCTTTAATTACTTCACTGTGTTCTCTCCACTCTATTATTTTCTATTTTCATGCTAATAACCATAAGACCCTCATTGTCGTATAAGACTGAGGTGAGTCTCGAGCTTAAATAGAGGCAAATTTATTATCTGTTTATAGTGGCAAAACAATCGATTTGTTGCTCATGTTTATTCACTTCACGAAATTTTTAGCAACGATTGAACTCAAAAGGTCAGAGACCTCTCCTTACGACATATTTCTTGCTAACGACCTCAAGGATCCATCGCCAATCTAGTATCTAGCGAAGTTTCGAGATAGTTCACCATAATTTATTAAGCGACAGCAATCAATAATGGATCAATATAGATCATTACCAGGAAATAGCTCATGAGGTAATTATAGGTAGGAAATTTAAAATATTATTCTTGACTCTTTATTATTAATTAATAAATTTGCTATTTTATTGTCGAAGCGGAAAATGTTGAGAAAATTTTTTATGCTGCAAGATTTATTTGGGTCGAATTAAATCTGATAGTGGAGATCTATAGTAAAATCTTCCTAGAAGCGGAAATTTTTAACTTTGCAATGTAATTTCGTAGGTATGAATCAAAATAGTAAGTAATTTCTAGGCACTCTAATATCGCACTATCAGAAGCTAAATAAAGAAACCATACAAAAGAGTAATATTCCAAAATGAACCGTAAAAGATAATAAGCGCGCTTCGAAAATGCTTATTACATTTAGAGTGGTAATTAATGGAAAACACGCATTACAGTTTTCGACGACTTTTGAATAAATTATGCATTTTTTTTTCATTAAAAAAAACGCACCTTGCAATGTCGTGCCTATGCACATGCCTGTATGTCCATCTCTTTGTCTAATAGCTCCAATTAGCAAATCACTAAAGCTTAGGAAATTTGCTGAGTATAATAGTACTATAGATGCATCTCTTGCATCATAATTTATGCTAATCCATCAACGTTGAAAAAAAAAAGAGATAGATATTTAAATGTGGAAAAAAAATTGAATATTTTCTATATCGTTGAAAATTTGATTTTGCATCGGTTGGATTACGAAGAAAAAATGAAATTTTCATGGATGATTGGTTTTGACGCTTAGATTGCTCAAACTTTGAGAGCATTATTTCACACGTTTTGCATTTCGTTAATAAGCTGTCAAGCTTGATTGGTCAAACGATCGGGATGCCAAAAGCACATATTTCACCAGCAAATCTAGCAGTCCAGCTAAATACTCGTTATCTTTCGATTGTAGAAATTTTGAATATACCTTCGGTCATAAATGTCCGAGCATCGTTAGAGAAATTTGTTAGAGGATGGAGAGAAAGATGAGAAGGTTGTTAAAGAGTAGATGATGGAGGACCTATTTGTAGAAGCATGAAGCATGAAATTAAATGAAAAATATTCAAACAGCTCATGAATGTAATGCTTTCCTCAGTGTTAATAAGCACCATCTATTACCTCCTTCTTGTATCGCCTCTAGAAAGAAGGAGACAACGGACGAAATAAAGAACAAGTGAGGAGGTTATGAAGGAAATGAAAGACATGAATGCTCAGATTCAAGCTAAAAACTTGCTTATTGACTCTAAAGCATTCGTCCAACTGGAGTCTCGATCACTATTGCGTTCATTTAAATGAGCATTGTTCGGATCGTTTCAATTTTACATGCATCTTCGTATACTTCATCGAATACAATGAAATGAGTCCCCTTTTCTGTTACAGGTGAATAATATTGCAGTAATCAAGGTAATCAGTTATCGTGCAACGATTATATACTCAAAAAATTGTAACTTTTGAAAGAGGCAAAGATAAATATTAAAACACAAAGCATAATATGAACAATTTATACTTGATGGAATTAAACTGTTTTCGATGACTATTCAAATACAATCCAGGAGTTTATTTATGAGATCCAGAAAATTCTTTATTTGCTCTCATAGTTCACCTTAAAGACATCACATCAAACATCGTGTAAATCATCATACTGACAATGAATAAAAGAAATCGAAGTGATATCAAATACGGAACGAATGGCATTTGAATGTGAATCATTTCCGCTTAATAGAATGATCCCATCATAGTAGAGGTATACGCAGGTAATAAATTTTCCAACTTTCATATACGAGCGATTCGGCCATCGATCATTTTTTTTGCTTCACTTTGCGTGCACTTGAATGGATCATATTTTTGATTGGTAATTCCATAGGCGTAATTCATAGAGGAAATAAATAAATAGAAAATTTCTCTAATATAGCAATTATCTAACTAATCAATTTCATTAATTAGAAATAAAAATTAAATTATTGAAGGTAATGTTTTCTTATTTCATCGAATCCTATCCGCTCATATAAATTATCCATAAAAGGTGTTTAAGTTTTTACGACCTGATCGACATGAAATGGAAATTCTATTGCGATAAAATATATGCAAGTTTTTTGGCAACTTTATGGATCATTGACATATAGGCATCGTAGACTACCCTGAAACATTTTGCTAGTTAAATTTCGTGACTCTAGTTCATTCATAAGCTGATGCTACCGAACAAACAGACAGACACATACACATACATAAGGAGTAATACATCATTGCTCTAATGTACTTTTACAAAGGAAGGCTGCAAATGCAAATTAAAACGAAACGACGAAGAAAAAGAGCATAGAAAAATGCGCAAAAGATAAACGGGATGTAGGAAGGGAAAGAAAAAAAAAACGTGAGAAAACGAAAAGCGAAGAAAAGAAACAAATAAAAGAGAAAAATTCAACCGGATTATGGAATAAATACAAATAAACTGAAATAAATGAAATTATTTCAAACTGGAAATAAGTAAACGAAAAACGCAAAATTTCCTGAAAAATTTGAGAAAAAAAAATAGAGCAGAAAAAAAAAAGCATAAATATTAGCAAGAAGAGAATATTTATGCCTAATGATTGAAAATAGACTAATCACCGATATAAGCTTCTTTTTCATAACGAAGCAATAGTGATAATTTTATAGCCCTATATAGATCAGTCTGATTTTTTTTTAAAATTCAAAATTCCCGCATCTTAAAATTTTTTGATGAAATTTTTTTTTTAAAGCTTTGCAATCAAAAACAAAACAGAATTTCTAATTATGTGAGCATTTCATTTATTATTTTTTCGGCATATAAATTTTAAAGAATTTTTAGACACCTTTCAAGTAAATAATCCGTTGATTAATACAGCAAATATAATAATAATAAATAAACTCAATGGTATCATCTTGTGAAAAAAATTGCAAAACTTTGCGATTCTGCGTTAACACTCTACGCCATTTCAATGGAAATATCGTATCTATCACCTAAAATAAAGCCCCCTAAGAGTGTAAATTTGGCAACGTTTCAATTATTTTCGAATGCAATGTTCATTTTACTGAAAGAAGAATAATTTATGAAATGTCACATAGATAAAGAAATATATAGCACAGGTGATTGGGTGTAAACACAGAAAACAATTTATATATATATATATATATATATATATATATATATATATATATATATATATATATATATATATATATATATATATATATATATATATATATATATTATATATATATATATATATATAAACTGCAGTAAGAAACATATATTACGACAAGATACCTACGAAAATACTTATGTATATAACACCGAAAATGAGATTTGTGAAGGACAGCAAGATAGCCTTCTCCCGAAATCTTTCAACAGCATTCATTTGAAGACGTGGGAGAGAAGGCTATTCTGAGCTTTAATTAGCATTAATACGATTGTTGCTTTATGTTTATGAATCGCACCCACATTTTGGTAGAGTTGATAACAGGTGTGCAATATTATTGCATAGAAATATTCTCGTCTCTCTTTTACACCTATAGTCAGCAACACTATAGCAATGTAGAATGCCTCCGCTTGCTCTTAATCTCGACGTTGCCAATCATCAGTTGTATCAACTCACACTCGCTTCAAATAGAATTTATTAAGCTCTTCACCAAACAGCTGTCAATTGCTCTAGTAAAATTTGAAAGGATTTTTCATCGATGAACTTTCGCCTTTAAAATTTATAGCGATAGAAATTTACTGAGGTCGGATCGCAAAGAATCGTTCCTTCGATTCAGCGAATTCGCATTTATTAAGTTGCTTTTCCTAATTGAATCTTTCATAATAGAGCAAAGTGGAGTTGAATTTTCCATACAGCACATAATATAAGAAATTCTTTTATATTTTTGCTAATACAATATGATGAAGTATAAAAAATTGTTCAAATTATAGTGAAACAATTTTATGAAACATTGTCATAGTGAATAGTTGTGTTCAGAGTGGAATTATTTTATTAAAACTACTAGGAAAATGAAAAATTTCTATATAATTGCTTGATATATTATTAGTAATCTTATAGGTTTTCACAAAATTGCAAAGAATATTTCTTAGAAAATTGAAGATTTCATTAAATCAATACTATTATTTATCAACAAGCAATATGTTGCAATAAAATATTTAAGGAAATTTTTTTTTGAGAATCGAAAATTCTCCACCTTAGTGAAATTAGAAAAAAAAAGCAACGAAAAATGCAATGTTTGATGCAATTGCATAAAATCTAAGCATATGGCTAACATATCGATACTTTGCAATTGCATTTTAAATTTACATCAATAATGCAAAATAAAAAAGAGAAAAAGAATCGATATAAATACATTTGAAATTAAACGAAAATATTGAAATTTTTCAAAATAACATATAAGCTGCACATGTTGCATATAGGAAATGCAAAAAAAAAAAAAAAATTGCACTTTAAAAAATTGCATTAAGTTATCCATCAAAATCACCTATGATATATATGCTAATATTTGCATAAATAAGCGAAACCGATTTATGATTTATACTTTCATAGAAATATTTTTTGCTTTTATTGCAAATTTGCATATTAAAATAGATTTAAAAAATCGCCGAATTATGAAATCATTGGGATGTTTTTTGTTAAATACATCGAATTATAAACACCTTTCGATTATTCTTTTTAACCTTTTTTTCTGTATTCTTGAAATCTTAATGGCGGTTATTACCGGATTTTTTTTTTTGCACTCAGAGAACAACACGCGTTATTATATAAATGAGACCTTTCGAAAACAAATGCTTCAAAAAGGAAACTGATTTAGCGACTCCGTGAGGAGCCTCTAGGAGCATTACTTATCATGCGTATAGTTCCCATAGCTTAAATGTTTCAACGAAAAGTGTTGAAGCATTTATCGTCATAAAACCATATAAAGAAATGAAAGACAAATAAGCAATATATTTTAATCACCCAAAGAAGTATGAACTCGAGCATTCAGAAACCATTCAAAACTTCATGGATTAATAGAAGTGAGATTTATAGATCAATTTTTTTTTATTCGATATAATATTGTAACATTTATTCTAAACTTTTATTAGGTATTTTCTCAAATATTACAAATGAGATATTAAAAATGATATATCGGATCAATTTTTTTTTTTTGAAATGAAAAAACACACCATTTTTCGTTAAGTTTTTTTTTAAACCATTCCATTTTATCGGTAATTTTTTTACCGCCATTTTACCGGTAAACAAACATATTACCGGTAATTACTCAATTCAATTTTTTAGTAAAGCAAAAAAAAAAGATCAATATTTTAAAAAAATATTATTTTAAAATACTCACAACTGATTTTGATTATTTTTTTTTCTAATGGAAATAAAACAGCGGAAAATGAGAAACGATGAGGAAATTTCCTTCTTCTCAATTGTTCTTCTCAATTACTCAAAAGTAATATATACATTATAATGCAAAACGTATAACATATGGATGTAATAATGTTTATAAGCAATAAATGTGAGCAAAACATACTCATATACTGGACTTTTGACGACTAAATTCAAATGCGTTTATTTATCGTCTTTCTTCTCAACTAAGCCGTCGAATTTGCTGCGCCGAAATAACTTCATTGCTCGCAAATAATCGCTCTTATCGGCGAAAATTTAACATCTATTCCTCTCTCTCTCTCTCTCTCTCTCTCTCTCTCTCTCTCTCTCTAACAGCTAGTCATTCTTATAAACTCTACTTCAAAAATTATATGGAACATTAAAGATTATATGGATCTCCCAATTATCCAATAATTTTTGTTCTATTGATGCAACCTCCAATAATATTGAAATATTTTTATTTGATGACAGTATAACGTGTGAATCTTCGTATTGACTAAATAAGAGTTGTCCTGCTGCTTCAAAAAATGAGAAAGTAATAGGTCATATCGATTATTTTAATCAAAAAATTCAAACAACTGATATGGAATACATAATATTGTTAACTGAAATGGCTTATATAATTAAGTTTTGATATATATATATATATTATATATATATATATATATATATATATATATATATATATATATATATATATATATATATATATATAATATATATATAAATAATATAATATAATTAAGTTCAACTTCAAATTATATTTTAAAGTACACTTTTACAATTTTACAATATACATAACGAAAAGTACGATTTTCATATTCGATGCCTAATATAAACTAAACGGATGGACAGATGTTGATAGGAGAAATAAAAGTGCGAAGAAATTATGGGTGCAAACTAAAATGCTAAATTCTCGCAAAACTTTAGCTTTTGAGTGTGATGAATTTTATGGAATTATAAAATAATATTTAGAAATTGAAATAATTCTATGAGAAATTTTGTTACGAAAAATTTACCTCCATAAGAATTAATTTAATTAGAACATTGGAGGAATTTCTTATCAATATTCACATTCCTCTTTCATTTCTATGCAGCTTTTTTCGGTTATCTGTTTCGTTATGTGTTAGCCATTGAAAATACACTAAAATATTGCCCTTTGCATAAAATTCCAGAAAACTCTATCATCCACTTGATAAAACTTCTCGAAAAGTTTGTGTTGTTTTCTTCCATTAAGCGAAATAATCCATTTTTTTTCAACTGTTTTAGCGGAAATGAATGTGCAGATGTATCAACTCTTTTATGACAAAAGTATACTGCCAGCTGGTTACCTATAGAAAAACGGAAATTTTATGCCACCTGTTACCAGCAAATTATGTACAGAAAAAGAATGTTGTAGACTATTTATTGCCAGCCGATCACCTACAAAAAAAAAAAAACCAGAGCATTGCGTATCATCTATTGCTCATCACATCCTCTATGATGAAGATGGAGTTTTGGAATAGGCAACATTCCTCGGCTACAAGATGCACATTGAGTTTTGACGAATACGCAACGCTAAAAGTGGATAAGCAAAGACGAATGCGAATGATATCAAAACAACATACATATTTCTAACGAGATTGCCGACTTATACGCGTGTCACTCGTATTGCAAAATGCTCAACTCAAATAGCATTTACGCTCAACTATAGAAAGAAAGAAAGAAAAAAAAAAGATTTTTGATGCAAAAATTTTCACAATAATTTAAATTCAAATTGCACGAAATGATAATTTAATTGTTGTTGAAAAAAAATTTAAGAAATTTTTGAAAATTTCGAAGAAATTAAATATGAAAAGAAAATTTCATAAAATTTTCAAATTAGGAATAAACAAAAAAAAATACTTGAAATGAGAGAAGAAATGATAAATGAATAAGAAGAGAAAAAAAAAAGATAAATAATAGCATGAAAAACAAATATAAGTTGTATATTCAAAAATTTGCTTAAATTTTAAATTCTTTTTTTTTTCTTTTTAGAAAATTTCAGCAAAATATCGCAATTATAAATAAAATTCAATATTTCTAATATTATTCATCGTTATTAATTGTATAAAATTCTCAAAGAAGAATAATTTTCAGCCGATTATCTCTTATATATGAAAATAAAAGATGCCATTTTTTTTCCAACTTATAGTAAGGTTAATCGAGCTATAATAACAAAGAACTATTTTCACAAATTTCTCAAAAAAAAATTTTTTTTTTCAATGATTATTTTCCATAGAAGAATTTTTTTTTTTTTGAAATATTGCAATTGGAAGTGATAATTCCTTTAAAAAAAACCTAACTCATAAAGTTAAAGGATGGAATTTTTTCCCGAGGATATAATATGTTAGAGTGACCGAAAGATTTATTAAATGACGGCTACCGCTGAGAAGATAACGTAAATGAATCGCGATACAAACGAGACATTCAGAGACATCATAATACTCAGTGGAATAACTTTCGGCAAATGCTTCACAACAAAGCTTAGCAGATTAGTTTACGAGAAATTCAATAGTGCGGTAAAGAGAGTGGAGGCAAAGAAGAGGAAACAGAGGGGATGAAAGAGGGCATCGCCAACCTCTTCCTCCATCACTATTCGATGCCATCTTGGATCATAGGGGCGAAAGAAAAAGGAGTGAGGATAGGGAAGAAGAAGAGGGAGAGTTAAAGAAACCAGTACAAAAGTTTAGGAATTCTCTCAGTCCGAGCCTTCTCTACCACCTCCCCATTATAACCCTCGCTTAGGTCCCATTGTTGGTTTTAAAAAAAATCGAAAATAAACCTATAAGTTGAATTAGAGTGCATTTATCGTCACAATATTATTAGGAGTTTTTTTTTTTTTAACTGCAAATATCTAATGAAAGAAAACGAAGAAACAAAGGGATTTTTGTTTTTGAAATATTCAAATAAATACAAATAGATGAAAATATTCATATATTAATCACAAATGAGGAAGGAGAAACACCACAATAGAATCGAAGAAATTTCTTTATTGATCACCCCACTAAGAAATGAATGTGGAAAACGATAATTACGTTCAATTTTATGAGAAAATTTATGACCAATAAAAACTCTCCAATTTATTTTAATAAAAAATCGCGATAGCATTATGCATTTCTTGTTTCAAAAACAACTCTTTATGATAGAAAATAATGTCGCCCTTTATAGAATCAATGAACACAATTTTTTATTTAAACTCTCATATTCAATGCATACATCAAATTGCTTAAAGAAAAAAAATATATGGCAATATCGTGAATTCGAGTGGACGAAGAGGAATTGCGCAGAACCTAAAAGGTCGTTTAGCATAAAGTGATCTATTAGCGCATCTCTAATGATATCGTTATAATCTTCGAAATGAAAAAGGTCAGATTTCAAATTTATGGGAGGAGGGGTGGGGGGGGGGTGAACATTTTTTACTAAGTGGTAGGTGGTTTATTCAATAAAGGTGAGACGAAAGTACATTTCCGAAAAAAAAAGTGGGAGATAACCGAAAAAAATGAAAGAAAATGAACGTTGGAAAATGATACCAAGTAGTTAGGAAATTGAATATACACACAACTTTTTTTGCCGAATTTATGAATAGCGTTGAAAATTCGACTAAAATGTTAGCATTTTCTTTCGTAAAAATATTAGTCTATAAATATATTATATTTCTATTTGTTATCAATGAAGAAGAAAACATATCGATTATTTTTTTTTTAATGATTTATACCCTCTAGCATATCGTTAGCTCAAAAAAAAAAAAAAAAAACAACGTCTCAACATTTCTAGCGGCATATAATCTCAACGTTTACGCTTTAAATTCGATAGTATCTAGAATACTATATGACTTAAAATTGTTAACTCTAAATTACGCTCAATCAGCATAATATTAGCTTCCTCTTAGTCATTTCTTTTTTCTTCATATCTCTTTCACTCTTTTTTTTTTTTAATGAATATTGCAATAGCAATTTCAATTTTTATAATCATAGATCGAGAAATCTCTTTTCCATGGAAATATTGTGATTTCTAAATTCGTTATCGTAAATTATGCAAATATTATAGTCGTTATCGTAAAATGCATATATTTTTTTTATTATTATTATATTTTCGTTAGTGCATTTAAAAAATAACCAATTTTTATACATCTATAATTTTGATTATTGATTTTTATGAAGTATTAAATAGTATCATTTAAAATATTTAAATAGTTTCACATTTCACCTTTAAGCAATTTTATAATTTCAATTAAGCGGAAATTGAAACGATATGAAGAGATATTTATTCGTAATGAATATTTTATTGATTAATTTTAAATAAAATAAAAAAATGATATAATCAAAACTTTTGCATTTTTTTTTTTGAATTATTAATGAGTTGAAATAAAATTTTATACCTTCAATAAATTTAAAAGTTTTATTGAATAAAATAAATTGAAGTAAATATTGAAAAATTAACAAAATAATCAACAAATATATTTGAAGGTTTCGCGTGAAAAACGAATCGATCTTGTCAATCCAATAGAAACGCTGAGAGAAATTTCATTACGCGAGAAAAAAAAATTGAGTTTTTGTGTTTTGTGTATATGGGTGAAATATGTTTACTTAGTGCGTAATTACATACCCACTCGTTCGATCATCATAGCAATATTCGAAGAGTGGAGAACGATTAGATGAGCATTAAAAAAAAAGTAATGTCCTCAGGCCATGTAACATGCATCAATCGTTATGATCGAAAAAACGCAGCCCTAATCGTTATGATCGAAAAACGCAGCCCTAATCGTTATGATCGAAAAAACGCAGCCATACGCTTAAATATAACGACGCCATTGGATTATTTGGACGTAAGAAAATTTGTTTAACTTTACTAATTGATCGGTTGAATATATTCGAATTCTAAGTATCAAATAAAAGCACTCAATAAAACAAAATAAATTTCTCTTTGTTTTCTATTTTAAATCAAAAATAATAAATATATAATATGGCTATTAAGTTTCAACCAATGTTAGAATAGGAACGAAATAGTTGTCTTCTCGGTGTAATTCTAAACAATTATATAAGCGTTAGCGCTAGGAAATTAGTGCCACTTCATCGGGTATTCACGTTGTTTTATGCAAAACATTATAATGAAAGAAAAAAAAATTCAATAAGAAGAACTAAATGAACGAATCGCAAACAATTACAACTCAAAAATTAATGAATTACAATCGTTTAAATATCTTTTTGCGATAAAATCTTGCAAAAGCAATCCATTATTTCCGTCGAAGTGCTTCTTATTGCAATGTAAATAAACTTAATCGCAAATTATAAACAAGTAAATTAATTCATTATTTGTTATATAAGTGGTTGAATGGCTTCATTATTCTATTTTAAGGCAGATAAATTCGTAATAAACTCAATCGTTATATTCGGCGAACCGATCAAGACATATTGAAACGCACATACAAAAGAATAATAGAACGATAACAACTCAATCTATACCTTGTTTAATAGATGATAGCCTAGTTTTACATTTTCATGAAATCATTTGTTATAAAATTTTTATTCCATCAGAAAAATAAAAATTATTCAAAACATAGAACTAAAAAAGAAAACATGAAGCACACGATCATAGCGATCGAAAATCTGTGTTAACTAAACGCCCACTCATAAACAATTTTGAGTTAACCGAAATGCTTTAGACAACAAGTGCACGTAAAAAAAATATTAGGGCTTGAGATGATATCAACAACATATTTGAATGACTTGAAAAGAAATTAAATTATAAATCAAATTAATATTGCAATTCGTGGAAATAATTGAAAACTATAAGCTAGTGATCAATTACTTCGACTGGAACAAGAGAATGTTGAATTAAATTCACTATCAGAGAAAATGCTAACGATTTAATGAAATAATATGAGTTCTAACTCCAAATAGCAATATTCACGCGATTTTAGACCGGAAACACGCGAGCAAATCCGAATTGAATGGATCCGGAAAAACTGAAGATGAAGAATATTTAAACGATTTTAGACCGGAAATACGCAAACAAATTTCATAGTTGACATTGGATGAATCCGGAAAAATTGATAGGTTGCAATATTCAAGCAATTTTAGACTGGAAATACGCTAATAAATTTCATAGTTCGAACTGAATAGATATGAAAAAACTTTTCGAAAAACTCTCGTGGAATATTTTTAAAAAAATATATATTCTTCAATATTTCGAGCACATTTTCTAATAACTTCAAGAATTACACTATTGATGTGATATAAACCATTTGCATAGATTTTCCACTCGATTATAGAAAATGTAAAAGGTAATATTATAGAAGAATATCAAAGGTAGAGACGATAAAATCACTTATATGCGGTTATCATTTAAAATTTAAGCTCTAATGTTAACGTTTTCGAAAATTAATGAAAAAATTGCTTAGCATATTTGCTTTATTATTTTAAAATACTATTATATAGAAACTTTATTGTTAGATGATGCTCAATTGTGGTATAACAATAGAAAACAACAACGATTCGGGTATAAAAGACTATGACTACTAAGCTAGTGGACGATAGGGGCAACATGAGCAAGAAGAAGTTTTGACGATGAGAGCGAAAATCTGAGTCAAAAGTATAGACGCCCATGTATTTGGCCACATCTATTCATGCGAGCGTTGCATTACGTCCAATTACGAGTGTGTACGCAGAGACATTAGGCTAGTATTTAAGGCCGCCATCGACATGACACGCAAATCTCTTCGACGAACTTTACATTTCCTTCTATGTTAGTATATAATTTTTCGATCTAATTTTTATACAATATGCAATATGTAAATATTTAAGAGCGATTTGCATTAAAATTATTTGCAACGATTTGTATATAAAAAATTAAGACAAAATGAAAAAAAAATTATGGTTATTATTGCGATAAAATTATTAAACTCAATTTTAATTTTAAAAAAAATTTTTTGCAATTCTTATGACGAAAAATACTCCATTGCAATACGAGTTAATGCAATATCTTATTTGCAATATGTGCAATAAACCATGTTGCGCATATTAAATAATATTCATTGCAAAAATTTTAGCATATAGTCTATTCTCTTGAAAAATAACCCACACCTTGAAAACATCAATTCTTTTCGTAAACCCGCCCCCCAACCTGACCGCTAGTAATTCTATATGTTTCACATCAACCAATGGAGAAATCATTTATGCCTAAGGGAAGCGGATTAGAAAAAAAAACCTTGCAGGAAGTGGCAAAGAATTCGTATCCTTGTTAAAAATTCCCAATTCTATACCCTCTTCAACAATCGGGAATAATCCTTCTCTCAAACATACATTCGGGATTTATATAAGCTCTTAGCCAAGACTTTGATGAGGGAGGTAATGTGGGGAAAATTCCCATTCCCATATTGAAGGGCAAAAAAGATGAGCGGAGTTTCCTGCAAGTTTTATCAGACTATCAATTGATGAAGGATGAGGAAGGAGCACTTGTTGTTCACAAATATTTATGAACACTTCAATTTGCAATAATTCGTGCATACAAACGAGCGATTTAAGTGAAACGGATTTACGGGAAATGATATGGGGCAAAAACGAAGCGAAGCAAGTAGATAGAAAGGAAAGAGAGAGAGAGAGTAGAAATCTATAGCTTATTCCAAAAATTTCAAAAATTTGTAATAAAAAAAAAATTCCATTATTCTCTGAAAAAAAAAATTCAACTTCTATATTTTTGCAAAAAAAAAAAAATTACTGAATCGTTTGAATTTTTTAATCAGTATAGTAAAGAAGTAAACATTTTAATAAAGTCCAACAATTGCATTCATTTAAACGGTTTTCTCTTCGGTAATTAAATCGATCAATTAGATTATTTGAAAATTGAAAACAAATAAATCAAATGATTATACTCAAAAAAAAAAAACAAGTAATATTCCACTAGTCATAATATTTATATTCAAATAAAAATGAAAAAAAAATGGAAAAAAAAAGTGAGAGAGAGAAAAAAATGAAAGAAATGAAACGATAGAGGAAGTTAGATTAACCTTTAGCCATTATATGGGATACTCTCTCTGAGAGAGTGCAAACAACTTTTTTTTAAAGGTATTTATTACAACTTATCATTGAGAGAATTTGTTCGGTATTAATGCCTCAAGGGATTGAATTAAGGGCGAATCCAAGATTAGATTTTGGGAATTTTCGGAGAGAAATTCAGCACGAAGTTGTAAACATGGCAGTTAGCGTGACGATGCCTAAATAATGAAAGCTTCGAATATCGTCGACGGTTACCGATTCGAGCATCTAGAAGAGCTCAATCTTGGAGAGATTTGACAAGAAATTAGGAGAGATAAGAGTAAATTTTATCTTTCCCATATAGTTACCTGATATGTTATTATATATTAACTCTTCCAAATCCATTCTCTTCCTCGCTCTCTCCTTTGTCGCCTTCCCCTCTCCTCTACCCCCTCCCCTTCCCCCCACCCATCTAATACTTCGGATGAAAATTTTGAGACGAAAACAATTACGGGCACAAATGACGGGAATGAAAGTAAATATTGGCGCAAATGTCAGCATACGTGATGTTAAATAATAAAACGAACAATTCTGAAATTTGTTTTAGAAAATGTCGAGAGGGGTAACGATCGATGAATAAGCACATAAATTTGAAACGTTTCGCAGATTTAATTTGAGAGGTTTCGCTTGAGAAGTGCATATCGTAAATTTGTTTACTTATCATCTAAGGACCCACTATAGAGCTCAAGCACTTTCCCCTAATCGATTCTGCCATAAGTGCAAATTTAAGCAATCGATTTGACTAAAGTTCTCATCATTTGGTTAGTGAGTATGAGTATTAATCAAACTTTGCCCGAGGGATCGCTTTAGTAATTACCGGGTTTCTCTTCTTCCCACAGCTAGACACATCATATATCCTACCTTTTTACTAGGGTAAATGTGAATAATTTACCTTTGTGAAAGATTGGGAAAATGATTCTCATTTCGATCCCCGATCATATCTTCTTTTTCCTTATAGTATTGCTGAGAAAATAAAATGCAACAGAATGATTAAAATTAGGAGAAATATTTTTTTCATATTTTTAATTTTATTAATGCAAATTAATGGAAAAATTTGAAAATTGCTAATTACACTTTTCACTGATATAACTTTATCACTTATGATATTCGTTTATTTCAATATTTCTTGATAAGAAAATATATAGCTTTCAAATATATGAAAAAAATTTTTTTTTTAATCGGAGAAAATATAAGAAAAGAAATTTGCAATTTCCGGTTAAGTTATGAGCCTAGAGAAATAATATATCAACGAGTTTTATCATACGCATAGTGATATTAAAATCAACTGAATAAATATGAATGAAAGCATTATAGATGAATCGATAGACAATATTCGCCAGCACGCCTCAAAGAAACGATCAAATCAAGTACGATAAACGTTGTGCTAGAAGGATGTGAATTGGATTGCCGATACTCGGCTATAGGATGTTGGATTTACAATGATGCGCAATTAGCACCTGTTGCCCCCCCATCAAGATGAGCCAAAATCTTCCTCTCTTCATATATGCACTCATTTATTGCAACTTTGACTATACATCAGCGTTTATATATCACTATTATAATATTCATATTATATATCAATTATACTTTAGTTAACTTATATATGCAAATTTTATATTTGAAGAAGCATTTTTACGTGTGCAGAATATTCGAAAAAAAAAGGAGAGAAATATAGTAAAAAAGAAAAAATCAAGAAAATCTGAAAGGAATTAAAGTTTATATCCCGGCTAGTAATCACTTCCGAACATCGAAGTTAAATCTTATTGACACTTTGCTACCATATTACCACAAATAGAGCCCCTGGGTCTTTTTTTTTGTAAGATTTAAAGAGAAGGCTGTACTCGAGAGAGAATTCGATTCTCACTATGACTCAATTTTACCAAATAGTAAAGGGAACGAGTAAAATCCTTGGAAATGATTGAAAGTGCCTTATAATTAAAAATAATTAGTTCTTTCAAAAAAAAAAGCCAAAAAATAATATTTCCTGCATTTTCTTGTTGCAAAAAAAACAACAACAACAACAACAACAACAAACAAATTAAAAAATCCACCATAATCAAAGAGATAATCTAATCGAGACAGGTCTCTCCTAATACAATGCGGATTTTATTCGAGGCAATTAGGCAGTAAATAGTTTTCATGAATTTTTATAACTAATGAAGTCGATAAATTTCTAAATAGAAGAAAAAATATGAGTGAATAGAATAAACAATGAAAAAAAAAAAGAAGCAAACTATAGGAAATTAGAAATTAAAATTGAGACGATAAAAAAGATAAATTATAATTAACGCAATAAAAAAAAATGGGAAGAAGAATTTAAAGATGAAATATGATCTTTGATCAAATGATTGTCTTCTTTTGTCGTTTTTAGGAATATAAGTGAAAAAGTGAAGCGATATATGTGCATATCGTATTGTTAGAAAAATAATAACACTGAAAAAGAACAATATTAGAAAAGAATTAAAATAGAAAAGAAATAATCTAAATATATATAGAAATATTGAAAAAGAATAATAATAGAGAAGAAATAAAATTAGAAAAGAATAACAGAAGAAAAGAAATAATATTGGAATAGAATATTTATTAAAAAATGTATTTCAAGAATAGAAGTTTCTGATGGAGATGGATATCCGATCAGGTCCGAGTATAAAATAAAATAAAGCGTCTTGCTGTTTGAGGGAACGCATACAGCAGTGATAACTACTGCAATCTGTACCACTATATATATATAGCTATTTTTGCGGTATTTTATTGTAGTATTACCATCGATCTATACGTGTATCTATCCCTTTGAGGCATTTAAATCACAAGAACGATCAAATACGTTGAGTGCAGATCGCTTATTAAGTAATAAAATAGATTAAATTCAAGAATTCAAATTCATACATATTTCTAAATTTGCATATTCCTTACTTATATAAAATATGTTTAATAATTCAGTTTCTCATAAGATGACCTAATTGTGATGTCGTCGTCTACCTGGGCTTAATTCGGTAATAGACGAGAATCATTCAAGAAATGCATGCTTCATATCTATACTGCTATACGTTTCCATTTATTTCATACAATTAAATGCAAATTTTTCATTTTCCACTACTGAGCGAATAGATGAAGCAATTTACTTTATGGTAGAGTAAGAGAGATGAATATAGCGAAGAATGAGGCCTCATAATTTTGTATAGTTACATGGTTCGTCATTATCTTCTATCTTCTATAAACAAAAGATGTTTCTTTGCACGGAGGGAAATTAGTGGTGCGGGGGCAAACCTTAAATTTCCTCTGAAAGAGGATCAGAAAACGGGAGAGGAGAACATAGCTTTAACTCTTTGCATGTCATGAATATAAGCCTAACCGCAAGCCACATCCAACATGCTTCAGGCTATAACACCAGGGATATATTACTCTATGAATGATATACTCGGTCAAAAAGTGAACTTGACCACACTTTTATATTTTCGAAACGACTGCACCATTTGAAACATTTCTTCAAGTATTAGACGACAGGCCACCTCTTCCATATACTAGAGATACTGGACCGACTGTGAAGGGTGCTACTATATGACAAATTACTGTATATCTTTATACTGGACAACCAATCAACTTCCATCATTCTGTTAGCCGTAGTCTCCACCTACAGAACCATACTCGGTTAACATATCTACCTCTTTACACCTTTACGGCACATGCCACGAACACGGCTTCAGCCTGACAATCATTTCAATCCAACTTGGTTCAGCTGCTCGATCGCAGCCTGCTCCGACTAGTCTTCATATGTTTATGCGCCAAAAAACGATCCTTGGGACCCACTTCTCCCAAATGAAATATCCACTTGTTATCTATTCCATTAAAATTATAACAGAATTATTACTACTTTACACTATGAACAGTATTACTCTGTTTGCCTAACTACTGCGAACAATATTACTCCTTCTTTCTAGTCAATTTTTTAAACACATCATCTGCATACCTCAAATTCTGTGCTAATTTCCTACTCCTCTTCGATGGAACACTATAACTTAATAAAACAAGTTAACTGTTTGCTTAGTTATGCAGTAAAAATTTCGCGAAAAAACTTTTTTCATTGCCAAATTTACATAAAAATAGCAATAAATCGATTCATACAATTAGCAAAAAAAAAGCCATCAATTATATCACATATCAACGTACAAAAAAAAAAAAAAACAAAACAACAAAACAAAAGCAATATGAAACACACAAAACAGCATTCAAATTACATATCACTTCTGACGTTTTCGAGAGACACTTCGATGCTTCCTGAAAATTTGCATATTCCCCTCTATAAAACAATCTCATTCATTCAAATGCAAATAAAAATCGACTATATAAATCAAATAAATCAGACTGTAGAAAAATATGAGTTATTAAGTCGTTAATAAAACTTTTACTGCGAAACAACTAGTGGAATAGATTCATCTAAGCACATTTACTGTTATTAATTTGCATTAACCTTTGTTAGCATCAATAAAGTAATACTTTAATCGAACATGTCCAAACCTATTAATGAAATTAAATTCAAATTAACTCGAATTTTTAAATCAAAATAATCAAATTTATTTAGCATTAACTAATTACCGAAATTCAATAATTAACCGGCTATCGATTGATTTATCGATTAATCAAATAATTTGCCAACGAACTCAAATTCAGCAATTAATAACTAATCGATAAATAATCAAAAATAATTAATTCCCATCAAATTAGTCGAAGTAATTTATTGACTACTGGAACTAAAACATATCCACAGATGAAATGGAGCATGTTTTCCTCTGACTTTATTATGCAAGTACTTGAGAGACCCAATTATGCAAATTAATTACGCAAATACCTGAGAGATCCAATTATGCAAATTAAGGAAATGTACCAAGAATGAGCCGCCTTCTAATGGAACGGCAAGCTCAATGTTGCAGATATCTTCCTTAACTAAATCCGTTTACTCCCTTTTAGTTAATTTCTTCTCATCTATGCATTTCTTCAAAACCTTCACTTCGCAATCGTTCATCAGAACAAAATCAAACATAAAGAACGGTAAATTTCCAAGCAAATTAATCAAATTTACCTTTTATGTTTCTATGGCCGTATCTATTACCTACAAATTTACTTAGTAAAATGCAAAAAATGAAGATGTGAAAGTTACTGCAACACTCAAAACGACGAAATAAAAGAAAGATATTCGCTGATATGAAGCCGAGAGCTAATAAACGCTAATAAACATATTCACGCGGTTTCCTTCTTAATCCGTGAGAGGGAGAACGAAGGAAGGGAAAAGGGGAGAGAGTTATCTCCCTTAGAGCTAAACTGAAATGAAACAACTAATGCTCCCTATCGACATGAGAGAAGATAATTGATCTGTGCTTAGGAACAATAGGTTTCTACAAAAAATGTAGTAAAAAGTGTTACAGGATCACTAGCATCTAACCCTTCTGATACCCACAGAAAAAAAAACGGGAAAGGCTTTTTCAGAGAAACATGCGATTGCTTGATGCCGATTATTTGACATGATGATCTAATGTACCTTCTCGAGCGATCATCCTCGCTTGACGATCGGTGTCGTCGCTTCTTCTTCGATTTACGATGACGAACCTCGGAAGATGTCGATCTGCTAGAAACGATCACTTCATATCATCAATCCATAAGCAACATCAGAAGTCTTAAACGTTGGTGTTAATTTTCCACTGTTCTCTGTGCCATTTTCTCGATTCCCGTATCGAAGACCGAAAGCATCTACTGCCATGTGGCAGCGTGCTAAGTTGGTTCGTTCTATCTATATCACTAATCTTGCAGCTCGATAAATTTACTAGGAAAGCGTAAGAGAAGATAATATATTCCTTCTCCTCCTCCGTTTCTATCATTCAAATCCCTCTGTATAAAGATCAATAAAATTGCCACTAAGCAATGCACTACAACTTCGCCACTCCAAAGTAATTACTTGTAATTCTATTCTTCAAAATAAAAATGACCAATTGCAACATCAGCGAACCTTCTATGGCGATGTCGTCGTTTCTTTGGAGTATCGTCACTGGATGGTATTTCGCCATCTTCTTCCTCACTCTCACGTCGTTTCTTTTTCTTTTTCTTTTTCTTCTTCCTCTCCTTTGTCGTTGATTCATCAACTTTCTCGCTAATACTCTTTTCAGCACTCCTTAAAAAATGCTAATCAAAGCCCGAGATATTATACAACCAAGAAAATTCTAACAGCAAGATGTATTCTTGACATATTTACCTGGTATAAAACCTTGACTTATTTACTAATTATCAGTCCCCATACCATTATGATTAAATCCTCCCAGACGACCCTCCAATACCTGGTCATCACAACATTGCCAATAAATTGTAGACCTTAAGAGCGGGAAATGTCGGCAGATTTCTGCAGACCTTCCAATTGTCGAATAGCGCAATACACTGACAATAAATTTTTGGGTTTTTTAGCTCAAATTATCTGCGAATGATTATTCGAGAGCTTCCTTCATAAAATGTCTTGCTCAAGTCAAAAAAACTATCTTCAAATCAGCGGCGTCGCCAGAGGAGAATTATAGGATTCATCGACACCATCGAGAAGTCACGTGCAATATACAGAAAGAAAAGAATGCGGACTACGAAATAAAGAAATAAAAGCTAGCGAAACATTGCAGGATGGTCATTATCCTTCTTCCCCTTTGACTCCTGTTCTTCTGGATCCCGACTATTCTATCACGATTTTGCTTTATAGGACAGAAATGTGTAGACCGGTAAGATATCTAAGCTGGAACGTTCTACGGTTAATCGATCCGGAAATGAAAACAGAGGATGCCATCAGCAATGAAAAGAGAAGAGAATTAAACAACTAACGATCTCATTGGCGTTTCAGTGACAAGTTTTTCAATCTCGGTGCTTATCAATTTATCGATATCATGTGGTGAAAGAGTCAAATCGATAGCATCACGTGATTTCTCATCTACTTTTTTCATCGAAGAAGCTTTCTTGGATGAACCAGCGAGTGTCTGAAATTATACTTCATTGGACGAAACGATGACGAATACGATCTTCTATTTAAACATATTACTCTCCGGTATATAGTGTAACGGTATTATACTTCCTACTTCATTACTTCAATCGGCTATTCTATAATCTTTTAAACATATTACTCTCTCCGATGGTATATAGTATAACCCAAAATATGCAAATATTACATCATATTGACTATTGTGACAATATATTTGACCTTGACCTTGAGACGTTTCACTCCATTTCACGAGAAAATAATCTTTAAAGAAATATCAAAGCCAATTCCATAGCGCTAATCTCTATCAATTTCGCCTATCGAGGTGGGGAGGGGGGGGGGGGGGAGGGATGGGAGATCTGCCCGGCACTATGAACTATTAGCGACTATTTCCTTGGTATCGGCTTGCTAGCGTGGAAATAGATCCCTATCTGTAAGCTATTCCTCCTTTTTTGAATTGTCGAAATAAGGGAAATGGGAGATCCCATCAGTGAGACCGCTTGCAGACTGTCCCCATATGCAGTCATTTATCGAAATAAGAGAGGAAGAATCCCCTTTCCTATACCGATAATTGTATCAAACTATCCATATA
Organism: Ascaris suum; assembly: GCA_013433145.1. Lineage (NCBI taxonomy): Eukaryota > Metazoa > Nematoda > Chromadorea > Rhabditida > Ascarididae > Ascaris > Ascaris suum. The sequence goes on from CM024181.1 coordinate 1,555,612, forward strand.
CCGCTGGAATGTCGAAAAGGTGATGAAAGATCCCTATCGATCCATCCCTCCTATCACCCATTAATGCCAAATAGAAGATCTGTAATTGACACACAACCTAATAAACATTCGCTTCTGCCTACAAATAGAGCTAATTTAATTGAGTTTGAGGGACGCCAGTACGTATTCACTCATAGAGGGCTAGATAGAAAGAGAGAGAGAGAGAGAGAGAGAGAGAGAGAGAGAGAGAGAGAGAGAGAGAGAGAGAGAGAGAGAGAGAGAGAGAGAGAGAGAGAGAGAGAGAGAAAAATCGAGATCGCTTGATTCACATGAAAGAATAATAAAATATTTTCGAAGAATTTAAAATAACAAAGAAATATTACACCTACAATAGCACGTCGCTCAATAGTCTCTTTGCGTGATTGCTCCTCAAGCATCTCTTTCCTCTTCATTCCTTCATCTTTCTTCTGTTGCTCCTCGTTTTGTGCTCTTAGTTTTGCTGCTCGTTTTTCATTCAATATTTTCTCCATGAAAAGGCGTGCCTAAAAAACAGAGTGCGCCAGATGTCAACTGTCAACTGCAGCGCCATATCAAAACATGACGCCAATTGCAGCACAATATCAAAACATGACGCCAATTGCAGCACAATATCAAATCAGGCGTCAATTGCAGCACAATATCAAATCCATACATACAAAATCAATGCATTCAATTGAATATATTTTAAACTTTTAGGCCTGCCTAAGTTCAAATACTGATAAAACCAATCGAAAAGATTACTGATAAAATTATTACAAGAATTTCTAAAAGTCTTGCTTGCTCGCTTGCAGTTAATCAGTGCCAATAAAATACCTCTGAAATTTATATACAATTGTGGAATTTCTTTTGCTCTTTTGAAAGTTGTCTTTAATGCAATCAGCGAATAATGAACAACTATCTAATTAAAACACGGACTCAAGTGATGCTTAGGAGCAAACTGGTTGCCTCAAGCGATCATTTCGAAAGAAATTTCCTGGAAAAAACATTCCACTTTTTCGAAACGATAAAAAACAAGTTTTATCGTTATACAATTCAAGAAACAAACATAACATTGAATTCAGCTATCAATTTAAACCTGGACTCTGTCCCCCCCCCCACCACCTCTCCAAAAAACCGCAAAACTATCTCGGTATACCTTACCCGATGTTTGCGCTCCATTTGTAGTTCGGCGGAGCCTTCAAGTGCAAGTTGGCCAGATGCCAATGGTATAGGTGCAAGCGGAGGCGGAGGAATAGCTAGCCCTGGTGGAGGAATCTAAAAAAGCACAAAACAATTATGTAAGCAGAATTGAACGGTGATACGAAATCACAATCGGCAACTCAATAATATACCTAAGATAGTATGAATATTTGGCGTCCCCTTTGAAGCGAACTAGACTGTAGGAATATTTTTGAGGAAAAAATTCAATAAAATAAAAAACGATGACTGTGGACAAATAAATGAGTTAATTAATTAATTAATTCAAGGAACAAACAAGTGAACAAATAGATAGATAAATAAATAAATAAATAAAATAAATAAATAAATAAATAAATAAATAAATAATTAATTAATTAATTAATTAATTAAGCAAATATATAAGTCTAGTTGAAAATTAAAGACGAGAACCATAACGTTTAGACGACAACTAACATTAAAAGTAATGCCTCCAAAGAGCTCAAATAAACTTCGTCATCTAATTTTAAATAAAAAATAAAAGAAAGCTAATAGGGAAATAAGATCGTTCACATACATTTGTAACAACTCCAGCTGGAACATCAAGTCCTTTCGCTGCCGATTCCATATTATCCTCATCGTCATCATAAGCACCAAGAATTGCGGCACTAAAACCACAAATTAAAGACAAATACGTAAAACAAGATAAAAGTCTCAACAAAAAATCCGCAAGAAATTAATATAGCCTCAAGTGGAATAGAAAAAATTAAATTTAAGGCTTTTAAACACAAGAAACTTTTAAAGGAAACGCAATTTCCTACTCTTAACAGTATATTACTGCTATCTTCTATTACTTGCTAGTTGCAGCTTATTTCAAATCAGAACTGAACGCCTTAATGACACACACATACGGACGACAAACGAACACACTGCAGCAACGACATACACAAACCCTGCTCCTTTCTATCCCTGCACAACACCCCCCCCCCCACCCCCTGCGAAATGAGTTGAAATGCCCTCATCTCTCATAATCATAATCCTGTCCTGACCTTTTTCTGCAATTGCAACGTGACAACCAACGCAACCTGCCTTCCCAATCAAAGGCTGACTACTTCAGTAGACTCGTTACACAAGCATTCCGGTCAGGTGAGTGTTCATACATTCGGTTCTTTTCATCGGGCTGTGAACTTCACTCACTTATCGTGTTAGCTGCGACCACGACCGCTCAGCTATCGTTACATCCAGTCTGTACTCCATAAGTCCTTCCGATTAGTAAAAAACATTCAAAACCGCCCAACTCTAGAACAACAATACTTCCATGCGCAAGATTTATCCATATGACAAGAAAGAATGCATTAAGTACCTAGTGCGTGGAGTCCTTTGTTCGTCGGCTTTTGGTACCACTAAAGAAAATGAAATAGGACCAACGGTTTTCTTCGCCTCATTAGCAGTGCTCGTTGTAGCGGTGGAATGAACAAGCAGTGCAGGCGATGACTGCACTTTCGGCAACTAAAAACACATATTACATCATAAAAACTTCAATGACACAACTTTAAAGCACACATCTTTTTCGCTCAAATATGCTTTTTCCTTCATATTCTTTTAATTTAATAGGTGTCTTTGAGAAGGAGCAGCGATCTTCATTTACGAAATAAGAGAACACAATAAACACTTTCATAGTACTAGCTCCCCACCTCCCCCCCCCCCCCCCGCTCTGCAAAAAGTTGGAAAATGCTTAGACAGATGACTTTAAAAGACATGGTTAATAACGTTACTTTGCGATAGCGATCAAACCTTTGGTGAAACTGCTGCTTTCGCAGATAGCAATGGTACCTCAGAGTCCCGATCTGTTGATTCAGTTTGCTCGTTTTGTTGCGTTGTTTGCTGAACACGAGAAGGAAGGTCATGAAACCCTCTACGTCGCATTTTTCTATTCATATAGACAGGTGGTTGCACAGCCGATACTTGTGCACCATCCTCTTCCATCGCAGTACTTTCGTCTCCATCACCTGCACGCTCATCACCCACTTCTTTCACAATATCTTCTTCTTCAAATTTCTTCACTAATTCAGGCGATCCGTCAGTGGCTAACCGACTAATCGAATCATCATTCACTCCTGAAACGGCACGAGAGAACTCCTTCATTACCGTATCCATAAATTAATATAACCCCAACACCGTAAACATTACCATAAGAAATAAACCTCTTTCTACAACAAAAAAAACACACAAATCCATCTTCTTCCTGAACAACGAGGCAAAACTAAGGAAGCAACTAACTCCATAAATGAGCCAGCCTCCAATAAACAAGTACCGAACAATAATGCATTCCTCCTCTCATATAAACAGTGAAAAAAACACCAACCTATAGTCTCTTGCCTTTTACATGGTACCTCCTCATTTCCGTTTTCTAGCTTGACTTCTGCACTTGTTGAAGGTTCACCCTGAAAAAAAATTTCTCCATTTTCAATAAATGAGGTATATAACGTTTAAATAATATCCAATAAAAGTGCACTGAAAAAACCCCAAAAAGCGCATTGTCATTTAATCGTCAACCGAAACAGCTTTTCCTCTAATCACTCTGATGCACTCAAACTAAAAGATTCACTTCTGAGATCACCAACCATAGAAATTATTCTAATACCGATCACACAAATTATCAATTATTGTCGACGAAATAGACCATAAAAAGTCGGCAAGGAATCATGGGCCATGGCTCAACGACATATTCCAGATTCATACCGTTCACCCTTCATCTAACATGTCGGTAATTTCATTACACAATTATAAATTTAATCTCTTATTAGAGCTATTTTATCTCACCACCACTTAAATGTTTCTCATTCCTAGTCTTTTCCCAGCATCTATAAAAAATACACAGAATACTTAATAAGTTCAAAAAATCACGGATCAAGACGTTATGCATACATTCCAACCGGTACCATCAATCGGTAACTGAATTTTGAGATAACATCAGCAGACATCCATCCATCCTAGTGGAAAAAATGAGTCGTAAAACAAACAATTTCCCTTCGGGAGGGATCTATTCGAGGTCATCTCACTTGTTGCGCATCTCGGCCCATCCCACAAATTTCGTCTGCCTTGCTCGGCTTCAACAGCTATTATAAAAACACATCAAAAAGCAGTTTACTGCTTCGTATTTTAGCTGGTTATGTCACCATTTTCATCAAGCCTATAAAGCTAAATACAAAAGCTTCCGTTACTATCTCTTATTATGCCAGCAGTATGCTCACTGCTTGGTCTTTTCTTTGCTTCCTTGCTTTTTGACTGCAATAACATTGATGAACTCCCTGATCTAAGGAAGGCAATTTAAAAGCCTGGCCACAAGCAGGCACTTCTGTTCAAATTGACTGATCAACAACTGGCAACTAAGTGCCACTACAAATAAGCGGGGCTCTAAACGAAGAAAGAATCGACGAATATGCTTCTGACTTAAGTCAGAGATTTGTGAGTGGCCGCTTATCATCTATCAGTCATTAAACTGCCGCTCTATTTAATTGAGCTGGTCTAGAGCTAATATGGTACAATGTTTTCATTCCCGACAAGGTTCCATCGGAGAACAACTCCCGGACTTTTTCGTCGGGATACCAGCGCTGACAAAATGGTCCTCGATTGAGACCTTTTGTCCGAAGACTTCTAACGCGGTTCCCAGTTTTCTCGAGCAGCAATTTCTCGACTTTTTCGTCGGATCCTCCTCCTAGAAGAACCTCCCCTTGTCGTCAATTTTCTCACTTTCCTTCATCAAGCCTTCTTCGTCGTAGCCCCGCTTTCAACAAAAAAAAACTTCAATGAAGCCGATCTTGACTGGAAATTCCGTGCCACAATAGTCGTTGACACATCAGCATTTACCCAATCGCAACATTTAGCCTTCGTCATGTCTGGAAATGGAAAGCAAAATACGAAAGATGTAGACTGACCTCTTCAGCCGCTGTTTTTTGTGCCGCTTCAGCGTTACATAACTGATAGAAGCGTACTCTCGACTGATAATACGGATAATAGGCACTCGATGGTTTCACGAAATCCCATGCCACATCCGCTCGCTCTAAAACTTTCCTATTGGATCAACCGCTAAATTTGACCACCAATCATTGATCATCAACTCATTGTTTCAATGAAAGTTGCAAAATCAACCATAAATAAGTCTCTTTCTTCCACTTTCAAATCCACCATCTTTATTTATTAATACTGCAGAAAATCGTTACTTTATATTTAAATAAAATAAGTTGGATGTGTGTAATGTTTAAAGCCTGCACGTTAGCTTGCTATTTCTTTGTAACAATCACATAAGCGAAAGAGAGGGGGGAAGGAGGGGAAGCGAGGTGAGGGGGAAAAGAATGAAGATGAGGAATTAAGCCCTCAGACCCTTAAAAGACCGACGATGAAACACTCATCTCTTTACACGTCTCATTCACCAGAAAACTTCTAAATCACAGCAGCAAAGCACTTATCAAAACACTCTAACGATTCAACTACCCAAATGAATTCTATGAAAAAGCGAATAAGTCTGAAACAATAGCACATTTGATAAACACAATAATATAAAAAGCCGATTAAATCGTTTTCCGGATCAGCTTATTCCGGATAACATTCTTCCTGGATAACAGTTAAAGAATGACAATTTTCCTCTCTTCTGCAATCTCCCACTCTTCTCTTCCATCACAAGAAAACTTGCTGGAGTGTGTTAACTTCATAAAAAAAACTTATAAAATTTTATTATGCAACAATCGGGATGGAAAAAGCGATGGATAATATAAGCGACTTTTTTCTAGCCATTATTGATAAAGAAGTAATAGACATTATTTCCACTCGGCTTCCAATAAAGTCTACATAAAAGGATATCAAAATAGGTATCGATTAATGAGATGCAACGATACTGCAAAGGAAGTAATTCATTAGGTACGATAGCACACCTTGCACAAAAAAAACCAAAAGAAAGTTAAACAACCACATTACTCACCTGCTAGCAGATATTCACCTTGACACCCGCATTTTGCCACATATTCGGCAGCACTGTTTACAGCTTTGGCCATATTCGGTGGTGGTGGTACTATAGTCGGCTGCTGCGCTGTTGGTGGCCGCTTACCGTAAAAACTTACATACCACTGCACATAATCATCATCTTCAACCATTGTTTCTTCCCTAAAACAAACATACAATAAATTCAAATTGCATTCTCATTTAATTGCAAACATTTCTGGATTAATATATCCTGAATACAACCAAATAATACGCCATCTATCTGTCAAAAACACAGACAATAAAATCGGATATCGCTTTAGTACGTATGAAAAATTGAGTGGATAGTGGATGCAAATTGAAGTGCACTTCACCTCAAATAGAAGAATATTCTATAATCACGTCTGTTATTCACTAACGAGTCAACAGAATCAATCTATGAACTCAACGATTTTTCTTTTTTTTTCGAGCTTAATCAATGAAATACATTTTCCAACCATTCCATATTTCTTTATTTCATAACCATCGTGGTACATTATCATCGAAAATTTCAAATACTCCTTGAATCCTAGCTGGTTACCCCGCTAAAAAATTTAAATCAAGTAAACGACTCATTGCTGAAACTAATTCAACATATCACTATGTCAAGATGGAATACAATCCCTCGCAATCGAAACCTCAGATAATCCAAATCTGCTCAATCAACGAATCGAGAAATTAAAACCAACCCTTCAGTGTCGTTGGTCGATCGTTTCAAAATAGCCGGTGTCGACTGTGAATGAACAATACCAGCAAGACTGTTGAATAACGATGAATACATATCATTGCCCTATAATGGATTTCTTTTTTCGTGTTGAAAAACTTTAGAAAATCGAAAAAAATATTTCCATCAGAAGTGATAAGCTTCACTTATTCATCAATTTCACTGTTTTTCATCTAGGTAGGCGCGAAAATATGGAGATTACAGTTAATCACAAATCTCGAGCAACAGCCCATATAGATAAATATTTTTAAAATTAATTTCTCAACACCCTCAATGGAGTCTCCTATCTCAACGGAGCCAAATATGGAGTCTTTAAAATCAAATAGATATATGGAATAATAAATTTATTAACAGCTCTTATTGGAAGCACTATTAAGAGCTACTCAAAACCTTCTTCAAATGACCTCCATCCATACATACCTTGCCAATCTCATAATCCACCTTCACTTGTGGTGGAGGTGTGGATGTGCTTTCGATGTCCTCTTTTGTTTTAGGTCCTATAAGAGGGGAAGAACCTCTTGATGGCTCTTTTATAGCTGCACCACCACCCATCAGAAGTGGATGCAAATAATGTTCACCATCAGAATCCGACTCCGAAGAGTTATCCCTCGCATCCTCTGAAATTCATTTCCACTTTTACGCTGATTAAAGTTTTTAACCGCGATTTCCCCCTATCAGCACTAACTGATTTCTCGATTTTCGCTTATCGAACTTTATCATCGTATAAATAAATGGGAAATATTTTCCTCACCTTCATCACTTACTCGAAAAAGCCGGAAATGAAAGGGGAAAAGTGACTTCGCTTGAATGATGAAAAAGGAAGAAAATGAAACAAAAAAAGACCCACATAATGTTTTTAAAATTCTTGGAATGAAGTATCGAAAGTATCATATTGCCAGGCAGAAAAAAGTTATAAGTTCCACTGCAAACGGAAATAATATCGTCTGGGATAAGCTGTTCGCATAAAATTTACGCATACACCAAAGATGTACTAGAGAAAGAAACGACTCAAATACACTTAACAAGAAATTTAATCAAATATTATAGGGTTGCAAGAAAAAAAAAGGACAGGACGCTTCACTTATTAAATTCGAAGGCCAAATTCAAATCTCTAGATCCAAAGAATATCCTCAGATTCCTCAAAAATCCTCAAAAATAAGTTTCACTTCAATCACCTTTAGAAATCATGGATGAAATTATGATCAACGATTAACTTACTTTCTGTTTCGGCAGTTGTAGCCAGCCGTCTTCTTTCCTCTTCCTCTTGTAATCTACGTAGCTTCTTCGGTTTGGGTCTTCGTTGTGGAATATGCGGCTTCGGGACATACTTCTTTTCTCGAATCATTTTCGAGATATACTTATAATAGGCATTAAGTGGATGGTCGAATTCCAGAAATCCGAACTGCAATTATGAGCACCACATCATGCACAACTTTTTTATGATCTATTTAAGTGCCACAGAGTACAAAATTCAATTATGCATTAGTTCCATAATATTATGCTATTATAAATTCCATTATATACCCATAAATTCTATGGTCATATAATACAACAACGTTTCCACAAAAAAAGAGGAAACCCTTCTGAAAATGCTCTCGTCAAAGAGACACAATAGGCGCTGGGCCCGTAATGAGTAAAGAGTTACCAAGTGAAGGGAGTATTTCTGGATGTCACATTTAAGGATTATTAATCTAGAGATGGCTAAAAACAATTGCAATTTGATGCGCATATAGAATTAGATGATCCATTGAAAAAAAAACCTTAAGAAAATTTCAATGAAACAACAAAAGAATGTAAAAAAAAAAAGAAATAAATTAGGCAAATAAAAAAGTAACTCACAGCGCGAAGTATCGTAGACACCTCTAGCATAGCCCCATCCCCTGAGACTTCATAAAAAACGTAGACCCCTTTATAGACCTTTATAGATTTTAGGAATTATCTGTCCTTTGCTCATACAACCGCTGAATCTCTTTTGCACTCTCACTTCGATATAAACTAAAAAATGTTGCTCTATTGGCAAAGGAAGAGCCTTCAGGACACTATTCAAGATGATATGATAATATCAACAAGTTCATGCAAATAATCTCCAATGAAATATTAAATTATCAGAAACGAAATACTATGAATTATATCAGAATGTACGATACCTGGTCGAGATTGCCGCGTTGTTTTGCCTTGATGACGATCTCCATTTGAACTCCTTGTGCAACAACGAACGTTGCCGTACGCTCAATCACCGCATTTTGCTTCATTGTCTCTGGCTGAAAAAAAAACACTCTTCGTCACTCATTTTAAAAGAGATTGTTAAACGCAACTAATCGAACGACGAGTAAAGGATTTAAAGAGGGGATAAAGATGAACGGAGCTGAGGGGAGGGGGGGGGGGGAGGAGTAGAAGGAGAGCTGGGAAGGGGAGAGAATCACTGTATACATCTGCATGGCTCAGGGACGTCTTAAAGAGTTCTTAACAACATAATGAATAATTTGAATATTTCAATAAAAACATACTACCGCAATAAACCTTACAAACAATCCAGTAAGAAACAGGTAAATGGAAGAAAATATCAGCAAGTCAGCATAACTGTCATTCCTTCTTCTAAAGTAAGCAAATGAACAAACCTTTCTCGCTTTCACATTTTAAACCTGACTCACTCTAAAATAACCCACTCTACTTTATATGTAAATTTTTTTACAGGTTTTTTAACAGCAAAAGCCTTGAATTTATATTTTCAAGGAGATAATATATGGGAATATTTTACTTGCTGAATGCGCCGAACTATATAGATGTCGCTTTCATTGTATATTAATATTAAAATTGAAATAAAATCATGACTCATAAAGGGTGAAAAATCTACCAGATTCATGCCCACAGGAAGTTTGATGCCTTCTGGAGGACGGAACGGCTCTTCGATTTCCTCTTCACTGCTACTACTCTCCTCTTTTGTCACTGACTCATCGTCATAGCTAAAACCGATTTCAGCACGGCGTTGTTTTTCATTCTCCTCTTCTGAAAAAAAAATAAAAATTCAAGCAAACGGGATGGAATGTGAACTTATCACATCAGACCCATTCCCCTCTTGTGACTCCTTTTCCATTGAGCATTCAGCTGATTTAATGATGGAAAATGAAGAAAAAAAAAACATTCTGCATTATCTAACAGCAATACTTCTACTAGTTCTATTAAAATTGCAGATTTTCTACAACTTCTCCTGTGTTTAATAAGAAGCCTGTCTCTTTGAAAATATTCCAATCTTCAAATGAACTAACGAGAAAACATCGATTAGTGACAATTTCAAAGGATCCTAAAGTACCTTCAACTCTTCGGATATCATCGTAGAGATCTTTATAGCGCTCCTCTTCACACATCTCCTCTTCAAGCGCTTCACTTGGACACGTATATTCATCGATCATTGCACCCAAAAAAGACATCTCGCTGCTTTCATTCACATCAAACTCTTCCAATGAGTTTAAATAAAGTCGACAATCGTACCTGAAAATGAAAAAAACCCACTGATCCTTTATAAAATAAAAGACCGCTATCATTGAACATTTCTTTCACAATCGATGAAAATATTTCCACTCAAATAGCGAATTAAAAAATTGCTAAACAACAACGTTTATGAATTATATACTAGTTACCATAGTCAAATTTAAATATCTCACATCACATTTACATATTAGAACGTCAAAATTAATAAAAAGTTATATAAATATAAATAAAAACATATCTTAGGCGTTCATCCCTTCAAAACTGCAAACTTATGGCTCATTATTCTCATAAAATGAGATACTATTGTAGTTAATGTGTGAAATTCATCTCCGTTTATATAATATTATACCGATTCCTCTAAACTTGAAGACAATATTTAAATCCCTCTATCAAATCCTTCTATTATATTCATGGAATAAAACAATATTTCCTCATCATTTCAGGTCAATCCAATTATCTCATAAAAGACATCGAATTCCTCTTTCTCCACAAAAATTAGACAATTCATAAGGGAAATATTTCTCTTTCTCAAAAAATAAGACGATTATATATTTTAAAAAGAATAATAATAATAAAATAAACAAAATATCTCATCAATTGTGAAAGAAATGTTAGCGGATTTGTATATGGAAATGAAATAAGTGCAATAACGTCCTATTATTTCGCACTTACGATTTGTCGTACCGTTTATTGGGTATTCGTTTGACTCTTATAGCAACGCTACGACCACACCTGAAATCAACGACAGTTAAGCCTTAAAATGCCCCAACAATAATGGTACCAACCTATTTACAACCTGAATATAAAATAAAAATTATTTCATCAATAATAAAATATTATCAACTAGAATACTTCCTATATACTTTCCAATTTATTGCAATATGTCCTTTTCACCTATTTTATACCGCACTGGTGCCGATTTCTTCCCTTTATTATAATCTTATCAATGACGTCATCCCTATCAGTATTATGTATTTTCATGCCATTTGTTTTCAATTTACAATTTAGTAGCCAGCCAATTTCTAGCTTAATCATATCAAAATTAAACTTCGCTGAAGCATTTCATTTATATCGCCTCATTTCACAACATTTCAACGATTCACAGAAAATATTCAATAAACATTTTTGTTGGCAAATTAGTTAGAAATTAACTGATATATATTTTTCTAAGGGAATTTCTGGTCACTTCTGGTCATTGGTCATCCAAAGTATCTGGCAACTACTGTCCATTCCTTTGAATGGTGAAATTTTCGCTCACATAGGTACTGATACTACAAATGCGTCACTCAAAAATACGAGTCAAGTCGTTTTCTGAAAGGCGCCTTTCTTTTGATAGTCGTCATTGAACCAATTTTTGCTTAGATCCTTCCCCTCCTTTCAAGTCATACCAACCCCTCCTTCCTCTTCGTCCGCAGAAATCAGCTCCCAGCTTTTCAGTCCTCGGTTTAATTCATCGGGGCACTTACCTTTCCGACCGTAGTAGTCCATATTTATCAAAAGCTCTGACTTCTCGCACAAATATATAGCACATAACATCGAACTCGTGATACTCGTAACAATTGCCTGCTTCACTCCAGAATGCACAACATGCAACCCAGATTAGAACATTCTACAGCCTTATCCCTCTCCCTCATCCATTATCCCCTCTTGGTGACACCCTTTCGTCATAGAGTCTCTTCAGAAAATTGGACGGACGAGCAAGTACTATAATAATAACTCCTCGATAATTGAAAACGCGTTAATTTATAAAATCAACGAAAGGAAACTTTTCGAGAAAAAAAAAGTTAAAATTCATCGAAATTTTTATAACTATTGCTGCTGAGGGATTAAAATAAATATGTAAATTTTTGAACCTGAAAAGTCGTCCAACCTAATTCGTACCTAAAAAAAAAAAAATCCACCATCTAGGTTGCAATAACCGTTCTCTACAATTAGGAAAAGTGTTGAATAAATGAAAACACAAAAAATTCTTTGAGGAATAATTCCAAAAAACTTGAGCAACTTGAGCAAATACACCTGGATAGATGGTAAATTATCAATTTCTATCAAAGAGAACACAACAAAATTGCTTCTGAGAAAAGATATCCACTCTATTGAATGATGCAATAGGTAATATTGTCGAAAACATCAGTGAAGCATTTAAAAAATAATAATAATAAAAACGACGGCTTACCAGGCCATCACTGAGATCATCGACCAACGAGCACTGTGAAGTATGCCTCGTATATCATAATTGCCTCTTTCGTCTTCAAGCATCTTAGATCGTCATCGTTTCGTAAGCCTGTTTCATAAAAGCACAAAACAAACGCTAAGGATCGAGTATGAACCCGATTTATTTCATATGCAAACTCACCGATCAGTGAAGAGTTGCGCGTCCATCGGATGCGCTATAAGATGTTGCTCATCTGCAATCCATTCTGCACGTTCGTCATTCTCGTATAATCGTGATGCATAACCGAATACGAGTAGCTCATCGTTCTATAGTAATCAACATAAGATACAAGATTTAAAAAAAAAATCATATGATAAATATAGGTCAATTTTACTAAAAATTCGCATAGATCTGTGAAGTATGGTACGTTCAAGGGTGGAGGAAAAAACGTCCAATCATAGAACACATCCATCCTTTCTCTTCCGTCCCTTCTATTCCCACCTTCTTCCGTCTTTGTCCACTATGGCAAACGACGATGCGCATATGTGTCTGCCAAGGTACTGTTCTCAACAAATTTACTCACTGCAATGATCCGATCGTGATACAAAGAACAATTACGGTAACGTCATGGGGATGAAAAGTTTACATCGATATTCATTCCAATAGATATAATCGAAACTTGAACGATCAAAGATAATCTAACTTTGAGAGTATTGACAAATTTGCATTCCTATTAATTTGCATACGAACTTAATGAAATTTAAATAATTGATCAAAGAAACAAGTAAAAAAATATTCGATAAAAGAAATTGATTTAATAAAAGAAACGAATATTCACCTCAATATTGTTTTGTTGTTTATATTTTTTATAACGTGTTTGTCGTAGAAGTTCACGTGTATATATAGACATCTTGATCGTAGCGATAAGACAGTGAATTCACGGTTGCAAGCAATGAATTTAACGGATGTGATGCTTCGTCTTTAACGAATTCAATGAAACGATGCCGCAATTGCCGATCTGTCACGATTTAGCTCACCTGAACCGTTTAAATATATTGATATTTTTGAATAAATACATAAAACGAGTAATTTCAAGCGCAAATGAATAAAGCGGAAGCACTATAATATTGCCATAGATTTTTTATATCCAAAGACAACTACTGAACACCACCAGACGCTGTAATTCGTCACCTGAGGTCAAAAATGCAGGTTATCGCAAGTCTAAGTAAGTAACCACAGTCATATATGTATAGCATTCGTAACGACTCGTAAAGCTCTATGGTGATAACCAATAGATATAGACGTGGATATAGATAAGGGAGATGGGCGATAAGAGACTAACACAAATGAAATTTTGACTCGATGGAAATGAATTGCTCAGAAGCTAGGGGGTTGCCTTAAGTATTCGGCCGATTTGTTAATCTCAAATGGTGTACTCATCATCTTCCTCCCCTCTCCCCCCCCCCTCCACTGGAGGCTCAGTTAACTTAAACAACTCTACCAGTCCTTTTAAACCTTCATAAATCGTTAGTCTAACATCAATTATTGATAGTATGTAAAGAATTGATCGTAGAAGACCGATAGGTTGAAAAAAAAAAAGAGATAAAATGGCTTAAATCTCACAATCAAAGATTTATGAGTAATAACTTAATCTATTCAAATTTCTTTAGAAATGCAAAAAAATTTCGATTATAATTTCTTTTTTTTTGAATACATCAAATAAATTTCTATGAAAATTGAATAATTAAAATATAAGAAACCATCGAACGGAACAATAAGGACGCTTGCAATCATCAACGATGCGATATCACTTTGCGTCTCCTTTGTTCCGTCTTTAGCGTTAAACCATTTTCAATATTACTAGGGAACGATTATAGCTAAATGAATATTTTTCAATATGCAAATTTTATCGATATACTCGATCGCGCAACTTATTAAGCAGTTACTTAGTTAAAACTTTCATTGTATGCAAATTTCATTGCGGTTGCAATAATGTAAGCATCCGAACCACTTAAACTCTAATTCAGACGGCGCAACTGTCGAATAGAAGAGATTATAAAGTGTATACTACAGTTATTTTAAGCAATAAGAAGTTGAGGAGGGAGGAAGTACGAATCTGTGCGTTAAATGCGACAAAGTTAGTTGACCGATTTCTATCTCAAATACAGTAAAGTTGGTTGCCCGACAGAGTTCTGGACCAGGTTTATACCACATCTTAGGCGTATGACAAAATCCTGAACATTCTGGAAGAATGTGTCTGCAACTTCCCACGGTAAGCAAGTATACCATCTCTTTTAGAACTCAAAAGCGTATACTATCGATCATCCTATCTAATAGCATTCAAATATAATCATTTATCATTCTATGCAAATTTCTAGTGATGAAAAAAAAAACAAACAAACGATGAAAAAAAGAACACCGCCACATCAATCACCACTTCGGATGCGTCGCTTTTAATCAACGATAATATCGACGAGTCGATTTTGTAAACTTCGTCCTCGTTAGCTGCATTTGTTTCGAATAATTTAAATCCATGTAGCAGATTATTACGAAATATGCAAAACGTTTTTTCTTTTTTTTTTTTCTTTTTCAATAATATTATTCAATATTGAAATTTTTATTTCTTTTATTTTTTATGTTTGACTTTTCATAAAATTTTTCGCGTGAAATATTTCCTTCATTAGAAAATTTTCAACGATTTTTTTTCTTTTCTTTAAGAAAAATTCATTTTTCAATTTATTGTAGCATTCCGCTATATATACATATGTAGCGGAAATGCTTCAATTATGTGAAGCTGCACGTTCATATCACAACTTATTTCCACTCGGTTGGTTGTCATTGGTGATGGTATGTTGCGATCTCGACGATCGGTTGCTCGAGCTTGTTGCGTGTTCTTTAACTCATCTACTCGACATAATATAGTCATAGTTTTAATGTTGGGTAGAAAGTCCGGAACGTTATGTCTATAGACAGGAAAGAGTGCTTGTTTTATTCGTCCCATAAATTCTCTTCAAAAAATTACTCCGTATTAAAAAATTACAGTAAGTCATCCTAGAGTTCTTTGTTGCATTTTGTGCAACCATCTGGTCTAAGGTTGTCAAGTTTTAACGACGAGCATTTCAATGCTTGCTGACCGCCGGAAAGCTTTACATGGCGATGAATGGAGGATGAGGAGGAGGAGGGGGAAGAGGGCTAAGAAGATTCGCGATGCAATTTATGAAATGCAAATGAGATGCGCCTAATTTAATTAATTTTGAAGGTGTTATTAAGGTTTAACGTTCAGGTGAGGGTAATGGCATTGACCAACGATACGCCGATGCCCGACGATTCGGAGCTGATCGTTCCGCATGAAATCAAACTTTCGACGCCTTATCTAAAAGCGGTTGCACCATATATGCATCGAGCATGTGAGGATGAAATCAGAGTTGGTTTTAATTTCTAATGCGACGTTTCTCTTCGATTAATTTCTATTTCATTTTTTTTCTTGCTCCGGAAGGTCGCAAATTATCTGGATTTGATCTCTCTTATAGACAGTCGATCATCCACTTTACTCTCTTCCTTTACTTTAACATCACCTAATTCTTCTATATTTTCCCACTTTGAAACACTGAAATAAATATATAAATAAATAAGAAAGTTAATATAAGCGAATAAATAAATATAGGGTCGTTAAAAAAGGAATATAGAATATAGACAATTAAATGAGGAAATAAACTATGCTATATTTTCTTCAATAAAAGGTCTATTCAATAAAATACACTCATAAAGATGGAAATCTGCTCATGTTTAGTTGGTCTCCATTTAAAAATTCGAAAAGAGGTATGAAAATTGCGTTTATTAGAGCTAATTGTATGAGCATAGGTAAATTGTAAGAGTAAAAGCAAATTAATTTCCTGCCATATAACCATATGCAAGTCACAGATATTTAATATTTTTATATAAGATTCTCGCTTTCCCCCTTCCACCTCCCCTCCTTCTTTCGTCTCAGTTGTTAACCTACCTGTTATTTATTTGAAGCATTACGATTATACCTAGGCAATATTAGAGAGATTTCCTTGTTAGAGAATCAGAGAGGTATCTTTTCGATTTATTTGAGGAATTTATGTTGCGTCGAAGTGAGTTGGAGGATCCTCGTAAAACGCTCAAAGAAGGTGCGGCTGTCACCGCGTGTGGAATCAAATTTCTGCAATCGTTGAAGAAGACCTGCTCAAGTGAGGTGGAACGCTATGCGAATTGCATCGATAGAGGCAGTTCCAAACTTTTCGTCTCTAAGTAAGTTCTATTTTCCACGTTCATGAATGTTTAACGGGTTGTTTTATGTGGTTAATTCTAAAATAAGCCTGAAAAAGGTCAAGATCAAGGTCACGCTTTATGTCTTAAGTATGAACTCGATGAAGTAGGTACTAGATATATATTTCTATATCATCAACAATAATAAAACTTCGTAATTTCCACATAAAATTCTGCATCTAAAGACCATAAAACGGAAAATCGCCGATTATGAGAGGTGATGACGACATTGAAATGCAAGAAATTTGAGTTGATATTTAGCGTATATAATGAAACAACCGGCAACAATAACAGCATCACATATTAAATGCATATGGGAAGCAAAAAAATTGACTCCGATAAATTAATTCCATTCATTAAATCTTTGTTTCGACTTGAAATGCGCACTCTCTTGAATAAAGTGTAAGTGAAAGAGAAAAATATTGTCGAAAAGATTCCGGAAAAACCTTTCATATTATTTAATAGAGTCTAGGAGGGAGGGCAATCCGGATTCCGCACTAGGTTTTCTACTGAAATCAAAACTTAATGCTGTTGCATATATTTTGAGTGAAATGATCTAAGAAATATTATTCTTGAAGTCGTTTTAGTTATTCATCGATATATTTTCTGATTTTTATGGAATATTTATTGATGAGTCAGTAATTCATTTGCTAATATCTTTGTTTGTTGATGGTTTTTGCATAGATATTCGACAATTTCTAAAAATATCAGCATCGTTTGCGTTTGTTCTTTCTTTGTTCCTTATTTCCTTTGTTCTAACTTCACAGATTTACAGGTAAAATTATATCTCTCTGCATTAAATGTTATAACGTGCAATCTCCAGATATGGCCAGAGTTACCTGCGCCAGGTATAAGACCAATAACAGTCCACTTAGGTCACCTATAACGTTCAATTCAACGATTCGCACATAATGATGCTTGGTG
Source organism: Ascaris suum (assembly GCA_013433145.1). Taxonomy (NCBI): domain Eukaryota; kingdom Metazoa; phylum Nematoda; class Chromadorea; order Rhabditida; family Ascarididae; genus Ascaris; species Ascaris suum. The sequence goes on from CM024181.1 coordinate 1,573,380, forward strand.
GATGATTTGTTGAAAAGTGGAAAGCAAATTGGAAATAATAGCCATTTTTTTTAAAACTGCTTTGCAGTACCGTTATTGTTATTCGCCTAAGGAGTTAGTTAAGAGGAAGTTTATTTTTTTTTTAGAATTTAGGGGGGGGGGGGGAGGTGGAAGAGGAGTATAGTGTTGTTAAGTACCATCGGTCCCATGTTCCATATAATTGTCAGGGTAACTTTGACGAGCATCTGCAAGCTATTATTGATTGCCGTTCCATAGCAATTTCTGGTGATCGTGACTTCTTCAAATCCTCAGTGATTTGGCCTCGTTGTCACCTGTATTAATATGAATAGAAGGTTTTTAATTAAAGGACGTAATTGTTGTTTCAAAGGAGATTTTTATTTGTTGAAATTTGTATTTTCGAGAATAAAATAAAATTGAAAAAAAATGCGAGGATATTTTGCTACATAATGAGTGTTTGCCCGCATATAAGGGGAAATGAGTGGAATTCCCCTTTTTTGCTACATAATGAGTGTTTGCCCGCATATAAGGGGAAATGAGTGGAATTCCCCTTTTTATCTGCTAACGTTTGCAGACTCAGCGATTTTCTCACTTTTCTTAAACCTGCCGGCATGATAAAAGCAATATTACAACATTGCTTATTTATTTATTTAAATGACAGAATAAACCTTTCATTGGTATCAAATAAAATCGGTTGAACTTGGCCAACTTTGCTTTCCGTATGAAACTTATAATATATGGGCCGATAATGGCCAAGTTTGGCTGGTCTTTTCCTTATAAACTTAGTCAACCTGTTCCAGTGTTTTCTTTGGTTCACGTGTAATTTCCCTAGGCTTTTTTAATTTGCATGTTATTTCCCGATATTTTATCACTCCGTTATGTTACTTCCCAAAAATCTCCTAATTTATTATAAGCGCGATTTGTAATCGAAGGATTTAATAGTCCTTTTGTAAGGAAGAAATAAGAATTGAGCATATTTTTAGTAGGTCCGGTGCACATATGAGCATGAAGATAGCGAATTTTTTCTGGTTTTCGAATAGGAGGATAGGGGTGTGCGGTCCAGTGCCCAAAAATATCTTCATTTCATCTCTGCGGTATTTACCTCCCAAGTTAGCTCTCAAAATGCCGTCTGGATTCGTGGTACGGGCTTGAATTAATGCTTAAATGCGTTGGGGATAGCATGAAAATATGCCATGGTTCACAACGATGAATATCATATAATTGTTGCATAGAGAGGTGATAACGAGGAAGCGAAACATCGAGGGGCGAGCAGTTATGACGTCGTCATTTTTTTGGGTTTTTTTTTTGCATTTTGTATTGAGAGAGGAAAATTCCGAAATTTTCAAAGACCAGCAAGTTTTATTAATTAAAATCAAGGAAAAGGGGTAGAAAAATTTTCATTAATCCACTAATTTTTATATGGAGTAATATTTTTTGAATATTGCAGATGTCGTGCAGAGCAACGATTTGTAGACGCGTGTATCGAAGAGAAACTAAAAATCGAGAGGCCAAAAATAGGCTATTTCAGTAAAATACACGTTCATGAATCAAAACATCCTAAGCCAGGTATATACGTTTATCCTTTATTTATTGATTTGCATAATTAATTTGCATGAAAGCATATGCACCATTAATTTCCATAAAGCTTTTCGGGAGTGAATGCTCAACGTTTGCTTGTAACTTTTTTTCGATCTAATTTCTTTTATTAAATCGTCCATTTAAGCAATATTAAATTATTAAATCAAGCCAGATAATAAATTAAATTATATCTTTCAATGAATGGAACAAATTGAGTGCTAAAGAGGCAAAAGAGGAATATTCGTTTAATGGATCTAAGTGTTGAGTTAGAAATGCCTTAGTTCCGTTTGGGTTGTAAGGAAAAATGAACCTTGAAAGTTGACAGTCTCTAGAAGAGTAACGCCTTAGAGGTAGAGGAAATAGAACTGGGAATGATATAGGTGAAGTCGTGGGATTACCGAATTCATATTGCGGTGATCGTCGATAAAGTGGGGAGAAGATACTGGCGGATGTTTAAAGGTTTTTGATAGGATAATTTGATTATATATTCCGTTAAAAGGTTTAGCGAGAATTTGTTGAGCAAAGCAGTATTCCTTCTTTCGGATACAGCTTTGCGTTGTGAGAACGCCCAGGTGTGGTATTACCAGGTAAAAAGAATATGACCTTTGCTATAGGTGTATATGAAAAGGCTAACCTGAAGAAGTTATAAATTCTATTTTGCCCAGTGACTAGTAAGTTATTGATGTCTATAGGTAATTGATCTGTTTTTATGTAAGAGAACGGTGACAGTAGTGCTCGTTGTTATGAAACGAGTATAGGCTACTATATGGTATTGACTATTCGAAATGAAGATATTTTGGAATGGATCGGTATATTGTTCTTTGTAGGTGGCTGTTGAAAAAAAAAGTAGAATCTTATGGACTAAACTTCCCACGGAGTGTATTTTTAATGGATCTTTTTGTATTCTATATTTGAGAACGCCGATCATTATCTCTTATCATTCCTGCTGTTTGCATTATATAAGAGATATTCTTTCAATAAATAAGGGTATAATCAAGGACGGAGAATTGTTAGCCAGTTCTGTGATGGTATCTTGGCCATGTCTTGGTCATAAGGACTAGAAATATCGTAGAACGAAGCGAAGATTATTGTATTTGATAGAGATGTTTTATTTTATTTTGTTTTTTTTTAATGTATATAAAATATGTTTTTTTTTTCAGAATTGAGAATGCGAGACTATAAAGCGGAAGCGGCAAAGGTTCTAGCTGAACTACCGGAAGATTATCATCTGCGTAACGATTACAGACGTTTTAATGATTGGCGTGTGAATTTCTTCGAAAATTAGACGCATCGTTTATGATATTCGTTTCTTTTTTTTAAAATTTTGTATAGAGCAAGAAGTAAATTAGGCGAGAGATTTTTTACCGTTTGATTGTTACTAATAGGAAGAGGAAAAACGTTCTCACAAATAAAGGAGTGATTTTTTTTTCTTTAATTCCTCTTACATTTTGCAAAGACGAACGCAGTAGAAATTTATAAGATTCAGGTAAATAACTAAATAAAACTCGGCTATAATAGACGTCAGTTGTGATGGTGATTTGCTTGAATTTTTCGATATAATGCAAGAAGATGGGAATTTCCGGTTTTGCTACGCATATTGGAATATATTCAATAATGGGAAGTAACATATTTACTAGGAAGAGGGGAAATTAATAGGTAATAAAATAGATAATGGCTTGAAATGGTTTAGGGAGAATCTTATTAAGTAAAGTTTTACTGATATGCCCTACCTGTAAAAGTTTTACAGATTAGGGCATATCAGTAAAACTTTCAATTGGTAGATTTATTTCTTTGCTTGTCGATATGAATTCGATTGTCTAATTGATGCGTATTAATTGTTCGACTAATGAGGTAGAAATAAAGGATTTAGTTGAGTTATATATGTGTTTTATTGCATAACTTTTGTGCTTCATAGTGCCCTATCATTTAATGATTGTATCTGTATTATACGATCATCGATAAATAGGTTTACACATTAGTACCATTTAACGATTACATATTACGTTGAAATACTTGCGTATGATCAACTGTTCTAATCATATAATTAGTGAAAAATATAAACATTTTTATTGAGTAGATACTAGTAGTGCAACATCAAAGGAGGTTCTTCAAAAATTAAAGCGACAGTTCCACAAAATGCAAAAATTCCGGTGCAATTCTGACCCGCATATATATATATATATATATATATATATATATATATATATATATATATATATATATATATATATATATATATATATATATATATATATATATATGCGTTTGATTCTAAAAGTAGAGTCTGGGGACAACCTGAATTTAAATTTAGTCATAGCGTTTAGCGTTTATTGTATAAATGGAACAATAGCGAAAGGAATGATGGTGATAGATATGAAAGAGAGATTATGGAGTGTTAATTTAGAGGACGGAAGTGCTATGAACACTACTTTAGCGCTTATAATGGAACGAACTTATAATGGAACTTTATTATTGCTATTAAAGTTGGCGATTGAAATACTTATTTTTTATTTTTTATTAAAGGAATCGAGGATAAAGATGTTTATTTATAGAAGTGAGAGGAATCCGATGGGGATGTTAGATTGTAATTTCAGCTACACCTTCTCGTCTATCGACCTAAAATAAAGGTGGATGGTGGTGGGGGGGGGGGCGTAGTGGGAGAGAGGAGGGAGGCTGTGTGGGGAGAAGGGGGACAAGAAGAGGGTCATATAATATTATGCTGCAGTCGTTGCGTTTATTTGTCCATTTACGTGTTCGCATTCATCTACGTGTCGTAACCTCGCCGATGCCACGTTTTGAATATCTCGACGCGTATTGAATTCCTCGAATGAACTCCCTCGCTGTCTTATGTTTATGTTACCTTTTATTATTGGTATTCAAATACTAATTATTTCTAATTGTTTATTAATAAAGAAAGTAATAGATATATTAATCAACTAAAAATGCTTTTATTAAGCGCATAAAATTATCGAAAAAAGCTGAATTATTTGATTGTGAATTTTCTGATCAATCGATAAATATAATCGATAAATACATTTGATGTGTCTCTATGATTAGATCCACTATGGATGCCTATTCATAACGCAAGGATTGTTTAACATGTTGGCCATCGTCCTCGTTGAAATTTGTAATTATATGTTTTAAAAAATAGTTGAACTTTAGTTCTTTCGATAATTAAAATATTGAGGCGTATAGATAGATATTTTCATGATAGGCGCTAAATGTATGCTTAACACGTGAATGATATCAAATCGATTGATATGCACTATTGATAGGAAATCATTTCGATCGATAAAATCATTGAATCATACGCCTGATCGATCATCGTCCGATCATTTTTGTGCTCTTGAATCATTTTGAAGTTTTTCTTTGTTTTTGATATTTAAATATTATCTTCTTTTCCTTATATAACTTGTTCCTCTTAAACGCGCAGATAGGGATATGTACTTTGCGTATTATTTGCTTTCCGTATGCTTTGATTCCTGATTCGGTTTCATCTTTGATGTCATTTCCGGCTTGCGTAGTCTGGTGTAACCCGGAAATTTACCGTACGGAAATCACTCAGTGAGTAAAATTTGCATATTATTTTAAGCGATGAATCTTTTTCTGACTGAATTTATATTTTATGTTCAATAGACATTTCCCTAGTAAATTTTCATCTCTCATTATTGCAATATTTTTACAAGGCTTTCATGAGCAGCTTATTTCATAAATTTATGATCACTTAAATATATCTTTTTTTCTTTCTTGAGAAAATAACAATCTCTTCATGTCCATCTCTCTCGCTTTCTCTGTCTCTCTCTCCCCAGGTCCATCCACTGTTATATGCCTCTAAACGATCTTCGGCATTGGCGCAAAAATATCGGTTTATGGGGGAGAGGGGGGGGGGGGGAGAGAAAAGCTGAACTGAATAATTCGAGAGTAGTACCTCGTAAATAGAGCATCATGCGATGATATTTTTAGCTTTTCAATAGAAGCCCATTCAAATAGGCCCGTGATTGATAAAAAGTCGTTTTGATCTACAACGGTCCAACCCATATCAGTGGTTAATGTTTAACTTCAGAGATACGGGAAGCTCCATTATTCCTTCACACTTTGCTGCACCTTTGTGGTCACTGAATTCGACGTTGATGCATGAGGTGCATGCTTGTTTAGAACTAGCGATGATAAACGAGCGATCAGATTATTTCCCAGTGGTCGTGGTTCATTTTGATTGAAACCAGCCGAATTTCTTAAATACCAGCCGGTTATCGACCAAAGACGTTCGATAAAAACCGATTTTCGGTTACAACTGAAAATTGTCAAAATCGAGCTGTGGTTGGTGACAGCCGTCCAAAATTCTATCGCTCGCATACCATCTCTATATTGACCAGCAACTATAGATCAGCTAATGTTCACCAAGAAAGTCCAAATAAAGAAGTAAGTAATGTAAATAAACTTTCGCTAAACTGGATGGCGGAAAGAAAGGTAAACATTTTACCTGTATCATATTAGGACTTTTGCGCCTTTCCCATTGTTTTTTTTTTGGTTATTTGCATACAAGAAGGCTTTTGTTCATTTTATATGAGGACAGTGTATGGTACTGGGGATTCTTTGATCGGCACGAATTTCATTCATTTTTCATCTATTGCTTATTTTTTTGAAAATTTCTTGTCAATTGGTCTTCATCATCGAATTTTGCGCGCTAAATCAACTGGTATAAATTTTGCATATTCACCATGATAAAAGGTGATTTCCACCGAATGATGGCCAGGTAAATTCCCTCGTGTATGGCCAGGTTTTATAGGTTGTAGGTAGTTCTTTAAAGACTCCCGCGATCTTTTTCGGCGAATCAAATTTAGATTTTTTTTTTCCTCAACGAACTCCATTCAGTAATTTACTAAAGAGGTTCAAATTATATTCCCCTCTTACTATATCATTACTTCATTGTTGAGTACTAAATTTGCGCTAGATTATTGAGAAGTTTTCTTTTTGAATGATAATTGTTGTTGAAGTTTTTATTTCGCAAATAGAATAACATTCAAAACAGAAAAATAAATAACGAAAACGAGAGCGAATTGGCGTTAATTAAAAGCAAATTGAGAGATTTTCGTCGAATAGAAATGCTTTAGGCGATTAATGAGGGTAAAAACATTATGAGTTGAGATGATATCATCGGGAAGTTTATTTCATAGTTGAATGAAAAGAAATTATAATTGCAATTCGTGGAAATAATTGAAAACTATAAGCTAGTGATCGATTACTTCGACTGGAACAAGAGAATGTTGAATTAAATTCACTATCAGAGAAAATGCTAACGATTTAATGAAATAATATGAGTTCTAACTACAAATAGCAATATTCACGCGATTTTAGACCGAGCAAATCCGAATTGAATGATTGAAGATGAAGAATATTTAAACGATTTTAGACCGAAACACGCGAGCAAATCCGAATTGAATGGATCCGAAAAAACTGAAGATGAAGTTTAAACGATTTTAGACCGAAACACGCGAGCAATCCGAATTGAATGGATCCGGAAAAACTGAAGATGAAGAATATTTAAACGATTTTAGACCGGAAACACGCAAGCAAATCCGAATTGAATGGATCCGGAAAAACTGAAGATGAAGAATATCTAAACGATTTTAGACCGGAAATACGCAAACAAATTTCATAGTTCTTGTTGAATGGAGCAGGAAAAATTTCTAGTGAAATATATTTGCACATTTTTTGAGCTCTTTATATTGCCAATAGCAAAAAAAAACGACAAACAAAGTGGACGGCTATATTTTAGAAAGAAATAGGACGACAATAAGCATTGAAGATTTTCTTATAATATTGAATGCATCTCTATTGAATTATCCATAGAAAGCGAATAAGGTGAACAATCAATTCGTTGCATTCTATTTAACGATTTTCGATTTTCTTTAAAGTCTCTCTATGTTGTTTTTATTTTTCTTTCTTTCTTTATTACATTTTATTTGAAGATAGTTAAGATATTTTTATTCATATGTATCGTTTAAATTTCTTCGATTTAAATATTTAGAACGATTGAATCTGAAAGCTATTGATACCTGTTATCGATCGTTTCTCGTATCACCTCAATTGGTTACTCGATTTGTTTAGTAAACGAGGTGCTGATGAATTATTATGACTTCTTTCTGACTTCTTTCTGTCTTCTCTTCTCTCTCTCTCTCTCTCTCTCTCTCTCTCTCTCTCTCTCTCTCTCTCTCTCTCTCTCTCTCTCTCTCTCTCTCTCTCTCTCTCTCTCTGTTTGCATTGAACAAGTAATTCAAACTTCTTTTAAAAGGAAGGGGTAGGGGGGGGGGGGGGGAGGGACGAGAGAGGGTTAGACGGAGTAAAAGTTTCAAAAAATTAATGATCCTTAAAGCGAATATCATGCAAATTCTATGCACATATTTTAGACGAAGTGATTAGAATGCAGAAAAAATCGTATGAGAGAGTCAGCAAATTTCTTCTTCTTTTTTTTTTCGAAGCCATAAATTCTCCGATCAATTCGTTCTCTTTCTTAGGTAATAAATCCGAAAATAATTACTCATTTTATTTATTTAAAATTTTATATTTAATTATCTAGAGTATAATATAGTAATTTCATATATTTGATATGATAGTTGATGAAATTATTTTCATTAATTTTGCAGTAAAATCATCAAAAATATAGATGAGAAATGACAACGATCTTCAATAAGCTCTAAATTGAAATAGTTGATAATAGGAAGAGAAAATATTCGAGAAAATCGACGAAACTATATGAGATGGTTATCTCGTCGAGCAAAAAATTTATATCTAATCGGATCATTAATTTAGAGAAACCAAAACTTCCCATGAAAATATTTCATTAATTAATGACGATATTTTTCTTTCTTTCCTTTCTTTTTTTTTTTTTTTTTATTGCTAACGTTTTATTGGAATTTTTTTTTTAAAATTTCATAATTATAGTGTATATTATATTATTATTTATTATATATTTGTATTATTTGTTTAGCTTTTTTTTTCTTTTTTTTTTGCTTATTTTATTCGTTATTATTAATCGATTATATTTTGTTTTATTTTATTACCATTTTATAAAGGTAATCAGTATTGAGATTGCTCTCGCAAAGAAATCATTCTTACTCGATCACCAATCTATAAATTTTCTGTATGTGAATATTTTAATTCCTTAAATCTTTAATTATTATAAAGAGTTCTTAACTCTCATTTGCCATTCATCTTATGAGAGTGGAAAGTGGTCGTATTTTATTTACTTCAAATGTTTCATAGACCTCTTTCGTCGTTTATAAATCGCATGCAATTTTCTATTCAATTTTGATTCCTCTTTAGTTAGATATTTCTTTTAGTTGTTTAACCTTTCGCGGAACTTTGGAAGGAGGGGGGGGGGGGGAGTGCGAGCATGAGAGTAACAGTAACTCTGTTTTAAGCCCTTCATATTTGTTCTACATATGCAAATCACGATTTTGTCATGATTGATAGCCGTATCATTGATTTAAATTAGTGATTGTCCTTTATTGTAGTGGATGATAATGGGTCTCCATACATAAGACGCTGAAGATATTTGCTGTCTATGATCGGATTTCATTCCGATCTCCTTCCGGCCATCTTCTCATCCGTCGCTTCAAACAGTGCCATCAAATCTTTCGCATAATTCCTTTCATTCACTTGTGATTTTGACATAGTGTTTAATTTTAAAAATGCTCGATTCGGATAATATGAAAGGTCGGAAATATTATCTGGACAACCCGTTGGTAGATTTTACTTGGATTTTGTATAGGACCTCCGGGGCAAGTATTAAAAGAGAGAGAGGGAGGGAGGGAGGGGAGAGAGAGAGGGAGTAATTTTAATGATGAGAATAGATTTATTAGGTTTCATTAGGAATTTTTTAAACCTACGATTTACTCTGAGTGGAATTTTCAATAAAAATTTGGGATAGTGATTAAAAAAGAAATTCCAAAATCATCGCCGAATTTGTTTCTTTCTTTTTAAAAATGTTTCTATGATAATTGTGGTGAAAAATTTTAGTGAAGAAATTTTTCTTATTTTGAATTGAAATATGAAGAAAAAAAAAGTTGCACGACGAGGTTATTACGTTGTGAGATAGTTTTTTGAGTGATGCACTAGCCACAAAAGGGCTCACTTATTAGCGTATTGTAATGTACGATGGCAGTCAATGTTTGCGCATTTCTTCGTTCTCTCTTTGAAGTCAGTTCTTATTCATTCCTTATATTTTCCTCTTGCTTAAATGTGAGATGGAACAAGATTTTTGAGAGTGGGGGGGGGGGGGGGCTATATACAATCTAGAAAATATACCTTCATATTGTCCATATTGAGTTGGAGCTTTTCCTGTGTAATAGTTGACGTTTAGCTCATTTTGCCTTCGGTCGATCGATAAAGGTGGTGCAATTTCATCTCTGTATCATGTTATATATATATATATATATATATATATATATATATATATATATATATATATATATATATATATATATATATATATATATATATATATATATATATATTATATATATATATATATATTTGCACTTATGCGTGTATATACCCTCTCCCTCCCCTCCTATGTTTCTGTTTACAAATTTCGAGTTCGCTGGTATACTGTTGGCAGTGGGGTGTGAAGCGTTGTACTTACACCTTAATTTGCATATTCTTCTCGTTCTAAACGATGTCTTTGTTCTCTGTGTTCTTTGCAATCAATAGCGCCTCTAATACGAAAAATTCCGTAAAATTTTGCATAAATCGTTGCTAATTTAGTTTACGTTTAATGTTATCTTCGAAAATTTTTTCGCTGATTGTTTGCAGGTGTCATTGGGCCGCTTATCATATCGTATGGCGGTACCAACAATCGAATCGGTCGAAGCTGTAGCTAAAAGTTGGTCCCGAGTCGATTGGGATAACTTGCAGGTTTGATTTTTTTTTTTCATTATATTCCTCTATAATTGCTATTTCGAGGCGAATTTTACTGACTCTACGATCTGACAATTTGTCCATTGAAAAGTTTTTGTTTGCTTAATTTCTAGGATATACTTTTTCTGGATTTGTTGGTATGATTCACTAGCTGTTATTAACATGATGGGTCGATGATGATTTAATGGTCGATATTGATCTTGTGAATTTGGATTAACTTGAACGATTATGAAATAATGTTGATACGTTTTGTCATCATTTCTCTTTCTTTTTCTTCTCACTTCCGGTCGGTGATCATTTTCTAGTTGCTCGATGAGATTCATTTTAAATATTATTTACGTCCAGTTTTCACCTATATAGTTCGTATATATACAAACAAATATTTTAAGGCAAAGTTAAATAATAGAGTAATGCAATAATTGATGCTTTGTGGTAAATCGTTTTTTTTTTTTTAACTTAAATGCCTCGTTGAAATTAAACTTGAAGAGTTTATATTCGTTCACAATTGTTATCGTTATTAATTGCTAATTGTGCACTATGCTTATTATAATGGTGTGCTTTTCTCTGCTATTTTTGCGCTCACATCTTTGAAAATCTTGTTATCTCTTGACCATCTTGCTCTAGCGATGCAATGCAACTTTGTTTGCTCATGAGCAGATGCGATCTATCAGGCGGATTAAAGCGCAATTCTGCGCTTTTTATATCCAGAAGAGCGCATCAAGAGTTATTGCATGACTGCTGTAAGGTATCGTCTAATATCCTTCTGAGCACTTTTCTCGGCGGTGGAAAAGGCACAACCACCCATTCGTGGGATATTAGCCGATCCCGAAGGATGAGGCCGATATTATAGGACCCACAAAACAACCTGGGATTGTCGAGAGCACCTGTATGACTCGGAATTCACTTAGATCTAAGGGGATCGCTCGGTTGTAGTCGATTGCTTAGATTGCATTCGCCACGAGAAAGGCAAACGAGACCGCGAATGCCTAGAGCGAAATCGATCTGAGCATAAGCCGAAGCCGATGAGAGGCACCCGGCTGCTCACTCTGTTGTTGCTTCTCGGTGGGTTCGTTCGTGGTCGATTGATTTTCGATGCAATCGTCGCCATCCGTCTATATGCATGAAGCGGAAGCTGCATTGATGTGTGTCCCCCGATAGTGCTTCATCGCATTGCCACCCGGACTGTTGATCATGCATCATACGTTCTGACATTTGCGCCATATACATTTTTGCTACCATCGCAACCGTTTAATGGTGTTTATATCACTATTTCAACGCATCGCATAAAATTAATGATCGCACAACAGCATGATATAACTACTACCTAAAATTTACCGGAATAGAAAGATATAACTCGATGTTGGGAAGTTCCATGACAGGAAAGGGAGGTGGGGGAAGGGTGGAAGGGGGGAAAGTGAGGCAAGAGAGAGAAACAAATTATCTGTTTATTAGAATTTATTAAAATTTTTCAATAGTGTTTTCTTTAATTTAAATAATTGCAACCTGAAGTGACATATTCGCCGAATATGCAGTGTAGCATACCTTAATGAATGCGGAATTTTTGGTTGTGTATTTTGTAAAAGAGCGATAAAATCGTTTCTATTCAGCATCTTGGTTAGTGGTGATTATTCATATCGATTAGAGTTGATAAGATTAATGGCGAATTGATTAGATTCCACATTAGAGGGGGGAGGGGATTGATGTGGAGTCGTTTTATCAGAGCGATTCGGCTATGAGCAAAAATTTGTTTATTGGGCGGTTTTGGACCGTGGTAGTTATTTAATTAGTGAATTTAAATGAACGAGGAGAAATTGTAGGAGAGAGAGGAGGGAGGGGAAGGAGGTGGTATAGAAATGAATAAAAACTTTATGAAGTTCATCTTAAAAAATATGTCATTGTTATGAGGAGTTCTAGTGATTAAATGTGTCGATGAAGTTTTTTTTTTAAGTTCTGAGATGCAATCGAGGTAAGTAATTGAGTCTTTTGCGAATCACTGAATAGGTTACGGCTATCGCATAATGGGGAAAGTCGGTCTCGTTGAAAGCAAAAGTGGTCAAAAGTACAGCCTAGTTGATATGGATAGGTAGGGGGGCTGCGTTATAAGGGTGATTTCTATGGATATGGAGGATAGTTGAATAAAGGAGAAGGTGGAATTTATTTGTGGCATGTTATCCATCTATACCTTCGGTATAATATGCAGCAGTCTCATTCAATTTATAACGTTTGCAAGTACAATCTATAGCTTTTACTTTCCTACAAATGAAAGCAGTTTAACAGATTTTATTTTAATAGATGGAGGAATCTTTTATGAAGAAATTGATTATTGAGTTCGATATTCAGTTGTTGATTATCGATTATCGATCTTTTTTTTGAATTTGATTATCGATACTACTGCAGATACGATTGAATGAAGAGGTGAAAGCGATCGGATCACGACAGGATGATGGTGATCAAGGCAAAAGACAGCTCATTGAAGAGAGTGCTGCATTCCGAGAAAATAGCGACAAGGTAAATCTACATATCGATATACATATATACGCAAAATACTTAGCAATAATTGACCGATCTGACTATGTTCGAGGGTAGATCATTGTTTGGATGGCTTAGTTGAATTTGGTTTTTCCTTCGAGTTTGTTTTTTGTTGATAATTTGTGGCTAGTTCACTGGTTTTCGTATGAATTACCAAGTTTATATGATCGAGTTAACATACACAGGTGTGTGCTGTCATTATAACTTTGAACTTACATAGGTATTTATCACACTTAGTTGTGAACGTGCTCAAACACTTTAAATATACCTTGAATATATCTGAGCATTTTAATATATTATAATTCTAAATATGCTTAGGCATATATTATTAGTATATTTCGCTATTATTGCTATTATTATTATTACTATTATTATTATTATTACTATTATTAGTATTATTATTATTAGTATATTAGTATATTTCGCTGAGTGTAATGCTTCTATTTTAAACGATTTTTGCAACCATATTTTGCAGGTTCTTTTTTTAAAAATGATATCTTATTTCTAGGATCGATAGCTGAAGAAAATGCTTTTTTTTTCTCTCCAAAAAAAGAGCGAAGAAAATTTTCAAAGAAAAATGTATCGTTTCTATTCGTCTCAGAAATCGCATATTTTGTTGATAGGTATTTTGCGTCAATGATTTCTTCGTTTGATTATATCGAAGCGATTGCTAAGTGCGATTCTTTATTTATTCACCTGCTTATTAGACATCTTCCTGTTTTCCTTTTCTCTTCACTCCCGCTTCCTTTCTAATTTATTGTTGTTTAAATCGAAACGTATCGATTGAGTGAGGGCAATGGACATGAATGAAGCATTAGCACTCAATGAGAGGTACTCTAGAATCGAATGCAACGCAGTGGGATGACATTCTCGCACTGATGCATTCACGATCGATCGTTGTGTTCAATGCTCGCTATGATTGCGCTCTTTTGTGACTCCATCAATGACTCTTTTTTTTTGTAGGTTTTGCCTTAATTAGCCATTCTCAGGTATTCATCCTGTTACCTCTCTCTCTCATTTCCGGTCCTGCTTTTTCACCTTTATCTTCCTTAATTTTTATCCGCAGGTTATTCGTCGTTTGAATGTTGTTTATTCCATGGATATCAAACGTTTTTCTGTGGAATGTTTATTGTTATTTCTTTCCAACCATATATGTATAAATTATCACCTGTGCTATGTTGGGCTCTCCGTCTCAATCATCTATGCAAAATATGGATTATTGTTGTGCCACCTACCAAATTTCAAACAGCTGTTTTTATAGCGCTTTTCAATCAGCGATATTTTTTATAGAGGTATTAGAGGAAAAAGGAAATAAAAGCTAATGTATTTGTTGATGAATAGTGATTAAAGATATATTTTGCACTTGCCTATGATCAATTTAAATACCCAGATTCTATTGTTTGTTGTCTCTCTCCTTTTTGTTATGCGTTATTTGTCCATTTGGGATTACCTTTATTTAGTGTCCACTAAATTTCGTATATATTTCCGGTAGAGTGACCAATCCAATGGGCGCATTTTAAAATTACGTAGTGGGTGGATGTGTGGAAATGATTCAGAATCGCCATCTGCGGTGATGTGTGCGATCGATTAGTTTGACGATCAATGTGTGTGCTATTCTTAGCTTAGATGAGTGTCGACCGAGTGATAGTCGGTTGTTCCCTCTTGACCGCATACGGCAGGCCGGCCGTGTGGATGGACGATGCTTGTCACGTCCACAATCCTCATTGATCGTTGATGCTAACACTATAGTGTGTGGTATGATGTTGAGAGAATCGTGAAATGTGTTTGCTTGCCCTTATTGCTTTCTCACTCTTTACCTATAAATTGTTACCTGGGCAAGGTAAGATTCTATACCTGTGCAAGGTAAGATTCTATGTCTTTATCAAATATGCAAAATATAGGTTATTGATGTACTACCTACAATATTTCAAATACATCTTTTTTGAGACAACGTTTATTAAAGACTTCGCAATACTTTCATTAATTTGCCTCATTTCAAAAATGCTTTAAATATTTCAAATATTACAATCGTATTTATTGAATTTATTATTTGCATATCAAATTTACAAATTTTCGCCACAAATTGAGAGTGTTTTGTTTATGGAAAAAGTTGAACACCGAGTGAAATTATTAAATGTTTTCAGTAAATGGAGTAGCGAAATATTTGCTGAGTATAATTTAATTCTTTATTGTAAATTTTTGAGTTTATTATATTGCAGTATTTGTTGGGTTCTTCTTCTGCTATCTTGAGTGATAGGAATTGAGAGAGGAGAAGGATTGAGGGGGGGGGGGAGGGGGGGGGGAAGGTGAGGGATTCGATGATTCAGATGTGTGAAATGTTGCTTGTGTTTAGTGAAAGAATCTGAATCCGCCGTCTATCTCCAAAGCTCCGATAGAACTCGTCACCATACGGCTGTTATGAGTTCTGCTTGCGGCTAGTTTTATATCTGATACCTGTCGAGTCATCATTTGTGTGATTTTCCGGATTTTAAAATATTCATTCCGGAATGGGCTTGTATATTTATTTAAGTGAAACGTTGATTATTATTGGTGTATTAAAGCGATCCATTCTATGTTTATAATTATCGGATATTGTCGTCTCATGTTTTTTTTTAATCGTATTCTCTTATTTAAATGAATTATTCTTTTTCTTTTCTCATTCTACCGCTTAAATATATTGTTTCTTTTCAAGTTCTATCCGATTCTATCGTATAAATGCTATATTTTTTATTATTTTCTTTTGTAAAAGGGCAGGTAATTAAATCCACCTGATCTGTCATAAAATTTACCTGCTCTTTACCTGTTAATTGAGTTATTATTTGCGTATATTTATAATTTTTAAAAAAAAATTGGAACAATTAAATTAAATTAGATGATGAAATTGCTATAAAAATAGGTGTGATGATTAATCGCGGATGCGTTTCATCTAATTACGAGTGCCGAAGTGAATTATTTCAAGGCGATACGTAAAGCGGCAGTTCCTTTGATCAAAGCGTTTCAAGCGGAAGTTGATCGATTAACGTTACGCAGCAAAGCGGCCGAATCGACAGTGATCGACTTGTGTCGAATACTCATACAAATACCAGGTATGCTAATTTTCTTTTGAATATTTTTTTATTTATATTTTCATTTTTGAATTGTTTGTTTACAAGATCCATTTTGATTTATGTAAATTGAATAAATTTCGCAAAGTCGAATCAGATTTGTTACAGGCTTCGATTATCTATTTTCTTTTATTGTTTATTTATTTGTTTATTTACTTATTTATTTGATTTGTTTATTTATTTATTTATTTATTTATTTATTTATTTATTTATTTATTTATTTGTTTATTTATTTATTTATTATATTTGTTTATTTATTTATTATTTATTTATTTATTTATTTATTTATTTACCCATTTGTTTTTATTATTATTTATTGTTGTTATTAAGTTAGATTAAATGTTATTATTATTATTAATTATCATCATTATTAATTATCATTATGTTTGTTAGCTGGAAAATTATGAGGTTTATTTGGATCGCTTTCAGTGTTAATCATTGAGATTGTGTGTAACATGCAAGGGTGGGCTTTTTAATTGAAGCGAGGAAATGCACACGAATACCTTATCTGCCCAAGCCCATTTTAGATGGGATTTATCCTTTTCATCACTCATGGGGAAATAGAAGCCCCTGGTCTTTTCTTTAACCGATTACGATAGGCTAAATGCAGCAGCGACCACCGCTAAACATATGTGATAATGTTATTGCTATTGAATTCATTCCATTAAGAATCGACTCATATAGAGTTGGTGCATCTGAGTATTTATATATGACTAATAAAGAATAATATATGATTAATCCTCATTTATTTTTGTTTGTTTATTATATTTAATAATCGTTGCTATATTTAATGCTTTTTTCTGGAAGAAATTTTTCGTATGTGAGGGGTTACTTTTACTTTTTTTTTCGTCGCTTAGTCTCATTACTTGTTACTTTTTAAGGGGATTCTCTTTTTTTCACTGTACTCTTAATGAGGTGTATATTTTTAAATACCTATAATTCTTTGATTCTGTCGATATTATTGGAGAATATAAGAAGAAATGAAATTTATATTCATTTCCGATGAATTTTTTTATTGGGCAACCTTTATATTCTCTTTCAATCTTTCAGCAAATACTATGTAAGCAATTGTTTCTTTGAATTTTTTTTATTATTATCATTAAAGCGTTTCCTTTTTGTTTTCCCATGGCGCGCATGCTGTTCCCAATCCCTTCCCTTCTCCCTCACCCCTCCCACCCCCCCCCCCCGCTTCCTTTTCTGCTTTCTGCTCCTAGTCCTTTCTATTGTCTCTTATTCTCTCATTTGTGTTCACTTTCAAATTTCTCTCCACAGCAAATATATTGAAGCGTATCGTATGCATAAGCATTGTTGACTTTCATGACGTCATTGAAATTGAAAAATGCTCTCCAAGTAATACTGTTATTATGAGTATTCTCTTTACTTTTTCAGAATTACAGCCCTAATGTTTTATTTTTTATATAGTGGTAACAGTGGTAGTTGTGGCGGTATACAAGTAATAGTAGTGTGATATAATATGTTAACAGTAATACTAGTAATAGCAGTAATAGTAATGATGTTTTTTTCACAAAGGACATGAGGCAATATCGGTGCTATGAATGAAAGGTGAAAAAATTACCGCATAGGTATATCGACAAATAGAAAGTGAAAGATTTTAATACGGTATAATATAAAAGAAAATATGATACAATCAACGCATAGAACCGATGAGGAATGAGGGAATGGGAGAGTATACCAACCAAGTTTACTCTCAGTAGCAGTTTTTCAGCGCGTAATGAAATAAAACACCAAAATTATGCAAACCGAATTCTTGAAGGAAATGCAGAGAGATAGTTAAAAGTACCGTGATAATAGACCGGACAATTAAAAGTACTGTTGCTTTTTGGCTACCTTCTGAGGATTGGAGATCGGCTGCAGCCTGTTTTTATTCGATAATGTTAATTAATATTATGAAGGTGATGGAAATTCTTTGGTTTCATGTGAGGAATATTTCACATTCACCGAGGTGTATTAGACAGGCAACAACATCTACGGTCCTGTCAGACAGGCAACAACAACATAGCCCTCTCAGACAAGCTACAACAGACGCAGCCCCTCAGACAAGCAACAAACAGCCCTCTCAGGCAAGCGACAACAGACACAGCCTCTCAGACAAGCAACAACACGTCCCGCTCGGTCGTATACAGAAGCATCCGTTGCACTCGTTGTGGTTTTTCCCGATTGGCTGTTGGCTCTATATTGCTTGATTGTTGTCCGAACGAGCGCAGCTGTCTGTGACTCTTGCAGCCCTTAATTTACTCAGAAATTGCTCTTTGTGGGATGTTCAGTGCACCAAATGCTTGCTTCCATGATCCAATTATTACTTATGAGACCTGTAAGGTTGTCACGGATCCGGATTCCCTAATAATGTGCATAGTCGCTAAATAGAAAAACGTTCTGAATATCTCTACATGTACCGTGGATTGTGTATATCTTTGTTGATAATTTATAATAAGGATAAATCAAAGCAACGTAAATTACCGGAAGCTCAGAAAACCGGAAATAGGAGAACTGAAGCATACCGTGTTTCTGATTTCTGACATCTTTCCGTTCCTGATTCCTAGCAGGATTTCTTCATCTAAAGCAATCAGTCCATCCGGTTAAATGACTAATATGAATGCAACAGTTTGCTGTTATCTAGACGAGAGGAATTATTTCAAGTTTATGCATCGGTTTAGAATTTACCAATATCGTTAAATAGTCTCCTTTATTTCCTTGATATTATAAGATAATGAATAACTTTTGATATCTTTTATGCTGAACTTTTGACATGTAAAATACGATTAAATTTTTTGCCTCTATCTAATTTGAGCATTGGCAGTTTCTAAATGAACCTCAGATTACTGCGAGATTTCGTTTCACGATGATATGGGCATCAAAAAATTGGTAATCGAATCGAGGTTTTCATAGGTATGGTTTACGGTTCCCATCTCTATGGATCACAAAAACGCTTACGATACCCGCGCAGCAAACCTAGGTAGTTGACATCAGAAAAGCTTTCACACAATATCCTATTGGTATTCCTGCTTTATGTATATTGCGGGAATTTTGCAATAATCTCGCAGCGTTCTTATTTGGTGTACCACGTGGAAAACCTTGAGGCATTTGCATTGATATGGATCATAAAGATCTTAACAGCACCCTATCGACCTTCCAATTTATGTGGATTAAAAACTCTTGCATGATCAGAAGTATAGCTGATGTGTGAGAGTGTCGTGAATTGTTGTTGTGTCTGAATAACATCTAGTTTGGAAGGATGCTCGTAATGGTTGACGAATCGACAGACAAACCAGAGCGCTGTTCGATCGTTGATTTATATGTGTGTGGCCTTTGAGGATTGATTGAATTGTTGCATCGAATGCCAAATGCAGATGTATATTTATCAGCTGAACGATGAGAATCAGAAGGCTGGCAGCAAGCGTGCGTCTAAGTGGTGCAAGTGTGCAACGTCGATCATAATTGTGTATTGATTTGTTGTATGAATTGGTCGGTGTGTGGCTGTGCTGCTCTCAGCTCAGTCCCCATTGCCAACCGCTTGGCCACAAGCCTATCACTTCCATTTCAGGCTCGGCGATCAATTATCTGCCCCTCCGCTTTAGCCATACTCACTATTACCCACGTTTATCGCTTGTGTCACAATAAGCTTTGTTAGTGTTCGATATGATTATTGCTTTTTGATTATTTAACTTGAAATTTAGTATACCTCGATCTTGATTATAATACCTTCTCACCTGTGATGGAGCAAAGGGGAGACGGAGTTTCAGATCGGAGATCAGGTGTTTGAATCTGGTGATCCGTAGATGAGTATATATGATCGTTGCATTTTTCCCACAAAGTCTGCAACTTTTGCAATGATATGAGGAGTGGAGGGGGGGGAGGGGGGGGGGGAGTCGGAGAGGACAGGGAGGAGGACATATTTGTTTTGTTTGGCATCAGGTAAATTTTGTTTCAATATAATGCTGAAATATTAACTTTATTTACCTTATAATTTATTATTAATGCACCCAATTCATTAACGGTTGTTTTACATTTCGTTTGCATAGGAAAAGGTATATGATTTAACTAAGAGGAAATGACGAATAATATGAGGTATACCTGGAGTGTTCAGGTATACCTGAAAGGTGTATTTAACGTTCAAGTGTGTCTCTATTGTTGGTCATTTGTTACTTTCTTAACTCTCATACACATTTTGCTATCTTCATTCGGCACTTTTATCGCTTATTAACTTTAATATGAAATTCTTTTTATCAATTTTTGAGCGCTAATGAACTTATTCAAGTCGGTTTACTCGGAAAATATTGTTTTATATAGTGGTGAAATTTTGTAAAATAAGTAGGCATTTGCACATTGCATATCGCTTTTTTTTTCTTCCCCTCCTCCTTCTCCTCTTCCTTCTTTTCCCCTCCTTCCATTCATTCCTTGCTGATTGTCATCAACTTGTTTTCATCTCAGTTGATCTCGACATCAACTTATATTTGGTTTTGATTTCTTTTATAGATCCGTCACCGTATTTGGAACAATTGGAACCACTATTGGCGAAAGCGAAACGATTACAATCGTGCGAGGAAGAAATTGCAGTTGTAAAGAGTCAACTCGCTGATCTGCACCTTGAATATGCAGATCTGCAGAATCAAGGTACGATGCCACTTATCGCGTTTTCTTGAAGACCAGTTTCGATGTTAATATAAGTTCAGGTATAGTAATCTGAAGTGCATTCAAGTGTTTCGCCTCATTGATCTAGGTGTTTATTAATTAATTATTGCCTAGTACTAATTTAGTTACGTTTCCGCATATCGTCATTGACTTTTGATTTGGGTACTTCGTCCTATATGTTATATGTACATATATATGATTGATATGTTATGATATGATATGAATGACATGATAATATGATATGATATGATAGGATTTGATGTGATATAATATATATCGTTATTTATTCTCATATTTTTACCAATTCGGAAATATTTTTTCTTATTTTAATTCCTTTCAAATTCTCTTTCTTTATTTTTTCGCAGTTTTCTTCTGATTGTTCGTTTTTTTAGTTACTTATTTTCTCAACAGCTCACTTTGAATTTAGTAAAATGTTACACTTTTACATATGAAGAGAAATTTCGTCGTAGAAATTAACTGCATTGATTCATTCGAGTAAGGGAGGTCATTTCATTGTGAGTTTATTTGTGCTTTCAGAGTTAACAGTGCGCAAATTACGCGAAAAGGTGAAGCATCTCGAATTGGAAGCCGAAAATAATGTTCAGGCAAGTTATTCTTATTGATAGTTGAGCCTACTAGGCTCATAGGCCATACATACTTATGTTTTTGAAGATGACGAGGTGGGAGGAGGGGACGGGAAAAGATATCATCTGTTTAGTTGCAGGTCTAGAGGATTTCAAATACGAGTATTCGGATCGGATGTACTTTACTGGACTTTGCTTGTTGTATAGTTGGGCACAGTATTCCCACCTTGAATATGATGCAGTGGTATTTGTTCAATTTTACATTGACTGTGCTATTATCATATCATGAGAACTGCGTTGAAGTTTGATGGTGCATCGACATGTGTTCTTCGATCATCTTCACAGGAAGTCGAGGATAGGGGGAGGCGGAGGGGATTGGAAGGATCCGTCGATCGTATTGCCGAGGACGATATCAAAATAGAAGAAGGCGCTTCCTTTATTTCTTCCTGTTTGTCACTCGAGGTGCTTCAAGTTGATCGTCTTTTCGGGGTCTCCGGTCACACACCTCGAGGACGGGAGAAAAGTGCTTCTGCAGCCAACCGACTGCCGTAGAAAGCTGCTGTTCTTACCAATATATAGTTACCTTCTGATCTGTGGAATTATGTGTCGATTAAATCGGTAAAGGAATTTATTAGGAAGGGTTATATTGATGCAGTGATAGGAGCTAGTGGATTATGGAAGAACAGAAGAATATCCGATGGATAGTCGTTATGATAATGCATAAATGTGAAAAACTACGAAAGAAATATTAAGTAGTATGAAGCAACACGTGATTTCCATTAGTTTCCGTAAATAAATAAATAAATAAATATGCAAAACAGGAAATAAGAAATTGTCTCTTTGAACGGTGTTATTTCAGCATCAGAATCTACGACGCGGTGCACCAATTTTGATATTGCAAAATGCTAATTTCTGATAAGTTGTGCTATCGGCGGGGATTGCCTTACATTGATAAGGGAACAGGTATTCTGGAAGAACATGGTATGGGTGTTTTATTCGTGGATTTTTGTAGGTAAATAGTCGTCCATGTAAATGAGGTTCGTTGATGGAGCTCTAGGATTGTTGGTGTTTATGAAAGGTTCGATTGGCCATTATTGGTTGTTGGGTTGTCTCTGTTTGGGCTAAGCACAGCTGCAGCAGCTCGCCAGCGGGCACTCAATGGGTCGTTCGATATTGCCTCATAGATCGCACACTCAAATCGATTTGTGCATGCCCACGAATCGATGTCTCCATTCTATTGCTTCGAGTCAACGAATAGACGTTCTATACACATCTATCATCCACTGATCATATCCTTAAATCCTACTCATTTTTCCTTATTCTTATCCTTAAGTTCTGCTCGTTTCTCCTTCTTCTGTCTTCTCATCCTTGGTTCATATTTCCGCCTGTCATGATCTTCCTTTTTATTATTATTATCTCTTGTGATCTCTATCATCTATGCAATATGTTACGCTCTAAGATTGCAATTTGCAATTGAAATGCAATCCATTAAGCTTGTCATTTTCTAATTGAAATATGCAGCTATGATTTCAATCTAAGTGCCGTCTCTTCTCTATCCTATTCTCCACCGATCATTCATTTAGAAAACTGTGTGGATTGTCTATTTTTCTATAATCGATTTCCAATCGATCAAATATCGATTTTTAGATCAGTTCATTGATTCGTTATGATGATGCTTCTATTCCACGATTACGAGTTAATAAACGAAGAGGGATTTATCGCTAGTGAGGGGAATTTGCTGTCCTCATCTCTTAATGCATAGCTCGTAATAGGCGATCATTTCAATATTTCTTTCGTATGCTATATGCAAATGAAGTTTGATATTCTTTTATCCATATGAATGCATACTATTTGATGATTATAGGTATGTTAATTATAGTTTGAGATATAGTATAGACTTTTCATTTTTTGAAAAATATGCTTTCGGCATAAATGATCACATATTTCGGCGCTATATAGCGATATTTAGCTGCAATATTTTAATCTTCCTTGATATTTAGCCGTAGTATTTTAATCGTCCTTTATTTCATAATTCTACAAGAATATTTCCTTATGAATTTCGGATGAAATCATTGCTTAGAGATAGTATTTTTTAGTATATTTGTTAGTAATATACGTTTTAGTGTCGTTAATTTTATTTCTCATTTAATTTTATCGTAATCTGTGAATGCTTATTTGCTTGACGATTAGCGTTATGATAGCGATTATTGCATATAGAAGGAATAAGAAATTCGTTTCGAAATCATCGCCTATTGATCGCGAAGATTTCCGGATTGTCATTCCGGATAGACACCGGTTCTTAGGTCACCAAACATCAACAATAACAATGGCAAATAATTGGCATATTGCCGTAGTTGTTGTGTGGAAATAAATGAAGTAATGGTCTTGGAGCGTTTTTTTCTAATGGCTTCAAGTTGATTATTGATAATATAAACAATGATTTTTGTATCATTTACAAGCTGGCAATAGTTATTGCCACCCACTTATAACACAGAGCATAATTTTTAGGCGGCGTTGAGCAATACAGAAAAACAATTACGTGCTGAATTTGATGTCTATAAAGAAGAAATGGCCACTAAACAAGACGAGTTGAGCGCCGATAATAAGAAATTAGTGAATACGGTGGCCGATTTAGAGGTATATTTTGTACCTTTAATTTACCTGCAATAAAATTCTCTAAAGATAAAGAAAACAGCTATTTGATAATATTATAAAGGTTCCAGTTGAACGTTGACTATTACTATTCCGTTGAAAATACCTCAGAAAGCGTTGATTTTTGCAAGGTTTTTTTTTTTGGTGAAAGGTGGAGATTGTTTTGGAGAGTTTACCTTTTTCTAATTATAGGTTTTTTTTTTGTTGCAACCAATCCGTCAATTCTTTAATTTCAATTTTCGAGAAAACAATTTCAATTTTTAAGTAAATGATTTCAATTTTTAATTAAATAATTTCAATTTTAGAGCAAAGAGTTCGAACGATCTACACTAATCAATTTCAGATTTGAAATAAACGATTTCAGGTTTTAAGTAAATAATTTCAAGTATAGAGTAAACAATTTCATCGTTTGAGTAAATATTTTCTTTTCGTTTTCAATAAATAGTTTCGTAATTTGAATACTTCAAATCTCAGCTTTCAAAGAAATAATTTTTAAATTTTCATCGATTTTATTCTAATTCATTTCCGCTTATTTAATGAAAATTTAGTGTATTGTATACCTAAGCGATTATATCGCTTAATTTATGACATCAATTATTAATTAATAAATATTATTTTATAGGCGAGAAATCGTGAAATAGGTCGAGCATTAGATGAGGCAAAATCGAAATTGCAACAGAAGGAAACGATACAAGATGAACAATTGCAAATCGTTTCGAATGATTTAGAAAATGCAACACATAGAGCGGTATGCTTTTTGAAATATTAAGCTTTTATGCTGTACTACTGAGTTACTTCACCCTTATTTAGATTCGAATAAGTTGGTATCATACTTGTTCAAGTTTACGTAAGCTGCAAGGTTACCGTATCTATTCAGGTTCGAGTAAGTTGCTAGATCATCGTACCTATTCAGTTTCGGATAAGCTCCTAGCTTACTGCGTTCTTTTAGGTTCGAGTCTGTATTGGAACCTGAACAAGTTCTAGAACTGTTGCACTAGGTTATTATAAATGTTGAGCTCGTAACTAGTTAAGTTGTTTATTGTGATTTTGTTTACTTTCGATTTTTGTTTTGATGCGCTTAATTGATTCGTGAATTTTGCTCTACTGTTTTTCTGCATTACTATGATCTTCACAATTACTTTTCGAGTATTTCATGAAAGATTCGTCGGTTTTTCAATGTGTACTAATTTCATTGCATTGATGTTAAATATCATCAACTTTTATAATATTTTTGAACGATTCGATGGGTAACGATTTATTGTTGAATCTCTTTTTGAGCCATAAAAAATTTCTTGAGATCGAGAGTGTTTTGAGAGAGAGAGAGAGAGAGAGAGAGAGAGAGAGAGAGAGAGAGAGAGAGAGAGAGAGAGAGAGAGAGAGAGAAGAAGAAGGAAGAGCTTATCAACATCAATTTGAATTACTTTCTTTAAAGTTTATTTATTGTCCTTAGCTGATCGGTAAATATTTGTACTGTTTGAAGAAGGAAGCTGAACGAGAGGTGACACGTTTACGTGAAGAACTCGCTAAATTCAGTAACGCTTCGAATACGATATCGGAAAGCAATACGAGTGAATCGGCGTTGATACGTTCAAAGGATAATCAAGTATTTTATAGTTTTATTTATTTATTTTTGGTTGGTTGATTTGCATATAATTTTACTATTTCCCCATTAAATTGATTTGCATATATGCATTGATTATTGATTATAATTGTAGTTAAAATATTGGTGAGTATAGTTGTATCGATTAGAGAATTTGTTAATAGGAAATACTGAATGAAATTATCACAAATAAACGTCATAAATTAAATGTATATTGCAATATAAATAATATAAATGTCTATTGTAGTCATTTTCACAATAATAGAGATTTAGAACATTTAGGCCTAATGCTTCTGATATAAAATTAATATGTTAGTTGTACCATAGTTGTACCAATTTGGAGGTAAAGAGGAGGCGATGACCATTCTATTGTCGCCTCCTCTCTATCGCCAAACTCCCTCCTCTTCCATCAGCCGTACCTTATCTCGATGTCTTTCTTTCTTCTTCGGCTTACAATTTTTTCTCCTTAGCAGAAATTTCCAACTCGAATCGTATAATATTTGATTGTCTGCCTTTGTGCAGTTTGTCTCTGAATAAATGAGCTGATATTATGAACGTTCTAGATTCGAAAGCTGCTTGAGGAAAATAAAAATCTCTCGGCGAAACTTGCCGAAGTGACGACTGAGTCACGTCTTCGCATTGATGAATTGACACAAGAGTTGGAACGTCATGCCGAAATGCTCGATCGGCTCGAGACACAACTTCAGGCTCAGTCCGACTATGAAACTATTAAAAAAGAATTAAGGTTCAATTCATGGTTTATTCATTTTGCATATTTGTGATATCTTTTTGAATATTATCGTACTTGAAGTAGCCCTTCCGACAAAACACTACGGCGTGTTCTTATTATAGTGGTCTAGTGTTCTTATATAGTGGTTCTTATTATAGTGGTCTTGTGTTATTATAGTGTTCTTATTATAAACTGTTTAGCATTTTGCAGATACATTTTTGCAGTTTTTATGAGAGGACAGGGGGAGGGAGAGGGTGATTGCAGACGCTAAGGCCAAATGCACTGATTATGCTAAGCGGATTGGAATTTATTAGCGTTGATAGATGTTTATAATGCTTTGTTGTATATCCTCTCTATAGTTGTTGGAAAACGTGATTGAAAGGCAATGAAAAATCAGTGCAGCATATTTCGATCCATAAATTTCTGGGAACATAACGGGATGTTGTTAAGGATATTAAAGAGTGTGGAATTCGGCGAGGACGCGAGTTGGACGACCGATACGGATAGTGGATTGACGTCTTCGGCGACAGCTACAGCCGAAATTCAACTAGGAGGACGCGTAAAGGCACTGGAGGAGCTACTAGTTGATAAGAGCCGAAGACTTCAAAACGACAACGTCGGCCTAAAAATGCAAAATCAACAGCTTAGTGGTATGTGCTTGATGATTTTAAAGGATTTTGAAACGTGTTTGCCTATGCCTATGACTATGTACCGAAAAAGGTTATTGGTTGATCGCATCGGCCGTTGTTTAAAACAAAGCTTGAGGAAGAAATGACGACTACGATAAGTGGTCAGCGAGTGTGGTCATTAGCTAGATGACCGGCCTCACGTTTGCTGGATGCATACATGGTTCTATGAGTAGTCCCTGATGGTGCATGCGTGATCCATCATGAGGATGGCAGTAATAGAACCCTGGAATAGCATTAACTTATACAAAAATTATTAAGGAGAAATCATAAGAGAACTTTAATTCTGCCTTCATTTTGGCGACATCATTATTTCATATAATAGAGGGCATTCGTTGAAGTTGTGCTTTTCGACGAATTTGATGTTCTCGGAAAGCAAATCTATAGAATTACTGTTGAAATTTTACATGAAAGTTTTCCCGATGCTGTATCTCTTACTCTGAATTAGTGACAGCCGTTAAGAGTAATATAGTTTTGTGACAGCTGGTTTCATAAAGTTATTTCGCATGGGGCACTTGTTAAAATGCTTTTTTTTTGTAGAAGTAGGAAATAGCGAGCGATTAATCGCCGAATATTATCAGAAGCTCATTTTTGAGCTTTATGAAATAATTTTCAATTGCATGTAAAGCTTTTTTTCTCCAATAAGAAAAATTCATGAGTAAATTTCCTTTTTTTTTGACCAACTTTTTTTTTCCCTGGGCAAAATTTGGGAAATATTTTTTGCGAGGGAATTTGAATGCTATGCATTTCGAGTAGCAAAAAGATCACGATTTAGAAGATGCTTGATTTACAACAGTTGAAGTAATTTTCTTAATATATACACTGTAGTTATTGCATAGACAGTAGAACCGGTGGAGCCTCAGCGAAAAAAAAGGCCAGCGCATGTCTTCACCATAGCTCAGTGGCAAAGCACTGGGCGGGCAAGCTAGAAGTGTAGGGTTGGTTTCGGCAATGGGGCCAACGTTTTATCGGTCATTAAACATTTATAGTTTTATATGAGGGGATTGAATATTATGAAGAAATAATTTCACAATTCTGCGCACTGACTTTCCTCTTGATTTCGATGGTTTTGTTGTTTTGTTTTTGTCGTTGTTGCATGACGATATTGTGTTTTGACGTTTAATCGATGTTGTTTGTATGGATGTTTTTTTTTCTATGCATGCAAGCTTTAATTGTTTGTCAAAAAATTCATGAAAATTATGTATATTGATATGCAGTCTTTTTTTAAATTATTTTTTTTTCTTTCCATTGTTATGCAAATATGAGGAATGAATTGTGATGTGTGTGTGCCTGTGTGTGTGTGATCGATTGTTGAATTTTAAGGTTCTATAAGCGGTTGTAAAGAAAGAGGTGCCCTGAGATTTACGAAAAGATTAGAATCAACTGACAATTTATTTTAATATATTATAGCAAATTTTTTGAATTTAAGGAGGATTTACATTGGGGGAGAGGGGGGGGGCCATACCGCAATAATTAGAGTGATTTTGAATGGTTTCCTAATATTGTAAGAATTTTTGATGCGGTCGCAATTTAAGGGAGGGAAAGCTTTACCCAGATAAAGGGTATCGTTTAAAAAGGCTTTTATCCATTACCTTATTCTGGGAAATTATTTGAAGGTGAGCATTCTCTGATAACTAGGCAATAGCGAATCAAAGACTATTCCAAGGAGTAGGGTGAGAGGGGAGGGAGGGAGGGGATGAAGGTAGGTAATCATTGAGTGGCACCTTTTTCTGCAGTTTAGTGACGAGTTTTAGAGGGCGATACGTGCGGTAAGGGTACGACGACGTTGAGCTGTGATGCATTGCAACCGGTTGTGGATGCTTTGGGTTTAATAGTCGCTTCAGGAGCACATACAAACGATACGGGCATCGATTGGTCACATGAACAGGTTCGGCATCTATATCTATGTCGCATGTGAAAATAATTTTTAATAGCTACTGCTTCCAATAAAACCCCTGGGGTTGTAAATATCCTAGAGTTGTGCATTGTGACCCATGGCACTCCGACAGAATTGTATTGATCAATATTTATTGTAGTGTTTAATTGACATAGTTGTCTCCAAAATGATTCTTTTTTTTGGGGGGGGGGGGGTGGGGGGAGGGGGGTTCAAAAAAGATTCGAAATTTGCAGAGCTACGTCTCCATAAACAATCCATTGCTACTTCTAGGCCACGCTCTATATAAATGGGTTTGGGTTCTAATAAAAATGGTTTGATATTTTTCGAATAAGGTGGGTAATCAATCACCTTCATCGCATGTGGCATTACCTTTAATAATTAGAGGTGAAGGTTTATTTTCACGAGTACTAAAGGTTTTATTGAGAAGTTTGGTTTTCAGTTGGATGATATGGTAAAAGATTCACAAACGATCGACGAGGTCGGTGTTGATGCACAACGTTGTGCGGCCAATTTGCTTAACTTACTTATGGTTAGTTGTAATTTTGTCGTTTTGTTTTTTTTTAAACCAGTATAACCTTTTAAAGTAAAATAATAACCTTATAAGGTAATTTTTAATACTGTTTACTTGTTCTAGAACGTTCTACCATTGTGTAGTTGAATTTTATTGCTGTAAAAATGATTTAATTTATTATTAGAATGCTAGTGGTATAGTAAAGGTGAATATCGAAAGAATATTGTTGTAAATTTGCGTTTATCCTCACTGATAATTGCCATTTAGAGATTTTAATTCAGACTATAATGAGATGAGATAGTAGTGAATATATTTGGGGGTATGAATGTGCGGATACCTTGCTTCAGATTCGGCAAATTGTCGTGAAGGTTTTTTTTTTCTTTGATTTCTTGTGACTAAGCTAATCCACTCAGCCATATTCGTACGATATGGTAGACTCTATTTTTGTGATAATCGGATGGGGTTGTTTTAATAAGCGATACTGTATATTTAGATAAGAATTAGATTCGTCGCTGTGTATAAATATCAGTCACAAGTTTAGTTTAACGCTGAAATCTATTGTCGTCAAGTTCGTTTCAGTTTTTCGAAGATCTGGAGGAGGAGGGGGGGGGGGGGGGTGATATTTTCCATTAACCTCATCCATACTGAATTGGTTGTAAAATTGAGTTTGCTCACATTTAGTGAATAAAAGAGAGTTTATATACACTTGATGGGTATGCGATTATTTGCGTTACTGCTTACAGTGCACGGCGAGTTCTTCAACAACGGCGGCACATACTCCTGATAGCGTGACTTCATCGGCAGATGACGAATTCGGGAGGAATTCCTCATATAGTGCTCATGATGCACCACGTACACCAGCTGAAGCGAAGGTTGTCAGTGAACTACAGGTATATTCTAATCATTGTTTTGTTGATTAACATTGTTAGTTACAGGTAATTTTCTTGAAGAATCTATAGATATACGCACTGCTGATCCCAAGATTTTCCGACCACAGCTATGAGAGGATAGTAGATAGGTATTATGTCCACTGGAGTAGTAGGTGGTTTTACTGTATGTAATTAAAAAAAGAAGCCAAATTGTTGATATGGAGGCATAAGAAACGAAAGGGAAAATTTTTGACTGTTGTATGTAAAGACAGGAGCGGATGAAAGGAAAGTACCTTGTCTTTTATGGCACTCTATATAAAGCCGATGTATTTTGTAAATGAGAAGATATATATTGAGTATAATAGATGGTTTTATTTATTTATTAGCGACTGCCTTTTGTTCGAGAGAAGGAGCCTAAGAAAGGTGTTTTGGGAGGAGGGAGAGAAAGGAGGGGGAAGGGGAAAGGATTGGGAGACGATCGTAGTATGGATGATACTCCTTAGAGCAGTTTTTTGCAGGCACGAGTGGCACAAAACGTGCGACAATTGGGTTCGCGTCCACTAAACACAATGGAGATTGCGCGGCAGTGCAAACGTCTCATGGTTGCATATAATATCGGACAGCGACTTTTCGCCAAATTCGTCATGAACCAGGTAGTCAAGGTATTTTTTCATTCCGTTTATGCCATTTTTCAACTCTCTTGTATCTTATAATGCAAACAGATGAGAGGAAAGGGAAGCGGCGAAGATAGAATGGATATCTTTGCTTTAAGATATCTGGATGGGCAGTTCTCCTTTCTATGTGAATTTTTTTCTTAAAAGGTTTGAAAAGGAGAGGATTCATTGCTGATAAGGAGAGAGTTTGTTTCTTTCGCGATGAGGAGAGTTAGATAAAAGCTGTCTTCAGGTTTAAAGAACCTTTATTCTGTCAGATAATTAATAACTACGCACCAGTGGTCTAACATTTGGAGTCTGGACCAATAACTTCTTCCTTAGACAATATTTTTCATGTTTTAATCGCAAGCCTTACGCTCATTCTCTAGCTCGACCATCTGAGGTTTTTTTTTCTCGCGAGCTGACTCCAACTCTCATCCAATATATGGATATTGTTTTATGGTGATTTATTGTACTGCAAATTAGAAAAAAATTTTCAGTCGCAAGGCTCATTGAGTGAGCTGTTGTCAAAGCCACGCCATTGGAACAAGCTAACAGACAAAGGTCGGGAAGCATTTCGACGAATCTATGGCTGGATATCAGACGTGAAGGCAATTGAGCTTCTGTGCTCCGTCTCACCCAGAAGAATTCAACCTGCCGGTAAAACTTTCAATTCTTTTTAGGCGATACTATGGTGAAGGTTCCGGACACGGGTTAATCGAATTTTGGTTGAGAAGAATTTGCATACAAATGTGTGTTCATTCCTGGATATGAAGGCTATTATCCTGAGCAGTCTTTTTGCCACTTATTGGTTCTGTGATGATATCACTTATTCGTTTTGGGCAGTAAGAACTCGAGGATCCACTCCATTTCTCGGGCTTTTCCGCTGAATAACATCATCACAGCTGCAAAAAATGGGGCTGACACTTGGAAGGATGAAGATCTAATGACGTGAGGTCAAGGCTATAGGTTAGGCAGGTCTTAGATGCTCTATTCCTCCTCTGTGCTCGTCCTGTAACTTGGCATAGACCATTCCGGAGCGTGCACCAGTGCGTTGTCATGCTTCAGCAGTATCTGCTTTCGATTGAATACTGCTGCGTAACAAACGCTCAGAACCTCAGATTCCATGATTCAGCTTTAGATAATAATGTTTGCCATCGACGGTTTGACCATCTAAGATCAGCTCCCACCGCATCGATTCCCAAAATTCGGTCAAATGCGCAAAACGACCTTGTGTTTGAACCTGAAGTATGAGGAAAAGTATAAGATTGTTGAATGAGGTGAAATTAAATGAGCAAATTTCGGTATTATTGCGGAGTTGGTTTCTTTTATTTATTTGTTTGATTTTTAAGATGAGACAAAAATAGAAGCACCACCAGCCGAATCTCTATGGGAATCAGGCGCTTCTATGGCGCCTCTTTCACGATACCATGCCGAGCCGAGTGGTTCATCCACCGATGACAACACAGGCAAGAAGATCGTCAAAACTACGGAAG
Organism: Ascaris suum; assembly: GCA_013433145.1. Lineage (NCBI taxonomy): Eukaryota > Metazoa > Nematoda > Chromadorea > Rhabditida > Ascarididae > Ascaris > Ascaris suum. The sequence goes on from CM024181.1 coordinate 1,605,835, forward strand.
AGGTAGGCATCTTTGAGTTCTTTTTTTTTTGCCTGATTCAAGATTGTTGCAATCGGATAGTATGAGAAAAGCTTATTGTTATGCATGGGTTTGGATTTTGGGAAATTTTAATGTCTAATTTATTTAGGGGTATCACCACTATTCACGTTTTTTGCTGTCTTTTTCCAGCTGATCTTTCTTCACTTTTTTTGACTTCTCTGTTTGTGGCTTCCCAAGTCTCTGTGGAAATTTCATTTTTTTGTTTCATAATTTACTCAGTGATAGTTGGAAGGCCTTTTTTGTAATGTGTTAATGGTCCTTCATTTTTTCTTATTTTGACTCACCATTTTGCCTTATTTAAGGTTCATTTGCCGAAATTGAAAGGGAATATGTCAAACACATCGAATGCCAGTGCCAATGCCACACCTCGTGCGAGCAGTCGTTGGAGACACGATGATATTCCAAAAGAAAAGATTATCACTATTTTCCAGAATGAACTTGCCAAACTGAGAGAGCAGGTATAAACCTATGTGTAATTTTCATTTACGTGATTTTTAATTTTATATTCATTCACAATTCTATGTTCATTTATAATTTCAAATTAATTTAAAAATAATTCCATTCAAAATAGTCTTACGAATGTTCGACTACGATTTGGGTTTGTGTTTGAAGTTTGGTTGTTCTGAGCATCAAGGCAGAAGTACATATTATCGGAAGGTTGTAAGTGCAACTTAAAAAAAAAATCTGTTTCGTTGATTAATTTCCAGTCACTATTAGTGAAAAGATTGCGTGTTTCTATCCGTATAGGATTGCACATTTTGTGATTTAAATTCAAAAATTTTTCTGATGTATTCGTTGGTGTTAATTTGGAAATAAATAATGATTGAAGGAAGCACATTTGGAGCAAGCGATAGCATCAAGACCAACTTGCAACACCACGAATACGACAACGAAATTAAAGGACGATAAGAAATCATTCACTAATAGTTTAAAAAAGGTTCGTTGTAGAGAATTAAGTTTTATATGAAGTTTTTTTTTTAATCGTTAGAAGGTTGTTTTTTTTTCTTCATTGAAATGATATAGGTTTACTAAGGTTTTTCTATGCTTCATCCTCTCCTCCTTTCTCTATATTGAGCTGCCATATGGGTTATGTAACTTTGTTTGAAGTATTTGTGGATTTTGAAAGGAGGTAAAGGATTAATAAATAAGTTTATATCATTTAGATGGTTGTTTATAAGTGACTGATGCATTTTTGGAGGTTCATCTATTCCTTGGAGTTTGCAACGAATCTCCCTCCTAATTGGATAGAGTTTTCTTAGTTAAAGTGCAATCTTATGAATTTGCGTAACTCTGTGGCTTAGGCTTAAATATGGGGGAAAGAGGAAGGGATGAAGGCAGCTACAAGAATTTCTATATTATTTCTAGGTAAGTTGCATTTAAAGAGAGAAATAAAAAAAGAGTAGCAGTAATGTTGCACTCTCCAATTCTTTCACTATTTCCTTGGTATTTAGTACTTTCTACGATATAATCTTACTGGTTATTATCCAGATATATATGTAATACGGATATTCAGACATTGTTTGTATTTATGGGTTGCTTAGTATGTGTTTTTGGTAAATGAAATGTGTGCTATACGGAAAAAGGTGTGTTCCTGTTCGTGATTTTATATTATTTGAAAAAAGTTTCGATTTAAGCTGGAAGAGATGGCGGAGATGGCACCAGTACCATCGTCGTTATCGACTTTGGCAAGTGCGGCACTTAGCTCTTCGGTATCTTCGTGTTCATCGTTTTCACATGCGGGTAGTCCTCTCGCACAAGGCAATTCTCTATTTGCGATGAAATGTAAGGCGGGTATGTCGCCGATTACACAAGAGCAACTTGAACGATATGCTGTACTTGATACTGAGGAACTTGTCAGACAGGTATTGTTAGTTTGTCCGCTTTTTTTTATACGCAAATTTTTTTTACTTCTATGGCGTACGTGCTAACCAGGAATTACTGTGAGGTAGATAATTGACAGTCGTCTTGCGGAAATGATAGTGATTGATAAGTTGCATAATATCTATGAGCGTCTATAACTAAAAAGTTTGGTCAAGTAGGACTGACTTCACTTTTAATTACTTTAAGGGGAACCTATTTGTTTCGAGGGGTTTTAGTAGGAAGAACTGTTTTTTTTTATTGTTTCGTTTTCTATTTTCAGGACGCAAAAAATATAATATTAAAATTCTGTTTTTTTTTTTCGAAATTTTTGGAATCGTTTTGAAGAAATATTTTCAGATAAGTTTAATTGTTGATTTAGATAAGCAATGTAGTGTGGTAGTTAAAATTTTTTATGGACTGAAATAGGAATGGTAGTTTGAAGAAAAATCAACAAACCATACATCGATGAGAAAGTGTACTCTGTGAAACGGGGATTCAGCTCGGGAATTTTTGGTCAAGGTCGGGAAACTTTTTTAGCCCACCAGTTGGCTGTTCCTAGTATAAGCGAAGTCTTGGATTATAGATCAAAGAATATCTATGTGCGAATTCGATCTCTCAACGTCAATTCGGCGAGCATGTACTAGGACTTTCACAAGGATCCGTTTCGGATCTACTAGCAAGGCCAAAGCCATGGAGTATGCTCACGCAGAAAGGACGTGAGCCATTTATTCGAATGAGGTTATTCCTCAATGAAGCTGCATCGTTTACACCTGATAAAACCGATATTAGCAATGATGGTATATCTTTTTTATTATTGCAGTATCGATTGATTTCACTGCAATTTGTTGTGGATTGCAATTTGTAGGAAACCAAAAGTTGTGCAATAGAATAACCCAAGTTTAGCGCTGACAGTCGGTATAATTACCTAAGTTAGGGGGTTGCGTGATATGTAATTATAGATAAGGAAATTTTTTTTTAAATTAAAGTAAAGCATTCTCACTGTTGTATTGAACAACTCAAATATCAACAGTTTTACATCCTAGAAGTGTTTTTAGGTTAGTACCAATAGAGTTTTCGTCGGAGGTTTCCGTCAGATGTTGTCTGGGATAGAGAACGAATTTTGTGATGGTTTTTTTAGAGGTTCATATTTTACTAACTATTCCTTGTCCTTTTATCTTCTTTATTGGTTCTACAAGAAGGGTAATAGTACCCGCCGATCGGTGAAATCGGTTCAAAAAATGAGGATTTTGATTGTTATTGGCTGCTTTGTTTTCCTGAATGCTGAAATATGTAAAGATTTTTTTCATATAATGCAAAATTATCAAACTGTGTTTGTTGTTGTAAACATAATATTCGAAAGAATTGAGTGGAATCGTTTTTTTTTGTAGAAAATAATTTGCATAATTTTGCAGAAACGAATAATGAAGTACAGTTGAGATGTTCGGAAACGCTCTCAACATCGATGAGTCACGAGAGTGAATCAGAATCAAAACAAGCCGCTGTTGAGGGATTATTACGTATGAAGCATTCCGCATTCGAAGAAGAACTTGATGAGGTATGCAATTTTTTTTTTACATTTTTTTTTTCACTCATTGGCCAGGGTTTTTTTCTCTTTTTGGAAGGTGTAATATGTTTCATAGTCATAGGTGACATGAAGGGACTGAAAACATCTGGTCGATTTTCAGAACGGAAAAAGTAATGTCATGGTGTTGACGCACATTGGGGTTAGGTCAATACATCTGACCAGTGGTCAAGTCGAGGAATGGTCAAATCGTGGTAATGATAAAGTGAAGCAAATCGGCAAATTAGAGTTTGCTATAGTATAGTGCAGTGCTTAAAAAGTTTATGTGTTTTACATTGCAGGATGCATTTGAAAGGAAAGCAGAAGAGACAGGAAATGATGATAGACAAAACGGCGTCATTCGAAAGGTGAGCACTTTTTGGTCATTCAAATCGTACTACTCAGAATCTCTTTTTGGGTTTTTTTTTCATTAAATATAAATGAAAGTTTTTTGCATTCTAGGATTTTTTGGCTGCTTACTTGATAGTATATAGATTTAATGTCTGCTATTTATATACGTTAATTTTGACGTCGGCTATCATCTCATTTTATGAATAATTTAATAAATCTTTAAGCGGTTTTTTTGCTGGGGAGGATTTCTTACTTTCTACGTCGTTTTTTTTTTCTATTTTCAAAAATTTTCATCTTGTCCTTCCAATATCCACAATCGTTTTGTTATTCACGATTTTTTGCTAAAGAGTAGAGATTGATATCGTTTCTATTTAGCTTTACGTATTGATTTTTGTCTTTGAAGGTATTTGATGATACTAGTGGAGTGACTCCAAATGGAGCTAACGATGATGCTCTATCGAACTCAAAAGTATGGGATTCATCATCACCTCGGAGCGAATCGTACTCGAAAACGAGTTCGTGGTTAAAAGATCTGAAAGGATTGGATCAGGTACAGAAGTCGACCTCGACAAATTCGGTCGCCGATGCAGTTCAGTCGGTTTTAGCTGCTGTAGCAGCCGCACCTATTCCAGCTAAGTCCACTTCGCACAAACGGCGATCACTTTCGAATACACAAACCGGCATTGGTCCACCGAAGAAAGCACAGGTATTCAATTTTTTATTTCTTTATGCAATTGTTTTTCGTTTTGGCATCTCACCACATTATATTAAATGTGAACTGATCTTTAATTGTAATCAATGATATGTTTGGCTGGTTCATTATTTACCACGATGTTTTGACTGCTATATTAAACATCTGCGCCGTTTGAATACCGTATAGCCGATAATAAAACCCCTTGCTTGAACCAGAAGATTATTTTATATGGCTTTATTCCTAGCTCACATAAAGCAGCTTATAGCCTTAAATGGGGAGATAAAACGAAAAATAGCTGAATAATTTGAAAGATATTCTGGAGGTTTTTTTTTGGGGGGGGGGGGGGAAGGGAGAGGGATGAAGAGTCTGTCGGATAGTAAGATCCATCTAAAATTGTTGACTCTCCGATCTCTCCAAACCAAATAAAGCATTTCCATTCAATGAAGTTCCATTCGTTCCCCCCCCCCTCTTTTCCCTCTTTCGGCTTTTAAACCAGTTATTGAAGTTCCCATCACCTACCAATCGAACTGCTTTGACCCTCACACCTAGTCGTAAAAGGTGGCAGTGCACAAATAAATGCTTTATTCTTTAACTAGCTCTTAATATAGCTTATAAACATGAGGGTATGATGCTGGTTTATAAAAATGTAATGCAAAGAGTTGCCCAATGAAAGTTGAGAGATCATTGAGCAAGTGTATTATGGTAAAGAGATTTTCCACTTTAATGGAGATTGAAGATATTCTTTGTTTAGCGAACTGTCATAACAGAGCAACAAAAAGAGGCGCTAAAGTTTGTATTCGAGCATGAGCAACATCCCTCACAAAGGACGGTGGAGCAACTCTCTGAGAAATTGTCACTCACTCAACGCACCGTTAGCAATTGGTTTCATAACTATCGAACTCGACATAAGGTTTGTTTAATTTTTTTTTTATTTGTTTAGTTAATTAATTATTTATTTATTTATTTATTTATTTATTTTGGACTTTGAATTGATTAGCTGATGAAATAAGTTTTAATTGAATCGTTATGTTATGTTCTGTTGAGTTAAATTATGTGGATGAATTAATCTGGCCTAGTAATTTCGGATTGAATTTTTTTCTCAATGATGGAGAGGGTGATAAGGGGATATCGATAAAAGTTATTTCGAAGGATTTCGTTTTTGTTTGAAATGAAGTAATCGTTTTCTTGCTATGCCAGCCATCGGAAGTGTTAAGAATGGATGCGGCTCGTTATCGTTTGTTAATTTTTCGGCGTTATTTCATAACGAGATAATTTTGAAGAGTATTTAAATTTAATTTCTCTTATCTAATAATTTTTTTTTAGTTCGTAAATATTGAGATTATTTGTGATATTGAAAATAGAAATTGGATTCAAAAATTCAAAAAAAAAAAATTTCCCCGAAAATTTCGGTCGTTGTTTTAATTCAAAAAGTTTGTTTTAGAAATGAAATTTGCATAAGAGACAATCGGATCGTTATTATTATATGTTCATATAATTATTCGTTTCTTTAAGGTCCTATTCGTTAGCGATGATTTCTTAGAGGATAATATTTTTAGGCAAGTCTTAAAGAGGGTAAAACTCAAAATGGTGATACTCGATTGAAACGTTCATCGACTAAAAGCACTACTGATCGTTGGCAACAGGTGATTTTGACGGGTTTTTTTTTTTCATTTAAATCTGATTCCTTAAATATAGCGACAATATTTGGTGTTTATTGCAACGTTATATTATGAACTACATCAATTTCTTATAATCGTATATTGTCATCAACGATTTTTATATATTATATGAGATCAATGTTGAATGTCTATTTGTGCATTGAGTATATCTTATGAGGGGAGTTTATCTTATCCATTTGTTGTTTGCTTTGAGAATGGACTAAGCTGAAAGCATTAAAAAATATAAACGAAAATTTATTTTAAAAAATTGTAGTGAAATATCAATTTTTCTAGATGATACCTTGATAAGGATATCACTTTCGTTCACTTAGTAACTCAACGATATCATAAATTTTTTTAATGGCATTCCATTGCTTAATTTTTTTTGAAGGTTTTTTTTGGTTAAAAGATAGTGTATATAGTCATTGTAATTAATAATAGATGATAATAGTAATAATGCATTTAATTCGTGAGGATTGATCGGTGTACGAACGATTACGGTTTAGATTTTTCTGTGGGAGGGGGGGGGGGGGGGGGAGGGGGGTTCGAGGAGGAAGGGATAGGGGTGTTTTTGCATCTTTCCTCTTCATTTTAGGTATGCATTCGTCAGAACGGTAATTTTAGTATATCGCATGATTATTAAATATGTTGATGGTTATGTTGGTTTTACGTTATGACGGTTATTTTGAAAGTATTACACAGGATTTGGCTGAACTACTGGAATTGGTCTCTAAACCATTGCCGGTAAACCATTGGTCACCAACAATGGTGACCGCCGACGCTGCGACACGTAAAACGATAAGAAACAATACATCGGAAGGACGTGGCAATAGTCAATTGGATAAAGCGATAGCAAGGATGCAAATGATTGCTGCGGCTAAGAACGCATAGAAAATTTGCATTTTGTGGGTTTTTTTAAAGTAATTTTTTAATTTAAATATTGAATTAACGCTGAGAATTTAGTAAAATTCGTTGATTTTAGTTTTTTTTTTTCAAAAGTGGGATTTTTTTCTTGAATTTTTTTCAAAAGAATTTTTTTTTCTTGAAAATTCTATGAAATAACTTTGATTTTTCTGTTTTGTTTTAAGCTTTCTTGTTGGAGATAACGGTTTTCGCTCTTTTGGATAGACAAATCTTTTAGTAACTTTTTTTTTTTGCATTTTCGCAATCGTTGCATTGCTGCTGAAATGGTTATTAATTATAAATTATAGTTATACATTTATAAATTATAAATTATGGTTATAAATTATAAATTATAAATTATAGTTAAATGGTTATTAAATTATAGTTATACATTCATCATCTTTAGCATATACGCAGATCAAAGGGAAGTGAGCGTTGTTGAGTACCAACATCTGAAGGTGATGTGTACAAATAAGAATTGAAAAATTTTATCTCGTTAATGGGGGGTATTTTGTTGTTAACTCGTCAACGATATTCCTAGTTTGCTAAGGTATTTTCAGGTGGATTTAAGGATTCGTCCCATTCCCATTTAGAGACTTTTGAAGAGTTTAAGGTTATCCTAAGGTACTTTTTGAGAAGGCAGGCCGTCGGGGAAATTTTTTAGTTCGAAAGTAGAAGGGAACTTGAGGATTTTTTGAATCATCTTTGCAGCAAATATTACTTTGTAGTTATTTTGCTTACCTCTGAGAGATTATAGTATTAAGGAATTTATATACTAATCTACTTTGATTATATATAATATTATGAAAATAAGGTAATAGTATAGGCTAGATTATATCTGTAATTTTATTGTGTTCTTTAATCTTTTTTTTTTTCAGAGGTGTGATGAACGGTGAAATAATCTCTATTACGACAGAGAGTTTTTTTTTTCTTTAATTAAATTTGAAACGATTGAATTGTTTTTCATTTTATCTCTCGATGAAAGTTTATATGAATTTATAAGAACGTTTTTTTCTTTTCCTCTTCTCTCAAATAATGATCTCTAATTAATGCCGATTTGCCATTATAGTTCTCTATTCTCTTTAAAAACGATACATTGATCTCTTTGTAATTTTGTTTTTCATTTATTTGTTGAATAAATATCGGTGGTTTTTTTTTTTTTCTCTAGTCATATTCATTGAGCTCTCCTCATATTTTATCAGTGTGTGCGTAATTGCACCTCTTCTTTTTTTTTTTGTTGAAAAAAAATTTTTTTTCTTTGCATTAAAAAAATTCGAAGAATAATGTATTTTGAAAATCTCTCTCTCTTTTTTTTTTTTTTTTTTTTTTTTAAATTGCATTCATTTTCCATCTCTCAATTATACGTATAAGAAGTGAAATGATTAAAAAATGCATAAATTTTATGACTATCATAAAATACGCGAAGATTTTTTCCAAAAGTTTTCCATAGGTTATTGGAGGTGTTTGTGGTTTTAAGGGATTTTCCACAGGTTAATCGGAGCTTTTTGGAGTTTTAAGGGCTTTTTTCATAGGTTTACCGGAGCTTTTTGGAGTTTTAAGGGCTTTTTTCATAGGTTTACCGGAGCTTTTTAGGGTTTTCAAAAGTTTTCATAGGAAAATAATTTCACTATGAGAGCAATTGGCCAAAAATAATAGCTAAAATCTTTAAATTCTTGAATTATTTCTCTTAACATGCCAAAGTTCCCATATTGTTTAATTATATATGTATGTGTATTATGCCGGCTTATTTATAGATTATTTTGCCATTAAATTTGTTTATTTTTCTTTTCTTTCCAAAAAAAAGAAAAATATTTCTTCATGCATATTGATATGAATTTAATGTGATGTCTATTATTGTGTGTGTGTTTTTCTTTAATTAAATTAAACTGTTCTTGTTATTTCTGTCTTATTAAACAACATTCCAAGCGTTAAACTCATTACAAATGCGATACTCGTTTTTGTTTTTTTTTTTTGTTTGTTTTTTTGTTTTTTTTTTTTTTTTTTTTTTTGTGCTTAATCACTACGATACGTTCCATATTGTTGATTTCGTTTATTTGTACAGCAAAATTGCAATAAACATATGTTTTCATTTAAATTTTACTCTTTTTTTTTCTTGCATATATATATTTTATATTTTTTTAAAAAAATATATGTCCGCTAATTTTAATTATAATTGAAGAATTTTTGAAATGCTTTAATTTTGAAGTTAGTGCGCAGAAGAATCGAAAATGTTTTTCGAGTTTTATTGGCGGTGATTATCATATCGAATCGTCGAATCGTTTATTTGCATAACAATTACTCTATATTTGCTAAGAAGTAAATTGCATATTATAATGCGGGATTTTAATACAAAATATGTTATTAGTTAGCATTTCATACTTTAAAAAATTGTTGAGATTCTCTTAGAAATTTCATCGATTTCAAAGAAATTTTCCTATGAATCCTAAAATTAAAATATGGTTTCATATCGCTTTATAGTTGGGTTTGGGCATTTTTATACTTAGAAACGAGAAATAATTTTATTAAAGTAAACCTTATCAAAAATAGTTTGAATTTGTTGATGAATTTACTTAAAAGCTTAGTTATTATATAAACGGCAAAAATCATTTTGGGCGGCAAAAATATATTTGATATTTTGCTAGTGAATGAGCATTGAGGCGAATATGTTCTCATGTTCTTGCTGATATGGCTTCTATTTTTTACTTATAGCAACTTACTTTTAGAGAGGGGGAAGGGTTATATTCAGCAAAATTGTACGTTTTTGTTCGACAGAGAATTGAATGTGCTATATTAGAGTGAATGGGTTGCTTTTTCAAATTATGCTGTTTTACGTATTCAGTTCAATAATAATTAGGAGCTGGTTCTGAAAGAAGCACAGACACCGCGTTGCTAGGCGTAGTTGGTTGGGCTGAAATGAAATGATGGTATTCAGCTCCAATAAAAGGCTCTCCGTAAACGGTGGGTGACATGGGAGGGAGAAGACGATAGGGTGGGTGATGAGGAGAGACACGAGGAGAGGGTGAGGTGCTGGGATAGAAGGGGAAGGAGAAGGTGAGGGTGCTGGAATAGAGGAGGAGAAGGGAGTGGGGGTGCTGGAATAGAGGAGGAGGAGAGAGTGGGGGGTGCTTAAGTGGAGGGGATGGTGCGGTTCTAACATTTCATTTTGAGGAAAGGACTTAAAGAGAAAATGAAGACGTTCTTGTACGTCTATAACTACCTTTATCAAATGGTACACTAATTGCTGAGGGTTTTTATTGCAAAAGTAATTCTGGAATTGAGAATTTATTAGGGGTGAGGGGGGGGAGGGGTGGGGGAGGAATGTTATTGAAGCTTTTGAGCAGAGATATGATGCTTCAAAAATGAAGTGGATCTTCTTTCTCTTCCACTCCCCCCCCCCCCCCCCTCTTCTTTAATTTTGCTATGAGATAGATGCGTTTCTTTTTCAGATCGGGTGGAAGAATTAGAAAAATCACGACAAGTGCTAACGAATGAATTAGAACAAGAGAAGAAACTCGTGAAACAACTAGAATCTGATTTGTTTACGCTGCATAATACAATGCCGAGAAGTCGTGCTGATGTAACTCTCTTTATTTATTTACTTTTTATTTAAATGTATTTAAATGAAATACTCTAAATTTATGCATTTTTTTTAAAAAGTATTTATGATTATATAATTTTTCAATATTTATTAATTTTTTTTCAGCAAGTTCTATTAGTTAATTTTTTATTTTTTCTTTAATAAAATATTAGTTTGAGATATATTAGAGAAGAGAATTCATTGAAAGATCACTTATTATTTTCAGGCTGTAAATTTTTTTTTTTTTGGAAATTTTTAGACAATTTATTTATTTTTTTTTTGTTGTGAAATTTTTTTAAAAAAAATTTTTCAATTTTCTCAATTTAATTTTTTATTTAATAAATTTTACTTACTATTTACTAATTAATATTTAAATTAGTTTAATTATTTAATTCATTTTAGTAAATTTAGTAAGTTATAATAAAATTGTTTTATTTTTTATTATGAAGTTATTGATTTATTGTTTTATTTAATAGTTGCTTTTATTATCTCTCACAAAATATTCAGCAAGTTTCCAAAATTTGTTGATTGATTATGTTGTAATGATTTTTAAATCCAAAGTTTCTTCAGCTCGAACTCGATCTTTGTTCTCTTCACCTCGACCTGAGGTTCCCTCATATGAGGTTCTATTAAGGGCGCTGATGCGGATGAATTACTGGATGTGACACAAGAATGCTCAACAGTGGAAATGCTTGCACGGGAGTTGAATGTTATGGACCAAGAAGCAACGAAGAATGTAAAAAGCAATCTCGGCAATAATGTGCTATCAATAATGACTGCACAAAGGGATCGACTTCGTGTTCGAGTTGAAGAGCTCGAGCTCGAGTTGAGTGCACAAAAGCAACAAAACGCTCTATTGCAAAGTGAATTGGATAACGCGCACCAAGATAACGTAAAGATGTATGGCAAAATCAAATTCCTTCAGAGCTACCAGAATAAAAAATTGCAGCCGGTAATGTTTTCATTTTTATCCTATATTTATTGAAGGACCTGTAATTTTTTTTTTTTTCGTCCCTTATTTATGCATATCATAGGCGGGTTGTTGATTCATGTCTGTATGTATGTCTGCATGTCTGCGCGTATGTCTGCCAACTTGTCTTTACACCATTGTGCCCTTCTAATGCTTTGATTTGTTCCTCGGCTTATAATCGCTAATTGCTGAATAAATTGTGCATAATTGAATCATATTCTTTAGTTTATGATAAAGGTGTATCTAACATCTATGGCAGCTTGATCTATCTAACATCTATAAAGTCGAATTAGTGCATCGTTACTGCTGAAACAGTATGGCAGCATTAGGAATCAGGCGTGTTTGTTATAAGTCTGTTGGGATGTAGATACTTTTAACGTAGGTGCACCACAGTCTCCAAAAGGATATGAACTATTATGGACATCGTAACACATGGCTCCCCTATTCGCCGTGCATTTATATGACCGGTCGATGCGTCATAGTCTCTGAAGCCTATTAGGCATTCTAGTATGTGTACCGGGAATTCACTGTTAGTTGATATGTATCGCTGATATATTTGTTCGTCTACTGTCGATTATACAACCCATTTATCGATTTTATTTGCTCTTCAATTTTAAACTCTCTAAAGGAATAGTTGAATTTGCCATTGTGGATTAATAATCATCTAGAAATTAAATTCATTAATAAAAATTGGATGTTTTCTTAAGTTATCTGTGTAATTCAATTAGCTGAGTTCGAGGAGGCATTTAAATGCTTGACCATCATTGAGGTTGGGAGGTTATGTTTTTTTCTTATTTATTCTCCTAACTATTGGCAACTATTATTCCAATATTTTGGAAATAAACCTCAGATAGAGCATTGGCTAACTATTTTTATCATTTTAAAACCTTGCTATTAGCTTATATTTTAATTAGTGTACCCCTCTTCTTACCTCTTCCCTTACCTTCCTCCTATAAAGAAAAATCTCAGAATTTGCTAAGCGAAATAACACTGTCTATTATTCGCACACATTTGCATAAAAGTATTTAAGGCTTATCTAACTTATATATATATATATATAAAGTGCACATTATCTAACTTATATTTTATAATATATCTTATCATTTGCAATAGGATTTATTTTCGATTAGGGTCACTTTTTTGAGAGCTTCGGGAAAAATAATTTCCACTTATCAAATAGAATCGACCCGATCATTATGGTGAATTTTTTTCGGGGTTTTCTTCTTCATTTAAGGAAATGCAGGAAATATTTTTTTTTAAAGAAAATCTTTTATAATGGAACTCACTTATTGTACTCTGAAAAATTGTTCGCGGAATTTTTTTTTAGCGTTAGACCATAATTTGCCATCGAATCTTATGTGCAATTTCCATCTATGAGAATCGTTTTTTTTTTCTTTCAGCCTTCATTTTAATGAGAATGCTCTCGTGACTTCCCAAAATTAGACCCCTTTGATCCTATTCAAGGTAATATTCACCTGATTCATCTGACGATCCGTTCATTTGTAAGGGTCAGCGCGGCTCTGTCGAGCCCAATTTGCTTCATGGTAGTATATCATGTGTTTATAGTTGACGTCTGTGCATTATAGAGATGACTTTTGAATTTATGAAGGATGGTCTGATAATAAGAGTCGTCTAAAACTGTACACTGAGAAAAGGGAGGTGGAGATGGCAGATGGCGGGGGGGGGGGGGGGGGGGGAGAGGGGACGACGTTTTGAAATCGGAGTTATACGTATAATTTTTTTCTCTCCACAGGAGTCGATTAATTTGAATGCGGCCGAAGCGGAAGTTCGTTATGAGAATGAATATGAGAAGCATATGGATCCGTTCAGGAAGTTTAATATTCAAGAAAGACAACGTAAATATGCTCAATTGCGACCACACGATAAGGCTATTCTTGGATTGGTATACACATAATGCATTTCTTGATCAACAAAACTATATAGGCATAATGGAAGGATTTGAAAATTTTTTTTAAGCTAGAGCGTTGAATATTTAAGACCTTTGGGCAATTTTATTGAGGTATCAACGGTTTCATTGATTGATAAGATCACTAACTGCAGCATATTATATCGTAGTTATTGATCACTGGACTGATCACTGGACTGATCACTGGACTTTTCTGGGAAGATCTGGTTGATTTATGAAATTTTTGTGAGAAGAGAGTTTATTAAGAGGACAAAGTTCGTAAACGTTTTGAATATAAGTAAATTTTTGCGTTTTATGATGAGAAAGGCACTTTGATGAGAGAGGTTGGATTTTATTAGGAAGGAGAAGTCGGTAGTTATGTCTTGAAATTTCGAATAATTAATTCATAGTTCTCGATAAAATGAAAATCACTTATAGGGTCGTTGGATGATGGGAAGTGCGCAATCAAGAGCGACATTTTTCTTCTATCTTCTCTTTCTTCATCTTCTTGTTTTTCTGGTTTGTATCTAAATTATAATTTGCATATTAATCGAAAGTTTTATATGTTTAGATCTATCTAAGATATAATTATAATTTTTTTTTTCGCCATTGGCAATATTATGTTAATTTTTCTTTTAGTAAAAAATATTAAAAATAATCTCAAACAATTAGAAAAAAATATTCATTTCTTATTTAAATTTGTTAATATCTGACTTTAAAAAAAAGAAGAAAATTCTGAATCGCATCGCTAATTTTCTCATTGAAAAAGAGATTTTTTTCTTTCATTTTTTTTTCAGCAATTCTAAAGAAAAAATTAAATTTCATTTTTTTAAAGGTTTTTGTGCTGAAATATATAAAATTCCAAATAAAATGCACTGTAGAAAAATTCTAGACAGCCAATAATAATAATAATAAAAGAATAGAGCGTTATATATATATATATATATATATATATATATATATATATATATATATATATATATATATATATATATATATATATATATATATATATATATATATATATATATATATGGACTTCTTTCTCTTTTTTTTTTTTGTTTCAAAGAGGAAAGCGCATCATCTAATGCGTTTTATAGGTTCTTTATCGTTATGCTTATGTGGAATCGTCGGAGCATGACTTCCAAACAGATTGTGTGGCGAAGTTAGTTGTTTCTTATTTTTCTCTTTTATATTTTCGACAGTAACGTTAAACAGTTAAGAAAATGCCAAGGAGGTATCAAAAATATCATGTTGCAACCCCTCTCTCCTCGTCACAACTAACAACGAAGGAACAAGTTCTTTGCCATATCTTCGAGCTTATTCATCTCATTTTTTGATTCCATTTCAAATCAACAAACATCTTGTAGCGATCGGAGCGGAGTTTCTTTTTTTTTTTTTTGATGGCATGTTGTATGTCAGATTAATGCCTTTAATTAAAAGAAGTTTCATAGAAAGATCGTAAAAAATTTGCAGTATAGGATGTAATTAGTGAATGAAAGGATCTCTCATATATGAGGCGTATGGGAGGGGAGGGGGGGGGGGGGGGAAACGAAGTTGAAAACATTTATTGACAAGCGATATTATATGTAGACAAACTTTAGTGCAGAATGAACACACTTTACGCGGCGCTTTATAATGTCTTGCAGTCGAAATATTGGTTTAATGATTAAGCGTTGCACATTATTCCATTCATTATTCTATTCTATACGGAAGTTTATCCACATATAACATTGTCCATCAAATATATATGAGGTTAATTATAACTCGAAATGTTGGAATCTTTATTTTATTATATTTTTTAAGCATATTATAAAGTAAAATTTTCGATGAGAAAATATTAGTAGTGTTTTTTTACAAGGTGATTTTGCAGATTTCAACAACATATGCATCAATTCCATGCGAATAATGATTTGGATACACATAAGTGATCATTTATTGTGTTTTATCATTCATTTTTTTCGTCTTTTTTTTAGAATGCCATGAGAGTACTGCGAAAGTATCATAAAGTTGCGAATATAATTTTCGAAATTATTATATTTCAATTTTTAATTCTTCGAGAAATGAGGCACCAAACAGATTGGAGAAAGGGGTTTATACATTCTCGAGTCCCTTGAAGGAGGTGTTGAGTTTGATGAGGCAAGGTGAAGGGGACGACTAGTTGGTGGAGTCCATATCTAAGAGTTTATATTATCCTCATTTCTTTATTCGTTAAGCTTTTCTTAATAGTTTCTTCTTCAAAACTTATTTAAGATACTGATCATATTATACACAGTACCTTGCGTTATATATACACTCATTATGGAAAAGAAATTCCATAGGGGTTAGTTAGTGCATTGAATTGAATTAATTTGATTGAAATGAACACTTTTTCACTTCTTTTTTCCAAAGTTCCATTCTTCTGGCGTTCAGAATTATATATTAAGTTGAGTGCATTTTATTTGGTAAAACATAAAACTTGTGCTCCCCCGTTTCCCCTTCCTTCCCCTCCCCCCCCCTTTTCTCTCTCTCCTCCTTCTTTCCTCGATGCGAATATGTTTCATTTGTAGTGCCTCCAGAAAAATCGTATATATATATATATATATATATATATATATTATATATATATATATATATACGTATAAACTTGTTAGCTGAAACTCAGCAAGACTGGCTATCATTCGAACAATATAACGTTATTCTGATGGTGTGGATTGTGTTTTCGATGAGTTTTTGAATATGCATCGAGGCATTCGCCAATAGAATATAAGCATGCGGCTATATGCTTCCTGTGTTTTATCGTTTTTTCCATGTAATTTCGCGATTAATTTATTGTTTTTTTTTTTGTAGTGGAAATAAAATTTGCCTGAAATTTCTTCTGCATTGAACTTGAAATATATGACGGTATTTTTTAAATCGTCAGCTAATCGTCTCACGTAAATAGATAAATTATCAGTGAGATATAGCAGCAGTGTACAGCCGTGCTTGATACTAGTGGACGGTTGTCGACTGTAATGACGACATTTGTATACACGGGATACAAGAACGAGAAAATTATCGGATTTCCCTTCGGGAATTGTGGATTCAATGTCTAAGGGAGGTGATGTCGATTCAACGGTATAGGAAAGAACTGAGGGAAACAATGATACACATTTTCATACGGTTTAGAATAAATAATTTCAGTCGAGTAACATTTCGGTTAATTGTTAATTGCAATCGATATGAGCCAAAATTTACCCAAGCACTAGTCAGAATTCCCAACAATATCTCCGGGAGCCTCTTAGAGTAAATCCACTTTATTCAATATACTTTCATCAATGAGGCCTTCATTATGAATAAATGTCTCTTCATATCACTTCACTTCCGCTTAGGTGAAGTTGTAAGGTCGCTTGAAGGTTGAAGCTTAGTCTTGTCTTTTGCCCATCAAATGCTGACAACTTGGTTCACCCTTGTTCCACTTAATAGGAGAGTCGCGACTTACTTCACCGTATTCACCCCAGTGAGAGTACTGGGTAGAGGGGTTCGGCAGGACGGAGCCAAAATATAAGGTCGGAGCTCTCTTAAAACCAGCGGTGCAGTAAGCCAATATGAAATGATGGATGTGAGAGTATACTGCAGATGTAAATTAGTACCCCTTCCCCCTCTTCCTCACCTCCTGCCCTCCTCTATCCTTTGAATATGTCATTCCAGGTGAGTTATTAGTGCCTCAAGAAGGATCGCTTGACGCAATCTGTGAGGTGAAGGAGATTTTAGGCTTGCATGCCTAAATGTACCAATTACAGGTTGCAGCGCATATTCTATTGTTACGTGAAGCACTCTATTCATATTTTGACAGTTGATTTGATCGTGTTTTGAAATGCAATGTAACAATGACCAGTCAAATCGACCTTAACGTAATTTAACAGAACGTACTGGTCATCATTTTCGTCTTGTTTGTGTCCAGGAAAATGCAACTGATATGTTTAAAATTTTTGATTTTTGACGCTATGGTACTTTCTGTGCTAGGTCTTGAATGTCTTCTAGGTGTATGTGATGGACATTGGACGTTGGTCATCGCAATTTGCGGTTTTATGGGGAGGAGACAAAGGGCGGAGAGGAACTTGAATATGTCTATATTTCTCGAGGTGTATGTATTATCAACGAATCAGCGCTGTTAGCACCAGATGAAACGATTCAAAGTTTATCATTTATACAGGTAGATTTATTATTTACTATTTAATGCTTATTGTTTACATTTTTGTAAAACTATGCAAGATTACAACCATCAAATAAATCAAATTGTATTTCGAATGAAAAATAACTTCCATTTCATTTACTGTTGATAAAGAAGGAAATATTGTGATGAAAACAATTAGAGATTCTCTTCAACGATAAACGCACAAACTAAAGGAACTGACTTGATAGAGGAATCGGATTAATTTAACTCATTATTTAAAGACATAAAACTTCGTACAGAGGCGATATGCAATGATCATAAATATGATTGGCATAACTATTATAAATAGCTAATTTGAATGTCTATTGTTGTTTGCGATATTTAGTCAAGTTTTGAATACAATTGATATTTACAGAGCTCCGTAAAAATTTTTTCATAATTGAGTTCGGAGGTCAATCTTTAGCATTGAGTGACTCGAACTTATCGGTATAAATTATAGAAGGTCACGAACTTATGACATTGTATTACAAAAGGTCATGAACTTATGCAATTCTATTGCAAGAGGTCATGAACTATCGTTATAGTGACGTTAACTGTGTTCGTGCTGTA
This sequence comes from Ascaris suum, assembly GCA_013433145.1. Classification (NCBI taxonomy): domain Eukaryota; kingdom Metazoa; phylum Nematoda; class Chromadorea; order Rhabditida; family Ascarididae; genus Ascaris; species Ascaris suum. Next base: position 1,624,098 of record CM024181.1, read on the forward strand.
TCCTTTAATATTGACGTTTCCCGAGAAATATTCTGCAATATCGATACTGATATATAATTTGATTTAAGCAACGACTAAAGTCTATGAAAGCTATTAGTTATCCTTCGGTATCGGATGTTCCACCTATTAGCAGAGATTTCACATGCGGATTTTTTTAATGCTCCGGAGTGATCGAACAATGCAGATGTATTCAAATTCGACTCTACTTATGAACAGCAGTGCAGGTATATTCAAGTATCTATGACAAACCATTAACCGACAGATTTTTATTAACCACTATCATTCAACAGATTGATTTTCGGCCCATACTCATCGTTTGCAAACCTATTGGATTAAATCTTCCAAGTGTCCCTTACTTTTAAACAGTAAACTCTTTAAATATACTCATTAAGCATTATAAGTCAAGAAAAAATGAGAAAAATTCTGCTAATTTTTTTTTTTTCAGCATAGATTTGAGCATAGAGATCAGACTTATTCGAGTTGTGGTCGACGTATGCAAATGCTTCAATAATTGAACTCATCCATTACTTAGCGATGAAAATAAATCATAAATGGGAAACGATCGCTTAAACCTATTCGATCAATCGTCTTTGAGGTGAAATAAATGATCACAATGGAATTTGAAACGTGAAGTATCTCAATAATACACCGAAATTGATTTCTTCAAATATATTTAACTATTTTCTGAAATTCTTTTATTTTGCTATAATTTTTATATCATTGATGAAAACTATTTTTTTTTTTTAGGTTTCAATAATAATTTAAAAACATAAGAATAAAATAAATGATACGATAATAGTCTATGTTTTTAGATCAAATCTAAAAATTCTATGCATTTTTTAAAAAATTTTCAAATACTCGAAAAATATTTGATAAAAAAAATGAATACAATTCGTTTTGAGCATTCATATGAAGTACGATTTTGTCGATATTCCTTTGAGTCTTGTGTGGGTAATGTCATCGTTTTTAGCTATAATTTGTAAGAGTTAATTTTTTATTTGAGGTAATTAACGAAGAATATTTCCTCTAAAATAAGAAAAATATGGAAATTTTTCTTTTCATTTCTAATTTGCATAAAATTTTATCTGTGTATAAAATTTACAAATTTAGAGGCATATTTCAATTTTTGCAATTGTATTTCATACACTCTGCATTGAATTCATTTCTTGGATTAAATTTATAGATCGATGATATTACTCTTTTATCAAATTTTAATAGACGAGATCATTCGACGTGATTTCAACGTTTATAAATCAGCCTAATTTGCATATTCGTAGAATAAGTATGCAAAAGATACGACTGCTTCATTCATCGATCTTTTTTTTTGGGGGGGGGGGGGATAACAATAAGGATAGAAACCTCTTGCGTTTTCTTTTCCTCAATTGATGATCGAGGAAATTCACTACGCGATTGTTGAGTTCGAACTGATGTCTCTGATGGTGTTCTGAAAGGTTTTAGAGCATAACGGATATCGCTGCCTTATTTTTAGGACAATAGAAGTATGGATAAAACCCGGGGGAGGGATTGTGGACTAACTGAAGTCTACCAAGAACGTAAGGCGGAAAATGAATGAGGTGGGAGAAACAGGGGAAATTGGAGGGAAGGCATAGGGAGGAAACATTGTCACGAACCTGTGCTATTTCATTTGGTCTTTCAATACCTAGGTTTGGGTCATTAGCTTTAGGGCCACTAGCTAGGCCATTAGGCCCTCCTCTGTCATATCGCCTTTTTAACGTCCACATTGGCTTTTGCTGAACTCTGATTCCATATGTTAAGTTACATCTCCCATGTGGTGTATATCTCAATAAAAAGTATACGATTATAGAGCATATTATTTATTAAAGAGAAAGACGAATGAAACGAATGAAAAATACCTCAAAAATTATTTCCTCTATTGCAAAATGACTCATAAATATAATGCGAAATTTTGTAAATCTTTCGAAGAATTGCATAATTGTAAAAATTTAGAGGATATAATTTACCAAAAAAAAAACAAATAAAAAAACCTGATGAACATTTTTTTTTGGATGCAAAAAGTTAAAAATATTTTAATCAATGGAATGGAATTTTTATATTGAAATAAATCCAAACATTACTCAACAAATGACAGTAAAAAAATACGGTAAAGTTTTTATACTTGTTAGTATCCGTTTTGGGTCTCACAATGACTTCCTATAAAAGAGTTATAATACTCACAAAAGTATACAACTGCTATCGCCCCAATCGGTGATATCAATTACTCCAGTCGTAAATCGTACAATTCTGCTGAAAAATTTTCGAAAAAAAAGTTACTATAGAAGTTCATTTCGAGTATTTTAATGCAACGTCAATCTTACGACTGACGTTGCATTAAAATATGTTTTATTACTATAAGAGCTGAAGTTAAATGCAGTGGATTTTATGGAGGAGTCTGATTCCGGAGTTGCTCATCATTGGTTACCACAACGAATGTGAAAGATTTGCATGTAGCATATTTGAAATTTTCAAATATGAGGCTCAAATTTCAAAATCAAACTGAATTGCATGTAAATTCTTATTAATGTCAGATGCTAATATGCAAATTATGTGTTAACGTATTATGTATATCACTTCCTCATTGATAGTGTACGTCTAATTGGAAGCAAATGACTTACATGTTGATAAATCCTAGCAAGTATTTTTTTTGGTGCTGATAGTATTGCATGGAGGGGGGGGGGGAGGTGGAGGGGTCACGAAGCGTGGATTTTTGTGTCTCGATGAAAACATGGGGATTTTAACAAAGTGGACAATTTATCGTCCTCTTCAGAATTGTTTGGACCTCAGGTTTTTGGTCTTATTCTATGAAAATCACAATTAGCGTGATCCTTTCCAACTTTAGTAAATAATTAAAGGGCGAACTTGACATCGCTCGAGTAAATTATCCCTTAATACCGCTAATGTAGCTTTAATAATTAAATATTTATAGGATAATATGATAATTATTAAATTAAAAAAAAAAAAGTTAAAAGCAAATGAAAAAAAATTAAATAAAAAAGGAAAAAAAAAAAGAAGAAAAAAAAGAAATTAAAAACAAACGTATGATTTTGTGGTTTATATAATTTTTGTTCATCTTTATTTGGCATTGAGAGTGTATTCGAAAGAAACGTATTACGACGTAATGTCTGACATGTAAATATTTCACGTTTTTCAAGCTCTTCAAGTGGTGCATTCGCATCCCATTTTATACATTCAGGCTCCTGAAATTTATAATATATCATTTCTTTTTTTTTTCTTGATTTATTATTCACTTCTAAGCAGAAAATTTTCAAATATTATCTATGGTAAAGTATTTTTCTTCTTTTTTTTTTTTATAGAGAATATCATAGATTCAAAGAAAATATCCCACGAAAAAAAATATGTAAATCTGAATATGCAAATTAGAATTAAGGAAAATAATGAGATTGATAGATAGATAAATTGAAATATATATATGCAATAAAAAAAATTATGAATCAATCAAACTGATCAATAAATGAGGAAGATTTCTTTGGTAAACATATTCGTATAGTTTATAATTGCAGGAAATTGTTTCACAGGTAACATATGCTCTCGATTTTTTCTTAGAAATGAAAGTAACTAATATCTTAAATGTCGTTTTAATAAGCAATTTTGAAGAAAAATTGAAAATCGAACATTTCTCTATAGATAAGAGACAAGAAAAAAGCGTTTTCAAAGAGAAGAGAGCACTTACAACGAATATATCACCTGTGGCATCCGGTAAATCCTCCTGAAAAATGAGGAAAGTTTATATTGCCTTCCGATTAAAAATTTTTTCACTGCATTTCTTATAAAGAGGAATTTTAGAGATAACGATTCATACCTGTACTTATCGATATTGTACACCTGTTATATACCTATGCTTTCTGCTCGTTTTTTTCCTGGTCAATTAGAATCAATCACTTTAACCGTCTAAAAAGTTCTGAAATAATCAGCAATGATCTCATCAAATGATCTCATCAAAGTGTACTCATAGCAACGTTATAGTAATCAATCATCTAACTAAAAGGTGTAGATAAAATGCATATAAAAATATATCAATAATGCTATCAATATACTTTAATTTTTGCCTTTCGAAGAATTCGATGAAACTACTCAGAGTAATGAAATTTATAAATTTTTCTTCATCAATTATGATATTTTTTGAAAATTTAATAAAAAAAAACGCTTCTATGGGATTATTTTTTCAACCAGAAAATATTTATGAATATCTTATTGAGAAATAACTTTTGAACGTACCACATTAAGTTCTCGAATCATATCATGACATGTGTAATATATCTCTTTCTCATTATACATATAATTTTCTGAATTCGGTTCATCGATCTGAAATCAAAAAAAAAAAAAAGAAAATACAAGTGTCGATCATTAGAACCCTTCAAATAGAACAGTTTTATTAGAGGAAAGCATCAGCTATCCTATGCTCTGAATTCCAGTCTTATTCACTTTTCCAGAACCAGCCTGGTTTCAAGCACCACTTTTATTATTTACATACTATATAAGGCAACAGTACGAAAGGTTCTTTCAGCTGACAGATGGCATCAAAGCAGCTGGCACGATTGCTATGCGATTATTATCGTGTATGCTTTGAGCGCCCTGTGGCGTTCATCGCCTTTTATTGTTGCAGCGCTCATGCGTTACTAAGCCGACGTCGGCGCATTTTCACGAACACCAAAAAATTCGCCGATATTCCGACAGAAAAAAAAAGGACGACAGCATAGGTGAATGATTTCCGTCACGTCTTACCTCATCTTCAACAAATTCTTCGTCTTGTGCCTCATTGTTGTTGGTTAATACAGTCGGTTTGACAAGCGGATGCAAAGTATCGTCGTCTTTTATTGTTTTCTTTTTCTCTTCTTTCACTTTTTTCACTTCTTCTTTGGACATTTTTTTCTTTGGTGGAACCAATGAAAATTGAATATCACCTTAATATTTTTTTTTCATTTAAAAAGAAAACTGAATGGGGATTTTTTTTAATTTAAAGGACGCTTGATTTTGAAATTTTTATTCTTGATTTTTTAATTTTTCAATTCGTTGAAAAAATTTTCGGGATGAATCTAAATTTGGGTTTTTTCCAATTGTATAAAAATTTGTTTTTTCTAATTTTTATGCAAAAATTTGGCAGCACGACCTATAAAGAAAATTAAAATTCCAAAGTCTATTGAAATCATAAAATTTTTATGCTATTTGAGAATCCATACGAAAAACTATTGAAAAAAAAGAATTAAAATAACGTTGAAATTTGAGAAATTTTCATTATCGAATGTCCATCAAAAAAAGATAAGATTGCTCAAATACGCATTCATTGCATTTAGGCAAAACAAAAAATGCCACAAAAATAGAGAAAAAAAATGCAAAAATTTTGCGTAGTCAAAAATAAGTATAAAAATTTGAAATATGGTTTTAAAAAAAATAATGAAATACTTAAAATATCTAAGAGAGAAATCGAAAAATTTACCCATATAGGCAATTTTTTCTTTCATCTTGGAGAAATGGGAAATTTATTTCTCTAAAATTCAACCTCTATATCAGATTTTCTATGCCCATCCTAAATCATTGAATTATTTCGAACAATCGTATACAAAATATTTGCATATGAAAACTAACAAATACGAATAGGGTGAAGAATTTAATTTAAAAAAAAAAGGAATATAAGTATTGGATTATAAATTTTTAATAAAAATTTCATTCAATAATATTTTAGGCAAATTTAATAAATTCAAATTTTTTTCCTCTGAAAGAAATGAAATGAAATGAAAAAATATTTGTGAATAAATATGAGTTCACCTCTTTTACTGGTTGTAGATATTTCTTGACTTAATTTTTCCCTACGAGAATGAATACGATCAACAAGTGAAGTGTTTGGTATAACGCCCATTGCCTAAAATAAATCACTCATCAATAGCAATCTTTGAATTAAAATTTGAAAGAATTGCTTAATCTGCGATAAGAATTTTATTCATATTTGTGCTAATTTAATTTGACCTCTATTATAATCGAATTACTATTAAGTTAATGAAAATACTTCAAAAAAAAATCGAAACCTTGATTTTAAAAAAAATAATGAAAAGAGACTATCATCACTTAGTAATTCTGCATAGATAATTTGACAGATACGCTTTCTCGTTCTACCTCTCCCTTCCGTTATACCTTGATTAAGTTACCTATGAATTTCGTCCTAAAAGAATTTCAAGATTCTATTTCCTCAATGCATAGAATATAAACGTTTTATTGTAATTACAATGTAAATGGATAGGCAGAGTCGTATTTTAGTATTAATTAGTGTTTTACATTTAGCCTATAATAGAGGAAAATAAAAATACTTGAACCGACCGCTTGAGCAGCTCCGAGTTGAGCTCTCATTTCATTTTCAGATATTTCTTTACTTCGACCTTCTCGCTTTTTGTGCATTACAGCTACTTTGCTTGCGTTTTCTTTTGACTTTGGTGCGCCCTCATTAATTCTCTTCGTCTGAATTATCATTTTTTATACTCACAGAATTTAACAATAATATAATAGCTGCAAAACTTCCAGCCAAAAAATATATATATATATATATATATATATATATATATATATATATATATATATATATATATATATGCTGAATTTTTTCTTGAAGTGCCTTGATGCAGCAAGGAAAGTGGCTCTGTTAGTTTTTGTTCAGCATCTATGCCATCATGCCTGTACTTACCTTCCATGTGGCTCGGCATCCGCCATTTCCATCAAAGGCATGATTGGAACGGAAGGAAATACTTTACTATCAAAGGTAGTTATTTACTCTCACAAGCTATGATGAACGTGTCCACTGTACAAAGTTTCACGAAGAATATTGTGGAAAGCGTTGAGGAAGCGATTTTGCATTTCATTTCTGCCTTCTTTAGTTGAAAGATGAGGAACACTACGATGCATAGAATAAATAATGAAAAGAAGAAAATATTTTCAATAAGGAAATATAGATGTCATTCTCATATTGAAGCATTTCCGTATGGCCAAACCACTGTTTCGATCACAGTAGGTAATTCCCCATAAGAGTGTCCTTTAAGTCCTTTCATGCACAGATGGAAAAGTATACTAATACTATAATGAATTACTTGGCAATTTTGAATAAATTAGAAAGTACTGAAATAAGGAAGACTCCGTAAGGAATAAGGATAAGGAAGGAATAAGAAAGAAAGGAATTACAGCTTCACCTCACTTTCAGTTTCAGCAGCTTCACTTGCGGGTTGCCTTTTCTTCTTTTTACGTATGCACATAATGCTGCAATTTCAGGTACTCATATTGCCATATAACAACAATAATATTAATAACAGTAATAGTAATGGTACTAGGAGTAATAATATTTGTGATTAATTATGATAATAGAGTAATAAGCAGCAATAATAACAACAATGATAATAATAGTAATAATAGTAATAACAGCGACAATAATAACAAGAGTAACAGTAACAATAACAATAATAATAATAAATAAACTATAAATACTAAGTAACAAATAATAAATAATAAATAATAAACGATAGTAAATAAATAATAAATAATAATAATAAAAGCAGATAAACAACGAGAATGAGAGAAATAGATTACTTGAAACGATTAAGCAAAAAAAAAAAGAGGAGGTAGCCTTTTAGCAATGTAAAGATATTGGACAACCTCGCGATGCTGCCTTTTTTATACGCGAAAAGTTTTATTGAACGATTCGATTCTATAAAATTGAATTCTTGCAATTCGCAAGACTTTCGTTGCGCAAATATTTTTATTCCTCTTAATTGAAAATTTTTCACTCAACAATTCTCTCCGAATTTTGTTATTGAAATTCAAAGAAGTCGAATTTTGCATTTTCGAATATGATTTAAACAATTTTAAAAAATGAATGACCTCTCAGCATTTGTGATATATATTTGGCGTCTCTCATCATGTTTAGTGAAACTCAACCTCATTAATATACAATTCATGAAAACTGTGGACTTCTTCAATTCTATGGGAGGAGACTCGTAAATGAGTTGAACACGAGTGGAAACTAGGAATTGCTCACCTTCCGTATGGCGAATCGCCGGATAGGAATGCTGTCGAAACGTTCAATAGTAAAATAGTGTCCACTCGAATGTGACACCCGACCGACCGGCAGCTGGTACAAAATAAACAACTGACCATTAACCTCAAGCTAACCACCGATAAACGTCCAAAAATGCGTCACATATGTTTATATGTAAATTGTTTAGAAAATTCTGAATGTAATAATTTTGAATGCATCGTTGAGTGCATCGCAAATAAAGTTATCCAGCAATCGTAGAAGGTCTCAAGTCATCAGGCATCATTCTCATAGAGGAGATTTGGGGGGGGGGGGGGGATGGAGGTGAGGCAAGAAATGGGAAAAGATTATGGAAAAAACTTTTTTAAATGCTACGACTTCTTAGAACCTGAAATGAAATAGTTGAAGTTCGAACAAATTTTCCAGAAATTTACACCAATTCTCATTGAGAGTATTGAAATTTTACTTCACTATAAAACAATCTAATATTTCTTAAATATTAAACGCGCATATTTTTTAGCAAAAAGTTTTTCTCCTATTTTGAAAAATTAAATCGCTTTTACTCATCGAAATATTTCGTGCAATTGCAAATTAGAAGTTACGTACACTATCTCACACCTAGGAATTCTAAATGTTCAGCAAAATATTATTGCCCACAACGAAACAATGCTGATGATAAAATTGTCTGCCAACGATGCATTAGATGACAAGCGGGTTGTATCAAAATTTCTCTGCTCGTCTATCCTATTCTTCTTTAACATGAATTCACGCAAACAACGATAAAAATTTTCCGGTAGAAATTTCTAGCACCTAAAATATGTTCAGCATTGAATTGTGCGAGATTTGCTATAAAAAGCTAGACGAAGCAATAGATATTGTGAAGGAATATTGGTATAAATATCACTCATCATATTGTGATATATGCAGGATATCTGTATATATATATATATATATATATATATATATATATATATATATATATATATATATATATATATATATATATATATATATATATATATATATATATATATATATATATATATATATATATATATATATATATATATATATATATATATATATATATATATATATATATATTATATATATGAATTTTTTTTATTAGATCTCTATGCTTGGAAAAAAAAACTCTCTTAATTGCGTTGAAAAGACGAAAAAAAATGGTGTAAGAAGAAAATCTACATTTTTTTTCGCCGAAATTCCATCATTTTCGCCGAGAAATTAGCCAAATAAACGGCATGTCTTTCACGCTACGATTTATTTTCGCCATTCTTATTATGGAGACATTTATGTTTATATCGCTCGACGATATTCGTTCTTTCGGAATTCATATTGTACTTTCCAAAAATATCCCTTAAAATCAGCTATTTTTATATGATTGGAAGAAATGTTTGAAAAATGTAAAGTTTGTTTTTTTTTTTTAACAGAAGGGCCGAGAAGCATGACAATCGCAGTCGAATTACCATAGCTCGTTCGAGCTAAATTAAGCATATGTTAATGCACCTATTAGTATCTTATCATATATTAATATACACTTGTGCCTGGTACCTACACCTGGAACGTTATACACACCTTTAGTATATACCTGATGCGCGCTTCTATTACGATTATCAAATCTTTCAAATGCAGCCTATCTATCACTACGAACTTAAAGTCACCCGTCGAAGTTTGAGATGCATTAGTCGTTTGTGCATTGAAAAGCCTCGGTGAGATCATCGTTCATAGTTCATTAAATTCACGCACAAAAAATGTTTTTTTATTGCTTCGTAATCAGTTGTTTAGATATAGTGGGGGTGTACTTTTTTTGGCTATTTCGTTGTAATAATGCATCAAAAATAAATGCAAGAAATTTGCATATATCGCATCTTATAAGATGTCAATTTGCTGGAAATTTCTTCAGCGTTATAAATTTGAATATGCTAATTTTACAAGAGTATAACTCATCAAAATTTTAATAATTGAAGAAAATTTGAAATGTAAAACATCTCTACCCTAGATGAGATCGAACAAATCTTCCCAACAAATAATGAGATCGATCACATATTCAGACTTTGGCTCTTTTTGTGGAATTTTAACAATATTCTAGGAAGGTAGGTAGAAAGAAGGTGAAATTGATAGCGCAAGTTGAGAATCAACCTTCTCGTGCACGCCATTCATTGAGATCATTCAAAAAAAACGTCATTTATAATTCCGTATCTCACGTCGATCCATCCAATTATGGCAATCGTTTAGCGTTGTCATCGATGCAATACATTAAAGGTGTCATATGAAATTATTTAAGAATCAAATGAGATGCAAATTTGTATAATTTAGAAAAAAAAAAGATGCAGGTTGGTATTTATTTATGGCTCAAAACTTTCGCTATTATTTAGCTGCAACAGTTGCGCAAAATTTTCGAGGAAACTTATGCGGGAAAAGCGCTACTTCGATCATTTTTTGGGTTAAGAGATGGATTCATTGGTTGGTTACGGTGGAGGTGGTTTTGTTTTACCGGTTGATTGGTGTAATGATCAGTTTCCACCTTTTTCATCAGATATGAGCGATGAGTGTAAAGTGAACATATGCGATATTTGCGTGATTTTTTACTTGTTGAGTAAATGAAGGTTGTTTCAAGTTGTTTTCGGTAACGAACTCGTTAACCGGTAAAAACAACCACTAAAATGACGAATATACCAATCCGGAGCTATTCTCTAGTTATTCCAACCAAACCTGGTCATTTTGTTTGTCTTAATGCCTGAGATGCTTTTAGCGACTGCAACTGCATCATATACACAAATCATCGTAGAACTTTATGTCTCACAGGCGTGTCTCTGTTGCATTTCTCAAACTCGCCCGTGGCAAAATGTCCAGCAGTCGGGAGTATCGGAACTTATAGTGCACCTTAACCCACCCAGACAAGGTGCATTGGACAAGTGTTCAATTACTTCCACAAAACCCAATTTCAGAAGGCACTAGGAACTCGGTGGCAATAAATCTTTCTATGATGACTTCATCACTGTGGTGGTGGATTTACCCTTGTAACTGATGAGATGATGGTCGAGACATTTGTAATCGGTAATATTAGATTTACCTAGGACTAAATATTCGGCACTTTTCGATATCACTAGATTTTGAAATTTTGTTCATTTTGGAAAAATCCGCCTGCTTCCTCTTCCATCAATGTCTTGCATTATGTGGAATCAAGAGATAAGTATCGGAGGAACTTGATCACATCGCATTCTTCAATTATGTTGGCAACTTTGCACTCCACAAAAGTACAGGAGTAAGTCAATAAATGCTCATTATTTTGCCCCGTTTACTGCTTTCGATATTAGGTGCTTCGTATATTGCAAGGTTGTTTTTCAGTATGAGCGATTGGCTTCACTGTAACGTTTGCTTTCGTCTTCCGAAAGAGAAAACCGATGTTCCGTTCTTCTTCACGTCATGCGGGCATGTCCTGTGTGGTAACTGCAATAATACAGGTAAATCTGTTAATCTTTAATCAGCCGATCGGGTTGCTGTCGGTTTTTCCCGACAAAAGTTCGATTTTTCACCTTTTCCGGCAAATGGAATTTTCCGGTAACTGGAATTCGGCTTTTTTTCCGGATATTTTCTGCTCAGACTAGTCAATGTTTTTGAAGTTTATTTAGTCGTAACCGCAAGTTGGTTTTCGTAAATATCAATTGTTGTTTACAGCATGACTAATATTTGTAAATAAAACGTCTCTCTCATTGCCGGCGATTGGCCGTATCAAAGAGAAATTTTTTTTATTCCTTTGCAATAAAAATTTCGTTCTCACTAAATGCCCTCAGGTGGTAACTGAGGAATATTTTTGAAATTTATTCGATCTCAATCGTCTTTCGGTTTTCAGCCAACGATAAACAAAATAATCGTACCTATATTTAAGTAGATATTCACCTGCGAAAGTATGTGATAGCTCAATAGGTAGATCAAAACAGCGCTAAAGGTGTTTTTAGAAAGAAGTAGTATTATGTAACTCATTTTAAATGAGGTGATAGTTTCCCATCTTTGGGGATAGTTGGGTATCTTTGTGGGTAAAAATTGTATAGTTGGAATGTGACAGTTGAAAAAGGGATTACTTGAAAATATCGAATTTTTACTGAAAGAAAATTTCTTCGAAAATTTATTTATTTCTTATTTAACTCGTCATACTCATCTTTTTAGTTTTGCAACGTTTTGTACCCATTATTTCTATTATTATTACCGTTCAATAAAAAAAAAGATGGATAAATAGTGCTCTACATGTAGATGTCTTAATACGGTAATAGGAATGAAGTAATGGTAAATGTTGTAGCTGCTGTGATGAGTATAGGATTTTATCAGTAATATATATCCATAAAAATTGATAGAATATAGAAAAATATAACTGCCAAAAACATGAATATATGCTTTAAGTTTATTCTCTTCTATTAAAGTATATGGTATAGAATATATAGAAGTTTGAAAGTGGCTACTATATAATTATGATTTATTCATCGGTATTACGTAGGCTTCAAACCTATTCAATGAAAATATTGAACAATTTTATTATAGAGCATGTTGGGAAATGCCTCGTTTGTGGTCACTCGATTACTCTACTCCAAATCAATCGAAATATGCGATCAGATGTGCAGATATTCTTCCGAGATCCTAAAGATCTCCTTAAACGTTATGTGGAAAATGTGATTGCAGTTCTTGATTTTCAGAATGGTCATCGTACCAGGCTGAATAAGGCTCAACTTGAACAGGTTCCCTCTTTCATGAAATTTTCGTTGATGAAATTTCATTCGTTCAGCGAAAATATTATCACCTCCACTACAAACTCATTTTTTTCTCTCTTATTTAAAATAATATCGGCAAAGTTGAGTCGACTTTTTTCCATATTCCACATCATCAATTTCTTCAAAATTCATGGGATACGCTAAAAGAATGTAAAGGTCTTATCTTCTAAAAATTTTCGTTCGGGATCATTCGAATCACTTTCAAAGAGATCATAATTTCTTGGATTCCGAAAGCGGGGAATATTCGCAAATGTTCGTAACTCTGAAGAAATTTATTCGGACGCATCAAGAAATCCGGGGTACCAAATCCTAATCCTAATTGCTTCATATGAAAATAAGCAATATTGGTCATGTTAGTAAAAGATGTTTTATTGATCTTATTGTCGCTGTTCATTTACTGTTATTTTCGATATAAGCCATTTTGTATTTACTGGATCATTATATTTTCCATTTAATAAACTTTAGTGAGCTTCAACTTAACTTCAATTAGACGCATAGTTGTTGAAAAACGAATCCTGGTTTTATGCATATTTGGAATTTCCCAGATTTTTCCATTTTTCTATCATTTTCATATTTGAAACTGCAATAATTTTCTCTTCTAAAAACTTTTTATATTTTCCTAAGTTTAAAGAGATAGAAAAGGATTTTTTTTTTCACATTTATTTCTATTGCATTCACTAAATATAATTTTATTTAACGAGTAATATTTCATTTCATAGAAGCGTAAAGCGGCAAAACTCATCGAATATTCACGTGCCGAACTCAACAATAGAACACAGGAGACGAAGTATATTATTTATTCTGCTGCATTGTTTTCTTAATCGTTGATTTTCTTTGGCAAGAATTTTCTGTGGAGTCTTTAATTGGGAGTCATCGGCGAGATGATGAGAGGAGGCAAGAAGGGGGGTCTCTTTTGACGAGGAAGGGCGAAATTTTTTTTGGGGGGGAGCTGAAAAAAATTTATTTTTGAAATTTGATGCATTATTGCGCCATTCGTAAAAAGTATGTTGGTCTTTTAGTTTTTAATGGGTCTTTTTTTTTTTCTGATTTCAGTATAGCATAGCAATGAATTTATATTGTTATGAAGATATTTTTACAGGAAATTAGCGGCTCAAATGGATGCACTACGAGAGGAAACCGATAAATTAAGATATCGTTGCCAAAAGCTGGAAACTTTGTACGTAATAAATATTTTATTTTATCATTTTTAAGGAAAGACAAAAGAGAAAGGGAAAGAGAGAGGAAAAGATAAAAATTTTTTAAAAGTTTTTTGAAATTTTTTAAATTTCCTTTTTTTTCTTCAAGGGATTTTCCTTATTTGATGCATTCTCTCTTTAATTAAATACAAAATCTAATTTAGGATAAACGAATATGAAACACAAAGCTGCCAGAGAATGCGAACACCGAGGTTATCAAAAAGGAGTCGTTCGTTCGGTTCAGCTGGTAGGTTTTTAAATTATTCGTTGGTCACTTTTGACGTTAAAAAAAAAGAATGACCACATTTGCTTATCAGAGTGACCACTTAGCATTTTCTATTTCATATGCCATACGTTGGGCACTTCATTGCTTGTTGTTTCGATTGTTTTGGTGGTGGTCATTAGCATTGTCAACTCCGAGATTTCAAGATTTCAGGTGAGAAAAGGTAGTCGGCTAATTTAAAATTGCCAAAGATAGTCTGTGATTTATGCTCCGAAACGGTTTAGAAAATTTTTTTTTTGATTATATCAGCTGTAAGAGTTATGAATTTGGTGCTTAAGCATCTCAGCAGAATTTATAGCTGAGCAATTTGTTAATTGGGGGAGTTGGGGGGAGGGAAGGGGGATGATAAGAGAGGAGGTTGCCATCAACGATCTTTTTTAAACCATGCTATTGTGGTTATTTGCTTCTTAAAACTTGAAAGGCACTAGAAGAGGAATTTCTTTTCTCGACGGATGGTTTCTTTCTACTTCTCATCGCATCAACGCGCCATTTCTTTCAAAATTTAAGACCAACAAGGGGCGTTGGTTGCGTGAGGAGTGCATTTGAAATAGGAAGGAGGTTTTAGCAACAGTTATAAGGGAACGCCTTCGGTTTATAGAAGGATGCGTGTCAAATGTTTCATGGTTGATCTTCTACAGGGTCGGGCGGTGTTCATAGTCGATCCTTACTGGATTTTTCGTTTCCCGCTTCCAACATCCCGAATACGAAATATCGCTCAAAGGTTTGTGACCCTTTTCATTACCCGGAACTGTGGATTTGGATTTGCCAGAGGTCTTAAACTGCCGGAAATGTTGATCTAGGAGTTATCAGTGATTTGAAAGGTGATGTTGGGATTGAACGAAGATTGACTTGTTTGCAGTCTGAGGATAGTTGAGAAATTTGGAAGGGCAGGCAGAGGGGCTATGGGATAGCTCTGATGGTCTCTTAATTGGGACTTCATATTAGAGTGTGGAAATTTAGTGGAGGAATGCATAGAGTAAAGTTTTCATTAACAAAGGCATTATTTGGGGAAAAAGCGTTCGATTCAATGAGCGCCGATTTTTGAAGTAAGCAACTGCTAGACAATTCAAGAGCATGTGGTGTTTTTTTTTTTTTTTTTTTGCTGATACTTTGTTTGGTGACTCTTCTTCCTTCTCTCTTTTTTTTACCTGGAAGCTTCTCGTTTTTCTTACTAGTATTCCATAAAGCTCTCATGAAAACAGCAAATGGAGCACCTGTTTCTTGAAAGCGTTAATATGCGGTGAATTTTTTTTAGCCCTTTATAGGGTTTCGCAGTTGCATCTTCTCTTAAGGAGCCATTTTCAGGGAGTTTAAGGTGCTTATGAGGCTTTATTGTTTCAAAAGTTTGCCGCTGTATTTCTGAAATATTCATTTTCTTCTATTTTTATGTCTCATTAAGCGTCATTCCTCGGCAAGGAAAGCTTGAAGGGTTCTTTCATTATCGCGGTGGTATTGTATTTTTATTTATTTTGAAAAACAATGGGATCAAGTGAATCGTTGCCAGTTTTTTTATTTAATTCAAATTTTTGAAAGGGAGGAGGATTGAAGCAAATTTATTGAGGAATATACTAGCGAGATTAATATTTGCATATAATTTCTTTTTCCCATTTTACTTCTCATATTGAGTCAGCAGCACTAGAGGAATTTTAAAGGGTTTTTCGAAAAGTCGCCTTAATTCGGCTTATTGATCACTTCATCATTTTTCGTTTAATTTTGAATCTTTTTGATTATATTTTATTGAATGGAGCATCGTGGAAAGTCAAATAATGGGGGACTTTTAGCGTTCAGAGATGAAGAGGCGTAGTGAGTCGTTGGAGCTCGCGTCGAACTCGTTGGTGAACGAGAGTACGGAGCAAAGTTCGGCTATGACGGGCAGCATTTTGACAACTCCCTATATTTTAGGCGTGAAAAATTCGACTCATTCCGAGAGGTATCAGTCTTTTCCAGTCTTAGTTACTAATACCGATATCTACTAATGCCCTTTTCTTAATTGCTGAAAAAGGGTCATTTAAGTTCGACTTTGATGTGTGACATGTTGATGCATATGTATAAATATAAACATAAGTATAAATATAAATAATAATTGCAAATATAAATATAAGTGCTAATATAATATAAATATTAATATTAATATAAATAAGATGCATATATATAATATAGTATTATATAATATTGTATTATGTTATGTACTCTGTTTTATGTGATCCTGTATGATTTAATCGCACTTGTCTTTATTCCACGAAGTGATAGACGAATGAGCTGCATCGTTGTAACCAGTAGCATATATTGGTCCTACTGAGGCCGTTGATTTATGTAAATAGTTTATACATGGAATATTTCATATGAAAGTCTAATAGGAGACATGAGTTGTATTAGTTGCTAGCGATATGGAGTCATAGATCCACGATCTTTTTGCGGAGAAAATTTCCATCATTATGATCGGGATTGTGGATTTATAATTGATTTTTTATTGGAATGATGGTTAAACAACGAAAATCCTCATTCATATCCTTTGTCTCCGTCTTAGAATAAATAACTTATCAATAAAATGCAGAAATTCTTCAAAATATAACGACTATAAATGTTTGCGATGAGATATTGATCTGTATGTTTCATGTCTTTTGGCTGACGTCTTATTTCTATGTCTACTTGCAGGATGCATCGCAGTAGTGCATGTGAAGGTTATCTCAGGCAACCGTTTGTCTTCTAAGTCTTGATTATTAGTACGCCTTTATGCTGACTTGTAAATCTACTCGCTTTGATTCGTATGGCCGATTGTTTTTATTTCCGTGATGAACGTTTCCGCATGTATTTGATTTGAATACCCTTAATCTATCCGTTGTTTGTCCCTTTCTTATTCTTTTCGAGATAATCTTCCCAATTTTTTCTGTGTTTTGGATATTTGCATTTGCATATTATTTTATTGTTTATTTTTCTGACATATGTTTATACCTATATAGCATTTGCTCTACATTTTGAGGTTCTTTCATATAGTAACACCAAAGTAACGTTATTTTTGTGCTATTGGGCGCGTAAACTATCGTCTTTGAATGCAACAGAAATTGCCACCGAAATTTAATGGTGATTAGGGCTGAGCATGCGCATATTTCTAGGTGCAATATAATGGTCCCATTTTTTGGATATCTCAAATAATTTAAGAAATTTTGAAAGCAATGCTTGAGTGAAGTTGGCTTCCGGTTGAGGCCGAACCATTTGCTGATGGCTATGGCTTAATGTCATTTCTGTTCACCACGGAGTTGGATTTAAATCCGGACTCGCAAAAGTAGCGCTAACTCCTAAACTTTCAGCCACTCCGTCCCATCCAAGAACGAGTGCATAGTTTGGGTACATATAGGTTAGGTTATGGTTCATAGCAAGCTCGAATGTATTTCATAATTTCAGCAAACTTTTCTGATTTAAGGCAAATAGAAGCATGGGCGGGGGGCGATTGCATGTGTGAGTGTTATCTGGGATAGTATATTGCGATGTTATGATGGCCGCCAACTGGAGATCGGGACCAGATCAGTTTGAAGTGTGATCTTAAGATTGCTAAAAACTCGTGGTGATTGAGTTATGCTTTTTCTTTTGAATGTGGTATTTAATTTTTGGTCGTTCATTGCGTTTTATGATGCGCTGCGAGATATTCACAGGGAAAGTTGGCGAATTAGTGAACTATTTGGAGCTGGGCGGGGGGGGGGGGGGAGGGAGCGTGGCGGGAGAGATAGGTTATAGCTGTCATTGCTTTTTGCGTCGAGAGAGTATGTTTATATCTTCTTGTTGGGAAGTATTGATTATCGAAAGATATACAATCTTGTGATCGTGCTTCTCGTTTAGCGCTAAACTTGTGTTATAATTTTCTTTCCTAAACTTAGTTATCTTATTTGACAATCAGTTAAATTACTTTAAGTTAATTGCTTTAATAACTGTTAACTTGTATTTATCGATTATCTCAGAAGTGTTTTATTTCTTTTCAATGATGAAAAATTGCTTATTGATGAGAGATTTTACACAATGTGTTTAGTCTGTTTATTATTACTCGTTTATTGCTTTTGGTCCATTATATAACACATTTATTTGATATACAGTTTATTTACATAATAATGAGAAATAACAATCATATTCGATGATGTACGCTTCAATTGTTGAATAAATATAAATTCATCTGAAAATATTCGACAAATGAAAGATCCAAATATTTCGTTATGTATATTTGGGTCGATATACCCTTAATATTAACGAAAATATTGAAAGAACCAACAATTTTTAGAGAAATTTAAAAGGCATTTGTTGAGTTAAATGTGATAATATATTTATATAGGTTGGATGCTTATTATGATCATGATGGGCGACTTCTATAAAATATTCATAAATAATTAATCAATATTTCGTTGATACGTTGATTAAAAAATCAATCAATATTTTATTGATTTTCATCAGAAATCAATCAATACTTCGTTGAATGCTGAACAGGACTACGTTAAAGTTGTCTACATATACAGCAGTTATGAAATATTGAATGAAACTAACTAAGAGTAAAGAGAAATGCTTAATAGAGTAGTGACAACGGAAGAAGCAAATTGTAACTATTAGGTGATTGATTCGATGCAGAATCAATTCAACGCTTCACAGTTAATAAATGGACACTTCGAAAAAGATGATGTGGAAACTAATATAGCTGGATTTAATGAATTTGACTTTGATTAATTTGGGTGAAAATGTCTATAATTAACGGACCTTATATGCGTGAATGCTGAAAGCGAACATATTGAACTTGATGAAGATTTGAGTGTATATTGCGGAAACGAACAAATGCAGCGAATCCACGCCATCCTCGTCGATATTCAATTTCTTTTAGTGGCGCCTTTAATGATCGATTAATGACGATAGCTATGACCGTCGAGGAATTTTAATGCAAATGTTAGAGCATAGTGTATATTGTTATTAATCTAAAATTTTAGTAAGGAGAAAAATTTTTGCATAAATTTTTCTCATTAAGAAAAATTTGCATTTAAATTTTTTTGCCAATTCATTGTGGATATATTAATTACGAAATTTTAGTTTATAGTAAAGTTTGAATTTTTCAATTAGGCAATTTTATCATATCAAATGCCCATTATGCAAATTAGATCAAATCACTCATCAATATTATCAAATCTAAGGCATATCGAATCACTTCATTTATTACGCTTTTATTTTATCAGCACGTTGCCGATTCATTACGTCCTTAGAAACTAAATATCAATGAAGTCTTTGCTTATATAAATAAACTTATAATTCAAATTCAAGCGGGAAATTTATTTCCGTTTCATTTGTTGCGATAAATTTGCATAATTAAAGCAATACTTACATTTATAAAATATGCTAATTTAGCATAATATGGTAAAGCTGTAGAGTTCGCATAATTGCAATCGAATAGTTGTTGTGGATCGATTTGATTATTTATCGACGAATCTCCTGCCCAACAATACGTTTGGCCTGTATTATATCAAATATAACGCATTGAGGAAAATTGAATTTATTCAACAGTACGTATTGATCGGCCTCAAAACCAAATTTTCCACATTCAAGAAAAATTCGACAATGAGCTGAAAATTTTAAAATACCAGGATATTTCTATTCAGTGAAATGAATTCATTCCAACAATACTAGTTGCCGGCTTTTTTTTGAGAGAGAGAGAGAGAGAGAGAGAGAGAGAGAGAGAGAGAGAGAGAGAGAGAGAGAGAAGAATCTTACATTAAAAACGATTTAGAAAGTATTAAATAAAATTAATTCAGTATAAGATGAAAGATTTATCTAAAATTCATAGAGCATGAAAAATATTTGAATGTAAATAGATGACGATATATCGAACGATATATGATAAACGTTATCACCCTTATGATCTCATATCAGAAATGCTTCTCTCTATATTCGATTCTATGAAAATGTGATATTCGATAGGGATGTTTTAAAAGTCGTTCATTTTTCTAAATTTTATTGTCGAGGTAAACATCGTTGAGCATAGTCTCATCATGTTTCACCATGAGGTGATACCATATCACATACTAATGATTTGTTTGGTTGATCACACAGAAGGCTTCTTCGAAGGGGTGGAGGGAGAGGAGGAGGGGGAGGGGGATGGACAGTGTTCTCAATGGCGATCTTGATATGGAGCAATTCTCCAATCGTTTTTCCCCTCTACATTTCTCGCTCGCTTCCTAATATCGCTTTCCGACGAGGATGCTTCGAGAACATGCCGTTGACTTTTTAATCGGGCTCTGTCTCGGGACATATCGCTTCCTGATAGGAGTATCGTCGATAAAGACTTCCCTCCTCATGAAAAAATTTAGGTTTCTGTGGCAACTTGGCTCGCCTATCCCATTCATTCGCTTTCAAACTACTCCATTCGAGAGCATTTCTCTCTCATGAAAACTTTCCTCGGGGAGCAGATTAATTGAAATATTATATCTAAGCCAAAGTACCTATTAATTTCGAATTTTTCTTAAATTTCAAAAAAACAAAGTGAAGATCCAATAATTAGAAGTTATCTTTTTATCACTGATAAACCTACTAAATTCAGAGTACGGCAACATATATAGAGCACTCGATGTAATATTTGCTTGCTCACAACCGGAAATTTGTGTTTCATTGTTCAAATACGCGCTTTCCATCTGAAAATAAATTGATTTTTACAGAAGATCACAACGATACCACTAATTTCAAACATAGACGAAACGTTCATAGTGAATTGATAAAAGTTGGGCAAGAATGAATGATAAATCAATTAGAACACGGTGAACTAGTGGTCACTTATCAAAAATGATTGGCGATTAAATGACTGACCATTCGACGGGTATTTTCTCAAGTAAATATATTTGTTTTGTTGGTTAGAGCATTTAGTGATCAACAAATTAAGCTAAGTTAAATCTCGCAAACTTAATTGGCAAATTAATCAATCGGAAAATCGATTATATCTACGATTATATGACTACTAATAGTAGATATATAAATAAGCGGATATAAAATTACATAGAGGAATATCGCTAAAAATTATTAAATTAGTTCAAAAAATTTCATCGTTTTAATCTGTTTGCTTTATTACATATTCTATTACGCCTAATATTAAATGCTCTATCGTAATTGAGTCGTTATGCTCATAAAAACAAAACAAAAATTGATATATTTTATAGAAGAGTACCAAAGTAATACAACGAATATCGACTACTTTAGCATATTCTAAAAGTTTGGTGGGTACCAATAGTGGAGCAAACTTCGGAGTGAAATTCATTTAAATTCCATCGCTATTTATTTTTCTCTTCTATTTCCAAGACTTTCGTATTCAATCAATTCCACTTTGTTCCGCTATATTTTGATTGTCACAGCAATTCTCTTCAAAAAAAAAAAAAAAAAAAAAACAGTACAAAAATAAATAAATAAATAAATAAATAAATAAATAAATATAAAATAAATAAATAAAGCAATCCAACCGGTCACAAACTTTAACACTTCGATGAATGAAAACTCAACAATACTTTCAATACTTTCATCCAAAAATAATTCTTAATAAATATGCTTATTAGTAAATCTTATTTAAGTGTTATACGAAAATTTACATAAAAGAAATAAAATCGCCATTTACTACGACGAAACGAAACAATTGATCACTTTGATAAGTTCATCGCAAAAAAAAACCCCCCGCTAAATTTAACAAATCACATTCTAATTTATCCTAATATTAAAGAGTACTTTTCAAAATTTTACTTACTATTTACTTCAAAAAAAAAACCATTTTTTCTGAGTAGTTTAAAGAATATATATAAGACCTCTATTTTCTTCGTCTTTCGTATATGAAATTGCTAAATTCCTAAATTTTTGAATAATAAATTATTTTAGAATTTTTGAATATTTTAAATACCATCATATGAAGTGCGTCATCCGTTTAAACGACCTATTGAATAACGATCACCCCTTTATTTAGGATATTTTTCGACGCTGAGAGAAAAAAAGGAATGAAGGATATATCTTTCACCTTTTTCATTTCCTGATATAAGATAGCTTATAGGTAAAAAATTTAGTGTGCCGCAGAAATGATTCATTTAATATGCAAATTTCATCGTTGCTAACGACTTTAAATTTCAACGCATCAGAAGAACCACCAATGAACACTTCAAACATGGATATTTCGAGCGAAAATATGCATAACTTAGTGTTAATTTCAAAAGTTTCAAAGAGTCAAGTGATGAAAATTTGAATCCCAAAAGATCCAAAAAATTTTGCTTTGGATAATGTTGAATAAACAATTCCGGATAGGGCAAAATTTTTCGATCATACACTCTTTGTTATCTTAGTAATGCAGGGTCCAATTAGGCAATCGGCCAAAGTATTTGGTCAACTTGGCCATTCAAAAAATATTCCAAGAGAAAAAAATGATCATGAATTTCTGCAAAAAAAAAAAAAAAAACTAGAGTCCTATCAGCGAATCACCTGAAATAAATGGAAATCCAATAAACGCTCCCGAACATCATCCTATAGTGACTCGATTCGATCATTTTTATTCTATCTAATTTAATTTCCTTTCATTAACCGATGAAAACAAAACCGATTTTCACCATCCACCTTAACCGATATCGTAGCTCACTAAACATTTTGCCCGTCAGACTGTACTTGATTTGATTTTATCTGTCCACAATTTTATTCTCCATTCTGTCCATTAACAGTGGCAGTGATTTTAGTTTTGTCCATCGGTGACAGTTCTTTTTCAATCTTGTCCAACTGTATAGCTTAAAAATCATTTTGTCCATCCGACTGTATTGGTTCGATTTTATCCGTCGATAATTTTATTCCCACTCTCTCCATTAACATTGGCGTCAATCCTGGTTTTGTCCATCGGTGACGGTATTGTTTCCAATTTTGTCCAATTTTGTCCAACTTTTCATTCATGTATTTCTCCTATAAACCTATAAACCAAAGATTCAACAGTGCATTCCTCATATACACCTGTAACAATTAACCGCTCTATCTATAGCAAATCATTGAAAATGCCGAGATGCAAAAGAATCGAACTGATTCCCACCTAGTTTATGCAAAAAAAAGAGAGAATATTAAACAATGCAAAATGATCGTCAAATATATAACATTGCAATTAAATAAGAAATAATATTATTGTTAAACAATAAAAGTCATATAATACGGTATGCTGAGCAAATAGTCAAAATTCGTGAAAAGCTCAATATGCGCTCAAATGATGCAAATCCATCCCTCCGTACCCCATTTCCGCTATCACCAAATTCCAACGTTCGAAGCTAAGCAACAGTCTATCAGTGTAGCACAAAGAAATCCCTAGTCTAAAATTTCACCTCCCCTTTTAAAAAGGTATTAAATTCAGTGCATTAATCAAAACCCCACCCACCTAATTTAATTTCAGGTCTTGCACAACGATGGTAATTTTGAGGTCTTGTATAAACATTACGATACCTCACTTTTATAGACAGCAATACTTAAATATTTCAAATTACCAGCAAAATATTAGTGAAAAAACACAACAGCTTCAAATGCATCGTCGATGTTTAATTAGTCACAACCAATATTCCACACTCTTTTGATCATCTAATGACGGAAAAGGCCCTCAAGCACTTTACAATCGAATATCACCTTAACACCTTATCAACTTATTAACCTGCAAGAATATCATCTGCTATAAACATAATAAGCGAATACGCCAGGTACACTGAAAAACTGACAATGTGAAGGCAAAATTTAAACGGAAAGGAAAAACAATTTATAAGTTAAGAGCGAAAGTAAGGCAGTAACGAAAATAAACATCGTCCTCTGCCTTCAAATGCGTGGAAACGACTCAAATTAAGAGAGGTAAGGCTTTCCATGGCAACAACGACGGAAATTGAGAGCACTGGAAAGGAACGAGAAACAAACGATTCAGCGACGAACCATCTGCAAACATTTAACAAAGATAAACAATCGAATCATCTTCCACCATAAAATGTTTGCAACGGAACTCAGGGAAATGGGAGGAACGAAGAATGAAGGAGAGGTGGGGGAGGAGAGCAAAAAAAGAACTTCCACGAACCAAATCGAACATAGGAAGCGGCAGGGCAGGCACAACCTAAAAAGCTTCCATGATCAAATCCCATCCAGTGAGGAATCCTCCACAATATTTCACCTTCTCACTATCCGAACCTTGTGCCTCCTATACGTTCAAATTTTTCGTCATGATTGCATAAAAGTGACCGCCTATATCACTCGACCCTTCGAACCCCTCCTCACTCAACAACTAATATTGCAAAGAACTTTGTTGAAAGGATCGTAAAAAAGAATAACATTTAGTATGAAAGTCAGAACGTTTGAGAAAACAAAAGAGAAGAGAAAGCATCTAGTAACGCTAACAAGAGCATTCCTCAAAAAGATCCCACTTAGGGTCATCAATCGGCAAACCAAACTCGAAATTCCCGACCAATGTTGCTATCGATCAAAATCCAAATGGCTCTCCATAGAATGCGTCACCACTTCCGCTCCTTCGATGTCTCCTAACAAATACGCTACAATTAGCTTTATCTAACGACTTTCATCCATAAAATGGGATGGTCGTTCACAATTTCCACCTGGAAATCACCTCCTCCACCTTCCCCTTTCCCCCCCATCTGCCGTCCCGTAACTATAAGCAATGCTGGTACAGCACCGATTATCGTGCGATACCAATTTGCAAGCCTACATTACAGCTCAAACGCTCTTTTCAAATTAGTTATCAAAAAAATGAAGCATATGAAGCTAGCAACCAAATTCTATATCTATGTACCAATGTCCTCTCAAAACGCGATAGACCTTCTGCTCTAAAACTGATCCACATTCCACACTGTTTAAAAACAATTATGGCCTAGAGAAATCCTTCACATAAACTGCTAATGTATCGCATCAATACTGCAGAATATAAAGCTATACTATCAGCTATATTGAATGAATCTTATTCTTTCAGCAAATTATACGCATTTCCTGCAATTACCATTCAAAAGAGACGTAGTAAGTTGGCAATCAAAAAGATCAAAATGTGAACGCAACCTTTCTGGTGGTGCCGATTTTTTGACGCCAAGTATGTCAGGGGTGGTGAGAAGATGGTCGGCGATAACCGGCTCGGCTCGATGCCTCCACCAGCAAAAACCGCTGCTACGTGCTTTAGTGAAGTGCTGCGACCCGCCGAGTTAGGATGCTGGAAAGACATCATAATACTTGTCTGGCTAAAGCCCGTGGATGTAATTTCCACTGTAAGGGATGTAATTTCCTTTCTGAATTCGAAAAAGCTGTGGCATATCCCTTCCAGAAGCACTGAACACAACTGTTATCACCCCCCTCCCCTACTGAAAAAACACGACTGCGATCTTTCGGCTAGGCGAATTTATGTGGTGCCCTATTGAAAACCCTAGATTTTGACAACCGTGTCATAAAATTCTTCGCAGCACCCCTCCCCACCTCCTTCCGATTCACTTCATAGCAAAAAAATCTCTGATAACCACATCATTATTCCTTCGAACCTAAGAACACCAGAAAACCAGGCGAATTATAAAAGCGAGCAGAGTTCTATGTAAGAAATTAATATCCATGGTTGAACCTTGCGCCAAAATGATCTCAAAATTGCAACGACTATGAGTTATGAAGAAGATACTATCCACCATTTATATCATTCATACTCCTTCAGATCCTCTTCTATATATTCGATCATGCAATGAAGAGTGGGAGAAGCTGAGAGAGGGCGACAGGAGGTGAAGAAGATGAGGGAAGAGAGAGGAAAAGGCTAAAAAGCTCAAAAATATTCGAATGGGACGATACAACCATCCCGTATTTCCTATAAGAAATTTGCACAGCTAAGAACGTAACAGCAAACGGTGTCTCCTAAACACTCCGATACAAAGCAAGTACCCCTTCAATGCGTTGCACCAATCCAACTCGCCTCCTGCAACTATTATCTATGCGCACAAACAAAGTGAATATCACCATAATTCGAAGGTTATTACTCTTTCAATGTGCCAAATGTCGATGAAAATATCACTGGCACATCCTTTCTTCAAGTATATTAATGCATCACGTTAAACATTTAAAGAACAAATAATAGAGTTTATCAAAACGAGTAAGTCTTTCAAACGTTCGGCGAAAAAGCTCTCAAAAATAAGGGGATAACTTCAGAATTTAGAAATTTGCTAGCCCTATCTCAAAGCTATGTATTGATACCTTAGAATGTTGAATCATAACAAAAGATAAACCAATTTTTGGCAATCGCTATTCGGCGTGCTTGTTGCAATGAAAGAACTCTCCAATGAGCTCCGCACACATCGCTCCTTACATCCTAAATATTAGCAAAATTTCACCTAAAATTCCACATAATATCAAAGAAAACGTCTAGTCTAAAAAAAGGCAGCTTATAAAGGACTAAGAAATCGGCTGCTATTACCTATTCGTGGTTCAATTTCGTATACAATAAAACATTAAAAAAAACAATGTTGCTCCTTAATATATCAAAATAGCTCAAAACAATTCATTTGATTTCAATCAAATGTCAATTTTTTTTTTTTGGAAAATTGCAGATTATTTGGAAATTTGGAAATTCCAGGTGGGAACCCTGTATTCCAGTTGAAAATCATTCTCATTATCAAAAAGCGAGTGAACCCCTCCCCCCTCCCCCCCCCCCCAATTCAAGGAAATCCGCAAAGAACAAACCATTTCTTCGTGCTGATGTAGATGTTTGAATTTGCTGACGAGCTCCCCTCTCGTAGTTATCGATTCTAAAGAAACCGTTTGGAAATCAAACCTTCTAGAACCAACTATAAAAATGGAAGATTTGTTTATAAGAATCAGAGATCATTAATGAGTGCATCCTCCATTGATTTCTGCCAAATTGAACATAAAACCTCGGACCTTTGAAACAAAATTCACAAATTTTCACCCCTTCGCCTAAGAATTTACTAACTTCCACTTCCCAAGTGCTTAGTTGTAGGTAGACAGCACTTCTGCTTTCCTATTTTCCTCATACAAGACTCTAGCAGTCATAAATGATCCGGACAATGACAACCTGGAAGCAACCATCCGTTTCGAAATGGCACATATAATCGAGCGTATTTCCACTGAAAGCACACGTCGTGGCGCAAGCTTACTTAGAAAAATCATCCAAAATGCCATTTTCTATTCATTTGCTCTCACCCCTGCTCCAACTAAAGCTTCGACGACTACTGTTGAACTTACATCCTCTCCCTCTACTCGTTTTTCAATTACATCCTCTAACAAATAAAAAATGATCGCAGCTTACATGGATTCCAATTTTCGGCACTGTTGTCGCAGCTTCTCGAGTTCTTCTTGCAAGGTCTTTCGCTCTTCTGCCATTGCTCTAGAAGCTTCAGATTATAGATTGGTGATTCGCCCATAGACGATATATAAACAGACTGATTTTGTTCCCGAAATACGAGACGGGCCATATTCTCAACAAAATAGTGTCTTAAATAGTAACTAATCACAATTTACTTCTTAGAGAAATAGCAAAATCGCATACGAATCTGATCGGGCAAATATTTCAGAAACTCCGCTCAATCGGAAAATGATTCTAGTATTTAAACGGACCAATACTAGAAAACGGAAAACTAACTAACTTTTCAATGTCTGTCTTTTTTTTTATCTCTGCGCGTGCAGACGCAATCATCTTTGCTGCCTTGCACTGCTGAAAAAAAAAAAATTATTAAAAGAGAAAACAGTGAGACATCATCCAAACTGTTCGCCGCTTTGAACATATCCAAATATACAGGAAGAATAACAATAAGGACTGAACCCCGCACGTTTATGCATATATATACCTTACCTACCTGCCAATAATCCCTGCTCCCTATATATCCGCTTTGGAAAGCTACGAACTCCATAATCGCTTCTTCCTCCAACATAGGCTCCGATTTCTAAATGACCCACGCTGGGCCCATTTTCCGGATGAGTGGAATTCGGAAAGGACCACAAAAGTTGAGATGTAAGAACACGTTAACGGGCGGAAAATAAAGATTTTGTCGGGGAGCCTCATTCATCTCCGCAAAATGTGCGTCTTCCTCCCCCACATCCCCCCTCCATTCACCTTCGAATAAACTCCTGTTTCAAATTCGCGGAAGCATAAAACTCTATCTCGACTATGCGTCCACTTTGGAAAGGTGCTCCTAATTTTTTGCTCACCACGAGATAATGCAACGAGTACAGAAATTTTTCAAGAAAACCTAAAAGCATATAGGCTTTCCAAAGCCTAAAGTATGATTTATCACCTTCGCACAGGCAATCAACAACCTACTCCTTGCGGACTTCCAGAAGCCTGGACCCTCATCACTGTTCGGAGGACTAGCTATCGCCTCCGCGGGACACTGCTCAACATTAAGACCTGGTAGTAAACTCTAAAGCGGAGTGGTCTAACTCAACTTCTAACACTGAAAAAAGCAAATACAACGGAAGTTCACCTATACTATATTCCTGCAGGTATTTTTTTCCATCATATTTTGTGAAGAATATCACAATAAAGACTCAAGAAGAAAAGGAGAGAGGTGGCAGCACAACACGGTAGAATGCACATAGTGTCACAGCAGCATTACATCGTAAAGGAGCGGTGGTCATTCATTGAAACTTTCCCACTCGCCAATCTTCTAAAATGGTGGCTGAAATAAAGCATACCTGTTCTTGGCGAGCATTATGCAAACGATTACGATGACCGGATTGAAAATTAAGCACAGCAGTGACATTTTTCACATACTGCTCAAGAAGATCTTTTGGATCCCGGAAAAAAGAAGAACATCCGCTGGTAATTTGTGGTTAATTTCCAACAATTTCGCCCAATGTCCACAAACTCGGCATTGTCCTGTTTGTCCTGAAAAAAAAATTACAACCCGAAATAGCTAAACTGATCACAACGTAAGTTCTTATTTACTGAGCTTACAACGCGGATAAAGGTAATCGACTCACCTGTATTACATATCTTGCAGAGAATATGCCCACAGGATGTGAAGAAAAACGCCACTTCACCCCTCACATTCGGTAATCGACAGCACACATTGCAATGCAACCATTCGCCCATCCTGAAATATAAACCTCGAAGTTGGACAATGAAGTACTCAAAAAAGTAGGTACAACACACATGCAATGGCCATCTTATTGCTTGACCGCTCACTCGACTGCCAATAATAAAAAGCGGAACATTATGGGACGATCAAAGGTGATGGTGTGATCAGGGATCACCTTCAATTATCAACCAATAGCATAAGTGACGTGCGATCATTTAGCAGAGTACGTCCCTTCCGGCAAAACTGCAGATCGGTCATGAGAAGAGGATAAAAAGGATGATATATTGATAGAATATCACTTAACTCAATTTTAAAATCCTGCTGCAAGCAACAACGTGATCGCTGTTCAAAAGATTTAAACTGTTCGACGTCTACCTGCAAATTACGACCCATGTAATACTGCTAACTCTTCAACGTTGGCCAGACACAGCAAAACCACCCACTTCTGCTGGCTCCAGAGTGACTGGAGCCTATAAAATAAAGCGGCATTTCGCAACTTGGCGTCAGGGCTATGTCCATTTCACATAGGTAGAATTATGTGTAAAGATTGAAGTCGGACGATTCAGTTTCTATAGTAAGCCTAGGCTTAGAAGTGGAAGTTTCAGTTTTGAAGGATACAGTCTAGGTTTTTTCAGGTTCCGTTACGACCGGAACGACCGGATCACGAAAAAGCTTATCTCCGACTCGTTTCAATCAGACAACCGGATATATAAAA
Organism: Ascaris suum; assembly: GCA_013433145.1. Lineage (NCBI taxonomy): Eukaryota > Metazoa > Nematoda > Chromadorea > Rhabditida > Ascarididae > Ascaris > Ascaris suum. The sequence continues at coordinate 1,654,179 of CM024181.1, forward strand.
CGATTAACTCCTCGACAACTATATCCATACATACACATCAAAGGATTAGCGCTTGAACCTAGTCTTTAATACTGCGCTAACGATCGCGCTTAACGAAAAACCTCACGTTGAACAGAAAATTGATAATGGATATCAAACTCGAGCAACAAACCACAACATGAACCAAATATGGGTTAAATCGGCCTCAGCTACCATCAGAATTGAACTCGGGTTGAAGCTACTAACTATATAATCAATCGGCTAAACACCATGTCGGTTGAGCCAAAGTTAGCCGCGCTTCGAGAACCGGATTTAACTAAGAACAAACTTAGGCTCAGAACTTAACAATGTCAGATCGTTCCGAACTACTCCATCGTTGTCAGCACGCGGTAAAATGGTTGAGGAAATCAGCAAGGTACTCCGGAAACCTGTCCCCGCGGGGCGATATTTTAATATTTAGTTGCACTGCAATTACCCAGTAAAAAACTGTCTAACGGGAAAAAGAGAATCGATCACAGAGAGAGGGATGCAATGAGTCTATTGACTCGTTCCAACGCAAATGAGGAATAAGGCGATTCCATCGCAACAATCGAGAAGATGCCCCTTCGGTAAAGCAATTCCAAGTGGAGATAAAACCTGGGTAACCACATGACCATGTGCGTTTAACCCAAGTGATAACAACAGCGGTAAGCGGCAATATGCAAATGTTTGAAAACAGTCTTGCAAATGAAGTGGTACAATCCACGGGAAATTTTGGAAAGCAAACAGAACTCTTTCAAGAAAAAAAGTGTCGAAGCCTAGAAGGAGTTGTGCGGGGATGTGATATCCCCATTGCCTAGCAGAGTAATGAAATAAAATCCAGAGAGACAGTAGAGGTTCGTATCCTCACTTCTATTGTGTATTTCTTCGCCTGCTTTCTTCCCCGAGCACCGAAGGCGCGAGTCTGTATACATATGATAGTAGTACAGAGGAAATTACGGACTGACTCTGCGCTCATAGACACTCAAATTTTCTTCGAACTTGAACTTTCGGGGGAATTTTTTTTCATTAGATAACATGGCCTAATGCCTAAGCGAAATTTGTTGTTGGACAAAACTCGGGAATAGAGACCTGAAACATTTTTGAAAAATATTTCATCCATTGTTAAGTACCATTGCGGACAGCCTGACTCTCTTCGGTCCTCGATTTCAGAGGAAAATTTTCTTTCATAAGATGATATCGCCTAGTGCCTAGGCTAGGTTTATTGGTGGGCAAAACCCGGGACAAGAACCTGGAAAATCTTTGAAATATTTTTCCTCCATTATTAAGTACCATTGCGGACATTTTGACTCTTTTCAGTCTTCATTTTGATTTTCATTTTAATCTCAGTTAAAATCTTTCAAAAAAAAAAAATCCATTGTGGACTAGTTTCGTTTTTTTTTTTCTACGAGATTTTTTAATGTTTGACTTGAATATAAAATATTTTTTAATTGTGGAGTAAATATTATTGAGAAATTTCTTCTTTCAATTTGTGGAAGCAGCGAAAAAAATATTTCAATAATTTGCTTTTTTATTTTAACGAAATCCGAAAGAAAGCAGGAAAAAATTGGAGAAATTTCTTTCATATTTCAGGCATTTGAGTTTTTTCTTCCTAAATCGACCATTTCACCAGCTTTCCTCCCCTCCCCCCCCTTCCTCCCCTCTCCCTCTCTCCCTCCCCTTCCCACCCCTCGTCGCGCACAAGACCATACGATTGAAAGGCTTTCAACTAAACCACTCTTACAACATACAATCAAATCATTTTTTTTCTTTTAATTTCACTATTGCTGCTGATTTTCAGCTCGTGGCGATTTTAGAAAACTCGCTCTGATGATGTCCTTTAAGGGAGTGATATCCCAGCTGTAATCTAGCCATGGCATAGGCATTCAGCACAACAGAGAAAAGATGACGAAAAAAAAAACCCGAAAGGAAATGATGCAATTATTGTAGAGCTCACATAATAGTTATTATCTTTATATTTTATAATCCACCAACATATTTTTGTTAAATGCTATAGTGAGTTATCTAGGTTCAGTGAATTCTGACCTGATCCAACTTCAACCTAACTCCAACTCCGAATTGATTCTAACTTCAGCTTATCTCCAACTTCACCCTTAATCCAACTCCAAGCTGTTTCTAACTTCAAATTAACTCCAACCTCAACTTTCAATTGCAAACATTAACTCCAACCGAAATGGGATGTTGGCTAAATATGCTCATAGCGTTTCAACGTTCATTTATTATATATTTAGAATATACTGCTGCAGCTACTTGATGGATTAGATTGATTAGATCGATGATTGCGCTATTGCTAATTTCACTGTAAGACTCAAACTTTTCATGTGGGTGAACTCAAGTTCTATTTATGCCATATAATCGGTATCATCAACGAGTGATCAATTACACAATGGCACTTAGCCAACAACGATTTACCGTAAGCACATAAATACACTCCCATGGGGATATACAACAAAACATTCCCTCATACGATGAATGAAAATTTACACTAATGTTTTATGTAAATTTGCAAATAAAAACTTTTAAGTATTTTTGCACGTAAAATTTTCGAGAAGAGAGAGAACTATAAATGCTAATTTCTAAATTCTAATATGAGTGATATTCGCAAATTTCCGGTTTTCATTCTTCTATGCATTCTGGAAATTTACTATGCAAAATTGTATGAATTGCATATTGACGGCGTCTGATCTGTTTATCTGTGTGTCTGGGCGCATGTTTTTCCGTTTGTCTCTACGTGTATTTATATTTGTTCAATTAGAAAGCCAATGACGATAGCAGTAGGAAGCTTGTCGAAAGTAATATACCTCATAGGTTGACTTATTGAACCTCTTATTGAACCTAATTTTATTTGGATTTACCACTTCGAAAAAAAATTTTCGACATTTGAAGGTTTCGAAGAAAACTTGAATGCACTAATCGAGTTACAAGAAAACAGACTCTTCGGGAAGTATTGATCAATAAAGCATTCAATTTGATCACTCAAAATTTGACGGCATTATTCCAGATATTTCTCTTAGTGTTGGTCATTTGTGAAACCGGTTGTTCAAGTAAACGAAATGCCAAAAAAAAAACGCATATTCTACCATTTCGTGTGCTACGAGTCTCTGCTTGTCATTCATTAGCAATGCTGAAGTTTTTTTTTTGTTGCAATTTATATAATGACATGGGTTTGAACGATTTTCGTGTCTTCCTAGCCACATAGGCGCGACTCTTGTTTATGCTAGGGCACTTTCCTATGAACGACAGTAGATTGCGATAACAGCTTTACACTCTCCCCCCCCCCCCCAACCTCCCCATTAAAATAAGTAATCCGGAAATTGTCGTTTTACTGTAGCATACTGTAGACAATTCCAGTATGTTGTTACTGTATTTACAGTATGATTATAGCAACAAATATTAAGTAAAGATGACATCATTTGAACTGATATGCCACGTTTCTTCTTTATATGAAGTGGTTAACAGAGGTTTTCTCACTCCGTTGTATGCACTCAAACTTCATTATTTATTCACAAGCGATTATCCACTCTGTATTTACTCTCCTTACATAAAACATATAAAACATCACTGAATTAAATATGCAAATATCATATAACACAACATAAGAATAAATACTGCATAATATGCAATAACAATAATGCAACTCAACGATAAGCATAAATATTGCACAATTTTGCAAATAGCTCCTTAATTCGATCGCTTATACAAGCTGATCTTCTCATTTTTTTTACGTCAATTGCAGAGGAAAAATTTCAGGTATGAGAAGGGAATTCCAGTATTTTCTAGATGCCTTAAATAAAAAAAAGACCCCCATAACAAATATTTTTTATTTTTACTAACATTATTTATTTTTACTTACATTTAAAAACACATTCTCTATACTTCAACGTCTATTATTTAATTTATTAGTGCCAAAGAATCTTCGCACTCATTATGGAACTTTTCGATAGGCAACATTTTATAAGGTTTTTGATGTGTTCAATGAGCTTATTTTTCGTCCAGACTAGATCATTGTACAAACAATTACGCAATAAATATAATTGCCTTTGAGGTGAATAAATCTTATCGTTAAATGCGTTAATATCGAAGATTATATTGGAAAATGCACATTTAAACGCAATAATACCGGAATTATTTTTATTTATGCACGTTTGTTTTATGCATATAAAATACTTCTTGTATTTATATAAAGTCACCTTTACAATACACAGGTATTTGTGCGATGCCTACAACTTAACCGGAAATTGGCTATCTCAACCGGAAATTGACTATCTCAACCGGAAATTGACTATCTCTAAATCTATACAGATGCATCAATAATATGCAAAATATTATTCACTAGTGATTTTATGCGTAGGCGGCAGGTTGATCTAATCGAATATGAACTAATCGCTCACCTGAATCGAATCAACAAATTTGCAGTTTAAATTTTATAAATTTCTAAAATTTATCATATTTATCACTTAAATGTGTTCACTATTCTTTTTTTTTGCCGCAAATAAAATATCGAAATTTTTCAATTCATTTATAATTTCATTAGAATTCATAGAAAATTTCAAAATAGTTTTGTAATTTGTTAAGAAAAAAAAAAATAAAAACGATCATTTTCCAAATTTTTCATGAAAAAAAAAAACTCAATTTATCATTATTTTCTAAACGCTTATATTCATATCATAGGATTAATTTTGAGAGGAATTCAATTTTTCAAGCGAAATTTTGTACGTCGTTTAATCGCCTCTCGAAATGGTCTAGCGAAATAGAACGAGAGTAGAGGATGTATACATGGTTGCCAATAGAGAAGTGCGAATAGAAATGTCCCATAGCAATCGATTGCAATCGGTGATATTATTAGCAATAATAAACATATCATTGGTAACGTCGAAAAAACAACTGGTAATCCTGCCTTTAAAAAAAATCATTTCATTATTAGTGTTAGATGGAATTGTAGTTGAATGTGTGAAGCTTTCAAAAATTCTAGTCGTGCTACATTCGACGCTGGAGTCTTAAACAACTTCGACTCCGGTATCGACTCCAGAGTTTTGTCCAGCTTTAAAATTTTGAGCTCTTCTTGCTCGAGAAAGTTGCTAATGCATCTAGTTCTTCTGACTACTCCAATTTATAAACATATGTTCTTGAATGAGATCCATCGGCTAAACGAGACATCTCAATTTAACGTTGCTCAATTCACCAATTTTTCTCGTTATAAAAAAAAAAGCATCTAAAATATAAGTGTGCTAATAAAATTGCTATGATATGCGTTTTTTTTTGTCACTTCGTTCAACTCAGAAATTATTTGCATAAATCATCAGCATAATGAAAAATACGCAAAAATTTATGCAAATTTTAATTGACCTCATAAAAATATCGATTAAAAAAATTCATAAATTCAAATAGAGTTCAACGTTTACGCTTTTTAGTGCAGCATTTATGTGCGTATAAATCTTTTCAATGCTAACAAGTTAATTTGAACGACATCATCATTCGATTCGCATCCATATACTAAATTCCACGACTCTAACTTTAGTAATTTTTGTCGGACAAGCAGACAAATAGACAGACAAAGACAGACAGACACATACATGGCGCCAACATAACGCTAACAAGATGAATTTTTGGAAAGAAGAATTTAACAAAAGCATATAAATAGCGAGTTGTTTGTTTCAAAAATTTTTGCTTCACAGTTCTCTAGCATAGCGATAAGTCATTGTCGATCAAAGATCGAAAAAAAAAATGATATGATCCTATTTTTTATGGTTCCCCGGAGTGAAAGCAAAAATGCTCATTTGTAATCCATTCACGTTTAACGTAACAACAACAACAAAAAAAAAACGAGCATAATTCAACTCTAAAATTACAAATATGACTTTACCTGTAAAGGTGTTAATAGAAAATCATTTACCTGTAATATCATTCCAATCGTCATTTCTCGTTGTAATTTTCGTGTTTGATCACTTAACGGTGTTGAGGCTAACATTTTGAAAGTTTGATGAGCAGAAAAAATAATTAATGCATAAGAGAGTGCAGCTATTATACAAAGAAAAACACAAAATGCCATAAGCATTTTTCGTTGCTGAAATGATATTTTCCAATTTTTTTTTCTCAGAAATGAAAAAAAAAATTCATCAAATTTGAAATTCATTTTTATTTCCTAAAAATTTCTAATTAATTTTTTTGCAAATTTTTTTCTATGCTTTTTTTTAAATGATGAAATATATAAAAATTTTTATACTTTAATATGAAATTTAATATTTTGCATTAATTTAGAATTTCATATTTTATGGCTTAATTTTAGTTTATTTAGAATGTTGGCAAATTTAGTAAGACTTTAATTAGAATTTCGAATTAGTAAAAAAATTCCACATTAAACCTTCGCCAATAATTGACCACGACTCATCTTCCTCCTTCCTCTATCTCCTCCTCGGCACCAGCCAGAGTCGATAACTGTTTCACATTGAAGAATTGGTTTATTGCAGCGGGAAAGGCAAAAAAAAAAAAAATTAGGCGAGAGGTAGTGTTAACGCAAGATTTTTCTGGAAGTATAGTTGAAAATAGCCTTGGTTTTTCCTTGAAAATTTCGTGAATTTTGAACTAAACAAAAAACTTTTATGTCTAACCTGAAGTCATGGGGCAAATGCGAGAGCTCTCACTTCCTCTTAACTATCAAATTTGTCCTTGCAATTTTCCCCCCGCTATAAACATTCAGGATGATCGTTTGAAATATAGTTCAAAATAGGTATATTTTTACCTATGTTTCGCCGTCTATTTAACTACAGATAGTATAAACATTTAAGAGGTATTATTATAAACCGTAGGTAATAAAACCACCATAAGAATTTTTCCATACTTCAAAATAGTAAAGAAATCTCTAAAGTATTAAAAAAAAAATTACCTGTGTTAAACATATGAAATAGACTATTTTATGGGGGTAAAAATATTCGAAATTATCTTACCCCACTCTCGGCACTAATAAGAATTGGATCACCAAATTGTTTATATTCATTCGATATATCTGCACCTTTCCAAAACGCAAGAAACGGTTGCAAGAGTAATGCAAAAGTAATTAATACGGCGGAAAAACCAATCGATATTGGCACAAAATAACGATAGGTAAACACTTTTAAAAGTCGATTCTTACTGAAAAAAATTTTTTTTTCTTGTTTTTTTTTTCTGCATATATTTTCTGGAATTAATTATTCGCTAATTTAATTCTAATCTTTTAATATTTTCAATATCGAATAAACAATGGATTTTCTTTTTTTTTTTTATACATTTCTAGATGGCTATCAGTATTATTCGATCCATTCATTTGAATTTCGCGCGTTTAAAAAAAAGAATCAGTTCTAAAATTTTCCACTATATATTGCAATGCATACTGAAATTTATTGATTTTCCAATTCGAATTTTACAGATCGAAAAAAAGAAAAGGAAATTGAATTAAAATATTGGCGTATTGTTTTTCATAAGTAAGCTAATTTCACATAAGAACGATGGTAGTGTGATCCGATTGATCAAATAATTTGTCTATTCATTATTGTTGTGGAAAAAAAAAATCCACAAATTTGAGATGAATGAATTTTTGAAATTATCGAAAATTTTTTTAAAAAAAAAATATTGATTTGAGAAATTTTCGAAAATATTATAGAATATTAGATAATTTCATAGAAATGTGATTGCATTACGACCTAAAAATTTACATAAAACGTAAAAATATCAAAATAATATGAAATGAAATCGTATAATTTGAATGCTATTAATAAATTAAAATTATTACTTAAAAATTTATTATGTGAAATTGAATTTATTTTACTAAAATATGAATAAATAAAATTATTTACAAATTATAAATCAACCGACCGACATATAACAGCATAACGATAAAGAAAACCAATCGGTAATAATATTATTGTAACTTGAAATAAGAAACAAAAACTTGCGAATAGATAACGTGATACGCTAACGTTGAACTCTGTTATTGGACCAATAACGAAGAATATGGCAGCACCATCTTCGATCACTACACCCTATAAGTATATATATATATGATTCATTTACCAATATTTGATCTACCGAAATTGATCATTAACCTTGAAAAAAAAATCTACAAAAATTCGTTATTAATGGATGAAAAAAAAAACGAATATATGAGAGAAAAAAAAAACCTCTCATTTAGTTAATAAGGTTTTTTTTTCCACTCAGGTTGATCGCATTATTAGATGAAATAAAATTTAAGTTAGCCTAAAAATAAAACTAATGCAAACTTTAGAAAAAAATCCACTAAAACAAAAGTGTGTTGGTTTTTGTCGAGAAAAAAAAACGACGCAAAATTTTACTTGAATTCTCATAAAAATTTTTTTCGAATTTAACGATTTTTCGTAGTTAAAATTCAAATAGTATTGCAATTGCAAACAAGAACGTTGATATGTTTGTGAAGGAAAAAAAATCGCTTCTAGAAACGATAATATTTTAGTGAGAAGTTTATCATCTCATTATCATTTTCGATAGTCAGAATCTTCGACATTTGATAGTATATATTTTTTGCATTGCAATTTTATCTTTTCTCTTTAGTGTTTTCACGCCAAAAATGAGTAAAATATTCATTGCAATGATATAATTGCAATTTTCAATTGCGCGACTACTTACAGTTGCATCTCTGTATTGTTAAATACTCATTATAATCTATTATAAATAATGTGAATAAATGCAATGCAATGAAATGCAATGCCACTAAGTCATTAAGAGAAATTAATCGCAAAAATTTCACTGAAAATTTGAAAACAATAAAGAACAAATAACTGTCATTGCAAAAAAAAAGAAGAAAAGAAGACACGCTATACTATGAAATTGTTTCATTCTAAGTTCATTTTCAAACTCGATGAAAATTTGCTGAAAAATATTTTCTTCTTCTAAAAAAAAAAACAAATTTCCAAATAGAAATACTCACAAAAAAAAATTGAAATTTTCATGTAAATTTGTGGAAATTTTTTAATGAATTTTTTTTCAATTTCGACTAATTTGTTGATGCTGAATTTTTCACTAAAAATGAGCAATAAATTGCAAATTAAGAAATTAAAAAAATTTTATTAAAAATATTTTAAATTGCAAAAATTGCAAAGAAAAAAATATTTAAAAAACATTCGCATACTTACTAATTGTAATGCAGTATAGACGATTGTAAGTGCAAGATTTACAATCGCATGTGCTGCAATACTTGCTCGTACATCTTTTACATGTTGATCACGAATAATATAAGCGAATAAAATAATCGTTACATTCGATAATATGCCAACGATTGTCGTTAGAAGATTGTTGATTTCGACAAGCACAAGAAATAGAAGCATTCTGTTGATGTGTCGGATAACTCAGACAAACAGACAACCAGACGTCGGCCAACAGAATCGATCGATTATGTTTGTCTATGCTGTAAGAAATATATTCATGAGAATAAATTTTTTAAGTACCGCACTCTATGTTTTTTGATTTTCAAAAGAATGGCAGCTGATATAGAAGATAGGGAAGGTGATGGAGGTAGAGTTCATCGGAAAGCTTGCATTCGCCTCTCTCTTTTCTTGTCTTTAGACTCTTACAGACGGGTGAAATTCTTACCCTTTCCTTCCTTCCCCCCTCCCTCCCCCCACTCTATCGGTTCACTGATGATAAACTCCCACCTTATCCGAAAAATCTCATCTCTCTTCAAAGTGAACATCAGAATTTCTCATCGAACGCAATTAAATCCCAATCAATTGCCTGAGGTGAGAGGAACGGAACACCTAAATAATTCTACAAAATTTAAAAATCAAGAACCATAAGAATACATGGAATCGGCCAGGTTAATTTGCATATCGGGTTAATTTGCATATGAAAACATAAACAAAAACCGAAAGAATTGGTGATTTAAGCGTAAGCAATCAAGAAAATGTTATTATTTCACCTCATTCTATGGTCTACATATTGAATCATCAAAGTAATTAATCAATTTCACCACCTTTTAAGGAGAATTATTTTCACTTTAACTATCGCTTTCTCACTTTCGATTCTCTCTCTCTTTCGTGCGCCTTACATTCTTCTTCTCAGTTATTCCCATATATAATATTTTATGATTTTGCTTGAAATTAAGCTTAAACGCTAATGCTGCTCTTTGATGCTTTAAGTTGGCTGCCAGGCGGATTTAAGTTAGTTACTGACAAGATAATTTCAGTATTACTCGCTGTTGCAAAAATGCTTAGCACAAGCACACTGTGCCGGGTACTGATGTGTCTGCGGGTACGAATGTGTATGACTCTGGCTGTCTGTTCGATCGTTTCGATGAGACCATTGAAGTAGAGTTCAGAGAACTTTGCGACTATAATACACACTATAGGGCTGTCTCCTTCTATGCCATAAGATGCAACAGATACAAGTCGAAGAATGAGCACTAACGCTAGGTACCATCAAACGGTCATTGAGAAAGATCCGCCATTTCGTGCATCATCAAAATACCACAAAATTCGACACTCGACAAAACCACTGTAATCACTGAAATGAAATCAGCGAATGATTATTAATGAGAGAGATGAGCAAAACTTTATAGCCGCAAATACTACAGGGAAATAAACGACATTTCCTTGTCTGAATTAAATGAGGTGGACGGGGTGGTTAATCAGCCGTCATGAAATAATGATTTTGTTATCTAAGTAAAAAACGGTACTTTTGCTATTGAAGCGAAAATTGGTTTTGCTTCCAATTAATACATCTTTGCAGAAAAAAATCTGTGAATGAGCAGAAATTGGAGGTTGCTCTATATATATATATATATATATATATAATATATATATATATATATATATATATATATATATATATATATATATATATATATATATATATATATATATAATATATATATATATATATATATATATATATATATATATATATATATATATATATAATATATATATATATATTATATATATATATATATATAATATATATATATATAAAATAATTTCTTGCGAGCTAGAACGGGGTATTCTTTTGATAAGTTGGGAATGCCGATCCACCAATCCCTCTCCTCCCCTCTCCCCCCTCCGCTCCTTGGATTTCTTTATTTCCTCCATTATTTCAAAAAAAAAAAACGTACAGCGTAAGTAGTTCAAAACATCGAACAACAATTACATTAAGGACGACTTTCAATGATACCAACCAATAAATACCTCTCCAGTAACAATATTATTACCCTAAATTTATTAATAAATTCCTATGCGTATCAATGTCATGTAATAAGGAATGAGCATAAAATTACTTTTAATTGTGTTTTTTTTAATTGTCGCATAATCGACTTATTCACAGATCTCATCACATGAAAGGATATTCACCGGTATAGTTTTGATGTTTGACTAACCTAGGTAAATGAGAGGTATAATGAGGTATAGGTGTAATGACAACCTTTATGAAGTAATAGGTAAGGTTTTCTTGTGTTAGTAATATCAATTAACACAAAATATCACAAATTGGAATTCAATAGCGAATTGCAATAATCAGGTAATATCACCATTAAATTGAAATGAATAAAGAATGAATGGCTCATAAAATGAAATATACGTGAAAAGAATAAAACGTTTAAAAAAAAAGGCGATTTCCTAACCAATTAATACGGAAGCAAATCAGCGCCGCCGATTTATGATTTATTCGATTGATAAAAGCATTCACATTATTTGTCTATTCAAATATCACTATCATTTAAAAAAAAAAATTGATTTTTTTTTCGAAGAGAAAAATATTTGTCAGTATTGAAATTTCTTCAAGACGTAATTTTTTATTACTAAATTCATTTCAATTGAGTTTTTTTTTATTCAGCGATTTAGAGCAATATAAACATATATATATATATATATATATATATATATATATATATATATATATATATATATATATATATATATATATATATATATATATATAATATATATATATATATATATATATATATATATATATATATATCAAGTGGAGATTTTAATCGTCATGAAATCGAAAAAATTTTACGCGAATGAATATTTTCGAGTAATTCGATTTCTCAATAAGTAGCAACCATTATTTATTGTTTCAGTTAGAAGTGTTTATGGAAAAAAAATTGGAATTTATAATTATTAATTAAATTCGTTAATTAACATTATTAATGACAATCATCGCGAGCAATAAGCATATTAGTTGTATGAGAAATTCTCAACAATTCATTACGACACTTCAAATGATTACTTTTAATCGTTCTTTGTTGTATTGACACTCATTTCAGAAAAAAAAATTCTCATCTTTCATAATATTAAATATGCTTATCACTCAATGCTTATAGCAATGTGTAATAGTTGCACAAATATGACGTCATTAACTATCAATTCAAATGATATATTCAAAGAAACTCACAATTTTAAATCAAAGTAATTTAGAAACATATGAGAATTAAATGCGTATAGTAATTATGTGTATTGTATGATCAAAGAGTAATATCTATCATTCGTAGATCGATTATCGATCGTCCTTTGATCAATATTGCAATTTTCCAATCATATTACTTTATCACCTATGGAAGTGATCTTAACTCATCAATGTGATCCTCTAAAGAGAAGACTTTGAGCATCTATAATTTTCCACTATTTTTATACTTGAGTTTTTTTCGATATTGTCGCTGATTCAATTTTTCCAATAACAAATAATAAGAAAAAGAGGTGATATGGTGATGCGCATCGTTGAATTAGATGGCTGAGAAAATAGCCAATCTTGTAGGGCTGCACTAAAGCCAATGTCATCTAGTCCACAACGATGATTCCGTCTTAGCGAAATTCACTAACGTTTATATTTTTCTCAACAGCTTTCATATACGTTGATTTAAATTTATACTATCAGATTATTGAGAAACTTATCAATATTAATGCGTTTACCGTATTATGCTAAATAGAACATCATGGGTTTCTATTCTGACTAGGTTTAGACGTGACTCGTCTATTCCTGATTGATTCTTTACTCTATTCAAGAGTGATGCTCCCAAATCTTGAGAGTCTTCTTTTGAATCATCATTCCCTTGTTCGTTCCCGAATTTCCTAGCGGTCAGCATTCGTACAATTTCTCCTCCATCTTGCTCGTTCGAGGACGTCATCTGGCGCTAATCCGATCTTTCCCGTGTTCTGCCTGATAGTATCTTCTCTTGGATGCTCTGCTTAAACGCTAAGGAGACTTTCATGGATGGTTGACTTATTCATGTTAATTCAACTAATATTCAGCTAAAGGTCGGTGATCGATTTTGTACGATCCAACAAACATATCTGATCATGCGAGATATTCCACTTCATTTCCTCTCATTAATATGTTGTTAATATTTCATGGATGGTCACTCTATCATCTTTTTCTATACTGGTTGCTTTTCCATCGCTTCTAAATGAAGAATTTTTTTCCCAAGCTAAATTATTCCTATAATCAGCTGAATAGATTCGTCTATCCAATTTAAATATTCGTATTATTTCTCAAAAAGTTCACCTATTTGTTACATACAAATAATGAATCAAGTAGACATTTAAAAAGTTGTCTGTGACTAACGAATAGCGAAAATGTCCTCCATAGAAAGTTATTACTTTATACTTTGAAGTTATTACTCTAAACGAACTCAATAAAGTTTGTAAGGCTTTGTAGTAGTGAAAGTTAAAGTTTCATTACTTCAAATTGTAAGGCTCTCATCTCATAAATTTTGAATGTTATTTTTTTATATTTTATTGCACTAATTGACATATTACACTGTACTTTAGTCTATTTATTTGTTTACTGTATTGGCATGTTGTACTATGATATACTCTAAAGTACTATTTGACTTACTGTATATTATTGTACTAATAATACTATATATTTACCTATTCACCTATGTTTAAATTATCAGCATAAATAGTGCAGCAAAGATCGGGATCGGCTAAAGAAGTTGATAGCAAAGAAAAGCTTGCGTGGATTGTTGAAATATGATTGACAGGTGCTGGATGGATAAATCCGGATGCATCCATACGAAGTACGAAAAGAAATTCTCATCGCTTAATGCAAACAGAAATGCATAGAATGCAGTTGTTATATGTGGCTGGCCGTGCAGTCAGTTGGCATGAGCTAAGGCGAAATTTCACCTTATATGCAAATTCAATAGAATAGATCAGTTAAGCAACTAAATGAGCTAAAAAAAAATTTTTTTAAAAGTAAACAAATTTGATCGGCATAATAATGAAATGAGCGACGCTTTATCATTTATTGACACATAACTGGTAATAATTATTATGCAAGAGAATTAACAAGTTAAGCAACACATCAGAGAAGAAGAAATCATCGAGTTTATACGTCAATAGAGTCAACAATTTTTGAAAAATCAATTTCATTACTCTATTGGAAAATTGTTACTGCAAAAATCATTCATAAAAATCGCACTTAATATGGGAATAAAATAACATTTAGTCAAAATCTTTATATTTGATTATTTTTCAATGCTAATGAATAATATTGCTGAAGGAGTGGGGGTGGGGGGGGGGGAAAGCTGAAATAAAAATATGCTAATGTTGAATTCACTCACAAAATCTCGTATTATGTACTAAATGAAATTTGCATTAAACGAGAATTTTTAATAAACTTCGTGAAAGATTTTCTGCATCTATGAATAAAATTACCGACATAAATATCCAAAAAAAAATTTTTTCTTCAATTTTCGAAAAAAAACAAAGAAAAATTTTACATTTATGATTTAAAATTTTCATATTGTTTCATCGATATATAAGCAAAAAAAAATTTTGCTAATAACACTGAGAGATTTGCATTTGCATTCGATAGTTTTCTGGAAAAACGATAAACTTACGTATAAATGAGACAGCACATATTAGGACCGATAATATATGCTTTATGTAATTCAGTCGATTTGAATAAAATCTTATGCAAATATTGAAAATAACAACTACTTTATAAAAGCAATAATTAATATATGTGTTTATTTTCGCGATAGATCATTTGCATAGATCAATCAACAAAGACAACGTCGTCTTCAACATCAGACAACTAATATAGAAGAAATTTGCATATTTTGTAAAATCCCATTTATGTGCTTATAAAAACACATAAATCCCATCTTAAAATATCCATAAATTATAGGTTATCGATCAGAGAAGACATGACTTTAAGAGATTATCACAAGGTCTATATCGTTTTAATTATATTTCATTATTGTAACTATTGTTGTTCGTGAACGAGAACTATTGCATATACAATTACATATAATCGTATAAATATACTCAAATATAATGCATATACTATTGTAGGTTTTAATATTTGGGCAACGAGTCTTACAGTGCAGAAATTTGCATTTATTGAAAAAATTTCCATATTAATGGTAATTTTTTCATCAATCGATGATCCCATGCAAAGCAATACCTATTTTCTTTTGCTTGTTATCTTATATCTAGTCTTGCGTTAAGCGGTCGGCGGATTATTTTCGCTGCTCATTGAAACAATTCGACTCGTCCATTCGACGGTATGCAATCCTTCTTAGACGGCTATTCATATTCATCAATAAAGTTGATTTCCTCGTCGTATAGCCAGTTATTTCCTTTATAATATTTGATTGCAAAAGTTAGCAATCAACTATGTGTTAGGTGATTCAATCGATGAAGCGTTTGATCGCTACTCCAGTATTCTGGGATTCGACTTCATCATTTGTCCTTTCTGATTTTGAACGATTTTTTCGACTCAGGAATCATTGAAGCTATCGCAAAGTCTAATAATCAAGATGTAACCATGACCATCCAAAACATTTCCATAGCACGTTCCTTTTTTATCCATTTAATTCGAAGGATGTTAGTGACCTCTTAAACAGAAAAAAAACTTTTATCTCATCTGCAGTGGTTGTATTACTAAAAAAAGACAATATGTTTATGAAAAATCTATACGGGCGATCGAGTTCAATGAAATATAACGGCATTATCTCGCATATGTAATACTTTCGGCTAATTTATGAAGCCGGTTGGTCAGATGAAGAGAAGGCAAAAGCGCACAATTTACCAATCAGCATCGATGATACGCTTCTTCACTTATTGAACCAATATCAGTTTCAAATTAACTCTTCATCTATATAGTGTCACTATTGCAGTTCGCATTTGGTTTATTCATTTTGCGTTGTCAGTCATACTAAAGATTGAAATCAACGAAAATTCTGCTATAAGACTAGGCTAAATGAAGAAGTCAATTCCGTCGTTTAACACTTTCAAATTCGCTATAAATTTTCTTTAAATTCGCTATGATTGTTCATCAAATTAATTATAATTATTCGTTAATTTTGCTATAATTGTTCATCAAATTCGCTCTAATTGTTCTACAAAATTCGCTATATTTCAGTCGGCAAATAAATAACGCTTTTTAAACACACACACACACACACACATACACACACATTAAAATCACTATTCCACAGATAAGAAATCATAGCTAAAAGCAATGATCATCATCGAGAATCTCTCAACTAAAAAACAAATTTCATCAAATAAGAGAGCAATATATTTGATGCAATATATATTTAGCATTTTTTTCTCTCCAAATATTAAAAAAAAAACGGAAGCAATTATTCGATTTTTTTTATGAATTGTAAATTTTATTATGGTAATGAAACAAATTTTTCAAAAAAAAAAAAAAAAGAAAAGAAAAATTATTTAAATGAATTCATACGTTTAATTTTATAGTAATTTCGCGAAGTAATTTATAGTAATTTTAAAAAATATTTTGCCATTTTGTCGTAATTTTTGTCATTTTGCCGCCACAAAACTATTGACCATTTTCATTTTCGCATCAAAAAAAAAGAAAAAAAAAAGAAAACAACAACATTTTCTTCGTATAGTTTTCTCGATGCTTAAATTCTTTATTTCTTCATAAAATATGGCCTCAACTTTTTCTTCAATCATCTTTTCTTTTGCCTTCGATGGATCTTCATCATTATTCATTTTAGAGAGCCATTGTTTTAAATTTTATTTTCAATACTTAAAAGAAAGCTTTTCTTCATAAAATATAATAAAAACTGTTTTATTCACTTAATTTATTCATCGATAAAATGCATTCCTGCAAGTGACTATGATTGCAATGATATAATTTTGCAACGATATCATATATTAGATCACCTCCTAGTGAATAATTAAATAACGTTGTTGTTTATAATAATATAAATTAACTTAATTGTGCGTCATCGCGGGAAAGATCAGAAATCACAGCGATATAGCCAATTTCTAGGAAAAGTTTTCCTTAACATCTTCGCTCTATCTTCTTTCGGGAAAACTTTCGACGATCCGAAAGAAGATTCCCAACAAATAAGTAAGTTGGACGTCGTACTGACTTCTTCGCTAATCGGCCTAAGGTACTTGCAAGAAGTGCATTTGATATTTTTAAAAACGTACCTTTTAGGTGGGAATGTCTTGAAATTATTGAATATCCACAAAGAAATACTCAAAAAAATAAACGTGAAAGAAGTTGCAGATGAATTTATATTTACAGAAATAAACGAATAGGTGAATACGTAAAACATAATCATATGTAAGCATGCCGAGGCCAAATCGACGTCACAAGGATACTGCATTCTACAGCAACTCAAGCCATCGTCGCTTAGGAAGCAGGCTACATTGTCCGTTGAGTTCCAAACGTTCGAATACTGTGAGTGCTTCTCCACTATAATATATATATATATATATATATATATATATATATATATATATATATATATATATATATATATATATATATATATATATATATATATATATATATATATATATATATATATATATATATATATATATATATATGCTCCAAATTGGTCATTACTATATCTGATACCTCTAATATCTCCTCTTCCCACTGTACTAAATTTCTAGGCGGTGTATGTTGCCTTATATTTTTGCCCAGGCAATCAAATGCGGTCATTGGTCAAGTCATGCTCATCCTAACGGCCAGCAAAATGTTCGGCCCGAAAGCACATTCATATGAATCTAGATCAAGCTTAGAAGTTTATTTATTGGTGCAGCGCCTGATGGAAGTTAATTTTTTGAATAATGCGCAATTACTCATTACTGTAAATATTTTTCAACTTGAACGGCATTAGTTTATCGGTTTATACCTCTATATAATCACGGTCTTTCAAATAGTGGACGAATACTCCGGGAGAGTAGAATTTTCAGCACGATGTTTAACGCATTTCTTTTAACGAGTAAAATGAAGAGAAAATTTTCAAAAAAAGAAAAAAAAAGCAAAGCTATCGAATAATTTCGAAGCATCAATTTTCAACTCTATCCTATTCATTCATTCTTAATGAAGATATTCTGATGCACCTCCACGCTTATATTATTTGCCTCCAAAAAAAAAACCTTACATTTCTAGCAAATATATTTATTACTGTTAAATTACTATTGCAAATGAAGCAATAAAAAGTTTACCTGAAAGGTTAATTCAATTATTTATTGCACTTTTTAAGTTCCTCAATAAACATCTCTTTCATTGATTGCATGATTATAAAACTAAATATGCGATCAACAAGCATATCTAATGAAATATTCTCATCGAGCGATCCTTCATTGGCTATGCAATAAATGATATGATATGCAATGATTTTCTTGCAAATATGCAATGAATATTGTAAAATGCAACGAATTTGAGCTAAAGAAAATCAATTTCAATAATAAACAAGTGATCTAATCGCATTTACTATACGATATTATAGAGTGGAATGCATTCATGTCGATTGAAGAATAAAATCGTCACAACGAAACTTCGTCATCCTTTACTACAAGAGGCTAAAGAAGTTATTTTACAACTACGAGTAAGTTGATTACTCTTACGATAGTATAATATTCTCATTCACCCCCCCCCCCCCCCCCACCCTCCCTCCCAAATAAAAATTAGGTTTGGAAAAAAAGATTTTTGGCCTTATAAAAAAATTCGAGGCGAATAAAACATTTTTAAATAATATTTCCACTAGTAAAATTAGAGAAAGCATTAAAAATAATCAATAAATCTTCGGATGAAATTCAAGTTTATTAATCAATGGAGGAATAATACAACGATATGATGAGAGGATTGTACATTTATAAGGAAACCTCAAAGAGTATATTAAACAAAAGTATAGGTGAGATGTGGTATTGCTAAGATGTAAAACTCTCAAATCTTTCGAAGAAATGAATGATGATTTATGCTTTAGCCTTAACTAATATATTCATGATTAGGAAACATTAGGAAATTTTATTTATTTATTTATTTATTTATTTATTTATTTATTTATTTATTTATTTATTTATTTATTTACTTATTTATTTATTTATTTATGATTATTCATAGCTAAAAATAATTAATAGATATAGAAAAGAGTAAATGATAGCTAGATGGTTAAAATATTTCTATGTTTTTTTCTCAAACGTAAAAATATAGATATTCATACTTTTATTTTTTCATAATTTTTTTCCGCTTCTAACTTCTCTTCTAAACAAGAAAAAAAAAATTCTTTTTTTATAGGCGAAGCTCGAAGAGCGTCATCTAATAGCGGCAAAAATTGTCGAATTAGAGAAAACATTACAACGAATTAATGAATCGTCGGATGAAATTCTAGTTGAGGTTTTGTATTCATTTTCAAATTCTCGTTTTCTTTAACTTTCATATTCGTATGTATGGATTATTCGTTTTTGTCTTCTTCTTTTTTTTTTTCAACTCTTCAAGCGAAAATGAATTCACTGATTAGCGACTTCATAAGTTTGAGTGCACTTTTCATTTTTAAATGAACGTTAAAGACGATACTTCGACTTGAATAATATGTTTCATCAATGAAATACTTTTAAGCATACCTATCTATCCCAATGGTATTAATTAGTTGTGAATATCCTTTCTTTGAGTGGAAATTTTTGATGCAATTTAATCGGATAGAAAAAAAAAATTCAAATAAATTTCAATCTCTATAAGCAAATTTTAATTTTAATTTTTGAATTTTATAAAATTCGATAATTTTTATTTTTATTATTTATTACTATTTATTACTATCAAATTATTTTGTTTTATTACTTTAAAAAAATTTTAATTGACTAAAATTTTAAAAATTTCACGAAAATTTGAAATATTTTTAGATGGAGAATCGAATTGATGATTTAAATAGAGATTGGCAAAGACGTATAAAGAGTGAGAATTCAAAATGGCAACAACGTATTAACGAATTAGCAAAACAGAAGTAAAGAGATTCCAAAATTATTTTCAATATTCTTACTTTTTTTTTAGTATGCTAAATTAAATATTATTATCACTTTCAAGGAATTTTTACTAAAAGGAAAAAAATATAATAATATAATAAAAAAAAAAACAAAGTTGCACATAATTAATTAATTAATATGCAAATTTTTTTTGAATCCCTAATTAACTCTCATGTTTGTGATTATTCATTTCATTGATAGAGGTATTTTTAAATTTTCTATATATTATTTTGGTTTGATCTGACTAACGATAAGATTTAATATAGTATCGCTTCTTTTTAAATTAAATAAAGATTTAAAAATTCAAAAAAAATGTGAAGATATTTGACGAAATAATAGAAAAAGAAAATAAATGTCGAGAAAAGTTTTGAAAAGTAAAATGGCGATTTTCTTTATTTTTTTTTTTTTTCGATGATTAATCGTTCTATGTTGTAAAAAAAATATTGAAAATTTTATAGGCGGAAATTTTTAGTGAAAAATTTTTGCATTTCAATTATAAACAATTGTGATGTATAAAAATTTCGATTGAACGATATGAAGATAAATAAATATGTTGGAGTTTGGTCATAAAATTTGCTGATATAAAGTGAAAAATTTTTTCGACTTGAAGTGAACTCTTAGTGGATGACAATGAATACGATTATTTGATTAACCATTACTTACTAGTTAAAATTAGGTTCAAGAGTAATAACAAATGACAATGCGTTTCTCATATTATTTTTTTATAAATTACGATGAATTGCATGAAGAAAAAAAAATGTGATATTTGCATAAAATCTCATATGCTTTGTAACCATTGAATGAATATTCGAATTTTTTCTCTTTCATTACGAAAATTTTTCATTTCATTCCATTCCCGTTTTTGGGAAAAAAATTTTCAAATCTTGTTTGCATTTTTTTCCGATTTGAAAAAAAAAAACGTTGTTTTTTTTTTGTTTAAGAATTGATAACGAGAAGACACCAAAGATGACGCTCAGGGCTGATCCGTTGTGGCGAATAGAGAAACGTCTGCTTTGCTTTGAATCTCGTCTAAAAACCGTTGAACAAATCGACAAAAATGTTATCGCAATTGCGGCGGCTTTCAACGCCATCGATACGCATATTCCGCGGAAAGCGGTCTGTGCACACAGTCGATATTTCATTTCCTTATATTTCCCCCCCCCCCCCCCCCTCCCATAAAAAAAATCCTCTTAATCGTTTACATGAAAGTGATTGCCACATCGATTCTCCCACCCCTATCTACCCCTGTTCCCATCTGCTCTCATAATCCCAATACCCCACAATCTCCTCCCTCCACCCTCCCCCCCCCCCCTCCTCCTCACGAACGCCATTGATGAAACCTCGTTCTGACGAATCGAATGCGTCACCAGTATTAGATGAAAGTGTGGAGTAGATGTATTTTTAAGAGCGATTATGATATTTGATCAGGTATTACCGCAGCACTTTGCTGTTTCAAACATTGATCGGGAAGAAATGTGATATATCTGTGAAGCCTGAAATATGTTAGCTGAAATTCTCTCATATTTTAAATTGCTCAATCTTTGCAAAACATTTCGGAAATTTGTCTGTGTATAGCCGATATTTCTGAGAAAAGTCTGAAAAGTATAGTTTTTCGGTAATTTTCTACGAAAGAATAGATATTTGTCATAGGTCGATGTACCAATAATGAACGTGCGAAGATATTTATGCCTCCCGATAGATCATAACAAGTAATAAAGTGAGCTAGAACACCTGAAGCGATAAGTGTTTTTGTGTCGTGCTCACTAAAGTGAGTAGATTTACGAGTTTATTCTCAAAAAAAAAAAAAAAAAAAAAAAAAAATTAGCAAAATAAAGCGCTCATATTAAAAAAGAATTCGTTGCTTGAGAAAATTTCTACAAACTACTCGTTCTTCTATGTGACCACACCTCTACAAAATGTATGCATATTATTCAGCCGTTTTTAAATGCCAAAAAATTTTTTCCAAACAGAGAAAAATATTATAGAGATCATCTGATGGTGCATTCTATAGGCAGCAAATTTTACAACACTAGTTTCAATGCTTGCCGAATTGGAACTACCCAACAGACAGACACAGGCATACACATACATACTCGTACATTTGATGTCGGTATATAATGCACCATTGCAAAACAAACCTGTAAAAACGCCTATAAAAGATATAAATGGAATAATATACGAATGGGTGGAGCCGAATTTTCCAATATCTCCATTGGAAATTTTGATCTTTTTTCCGAGGCGAATATAATATCTAGATACGTTGATTGTAGAGAAGTGACGATGATTTACATACGGCACGAATGAAGACAAGTGGATGTCGAACATGTGCTAATCGTGAACGTCATCCAAGCCTCTATGGTGTCGTCGAAATGACCGAAACCTATTCTATGGTTTTTATTTGCAACATATTTTTTAAAATTTATATCGTCTTGAAAATATACATTTGAATAAATATAATTGAACTAAAATGCATAATTAAAAGAAATGAAATGATATTCAAATTGATATTTGATACTTCTAATATGCAAAAATTGACGTTGAAAGAAGTTATTAAATTAAAATATTTCAAAAATTACATAATGATAGCTAATCTTATGCGTTAAAGAAAGTATGCTTTTGATCGATTGATTAATTCCACTTTAAATGTATTATTTGAGTGATTTTAGTTTTATAGATCCTATCAATTCAAAGATCTTCATATCGATTGAAAATTAATTTAAAGGAGAATTTTATTGTTGAACAAATTCGCCGCACAACTATGATAAAGATTGAGAGTGAAATAAATCATAGATGAGAAATGATTTGTACGAGGGAATTTTTTGTTTCATCTCTTGTCTCTTCTATCGATAAAGGTGTTATCATATAAATATATTGGAGAGGAAAATATCGATGAACTTACTTAGAACTCTCTAAGAATTCTATATATATATATATATATATATATATATATATATATATATATATATATATATATATATATATATATATATATATATATAATATATATATATATATATATATATATATATATATGGTTTTATTGTAAATACTCGGCACACTGGTTACTTATAGGTCACTCATAATCAAGAACATCGTTGCAGTGCGTAAGGAATTTGGAGCGCGCAATCAAATCGCTGTCGGAAATCTCGAAGATGCCCGCTGTAATCGAAATACACCTGATGGAGTGTCAAGTGTAGCTGAGGTCGATCGAACAGCTCGAATATTGACCGATTTTGTCAGGAAGCTTAAAATTTCGGTATTTTGCAATTTTGTTGATCGATTTTTTTTTTCACTGAACTAATGTGCTTATATAGCATAGTTGTTTTTTTCGATGGTCAGTTTGGTCAGTCATGGTCAGTTTGGTCAGTCATGGTCAATTCGGTCGGTCATCGTCGGTTTGATCGGTTTTCGATGATCACTTTAGAAATTTGTAAAGTTTCTCCGTAGAGAGTTCTACGATGGAATTTTTAGCAGCTAAATTATCTCTTGTCTTAATATAGCACCTACTACTGGAGGTGGTATATATTAAACGAGAAAGAGTATTGGCGAAGAAGATTAGAAAAGATAAAGGAAATGAAGGAGAGGAAAGAAGGGTGGGCGGAAGTATTATTGCATTCTCTATAATTAAATCATAAATGTAATTTTGTGATGTATTATATTGATGGTACGAACTAAAATTAATTTTGAAAAGAAAAAAATTAATTTCAGTTGCGCGAAAGTCACTTTACGGGCAGTCCCGAAGAGCCGGATTGGGATGAATGATCGCAACATACAACACTTTCATTTTACTCTTTTATATCTATCGGAAATGAACTTTTTTCTTAATATGCGAATATTTTATAAACAACAACAAAAACTCTTTCATTTCATAATTTGCAAACGATTATCGAATATAATCACCATAGAAATTTTAATAAAAAATAATTAATGTCATTATTTATATGCAAATTTTTATAACTTGCAAAAAAAAAAAACGAAATCCAAGCCGTATAAAAATCGAATTTGCAATAGTGAATGAAAAATTTCTATGGTTAGTAGTTGTTTTGAACATCAATCTACGTGCCAACAATTGAGATGCCGATATAATATCTCAGATATTGATTTGTATTTTATACTATAGCAAGAATTTAGGCTTAAGAAGATAGCATCGCTCATATTTAATAATCGTACTCTTTATGCTAGTAGCCCTAATCGCGATAAGTTTTTATTTGTGATCTAACTGCGGTGAGTTCCACTCGTTCATCTTGAGCACCTAGTCTTGAATCTTGTCGAAACTGACTGCAATCGAACGACCGGATCTTGATCAAACGAATATTTTTGTCAAACCAGTCTTATAATCGGCAAAAATGTAGATTTTTTTTTTCACGAATGCGATAATCAAACAAATTCTTCCAATTGATCGATGCCATCGAAAGCGGGATTCTCCCCCTTTCTTATCTCCACCCCCCCCCCCTTTCCTCTTTCACACTTACTTGATCTTCTATTACCGCATTTTATCAATAATAGGGCCGACGATAACAATTCGCGGTATTTTCATATCACATTATGTGATTCACTAACACTAACGCAACAGCTATAATTGCTCGCTTATCTTTATGAAACAATTGAAATGTTGAAGAAAAAAAAACGCCAAATATGCAAATTTTTTGCCAATAACTTCAAAAAAAAAATATTTTCGATATTTTTTTCGATGTTAATAATAAATAATACAATCGAATTTAATTTCTTAATGCATCATTAAACGTACAATGAAATATATTTCGTAATTCAAACACAATCAACAGCATCAAAAAGAAAAAAAATCTCCCATTTGATTGTATCTCTTAGATGCGTATAGAAATTGCTCGTTCAAATCTCTCGTGGTACCATCATTTCCGCCTCGCACCGTACTCATCGTTGTCCTCGATTATGTCAATCGCACTAACCCATTAATCTATTTCATTGTCAAAAGTGTATCATACATTTAATATTGTTTTATGTTGAGTGCAATAATATGTACCAGTCTCGGATATATATATATCGTTATTTTCCGATTTGAATTTTAATTCGCATATTCGAGTGGCACATTTTTCTCTTTCATTGTTCCGCATTAAATTACGCTCAAAAAGGCGTTATCTTCTCGTATAATTCAAAAGTATTTCAATATTGCATTCGATGTTGTGACATCGAACTAGTTTCTCTTGTATCTCGATCATGATTAATTCTTCATTCTATCTTATATTATTAACTTCTATTTTAAATGATCTCTATGATGATTATGAGAGCATTTTGAACCTTTCCCCCCCTACCCCTCTCCCTCTTCCCCCCCCCCTCTTCCTCCTTATTGCCTCAGTTATTTTGACCTTCTAGGATTCAACTTGAAAAATTTCTATTTTTTTAAAATCTCTGTCGATGTGTAAAGAGTATTCATAATATATAGGCATTTTATATGTTGTCTACTCGCTAGTAAGGTTATATCTTTTAATCACTTCATTATTATATTCGTTTTAATTGAAATATGCAAATATAGGTACCACATATTTGAGAATATCAACGTTTCGTTTCTTTGAGAAGAAATAAAAGCGGATGAACGAAGAGGAATAATGACCCGATTAGGTTTGATGGGTGATTCGTTGTTAAGCGTGAATAAGAAATGAATAATTTCTGACGGATATAGATATTCTTCTATTTATGAACGCTACCGCAAATCATTTCACGCTTTTCATCGCCTCTCCCTCCTTATCGAACTTACACCTCCCAGGTTAAAGCTCATAGTCTCTTCGACGTAAACCTCGTAGCCGCTCATTAATATTATGATTTTATTTATGCAGTAATTAATTCACTCCTAGAATGAGTTAAATATTCAAATATTGCAAACGAGCCGATATTCGGAATTCCTGGGGAAAACCCATTTCCGGAGAACGATGTCTTAGAATAAAATAGATTTATCAATGGAAGCGCGTTTATTATCTTTGAAATAATCAGCGCTTATAATCATTTCTACACTTTTCATCTTTTCCATTAACTGTGTGCTGATAGGCGACAATTCGATCGGTGGATTTGATATTCTTGATTTTTTTTTTTGTTTAATCAGCTAAATTTGTATATTTAATAAGGCCTCTCATTCGAAAACCGTTCAGATTATCACCCTAAATAACGAATAAATTTGCCCAAAATTTTTTCGCAAATTTACCCAATTTTCGAGAAAATTTACCCAAATTTTAGTGAGATATCAATCGAGTAGTGATTTTTAAGCGTTTTGCAACTCCTAATTTTCAATCGATTTCAACTATTCGATTATAATTGAAAGCGCTATTTATTGAAAAAAAAATTATCGTTTAATATAAATTCTATTTATTCATTTATTTTATATACTAAATTATCCTCATTTATAAACGTTTTACAAAGCTCTCATATCCAATTAATGAAACGAAGATTTGAATAGAGGAAAAAAGAATTTAAAAAAAAGAACTTGAAACGATGACCATTCATCAAATTATAACGCATAAATGAATAATTGCTCTCTAAAACCGTCTAAAATCGTTATATATATGAGCATAATAAATTTATAGCTAAAAACATACAACGAAATGAAGATAGACTATTGAGACGGGAGTTTTTTTTTCTTTTTTTTTTTTTCAAAGAGTTACTAAAGAATAAGTGAATTTTTGAATTAGCTAGAAAATTTTAAAGACTTATTTAATAAATAAAAAAAAAAGTTTTAAATTCTTCAAAAAATGTTTTATTGAATGAATTTGCATATTTAATATGACCTTAATTTGCATACAATTGGATTATCCAATTGAAAAAAAAATTTTCCCTATTAATTTTTGAAAAAAAAAAGAAATGGAAAGAAATTTTTTCAGAAGAATTGAGATTTTTCTATCTTTGAACTTAATGTGCGAAATTAAAGTTCTGATTTAATAATTGCTTAAAGAAATATTGAAATAATTCATGAGGAAGCTTAGCAAAAGCGACCCACTATTATAAGTGAAGCAATTTGGCTTCCAAGATGGAAATTTTTGTTGTGTTTCTTTTTGAAGTCAGTAATGGACTGTTGAGCCGCACGAGAGCTGATCGTTTCGTTCACTGTCGGTTCGACCGTCCCCGATTGGAATGTCGCCTCGCTTTTATAGGGTCGCTCAAACTCGTCATTCCCAGCCACATTTGTTCTCAATCTTGATGGGGATGTTGTTGGTTAGCGCTTTGTAAAGTGTGGTTGTGAGAGTGTTCGAAATCTTAGTCACGTTGTTTTGACTTGCGGTTTTCGTAAAACCACTCAGATAACCTATAAATATGAATATATAAAAGAACTGAATTTCCGAATTGTCCTGTCGAAGCGATCTTCGATGCATGGTTTGCCTCGAAATCTCGATGCATGGTTGTTCGATGCATGTCTCGAAAAGCTCGAAAAATATAAGATCGCTTCGACAGGACAATCCGGAAATTCACTTCTTTTATATATTCATATTTATAGGTTATCTGAGTTGTTCCGGTCATAAGATGCTTTATAAATAATCGATAAACGACTTATTTAATTCGAATTAATTATGCAAAATGAATTTCCGGCGTATTCCAACTTGTTATTCAATCTATCATTGTATTTATTAGAGCTATGAAATATAATTAATAATAATTTATTATCCTCCTATAAAATCTACAACAAAATAAATAACTTTTTAAGTTACTAATTTTTAATTAATAACTTTTCGAGAAATCTATCAAAATGCCACGATGATATGTGATCATTTAAGTAATAATAATGTCTCATTTAATATTTAAGTAATAACTGTTGCTTTCACTTCTAAATAACGGTATTAGCATCTATTTGCCCGTATCTTATACTTTCAATAATTATTTCACCAATGAAATATAGTTTTATATGCAAATATCGCGCATTTATTTGCATTATTAATGCAGTTTTATATGCAAAATATCGCGTGCTCGTTTGCATTATTTATCTTATCGATTCGCCGAAATTCTCCCATTTCGAAATTAAAAACTTAAAAAACTTTAAATGAAAATTTTTTTAAAAATAGTTAATCGATTTCCATTATCAATTCTTTCGGAAATATATCTCTTTATTCCGCAAAGATTTTCATATTTAATTATTATATTGTTGAGTTATATATGAAAAATTTCATTTATGATATTATATGAATATTTTTTTTATTGTTTTCTTTTAAAAAATAATTTCTATATTTTATTATTTAATTTATACTTTTAATTTATATATTGTATAATTTTTATAGTGCTTTTATTTATTAGGTTGTGAAATATTTTACTCGTTGACGCTTAATGCGCTATTGTTAAAAAAATTCGTTGAAGTAATTTCAAGCATTTGCAGATTGTCCGATTCATACGGATGCGACGTTGCTTACTGATATTCGCAATATATCACTTCACAATAGGAGCAATAATTCCACGATATGAATGTCCACTAGCATCATCTTGTCCATCGCTTAATAATGACCAATATGGTCAACGTGAGAAGCAAATCGTGAAGAGGGATACAAAAGTGGACACTGGTTTAGTTGAGGAGATTATCGATGAAGGCAGATGCAACAGTGAGAAACTTCGTGCGATTATGCTTGAGGTTTTCTTTCAAATTTGTTAATTCTTTTTTTTTTTTTTGTTACGACTCTAAACTAATGTTCATTCGATCACTCAACTCATAAACACATAGTTTTCATCTAATTTTCTAGAGAAGAGGAGGTGAAATAATGGGGAAGGAAATCGGAACGATGGGTAAAAATATCAGTGGGGGCAAGTAAATAGGAACGACGGGTAAAATCCCCAATGGCTAGAAAAAAAAAATCTGCATCACAAATAACACACGTGAATATGTTTTTTTTTTCGTTGTTCAAACAATCATATAAACTCTCCAGCAAGTTTTTAGCACCTGAAAGGAAAGCTGAGGGGGGGGGGAATGAGTAGGGTGGAAGGAGTAGGGTGGAGTGCATTAATGGTGATTCAATATACTTTTTCATAAACTTCTAGTGGAAAATTAAACTTTGCAGTAATACAACAGGTGCACAAATCGCACAACAGGTATAGATATAAAACAGTACAACACATAATAGTATATCGTTGTATTAATTGCAATATAATTTAAAATAAATTAGCATCTTGATCAATAGATCGTTAGAGTTCTATCGAAATGCCAAATATCATAGTATTATTAATTATTGATAAATTAATGATAAAATGTTGATAAATTTTAGCATATGAGTGGAAATGTACGTGAAGCGAAAATAGCAATAATGCGTGCAGCGGAAGCAAAAATCGGTGGACATTTTAGTGTTATATGTGCACGTGGTGATTTCTCGTATATTACGACGACACGCCTCTATTGTTTAGAAACTATCGCTAATGTGAATTGTTATGCATTTTTAACGGATTTTTCGCGTATGCAAAATTTACCTCAACCACATCAATCACCTTCACGTCGTATATGAAAATTTTTCGATGAATAAGGAGGGAAAAAAGAGGTGAAAATAGTGACGACGAGGTGAAAACAATAGACCGATTAAATTGTCTATTTCGGCATCCATATAATTCATGATTGCTTCCGAGGAATTTGCTTCATTCAACACCTCAACACACCTAACCAAGTGCAATCCACATATTGCTCCATAACAACAGGGGGGGGGGAGGGAGGAGTTAAAGATGAAGAACTAGGGAAACGAAACAAAATAAAGTAATTTCATGTCTTAATTCAACTCTTATTGTTAAATGTTGTCTTAATAAAAAAAGGCTAACTGAAATTTCCGCGATCCAACTCACATAAGAGTTGTCGAGTATTATGAGAAAAAAATTCTAAAAGGCATTTTTAATCTTAAATTCCCATTTGGCATCGTTCCAAAATTCGGAACCCGAAAAAAAACCTCGAGCACACCTTAACAGCTTTGCTTGTTCCTTTCTTTTTTTGGGAACAACCACTTAGACATTAGTGATAGAAGTGATATTGCGGAACTACGAAAGAAAAAAATACTCGGTGCCATCTAGCTTTTTTCCCAAGTTCGCACCCATTTCCTGCCTTACCTCCCGAGTCCGAATATATAGTTGCCCTATGGTTACCTTAAAGTAATATAAGGTAATATGGTTACCTTTGTACCTTCCAAATACAATTAAACCTCAATCACTCCTCAATGTCGAATATTAGTAGATAATAGTGATGAACGAAGGTATACCTGTAATGCATCGAAAAACTGTCGATCCAATTCACCAAAACAAATAAACTTTGCCCAAAAAAGAAAATAGCTGACCTGAAAATGAAGAAAGCCCCCCCCCCCCAACCAGCCGAAACCCAAAATCTAGAAATAGCTGGAAATTAGTTGAGAGCTTAATTACTTCCTCATTAATGAATATTGAATAAATTTCATTCGAAGATATTATTAGCAATCCTCTCAGTATTAGTAACCCCACTATGCTATCATCTTTTCTTTATCTATGTTTAGAATATCGAGAAAAAAAAAATTCAAATACTCCGTCAAGATAAGAGACATTTATAATATTCGGCTCGAAAATTGCCTTTATTTTAATAAAAAATTTCGATTATTTCTCGTTAATATATTTGAAGCAATAAAAAAATTCTTTCATAGTCAATAATATTTAATGATGCGTATATATCATTGATTTCTTTCTATTTTATTCTTATCTCATCGATATCGATAAATTTAATCTGCAAGAAATAGCGAAAAATAGCGAAAAGGCATTTAAAAAAATAGCGAAAAATGTTAAAATATGATACAAAACAATGGAAGAAATATTTTAAAAAAAAAAAGATTTATCGAAATAAATAAAATATTCAAAGAGTTGTTGAGAAATAGCGAATTTCAAAAAATGACAAAATAACAAAACTTTACAATCATAAAACTTTTCAATGAACACATAGAAGCGTAACTATTAAAATGGATCGAATTAAATCTACACACACATTGAACATAAATATATGTGAAAAACACAACCATAGGTCGAAACCAATGTTCAGAGGTGTTCATGTGAGGACATATCCCACAAGTATGACCCTATTGCTTGACCTTCTCAGACACCTACTCTGCCGTTTGTTCTCGACTAATTTGATTGTGACTCATGAATCTGAGGAAACAAACCTAAGAAGGCAAACGATATTATAGAACTCTATAGGCGCTCTATAGCTTTCGCCCTTCCCCCAGGGAGGAACTGAAGAGAGGTCGCTATGTGTGATCGGTCAGGACGTTCTGAAGTGTGAGCTTTAACGGATTCAACAAAAAGGTCTCCCGGTACGGTGCAGTAACCATATCACTTTAGTGGTCCTAATAAACCAGCAGTGAAAATAAAAGCGAACGATGGAAAGGAAAGGTAATAAATCTTTTAAACACTCAGAGAAATTTCTTTAAACTTTTATGAGAGGTAAATTTCAACGAGTTTTCATTCGATAATAAATCTCCATTCGAATTCAAAGTCGAAAATGTGTGAATCAATTTTTTTTTTTTTTCAGCATTTAGCGCAAAAATAATATTCAAATTTTTTTATTCAACTAAAAATATTGACACAAATATTTGCATATGAAATTCGCATATTATAAATTATTTAAAAGAGAAATAAACGATTATAATTTATTTCATATTACAAGGAAGGAATTTTTCATTTTTCATAAAAATTACGAAAATCAATGGGAAATCTTTTTTTAAAATAAATTTAAGAAAAAAAAACAATTATACAATTTCAATGATACTAAAACTTATTTTTTTTTAGTGGGAAAATCCATTAAATAATTATACAAATAAAAAAAAAGAGTGAATTTAAAAGCATTAATTATATCGCTATTTTCCACTTCGAACATATAATTGCAAATGTCCAAAAGAAAAAAAACGTTGCATACTTCTCGCACACTTCTACAGGTAATATCGCTATGAGAAATATACATCCAATAGTCCCATCCAGTCTCCAATATCCTTCCAACCAATAACTCCCCCGCCCCCCCCCCCGTGTGCTTTCAGAGATACCCCTCCCCCCTTCTCCCCAGTTATTTCCATCCACATGAGCTAACTAATTCTCATTTACGCCTCATAATTTAGATATAAAGAAGAATACTGTGATCAAAAATTCGCTCACATTCGTTCCCATCATTTTTATTCCATCAACAACTATTAAAAATATATATAATTAAAAAATATAGTAACATCTACTAGAAATATTTAAATTACCATAGAAAAATAAACATTAGGAATTGAATTCAAATTAGATTTGAAGACAATACATTAGAATCGATGCATAACGATTCGTTTTAAATGAATTCAAAGTCGAAAATCATTCTCATATTAAATAAAATTGATAAGTTTTATGCCGAATTAAAATGTTACAGAGGAAATAAGAAAACAAGTCGAACTGGAGAGATCGTGCCAGTTCAAGCATAATTATTTAGCACTTTCGACCGGAATATATTCGGCGCCTAAAAAGGATACCGATGGTGACAGTTGCGCCCTTTAAAATGCACTTTTCATTGCGCTGTACATCATCCTGAAATACACTCTTGTCAAATCCCTTTAAATAACAATGCTACTAGGACAAAGTATGAAATAGTATCAAATAGAAGCAATAACAAATAATAGGGAACGCCACTTCTAACTGATTAGAAAAAGCGTATCTATGCAACATTTTTGGCTCGAAATAGATCAACTTCTGCATTTATGCTCTAAAAAAACTCAAAAACTCAAATGAAACTCCAAATATGAATGCAATTAAAATTCAATTATCCAACAATCTTCCAGAAATTTCTGGATGAAGCTAAAAATTGATTCATACGCCAATTCAAAAATCGATGCCTCTAGAGAACAATTTTTAATAAAAGAAAATATTCCACAAACTTTTTCCAACTTTTTTTGAATGATAAATTGAAAATATAGCCTAATATATATATAAACTCTGATAAACTGTTTAGTTAAACTTATAAAAAGACTCAGCGATGAGAAAGTCAGTAAAGATATTCGCAAGGCGAAAGAACAATAAGCGCCACTTACTTGCTTTTGCTGACCGTCGGCATTGCTGAACTTTGCTCTTCTTCTTTCTGAACGTTCCCGAGCAGCCTTCTCATCTGCATCACATGAAATCACCGCAAAGAAAAAAAAAGACGCTGGAAATTTATTGGCCGGAAATTGTGGCTCCATTTCAATTTAAATTCAAATTTCGGCTCGGATTTTACAATAAACACTAAAGTACCCATCAATCAGTCGGCAATTTAGTTCGAAATATCACAAATACCCCAAACCTTCCGAAACGGCCATCTATAGCCGATTCTTAACTAACACTTTATTCTAAGACATGAATATTAGCTATTATAAGCGTGCTAATAGGTACTAAGTACCATCCATAAGTGTACCAGATTTAACTGCAATATGGCACCGCGCGATAGCTATACAAAAATGATAATGAATTTTAAAAAAAAAGTTTAATGAGAAAAGTAAACTCAGTTAATCGAATCTATGTAAGGCGCAACAACCATTAGCACCATCAAAGTTCCGGTGATCTCAATTGCTAATGTTCATGTCTTAGCCATATTATATTTACCTCGCTAATACTTTAATTGCCAAAACTGTTTACAACTATCTCGAAAACATTCTTCAACGATGAACTCATAAATAACGAAATAATAGTATTTTCCAATAAATAGCAAATAAATGACTCAATTCGCCAATTTTAATCGCTCCTATAAATTATAAACTCCCCACTCTCGTGAGGTCTCAACAATGAGCCTCCAAAAACTTCCGCAGAATAAATTCACCTGAAATTCGCCAGAAATTCCAGTGAGGTTCGCGGTAAAAATAGGTTCGTTTAGCACAATAGTCTAACAAACTGTTAAACTGCAATCAGCGGCTATACTTTTTATCAACAAAGGATCAGCAAAATTCATTTTAAACTACTGAAACCATCTACTTCACCTCCTCCGCTCCCCCCCCCCCCCCCCCATCCTCCTCATCTCTTTCTCTTCGTAAACCTTGTGGTATCAAAAATCTAGAGAGGTAAAATGCAGTGCCATCCAAACAACTGATCAAAATTACCTGGCTGTCTTGGTCTTTAACACGAGCATCGCTGCGTTCGGCCTTCATCTGTATACGATCGAGCATTGCATTTTGTGACTCCACCTCCTCCCCAAGTGCCGTGCCAAGAGTGCGCAGACGAGCCAATTGTGAGCTCATCGAATCTGTGTTGAAAATTGATCAATTATAAATTGACCTTCTGAATGGAAAAACACCTATGAGATACCTTGTGCAACACTCTAAATACCTAGACTCGGTGATCCGCTAATCGCAGCTGAGTAAGTGATGAATGTCAAAATATAACGCTAACACGCTGATACATCAAAAGGAAACAGCAAAGAAAAAAAATTAAAAAAAGAAAGTGCACGCGCACAGCGGTGAAAGGATCACCAAGAAAGGCAAGGTGGGAGGAGAGGAAAGGAGAATAGACAGAGAAAATACAGAAGGAAAGAAGCTGTCCATAAACTGTGGAACTTTCTGTCCATAAAATTGCTTCGCAATCAAAATCAACAGTTAACCGGTAAACAAAAATTAATGAGACACTCTTAGCGAACTAGACATAATCGTTGCGAAGTGATCATCAATCGTAAGTGACCATAGATTTACGGAAGTGACCACCACTAAAATGACTTACTATGCCTACGTAAACATACCACTTTAAAAAAACGACCACTGATTTTTGGAAGGCAACAAATGACCATGATAAGCACACAACAATATCAAACATTTCTTCTGACCACTGCTTGGCTCAACCTGCATTCCAACTGACCTAATAGAGGGTCTTGCACATGTGGAGGAGATGATAATGCAATGAAATTGTTGTAAATAAAAATTACTAAACTGGCACGGACAAAAGCTCCACCGCGAAACCAAAACTGCCATTAATGCAACCGCTAGACCTGTTCACCCTTGCGGACTTTTCTCTGTCTTCTTCTCTTCCCTCCAAGATGGATCAGAAAATCTTGCATATGCACCTGATCTTACATCACGAGTACAACACGTGCTCCAGCGAATTGATCAACCAGAGGAGATCAAGAATTCAGGATGAAAACCTGTTGGAAATACAACTAACCAAGATTGGAATCAATTTCATTGTCCATCGCCTCCCAACGAGTACCTTTGATGGCAGCTCTTGAGCTTTCGCTCAAAGTTGGACCTGAAGCTGAAACTGCGCCTCCTATGTTCGAATCTGAGGTTAGTTTATCGACCGTACTGTTCAAACGGTTGTCCGACTTCGAAGATGGCATCTGAAGTTCACATTCAACCACAATGCTCAATAACCAAAAGAAAAAAAATTTGATGCATGACCACATTCAAATGTATCACTTAATACTTGAATATATGCTGCACTAGTCTTAGAAAATCATATTAACCAGGCTAGAACAATAGGCACAATTGAAGGAAAGGTGGATAGAAAGTGGATAAAATTATTACAGCGACCAAAAGAGTGATACAAAGACGGGGGAGGGTGAAGGGGGCATAGAGGGAACGAGATAATGATGAAAAAAAATTTGAGACTTGCGCTTTTTCCTGGATTTTAGTGAAAAAAAAACCTTCTAAATCTCCAGCAGATTTTTTCATTAAAAAGCATAAATCTTTGGGGGAAAAAAAAACGCAGAAAGACCTATACACGTAAAGGATCCTCAAAATCTTGTTCGCTAGTAAAAATTTGTCAACATTAACGAAAATTCTCTCTATTCATTCAACCACATTCCATATTTTCCACCATCATTCCTTTTTCTTTCCCCACAGAGTACTAGCTGCCAATAATAAACTTCATTCCGGGAAACCGTCTATCATAACTTGAAGAGGAACCTCTTGAAAAGTTGTCTGCATAGCTCTAAACATATGACAACTTATTGCGTATACTCATAACTACAATCATTAAGTATATTTTATAATATAACCCGTAAAAGATTACTTTCGAAATTAAAAACGAAACTGAATTTATGAAATAGAAACAAAGCTGAAAACTGTGGGCATTCTTCCTCGGCACCACAGACCACAAGATTGTGTGGGGGTCAATAAGGGTGTAAACAAACGAAAGGAAAGAGTAAAAACAATACAGATGATCAAGTATCGGCCCCTAATCAATGCTATAAACATGCCGATCATATATGGGCAATCCCATTGTGACAGCCGACGCATGGTCAATTCCACTTCAACAAAACATGGTAAGATCGAATTCTTTGCTAAATATTTGCTTAACAACAAAAATTCATACTAGATTTCTCTCGCATACAGAATTACTTTCACGGTTAATTGGTCAAGGATCGTTCATTCTTCCAATACTATCATCAACTTGACTCTCGTTTAATGAATGCCTCTTTTCAAAAATAATCTTCCAGTGAAGCATTACGCCTACACGACAATTTATCCTCGATCAAAACTATCAATGAGACAATTAATACCTCATTTCATTTAGTAACTGCAAACGGTATATTCCCTAATCAAAATATTCCAGTGCTGGGAAAATTTGTGATTTCCTTCGTCACAAACGCTTTTTCTATTCGTATTCCCTCTTAAGAAGAACCTCTAACAATAGCAGAAAATTTTCAGCAAGTGCCTGCAGAATTCAAATTATCGGCGTCATAAAAACCAAAAACTATACCTCATCGTCGTTATCCATCATAGTACCAATACCTATCATGCATAGAAACAACTATCAAACAAATGGGTAAGAAGGGACAATACTGTGAACGGATAGGAAAAGAGGATGGTATCGTACCAATATAACCGGGAAGGATTCGCTGAGAGGAAAGGGTGGAGGTAATATGGTACATTATATAAGACTTCCTCAAACCTAACAAACTCCCCACTAATATTCAAGTGGATCATCAATGGAATCGTTCAAGAAGCATACCTTTGATGCAGGTTCCTTGGTGCACGACTGAATTTATTCTTGAGGAAGCCACCGAATACCGATTTTAAACTGTTGAGACTACGTTGTGTCATCTTCGTTGTTCTATCTATCTCATCCAAATTTTTTTCGGTATTTTCGAGTTTTTCACGTTGTGCCAATAAATCCTATAAAATCCATCAATAAAGAACTTAAATCTTCAATTATTTTCATAAAATCTATGGCACTAAATATCTCCTTCATTACATTTATACCAATATAAACGAGTAAAGTATAAAGAGAGGCATATTTCAACGTGGCAAAAGCAGCTGACATTTGCGCCATTATACAATCGCTGAGATATGGGATCGATCATAAGCCTAATATAATCACACAATTAAAAAATTGACTCGAGATGACGACCTATGAAGATGAAAGACGAAAATTCCCCCGCAAAAAATTATAATCGCAGCGAAAGAAAAGATGAACCACCCTTTTTCCTCGTCCCCTTCCTTACTCATAAAAATTCGTCTTTGCAAAACGTAACTTTGCAAAACTTTGATCTAGGCCACCCATGTGATCTATAATGCGACCTTCTAAGTGTTCAATTACGGCGATATACGCCTTTGATCATCAATAAATGAACGTTTTTAAGCCTCTTCTAATGCATATGAAAGATAAATGAAACGAAATAACAACATAGACAACCCTCGGACGTAAAGACCATAAAAAAGAGATCGTGAACTTGATCTCGATCTCTCAGAAATAAGTAACACTCGTTAAAAAATGTGACCGTCAACTTAAACTCGATCTCTTAAGGGCAACATCCATCAAAAAAAAGATCTTCAACTTGAAACATAATCGCAAACCTGTGCAGTGGCAATTCCGATTTGCTCACTCTGTTCGAGTTGCCTCCTAGATCGTTGAGTGCTATCAAGTGACTCTTGCATATATTTCTCGATTTCACGTTCATAAAAATTGACATCTTCATCGATACTATTATTTCCCACTGTTGTATAGCTCTTTATTGGTCCTATAAAAATATAAATAATTGAATCTGAAATCATAATTTATCAAATTTCTATGATATCCCCAGGTAATAAAATCAAAAATTCCCTCAAAATTCACTTCCTACAAGCTTTCAACTTCACAAGTTTCGTTTGGAATAAATTTGTGGAGTGGAATATATTATGTAGAATAAAATGACCTTAAAATAAAATGTATATTCGGGAAGTTGTGAAGATGCAAATCTGGCATTCTCTAAATTGCGGCTAATCGACAGTTGACTCAAATGAAAATTATTAAATCACGCCGGTGGAATGGCGTACGACTAGGCCGATGACTGCATGGAGGTTGGAAGACAGGAGCGGATGCGTGGGGGGGGGGGGGAATGCACGGTAATGGAATCGACTCATATTTTTCAACAAAGACGACCATTGCGATCGATTTCTTCATTGCAAGACAACATCAATGAAAACGTAATAAAACCTCGGGATAGATGGCTTTGAATGGCTGAATAAATGGGCGAAAGGCTTTCTTATTTCCGCTCTCGAACTCCTTCTACAATTAAGCTTATACGGCTATATAATAGTCGAAAAATGAAATCACCAACGACAAGTGGTCACAATCAATGAAATTCGCCCCTTATAAACTCATACAATCATTTTGGAGTCCTGTACGAATTTTACACTTTGCACTTCCGGCCAATTTCATAGTGCACAAAAAATTCATATAAACCGTTAAAAAACAATTGAAAAATATTACGGTTCAAGAGTACTTGCCAGATGCGGATGTGGCACCCGTGTAATCCTTGTAGTTATCGTCGAATGGATTCGTCGACATCACTCTTAACTGCTATATTGGTCGACGCACAATTCTTCGTTATTTCCTTAAAAGTTTACGTTACGATACTGGAACACTTCGAAGCGAAGTGATCATCGACGAACAATCAAATTAGGTCACAACATGCCCACCGATAACACTCTTACCCGAATCGTACCCACTGAATAGTGGAACACGGCGTCGATGCGACAGCAGCAAATGTTCTCCATTTTTGCACTTTCTTCTGGAGAAATTAGAAGGGGAAGGATGGTGCGGGGCAAAGCTCACAATCGCTGCGAGAAGGGGTAACGCAAACTGAAGTCATGGTCCAGTTGGAACACGGTGAAGCAAGGTAAGGCTCGTGGTCAAGTTGGAAGAAGACAATGCAACATGAAGACCATGGTGAGGCTTGAAGAGGGCAATGCAAGGTAAAGCTTATGGTCAAGCTGGAAGATGGTAATGCCAATTTTACGGATAAGAGATAATCGTGATGACCAAAGTCTAAGCAAAAGGAACCACTATGGAATCAAATAACAGAACGATACTTTTAGTAGACACAAAAAGCCCAATAACCTGAAAACCTCAATTCTTATTACTCAACACCCGAGCCGACCCCTTGAACGACAACCAAGAAGGTGAAAATTACATCGCATTATAATACTAGAAGATATTGCCTCGGAGATGACAATGTCAAACGCAGAACTTCGAAAGAAAAATTTAGTATAAATGAAGAAATATCTTCGAAGGCTCGAATGGCCGAATCTCACCTCAGCTCTCATAGGTGTACAGCAGGTGAAAGCTCCTATACCTATGGATCAAATTCATACCCTTACAGACCTGACCCTGATCCACACCGCTAAAGGATCGGTTCGACAATTTTAACTTCCAATAAGTACCACTCAGAGTCGATCATAACTCATCTGTTAGGTAACAAATCACTGAAATAATAAAATATACACAGAATCAATAACAATTCGATCAAAATGCGAGTGTACCTATTAGAGTGCAACTATACGTCAAAGGAAAATGCGACAACAATAGACTGCGATGACGATAGAAATTCCATATGCACGTTATTCCATTCAAAAAATTCTATTGTGTGTCATACAAATTTCCCATAGAACATAATCCAACTTCCATACTTCTAATCTTTTCATTGCAAATCGATTTCAGTATTAAGCCAATACGATAGAGACGAAAAAAAACAGAGACACTGTTAAACATTCGATCAGCAGATATATCCCAGTAATGAGGCTATGCAAAGAGTACATCTATTCGTCAGATAGGGACGAAGACAAGGTGAAAGAAGCAATAACAGATTCTCACTAGACTAGAAATGATCGCCTATCTTCCTCACTCTATAAATAGTAACCTTGCTCCCCAATTTGTTAAATACTATATTGTTGCAAATCCCCACTAGAAGCTTCAACTACCTCAGGTCATACGACAAATAAGACAATCTACTTTGAAGACAGATAAATTTACAAAGCTCAAATAAACTCAACAATTTCAGTTCCAGTATTCTCGTTAATTCGCTTCATTATAACAACAAATGCGCAAAAAAAAAAAATTGAAGGCATTGGTAAACAAAACGGCTGCAGCCGATTGAATCATCAAACGCACATATATCATGAAAAATGCTTTATTCATCATTTACACAAAGTCTGATTGCGATATAATATATACATCAATTATGCACATCGGAAATACAATATAAATACGCTAGACAAAATACATCAAATCATGGCATTCGGTCAGCACTAGCCAAAAGGCACAGCTGGTCACTTCAACCTTTTCGTGTGGTCATTTGTCAAAATGCACAGTTGACTACAATAAATCTGTCATCTGGTCACTTCTCTTTCGGCAAATGACCATATGAAAACACTACAAATGCGGCAAGTGGCAAGACATTGGAAAAACCAAATATTATAGACTAGCGACTCCCTCCTATGAGGCGATAAAAAAAATAGTGAATTAAATCAATGAAAAAAATTGCCGAAAAATGATATATTTTTTTAAAAAAGAGAGAGAAAAATGTCTAACCGTATCAACTTGCAACATGGAATGAGGAATACGAAGCAAAAAAAAAAGACAGTCTCACTAAGTGAATTGATGATGATAAAGTTACCGCTCGTCTGTATTTCAAAATTCCCATAAGTTATCCTCGAAAAAAAAAGCTTATCAAAACTCAACGATTTTAATGAAGAGAACGATGATTTTTATACCTAACAATCACAAAAAAGAAAAATCGACAGTGAATAACGCTTTTTTATTAAATATTAGAAAAGATATCGTCAAATAACTGAGAGAAATAATTCATTCTCAATATTTTCACACGAATGTTCCGAAAAAATTCCCGAAATTTCCTCATATTTCCCAAAAAAAGCCGACAAAACAATCATAGAAATACAGACTTTGCGAGAATGGAATGGAAAAAAATAAAATAAAAAAAACTAAAACCACAACATATAGTACCCGATCGAAAATTTAGCGCTCAAACATCTATGGTCGATGTAGATGTCTCGCAGAGGTCACTTAAGCTGTGACATCTCGGTTGGAATAAGAATCTTCGAATCCATTTTCTTGATCAATGGTACTGCAAAACGGAACAAATTAGAACAATCAATGAATTTCCAAGAAATATAGATATTTTTATTGATTCCTCCTCCCCTGCCCCCCCCCCCCCCACCTCCCCTTACAAAGTACACACTTGAAAAAGGAAAGCATTAAGGAGTTTTTATTAAGCAATCGACAGGAATCCGTACGAACGAAGAAGAAAAAAACCAATTTCCCTTTCTGCTTAAAAGAAGCTTTTGAAAAAAAACTGAACAAATGACAAAAATTTGAAATAACTGTTCTTCTTTAATGTGGAAAAAGTATACAGGAAATTCATACAATATAAAAAACCTCAAAAGCACTATAATTTCTGATTTCAGTTAGCCCAAAACTATTTTTAACGTTTAAATATTGGTCTCTCCCCCTCTTTCCTCCATAATTTTCATCTCTCTCCCCCCTTGGAACCTAACGTTTTCCCCCCTCCTTTAGGTCTTATCGACGATCAAACTGCTAACGCATTGCTGAATTTCTTTATTCCAAAAACAACGAAATTAGTAAGGAATAAATGAACTAGATGAAACCAACCGGTATAGGCGACTGTCTGGTCCCAGCCTGGTTTTGCCCACATTTCCTGCCGTGTTTCATTCCGCTGTACTAAGCTTGAATACGCCCATAAGTGAAACACTCTGTGCAGAGGACCGATCTGCAACTTGAGATCGTTAATGCCGGAGCGATATTAATCCAATACAATAAACTGTTTCATTCATTTCATCTAAAATTCGATTACTCTTCCTCTCCTCCCTAATACCCCTCCACTATTCTCCCCTCACCACCCCCCCCCCTCTCATATCCCCCTCGACCTAACAAATAGCGAAATTGCATAAACCTCACGGTTCCTTTAAAAAACGTTCTTAGCGTTGATATAATGCGATTTCATTATTCACCAATCAATCAGTTATATTGAGGCATTAATGAATAAAGTGGCGGGTTCTATAAATAACCCGCGAGGCAGGTGTACGCTCGCTGAGTATAAATATTTGAAGAGGTGAAAAGAAAAGAATAACTGCAAATGAAAAACAAAATAAAATTGCCAAATTCGAAATCGAATTTCAAAATTAACTCTCTAGTTGCTATTAATTAAATACATATCATTCAAGTACCACAAATGAATTTTTTTAAATAATCATCAAATGAACTTATCACAAAGTGAAGAGAACATTTTCGGCAACACAACCATTATTTATTTAGTTATTTACTTTAATTTAAAAAAAAAAAAAAACAACAAATAACGAATAAATTCAGAAACCGATCACGCCGGATATCGAAGACATGAGATATAATCATCATTAACATTAAATGAATTATGCGAAGAGGGAACAATTTACCTGAGTAAAAAATGATTTACCTGAGTAAAGAATCCACCAACATCTTGATTCGCTTCACGACGATAATGGATTCCTCTCGCCCACGCAGCACCCCATTCTATTATTGTACCTGGCTGAAAAGATTGCCTCTATAAACGACCACATACAATGAAAATAATTATAATTATTGAATAATATGCCAAAATAACGAAACTATAGAAAAGGGATTAAAAAAAGGATGCGCTCTCTCAGATGGACTGAAATCAGTCATTAACAAATCAGCCAATAACCAGAATGAATGAAGAAGAGCAGAACCAATGACCATTTCTATGAACCCCCTCCCAGCCCCCCTCCTCCTTCCACCTCTCCATCCTGAAAAACTATTTCCCTTGTATTTGCTCTTCATTTCAAAAAGCCATATTTGCCTCAGAAAACCCTCTTCCTTCTTTCCTTAAACCGACCAATTCTTTAAAAATGCAGCAGACTCTTACTCGGAGCATATAAGTGCGAAGTTCATAGATATGCGATGGTTGCCGAGGCTTTGGCTCACCCCAATAGCTGAACGATTTGGCAAGCACTTCGCGACGTCGCGTTAGCAAATGACTCATCTCTATCTCCAACTTTTTCACATTCTCTTCAGTGAAAAGCGCATGCATCGCACTAAAATTACTTTAATTAATAAAAAATACTCAATTTTTTTTTTTTTTTAATCTGCACCCTCCCACTTACCCTTTCATTTAAGCAATCGTTTTACTCTTTTTCTGCAAAAAAAAAACGGCAAATATTTTCAATAATATTCCCAAAAATGTCTTCAAATTACAACTTGCAACTTCATAATCGATGAACGTATCTATCATCGTCCCGTCTGTTAACAACCTGGTTTTGAGTTTATCACTCACGAAACTGATAAAAAGGATAAACCTAAGCGACATCCCATTACAGCTTATAGGTTTACTCCATGGATTTACTTAATAAACAATGTTCTTTTTAACAAATTGAGCGAAACCTTCACCTCTAATTTTTGGAATATAGTTGTTTGCCATAAACCAAGAAAAAAAAACCAATCATTTACCGATCGATATCTTCATAGCCATGCTTGAATCGCCATAGGTGAACAGCTTGATCACGACTCGCATAGAAAACTTTCCAACTGCCGAGTAGATCGCAATCAACGCACAATTTTCTTACCTCATCTGCGTAATTCTTATAAAGTTTCAAGTAGTTATCAAGTTCACCAGCTTTGCATCATGAGCTGCAATTGCAAATATATCGTATAGTTTGCAATGCAATGCAAAGTTGAGAAATAGAAAATTTGCAAAATC
The DNA here is from genome assembly GCA_013433145.1 of Ascaris suum. NCBI lineage: Eukaryota > Metazoa > Nematoda > Chromadorea > Rhabditida > Ascarididae > Ascaris > Ascaris suum. The sequence goes on from CM024181.1 coordinate 1,698,345, forward strand.
CAGACGTCAAATAGTCTACATGAAATAAAAAGTTCACAACTATAAGCATAAGCTTTAAATGATAAGAATTAATCTACCTATCTCATCCACTCTCACCTCAATTAGGCAAATCACAAATTGGTTCTCACCGCCATCCTTCCAACAATCCATCAAAACGACGGTTTCCGCCTCCTATAGTCGGATCTCTATATCCGGCTATCGGATACAATTAATAACATACAAAAGAACCCCTATTTGACGAAGAATATTTTGGCTAAATAATAAAAATTCATTAAGAAGAGTGCAATTAGAGTAACCATTGCACCATACAGCATATATGCTTACCTCATATTTTTATGCAATTCTAATAAACACCTACATTTATTCTTATTAAACTAAGTAACGGATTGCTTCATCTATCGAATTTCTCTCGATAACCACTTGCCACTCAAATTACTCTCAGTTAGCTCTCTCAACCTCCGCTGTTTACTCTTTAGCTCCAGTTTGATGTTCAGCCCTAGAACGTCGGTCCGAGCTCCAGATCGATGGCCCAACCCATGATCTACGGTCCAGCCTCCAAGTCGACGTCCAGCTCTGGATCAATGGCCCAACCCCCGACCGATGGCCCAGCCCTGATCGATGGCCGACTCCTCAGATTGGTGGTCCAACGCTAGATCGATTGGTCTTGTGTATGTGCTCTATGCTGTGAGTCTTTGATTTGCACAAAGTCAACAAGCCATCGATACAATAAACTACTAGCTCGATTGAACCTTCTTTTCCATCCCGTTCCTTTCACTGTCCTTTCGCGATTCTGAGACGCAACTGTTTGTTAACGACATTTAATTTGATATAACGATGTTTAGTGTTTTGAGTTCCAAAAAATTTAAAGAATATCATAGAGATATACTCACTGACAAGTTCATAGATAAAATCGGAGTCGGAAAGAAGCGATGAATGACTCTGTAAATAATGAGCTGCAACACCCTGTGGTCCAGTAAGAATTCGTGAGATCCATCCTTGTGGTTTTAATCTTCGCCCATCGTCCATTTTCTCTTTTCTTTTTCCCACAACTTCCGCCTTCTTTTCATGATTCTTCACATTTGCACTAGATTGTGGATCGTCTGTTCTACCGCTACTAGCCGTTGACCTCTCAGAATAGTGGCGAATATTCCATATTGAAGACGTCACAATTAACCTATAAAACTTGTCAATCACCATAGCAGCTATGCAAAGCTTCGTTTCATCCACCCATTTTTGAGGAGAATTCCAAACGACAGCGATAACTGATCAACTGTAAAAGGGAGACAGGAAATCGAAAGCGACGATGACTTCATGCAGTGCCAATCAATATAATCTTATAGAATAAAAGTGACAGAGAATTTTATACTTACAAATAGATAAAGAAAATTCCATACTTCTAAAAAGAAACAGCCGTGTGGCAGGAAGAAAAAAAAAACGACGCAAACATCAGCTCTTCTATGCAACGTGAATTATCCTATCCAATCAAAAAACCTTACCTACTAGGATCGAGTGTTTTATTCATGCTTACCTTCAAATTAGGCTTGAGGAAAGGAAAGAAATACCTCAAAAAAAATTGCATCCTTATGCAGCTACCATATTAAGTTTTTATATGCTAAAGCTGCTGCAGCATCACCGAAACAAAGAGGAAGGAAGAAAGGAGGTTTGCACTACCACCTCCAATATGGCAAACGCATAAGTAAACAGGACATAATGTAACTGCAAGCGGCAACCTACTTTAATATAGTATATCAATGTCCTTAACGTGGGAACCTATGAAAAACATAAGTGAACAGCTTTACGTTGTAAATCTTTATGTGAATTTACCTGGGAAATACCTGTAATTGCGACACAGTTTTCACAGCGAGTGTCATCTTCGATAAACAAGGTAGCCTGCTCATGCTCCAGCCTGGAAGCAGGTCGCCATTCTTAACGGTCAAAGGACTGATTCAAAAAACGACATAACGTAGTTAAGGATATAGTTCTGTCAGAAAGTTTTCCATGCATCATCTATCATCTATCAATAAGGCATCATCTATCAACAAGGCGGGACAGGTTACCCGAACTAGAGTCCGGCTGGAAATAAAAAAACCCCAAATATCGAAAACTTGAAAACTAAGAAGGTAAAAATATTTGGTTAATTATAGGTATATCAATGTCTTTAACGTGTGGAATCTATAAAAAACATAAGCGAATAGCTCTACGTTCTGATCGCAACAAGACAACTAGCTGGATCGATGGCCGAAAAAAAACCTCAAGTCGTCAACTCAACTCTTAATGGTCACTAAGAACTTCAACAAAAGAAATTTATAACTAGAGAGAGAAAAAAAAAGAAAAACCAACGCCAGCAACAGACTTTCAATTGAGCCACATAAAAAAACGATTTCCTTATCTATAACTGCACGCTTTTTTTCCTCTTCCCCTCCCTTTCTTTGCTAAAAAGAACCAGCCTGCCCCTGATTCCACCGTGGTAAATGACCGTGACAAGTGCTAAAGAAATGAGTTTCCAACCTCATATATTTCAAAAATTTAAAAATCGTTTATTAAGCAACCTAACAAACCTAAAGAAAGAAGGAAATTTTCCCATACAAAAAATCCATTTAATATTTAACTAAAAAACGATTCCCTATCATGCAATCAAAAAAAAAAAAAAAAAAACGAATTAGCAATATGTAAATATAAGTGCCGAACTATTATCTCTTATCTTCTCGTATCGACCAGCCTTATCGGCTAGAAACGGATCAGGCGACTTCCTCACCAATGCTCCCCTCTTTGGAGCCAAAAAACAGGCTAAAATTTCCCTTAAGGCGCTTAAAATATGCTTTTAACGTCTTCACTTCATAGTCACGAACAAACAGAATCATTCAAAACCTTTTTGCTATGCATATAACTCTGCAGGCAGTGAAAACCATGGTCCAGGCATGGCGTGACCCTGTGATCGGATCATCGAATAATGGAACGTTGAACCTGTGGCTTGGCTACGATGCGGCTCCTTGGCCACAAAAGTTCAAAAGACGACGAAGTTAAGGAAATCTAAGCGTTGTAACGTACAACGGGAACGCCCTATGTTCACTTTCTGCTCACTCTTTATCCTTTAAAGTATTGACAAGAGCATTACTCGTTTTTAAGTGCTAATTTTTTTACTTCGCTTTGCGGACATTTGCGCCTGGATATTTCAGCACTCCGAGAAAAATGATTTCATATCTTTCGTTCCTGTATGATGAAGGACATAGGTTTTCCAATTTCGTGACAAAGGCTACGGCATTTTTTCCTTTCTTTTGTAGTTCTGAGCCTTTTGATCATGAATTCCCCCCTCCCCCCTCCCCCCATCCCTTCACTGTATACAACCTCATAATTTAAACAATAAACTAAATAAATTAAAGTAACAACTTCTAAACTTCTAAAGTAATAAGGAACTTATATAAATAAAAATCCGTCGACCTATAATTCCCTTACCTAGTAAAACTTTCGAGAACTTTGCGTTCCTTAAAAAATCTCTCTGCGAGTCAAAAATAAGAGTACCAAATGAAACATACACAGAAACGTTTACACTATGATGGAAAGAGAAAGAAAACGTGCACGACGAAGTTTACTTTACAGTTCGCACAATCGCATCATATTTCGTTGCCCTAATGTCCGGGTGGCACCAACAACGCTCTTGTTTACCGAGACATATGCCAATGACATCAGGAATAACACACTGACGTCAATCTTTCCAATTTGCATAGGAGACGTCACGACCTTTCACCTTCCCCCTAAGGTCCGGACTTCTTTCAAGGATTCTCCCGATTACCTCTATTGGTAGCTGTGGGGAACCATCTATTGGTGGCAAACCATCTACTAGGCGATCGATCATATCGTAGTTGGAAATCGAAATATAACGACAGCGGGGAACCAGCTTTTTTTGTTGTTTTGGAAGACCAACGAAGCGAATATAATCCTTTTCGGAGTTGCGAAATTGTGGATATTAAATAATGCAACCAGCTGGCACTAACCATCACCTATTAAAGAAGCGTAGACGATGATAAAACATGATTCAAAAAGAAAACATTTTCTGCTTCCGTTGCGAACATATTTCGCAAACATCATAAGACCCAAGTCGTTGGCTTGAGAGGACTCCAACGACACTTGGCAAGCTCCCAACTCCTATTTAACTCCATTCAATTTCGCTCTTTTTTTGTTCATTTCCTGGAGATGCGAGATCACCATTTTAAGGACAACTTTGCCGCAGTGCACAAAGTCTAAACCGATACCAACTACCTCGGATTCGTCACCACTCCCCATGTTTAGCTTTATGTGGCGGAACCGAATCCCGATGTACCAAGCAAGTCCACCCTCCCCCCTCCCCCCTCCCTCCACCAATTGTTGTGTTGACCTCCACTGCAATGTAAACCAAAGAAACAAACAACATTTAGAGGGTGGTTTAAGTCCACTTTACCTCGGGGACCCCACGATTTACTCCACACCTAACTAGCACAACAATTTCTTGACCCACACTTGCATTTTATTTTTTGTTTTCTACTCGCCAAAGCAATGCAACAAAGGCTTTCACTTAAATCAACTAACGCAACCGTTAAAGATTAGGATCCCAGGTTCGACCCTGGGATTCCGGTTGGGCGACCCCCCTTCACCCACACTGGACCGAACCTGATTTAGCTCACTTCCATATGGTCTCGGATTCAATCTAATCCAAGTACCTTCCATGTCTACGACCGGGGCTGGCTTTAGTTCACATATATAACTATTTATTTATCTAATCACTGTCATTTCGACCCTCCGAGGAGAGGAAACTGCGAACGATATGTAAACACAAACAAGTAAAAATAAAAAAAAACATCCTCAAACAATCTGGGCAAATGATAGACATTCTATACGCAAGATCCTGAAACATCCTGAAATAATCAATACACAATAAATAAGAGCAATAAAAATATGAAGATCGAAACTGCGAACCTTTGTTTAAAAGATGAATGGAAAGGTAATTAACCACTACCGAGAAGAAATAGATCCTCCACATGTGTCTAAGGTTGATAAATAAAAATACGAGAGAAAAACAAAACAAATAGAGCACCCCTCTCAGTAATAAACAAAGAAATAATACCGTCATGAATGGCAATTGTATAAACCAATATAATATTTCAAAAAACTATAATCAAAAAAAAAAAAGAAAAAACAACAATTATGGTAGCTAAATTATATTTAAAATATGATTGAAACTATATATTAAAATGAATAATTTGTAACAATTAAGGGAATGAATAGCACTTAGATATAAGCACAAATATTTTATGCAAATATTATTGATTACTAAGTGATGAAAATCAGTAATTATCAATTAACAACCAATTAATCAACCAATAAGCATGAAAATAATCTCACGAAAATATCCAAACTTCGAAGTGATAAGTACCAATCGATACCAATCGATATCGATATTGATCTCGAAGCACCGATCGCTCCATTCTTAGTCGTTTGGGAGATCCCTCAAAATTTATACTCTTGCCGAAATAATCAGACCTCACGTATGTCGAAATGCTTAAAATTACGAGCTCTTTCACTGGTATTTCATTAAAAAACACTTTAATGAACGAACAAAAAAAAACGCGGCGCATTTGTCTAGTGGCGCATTTGTCGGCTGTCGTCTAACATATCTCGATGGAATTATTTCTTTTAGCTAGCTATTAGCGATGAAATTACTTCACATATATGAATAATTTTTCAATGAGTTAAATACTATTAAATACAAAGGAGAAAGGATCGAATAGAATCTCGGCAAACAATAACAACAACAACAAAAAAAAAAAAAAATAACCTCACAGCATTCGAAACTGAAAATAAAATGCCGATTATTATCCGCTATAATCGTATGAGATTTTAATATGAATTATGTTGACGATTAAAAAAAAATTACTTTGAATAAAAATCAAAAAAAAATTATGCAAATTTTTTTTCGTTAGTAAATTTCACTCATATATTCATTCATTGTTCTATCGATTTCTCGTTCTATAATAAATTAAACAACTTTTATTTATCCGTTGCAATTCTCGAAGCAACATACTAAGGCAATATCATGTCTGCGCGCATGTCTCTCTATATCTGTTCCATGGTCTGACCGCATAACAATCACGAACTATAAAACAACGACAATTTTTTTTTCTTTGGGGGAAGGAGGGTACTTATGCAAATAAAGCAAACAGAAACTCAATTTCCCTTCAATTAACCACTTCCGCTTTAATTGGTGCAACCTAAACACATTAAAAAAATTTGCCACTCACAATTTCAACAATCGATCAGATATGTAGTTGATGTTTTGTGCAACTGGAATATCTTGAAAGCGCATATCTTATGAATCATCGTGGCGCGTTTTCCCACTAGTGGATAATCAGCAATAGATGTAAAAATATGTATACGATATGTGCACAACTTCATTTAACTAATTCAAATCTTTCAAATATCAATACAAGAGCTTATATATATTGCGTAATCTATAAGGCTATCAAATCTGAAAGCACATCGGCGGGCAATCTATCAAAACAAATCCGAGATCAAGACTTCAATCTGCAACTATAAGATCAATCAATATAGGCAATAAAAGAATATATGATAAAATCTCTCACAACAATTGAACAGCAAAGATCAACAACTACCGAACACCATCAGCATAACTCAACAACAGCAGCTTAAATAATAGAAGCAAATATTTTTAAGTAAGTAAATAAAAAAAGCCGAGTTGCCATACAACAAAAATGATACCAAATCAAGAGCAGCAAAGAAGAATCAAAAATATATCCGGTAAATATGATACTGTTTCAGGTAAATATGACACCATCTCAGGTGAGTGTGCTTTTCAAGATCCGTTTCATACAGTTCAATGATCCTCCTCTTTACTTGCCGAACAATTTGGCGGATCTCATCGACGGATGAATGCCTCATCGGCGAAAGCGGATAAAATACATCTTTCCGAGGGGCTTAAAAGCGAAAAGCACCTACATGCCGAATAAGCGTGACATTCTATAATTATAATTATAAGCAAATCCTTGTAAAACCCATGCAGGTAATCGTCGCATGAAAATACGATTCATCGGTCCCTGAAATTCGTTTTTTTTTCAACTTTTATTTAAAAAACCCTTTCTTTAAAAAAAAAAACCTGAGCCAGTGTCAATGTAAATTAATAAAATTCAACAAAATCCCTCATAATTTCAATATGGAATTTTACACATCGCCAATATAAATTAAATTCCACATTTAAATTGTCGAAAAACTACAAAATTACCACAAAAAGTAACCAATAAACAAAGGAGAACGATCAGTATAACTAGTATAAACCGGAAAAAAACCGTTAGCAAACCGTAGAGACATGATCAAATAAATATCAGCGGCATATCAACGATATTATACTGCTGTCAACCATCAAGTTAAACCTTCTTTAATGGTGGTTGTCACTGCGCTATCAGCTCACTTTACAGGTTATATATTGAATGAGCCATTCATTCAGACAGACCACACAATATTCCCCCTTCAAATCGATATGAAAGGTCTAATAGTCTGGGATCAACCTACTTTCAATCTCCACCTCCTTCCCCATCTTCCAATATACAGAGAATGCAAGAACGGCAAAAATAGGCAGAAGTAAAATAATGAAATCTAATAGATTTAACGAGCAAAACGATTAGAAACATTTTCTGGTCGAAACGACTGATAAAACAAAAAATTAGGCAAGAAGGTCAATGGAAGCGATAAGACTGGAGGTGACGGATGTGGTTGTTCCAAAACGTTAGACGACCCAATGTACTCGACCCGAGGTTGAAGAGAACGAGAAGTCGAGCAAGGATTCGGGGAGGGTAAAGGGGGGGGCAGACTAAATTGATATTTTAACTTCAGTGAAAGAAAGAACTTACTTTAGGATTAAGCATTATTTTTTTGGCGTACGGTCGGACATACCACGAGAATCCGAGACGAACCAATTTACGCATTGCCATAACCTTCCATTTGCCATTCGTTAAGGTGCGCAAAACCTCCATCCTATTACAAATAACTTCAGTGTAGTGCCACACAAACAGATGCAAAAAAGTCTGCGACAGCTGCATATTATATGGGTTTAAATGCTTACCCCCCCCCCCCCCCCCGCCCCCCTCCGCCCTCCTCTCCCCTTTACTCGCCAAGGTCGAGAACACTGAATATCTCACTCTCAACAAACACTATACTCAACAGACTAACCATATAAATATACTTTTCCCAATGTGGGCAGCCGTTTATGCTTCCCCCCCCCCCTCGCCCTAACCCCGTCCCTCGTTTGTACAATCTCCCTAGATAAGTGACGACGTTTTATTAAAACCTATGGATCACTGGCTATCAATCACTTCAAAATGGTTTACAACAATAATTACAGGTAAGTGCTACCTGCGTTGTAAACTGCCTTCACATATGTCATTATAGCAAGTCGTTTCGCACGTGCTCTTGCGGTCTCCTTCACGGATGGGAGAAGCGTTGCTTCGGATTGAATCTTGTCGCATCAATCGAAACCTGAATCAACGGTAACTTCACTTTGCCTTTTCAAGAAGATCATTCGCCATCATTTACCACACATCTCGAATAAATGCATATCATTTGCTGGAAATTACAAAGGAACAGGGCTAACTACTTTTGAGTCTAATGCTAACGCATTTCCCTCAGTGCTTTTCCATATGTAACTCTAAAGACTGCAGCTTCTAGGGTCCTTAAAAGCTTGAAAAGACAAATGGGAGGGGGGGGGGAGTGGGATAGAAGAAGTGAGGGGGGGGGGTGTGTGTGATGGGAGTGATGGGGGTAGGGTCCGAGATCATTTTTTCCAATAATAGAGTGAGGTTACTCGAGATTAACTAATAACAACTTCGAGTATCTCTACACACAAACGATCGAAAATCTTTTGCATCGAGCAGCTAAAAATATAAACATCCAATCAATAATGCAATCATTACATCCAACTTTCATCTCTAAAATATTCACCAACTATCATTTTTTTTAAAGATATTTTATGCTTTTAATCTTGAACCATAACTTAATAATCATTAATTATAATTTAAAGATCATAGCTTAAAGTCCGATTAATTTCAGAATAAAACAACTAAGGAAAACTTAACGCGATAAGCGCTAAAATTAATAACGACCACTATCAACTTCAAGCAAACAATCTATGATAACAATTTCAGATATGAAGTTTTTTTTTTCTGTTGTAATCGACTCCACATTAACTCGTTAATCACATAAATATTGAATTATCTTAATAGTAAAGTAATAGTAAACAATTATCTTAAATAGTAAAGTTACTTCAGCACTAAATAAATATATATCAAACTCATCAACAATTATTTTCTTAGCCATAAATCGATACAATCGCAAGGACAAATTTCTTCTGAAAAACGATTTCTTTAATTAAATAAAACGAATAAACTCTCCGAATTTTCAATAATTTCTATTTCCTTATGACAAATGGTACCTACTATGAAAGAAAATAAAAAAGCATGCAATATTATTACAAATGAAAGAAAAATTTGCCTTTAACCCATTCGGATAAATCTCATATCCACACCATGCGACACAACCATCGACACCAATCATCGGTAGACAACATCTCAACTCATGCAAATCGGTTTTGAAATTCACTGTTGTTTTTGAAGGATCCGCAAGCACATCGTAGCCATCTTCAACGCCACAGAGTAAATCACGAAGGAACTGAAAGAACCACAAATAACAACATAACACAGTCTTTAAATAATAATTCAACGCCCAATTTCGTATAATTACAACACAGTTCTTCTTTTTCTCTCATATAAGCGCCGGGGAATTCATCGGTAATCTGGGCGTCGTTTATCAACGTTCTCATATTGGTCACTTCATAACATTGACAGAGTAACAGCTTCAGATATATTTGATGATACAAAGAAGTGACCAATGGCTTTTAGAGCGGATAAGGGGATGGACCGGGTTGAGGCATTCCTGATTGCATAATACCAGCGTTTATCAATTAAGCTATTGCACTTGTTGTTGGTATAAGGGTTTGCGAAGATATGCTGACTACATGGCAAATGTATCGATTAAATAAACAACGCATCAAAAACTTTGCATTTTTTTGATCACTTTCTCCGCCCTCTTCACAGTTTTATAAGTCTTATTGAAATTGAAGAAAATCACAAGCCGACATTGCCTGCGTTTCCTCTTTATGTTTCAACGATACCCCCCCCCCCCCTAAAAAATAAAAGAGCAAAATTAGAATACAACATGAGGCAATAATTTAAAAAGTACTGTAATATAAAAAAATAACCACAGTACCATAGCATAAAGTAAAATTACTGTGCAATAATTACTTTCCAAGGTAGTGAAGTAAATACTACAAAGCATACTGAGAAATAAAACATACTTAATAATACTACTAACATGATTAGCAACGCTGAATTCGGTTGTAAGCAGGACGTAATCATCGACATAACGAAACAACAATGTGTCTTTATTATTGATGAGATTTGCATATCGTTCCCTTTCCATCGCTCCCAAATATAGATTGCAAAGACGTACTGAAACACTGCTACCTTGAGGTATACCTCGATTAGCAACATAACAACGCCCTCCGAATATCACCTGAAAATAAAAACGATCACACACAATTTTCCGCCCATCTTCCCTCCCCCACTCCACCTTTTCTATCTCTTCCAATAAAAAAATCTATATAAGCACTCCCCATGTAGTCTTCACCGAAGACCATCAAAAGCACCAAGATTACACAAAAAATAAGCACCGTGCTCATTGTTTGTATGCCTCCCCCCCCCCCCCCCCCCCCCCGGAGAACACATCGCTCAAGGAAAATTCCAAGAGCTATGGACCCACCTCTCGAATACAAAGCCCCATCTTAAACAGAAATACACTAAGTCCAGGTAATGATAAGCTTAGTTCGAAAAATTTCGCAAGAAACCTAATATGCGAGAGCGGGTTGACATGCGGTAAATAAAGACTGTTTGCGAGCTCAATAATTCCGCCTGAATATATGCCCCTCCCTCCTGCCTTCCAATTTTTCCATATAAAAGTGTTTTGATATATTTGAATATCATAAACAACCTCTAAATCCCCTCCTTCCTTTCCTTAAGAATATATGTTTGTTCTGAGAAATTGCAAAAACACTGAGTAAAATCAGAACATACATGAAAACCATTCACCAAATACTCCGGATCATTGACTCTATTCCACAATGGATTTCCTCGAGAATTCCAGAAAAACTTGCATCCACCCTCCCCCTCCCCATCAGATCCGTTCAAAGCAATAGAACGATATCAAATAGTGGGTGAAAACTCCAACTCAGGTGATCAAATGCTGAAATGATCCTCTAAATTATAAAACTCATTGATCGACGGCATTTTACGAAAATAAAAAAAATCTAAGTGAACATATCATTTACCTTTTGTTGAATTACACCTTTCTCCAAGATTTGCAATGCTTCAGCGCCTTTAATGTACATCTAAAATAAATCTCTTTATTGAAAAAAAAAATTCTCTGCAAAATGTAATTTTCTCTTTCGAAAATATTTCAATTTTGCAAACAACGAAGAAGAGAAATAAAGATAAATTCCATCATGAAATCAACACAAATTGTATCACTCAACTATAAAAGATAGATTAACGTATTTTAAATTATTTAAAATATTGCAAAGATACAAAATTGAAAGTTTTCTCTCAAATATACACTATGAAATGGCTTGCACCACGTTTCTATAAAACCTCCATTAAATATTATTTTTGCATATTAACACCAATGATATAATCCTTTTGCCATATTTTTATAAAAAACACTCGAATTTTGATGTAGAGCGTAGAAATAAATTGCAAATTTTATATATATAATATATATATATATATATATATATATATATATATATATATATATATATATATATATATATATATATATATATATATATATATATATATATATATATATATATATATATATATATATATATATATATATATATCACTTCTAGCAAGTCCTAACCTAATTGTACCCTCTAAATAATGAAATGATTATTGCAAAACAAAAAAAAAACATGATATTCTGATCTCAAAATTGAAAATAAATTTTCAAATTACGCTTCTCGCCTACTATATGGCTAAAAAGGAATTTCACTTGAGTTAATCCATAGCCGAATGCGTTTTCCTGATTATTGGATATTCATAAAAATTTGCATATTTCATACCATAAAAATTTGTATTTTCCTATAAAATTTGGTTTAAAATATATACGCACATATGAACTTCCTAATAAACAAACAATGAACTTACTCGGATGCGTTGAGCGCCAATTGATGGGAAAATCCTCCTTTCGTAATCAATTCTATAAGCGGAGGAACCCATGACTTTCCCTTAGCGTTCTTTTTGCTCTTTTTACGCTGAACTGTTTTCTTTGCAGCCTTTCGTTGCTTAAATTCCGCCACCGTAAATACGTATAACCTAAAAATAAATAAATAAAATTAGAGACGACTTTAGGAGTCCCTTCAAAAACAAATTAAAAATGAAATGCAAACGAAAACAATTGGTTAACCCGAACGCTCGCATAAACCTACGAAAACTTACTGATGCATAAATTAAGAACTGAATCTACCCAACAGAGAGCAAGCAGGCAGACGGACACATACATCCGCACAGACTGACGTACCAACAATGCGTTTTTTGGAAAACAATTTTGTAAAAGCGCATTAAAATCAGAGAATTTCTTCTTTAGAATCTGCAAATTACCAGAAATTCCACCCTTCGCGAACAATTCATCCTCCAATATACTCCTCTTTTCCGCTCTCTTATTTACTCTCGACGAGATTCGAGAATAACCTATCCGCCTCTCAGCGCAATTTTTGAAAAGATACCCGAAAAGCTAATAAATGCGCATTTGCTTGAAAAATGGTCGATGAATGATGATCGCACAAATAACTTGTTGCTAGTACTCAGCGATTTAGCAATAACGAACACAAGATCGGATATGATAACCTGAGGACATTGGCCAGTATTTATGGGGAATTCCAAAAAATTGCAGACGAAACAAAATGTACTTGATCCGCAGGATTCTAAGAAAAAATAACATTTCAATTAATGAGGGGAAAAAACAAATCTAAGAACTATCAATACACATCTGCAAGAGTCCACTAAAATCCCAGAAAATCCCTTCAAAATATCTAACATACCGCACGCGATAAAGCTCACCTCATAAACGCCTCCTCAGATTGCGTATATGGCTATCAACAAAAACGACTATCAACATCCATAGAGGCGCTGCGATATTCAAAACTTTGAACACGAAGCGCCATAGCTTTCTCGAATATATGGAAATTATTACTACAAAGCTTTAAAAAAACAGAAAGTTGGCTCTGTCAGCTAGATTCTGAACGAGAATTTGGTGCTCCCATCGTCAAAAGTTTAGAAGAGATATCTCCTCACCTGCTTTCTTCCGGAAATTCTGGAAAGTACACACTCTATGACATTTCCAATTATATCAACGGTCTCAAGGAATAATTTTAAGAAAAGTTTGTGTACCGATTAGTGTCGATGAGAGAGGTAAGGATTTGACGCAATTTATGTTGGTTGATCCGATCGAAACATTCTCTAATATCGGTCTTCACAACGTATATCTTCTTTGATTTATTACGACGAGCAAATCTGCGAAAACGACGGAAGAAGTTATCATGAGCTGAAAAAAAAAACGATTCAATTTCCGCACTTTTTTAAACCAAATTTAGCACTTTGCCAAATTCAGAATTTAGGTTCGCAGAATATCTTGGCCGATCAATACTTCCATGCAAAACTTGACTCTTTATTACTTCAAGTTCAGTCAATTATATTTGCGGTAATATTCGCTATACTATATCATTCCCATTCCACCTAATTTATTGCCCGGTATATGCAGCTCTGTCGATTTGAAAAATACAGAATTTGCAATAAATAGTTTTTTCAGCAAACAAAATAAACGGTAACTCCAAAAAAAAAAGAAGAAAAAGATTTTCTTTCTTTTATATGCAAAGAAATGAATGCTACAAAAGAAAGAGAAGAGAGGTTAAGCCAAATAAAAAGCAAAAACAGTTACCCCGATGAATTCGGATCCTCCTTTAAACCAGTTCAGCACAGAAATACCCGCCGCGGGGAAAAACCTAACTACCGTTTGAAAAATCGGCTATGAGCTATCTTTTTTCTGGTCAAAAAAAGCCTCATCAAGGCTATTAAATTCTAGAGCATATACCCAAGAGTTCATCATATAAACTGAAAAATGTGTCATGCTTTTAACGTCTCTAAGGAAAAAAATATCGAACACATTGACTACAAACAGTGAAAAATTCGATTATTGAAATCTTTTTAGAAAATGTTCGCATTACAATGTTACAATTCTCGCAAATATTTCCCCACATTAGATTAAAATATTCAAATCTTATTATACAATACTGAAATTCTGTAATAACTGTGGTGCTAGAAAATAACGGTAAATAGTTTTGATATCATTGCCCTGAATGTACTGAAATATCGACAAATGCTTCATGTGTGCTGCATCTATCCTTTCTAAAGCTACCTGCTGCCTATAAAAGATGACAGAACAAAAAAGAACCAACTTCCAAGAATTGCTGCACCGGTCAACGGAAGTGCACCTCTTGTGCGTCGTACCATATTGCAGATAAAGTCGAGTAGGCCATTCACCTTCTTTAAAGCACTTTTACAATAGCTTCGATCGCTGGGACATTGTGGAGGAATCATAAGAGGTCGTGCCTTGTATCCTTTCGGGACGAACCTCAGGTATGCACGAAACGGACCGACCTTCTCTTCAGCTGATGAAAAACTATTTTATACGGTTAAATCATTACAACGGAATGGCACCAAAATCTCAGCGCCCTATATAATACATACATAGAAGGATGTTACTATAGTTCTGCCCTGAACTACTGCGTCAGAAGTCATTTATTTTTCTTCCTTTTTTAAAAAAAAACTTGCTTCTCACGTATTTTTGCATATTTTTACTTTATTTTAGATTAGCATAAATGCACAATTGTAGATGCACTCATCTGCAGTAATGCATACAAATAAAACGATACCATACTTCACTGTAAATTACCTCAACACTTCGCGCAATGTGCTTTTTAGAACGCCACCCGATGCGCTTCTCAACACAGTTAGTATAGTTGCTTAGTGACCAACCACAAAACCATATACATCGAAAGACCGATCAATAACCTTATTATGACGCGGCCATATGCTTTAATTACGGCTTAACAAGTTGGCAAGATACCATTAACACTTTCTTATTAAACTTCTTCGCAAGCAATTCATAATATAACTAAACATTGCAAAATCATTCAGGTATCGAGGAAAGTTCCACCCACTCTTCTAGGTTTTGGGCGAAATTTCACTTACTCCCTCAAGTCAGGGGAAATTTCACCCACTCTCTCAGCTGACGGGAAGCGTTTCTTCCACTCTCTCAAGTATCGGGATAAGTTTCGTTCGCTCCACATCCCTGCCCATTTATCGCACCATCTGGCATTTTCAGCTTAGATGATGTCTGCTTTACAAATAGACAAAAAATCTTTCAAATTCGTTATCCCCTTGTTTAATCTTCTGGCAAATTGCATCATCTCTTCATCAATATTCAAGGAAAACTTCTATAAAAATCAACATCACTTCCTTCAACATTATGTGTCATGTAAACGCGACACTTTAGTCACCATACCCCCTCTATTTCCGGTCACAGTGATCCTACAAACCAACCACCCAGGTACCCTGCCGCAATCAATCCATCCAACTTAAGGGGAAATTGAGATGACATAAATACGAATTGATATGATAACACTCACAATCAACTAGCTGCAGTTCACGTTTCCATTGAAGAATCTTGAAGCTGTGCTTCTCAATACGTCTCCAGGTATCTTTGCGATAGAAAATAAGACGATTCGTTTGCTTCTGATCAGATACATAGAATGTCGACCTGAAGACACTACATAAATTTCACTGATCAAGCTTATTCAACTCACATTTAGCCCAATACAGCGTTTGACGCATTCATAGAGGGTAACGACCAATAAGAGAGGGGGAGGAGAATGAGGGAAGAGGGGAGGGATTGGTCACTCGGGTCCATTCCTTCCTCTCTCGTCCTTCCCATCGTTATCACCTCAGAATGGCTTTAGTACCTGAACTAAGAAAAGAAAAAAAAAGAAACAAGTAATTAAGAAACACAGCAATATT
Organism: Ascaris suum; assembly: GCA_013433145.1. Classification (NCBI taxonomy): domain Eukaryota; kingdom Metazoa; phylum Nematoda; class Chromadorea; order Rhabditida; family Ascarididae; genus Ascaris; species Ascaris suum. Next base: position 1,714,574 of record CM024181.1, read on the forward strand.
CTAATGACAAGTGAATGTTTTTACTCGGCGAATCACCTCTACAAATACCCCCCCTCCTCAACCCCCAACCCCACCTCCCATAATAACCATTACGAGGATATCCCCCCCCCCCATAATTTACGATGAAAACTCGCCGGGAATCATTACTTTGCGATTATACGAACAAAATATGGTAGCAGATTTTTATAATGGGAGACGAGAAAGAATACCAAAAAAACCATCTCAATCCTCAAAGTACCATTTCGTTTCTTAATCTGATATTAGTGCAAATTAAATAGTAATATTTTCAACGTTCGCATATATATAAGCTAACTTTTATCTCTAATAAATTAAACGTTGAATTCAAATTATCCAAAAAAATTAAATTAAAATTTCAATTGCAATATATAAGAAAATAAAAAAAAAAAATCAATCTAAATCACATATTATTATTAACAGAATTACATTTACACTTGGCAGCTACAACTGATGTTACTTACTTTACTTCTTAGCAAATAATCACATTAACAGTATAAGAAATATAATTTTCTCGGCCGCTAAGAATGGACCGCTGATGGTTGAATCTATCCCCTATTTTTATTCTATTTGCCCGGCTCCTCTATTAATTTTTAAGCATTTCCTATAGCGGGCAGCTTAATTTTACTACTTTCTCAGCCATCGCAACAAATTAAACCCCGCTGAATTCAATCCACACTGAAAAAAAAATTCACTTCTAAGATGAGTTTATGCAAAACTAAGCCAAGACCACAAAGAAAATGAAATAAATAGAGATGTTGAGAAAAAGAATTTGAATGATTCATGCAGCATTATTCATTAATTCTTAAGGCATTGAAAGCAAAAACCAATATGCATATCGAATATTTGTCCCGCTTCCTCCCTTTAAGTGGCCGAAACAGAACCTATAAACAATCATTTTAATCACTGAAATAAATCGAATATAATAGAAATTTGCATATGGCGTTCCAATGTGTAAGGAATATTTCACTAATCCCATTCCTTTCTTCCCATTTTCTAGGGCAGAAGGGCTGAGGGGAGAAGGGAAGGGGAAAGAACCTACAAATCTTCCTATAGAAAAAAAAGAAATTCACTAAATAGCAAGCGTTTAACATATTATTAATCACTTTATTATTTATATAAACCAAAATTATAACAAACTTAGTCAATGAAACCGCGAATAAGAGCAACCAATGAACGATCGCACGAAAAATAATCGTCCGATCCAATAATGATTCCAAATGTTTCAACCATTTCACCTTTGAACTCTTCAACGATCCCGAATAGAATCTCTTGAAATGAATCATCTCGCTACGACTGCAATTGAAGAAGTATTATTCTCGATGAAACAAAATTACTACCCCTATTATTTTAGGTCATAACCCCCCCCCCCCACCCCCTCATCTTATTAACGCTATCCCATTCGTGGAAGTTTGCATCAGATTTAATAATTTTCAGCTTTATTGCGCATCCGTTTTGACGGTAACCGATCTTCTCGAACATAACGATAAATGCGTACGTTTCCGCTGCAGTCAGCTTAAATTCTTCTTCGCATTACAGTCATTGTTCAAATGAACTGTTGGCAGAAAATATCTTCCACAAGAGGGGTTGGTTGATAAAACAACACATTGCAGAGGTCGAGTCAACTTTGATCTCGATCACGGTTGTGAGTTTGACCCCAATTAACCTAGATCACGGTCATGATCCTAAATTATATTCGTATATGAGAAGCATTACCAACTAATTCCTCAACTAAAAGAACGTCTACTACTAGACGGTTGTTCAGGAAGAAGCGGAAAAAGCCATCAACATTTATAGGATTGCAAGTAAGTGGACTATGTTAACAATAAGGACTTCTTTTAAATAGGAGAAATTAACCATATAAAAACATAGAAAAAAAAATATGAGAGAAGATATGAAAACTGAAGTGATGGAAATATGGAAAAAATTGAAAGTACTGGAAAATATAGAAAAACAAAATAAAAAAAAAAAAAGAAGATATGAAGATATTGGAAATAAAATATAGAAAACAGAAGCAACTATGAAGAGATGAAAAACTAACCAAAGATTGAAAATATTTTTAGCGGCACTATCCACAACAATTTTCAAATTTGATGCACCGATCAACGAATCCGGAAATAAAACGCGGAAAATTGATCGTAGAAATGCACGATATTGCGGAAAACTTACTGGACGTCTGAAATATTAAGCAAAAAATAAATAAATAAATAAATAAATAAATAAATAAATAAATAAAATGGATAAAATAAAGAATGAAAGGAAAAATATGAAAATTAATAAGAGAATTTGCAATGATTTTTCAATAATTTTCAATAATTTTGGAAAAATTCCTCGCAAAAAAAAAATCATTTCTAAAGTTAAATGAATTTAATGATGAATTTTTTTTAATACCGAAATTTTGCTGGCGATATTTGCAAATATTACTTCAATGAAGTTTATCAAAAGTGTCCATTGATTAGCTGAATTATTCATCGCATAAATACAATATTATACAATAGCGTCTATCACATTTGGCCTAACTGATTTTTTCTGTGTTTTCTTACTTCACCATCATCGGTACTACTTAACTGCCCAATCGACCGATTGCATGGTTTCTCTCCGATTTTTTGTCAACTTCACTCTTGAGGTCAGGTTCTCCACCAGATTCATTCTCGAAATCAGACTCTTTACCAGGTTTAAAGTCAGACTTTCTGTTGAATTGATGCTCCCGTTATCGACCGGCAGGTCTCTACCAATTCGGAAATGGCGCATATGTTGTATGGATTACATTCAACTACATTATTCAATTACTGAAACAATGGCTTAATAAGTAAGACATATTGTTTTCGCTTTGAAAATCACTCCCGATTCACACATCGCAATCCACGCAGTCGGCATCTTTGAATGAACACATTTCGTAGAAATATCCAGCTAACAGATTAGAAAGCTCCACCCACTAAAGATCCAGAATAAAGATTCTCGGATGATCTCAGAAAACAATTCGGAAAGAACTTTCGTAGATAAACTTCAGACCTTAAAAAAACATCTCGTAAATTTATTGCTAAAAACACAGCCGGCAGATTAATTATTTATTTATTTTTCAATTCAAATCAACAACTGAAAAAATTAAAAGAATAATCCACAATCATTGTTATCATTAGCTATAAAAAAACTTACTGCAACATTACAGCAAGCTGATAACGAATCATCGACGGTACATAATTGTTGAGTAAATAACGCACATTCAAACGACGATGTCTATAATTTTGGCAGCATCACTTTGAACGCTTTATAATAAGGTAAACCATCGTTTTAAAACAAATAATAAATAAGTAAACAAACCAATAAAAAAAACAAAACAACAAATAAATAAATAAATAAATAAAATAAATAAATAAATATAATAAATAAATAAAACAAATAAATAAATGAATAAATAAAAAATCAACCTACTTTTACATCGCCATCAACCATAAACAACAAAAATGAATCGGACCGTAATAAATGAAATAAGAATAAAAACAAAGAAATTTCAGTTAAAACTGCAGTTCCCATTAATCATCAACGTACCTCCGTCGACAAAACAACTTCCAGTTATATTCAAATTTCAAACTGTAATTACTACTTAATCGCAACTCCAACAATACACCCCCTCCCCCCCCCCCCCCCCCCCCCCCCCAACTAAAACAATGCCACACAATAGATCAGTGAAAGAAGAAAATAAAAAAAAATCTTGAAATAGAAATCAAAACAACATCTTCCTTCCCAATAAAATTCCCATCAAATTCCTCTCCCTTAAAGGAAATCACAATTAATAAAAATGAATTACAAAATATTTCGAGGATGAATAAAATAAAATCCACAGATTTCGAAACTTATGCTGTGACTGACTCCAGGATGCCAACACTTCCTCTACATCAAATTAAGGAATTTCTGAGGGAAAATCATAGAAAAAAATATTAGTCTTAGACACTAATTTCTTATCGCTTTCATTGAAGAAATTCTTTTATCGCTTTCATCGCCTTCAACAATACTTCAAATTGATTGATGATTACTGAGATATTACTCATAAATCAGCATGCCTAAACACCACAAAGCAATCACAGATATAGAATATGAGGGCGGGCACCCGAGTAAATTTAGGCTGGGGGGGGGGGGGGGAAGGGAGTAAAGGCATTACGCCACCTGCCCAATGCACTAAATTTAAAAATTATAAATAATTATACTAATTTTCTATGCAAATTTTAACTGTTAGAAAGGATGAAAATAAATTAGTAAAGAAGCGATCACCTCTTCAAAATCTCGGCGCAAATCTCTTGTAGTTGCAAAGCGCCGTTTGAGCCCTCAATTTTTTCACACATTTCTTTACCGAGCATCTGTTTCATTAGTGCGAAAGGAAGTTTGTTTTTCAACTGCAAAACAAATCATAAATAACGAAAAAACAAAACAAAAATTGCTTTTTTCGCATCTTTTTCGTACGTTTACCCCAGCTGATGATGTCGAGGTAAATAAATAAACGAATAAGTGAATAAATAAATAAATAAATAAATAAACAAATAAATAAATAAATAAATAAATAAATAAATAAATAAATAAATAAATAAATAAATAAATAAATAAATAAAAAACAGATAAATAAATGAACAAATGAAACATATTTGAAACAAGAGATTCAAGTTGTTACTGGCTGTCACGAATGTTTTCTAAGGAGTATTTTTGTTATCAAATATATGATGACAGCTGCCAAAACAAATAACCGATAGATTGGGATAAGCATCTCTGCTCTGTAAGTCGGCTTATCGAATATCAGTTGCCATATTCGGGAGGTCAGAATTTCATTTACGAATCGTTTAGTATAAGACATATCAATGCGCTAGAAATTTACTCAAAATCCACAAAAATTTCCCGAGTACCTCTCAGAAAGGATGCGCTTCTTGGCTTGCAGCACGAAAGTATAGATCGACGGGTATGTGGGTGGGGGGAGGGGGGGGGGATGGAGAGGGAGGGAAGAAAGAGAGGTTGGAGGGAAGAGGTGGGGAATATTTCTTCTTACTAGTATTATCTGATATTCGAGATCTGTACGTCGTCTGGCCAATTGTTCGTGACCAAAGATGGATGGCGTAGAAACATTTTATGGATAAGTGGTGACTTGCAGAGAGCTCTAACTAAAACTTTCTTTACCGAAGTAGTAATTCAGCACTAAAAATATCAAAAGGGAAATATTTTCGAAAAGATTACCCTTAATTTCCATTACTCGAATAACTGAAACTATATGGTATCAAAGTGGATATATAATGCTTTATCTTCAGATTTTCACAATCCAAGCACTGCCTCCCCCCCCCCCCCCCCTCCCCCTACATCCATTCATCGCCGCTTTCATCTCCCTCTTTCTTTAACCTATAAATACCTTAGCCGTCCTCCGACTGCAAGTAGCAGTAACACCGATAAATTGAACAAATAAAACATCGAACAACGAACCACTGTAGCAAGCCGTCCTGGTGGCCATTTAAATCTCTCTCTGGAAAAACACACCGATAGCCAAGTAGGCATTTTCAAGATGGGCACTCGACGTTCCCTTCCGAGCACCTCACGTCTTCTTTTCCTTCTCCTAAATAAAAGGCACTTCAAAATCTCTATGGAAATTACTCGATAGCACCTGTTTAGATGCTTTCTTGTTTTCTCTTCATAAATACCTCTGCCGCGGTCACTCTTGTTATGATCTTTATGTTTTCATGACCAGCAAAATGAAGGAATGCTTGCCAATAGTGCTACTAAAGAAGAGGGCAGGCCGTTGGATTGATCGAATTCCTGGCTACTCATTTACCATTGCTTCAGGCAAGTCAATACGAAGCATCTTAACCCAACCATATACCCATAGATATTGCAAAACCGTAATCTTACCACAATTTTATCCCCCTACCCGCACCAGAATACGAGACCCCCCCCCCCTCCCGTCCAAAAAAGCATAGCTTCTTAAGTTCTTTTACTGAACAAATGACAAAACGTCACCCGAAAATTCCCTTCCCTCTTCGTACCACATTTTCCGCTCTTCGCAAGTAGCCACCGCAACAATCAATATACACTTATTTCCACGGTTCACCCAAGCTAAAAAACATCCCAAAAAATTTAAGCAGTACGACGTCATATTACGATCAAACTTTCAATCCCTTAGATTAATTTTTTTTACTCGGATAACGTTTATATATATATATATATATATATATATAATATATATATATATATATATATATATATATATATAAATATATATATATCAAAAAAATACTAGATGACAGAAAACTAAGCAATTAAAATATAATTACTCACCTTTTTTCATGAATTTCTTCATCCATTTTGGCCGTAAAAGTTTATTTTGATCTAAAATGAGCGCAAAATCAATAGAGAAGTTTCTTTTATTCCCTCAACATATACCACCATTTTCCCATCAAATGCAATAAAAAGAATTGCAATAATGCGGGAAAACTTCTTTTCAAGCTTTTAGACACCATCCAACCTGTAGACGGCTTTTGAAACTAAAGAAAACGAAATCGCCATTCAAATTTATTACTCAATCCTTTCCTCTGCATTATTCTCCAATGTCTTTCATTAGTATTTACCTGCTTCATAAACACAGGTAAATATCTTCACAACGAATCTAGGCCATCTAATTCCATGCCCCAGACTCTTCAAAAACCAAAACTCTCCTTGCTCTCTCCCCTTCAACGATACTTAGTGAAGGTATTCCACATCACCAATATAACCCAACCTTCTTCGATCACTTCCATAAATTTCCAAAAGTGGCCATGATTAACGAGATGGAAAACCAACTGGAAATCCTTCTTCATAAAAATATCAACGAGACTTTTAAAGAAAAAATGACTTCCGATATAACTATTAGCCTTTAATTAGTAAATATTTTTTGTCTCAGAGATGCATCCAAAAATATTTTTTATTTTTAAACACACCAAAAAAAAAATAATATCAAAGGAGAGGAAATAAACCCCTTTAATTGTAAAAGTTGTCAATAAACCAAACAAAACTTACAGCATTTATTTGAATAAAGCCGTAAATTCATCGAATATTCACTCATATCTATCGTAGGTCAGCATAAAGGATTCATAAAGAAAAAACAACAGTAGTCAACAAAATTTGCATATTTAGGCCGCCTTTATAATTCATTCGAAAATATTCAAGAAAATATTTGCATATTTCAATTCGAGATTAAATCTTTTTTACCAATTCAGAATCGTTCTGAAAGACTCCTAAGAGATCATCAAACAACGTGTGAGAAACTGAGCGTTTTAGAAGTAGTGCCCCTTTTCGAGTAACCTCCTTACCTTGGCCCAAGCTCAAGCTCAAGCTCAAGACTATAGAAAATCTGGTTTCTACTTTCGTAACTGTTGGAGGCGCGATAAATGCAATATGCTCAAAAACATCATAAATCGTTTCGAATCCCAAAGCGTTAAGCAGCCTATCAGCACAACGTTCAATGGGAATCACTTTCGGCTTCGCCATCCACCCGGGGACGCATTTTGGCGAGTGGCTGTACGACTTCAGCATTGATTGTTGCCATGCGACCCATTCGTGTGCCATCATCACGTGTCATCATCTGGTAGTGGATACGACCACTAACGAACACACGTGTACCTCAAAATTCAATATATCCGATACATTTGAACACTTAACGACAGGTAAGCTTCGAAGCGGAGTATAGATAAACGTGGCAATGGCCTAACAACTAACATATATGAGTGGCGGAAGTAAAAAAAAGTCCAGGAAAGACATTGATGCCGTCCCCGATGCCCGCTTTCTTTCTCTCTAAAATTCCAGCCCAATTTGGCTCTTAAAAATTAATGGCCGATCTCCGTCTTCATCTGCTCTCATGATAAATCACAAAAAAAAAACGCATAAGGTATTCGGATTCTACCTGAATTCAAACTAGTCTTCTAATAATAATACTCTTTCTTTTGCTGATCTCTCTATACAGAATGGAGCCATCCAGTAGTTACAAACAACTGAATCACTTACTGTGAATTACATGGCTTTTAATATTTGCAATAGTGAAGTTGCAACAAATTGCAACTTCACTATTGCAAATAGTTGCAATAAGTTGCAACAAAAAAGTCATTGACCACCACTCTCAGAAAATCGGAAATTTTTTTTTTAAAGGAAACAATTGCAAAATTGCAAAATTCAATAGTACCTTTTTGAATATTCCTCAACACGAAATCACCAGCACGACCGAACACTGATATCGAATGCAACTCTGATTGATCACTGCGCTCACCATCTATATTATGAGATTTCTTTCACCCACACATAATGATTGCAAAGCCACATTTCAAATGCAATGCAATTAAACAATCTGCCATTGCATATTACACATTTATTGCAAACTAATTAATTCACCGGTAATTTAACCTGCATCTCTATTGCATAATACAAACAAACGAATATACCTACTGTACCATCAAGCAAAGAGAATAGAAAAAAGCAAGCTTTAACTTAAAGTCCAACTTAGGCTGAATAATTATGGATGAATCGAATCACCAAGCGAACAACGATGCCTTCATAAGCGACTTTCGCAACCACTGCTAACGACTACGCTCAGAACGACGCAACCAACTTTAACTACTTGGTGAATATTTTTCGATTTTAAAAGCAATGCATCATGAGAGATGCCAGATCCACAAAACTCTATCATACCGAGTTGGCAGAGAATAAAACCTATTTTTGAAAAAACCCCTCAAAATATTGAAGCAATCGTATTTCTCCTGCTTGCCGTCTCTTACTATCCTTCCTTTCCTTAGGTCCTTGATGGAAAGCACCACCATTATAAGAATTGTACACACTATCAAAGAACGATATAAGAACCCATTTTCACGCTCTCACTTGCCTCACACATCCATATCTAAGCGCAAATTGATGCTTCGTCGAATCAAACTTCACCAAAAACATTGGAAAAAATAAATCAATAAAATCAACCTTGACGACGGAATTCAGCATTCGTGATCATGTTGAAAGTTACGTAATCGCCACCATTACGTGTTACACGCTGAATCGGAGCCTCAGCGACGCCTCCAATCAACTCCACACGGTTCATGCTTGAAAGAACTTATTTCAAAGCTGCACAACAACAAACATCACAGATATGCTCTCCTCTCTCTCTCTCTCTCTCTCTCTCTCTCTCTCTCTTAATATCTCCCTTTGCCGCAATCTTCTGTCGAGCGGAACTAGGAAGCCTGTCGGCAAGCGCACATCTCAGTTTTTTATGTTTTCGATCAGAAACCATATAGGCTGGTATTTCCCATCGGCTTTCCGATTTTTCTCTTGTAATCTTCCCTTTTTACCCGAGCACATCATTGTGATCAAACTGAGACCCGATCCCCCTAGCGATGTGGTGGGGAAAGGGGAAGGGATAAAGCCAACTATATCCACATCAGTTAGCAACTAACTGTAAAAATGAGTGCGGCTCAACTGTCTGAAGTAAAACGCATGAAAGTGACCACCGAGTCCCTTGCCGCCTCCTCTCACGCCCCCCTCTCCCCTCTGCCTCTTCATCCCAAATAGGAGGAAGGGGACAGGTCCTTAAAAATAAAACATATCCAGTTGAGTAACCTATCACTGGCTGTATCAACGAAAACCCGAATTAATTTACAGGAGCGCTGGATAAAAATTTCAGCCGCGTAACCTCCGGTTTTCCGTAGTCCCCTTCCGGAGTTCAAGATTGCCGGTTCAGGAAACCGGAAGTTACATGGGAGGTTTCACAAGTCGACTCTCGAAAGATTCCTTTTAACGTAAAGTTTGCAAGTAAATAAAGCAGAAAACAATAAACCTGAAAGCATGTTTGCGTTTATTCCTCGTCTCATCACCTGTCGAGAAAAGTTGATCGACGTCTTCTTTTGACGGCTGCACTTTCGCTGGTTGTTCCTTTGAAGAGTCCACCTTGGTCGATTCTTGTGCAACGCTTGTTAGCGCACGTGCAACAACCTTCAATACCATTATTCTAATCCATCGACTATGAAGAAAGATTAAGCAATGTGTTGGTGAGGGAGAAAGAAGGAAGAGGGAACATGTGGAGGGTATTTCTTGGGATCACAAGAGCATCCCTTCCTCATTCCCCGCAAATCAATTTGCATGGATTTTTTGAGGAGTTTTATACTTCTTTGAAAATAACCTATGGATTTAATCAATTGATGCATTTTTCCAACACCCATTAAAACTCGTCTAGCAAAAAATACGGTTAACACCGCAATTTCAATGATAACAAACAAAGTTCTTCTAATTTTTAAAGCATTATGCGCTCAACAAATATTCGATTATTTCTTCTATCTTTATCTATATTCTAATGCTTATGGGGTAGACCTATATCCATAACCATAAGCCTCGAATATAATAAAAATCATTCATCATCAAGATGAATGCCTCTTCAAAAACAAACAAACAAAAAGAATAAATCATCGTCGCAATGAAACCTCAAATTATAGTAGTAGTAATATCAAATTATAGTAGTAGTAGTAGTAAACCTCAAATTATAGTAGTAATATCTGTGTCGTTATCATTATATTTCGCTGAGGAAAAAATTAGAGATATTAAACCGTTTCGGAAGAGAAAATGATCGTTGTTTATTTTAATTTTTATGCTAAATTTGATTCAATAATCTATGTCTCTCCTATAATGAGAAAATCTCACAAATATAAAACCTCAATTTGATTAAATACAGCCATCTGGACACTTCGATTAGCCAAATCGTGGAGTTACTCTAAATAATACATTCATTCTAACTTACTTGCAACATTTACGAGTATTAATTTCCCATATCTTCACCTATAAAGATAGGAAAAGGGAGTAACAATACCTGGACTCTCCCTCTCCCCTCCTCCCCCCCCCCTCCTCTCCCTTCTCGTTTCGTTTGCATTAAGAGAATTTTTGACTATATTTTAAACGTTGAAATAAATCATTTAATACTTTTAATCGAAATTTTAAAAACTTTATGGAAATTTTTCTTTTCTCATTCGGAAATTTAAGATGCTTTAAGAGTTTTAGCTCATCCAAAGCTGAAGCTGAAGCTGAAGCTGAAGCCAAAGCTAAAGCTTCAGCTCTTTAGCTCTAGCTTCAGAACAGCATTTCAAAACATTATTTGGTGTAAATGTGATCATTTTACTTTTTTAAAAAAATCTTAATAAATAAAAGCGCAATTAAAATAGATCAACTAGAGAAATTTTCACTCACCCATCGACTCGTAGAAGAGGATGCAATCGACGAATATAATTTCAGCATTTTATACGACTTTCGTGAGTTCCAAGTTTGTAATTGCGATACACTGAATTCTAAAAGCAAAAAAAAAAAAGCAAAAAAAAAAAAAAAAAAAAAAAAAAAAAAACCAACCGGGAAAAAACGAAAGCAACGAAGCGATTAATTATATGAAGAATGATAAATGGAATTTCAAAAAAAAAATAAAAATAATAATAATAATAATAATAAATTACAAAAATTATAAATTATAAAACTATTAAAAAAAAACAATAAAAATGTTTATTCATTTTGTTCATATTTGATAAGTTTTTGAAGATTTTTTCAAAAATTTCCACTATGATATTTTTTTTCTCTGATCTTAAAAGTGATTTAATCGTAGAAAAATTCTATCAATAATAATGCTAAGGCATGGAAATAACGGCAAACATATGCCATCGATAATGAAAGCACTTAAGAAAAAGTTTAAAACTCTCCATATAAAACTTTCTCTGCATTTGAGGTGAACTATTGAAACTTCATCGGTAATGCCAACCGGTCTGCACGGCCGGTTTTCCGGATTTCAAAAAGTTATTCAAAAAAAAATCCGTTGCTATCGGTAGAAATGTATATGCCTAAAAATAAAGAGAGTTCCTGAATTTGCCGCTTATGCTGATGACAGCATACCTCTTTGAAAGCTTTAGAGATCGCTACAGATTGGCCAGTCAACAATTTGCAAAGCTGTTAGTAAACCAGCATCAATAGTTTTATTTCCAAGAGATATCGCGCTTTATTAGGCCACTCTAATGATAATAGGGGTGTGAATGTTTAACCGGTAGCATTGGAAGTTTCGACTCGAATGTCATTCATCTCAGTTACCGATAGGTTTAAAAAAAATTTCAAAATCTTTTAAAGGTAAACTGCAATATTTCGCTGTCGAAACAGGGCATCCCATCTGTACGTTTCGTTCTCGTAGTTCCTTCAATTATAGCACTGACTAGTCTCTCTAAAGCATATCAGTTTGGCCAAAGCCAAACGTGTGGCTATGATCACGTCTCCGACAACGTTATCATACCAGCTCAAAAAAGGAGCCAAAAAGATTCGACAAGGCCAAATAATCCTAGTCTGGCCCACGTTCATGCACACAGACCTGTGCAGTTACTTCGTTTAACCCCTCCTAGCTGGCCTGATGAGTGCCACTATAAGCATCTATCAATAATACCCTCAACACTAAAAAAATCGATTGAAAATACTCAGATGGGCTCCATGTAAGCACTGACATCTATTATTTCGAGACTCCAAGCAAAGCTTTCTATAGGAATGGTGCACAATGCGAGACTTGTGTTCTTCTATCCGGCTGGGATGGGGAGGAGTGTGGGGAAACCTTTGAACTCAATCCCACCTGAGCACATCTAACATACCTATGACTACCTCTAAGCGATACTCAACCTTCCAGGAAGGCGGGAAAAATAAATCCCCAAATCCTAGAAGTGCTGTTCGCGCTATGCCTTATCGCAGAAGGATAATCGTTTTGTGTCCCTCGGACGATGCGATCTTAGTAGCTAAATATTATTCATTATTTTTTTTTATAACGGAGTCAAATTTTGAGATTCTTTTTTCTTGTTTTAATTAAAAAAAGCGAAAAATATCCTAATGCATTTAATTTTAGCATTATAGTTCACTCAGTAATTAATTGATTGCCTTTAGAGTTCGGAACTTTATCACAACAGAACTGGAGCTTTCTAGTTCTTGACGTCGTTCTTTGCATTTATTCCTCTTTTGTTATACCACTTAAATTTACATATTCATAGGGTTAATAATTTTTTTAATATATTTCATTAATATAGTTAATATTGATATTATTTTAAATATAAGACGTATTATTAATTTAATGCTATAAAGAAATATTCTTTGGCTTTGTTCTACCGAGTCATTCCGACCAGTGGTCACATCGGGACGCGGGCGGTGGAGCAAGTCGCATGGAACAACGATGAATCGACTCGTCAGTATCCGATAGGCAGGAGACGAGCCTAAGCCCTCACCTTCATGCTACCTCATAACTTCAGCTAAACGGAAGTGGTAGTAATATGAAGAGACATTTATTCGTAATGAATGCTTTGTCGATTCAATTAAACAAGTAAAGAAATATTCTTTGCATGTAATAAATATAACGATTAACGAGAGCAAATATATGACAATTTCGACGAGAATTCTCAGTGGAAATTGTTTCTTAACATTGGCGGTTTATTTTTCTTCAAATTTAAATTTAGAAATTCTTCAAAATAATCCCCCTCCCTTTATTTACCCCCCTCCTTTTTATTTAACTCTTCCCCTCCCCTTTTACTCCCTCCTTTCCTCCTCCCTCTTAGCTTTTATTTTTTTTTTCTTTACAAAACTTGATAAATAGCTATAGCTGAGTCAAATAAAAATCACATATAATTGATATGAAGATCTTATTGCATAATATTCTAGCAATCATTGAAAAGAGATTTTGAAAGAAAATAATAAAAAATTTTTTCAAAATGCTTAAAAATTTTCAGGAATATTAATATTAATATTTTCTATTCGTTAAAATATGTTTTTTTTTAAATTTACATATTTAGAATATTTATGTGTGTTTTTTTTTCAAATATTAGACAATAATGAAAAAATTTACATATGAAATTATTTTCATCCGAAATAATTGAAATTTTTTTTTTTTGAAGCGTAAAATATTCGATGAAAATATTTCATTAAACTTATTTTATAATTAACATGCAAAATATGAAAAATATTGACGGCAAATATAATGAACATCATAAGTAAGAAAGAAAAAAACAAAGAAAGAAAGAAAGAAGAAAGACTTTTATTTTTCAATAGAGCAACGAATAGAGATATAAAAATATCGCAAAATTACAATAAAACAACACATCGATAATCATAAATGCATAATTAAGCATATATTTCGCTTACCTGTCCCACCAATTATTCACCTGAATCCTCTCATATATCTTCTTATTTTGATATAAAAATATATAATAAATAAATAAATAATCTTTATTTATAGAATAAAGAAAGCATGGAATCGCCCATCTAGTACAATATATGCATACGGAAAGCATATAGAAGTATAAATATTGCATATAACCATGCGTTTAAAAAATCCAAAAAGCGCTTGACGGAAGCAATAGCTTTTCTTGAATAATTTTTTTCGTATGTTTTCCGTATCCGGAAAAAAGTTTGTGATATGTAGTTGATGTAACGTGAAGTTGTTCAAATCATAGACGATCGAGAGAACGTAGTATAGTTGAAAAGGTTAGAGGTCATCAAAGAGTAATATGCTCGTGAACGAGTTACGGACTTGTTAGGTGATGCTCTCGTGCTAATTGCTCCATTATATCTGCAAGTGCTAATTTTAGCCAATTCAAGTATCATTCATTCTTTTATATATATATATATATATATATATATATATATATATATATATATATATATATATATATATATATATATATATATATATATATATATATATATATATATATATATATATATATATATATATATATATATATATATATATATATATATATATATATATATATATATATATATATATATATATATATATATATATATATATCGTTTTATATTTATATAATATTAGCAAAGGAATTATTTTTAAAAAAATTAGAAAAAACCTAAAATGGCGAATTTATTTCCGCCATTTTTAAAAAGTCAACAAGTCTGTCGTAAAATTTCCTCACAGATAAATAGTCTAATAAAATATATTTGCCCTCTGATAATTGAGCGATTATGCAAATAATTGCCTCAAAGATATTTGTCTGTCAATAAAAATTTGCATATATGCATCTCATATATGCAAAAATGATAATTGTTATTATCTTGGCGTAAGTAGATCAATTGAAGAGGACAAAATTCCAGAATTGATTGATTATATTTACTTTAGTTGAGATCATTTGCGAGTTGAAACTACCTAACAGACAAAATATAGGAGCGATCCTTGACTCCCTATTGACTCCTCCTCGGGAGCGGGAGAGGGGCTATACCCCCACTTTTTTCGCTGCAACTTTTCCGCCAGCCCCTCCCTGATGACAGTTCGTTTCTCATCGAAATCTCACCGACCACAAACTCGGATCTAATGGATTGCGAGGTCTTCAGTTTCCGCGACATCCTGATCTCATAATGCACATTCAAAATTGTTGAAAGTGCATAAAGAAGAGATCAAATTGAGGAGTCTGTAAAATTTGATCACTTTTACAATCAGTTAAATCCATTTATCAATACATTCAAATTTCGATGTAAGGGATGTAATCCTTCGAAAAAAAAAGCGATGGAAAAAGTCGCTGAATTCGAAGATTTAAAAAAACTCAAAAAATTTAAATAGTACATAAAATGAATTACTGGAAATGAACTGGAATTGAATATAAAAAGAATTATTTCAAATATAATTGTTAAAGAATAAAATGTTTTATGCGAAGACTCTCAAAAAACAAGCCTGTAAATGACGGTGGTGTTTTGAAGGAAGTGTCAGTCAATGTGCTCGGCAAAGGCATCTTCGAAGGCATCGATCTTGTCAAATAGGCGTCGAAGCCTGTCAGACATTTTGGTCTTTCTATATTTTCGACGTCACTACTCTGATTCCATGATGTTGAATCCTATAAATCAAAGTATCTCAGTGAAGCAAACGATCATATGAGTGAAAGTTCAAGTGTGAGCAAATATACAAACTATATATATATATATATATAGTATATTTGCAAATACAAACTAAAAATACAAACTATATATATATATATATATATATATATATATATATATATATATATATATATATATATATATATATATATATATATATATATATATATAGTAGTGTTCTGTACCATAAAGGCAACATCGAGATAGCAGTGCCATTGAAGTGTGGACTGTGGCAATAGGATTACGAGTTACTAGATGATGATTGTATTACAGTTTGCGGTGTAGAAAAGTGACGTCATTTTGGAGCAGATAAATTTCCATAATAATGTAATTGTTAAGCAACAGTTGGTAAGAGCAAGAGAGCTTACTAAAAAAACATACGTTCTGATTCGGCCATCCGTTATCGAGGCTATCGGCGTCGTTGCGGCTCGTAGATTCACAAACCAATCTTTTGGCAATGCCCTTAGAGAATTGAGCAGTTAACTCTTTCGGGCTGTCCTCGTAGAACGTTGAATGCTCGTGGATACCGGTCATCTGTGTCGCCGATGACCGCGTCTTCTGCAAGCCCTTCATAGGCGTCTCGTTCCCATCTTCAGCTGAACCTGATCCTATTGCGTTACTGATGGGAAACTGCGCGTTTTGCGAGTGATGGCTGTTCCGGTAGAAAGATATATCTTTGTGAATATCGACTGCTTGTGTCACCGACGATATCGTCTTCGTCGGCATCTCAATTGGCATAAAGCACATATCTTTTATGCATTCTTCCATCATGGTACGCAAGCGTATAGATGGTGGCCAGTCACTGTTCACTACGATCATCATCTGCAAGTCGATCCACGCTTAAAAGTTTTTCTCGTTGGGTGAATATTAGCAAGCTTTCAGAAACCACTGAACTTTTATCATCTATCTGGGATTAAAACAGGTGAATGGTGTCTGATTGCTGTCAATAGACACTGCATTCGACCTATCGGCGATATCTCTGCACCTTATCATAAATGCCATTCGTACAACCGTCTGTCTGTAATGATTTATCGATACTAACGAATATGGATCTAGATTTGTTGACAAGGTGGTTGAACGACTGAGAAAGCGGATTCAGGTACAATGATGTGGCATATCTCATCTCATCTGCTCACGCTTAAAGACGTTTTTTCGGCTTATAATCTTACAGACAAAAATATAATACACTCCGCTACTATACCATAATCAGTCACCATCGTACTATAGTGTGACGATTTATCGGGATTCTTATTTCAAAATTCAACACTTCTTTGGTGATACACAAGCGAATATACCGAGGAATAGCGTAAGTATTGCTGGATCAGATATCCTGTCTATACTTGACAGCTTCAACTAACCTTTAGAGGAGGGTATCAATTTCTTCCGCCGATACACCAGTATGTTTCATTTCAATGAATAGAACTTTGCCATAGTCGGCAATGATATCCTTAGTGATAAGGTCGAATGACAGTACTTTCCATTGTTCTTTATCATGAATAAATTTAAATATTATTTATAGATTATTAATTCAGCTAGGTAGATCAATCATTACCTAATTCGAATGAATGTATCCAACATTTGGTTTGACCCATCAAATAGATCAAATCAATTTTTTAAATCAATAATCATAGTAGATCAATTGAATCAGATCCATACTAATAGAATCTCTATGGGACATTGGCTTAAGATCTAGTTCTTAATATATCTGCTTAGTGTTGACTCGAATTTAAATTATTGAATGAAATTGCTGATTTTGAGATAGGATTTAAAAAATTTCAAGTCTGAATTGACTGTTTTACCTGTTCAATCTGAAGTATTCAAATGTATACGGTGAAGCAATAAAAATTAACTTACCACTGATAACATACTGTTCAATTTCTGAAATAAAATCGCATTTTTTATATTATTTGCATTAGATAATATTTAATTATTAAAAGTTTTCGAAAATACCTTTACAGGTAAGTAAATAAAAATATCAATATTATATGATAGATAGTATTAGAGATTCCATCTGATAGAATATGTTTGTAATAGGTATTCGTTTTGCTATCTCTTTGAGAATTTGCGAAAATTAAACTTAAAATTCAAACGGTATTACATTTGACTAACAAACATTTCAACAAGTTGTTCATTGGTAAACTCTATTTGCATTTCGATTATTTAAGTACCAAAAAATTATTCAATTTCATTTACAACAATTATTTAAAATGCATTAAGCAAATAGAAAAATATTTGAAAATGTTAGAAATTATTTACAGCAACGATATTTATTTTTGAGTATTTTTTCAACGATAATATTCACTAAATTCATCGATAAGATGCTTTTTGTTAAGGCAATATTCCTATTTAGTTCTACTTTTATTGCCTATTTTTGAATAAGCGAATGAAGAATAACGTAAAGGAGCGATTTGATTCATTCAGATGAAAATAAATATTTTCAAAGATATTGAAGAGATTTTTTAAAAAATGCTTTTAGAGGTTTTTTTTTCAAGAATTTTCGAAAATTTTTCCATTTTATTCAATTATATATTTGTAATTTTTTAATAAAATTCAAAATATTTATGCATATTCTCATATCAACGTTATTTTTCTAATGCTTAAATATTCTAGAAGGCAGATTTTCATCTCTCTAGAAACAAAAAAAAAAAAAAAAATGAAACGATCCTTATAAATGCAAATTAATACTTACCTCATGTAATTGCATTATCTCGTATTTTTTCTTATTTCTATATTTTATTGCGGCAATTTTATTTTTCTTTCGACAGCAATCAAGTTTCTGCTTCTCTTCAGGTGTCAATTGTCTATCTCTCTGAAAATTTATTGCAATTTTTTTTTTTTTTTTTTGCAGAATTATATTCGATTACTTTAAAAAAAATCAGTTATTTGCAAAAAAGTTAGTGAATCAAATTTAGTAAAGTGCAACCCCTCCCCTCTACCTTCCGCCCCCCCCCCTCTTAACCAAAAAATTCATCTTTATTTATAAGTAATAAAGTTTTCAATCACTAGAAAACTATTCTGTAATGGAATCATTTCATAAAGATTGTAATAAAATTTTCTTCATATAATATGAGAAAGGAAATCAAAAAAAAAGAAGGAATCTTGCCCTCTCTGCATCTTCTTTACGTGGGCGACCGCGATGTCCAATCATCACCTTCAGACGTAATTCCCCAATAGGTGAATGTCTCCTGAGAGTTTTTTTTTTGCAGAATCTTTTTATCAGTTACGTTTCATTGCTCTCAATGATAAGCGATATTAATCAATGATTGTTGATAAGCGGATGTGCGGGAAAAAAATTTAATCATTAATTTATTTAGAAGAAATGATTGAAAGAAATGTATTTTTTTTGGTTATGTTCCAGAAAAAAATTGAAAAAAAAGAATTTTTTTTTCTAATCGATAAAATGATATAATATATAATCGAAAAAAAAAATAAAATTTGAGAAAATTTTTTTCACTCATTAATTATATTTTATAATTTATTTCAATTAAACGAATAATTTTCATTAATAAATTGAATTAGAGTAAGAATCATTACAATAATTTCAAGTGGAATTACTAAGCATTAGGCTCAGTTTTTTTTTTCTCCAAAAAGTTTTTTTATATGGTAGATGCGTTTTGTAAATATTTTGTATTGAAATTTCTCTCGAATTGCAATTGCAATTGCAAAAAAAAAATAACTTTTGCAATTTGCATATGGTATATTAAACTAAATTCGTTAATCATTTATTAATAATGAATGATGGAAATAATGTAAGAATTATGTATATCAATATAAATATACGAATGCAAATAAATCAATTGCTAATATTATTCCCTATATTTATAAAAGTTTCTCAAAAATTTATTAAGAGAGAAATATTTCTATGTAAAAGTTGAATATTTCAATAGGGTATTCAATTTAATGTACAATAGAAATGGATTATAAATGATAATGTTGTATGTGAAGTAAATTTTTATGGAGCCATCATTAAAAGATTTTCAAGGGGGGGTTTAATGCAGAAATTTTTTCATTTCTATGAAAATTTTCTGCAATTTTTTCAGCCAAAACTAGAAATGATTTTTTCTTTTCTAATAGAATACGAGGTAAACACAGAACGGACGAAAATTCTCGATGATATCATAATTTGAAATAACCCTAAAGAGAAGCAAGAGAAAGAGAGAGGGGCTAAGATTGCTATTCTCAATCTCTCAAAGATTTCCCTTCTCCTCCTCCTCCTCCCCCCCCCCCCCCCCTCTTCCTTCCAATTTTTGCATAAAATTGATAAACGCAATTGTTGCACCAAATATTGCGATCAATCCATATAAAATGAATAGAAAAATGAGGAAAAAAGTGATCGTTAAAAAATATTTATCAATAATTCGTGTGAATTTCCCATGATTAATTATATAATTACAATATGATAGAAATATATTCAAATTTTATTTATTAATTACAATTTTTTTTTAATATTCATAATTTAATATACAATAAATGAACGATGAAAATTTTTGCATATAGTGAATTTTTTTCTCATTTATTCCAAAAAAAAAAGAATTTTTTTTCTCATTTGGTATTCTTTTTTTCGAAACTAAAAAATATATATAAATTTTTAAATTATAATTGAAATATATTTTATTAATAAATTTAAAAATTTTCTATGGTCATTTATTTAAAGATAATTGACTTTAGAGCGATCACAATAATAAATGAATATATTTTCTTCGAATCATTTAATTATGAAATTATTAATCGATATATTCTCAAATTCTTTTCAAAAAAAAAAGGGAAATTTTATTAAGAAAACAAAAAAATTTATTCAAATTAGATGAAAATTTTTATGCAGCAACGAATAGATAGGCTATTTATTAGAGCTATAAGAACTTGATGCTAAAGAAAAAAGGAAAAATCAACCAACAATTATGCAAGCGATAGAATAAAGTAATCAACGACAAAGGAGAAAAATTCAAAAATGAGATACATCGTATACAATGACAACAATACAAAATGCGTCATATTCATATATTATCATAATATGGCAATGCTTCTAACAGTCATGAATTTAAAAAAAAAAAAAAGAAATGAATGAAGAACATATAAATATCCCGATGATTTCATCATTTATAAATGTAAAAATTATATGCAAAAATAAATAAATAAATAAATAAAGAGAGGAAATTACTAAATAAGATCACTAAATTGTAAATGGTAAGTACTAAACGAGAAATAAAATTCGATATCTTTGTTGAGCGAAATAAATCTATCCTATTGGAAGAATTCAACTATTGAATACTATTATGCCTTATTATACAATGAGATAATAATTATAGATCTCCTATCATTGCGATTATAAGCCTTCTTTCTTTCAGAATTCATTTCACCATTTAATCCAGGTAGAACATTTCAAGGTAAATAGTTGTATTTCATTTTTGATCTTTATCGATCAATTATCATCTTCATTCTGAATTTGTTTTACATTCTGAGAGGAAAAGAATAATTTATTTCTCAGTCGAGCATTCTCTGAAAAAAATTTTAAAGAAATTGCAGATTCTTTATTGATTATAAATCCAAAAAAAACCTATAACCCCTCCCCTCATTGATTATAGATGCGTCTTAGATTTTAATTTTACGTCTCCCAAAAATGTATTGATAAATTTATTAACCCCGGGGTTTCTAAACGATGCTTTACTGTGGTAAATGTCATTTGTAGCAGAACGTATTATATAAAGAAATTTTCTTGAAATTCAAAGATTTTCTACTTAATAAAAGAAAAAAAAAATTTTTTTTTCTTGCAATATTACTCTATATTCCCAAATTTTACTTTTATATTCACTAGATATTTATCATTTATGCAAAAACAAAAAATTAATATTTGAATAATCGACAATAAATATGCAAAGTAAAATGAAAATAATTAAATATTTCACTGTTGTTCAATGAAGCGTTGAAGTTTATCAAAAGAAATTCGCACATCTCTATATTGGCGTTTACTAATAGAAATATTAGCAATACTAATCGTTGTTGTTGTCGATATCTTCGAGCATCTTCCTGGATTAATATTCATTTTCCTGGATTAATATTTCCAGGAATCATCTCATATGGATTGAATCGATTGGTAGCATATGTCGTAAAGCCTGTTTTTGGTGATAAAATGCTGCAATTATTATTGAATATATTATAAAATCGAAGCTCCTCAAGGTGATAAAATTGCCCCTCAAAAAAAGCTCAAATTAATTTAATACTGAAATATAAACCGATATTTACGCAAATATCCTATAAGAGGGGAAAAACGGAAAAACAAATATGGGAAATTGTAATGATTTCACTGCGATTAATTGCAGTAATAAATCTCATTTCAATAAACCGTATAAACAGTAGGATATATCGCTATAATATAAGCGTAAATCTATACGAAACGCTATAAATTTCAAAACAAATTTCAATTATTATTAATAAATAAAAACTTTATTTTACCTGGACTCACTTCCGGTTGAGAGTTTACTTTTCATTAGAGATATTAGACGCTGACGGAAAGTAGTTGAACTGAGGCAAAAAAGTAAAAAATTTATCGACTTTCCAACAACAACCATAAAATTCGTCACCACAACCTATAAACGAAAAATCTTTGTTCATTTGATGATTAATATTATAGACTAATATTTATTGCAATAATCGTTTGACTATTTATAATGCTCTATTGAAGAGCTGAAATAATTGTCGAATGGCTCAAAAATATTTTCAAATATTATTCTCATTATATGTAAAATTAATGATTATATTGAGATAAGGACGGAAGATATTTAGTGAGAAATTAACTGACTTAATAACCATTATAAATGAATAATAATAATAATAACAATAACAATAATAATAATAACAATAATAATAACGATAAATAGTAATGCATTTGTGAGTAAACTAATCAGAATACAAAACAAACTCTAAAATGATGAAGAAAAATTATACTCGTAAAAATTTAGTATTTTTAGTATAATTAGATTTTTATTAAACGAATAAAGCTGAAATAGTTGAGTGCAAAAACTTGAAAGTAAAGAAAACTTGGAGAACATATTAATTCTAAGGCGTGCTTACAACATCTTGCTTCCATCCAGGTGTGCTGATACCTCTAAATCCAAGCATTGCGGAGACGAATCCTGATGGAGCCTGAAAACAAATAAACGTTATGTTTTATTTTTTAGCGCTCTCCTTCCTTTTTTCTCTACTTGGGTGGGTGGTACCTTTGCAGTTACTTCTAACTCCATATTTCATTTAAACTTATTGTCGTATATGTTAATAAACATTCATATATATATATATATATATATATATATATATATATATATATATATATATATATATATATATATATATATATATATATATATATATATATATATATATATATATATATATATATATATATATATATATATATATATATATATATATATATATATATATATATATATATATATAGTTTCAAAGCAAAGCCTATAAGCAGCACATTTTTATATTCTATTTTTATATGAATAAATAGACGTTGACTGACCTGTGTAAGCGTGAAAGATGTAACAATAGCGCATACTGTACACGTTATATTGTGTTCGATTCGGCTCAACGACGTCAATGAATGGGAACGTTGTGAAGCAGTTCGAAGAAATTCATTTCTTCAAATGAATACAAGCTCAATCATAACGAGTAATTTTGGTTGAGGTTAAAGCTTAGAGAAGTTTCAAAAGGAGTTTTCACAAGCTGAAATTCGAGTGAAACTGAAGTTCGGGAAGTTCGGCGTTTTGATGGGACGCTCATCTATTGGTAAATCATTTGAAGGAAGACGTTCATTGAGATCATTTAAATACTATTTTCAACAATTTATTCTTTTTATTACAGTTTTATTTATTACTGAATAAATTATTAATATAAATTATAGTATTATTATTGTTTTTATTATTACACCTTTATTTTACTTTAAAAGGCCGTATTTCCCCCAAATGAAAACTCCTTGTAAAGAGAAGAATTTTTGCACAAAGAAATCATTTCTCTGAGACCGAGAGAAATATTAGATATTTGCAGAGAAGCAATTCTATTGAAGAGAAAGGATGGGAATGTTGGGAAATGTAAAAAAAAAAAAAGAAAACGAATTACATCTCGAAAAAGAGAACCGATGAGCAAAGAAATTCCCGTTTTCAAATACTGCCAAGGGATGGGAGGGGAGGGGAGGGGGGAAGGACGGAGAAAGAGGAAACAATTACTCTTGTCGCAAAAACATTTATTTAAGAAAAGGATGCTAGTCGATGGTTACCGTTCATAATCGCTCAACTAAATGAGACAAGGCATACAAAAGTAAAGAAACAAGAAATGCAATGCATAATGGTACCAAAGTTGGAAACTACAAAAAGACACATATGCCCTTTATAAGGTATGTTACATACTGTAATCTCAGAATTAAGGACTTTCAGGAATTTGTGTCACAACATTATTCGTTCAAATATCATCCTCAATAGTTCGAAACAAAACGTTTGCAATAGCTCAGTGGGTAAGACATGGGATCGGTAGGTGAACAATCGAAGGTTCGGTAATGGTGATCGTTTCTTTTGCTATTTGGTTTCCCCCCACAATTTGTTGTGACGTCTTCGGAAATATTCCGATCAAGCGATTTTCGATGTGTTTTGCCGATATGATTTAATTATTTTAATTAATCTAAAATGAAGAATAGCGAAAAATCGTATTGCATATAGTATACTGTTACCGTAATACGCCGTATTACAGTATTTTTTAATGCTTTCCTTATACTATAGCAATAATGTAATGATGCAATATCAAAGCTTTTATATGAAGAATAAATTATTATTCAATTATAAATATAAACCTCTTCTTTAATGCGATAATTAGCATAATATTCGCGACGAGAATCACCATCGTTGGCACAAAAACAACGAATATTTCATGGATTCTTGCATTCAATAAAACGAATTTACGTAACCATTGACGATTCAATGCTGATCCACTCATCCATCTATAATTATACTCGTTCGAAGCGTTAACAAATAATAACGATACGTTAATCCAATTTATAGTTTATAGCTTATAGTTGATCTTTTTCGTAGCTATTTAAATTATTTTGATTTATTATAAATGGAAAATTTTTTAAACTTTCATAATATTTAAGTATTATTTTCAGATCAGGTCTTATGGTCGGGCGCTCAACAAGATTTTTTTTTTCTTATTTGAGCATACCTGAACGAAATTATAAGATAATATATAATTGAATCAACGAGCATTTATGTTTTACCAATATATGCCGATAAATGCCGACTCTTTGCATTAATCATGAAATAGCTTTCAGATATTATGTCGAATTATTCAGCGATTGAGAAGCAATTGTGGAAGAGATTAGGCTGGTGATTAAGCGCTAGCATTAGCATATCCGCGAGTATCTAGCATTAGCGTACCTGTGACTGTCTAGCATACCTACACCACCTATCATTAATATACCTGGCATTATCAATCATTAACACACCTTGGACTATCGACAGCAAATGGAATTGCATGAAGTTGTGTGCCATTGCAAAACACCTTCATAATCATATCGTAACTAATATGTGTATATGCCGTCAAAATGCCGGTCATCGCTAATACTCCAATCATTACGAACGTTCGCCACGATGGCGTATCGAGTGCATAGCGACGCACGAATAATGGATATCGTACTCCAATTAAGCGTTCGAAACAAATCAACAATGTTATCCTGAAATTATGGGAGGAACCTGGCAAAGATATTTGTTCCATGGGATAGGGGAGGCAGAGGGGGGAGGAGAGGGTGGAGGGGGGGGGAGGGGTAGGGAGAGGGTGAAGACTGGTCAGATTTAACAGTCTATAGCTATTTTACAATGTTTTCGTTTTCACTCCTCAACTGTCCACACTCCCTTCTCTCTATAAAGGAGCTAAACTCCCTCGAAGGCCGCAAAGAAGTGGGATGAACAACTAGGCACGAATCTATGGTAAACGGTGAAAGCGGAAAACGCAGAATAGAGCGAATGAAACTCGACAGATCCGCGACGACTCTTGGCGAATGGACGGATCATTAGGTGATCTGGTGATCAGGTGAATGCGTACACCATAGGAGATCTCCATGCTAAATTTTACTTCGATCAACTAAACTGTAAAAAATTGAGGACATTGAAAGACGTTAAAATTTGCATATATTTTTTTAAACGGCTGAAATATTATCCAACATCGGCCGATGACACGGCAAGAGGAATTTTTTTTTCTCGAAAATTTTTACAAGCTAGCGATTTTGCATATTCTAAATTTTATGAATAATTTGTGAAAGTGATTAATTGAGTAAATAAGCGTATCAACTCAAAGAAAAGATTTCACTCATTGTTTTATGAGAGTATTTCTTCGTACTTTTATATTAATATAACTCTTGTGTGTTTATATTCCCTTCTATTTAGCACTAAAATCTTGCTGAGAAAAAAAAAGGTGCAAAAGTCATGAGGTAATACTTGCAATACTCTCACGGAAGAACGTCGACGATTTATACAAGAAAACCACAGAAAATACAGAATGATTTTGGATGATTCCGTATTACTTTATTGGAAAACCTTAGACCGAGTCCGGTTTCTAAACGATCGCCCATCATTATATCATGAGAGATCATTGAGCAATCGGACCGTATATAAGATTGTCCAAGTTAAAACTATCCAGGTTAACAGGTTTAATATCATGTGGTGAAGAGATGATAAACTAAAATCAAAGCTTTAAAGTGAAGAATAAAATCCAACCAAACTGCAAGTGCTGAAGCCCAATTGGTAATCGCTATAATATTGAGTTTATAAGTGAGATAATAACGTCGGAAATATTTATTAAATGCGAATATCTCATAATTTGCTAATGAATGTGGCAATATAAAAATTAAGAAAACAATATCGCTCATCGCTAAATAAGAAAGTAACCAAGATCTGCAAAATATGATCATTATTGAAATTTTTTATGAATGGAAAAAAAAATTAATTATTCTAAATTAAATTCAAAAAATTTTTTTTACGAAATGCAAATTATATAAGAAAAAATGAATTGAAAAAAAAATTTAAATTTTATAAAAATTGTGAAATGATTGAAAAATTCAATTATTTTCATATGCAAATAAATAATGCAAATTTTTTTTTATTTCGTTGATAATTTTATTGCTCAATAAAATGATTAAAAAGAATGTTGAATGAATGAATTGTTTTGTTTTAGTATTGATAGAATAGAAATCAAATATTATATTCTACGGCTGATAATAATGGAAATTGTTAATGAGGCTAGTGGTTGAAATAAAATGAAGCTGGTAATTAAAATAATTGTCAGTTTTTTTTGTCAATTATTGGTGCTAATTAAAATAGCTGTTTAAATGCAGCTGACATATGAAAATCGCAAAGGTATCGAATATTGCGATGATATAATGATGCCTGTTTACCTTTGATGGGCACTGCGGTGCTTAGATGGGAGAAAACTAACTGGAAAAAACATATGAGAAGAGTTTTGGTTTATTTTGAAAGTGCATTGATGAGAAAGAATATATTTGTCTCTGCTAGATTAGCGCAAACAGTTGAACCTAAAAGTAGGATTGCAAAATTCAAACTAGAGACAACCGATCCTAAAGTAGTACCAACTCAACCTGAAGTCAGTACTAAGAACCTGACCTAAGGTCAGGGTCAATAACTGAACTCAAGTGGAAATTAATTCATAGTTGTGCTTCTGATGAGTTTTCGAAAAAAAAAAACCCGATTTCGTATCGATGAAATTCAATTTTGTCGGCCATTATTTTTTCCTTATGTGAGTTCTTACTCCACTTCGTCCTCTCTGATTTAATCTAGTATACATTTAAAAATTTTTGAAAAATATACGTCAGTTAAGAGGCACTTTGTTGCTTTCAACGAGATTTTTGATCACTCTTCAAAACACCTAATAGGGCAACGATGCTTGCAGCTATACCAATCGAGCGAAGCATTCATACTAGTTAAGGCTTTATTTCTTGAATAGGGTAAAATTTTTTATTTTTGCAGGAAATTTTTCAGCATTTCCTTTGATAGTCATTATATTTTGATGATCATTTTCGTAACATAGTTGTTTATACCCTTTTTTTCGTGTTATCTTGCCTTTTTATCGTATTTTAAACGATTTTCTTTATTATCGATATAAATAACACAAAAATTTTGAATATTTTCAGGGATTCGGAAAAGAATTATAAGGCGGACTTGCTAGGAATTGAGGAATTGATAGTGTATGTGCTGCTGGCTCGCCTGCTTCTGATTGGAGTCGAGAGTAGCACAAAAAGATTTAATTGATTGCCTGTGATACCCAATAAAATCAACACAGGTACCACATAGCCGAAGAGTGCATATTCGAGTTCATTTCCGCTCAATAGCATCTCTTTACGCGTTAAACAATGATTCCAATAGTTATCCATTATTTCTGCAAGAGTACCATAATTTCAGTTAAATAACATTCAACCTATTATTGTTGATACGAATCCTTTTTTATGAGAATAAAGGATATTACGTTTGCATAGAATTATATAGCTAGAAGTGGAACTTAAAAAAATAATATAAGTAATGAAATTAAATAAAAATTAAAAAATTTTATGCAAAATGAGGATATTTATCAATAAAATAACGAACGCTAAAGGAAATACACATAAATGCCTATCATTATATATGCCATATCGCTTATATTTCTATTATTATTATCAATGAATATCATATCATTTAATTTCTTCTCACTATTTCTCAATATTTTTGCATAGAGTTAATTAAATGCATTCGATGAAAATTATTAACGAAAAAAAAAACCTAAATTTTTTGGCTTCATGCCAAATTTCCTCTCAATCGATTAACTTCTCAATTCGTTTTGAATAATAAAATTTTATATTCTACGTTATAATTATACACTTTCGAATAATCTTTTACTAAAACAATTTACATAGGAATAAAAATCTGCAAAAAAAGTATATTTGTCTAGAAAGCTTCTATTCCTAGAGCGATATCGCTTCATTTCTATGAGCATTGAATAGAGACTATAATAAGTTCTTACATGAGTAAATGTCCCCTTTACAATTTGATTTAATCCGCTTAGAATTTCATTTTTCGTAAAGAGAATTTCAAAAGAGAATATTGAGAGATTATTCTCAAAAGTGCAAACAAATCGAAACAATTAATTTACTCTAATGAATTTCATTTATTATAAAACGTAAAATATTGCACATGAATAATTCAAAAAGTTTATTTCCGTTTTTTTTTTTTTGAAAGGAATATTCATCGAAATGTTTTTTATTGAATTCTTAATATTCATCATTTAAAATGTACTCTATGAATTATTAATAAAATCTTTATATATTGAGCCCATACGAGAAACGTTTGTAATATTCAAATGAAACAATTAATAATTGAATTTTTTTTTTTTGGAGGATTTGTTTTTGAATTTTTAGGATATTTGAAGAGAAAAAATAAATAAATGATCAAATTTGCATAAATAATTTTTTTTTCCGAAGAATTGAAGAGGAAAAATATGATTGCCAATTGAGAGTAAATAAAAGAGAAAAATTGAAAACTAATCGAATAATTATTTCAAATTTGGAAAAAAAAATTTTTTTTGAATTTACATGAAAACGCTAATCTTGCGTTCTTCTTCTAGCCATCCACCGAACAGTATCTGATGAAAGAATCGGGCATATAAAACCGAATTGCTTACATCGAAATTAATTCGGTATGCCGGAATTATCGATTTAATTGCACCGGAATTAGCTAGGTGTTCCGGAATTATCGATTTAATTGCACCGGAATTAGCTAGGTGTTCCGGAATTATCGATTTAACTGCACGGAAACGAGTGTGAAATGTAAACTTTGAAATGAGGATCGAATAAGTAGCAACGATAAACGAATAAATACATTATTATGCAAAACATGACGCTGATTATTTCATGCTTATTGCTTTCTGCATTAAAATATTTTTTAAATAATAATTAAAATGCATCCGTAAAAATTTCAAATCAAAAAGTTTTAAATTTATACAATTGAAAATTTAAAAAAGTCGGAAAAATTTTTAAAAGTCGGAAAAATTTTAAAAAAGTCGGAAAAATTTAAAAAAAGCCAACCGTATTGGAATTCATTCATAAAAATTGCCGTAGGGTAAATAAATGGTGATTGATACGATCGGAAACTTTATAGGCATTTCTTTGATTAGCTCGATTATGATATGATCAGATGCACTGATAACATTGATAAGAATCAAAGAACAACTTTACTTTCGTTATAAAGTTACTATTAGACTATGGAACTCATAGAGAACTGATCAAATTGGAAATTGACTTCATTATATGAGGCGATCGCTCGACATAGCATACGTAATGTCCACATTCCACATTCGGACAAAATTATACGATAAATTCAGACAAAATTCAATATTATATCAAGAATTTCATTAAGAACACTCAGTGTATTCGAATATGAATAAATTTAACACATCCAGCGAACATTTCGAATAAACGATACCTATGTGCTGACCTTTAACCCGCTAATGACCGAACTGTTATGGACACAATATTTTGACGCAAAATGCGGCGCAAAACCGAACACGAGCAAAATTCAACCATTGATCGTTATGGAATATTCGATGATCCTATTTTAATTTAAGCTTTAATCAGGAATTATATACTGCTCGATCTTCTTATATTAAATGTGAGCATTTTGACCAAAAATAGTGGGTGTCTTGATTAAATCTACAAACGCACAAGCATGTATTGAGGTCGGCTTTCGCTCCAATGGTAGAAGCACTGTCGATGGGGGGGGGGGGATGGGGGAGGGGGAGGGAAAAGGTGGAACTGAGATATCCGATCACTACCACGAGCGGGAATGTCATAGAGATCATACTTCACAAAAAATAGGGGAATATTTTGTTTCCCGAAAAAAAAAAGCTTCAAAAGTTAAAATATTCATCCATTAGGAAATATTCGACCACTAAAAGTCAAAAATATCGAACGATTAGCAAAAAGATTTCGCGATAAAGTAACTCATTACAATATTTTGTATCTTTAAATTTTATTCAAAAAAATAGCACAATGCAATATTTAAATTTTTTTGCATTTTATGCACTAATAATCTTATGCAATATTTGCATATTATTTTATGCAATAATGCAATCATATATTTATTAAGCAATTTATCGAAAAATCGTTTTACAATAAAATTTCGCATAGAAAATTGCAAAAAATTTTTTAAAACATCGCAGAAAAAAATTTTTTTTTTTTGCAATAAAAAACAAGTGGAAAATTTAGTGAAGCTTTACAAAGATTTCAAAGAGTTGTTCAATTTATATAGAGGAAGCATAACGAATGAGAATGTCAAAGGAAGTTGCAACGAGAGAAAACATATGCAAATAACACCTGTTGAGGTGTAATCACGAATATCCTCAACAATATAATCGAAATTCGTCAATTAATTAAAAATAGCGAGAACTCTTTAATCTCATATCTATCGGATGTAACATATTGAATAAATGAATGATTGTAGGCAAAGCGTTTTTTTTTTTTGCAGAGATCATCTTTTGAAGTATCATTTTATCCCAATATGCAGAATTTTTTTCCTTGGATTACTTAACGCTTACTTGCGATTCTCTTCTCTATCGCTAATATTTGCATTTTCTCGAAAATTTTCAACTTTACATTGATTTGAATAATTTTTATTCAAATGAAAAAAGAAAAAAAAATACACAAAATAGTTAAGAAAATAAATATGAAAATAAAATCAATAAAAAATTTTAGCATTAATAGTATTAAATTTGCATAAAATATTCAATATGCATATTAGTGTAATGAAAAAAAACGTTGAACGAAGCATAAAACAATAAAATAGATATCATCGATCCGATGAAGTCATATCATTACAAAATCAGAAATAACGGAAACCACTATATTGTATAGTACTGCAACAACAAGGCATATCAGAATATCGAAAATTAGTATGTATAATAATGCATAATCAATGAAGTGCACATAAGATAAGAAAGGGTATATATCTGATTAAATTAAAACAACTTTCAATCGAACAAATCATGACGAGCTCATAAAAATGGAAATATTTTGCGGCTCGATAATATTTTAAAGAACGTTATTCCAAATTGGCATATCTCTAAATTGGAATCTCTAAAAGACGTTATTCGTGGAGTAAATTAAACGTTTCTATCGTAAATTATGAATTCGAGATTCTCGCTTTTTCACGAACGTGAAAAATATTTTCAAAGGATTTTTTTGAAAATCGCTTTACAATTTTATGAAAATTGAAAAAAAAAACAAATCAAATTTCATTCGATGATATTCCAACGTTTCGAATTTAGAAACTTCTAAGATAATCGGATGTGCTAATGCGGGAAGAAAAGATCCAAGGAACAATTTTTATAGGACACAACTCAAATGAAATATTAGTATATAGCTTTTCGACTGTCCTAAAATCTGAGATGAGATATTTGCACCATAATTATATTGCAGTATTCTCAAATAGGTCAAGAACAAACTATGTAGCCTCAGGGCATTACTCGAGATATCTATGTTTTCAGGCTTGCAAAACGAAATCAGATAAATCTACAAAACTTTATGGTAACTTCCGGGCAATTCAAGTACCAATATAGGTACTTGAATTCAAGTACTAAGAGGGATAGATTTTCATAGGAAGGTCATGAGTCCTATCAAGTAGACTCATCAACTCTTTTAAAAAAAGCAGATTTGATTAAAATTCGTATGACATTTTCCATAATTTACATTTTTATATGTTCACAACTAAATATACATGCAAAACTTACATGACATAGTTGCCATAGCGTTGATTATTGATTAAATTGATCAAGATCAATTTAAACGATATGAAAATCGATAGATGATCTCATAAAGATCAATAGAATTTTACGTCATTACATAATTGTTTATAATTATTAAAATGATCGATCGTAATGTCATTTGTATAAAATAATAAGAGAAATATTTCTAGGACTTCTCCTTCCGGAAAACCACTGTTGATTTCATGGATGGAGAAAAGGGATTCCCCAAACTTCGCATTCGATAAACGATTTTGAAGAAAATATGTTGTCTATTTCAATAAGGAATCGGATATCCCATAGGCTGCGAATCTGTACAAGAGTTTCCTATGGCATACAATCACGTCAGTTTGGATTTTCTTATTTGACGCTGTAAACCAGTCGCTTGCAGACGGCTCCTTCAAGTTTTTTTTTTTTAATGTAAACGACGTTGGGGAGAGAGAGTTGCGGAAATGAAGTATAAGTTGTAACAGCAACAGCTTCAAAAATGGCCAGAAAACCGAAATATTAGCGATGGAAGATGAAACCTAAACGCGTATTCGGAAGCCGCGGGCCCCAAATCGTTCTTTCGGATGCCAGGCCGGAATGTGGGGAGCCGGCGGTCGTATCATGCAAAAGGGAATCCATGGCTCCTCAGAGAACAGCGAATCAGTGTTGTTGCTTGCGTACCCATACTTGGCACTTCAAAGTTGCATCCAATATTTTATGCTTTTTATGTAATAATTGAATAATTTATCGTGGCAACAAATACGCGGTAAGTACCTTTTTTTTGCAATATTTGATTTTTGCATTAGTAGACAAGTATGCAGCAGATGTTTCATCGTTAAATAAAGTGTTCTGTTATTGTTTTTTTAAAGCTCAAAGTTCTTTTGAAGTTATAGATTTCACTCTTTACGTCTACTGCGAAGTTTACTGCATAAAATGCTAAGTAAATAAATAAATAAATAAATAAACAAAGTAATCAAATAAACGAATAAGTAAATAAATAAATAAATAAATAAACAAATAAACAAACAATCAAATAAATGAATAAGTAAATAAATAAATAAATAAAAAGATTTCCGTATTGCCTTTCGATGTCGACGATGAATTTACAGTCATCTTTGATGTTGTCGAATGATAATTTCGATGAAAACAACTTCATATCACCAAATAATTTTTTTTTCAGTTCCTTTATGAACGGAATATCGAGTCTTAAAAATTTCCACGTAAATTTTGCTTCTTATATTCAGAGAACATCAAATAAAAGCCTTCAGAAAGTCTTTATTAGTGATTTTATACATTTGCACTTTATATGTTCTAATTACAAAATCGAAGAAGATTCTAATATAAGTCATTTGTCGCATCATTATTGAAAATTTATTTATTTTTTCATTTTCTGTGCAATAAAAAATTGTTTTATTTAAAAATATTCGAGAAAAATAATTCGATTATTTCATTACATTTCACAAAAATTGCAAAAAAAACAAGCTTTTTAAAAATTTGCATATTCAAAAAATGAGACTATCTGTTGCATTATTCGTATAACAAAAACTTTATGCAATAATTATAATATCGACTCAATAAAAATTGCAAATGCGATTACTAATTTACTGCAATAAGAAATATTGAATTATTGTACAAGATGCACCAAAACCTTGTTGCAATTTCATAGTACATAGACAGAGGGGCCCCCTCCAGGTACCTAACCACGTGTAAGGATCCACCGACCTCGTTCTTCCATGATAGGACCAACGATTTCCCACATTATGAGTGGACCATGCGGAGTAAATCCGTTCCCGGCTTACGTTGCCGCGGACCACCACCCCTCTTCCCCCCCCCCTCCTCCATCCTCGAACCCAAT
Organism: Ascaris suum; assembly: GCA_013433145.1. Taxonomy (NCBI): domain Eukaryota; kingdom Metazoa; phylum Nematoda; class Chromadorea; order Rhabditida; family Ascarididae; genus Ascaris; species Ascaris suum. Next base: position 1,749,171 of record CM024181.1, read on the forward strand.
TCCCATTCCAAATGGTCTTCGAACCTGTCGAAGAATGGAACATCAAACAATTTAAGAGACGATATATTCACTTCAATACTTAACTATTATCTTATTTTTGAAGTTCTTTTAATTTCTCTCATCTTCCAAACTCTCTTAATTTCTCTCTCATCGTTATGTGTATATATATTAATTTAATGTTTAATTATTGCAATCATTATTGATCTCTTTCTATATGCTAATTCGTTAAATAAGTTACGTTCATATGCTAATTATTTGTGTTCAATATTTACATATTTTCTCCATTGATTCATTTTAATAATATTTCATAGCAAAAAATATAAAATAATATTAATTTAATTTAAAAAAAAAAGAATTATTTATTAAGAAATATTTCGACTATCATTCATAAAGTGTCGTTAAAAAAATTTTTCAATATTTTCTAGTGGAATTTTCTTAATTAATTTTCTAATATATGCTTCAATTGTTGTCTTCAGAATATATCTTCAGATATATTCCTTCAAATATTCACACAATTTCTTAGATAAATTTTCCTGAAATTTCAATATTTTAGTGCATTTATTAATATTATAATTCGTTAATTACAATGGCAAAAAAAAAAATTTTTTTTTTCGAATATATTTGCAAATTTATTTTTATAAGCAACTCTATCACATATGTTTCATGTTTTGATGTGCATAATTGAGTTAAATCTTTTCTTTATCGCTCTCTTTCTCTCTATATACAAATTAAAAACATATGCGAAGAATGAGAAGAAAATTTCAAATATCACTGTTCATTTATAATTTTCGTTTTCATTAATAATTATTTATTTTTATTAAATTAAATTAAAATATTACAAGTACTATATTACTTGTATTGCTATTTACCTACATATCAATAATTATTTTCTCTACAGATTATAATTAGTCTCTCACATAGGCATTAGCCTGGATAGTGGATATATCTTGTTCATGTACCGTATTTCTTCGTCTATAAGCCCCCTTTTGCCATAAACTTCCGCTTAGCTCTATATTATCTCAAAAAAAAAAGCTTACTAAAGAAAGAAGCTTAGTTTGGAAAACAATTTCCTCTCTTTGATATAAGTCCATCAAATTGAAGTATATGATAATCATTCTGCATTTTTCTTTCGAAATAACAAACGTTTTAAAATTTCTAAATGATCTGAACTTTTTTTTTTCATTGTAAAATAAGCCTTTTTACGAATATAAATGAACAATGAAGATATATGAAGTGCATAAACCCCTGGGCTTATATATGAATGATACGGTGAAATTTATTTATCGTATTATTCCCTTTGAGTTAATTATTAGTGATGAGATAATTTCTACGCAATTATATCAAACAATTTTTAAATCGATAAAAATGAGTTGGATATTTATGATAATTTTCATTTTTCGTTAATTGAGGAAAAATTTGATGTATATCGATTATTTTTCACCATATTAAAAAAAAAAATATAGCATTTTGAATTATACTTAGATCAAATTGTGATCTTCTATTAAATTCTCCAAGTAAGAAACTCAAATATAAAGTTTTTTTTTTGAGTTTTTTATCAATCATTGTCGTCTTCAATAAAAATTGTATTTTCGTTCGATGCTTCAGTAATGATTATATTGTTTCATCTATTAGTTAAACCTTTAGTGCACAATAAATATTGATTGGACTTTCTATTTTTTTTTTTTTTTCAGTAAATATTCGTAATTTTATAGTAGTTAATAGATTCAATAAAAGGAAATATTTTGAAGAAATATAATTTAAATGAATTTTGTTTTTTTTTTTTTTTTTTTTTATTGAATTTAATTATTGAATTATTTGATTGTTTATTTTTATTTATTTATTTATTTGAATGCTTTCAGAGCTTGGAAATAACAGCAAAACAACAATTTAAACAAATAAAGAATAGAGTGGAATAGATTGAGTAAGCATTAAATAGACGATTATTCAATTATATAATAATGCAAAATTAAGGGGAACTAATAGAAAAAAAAAAGCCGACTGAATTGTTTTTTAATATGCATTGTCAATTTTGAATTCATATATGTTTGAGCCTATCGATTTATCACCCTTATTACCTCGAAATGTTTCCAGAAGTGAAAGCCTTAATCATGACTATCCAGAAATCATCTCAAAATTGCTTCGCTTCCTCCTCCTGATTTATTTCTCCGCTCGCCTAAATAACCGCCAAAAATCGTCATATCCCTCAGATTTTTTTAATAACTGAAAGAATTCATTAATTAAGAGAATAGTGTAATTTCAATCGTTAAGCACTACTATTTGTTTGCTATGCGCAACTCGGATATAGCATATAAAAATTGCAGTGTTTTCCTGAAGTTCCTTCTTTTTCCTGAAAGTCTTTTACGATTTCGTCTATGCGTGAACTCATAAGCATTTAGTCAATGATGATCGAGAGACCTATTTGATGTCCCATTCTAATAATGATTAGAGAGTTCAAATGGGCAAATCAAATCCCCTTTCATATTTGACAAGAATATTTGGTTAATTGCCAAATTTTTTCGTTTCTTTCGGTTCTTTGAGGAACAAATACGTTCCACTCTCCCCCACCTCCCCCCCCCAAAAAAAAAACATTTTCCAACCTGATATTTAATAAATAGCGCTAAATTATGTCCAAAGTTATGGATAGTCATAAATTTTGAACGAACGTCATAACGAACCTGGAGCTGTATCCGTCATAAAACGTCAATGGCGCTAATAGTCCGCAATATTTAAGTATTTCGATCACTCCATTTTGACCGCCAAATTTTGTTTAAGCTTTAGCTCAGTTTTATGCTAATGCATCGGCATAATTCTAGGTCATTTATCGTCCGACATCCATCTCTGAATTGATCTCTCTCGAGGATTTATCCGAACCGGCTGAACTGACCGAATTTTGCTGGATGAGAGTGTTACATTATCGAGGATGTCGGCAGGTAGACGAGGATGGCGGATATGTCTCTCCTTGAGCGAATCGAGGAAGCGAAAAGGAAGCTGAAGACTGTTGAGACGAGGTATGGTGCTATTTTTTTCATTGTCGTTTTTTGGGTCATTTCCACTTTTTTCTCTTTTTTTGAAAAAAAAAATAGCCTCACTGCAAGGTTTTATTGAAATTTGAAAAGCAACAAATAGTGAATTGCAACGTCACAAACTTTCATCAGCAATTAAAAAGTGAATTTAATTATGCAAATTTTCCCTCCATTCATGTGCACATGTGTGCATATATATATATATATATATATATATATATATATATATATATATATATATATATATATATATATATATATATATATATATATATATATATATATATATATATCGATTGTGGTTGAGGTTCCAATCATCCATCTGCAAATATTGTTAGAGAGCTGATGATCAACAATTCCATCGAAGGAAGTGTTTCCTAGAAAAAAATCGATCGATAGCCGGCTGGCGCTACGGCCCTTCGGTCGGAAGAAGTTGATGAGTGGCATTTTAACATGAAGTTAACTTTCAAATTGTGACAGTGATTCTACCTCGTAATATATGCGCTTTAAATATTAGACCCTTCCACGGTATTAGACCCTTTCAGGATACTGGATTTTGAAGACCATCTCCCTCAAATCTAAGCGCCTTTCTCTTCTCCTAGAAACATTTCGTTTCTCCAAAAAAAAAACAACTTTAACTCCACCTTCCTCTTCATACTGATATATTTTTAAAAATGTTTTTTCATTTCATTATGTTAAAATAAAATAAATACTAGCAAATATAGTTGCGTGCAGAAAAAGATCGACTCAAAAATCTCACTAAAACGTTTGCGAAGTGCAAAAATTTATCGGCCCACCTGGTTAGTGGCTTCTTTCTTTAAAGAAATATACCTTTCTCTTAATTTGTGAATGATAAAAGCGTTTGAGTTTGTTTTCGAATTTCTACACACCTGTTGACTTATCAAATCTTCATCGTGTGGTGCGGTCTGTTTATGAAGAGATCTCGTATGAAGTAGTCGACGTTGGCGAAAATGCAAAAGAGGTTGTTTTAAGGGGGCGGAGGGAGAGGAAGGAGGGTTGTGGACATATGGCTTTTGCCTCGTCATCAAGCCTTGTAATGTGCCATCACCATAGATATTATGCACTATTCCCTAATCCTCAACCTTTTTGTATCTTAAAGTCATACTTGAAAATTCATCGTGTTCGCTTCATCGCGGCTATTTTATTCTACTTGTGTTTTTCATTTTTTCTTCAATTAATTTGCAGTTGCAAGCATTTATTAATAAACAACTGTATTGTTAGTTGAAAACATTAAATGGTTTTTTTACCCAAATGGTCGAAGCGAATATTTATTTGTAGAGAGCCGCAAGTTTAATTCTTCTTTTAGTCTTGCGTGAATCTCCACCGGTTGTCTAATTCCACGTCTGTTGAATCGACACAGGTAAATGCGGGTATCGTTGAAACACCTGTTTGCGACCTAATTTTCAGAGTAACATTCGAAGATGGTTCAATCGCAAACGAGAAGAGGACCGTAGATGGTGGATTCGATTATGTCGATATAGTAGACGAAGTGGGTGAGAGGGCAAATACGAGTAATTTTTCAAGCGAGGAACACCACTCGGCTAATATCGATCGTTTAGGTGGCAAGATAGCTGCCCCAATCGAATCGTATCCGTCCATCTCTAATCGACAACTTAAAAAGAGATTACGCCGTCAAAGGCTTGGCTTCGTTGTGGATCTTCGACCTGATCTCCAGATGGCAAAAATCACAGAAGGCGTCTACCTCGGTGAGCATCTCTGCATTTAGTCATTCTTGTTCATCAAACATTCCTACCGTTTTTTTTTTTGCAGACCTCCTGAGGTCTTGAGGTGGTTTCGGTGCTGTCAAGTAAAATGAATGTTCCACCTGTGGCAAAGGTTTCGGTACATCCTTAATCTCTTTTTCCATTCCTCCCCCCCCCCCCCCCCCCCTGCTCCCGTCCTTCTCTTCTTTTTCCCATTCATGTTCTCTTCCCTGTGGAACGCTGACGTTGATTTCCTTCGTTGTTCGCTTCATCGTTATTTTCTATATTGTGGACATCAGTAAACTGCCTTTACAGTCCAGTTATCTGCACCGTCCCTCCATGAAGGTCGTCTATCCTCCCTCCCCCCTACCCGTCTCCTCCCTTGCCTCATCTCTTCAACCTAAAGGCTTCTAGTGACGACTTTGATGTGGAAGCTTTATGATACTGGAATAAGTAAGAAAGGTTGCCCTATTACCGGTTATTACGATTTACAGGTAGTCAGGATGTAGCATGCGATATTGAACTACTAACAACGCATAATATAACGCATATAATCAATTGTGCAACTGGTGTGAAAAATTTCTTCGAAGGGCGCATCAAATACCTGAATATTGATGTATTCGACTTACCTTCAATGAATATTGCGCAATATTTCAACGAATGCCATGCATTTATGAGGAAATGCATCGAAGCTGAGGGAAATGTTAGTTTATTTAAAATCGTTTCATCTCATTTATTTATTTAATTTTATACTCATATATTTCATAAATTTTACCATTATGAGATCTTAACTGAACCCATCGTTATAAGTAATATTTAATATCGTCAGATTTCAGAAGGGATTTAAGTCTTTTCATTCCTTATAGGTTAGTAAATAATGAGGAAATGCGTTGAGGTTATAAATTACAGGTAATAAACAGGTGCATCTTTAAGGGGAACATTATATTTATATTTTGTGTATAAATTTGAAGGTTTATCATTGAAGTGAAAAATCTGACAGTGTAGTTAACTTAGTTCTGTTTGTTATTGATGAAAGAATTCAAAGAAAATGATAGTATTTTTCATCAATTAGGTCGTTGGGTGACGCATTACCGACAGGTGAAGTGTGGTAATTAGATGAAACGTGGTAATATGTTTTAACACCTCGTCGGTTATTACTTAATAGGAGGTTATTAATGCACCAACAATTACTAAGAAGAGAAAGAATGAGGAGGAGGAGATACTCTCGAAGGTGCTGAGAGCAACAGGGAAGGGAGAGTTATGTGGCAATTAATAGCACAAAGGTGAAATAAGGAATCGTTTTGTTCTTTACCTTTAAGAGAGAGACCTCTTCATGATATTTCTTCACTCCTTCATATTCTATGTTTTTTTTGCATGCTTTACCTGTTACCTTAGATTTTACCTGCAATATTGTTTGTTACCTGAACGATGAACTTTTTGAAACTTCACTATAAACGTTCATCTTTTCGCAAACGGATTTTTATCATTTGAAGAAGTGGTAAATACAACCTTATATCAAGTTTATGTTAACTTGACTTTCTTCCTGATAAACATCTGGTTATATGGATTGGAATATCCATCTCAAACCTTTTTCCTTTACAATTAATGATATAGGTAATTTTGGTGTTATCTTCATTGGACACCGCAATTTTCCTTCATTACTAGGAGAATCATCCTGGATTGCAAATTGCACTCACCAGGTATCTAGAGTGTGTATAAATTAAACCTTAAAATAAGCATTCATTGCATTATATTGGCTACTTCTGGAATGCTGCACCCACATGTAATCCTCTTATCTCGGTGCTAATGTTGCACATGCTTGAGGGTGTTAAGAAACTAATTTACGCGTATTGCTATCGCTAAGGTCTATTTTGGCGCTTTTCAATTTAGTCATGATAGCGGGCAGAGAATATTGAGCCTTGAGGTCGTTGGAATATTCTAGATCTTAATTTAGTTTGATCCACTATTTCAGTATTATGTGTGTTTTCGTGACCGCTCATTTCCCATAGTCTTTGAGAGAGTTTTTAAATATGGAAGACGTGGGCGTTAATTTCATCCGCTCAGGAGAACGCATACTATAAGCAGTGTTTGAGTACTGTATTTTGCCGTGTTGCAGTGGGTAGAATGCCGTCAAAATATCTCACCGTGGAATTCCCCGGAAATGCTACAAAAGTGTATCGTGTTGAAAGTTTTATGAACGCCAAAATCGTTGTGATCTTCATTGAGTTGTAAATCACATTATTTAAAGCTCCCTATTGCTTATATTCAATGATCGTTTATCGTCGTATTTCTAAGCTTTCAGTCTCGAATTTATTTATGCAATCCATGTAGAGGTCGTGGATCTGTTTTTTCATTTCATGTTTATTGCATTTTCTTTTCATTTTTCAATTTTATGTTTTCGTATTTATTTGTGAGAATATTTTTTTTCCTTTATGGAAAATTGGGTAAAGAAATAATATCGTTGAATTAAAGCGAAAAATTACTGAAATATGCACTAGTAAGATCATTGCGAACCTTTATTCAACTGTAATTACTGTTTTTGCATATTCTTTTGAACATTTATATTTCATGTATTAGATCAAGAAGTAGTTCTCTTTAATGCTTCCGGTATCATCGTTTAGGCAGATGATACCGCACAAAAATATTTCAAACTTTCACCTCCTGTTGAATAATTTCGATTTTTTAAGGTGCTTGTCCATTGCAACGCAGGGGTATCACGTTCGGCGACTATCGTGTTGTCGTATTTGATGAGGTACGAGGGAAAGAGTTTGAAGGAAGCTCTCGAACAGGTCAACTCAGTTCGTAGAGGTTAATTGTTACTGCTAGATTTGTTTTGACTGCTTTTTAATTTCATTAGAAGTGACCATCTTAGTAATGATTATACGACACTCTTTACTGTAGAGGTGAGGTAAGGCTCGTGTTTCAACTTTCGTTTTTTAATGGTCAAGGATTGGATAGGTGCGTATCCAGATCTGGGAATGAAGCAGTGGGTAATCCATAAAAATCTGATTTTTTCAATAGGCCGGAAGGGAACGTTTTGAAACGTCGAAACTGAATGCTTACCATAACTACTGAACGCGTTAGCTACTTAAGCATCAACTGATCAGTGATTTGAGGGTTCGGCAAATTCGGAGCGGAATATAAACGTGGAGAAAATTTTCGACGTTTTTTGCTTTAATTGAAAATTCTTGCAAAGTTTTATAATTTATTTAAGTGCATTTGAAATCTGCCTTTTTTATCGATATTATCTGAACTCCCTTTTCGCTGAAACACTTGTAGCGGTGTTCGTCTTTTGATTATTTCGAGTGTAATAACCGCACAGAGCAATAAAAACGAAGGTTCGCTATGCGTTTGATTGCAAATTGCAAACGAAGTTGCGCCATGCCTTTGATTGCAAATTGCATATTCCATAATGTTAACTGATTGTAAATTCATGCAGGCCGATGTCTAGATTTGCATTTTTCGCAAATTATATTTTGGATTGCTGTATTAGTAAATTTATTTGTCTTATAATTAGTAAACTTGCAGTATCTCCGAACGCAGGATTCATGCAACAGTTGCTCACCTATGAAACTGCTCTTAAAGAAGGCAGACCACAATGAAGACCTGATGAATTCGATCGAAATGATTTATGGCGATCGCTGTATTTTGATGGATATGATGGTGTTGCAGTTGTGACGGACACCTCAGCTATAGTATAATTTTTCAAAAATTTGCAAGTTATTGCTTTTAGGCATCTTTCTGTTTGCTGATCTATCTGATCGTTATGCTAAGAAGCCGTTTATTTTGATATTTTCGCATAGAAATGAGCTGATAAGATTTGTTAGATTTTTTCTGTGGTATATGTGAGATGGTGGAACGATATTGGGAAAGGGGGGGGGCATTAAGGGGTCTATCCGTTTGAAATATAATGCATTGTTATGTTATATTAAATAAATTCGAAGTATAGAAGTGCCTTATGGGGATGCATTTATATGAATTGCTATATGCACTTTATTGTCTCTTTTTTAGAGATATTGTAATTTTTTTTAAACATTAAAATAAACTTGCGCATTTTATCCTTTCATTCTTTATATTATTATATATATATATATATATATATATATATATATATATATATATATATATATATATATATATATATATATATATATATATATATATATATATATATATATAAAGGATACGGGCTAATTTCAGTGAGCGTCACCATGGTGCCTTGGCGTATGCTTTTGCATAATTTTCTGCCATTTGGAATTTTTTGTGGCAATTGTTGATCATAGAAGTGGAATCGTGCATTCAATTAAAAAGAATTCATTTAAAAAAAGTGTCGGTCGCTTCGTATATGTTATTCGGCATCTGTTTTTCAATTTTTTCTCGTCTCTAATACGGATTATATTTTCATTGATCAGTGCTAATTTAAAATAAATATGTAATGAATTAACGGCTTTTATCGAGTTGAATACATTAGAGTGCTTATAAAGTGAATTTAAGCGATGTATAGATTGAGTTTATTTCAAATTTTGTTGATATTTTATTGATATTTGATTTCGATTTTGAGCGTTCGACGGTGACGATGGTGTCTAATTGAAGCCGACGATATTGATATATTGGGATTTCTAAGATAGTCGATGCTTTAAACTTTTTTTTTTTAACGTCTACATAAATATCAAATTGTTCGCCTAGTTGATTATTTTTATCAGCAAATATTATTTATTTTATTTTATTGAATAATTTTCAAGAATTTATTATTTATCAAATGATATTTTCATCAATTATTATCACCCAATATGACAGTTATAATTGTTGGTTTTTTTTTCTTCTCAAAATAATGCATTATTGTAGATAATATCGATGAATATTTCTTCATCGTTTATGAAAATGCTTGAAATGCGCATTTTATATTTCTTTAAAATCACCGTTTATGCAGCTTAATTTCAAATGCATTTTAAACGTTTTTCCACTTTTATTGCGTTTTAAATGCGAGAAAGAAACTTTTTGCCGCATTTCTAATAGAAAATTTACCAATAAGCGCTTGTTGTAATGAAATTTCATAGAGGGAAAAATTCTATGCCACGTTTATCGTTCGATTTGTCATTGATTTTACTTATATGTAAATGTAATATAATGATATTTTCTAATTTATTTGCAAATATGATAAAAGCAATTTTATTAATGCTTCTGATTCGGTTAGGAACGGGTCGACGTAGTTTTCTAAGCTCACAACAGTTGAGTGCGAGAGGAAGATAGTCGACTTCCGGTGTTAACCATTTGGAGTGGAGATGTCAACGTACGAATATTCTGAGGCTTGCGGGTGCAAGGTGTCGAGGCATATTTTCATCGTGCTCAATGTCGAAATAGTGCGGGAGGGAGGGGGGGGGGGGGGGGAGAGAGAGAAATGGTTTCAGATGGTGTGAGCCTCGCTGCTTCTGAGCTTTCCATTTTATGACCCCTCAACGAGTGTTTTCCTACTCGTAAGTCGTCAATTCTAGAGCAGATTAAATGCGTAATTAGCCGAGTATCATTGATTGGTAGCAACGAATGCCTTCTGAGTCGATGAATTAATTGAAATGGAAAAAAATGAAAGGATTAATGGGAATTAATATACGATGATTTTAGCTATAATATGAGAAGGTAGTACTCAAACTGAGAGCCGTCTAATCCAATATCCTCCATTCGGGTGCTTACTGCAATAAAGTTGAAAAGCGATCCAATAGACGTGAATGAGAAATATGCAAATTTCACCATCCTCTTCGTCCCTTCTTACTTTCCTTTTTTTTTAAAACAATTTTAGTGATTCGCTCAAAGTTGTTTCATATTAACCAAACGAGAATTATTGAGGTGAATTATTATGTAGATAGAATAAATATTACCTAAATAGTTACTTAAAAAGTAACTGTTATTCTCATTCAATGAATGTATCATCTAGCGAGGTTGAAGATTACATCGATTTACGCCCTCGATGAGAATTTTTCGTGTGGGTAACAGCTGTGTGCTTAAAAAAAGAAACGTGTTTAAAATTGTGTTAGTCATTCTCTCTCGGGTGTTATTCTCGTTGGCAGCAATTATCGGTGGTGTTCCTCGAATTGCGGTCAGTGCCTATCTTATTGCTTCTTCTCACCGCAATGCGTCAAGGTGAGTCCTTTAATTTTTTTTTAAAAACCTTTAATTATTAATATTTATAATATGAATAGCAGAAGAGAGAGAGAGAGAGAGAGAGAGAGAGAGAGAGAGAAAAAAAAAAGAGGGAAAGAGAAAGAAAGCAAGAGAGGAAAGGAAAAAGTTGGAAGAAAATGCCGAAAAAATTCGATTCCCATACTTAATTTTTTCAACGATAATCCTGTCTCTTGTACGTATTGACTTCTAGTTCTACTCACTTCTTTCAGGTATTCGTATCAATAAATCAAGAATTTGTCCTCCTAAGCAGAGGAAATTCCTTCTAATCATATTATATATATACGTTTACCTGGAAATTTGAAATTTACTTACCTGAAAATTTGAAATTTACTTACCTGAAAATTTGAAATTTATTTACCTGAAAATTTGAAATATATTTACCTGAAAATTTGAAATTTATTTACCTGAAAATTTGAAATTTACTTACCTGAAAATTTGAAATTTATTTACTTGAAAATTTGAAATTTATTTACCTGAAAATTTGAAATTTATTTACCTGAAAATTTGAAATTTATTTACCTGAAAATTTGAAATTTATTTACCTGAAAATTTGAAATCTGTTTACCTGAAAACACATTAAATATATTTCATTAGCAATTTTTAAGTTCAAAAAACAATGATAATCGAAAAGATATTTAATTCCAATTGTGAATGCTTTCAAAGTTCGAACGATTAGAAGAAAACCTGTTCATCGAGCGTGACGAATTTTTTTTTAACTGACAGACATCTGACAATAATATTTACATTTAACTGTGCTATAGAACATTTCTGTGCTATAGAACGTTTTTATTTAAGCCGAAACTATTACCTTTTTTTTTCAGCACTCATTTTAGTATATATACTAGTAATTTTATAGTATGGTATACTAATAATTTTATAGTATGGACATTGTAGTGAGTAAAGTACAAATAATTTGAAAATAGAAATCGATATTTTTTTTGCAATCATTATTTTATATATTTCCTTTTTTTTTTAATGTCCTTCGTTAAAATCAAAAAATCTGCATTTCTTAAAACTTCACTAGTATCTTATGTTGATTGATGAGGGTATAAATAATTTGCATATGATTTTCTTGTCGAATATTGAACAATGCTTGCAAATTTAATTAAACGTTAATTCAATAAAATTTTGATAGAAAGAATTTCCACTTAATTTAATCCAACTTAAGTTTAATTTGAAAAAGATACAAGTGGAAAATTTTGCATAAATTTAAAATATTTCCATCTAATTGTCAAAGAAAATTTCGATCATTTCAACTCATTGATTTATCGGACTCTTTTACGAAAGTGTATGCTCGTTGGAAATTTTTTCCCCCTCATAGAAGCATAAATATTACAAAGGAAAAAATAATTGAATATTTATATCAGTGATAATATTACTATTGGTGAAAATCTTTAAAGTGATCGATGTTTATAGTAATTCATTTTATTTGTTCAATTTTATTTATTTATTTATTTTTTTTCATTGCTATATTTTGTTATATTTTATTTCTAATAGGGGTATTTTTTCGTTGAAACGATAATATCGTTTTATTGAGAGATGAATTCTTGCGGTTTAGAATCAGGCTTTTATCCTATATCCAAATTAATACTAGAAATAATACTATTGTATTTCCTCATTTATAAGTCCCCTCTTCATAAAATGTTGTTCAGTACAGCAAAGTTTATGCATTTTAACTATGCAAAATTTTATTTCACATTATCGTATAAAGTGATATGCGTGAGAAATTTTTTAATGATTTTGTATGTACGGCAATTATGACGAGAAAATTTGCTAACAATTTTAGGTAAAACGATGTTGGTGGCATTAATCGGAGCTCTTTTCATTGCTTATGCATATGCGGCAGCCGCTGTAATGCCTGTAACGGTGGGCGGTGATGCAGTGATAAAATTTGGTGCTGAAGTCAACGAAATTCTTCAAGTCGTTGGTGGCCCTGATGATCGACAACCGATTGTCAAAGATGGGAAACTAACAGATTTGGGGGTGAGCGGCATTATTACCTAATAAGCTTGCCATCTTATACAAGCCTGTTGACTGAGGTATTCGATTGAGGTAGTAGATCTATAGTTCTGGAACGAAAAGCACAAAATTTTTTCAAAGACCTTTTTGAGTTACTTCAACTGTTTCTCCACTGCATATCATATACAAATAAAAAATGATAGTACAAGTACATAAATAAATAAACAAAAAATTAGCCCTACGAGTAAATAAATAAATAAATAAATAAATAAATAAATAAATAAATAAATAAATAAATAAATAATATATATATATATATTAATATATATATATATATTATATATAATATATATATATATATATATATATATATATATATATAAACAAATAAAGAATAGCCTAATTATTTAACTTTTATTGCAGCGACAGAAATTCGGCGAGCGTGCGACGTTTGCTGATGGAACATTGACGATTCGTAAGCTTCAAGAATCCGACTTAACCGACTTCTTCTATCAAATTGCCAACAAACCGATGGTGATCACGCTTCAGTCGAAGCAATAATCGATAGACGCTCATTTATCGTTTATGGCTTTATATATCACATATGCATTCATGCATAAATAAAAGCGTTCATTTACTTTAATTGCAATGAAGGTGTTCTTCACAAATAATGATTACGTCACTTGACGTCAGAAGAAATCATAAAAAACGATTCAAAACACAGAAGAGAATAGCAGCAGCCTATATCGATCCAAGTTGCAGCGGTGAATTAATGAATGAGTCCATATGTCCATCAGAATAGCAGAAAAAGCGGTATATGAGGGATGATGTCCACATGCGGCGTGATTATACCAAACTAAACAAAAAGGGACCAGAAAAAGGTTTACATGAAATTTAGACATATAAAATATAAATATAAATATATGCGTATATATATATATATATATATATATATATATATATATATATATATATATATATATATATATATATATATATATATATATATATATATATATATATATATATATATATATATATATATATATATATATATATATATATAAATATATATTATATATATATATATATATATATATATATATATATAAATATATATATATATATTATATATTAAAAGAGAATATGAAAAAATGTAAATGATATTAAAATTAAAATAATAGATAAAAATTTTTTATTAAAGCTGAATGTATTCTTTTGCAGCCTTATTGTTTTGCATCATTTCTGAAGATAGCGCCGCATCATTCGAGAAAGTCGTTTTTTCTTTGAACATCATTCGTATCATTCAAAAGAGTATCACTGATGAAATGTAAATGCTTATCTACTACAGAATAATAAAATAATATTGAGTGCAATAAAGTAATTTACTATCTACTACAAACAAAGTGATGCTGTTAGGTTGGAAGAATTGTTTATGCCACTGTTTTACTAAGTTTTTTTATTTGCAATTAATTGAAGTTGACAATAATGCTGTGCAACATTATAATGAACCAACTTGAAAATTTGATAAATTGAAATATTGAATAATTCAAATAATTAAATAGATTTTAATATTGCACTAACAAATAATAAAATAATAATAATAATAAGACCAATTAAAATAAAATACTTCGCAGTAGCAATAGCTGTTACTTTTTACTATATCCTTTGAAGTAAAATTATTCCATTGTTCCAAATTCTTAAATACCCGTGATTTAGGAATTTCAAATTTCAAAACGACAATAAAAATAATTTGGATTTTTTCTAAAATTTCAATCAACATTGGTTGATAAACCAACTGAAAATTAGTTGGAATATTTATATGATCAAATTTTTCCTCGTTGCCAGAACTAACGATTTAAAAATGCTTATTATTAAATTAAAGAACTTTTTTAAATTTTTAAGAAATTTTTACAATGATCACAATTGAATGCGTTTCAGTGTCCGAACTGAGCGAACTGCGATATTACCATTTCATTGGGTATGGTGAATAATTATTACAATGTATTATAACAACGTGACTATAGAATTGGATTTTTTTTTTTCATGAAAAAAAAAATTGAAAACGAAAGGTAAAAACTATTAAGAAGAATGACCTCAAATATTAAAGATATTGAGTGAGATTGGATAAATCCGGATCGCCGATACAGCAATATGAGAGCGACACTTGACGATCACATTGACACGACTTCTCTTGTGCACTTTATTTGTATGAAGTAGCGTATCGAAATATGTGACTTTGAATGCAAATATCTTTTATAAGTAGGTAGGGCTATGGGTCAAGTACCTCGAAATTTTCTTCATCTCTCGATTCATAAATCTATAAAAGTGAATCGTCAACCATACCAATATATACTCTTCAAATCTTTCCTGATCGCTCTCATTTAGTAGTCGTATACGATTTAAAATCTTTATTTTTGTCTTTTTTTATGACCATTATGCCTAATTCGAGCTTCTTATTTTATGACCAATATGTCATTATCGATTCGGATTTGCCGCAATCATATTTACTTAAAAATATGACTGCTTTAAATTTCGTTGTATATCAACTTTTCAGTTAAAAAAAAGTATCACTTAAGTGATATTTTTAGTAAATATATTCACCGTTCGTTTTTTTTTGTTCTTTAATTAAAAACCTCAATTTAGAATATTTATCTCAGTGGGAATTTTTTCCACTATTTAAAATGGCGAATAAAAAATAATTTTTATTGAATTGAAAAAAATTTTTTTTCTTTTTTGGAAAATTTTCAATATTATTAATGAAAAGAATATATTTTCATTTGAAGATTCGATAGATAGAAAAAGTGAAAATAATCCGAAAAAAAATTTAACATCGCTATATATATGCATCATTTTTTATGGAATTATTACTCATTGATTCTATTCAAATTAATTCCATTAATAGTATTTAAGTATCAATAAATATAACTAGTATACTATAGGAAAATATGTATTTCTTTAAAGAAAAACTCTGCACAATCGCTTTGTCGAATTAATAACGCTCTTTGACGAATAAAACTATTAAAAACAATTACACCTGTATAACACTAATAAATCTAGTTGAAATATTTATACCTGTATCGTGCTGTTACAATATCAATATAATCGATAAACCAGGTTGTATTGTCACGGTTTACGGAATGCTTTTGTACTCACGCATTTTGCAATAACCGATCGTCGATGTTTTGCTAGTGAATTCCTAATATCGACATAATAACCGGTCGTTTTTTTTTTGTAAGGGAATTTCTAGTATTAGCGCAATAATCGGTCGGTTTTCGCAAGCCGGCATCAGCATTAAGAGTTGTTCATTTCTTTTTTCCATCCATATATGCAAAAAAAAAAACTCCATTCGAATATGTTGCCATCAATTTGTATTATCATATATAAGAAACATAGTCTTTCAATTCCGCCACCTCATAGATTATTAGCAATCGACTTGCAAAAATTATCACCTTTGAGGCAGGTAAAGAAAAAGTCCTCTGATTGTTTTTCCATCATATTATGATAGAAGCTATTTCTGTTTACAAATTTCTAATATTCCTCGCATATTGAGAATAAATTCTCTTAATTGCTGAGAGCGTTTCGATTGCAATTTTCAAAGCATTAAAGAAATCCGATCGAAATATGAGCCAAATAAGTATATCGTTTATTGTGCTTTTATGTGTCACCTTATCGACACAACAATATCTCTATCCATTTGGACCATTCGGCGGTTATGGTATGTTAGATGATATTATTTTAAAAAAAGATTTTTTTTACACCTATTGAATGAAAATTTTTCCCCCAATTGAGATGCGATTCATAAAATTTCGCCTCATGAGTAATATTGATCGTTTCGACCGATTCAGTGCCATAAAAGTCTATACGATGTTAAATTGTTCTTTTCCCTAAAGCAAGCATAAATATTTGTTATTTTAATTATTTTTTAAATTATTTGCATAAGAATATAATCGAGGCATTACAAATCTTTCAGCTCAAAGAAATATTGGATAATTTAGAAAAAAAAAGAGGTAATCATTTAATCGACTTTAATTCTAATGTGAATTATTTAGCTTGCCGATTAAACGTTTATTACTAGCTATTAGATAGGTATGATTTTGATCTATAAGCTCTAAGCTGAGGAAAAATTTTTGAAAGAACTTTCATAGTTAACAAATGCAATAGTACAATTATCGTTAATGGAAATTTCCTATCGTATGATACAAACTGCTCGTGTTTTTTGCTCTTCGATGAAAAAAAAAATGCTTACTTTATAAGTGAATTCCGAGCTTTCCGAATTTTTAATTGCAAATTTCAAAAAAATTTACAGCATTGCATCGATTTTTATAGTTCTTGAAATTTTTTTGCTTTTCCACCTTTTTTCTCTTCTCTTTGGTGTTATACCAACTTTACCACTCAAAACAAGTTGCGAATATACAGGAATGTCATATCCTTATGGTGCCCTTGGAGGATATGATCCATATGCGTTAATGGCTTATGCTGGTTACGGTGGTTATGGACAGTATGGTGGTCTTGGTATGATGCCCGGTTATGGTGGTATGGGTTCACCCTATATGAACTATGGTAATACATATGGAGGCTATGGTTCACCTGGATATAACCTCTCATATGGAAAGGCGCTTGTAACCGGAAAACGATATTCTTCAGGTATGAGACGTAAGGAATTGAAGTCCATGAAGTGTATAGCAAAAATGATTTGAAAACAGACGTAGAAGTGAATTGAAATAAGGTATTGAAGAATTGCTAATTAATTTGTTGATCTTTGATCAGTTTTTTTCGAAAATGAGTTCATTAGAGTATTGTGTTACTTAAGAATTATTTCGGTTTGACGCTTTTTGAGAAATTTTTGACAACTTTGCTTTATCTTCAACAATTATTCTTATCTTTAAAGAGTAATCTTTCAATAATATTATTCCCTAATGATAGATAAAAGCACAATTCTACTCCATGTTGAGGCATAATATTGAGCGCTACTTCAAGATATTGCTTGCAGATTCAGGATCAAATATTCGTGGACAAACATCTCGTGCCGATATGCCTGTTGGGAATTGTCTTGGCCATCCGGGATGTATTCTTAGCAACAATTGATAATTCAACATCCTATTCTCGTGTCTTCTTTATCGATATACGTTTGCTTCGGTGTTAACGATGCGTCATAACGCAATATTTGCGTGAATGCTTGCCTTAATAAGCTAAACTACTATAAAATTTGCTAAATACAGTCACCACTCAAATTTAGGTTATCATATCTTTTTGAATACAGCCCCTTGGATTCGAAAGATGTGGGGAGAGGGGGAGAGGGTGGCAGTGGGTATGTATGATTATATAAGAGATATGTGCTGAATACTGGAGAAGAGAATCACATATGAAAGAATATCTTTTATTATTTTTAAGTTTGTTATGAAGCTATTGTTTTTTTTTTTAAAATTGGAATTGTTCCAACTGTAAACATTCGAAATGAATGCAAATTTTTTTTTTCAACTATAAACTTCAATTAAATAATAATAAAATATTGTTTGCATTTTTATCTTTCTGAAATTTTGCATATCAAATTGCAGCAAAATTTCAGCTCATTTTACAGTCACAGCATATATTTGCATATTTTTTATCAGTCTAATCGGAATTTATATGAAGGTGGGAAAGGAGACGAGATGAAGAGGAAAAACGAGGAGGAAATAGAGAGCAAATGGCTCCGATCATTTCTTTAGTTCTCTTTCTCAGATACGGAACATTCAAACGTCGAGTAATATAATTGCCGATTTAGAGCGAACGATAAAAATTTGCAAATCATACAACAAAAACATAATAATGAACGATCAACTATATTACATTTGCTTAGCTATTCCTGAAATTTCCGTTTTCCTGTAAATTTCCTGAAATTTCCCGAAATTTCTTGAATTTTCTGAATTTTTCTGAAAAAAGTTCTTGAAACGGTTTTTTATTTTGATTTAAAAAAAAAATTACAAATGCTACATTATTGTTTAAAACTTCATTTGCTTCGAAAATGTTGAACAATTTCACTTGCAAACTAACTTCAAGGGAATTTCATTACTCTTATCTTTGTTTTGTGCAATTGCTGGCATATTGTCAGAGCTCTTAAAAACGATTTCTCATATTCCTGAATCAAGTATGACATCTCGTGTTCCTGAAGCAAAAACGATATCTTATGTTCCTGAAGCAATAGTTATTTACGACTGTGAATTTCACGATGAACACAATATATACTATCAAGCGAAAAGATGAAGTGGAAGATTGATGGGTAAATATTGCTCCTCTTTGCATAATGGAGTTGATAGCAAGTGTTTCGTTTTTCTGCGCTAATGCTGGAATCAATGGCAATTTGCAAATAAGTTCTGAATTCATTGCAATAATTGCGAACTTTGCAAAATTAAATTGAGCCAAAATTTACATATTTGCAATGAATATCACTAATTTCATTTGCTAAAAATGAAACCCTTTAGATTGTCAAGAGTTTTTTTTTTTTTCACACAACAATCGAGCACTTTATCGTACCCTTGAAAAAAAAAATTGTCTCAAGCGCGCTATTATCTATCAAACGAAACGAAATTCAAATCATTAATGAACGTCGTTCAGGTGGGAAATCAATAATAAAAACATGAGAGAAGAAACATTTGCTGCAATTTATTCTTTGTCCTTATGCTTGAGAACATGTGAGGAAATATATGGACAAGAAAACACATATCGTAAGCAATTAATTGTCTGCATGCTTTGTATATATATGCAAATATTGTTTCACACAATGCTTGATTATTTCAGGTAGGATGTTTCGGAAACTTTTCAAAAAAAAGTCATAATTTGCATGGCAAAAAAAAAATTTCCACTATTTTGCATATGAGGTGTCATCAATTTGCACGTTGATAACCTCTTGAATTTGAATAAAAATTTAATATAAGATAATTTTCGACGTGAAGAATGATATAAAAGGAATTGCTTCTGTAAGAATCTTCAGTGATCGTTGCTGGATGGCTTATAAGCTCCTATACTCGTTGGCGGCGGTCGGTTTAGTGGGTCTAATCGGCCGCTCGGAGTCGGGTGAGTATCAACGTCGTGCGATGCCGAAGTGATGTTGCGTGCGGAAGAGATATAACAGTGGTAGTAAAATGCCGTTAACTGTTGACAGTCGGCAGCTGGCGCTTAGTGCTTTACGTTCAACATTCAACGGTCGGGTTTGAACTTGTTTGCGGCTCCACGCCACGACTCAAAAGTGGAGCATTTGAAGAGAGTTCTTCACGAGTGTGCTCTCATTCAAGCCGGAAACAGCAGCACCTGCAACGTGCCATGGAAAATGTAGTGCTGCTTAGTAAGTGAGTCATTCCTCAGAAAGTAGACGGTGCTTCAACATGTAGGGGTCTAGGAGTGAGCCGGCGACAGTTTTAGGCAACTGTGGGAGCTGCGAAATATCATCTTACCATCCTTAACCAACGATTAGGCCACTGGATTCTCGAGGTGGGAAAAGGGTGGGTTGACCTTGCAGGAAAGGACTTTTTCCGGGTGGAATGCACTATGCAGGTTAGTCCGCCTTCGTCAATCTGCAGGTGGTTTCCATCAGCCCCCTCTCCCAACTCCTTCCCCTAAAATAACCTACAGAAGCCCAGGGGAAGCAAAACTGGTTGGAACCAGATGTGGTTGGTTTACACGATGTCATCCAAGAACTTTTAGCATTTGATTAAGGTTTGGGTGATGAAAAGTTGAACATCGGATTATGCTGACCTATGAATATAGACATACGATACATTTACTCAAGTTTATAAACACCAAATAGCGAGAAATATTATCACTAATTGAC
Organism: Ascaris suum; assembly: GCA_013433145.1. NCBI lineage: Eukaryota > Metazoa > Nematoda > Chromadorea > Rhabditida > Ascarididae > Ascaris > Ascaris suum. The sequence continues at coordinate 1,769,861 of CM024181.1, forward strand.
TCTATAAAGTTTATGTAACTTAATACTTACTTATCCATAATTTGAAAGTAATATAATTTGGTAGAAAATTATCTCACTCAATAATACAAAAGAAAGTTTAATTTATAAATTTGTAACGTCCTATAAATTTATAATATTGATTAGAATATCGAATGAAATGAGAGCATTTTATACTTTTTAGCCACTACCAACAAAATTTGCTTACCGCCATTCAAGAAGGTAAAGAAGCAACAAATGGACTGCGTACTTGATAAGGTTTGTAAAACAGCCGTATCATTGATAATCGAGTAAAACCGCTAATGCTAATATCAATATTAACGGCACTAGTATTACTGTTATCATAATTGCTGCTGCAATTACTTTTGCTTCTACTAGTATTCATCTCTGATAGTATTGCCTTTACTATCGTAATTACCGTAATTCTACAAATAATTAACTCTTGCCAGTATTCAAGTATTAAACTAATTAATCATTAACTACAGTCAATTAGAATTACTATGAGTCCAAAGTAATTCATAGTTCCGCTCGTTAAGAAGATGAACTCGTTTTATGCTGTTATTAAATATTACAATCTTTAAGGTTTTAGTAATTCAGCTTGAGCATTTCAGATTCTTTTAGTGCATTCTGTTAGAACTCTTTTGCGAAGTATGCGAGTAGCATATAGTAATGTGGTGCTATTATAGCTACCGATTAACGAATTCTTCAAGAAGTCAAGTCCGACTTTGTCATATATACCGAAAACTTGCTACTAAATAATAAATCGGGACATGGTTCACTCATCCAGAAAATATTATCTTCAGTCGGGAGATTTGCTGTCATGTGCTGCAACCGTCGCAACTTTTGGACATGTCCTTTAACAACATATAAAAAATAGTGGGTCGTATGAATCAGGTAGGTACATAGATCGAGACTGCCAAATATTGCGACGGTTACAACTCTCGGACATGGGCTATAGCAAGACATAAAAGGACAGGAGGAGCGGGAAATAGGTGATGAGGTATTTCACGTCAGTTGAACGTTATGTCGAGAGTTTTGCCTGAACTTACCCGAATATTGATGATCATTCAGAAACTGCTACCAAATGAAGCATTTCTCAAGCACATGTGCGCAACATATGGCGGTGATGTGCAAAACGGAAATTGCTACAGCTATGCGGTTGACGAGAAAGGTATGCGACTCTCTGTTTCACTTAAGACACTGTCGATCGATAACAGGCCCTTGGGGGGGGGGCATAAAAATGATGGGAGCAAAATGACCGATCACTCGACTAGCGTCAGATTAATTGTGCAAATCTATTTGATCACAGTGCAATCAATGAAATGTTTGCAAGTTTATAAACGATGTTGCTGCAGATTTAGGCAGCTAAAACAGTACAAAACCTTTTTAAAAATATACCTTCACTGGAAAATTGGGAACTGAGCATGTTGACAGGTGAACAGGTAGACATACATGAATAGCAGGTAAGTCAACGGAAGTTAATATATAGGTATTCTGCGTGGCCCAAAGAGAGTTCATCTAATTCTAGGCATAAAAAGATTAATTCTAGATGGTATTAAAGAAATGGAGATGACGATGAGATGGATCTTTGCAATAAGAACATTAATAATTGATAGGAAATTAATAGAACACCTTTAATTAGCACCTGTTTCATGATAAAGGAGAAATCGGCTGAAAAGAAAACAACGTTAACTTAGAGAAGAACATAAAACCTAAGTATACGTCTAGCGTGGCAGTGCAGAATCTCAGAGAAGAGAACTCAATGAGAACAAGTCTATACTCTTCGGAAATTGCATATTTCATAGGAATTCAATCTGCGAACAAATATCAACACATATTTGCCCTAAACGATTTCATTAATTAACAATTTTTTATGCATATACAACTCTATAGCAAGTTTGTTATATAATATCATTCAGTATACTCATTCGCCTCTTACAGTTGCATGGAACATATCCTCGAACATGAGAATGGTTAAGAAGTCCGCAATAAAGATATTGGTGGAATGTGATACATTCATCTTGAATCGATTTAAATCCCTCTATCTTGAGCGATTGATGTGATGATGATTGGAAAAGAGATGATGATTGGAAAAAAAAAACTGTAGTGGCAAAATACTATTCGCATTAATTATCTTATTAAGTTTTTGATGAGCCGAAAACCTATGCCCGCAAGATCGGTATACTTTACTTCAAGAGTAGTTAAGCAATACATTAAAAAAAAAAAACTGGTCGATTATATTTCAAAAATTTCTACCGAGAAAGAAGCCGAAGATATAGTTGATCACTTTGCAAACAATCTTCAAAATTAACGAAGTAAATGCAACGATCGGTTTCTTAGCGAAAAATTCTCTTTTTTTTAGCAACTACAACGAATTGCCCAGATGGTTATAGTGAATATTACTTCGAACATATGAAATATTGCATGAAAGCGGTTTGTCGTTTCTTCATTTTTTGACTTATTCATCTTCTTTTAACTCACCAACTCTTTCAATTATATTCGAAAATTATAGAGCTCTATAATAAATATCCGCATATTGCTTCGTTATTTGATATTTATATTATATTTATGTTATTTATTACTTATTATTTTGATTACTTTTATTACAAATATGCTATAGTAATATTACTTTTAATTTCTTAAATTGTATGCATGAGATTAAAATCAACTAGCAAATGTATTACTCATAGCGATATTACTAATATAAAAACATCTAATTAAATCGAAATGAGAGCATTAAAAAAAAAAGAAGACATTTGCGCTTTTTTATAAATTCACAGAAGTTTCCTTCTAATTTTCTATACTTTAATTCTTGTGTGAAAAAGTTTTAAGTTTCATAAATTTTTATTAAAATTATCAAATCTCATTTCTATAAACGTATAGATTAATCGCATATCCAGAAATATATAAAACCATATTCACAAAAGGTGAAAGAAATGTCAGAGAGATTACTGTAATTCTGTAATTCCGGTTCCGGCGGTTGCTTCCGAGTTGAAATTACCGGATAAACAGATATGTGCTGGTATATTTGCATAGACGCTATCTCCCCAAAGTGCTTTAAATATGGAAATTTAAGGGAACATATAAAAATCAGCTGTAAATTATCATTAAATCAACTGATAACTAACTACACAAATCCGTTTTACAGTATAATATTTTTGAAGGTGAATAATACAGTCGCTGGCGATTTAAAGGATAACGCACCAAAGTTATGTGGTGATGTCACCAGTGATATATTATTCCCATGGAATAAAGCTGTAAATATGTTCGCATTCGGTAATGGCTTAGAAATTTTCATTCTTCAGTGATGCACATTCGACATTATTCCATATAAACGTTTAATTCACCTCATCATTCCTCCTCTTTATTTATTGTATTTATTTAATTATTTATTACCATATTAGTTTCGAACAACATCCGGAAGCAAAATAATTGAAGAGTAGCAAGAACTCGACCTTCGCTCTCTCGAATCCAGGCTTACCTCTGAAGTTTTCGTTGCGATCTCTCTTGTGGATGTCTTTGTGGATGGCTAAGGATGTCTTTGAAGTGATCTCATCCAGACTTTAAGCTGAAAAGTGTCTGAAAATTGTGGCACCACATTAATGGACTCGTTTATTTTGAACGTTTTTCTATGCGGTCGATATAATTTCAATCGAGGCGATTATATTCGGTTTAGCTGAGCTAACTCGTCGATATTGCTATCAGTGTAGGATTGACGATTTCGTAGGTGAGTTTATGTGGAAATAAACACTTCAACCGAGAGAAGTTTTTATATTCACCACTCATCATACAATGCATTCGTTTCTTTTTGATTTATCTAATCTGTTTTCAGCATTAACTGGTAAAGATTGCACAAGTGAGGATACCGGTAACTTTTATTTATGGTTCGATTATGAATATAAGAATACCTCGAATGTTCAAGTGGGAACACTTTTGTCGAAATCTGCTGAAGTGAAAAGCTTTAAACAAAAAGTCGAGAAGGAGAAATTGGAGACAAAGTGGCTCGATGGTAGTCGGGTATTTGTGGAAGACGACAATCCAGTTGGTTCAGCGTCGTCTTTGCGAAATGTATATCAATTTTGCGTTTTTTTTTTTTAATTCACGTTTTGGCATTACCGTTTATTTCTTTGAAAATAATAGGTAGAATGCTAAATAATTTGTATTTTTTGGAATATTTATTTCATTTCTAATTTATTTACATCCGCTCCTTTACTTTGCGGTTCTTAGATTTACCGTCATAAGGTCTTTTATGTACAGATATAAATGTGGTTTTTCAACTTTATATTCTCATCTTGATGGCATCATCGCCTAATCAGTAATACCTATATGTCAAACTTAATGTTGATATACGCTTTACAGGTGGAATGTGGAAGGTTGTGCCCAAGGAGCAGGTCGGAGGTGTAATATGCCTTGCTCTGGCCGAGTGAACAACTTTCGGCAACACAGAATGATCCGATTCATTTTTTGATTCTTATGCTTCTCTCTGTACTTTTATGAATGCATGCGTATGAATAATAGGCTCATGTGCCGAAAATAAGGTTCATTTTAAACGGGGTTCTTTGAGGAGCAAAGACTAGAGTCATATTTCTAAGGAGGAAACTGTTCACTTTTCGCTTGAGAGCATATATCATTTTTGAGGACGATGCTGTTAACCGGTGGGGTGCATCCTTTCCCTCTCATTTAAATCAGATCTTTCGATGCTGCACAAAATGTTCTTCTCAGTCAACTTCATTCTCCTTAAAATTGTCTTCTCAATTTGCATAATTCTATTCCGAATGCTCCTCAATCCTTGCTTTCATCTCCCCTTCAATCTCCGCTCTGTTGTGCGTCTCTCCCATTCGAAATTTTTCGAATTTTTTTAATCATTTGAGCTGAATTTCATCAAATAGAAAAATTTGCACTTGTTTGTATATGCATTCTCGAATAAAGAAAATTTTCATCGGGCGTTATAAGAAACGATTGAATTTTGAAAAAAAAAAAGAGAAAAGAATCTGCAGAAACTTTGCATCAGCGTTCTTTGCAAATGGAAAAGCACATCAAATGGATTGACATAGTGATTGCTTATATCTTGAATTAACGTCGTCGGTTATTTGTGACTCAATTAATGAATACTTTACAGTGAACGCATGCAAATGCATATATGTCAGACGGTATTATTGGCGGCATCACAATTGGTCGATATGTCCAATTCAAGCGCTAAAATTAAGTATTCATGTACAACTAATACGTATAGAGGATTGAAGTATAGGTTTTTAACTCAAATACTTCAGGTATATCAAGTTGCCATTAGAGGTGTGCGAGGTGTGAAATTTAAAAACTTTGGTTCTTTCGTCGCCTTTATTCGCTAATGATTCTATAATTTGTTTCAAACCCGCAATTGCCTTCTACACTGAAGCTCATAGCTCTATTCCACAATGACGTGCAGTATTGAAAATGTTGTAGGTCGATGCGACAATAATAGGCAATCAAAGTGTCGTTCTCACTTCATTGAACGATGTCTCGTATATTTCTGATCAAAGATCTCTCGTGTCTAATAGCTCGTGTCTAATAGTCTCTGTGTCTAATAGTACGTAAATTCGTTTGATGCACTTAGCAGAAATTATCATTTAGTTGTTATTTCGATGAATGCACAAACTGAAAACACTCTTAAGTCGTTTATTAGGGATAATTATTTCACCATTACGACGGTGTAATGTTTCTAACTTACAATGTATTTTTTTCTCGACTAACTTATATTGGTAAAAAATTTTCGATGAAGAAAATTTTATTTATTTATTTTTTTTGTAATTATTGAAATTATTGAATGAGAAAAATAAGAATAGAGAATTTTAAATGCTTTAATCTTTTTTTTTCGAGTTATTTACTACTAGTGTAAATGGAAATTTACTACTAGTTTATGATTATTCATTTATCATAATTGAATAAATATTTCCATTTAAAAAAAATGCACATACTCCTACGAGATTTTATTCTTTATTGCTCAAATCGTTTAAAACTCTAAAAGAAAAAATATTTATGAGCGATATAGCTTCGTTGTTAATTAATTTTATTCATTATAAGGGAATTATTTATTGTGTAATCATTTATTATTTCTAGTATCGTGTAATATTTATAGCTTCATTTAATCATTTTATTCATTTGTGAGGGAAATCACTTCATATAATTATTCAATTCGAACAAACATTTAATTTCTTTTTAAATTATATTTCGTCGCAAAAAAAAAAATTCTTGTAAAAATTCGCAATTTCTCAACCTTAGACGTTGATCGTCGAAAGTCACCAATTTAGCAATTTATGTATATGATTATATTTTTCATTAAGTTTTCATTTGGTTTATTGATTTTTTTTTAAAAAAAGGCTAATGATATGATATGTTCAATCAATGATCAATGATTTCTTGTGATTTTCGATCGATGTAATCGATAATCAATAAAAAATTTTCTTATCACTGATAAGGGTTTAAGTTAGTTCCTTTTTTTATTGCGCTATAAAGTTTATTATTATTTTTTTCAAAAAAGAATATCATCATATTGTCAAAAATGCGATGCTTTCTTTCATGGTTTAAGCTTATTAGTTGGTTCGTTTAAGTTTCATTTTATCAATATTTTTGCATGGAATTTTTTAATTGTTGAAATTCTCACTGTCTATTATCATTATCCAACCACAACTTATCGACCTTCTTTTTAAGCATTTTTTCCCCACTCATTCTCTATCAGATGATTTCGATAATCAAAATTGCCTTCCGTATAGCGTTACACTATGGATTATTTAGATTGAATTCTAGTTGGGATTTTATTCATGCGGATCGAATCACATAAATCGATAGTTCAAAAAAAATTGATTGATTAGCTTATTGCTATACTAATCAATATTTTATTTATAGAAATAATTAAGAATTTTTCTTTTGCAATAATTATTCTTTATTATTTTTATATTGACAAAAAAAAATTTTTATTTCCATCTTTACGTATTGGATCATTGCATGTTGAAATTCGAAATATATGAATCGTTGATAATTTATGGAATAATTTACGTTATCGATCGTTATCGATCGTTTTCAATGATTGATCAAAAATCACATCGATTCAATCCCATGCGGTAATCAATGATCATTTCATAATGAACATGACAAATGATAAGAAAAAAAAATTTTTTTTTTTGATGAATAAAGTAGCGATCAATATTTATTGCTTTTTTTTGCGACCATCAAATTTTGACATATATACTTCGAAAAAATTTTATGTAATTTCATAACTTTCTATATGCTTACCCCCCCCCCCCTCACCTCCTATTCCTCTTTAAACTGATCACCTTGCAATTATCCATATTTTATAGTATCTCATATTGTGAATTGCTTTCTATTCTTGCATTATTATGTTGAACAAAAAAAAAAAAAATTCTCTCGCATCATATAAGTCTATATTATGTTGCATCGATCCGTTTTATATTAGTGAATGTAAATTTCTACAGTAATTGTAATAGCAAAATTTCTTTTCCTAACCGTAAACAACGATAATCCTAACTAAAGATATAAACGAAATTCCACTTTTGTTCTTTTTTTTTTCGTTTCCGATTTTAGAGGCTTATACTAGAATGCTGTTTCCAGAATTTTTTCTGACGCTGAAATAAATTTCCTCTGAAAAATTTCTAATATTTGGGCATGTTATTTTTCAATTCATGCTCAACGTTTCTCAGTCGTTATAAAATCATTTGCTTCTGAAAGAAAATTTTTATCTACAGCTAACTATTCAATCATATGCCTAGAACAATCACTGCAAGTTACTAAAATAAAGCGACATTTTCGCATCTGTTACCGTCTGTGCTACGGTTCACATTTCGGTTCCGATTTTATGATCTGGTTCTGATGGTTCTAATTCTTCAGCGTGGTTCCATAAATATGAGCTTTTCGCTATTCACATTTATAATTTTTATTAGATTTATCCGTTTTAGTACTAATGTAGATATCAATCAACGAATCTTATATGTCAAAATTGAAAGTCTAGACATGACTGAGGTTAAAGTCAGGCTAAAGAAATGGAATGAATAAAGAATTTTCTAGTAGATTTTTTGTACGTAACATACCACCTTACAATATTTTCTTGTTGAATATTTTTTCACACTTACACTCATGCATTTCAACTCGTGCAATATTCATATACATATATTACCACCATTTTACTAACTTCATTAACCTGTTAGATATTATTGAAGCACATAAGCACAATTTTGAATTATACGAGTATGAAATCATAGAAATAAATATGATGCTTTGATCTGTTGTAAGGGTGGCACAATGAAAAAGAACACCAAACACATGGCATATAGGTAAATAGGCATTGAAAGTATTGCTGATCAACATCGCTATCGGCATTGTAATTTATTTCTGAATGCCCGATCGATGATTGCTATGAAACGTGCATTCTTTTGTATGGCATGTGGACATATCACATCATTACACCGTTTAATGATCTCGTCTTGCTTTTTATTAATCTCAAATTTTGTTACGTTTACCTTCATGAATTCAATTTATAATACTCGAAAAATTTTTTTCAAAAATTTTTACTCGACAATTTTCCAAAATTAAACCCATCCATTAATTAGTACGATATCTTTGTTTGAATAATTTATAAGTTGAATATGTGAGTATAGATTATAGGAGTCGATTAATTGTAATACCTATTGATTTAGCTAATTTTCATTTGTTTCTGCAAAAAAAATGTTTAAAAAATTAGAACATTTTGTTGAAAAAAAAAAGAAAATTTCTTTTAACGCTATAAATTTTTTATCGATATTTTAGTTTTTTTAATGATATATCGAAATGATTTTAGTTCAATAAGATTTAATGTGAAGAAATTATTGCTGATGAAAGAAAAAAAAAGAAAATTTGCTTTTGAAATTTATACGCAAAACGATATTTATAGATGGAATTAGTAGAATTATTGTTTTGTATAGGTTAGCTCAAAGTTTTTGCATATTATCTATACCTATGTTTTAAATATAGGTAGAAATGTTTATATATATATATATATATATATATATATATATATATATATATATATATATATATATATATATATATATATATATATATATATATATATATATATATATATATATATATATATATATATATATATATATATATAAAGGTTTTTCATTATTCATATGAATAATTCCTTGAACGGATTACTTCGCACAATTTGCTAAACAGTGTGAATGAATTTGTGCAAATATTTCTGGATGAGAAGTAAGGATGGCTAATTGTAAGTGAGAATGTTGTGTCGTATGATACTGTCTGATTATTGGGCGTAATAAACTACTACGTACATAATGCGTTCGTTCGTCGATTTTAAAAATACACATTAAAATAGCTATATGAACCATAGAAAAGTGTATGATTATTAAAACATTTTATTTAAATACAGATAATACACAAGCCGATGAGGTTCTAAACGAAGGAATATGGTAAACGCATTCATAGATTTGACCAATAATTACGGCGAAATGCGATGGTTTGGGGTGGGGGGGAAGGGGGAGGGGGAGGTGAAATAAAATAGGAGTGAAGGCGAGAAAAATATTTAAAAGTATCGAATTTGAAATTGAATTCATTAAAAAAAATTAATTTTTTATTATTTGAAATGCCTATTGAGAACGTTGGAATCGAATAGATTTCTTCATGAACATTTTCTCAGCTAAAAGATTCTATTTCTGATAGTTTTATATAAGAAATAAATATAATATTTTCTCTCCTATATTATGCAATTATTTTTAAAAAAATATCATCATGCTGTCGAAATTTTTTCTTTTTGATTGAATTTTCGGAAAGACATTTCTTCACTCTTTTGATTTTTTTTTTGTCTTTATTTTCATTCGATTAGAATAGATGATAATTATATTTTCAATATTCATATATTCGAATATTTGAATCTATATTTTGCATGAGGAATTTTCAAATATATTCGATAAATTTCATTCACAAAAATCTGAAGAAAAAAAAACACTTTAATTATTATTTTCATTAATTCCGTTACTAACAATCATTTCCGATTAATTCCTATTTTTTTTTGGTAAATATATTTTAAAAGAAGTTTTATATTGTTATAGCAAGCAACACATTGTATGGGATTATATTCATCGACGAAAAATCTAAACGAATATCATTTAGAGAATTAATTCCATTTAAAAAAAAAATGCTCGAATAAACTTATCCTCTGATTCAATTGTGTTGCTTATCTCTACTCTACTCTAAGGAATATATTTATATTTGAAAATTTCATATGTGTATTTCGTATTTTAAAAGAATTAGGAATATACTCTGATATTTCTTCTATTAAAGTGTAGATTAAAGTGATTCTTTAAGCGATCATATTTAAATATATTTGATATATTTCATCCGTAGAGGCTCTAATTGAACCTTATAGAATAAAATAGAATAGTTATTTTATATTTATAGAATTACTCAGAAGTCTATAATATAGTGGATTATAAAGCGCTATCTTATTGCATTTCATCATTCGATATATATTTTATTGTCTACTTATTTTATTTGTTAGTTAAATTTAACACAACAACAACAACGGAAACTATAAACTATCAAACGGCATTAAATAATGAATCATTTTGAGGGGATTAAAAGCGATTTATAGCTGCTTGTCGATATTGTATAGCATTAATTCGCTCATATATTGAAGTGGAATCCTCAAGCCGAGAAAAATTTTTCTAAGCCATCATCACTATGGAGGAGTGTAACGAAAAGGAAACATTGCTGCTACGCATTCAATCAATAAATAAAAAGTTCCTCGAAAATCATCAAAGGTATAGTGAACTCATTTTACGTAATGGATGGGTTTGGCTCTCAAATGAGGAAAAGATTCTAAACAAATCTTCTCCTCAACGTCTTCCTTCTCATCGAAACTATCATACTTTCTATTTTTTTAAAAAATAAAGTATTGCAAAATAAAAATATTGTAAATATTGGCGAATTTTTGTAAGAGAAAACAATAAGATACTCCAGTACTAATAATATTTGATTCAACATACTTTTTATCGCTATTCCAGAGAATCGATCCGTTACGACTCTATTTATAGGTCATGTACACTTCCTTCACCTGAAAATGAAAGTGACTGAGCTCCTATTAGCTTAACTGTTCCTTCCCCGTCCCCTCTCCTATCCCCGCCCTCCTCAACCGTTACTGAAAGAAACTACTGCAACTTGAAATGCTCTTCGTGATTAGCGGTATCTTGCCAACGAAAATTTTAGCAAACTCAAGGAGACTTCGACTTGCATGGACCCTAAAATACCTTTAACTCTTTTATTTGACCATAATGTCTAAAAAATAGAAGATTATATAAATTTCATATCCAGTAACTTTTATCGAATCAGATTAACTTAGAGTGGAATAATTTCAGGAAGATAAATATTGTTGTAGCGGTCGTAGCGATTATTGCATTCCATGTATATGCAGGTTTTGCTATTGCTCATGATTTCCACAAAGCTTTACCGCTATTTGTGCTCACGTTAATGACCTATGCTGGTTTGCTGTATTTTCTCGTGATAAAGCAATGGTTAGAGAAGCTTGAACCAATATTACAATTGGTTGCCGATGTTTTCAACCGATTTTGGAATTTCACTCTCTTCGACATTCCTATTTGCAAAGTGTATGTTCATTCCATGCCTTCTTTAAATATTGAACATGCTAAAGGAAGATCGTCTGCAATAAAATGACCATTTAAGCAGCTTTATTTCTGAATTTCTTTTTTTGGAAATAATGGAGTCAAAGCTGAGCGAGAAAATTGACTCCTCTGAACGTTTTATGCTAACTTCCATTGAATTATTATTCATTCTAATTTCCAAGCACTTTCTCATTGTCTAAAGCGATGAGCTCTAGACCATCAACGAGACCAACAACAAGTGTGAGGAATGGTTGAGTGATATAGTGCGTGGGTGTCACGCGCAATGCTAAGAGTTCTATACTGGTGGCGGGCGAAGGTTTCGCTCACTTTTCATCAGACAAGTGAGCACATTGAAACCAATTTTACTTTGAAGCACCTCAGTGGTAATAATCCTTGTCGCTTTTCTTGTCTGGATTATTATTGATTCGGCTAATTCACGCATTCGTTTGCGAAGTGTTGGTGGTATGGCGATGTTTCTTTTTTTGGCATTCATCTGTTCGGCTAATCCGTCAAAGGTATGTGGCAATATTCTTTCGCTATACTTGCGAAATACATTTTACTGACGCTTCATGGCAGTACAACTAGGTATCTCACAATTTCTTCTTAACTAGCAATCCGACAATGTTATATATATATATATATATATATATATATATATATATATATATATATATATATATATATATATATATATATATATATATATATATATATATATATATATATATATATATATATATATATATATATATATATATATACGCAGGCAGCTTGCTATGTACGAATTTACATAAAGCTGCCACAACTGTTCATTGTGGTAGTCGGTAAAGAACTAAGCAGAGTGTTTCTACTTTATTAGGCATCTTTTTCTTCTATAGATCACTTTCTGTTTATATGCATTCTGTTGCAAAACCGATTTCCTGGATGGTATAGGAATATTTTAAACCGTACGAAACAATTGCAATAGTTGATTATAGATAGAATTTTATTTAACTGCAGATTAAATGGCGACCAGTAATTTGCGCGGTGCTTTTGCAATTCATTGTTGGAGTGCTCGTTTTGAGGTGGCCGGCTGGTAATGAAGCTTTCAGATGGTTTAGTGAACAGGTAAGCAACACCTGAATAGAAGGTTTACCTCTAATAATGCCATATTTGAATTTGATTTTGCAATTCACTAAATACTCGTCGTTAGTATGTGCTCTCTTGTTTTTTTTTTTCAAAGACTTTTTTTTGAAAAAGCGGACATGAAACTTCAAGAATCTTCCGGATTGCATGATTCCGGAATCGGAATTTTGTTGCAGTTTTCATATGTTCGTGGTTGAGCTCCACTAATTGTTTAAGCCGATGTTACACTTTCAGAATGTTTTTTATTTCTTTCAGGTAGTAACATTCCTTAACTATGCAATGGTTGGCACTGCACAAACGTATGGTTTCGCCTCCTCACCTCCAGAAATTTGTGGATTTTCAGCTGTTTTTATTTTTAGTGTTAGTGTCGCTACTCTTTTTCTCCATGTTCTTTTTTAGATTTATTGTTGTCCCTTCCGATTAATAATGCATATTCTCATGCTATGCGTAGCATCTGTTGCATTTCATGTTATTAAATTCATGAAAATTTGAAATTCTTTGGTCGAATTATTGAACGGTATAATCTGGATCGCAATTCTGGAATTTATGAGGTTTTCCGGGTAGACTTTTCTGGAATTTATGAGTTTTTCCAAGTGGACTTTGAATTAGCTGTCAACTGAGGAGGGTGATATATATATATATATATATATATATATATATATATATATATATATATATATATATATATATATATATATATATATATATATATATATATATATATATATATATATATATATATAGAGAGAGAGAGAGAGAGAGAGAGAGAGAGAGAGAGAGAGAGAGAGAGAGAGTATTGTATTAGAGAGGGATAGGTATTATGGTCGGGATTTTTAAATAAGCAAACTTGTAAACTATTGTAATACGGAGCACCTGTTCTTCGCCTCATTCGGGGGACCTCGCTAGAGAACGGCTAGCAATTCCCCGCCTTGTCTGTCGAGAACTACGTCTCGACATATTGCTCGCAAAAGGAGTCACCCCTCCTGTGACGGAAAATCCTCCCTCCTACCACATTAATATGGGCAGTGCACGAGACCAAACCCTGTTTATCACCTATACCACTAAATTATTGACGTATAATTCTGCTTAATTAAAAAAATTTACAATTTATTATTGCTGTATTTAAGAGTCTTCAAATTATTATCTACTTCGGTGCAATAGTTAGTGTGCTATATTATTTGGGTATTATCGAGGCAATTTTATCGAGAATCGCATGGCTTATGCAATATACAGTTGGTACGACGGCTGCCGAAAGCCTTAACGCTGCTGCTTGTATTTTTCTCGGCCAGGTAAGTGATTAATTAGTAATCGATCTGAAGCCGAGACATTAGATACCTCTAGGTACTTGGCGAGGTGGGGAATTGATGGAAACTGATGCAAAGACATCCGAGGCAATCAGTTGGCAAGGAGAAGACTGAACGCAATGAATTTGCAGTAAATATTCTCTAAATGCACCTGAGCTTCAAATTGAGTTTTTTCCTTTCATATTTGAATAAAATATTAGTGATTTCGAATATTTTCCTCATTGGCATATATTAACAATTTTTGATTATTCCACTGAATTTCGATTTCTTGATTGAAATATTTTCTATTTTTTGATTCCTCTCTCTCCATTTCTCTCTTCTCTTATTTCTATCTCTTCTTCTCTCTTTTGCTCTTTCCCTCTCTTTCTTTCCTTCCTGTTTTCTCACTCATTGTTTCTTTCTTTTCTCTTCGTGCTTACCTTTCTGCATCTTCGCTCTCCCGTTCTCTTTCTTCATTTCATAGTTTCCCCATCCTCTCCTCTCCCTCTTCTTCCCTTCCCTCATTTTTCCCCTCTCCCTCCCTTCTTTTTTTTTTCCGCCATTCTTTCCTCGATCCTCTCTCTTCCTCTCTCATTTTCCCTACCTCCATGTTCTTCTCTCTTCTACTGAACCTGCACTGGCATAGACACTCACCTGTACCTGCGCATTTTCAGACAGAAGCAGCAATTCTAATCGAGCCGGCGTTAAAGACAATGACCGAAAGTGAGATCCATGCGGTAATGGCGGCTGGATTTGCGTGTATCGCTGGCTCACTCTTCTCTGCATATATTGCTTTTGGTGTATGATATTATTTCTTTATGCAAATGAGTAATTTCCAATGAATTTTTTTCATTGCTCAATTCTCCACTATTTTATTGTTGGGCATTCATTTTAAATCTTTCACAATCTATAATTTCGACAAAACACCAATTTTGAGTGGAAATTTAAATTGAAATGTGTCATTATTGGCCGGTAATCGCTCGCTAATTATTTTTTGCATAAAAATTGCTTAATGAAATAATATATCAGCTTAGGCGAGCGATAAAATAATACACGTATAAAAATGATTGAAATCTGTTGTTATAGCGCGATATTTCGATCTGATTCAGTCTTAGATGATAGCATTCTTTTTTTTTTTTTTTTTTGATAGTTGGTGAAAATATTCGCCCGCAGATAGGTACGAAATTTCGACGTTTATCTCACCTGAGTCATTTTCGTATTCATAAAATGGATGATTGTTTCATTTTGCCTAGGCATGCCCAACATATTTGCTATCAGCGACAGTAATGTCAGCATCGGTATCACTTGCGATGTCAAAGCTTCTCTATCCGGAAATTCAAGAATCTAGACAGAAAGAAATTGATTCTTTCAAATTTGCGACAAGGTTTTCATTTTTAAATAATTTTTACTTCTCAATAATATTTCAGCCAGTTAATTTTGCTAATATTCAATAAGCCTAAGCTCATTTCTTCTTCATTCAAAAAGTGATCATTACAAGAACGGAAAATCCAACCTTCTGAAAGTTTGCTTCTTTTACTAAAATAGTACCTCTACACTCGGTGCTTGAATAGTATATCCTAGATGGTATATATCCGTTTCGTTGAGAAACACTAACACCATCATCGTAAACGTTTAGGCACATATTTTTCTCGCTCATCCACAAAAAATCCATTTCTTTTCTCTTTATTCTTTGCCCGATATATGCGAATTGCCGAAAATTTTCTGTGTTTAAAATTTATCAAAATTTTTAAATTTTTTATAAAAAATATGTGAAAATTTTTTTTAAAGCTAAAGTTGAAATATATATTATTGATAATTAAGAAATTTTTTTAGAGGAGAGAGAAATTTTAAAGAGAAATCAATATTTGGATTCATTATATAAATAAAACATTCAATAAATTTCGAGAATAAATTCTCAATGCTATAATTTGATTCTTTAATAGCTATTTGTATAGCATTAATTAAATAGAATCGTTTGATATTGTTGAAAAAGAAACCCAATGGGGTAATAATATGTCGTATACGATAATTTAAGGGAAGTAAGCAATATATTGCAATGTATTTGTGATGGAGCGTATCATTCATCAAAATTCGTTTGGGCAATTGGCGCTAATCTAGTTGTCTACATAGCGCTTCTCGCTTTGCTTAACGCCGTTGTTCGCTTCTTTGGTTCACTTGTCGACATTCAAGATCTCTCATTTAATGTTGGTATATTTCGTGTTTTCAGTAGAAGAGATGAGAACTCGAGCTCAAGCTCAAGATAGTCGATCCAATATAGTCCTTTGCAACAGCTGCATTTAGTCTTTCATCTCCTTGGCATTTATGAGATAAGAAGGGGAGACGGGTGGAGAGAATAGAGGAGAAGATGACACAATAGGTGAAATTCAAAACAATCTTTAGTTTACGTGTCGCTCATATAAGCCATTTTACAATTAAAATCGTTTTTTAACGAATATTTAAATTTTTAGTGAAAGAAATTTTTTAATTCATAATTAGCTTATGCAACAACAAATAATAATAATAACTTTTTCCTTATTTAAACTAGAAACAAATATAACTGCAATATTGATTGCAGGAAATAAGTGGAATTTATTTGATTGATATATAAAGGTAGGAAATATAATTACAGGTAACTCTAACTTCTTACGCATTGAAACATATTTCTAAGAGTTTACTACCTTAAAAGGTAGGTATTTCAACAATAACGACTTTATAATCTCATAAAAATTAAAGAATTTCAAAATCATTCTCTCATAATAAGTTCTAAGGTTGTTGTTTTCTTTTTCAGCAAATTCTCGGTTATTGTTTCTATCCATTAGCGTATATGATGGGTGCATCAGATGCAACAGATTCAGCGGTAATAAAGATCAGTTCTATTATATGATGTTTTAATGCTTACTTCTATTGAGTAATATTATTTTCCATATCTCTTATTTTTGCAGTAATATATTGTAATAAATTTGCATATTATAGTTTAGTTCTAGTTCTAACATATATAACATTCTAAGTATTAAAAAAAAATGTATAACAGTAGCTAGAGATAATCAGTGGATTTTTCAAGTTCAAACTAACGCTTTCAAATAAAAATAAGTGTGAATTACTTAAAACTTAAGTCGAAAGGATGAATTTAAATTAGGGACAATTTCTTTAAATTTCTAAAATCTATGGTACCTATAATAGGTAGAAGCAAATCCGTTCAAAAATTAATTAGCATTAGCATTAAGCTTATAAAGAAAATTTACTTTATTAGTTTAATTTTCCACTAGTAATTCCATTGTACAAATGAATTTTTTTCTAAATTTTTATCCTCGTTTAGCGTTTAAAATTCATTTAACGATAAATGAGAATTTTTGAAAATTTTTTGCAAATAATTTTCGAAAAAAAGAAAAATTTACGAATTGAAAAATTTCATATTAAATGCAAATTTTTCTTCGAGTATATTTTCAGAAAGAAATCGAGGAAACATTATTGGTTGCTGAATTGATGGGTATGAAAACTGTTCTCAATGAATTTATTGCCTATCAACATCTACACGAATTGATGAGTACCGGACAATTAACTGGCGTTAGTTAATTATTTATCTCGTTTTTTTAATTAACGATCCTCTTTCTCGTTCTCTTCTTATATAAAATTATACTTATAATTTTATGCAGTTTTTTTTTTCGAAAATGAGCGGAAATAATTAGCGACATTAAGAGTCACTCTTTTCGAGTGTACCTTTTAAAATCTTTCGTTGAGCCTTATCCTCTGCTCATCATCGATCAACCCTCATTCGAACGCTTTGAAACACTCAATGTGGTAGCACGAATTTCTACCCTTATCGATGTTTGAGGGAATATGTTTAAATTTTCGAAAAAAAAATCACCATCATAGAATTTTTTGGTTGAACTTGATTTAAACTTTTTCTTCGTTCATTCAAATTTTTTTAAATGACGTGTAAAATAAAATTGAATTAATCTGAAGCGCATCTGAGTCATGATGATTTGTCATCTATAGATTTAAAAAACAAGGCGAACATTATATTTTTCAAATTCATTACATATGAAATTCGTAATTTTATGCAAATTTTTTTCCACTGCTATTGATCATGGAGCGCATATAACATGAATAAGGGCGGAAAATATTCATTCAGTTCACTTAAAAAATTGAATCATTGCATAACAATGGCTTAAATCGGCATATTCTCAAGAAGGGAAGGGGTAAGGAGAGGGCGGAGGGGAACGTGGGCAGTGATGAGGCAAAGATTTTGATGGGCTTTGAGCAATACTATTGCTATTAATATCTTCGTCTTTTCAATAGTTCTTCAACCATACACTATCTTCGCGTGGGCGGTCGACCCTTATCTCCATTTGATCGCAACTTAAATATGACTAACAAATTACTTATTTCAGTGTCATATTACCTGCATCTTGGTTCGCTAATAAAACCTCAGCTGATATACTGATAATATCAAAACAGATAACTGTTGTTGATGAAACCTTTAATGGTAATCAAACAGTAACGGGAATAAATTATTGAAATATTATTTATAGAAGCGTGCGCAGATGATTGCCACTTATGCATTATGTGGATTCTCGAATATTTCAATGATTGGAACACAAATGGGTACGCTAATTATTCTTGTGCTTTTCATTCATATTGAACTATGCTCAAATTTCAAAAACTAACAACTGAAAAACAAAAAAATAATTGTCAATTTTTATTAAAAATCGAAATAGTTCATTTATATATATATATATATATATATATATATATATATATATATATATATATATATATATATATATATATATATATATATATATATATATATATATATATATATATATATATATATATATATATATATATATATATATATATATATATATATATATATATATATATATATATATATATATATATATATATATATATATATATATATATATATATATATATATATATATATATATAGGTAGCGGACTTCACGAATAAAAGCTCTAGTATTACCGTTTCAAGTCTTTTTTCATATTTGAGTGCATAACTTTCCCTGAATTGAAATATATGCATAGTTCCTTCCTAAAGCGGAATAATCTTCATAATGCAACATTTTAAGTCGAATGAGTGACTCGTTTAGGAGGAGGACAAATATCTTCCAGAAAAAAACAATTCAAATTTCCACAGGTATCCTCTCATCAATGTGTCCGAAAAGAAAGTCAATATTTGCACGAGTTGTTGTGAGAGCACTTATCGCTGGCATTTTCTCATGCTTCATGACCGCTTGCGTTGCAGGTGGGCGGTCTTCGTTTATCATTTTATTCAGATTTTGTTAAGATTTATATAACATTCATAAATTCAAATAAAGATCCCTAACATAAATCTATTCTTTATTATTCTTAAGAAACTCGCTACTATTGTTTCCGGTCTTCGATCAAAATTGCGGATCTATTGCTCGAAATTATATGGTCAATAGAGAATATTACGAGAAATTCATCATTCGCCACAATTGACAATAACAAATTCCCTAAGGAAGACTAATAGATCGAAGCATTTTTTGAGAGCAAATTCATCTTTGGTCCACAATTGGAAGGTTTTCCGGATGAATCGCTATAATATATAGCCGATTCCTTCCGCTCGTCTTTCTTTTTGCCATTATTGAAGAAACTAAGATGCTTAACAATATTTATCGGTTGACATTTGAAAGTTATACGAAATGATTTAGACATTAGTGCTCATTCAGCAAATCAAATCGGATATTATAATAATTTATGGCGATTGAAAATTACTATGTGAAAGACTATTAATTAATTAATTAGATTTTCAGGTGTATTAATCGCAGAGCCAGAATCATGTAAAGGAAGCGCTAATTCAAATTGCTTGAGTTTGGATCATCTTCAGCAATATTTCAATAAAACACAACAATCTATATTCTAAAACGTTGATCTCATTTCTGTTATAATTTCCCTCCCCCCCCCCCCCCCCTTTTGTGTGGCAATTGATGCTTTTCAAAACGAATAGGCATAAATCTTTTTTTCGCAATAATAGATTGCTCTCTATAATATTCATAGCAAATATAATATTCAAGACAACTAAACAAAGAATGCAGGAGTGGGGGGTTGGAGGGGTGGAGAGGCGGGGGGGGGGGTAAGATTACAGTAGTTATTATTACTGCATCAAAAAAAAATCAATAGTACCGTTTAAATACCTTCGGCTATTTCCATCTACTTTAACGAAGTGTTTAAAGTATATCATAGAAGTTTTCGAAAATATTCATCGTTTCCATAAAGTGAATTAAAAATTTTATGAAATGAAATACTCGTTACTTTGAATATTCCTAAAGAATATCAAATCTTTTGAAGACAACAAGAGATACTCATCCGAGAATCAATATCAATATCACACTATCGAAATTCACTTTCCACATAAATTACAATAATCGTCGAAAAAAAAAATTCCTATGAGTTAATATCTTCGAAGTGTTTAACGTCGTCATTCTCCTCTTAATTTAAATGCGATAAATCCACTAATCGATTTCTCTTCATTCTTTCTTCGCAAAATGCAGAAAATCGTTACTCCAAAAAAAAAAAATGTATCTATAGTCTATAATGTTCCATCTCTTCCTCTAATAACTGTTCGCTCATAATTCAACTTTTTCAAGTTTATTTTACGGATGAAGAGCGAAGATAAAGCAATAATAACTTGATTTCTTTATCTATAGTTTAATTATGAATCGTTTTGCAGAAAGATTTAAAATCCAATATGAAATATTGATAATAAACTGAAGATCGAGAATGAAAATGAAAATAATTTCATTGCAATATTATTTAATTTAAATATAGGTCATCGTCCTAATAATTACCTCTCGAAACCGTTTTGAAACTATCTGCTTCAGGTGTAATAAATATCTATTTATTTAACGCTATCAACAAATAACTTTTTTTTTAAATGCAAATTTATTTTCATATGCAAATAAAATAAAAAGAGCGATGAAATAAATAGACGACTATTAGCTTAAAACGCTTCTAAATGAACGTTCATAAAAATAACGAATATAAACTTTGGTTTTTATGACGAGAAAAAATCTTTTCTTTTTTTTTTTTGAATGAATTCGATGATTTTCATAAAAATTTAAATTTGTTCATCATTTTTTTCTTGCTAGAAGAAATGCCAAATTTAAAAAAAAAATAAAGAAATCTCAAAAAATTTAAAATTTTTGCTTTTTTTTTAAACCAATACAACAATTAAGAAAAAAAGATAGAAAAAAATATTATCGAAAATGTTGAGAGAATAAAAAAAAAAGAAGTCAAATTTCCTAGAAATACAACGGAAAAAAAGAAAATAAATGAACGATATAGAGGATGAAAAATAAGAAAGTAAAAAAAAATGCTCATGTCGATCATCTCAGCACATATTTCGGATGAATCCCCTCCCCCAAAGCATCCCAACAAACTCGAAATTTGAACGGTATTCATTTCTTTAGAGCGAGAAAAACAGAATAACAAAATATATAGAGAGAAGAAAAAAACATATTTTGAGATCCACAAAAAAAACGTCAAAAAAGTTGATGATGGAATTTTAAAACTCAATAAACCACATTTTAATATAAATAAGTGGGAAGAAGGGAAAGAGACAGACGGATGAAGAAATAAATATGTAAGCGCAATAATGGTTGCATCAATGATCGGATCATATGAATTTCACAGAAATGACATCATTCGATAGCAGCGATCTCGCTCGGGTAACAGAAGATCGAAGTTCGAGCTCAAGTAAGAACAGAAGAGATACTCTCAAAATATTTACTTCTATTTCTGCGTTTATTTTAATGATGTTTTAACACAAATATCAGTCACCTCAAAAAACAGTACAAAGTCACACGGCAACATTTGATCGCAAAAGAAGTGTGTCTTCCATTTACAACTAAAATGTTACAGCAATATGAAATATCCACAACAAGCTCTATATCTAATAAATGGTCGCATTACACCTCTACATTCCGGTAATCCCATCCACAGACAGGATGTTTCAAGCAAACTACAAGGATTTTCCACCAAAATGTGGAATAGTCGTCGAAATATTAATAAAAAATATTTATAATTAAAAAGATTTCCGGAAAATGATGAATTCAACAAAGATAGACAAAAAATACTTTCTCCTCGTTCCTCTCCTTCCACATCAAATCCTTTCCCTGCCTATTTTTCTCTTCTCCATCCATAGCAAATCTTTCTTCCTTCACCTCCCTCTTCTCTTGAGTTTCTCTCAAGAACACTATTACAATAATTGAGAATTAGAACAAAAAATGAATAATACAAGAGATTTTTGTTTTGTTGAAGCAATATTACACTACGAATTTAAATATATAAAAATAGCAGCCCAGAAAATGAATACGACTGATCGTTCAATTGCGATATTGATTTGAATGGACACCCAGACTTGAATAGGAGACGAGTGTTGCAGCTGCAAGACCCGCAGTGAGTGATGCTTTAACGAAGAGTAGCATCCAGGAGCGCAATCCAAGATAAACCATGCCCGCTCTGAAAAAAAGAACCAGTTTCAGAATATAACATCAAATCTCGTGTTCTATATATATATATATATATATATATATATATATATATATATATATATATATATATATATATATATATATATATATATATATATATATATATAATACTGCAATTACGTATATAAATATATATAAAATTGGCTGAAAAGTTAAAAATCTACAGCACCAAAGAATACAAAAAAATGCGGTTATAATCTCGAAAAACTCAGTCGAATTCCCATCTTTTTTTCCTAAGTAAGAGACATAGAATAGGAGATAAAATTTTCAAGAAATTCATCCAATTAGAGGTGTAGGACCTTAGCTAAATAAAAGTCCACCATTGAAACCATACTTTTTACTTACTTACTTCTAGCAGTTGATTTATTTCATGAAAAAATACTGTACATATTTTAATCACAAATTATTCGTATTTAACTACATTAAATCATATAACCACATAACACGTTAACCATATATTTTTTCCAAACTACAAATATTAACTATATTGCACTATAGCAGTATTTTATTGCAATTATTACTACCATTATTTTTAACGTTTCTGTTAGCACGGAGGGAAAAGGAAAATCTCTTCTCAATGATTAGTCGATTATTTTCCCATATTACTTTTCCCATTATTTTATTTTTCCCACTCAATGATTAGTCGATTTTCCCATTTTCTCAATTTTCCCATTATTTTCCCAACAAGAGGATCGACTGTCCTCTTGTTCGCAACACCTTAGAAAATTTTGAAAAACGCTGAAGTAAAATAATTTGCTGTACTATTCCGTTAAAAAAATAATAAAATACAACCGCAAATAAATAAAACTGAAATGCTTACTGATATATGAAAATATGAAAAACACAAAACGATAGCAGAATCACCACGATTCGTTTCATACCCGCTTGAAGATCATTACGTGAGAACAACCATACTAGTGCGGCCATTGCTGCAAAAATTTGTAAATTTCAATAAATTTATTAAGAACACAAACTGCAACATCTATTTCTTAATCTAATTGGGTAATAGAAGTTTCATGAAGCCGTTAAGCTATTCAATACCGTCGAATACAAAAACGGTGTTGGTGTTGCAATAATTTGCAGTTTTACTAACAACTTGCCAAATGGTTGGAACCGGCTGAAAAAAAAAATGCAAAATTAGTTGAAATTACTGGCTGAGCCGGTTGAAAAGTACCAAAATTGGTTGAAGAAAAAGCGAAATATATTAAACTTTTCGCTGAAAAAGAAGAAAATCCAAAATTATTTCCCCACATTCCATGTCCAAATTTGTGAAGACCTGACTTCGCCAGCAGCCTCCCTTTTTTCTTCTTATGAGTACCGATAGTTGAGGAATGAAGAAAAAAGGAGCAAAGAAGCTAGTTTGTATTTCTCGTAGGATGGCATAAATGAACTCACGGTGGATACTAAACGTATAGAGTCGTCTCATGAGGATTTCTGTTCAAATTATTACAGTCTGTTCAACAATTACCTATACTCCAGCTTACAATGTGAAGCTGAAATAACCACCGACTCGGGACCACCTTTCTTTTTTCATTAACTGCCAAACTCTCTGATTCCCAGAATTCGTTCTGTCCAGAAGTTGCCTCCTCCTGCGCTCCTATCACTACCTCGAAATGGGCGAAACATAATTTTATAGGTATTTTAGCCAAAGGGATTTTTAAAACCTAACGCTCAACTCCTCTTAAAATTGCAGAATTGGCGGCTTTTAGAAAAAGTTGTTGGATCCCACTGAGTGATCCAAATCATAATGGGGACCGTAGGGGGGGGGGGTATAGAACACCACATAAGATATTCGGTAATGGGGATGGGGACGAAGGAGTACAGAGAGAACTACGTTGTGCTTTTCAAGTCCACTATATAATGGACATGAAATGCTTAGCGTTCAACCTGGAAAAAAAAGCAAACCTGAGGTCAATCTGAAAAAAAAAACAGGAAACCTGAGGCCAGTTGGAAACAAGATTTGAAAAAAACAGACCTATGTAAAAGATAAGATCAATATTCGACTCGAGCGCCATTTGTATAAACCTCCAATGGAATGCGGTCGCTCGTGCACCCACCCAAAAACCGACCAATCGACTTGCAACACTTCAATAAAATAAAAAGGAACTTAAGATGATAAGTGAGGAAGACATATCGATATTAGAAGGAAAAAAAAATTCTTCACCTACAGAAGCTGGGGTGACAATGAGCTCGAGGAGTTCGAGAATTAGATGATCGATGATATTATATGCATCCTGAATGTTTACATCAAGGTAGACATCGCAGAGTTATATCTCATTCTGAATCCACTCATGGCATCTCGTATCTTACTCCCCCTTTGTTTTAGCTCCCATCAACTATACTTTTTATATCCATCAAACGCCTCTAGTGCTTATCTTTGCAAATAGTGATGATATTGATAAATTTTACTTAATAAAACTATTTTTATTTATTTGATTAAATTCAGCTGCGAATAAAAACGGCCTGAAGAAAAGCACTATAGCAGGCGGTACCGCAAATAAATTACTTCAATCCACGGTGAAGCGATACCATCCAGGAAAAACGTAAGAACACGCATTTAATTCAACTTGATTATGCAAATACGCATAAAAGTATAAGCAATTATAACACGCCGAGGCGCTGATGAGCACTTCAACATTCTATGCACTATGCACAAGAAGGAATATATAAGCATATTACCGTAATATCAAAACAAAACAACATTTAATTACAGAAATTAAACTACTATAAGCTACAAGTTACAAATATTCAACAGGATCGCATTTTGAGCCGATAAAGAAGAAAGCGTTCGAGAGGAAGTTTTACAGGAATAAATAGAAAACAAGCTTATATATGAATAAATATTTGTTAAAAGAAAGAACAAAAATTGCTTAACTATGGGCGAATGCCCAACCAAGACCACCTGTCAAAATGTGCTTACCTGTGGGCGAATGCCCAACCAAGACCACCTGTCAAAATGTGCTTACCTGTGGGCGAATGCCCAACCAAGACCAGCTGCCAAAAATCGCACCTCACTTTTGCCAGCCATTAAATATGCTATAACGACATGCAGACCAATAATGTCGAATATATCAGCACTGCTTTTCATAACTTCCTTGAAAATAATAATCACTTTAATGAACACAAACAAAACGCGACAGTTCATCAAGTTCGTAGTTGGCATTTGCGAAGTACAGTAAGCCAGTTAATAAAAACCCCTGCCCGTTAGACAACTCTATGGGGATAGGAAGGGGGGGGGGGGGGGGGGTCATAACCTGGTCCTCAACACTTTCAAACTTCTTCATCAATCTAAACACCAAATAAAACAATTGCTCTTAAGGTATATTTAAGGAAGCTCTAATAACTAACAGTAAAGGATGCAAATATTTTCGTTATAAAGGATTTCATATAGAACAAATGTTTTATGCCTAGCCATTACTAAAATCCTCCAACTTATTAGACGAAATAGAAGACAATATGCTTCTTCATGGCTAACTTCTGCTTTAGACTTTGAGGTTGAATTCTGAAAAACACTTGAAATTTTTGCGCTATTATCGGTTGCGAATTTATTCCCCTCCCTCCCCCCCCCCCCCCCCTCCCCTTTCGATTAGAAAAGAAATTCTTGTTTCGTCGATGGCATAAAGGTTGAATTCTATAGTACTTTACTAGACGATTGATTATCAAATTTTAATACTCAAATAATTTCGCTATTCACCATAACCACAATCCCTAAGATCGAAAACCCTTCCTCTCGTTCCTTATCATTTCAGATTAATCTCGTAAAGCTCATATTTCCCCATACGGGTAAAATAACACGATGAAATTCAACAAAAATTGGAACAAGACAAGAATGTATAACTTACTGGTATTAAATCGAAACCTTCCGCATCACTTGCGGGGAAGAATGTTGCCAAAACAAGCATTTTACCCAGCTGTGTAAGAAAGTAGACAAGAGCAGCTTGAGCACACCTCCATACTGAACTATATTCCGATAAACCCGAATATTTGTACGCAATGAAGAATGGAGCATAAGCAAGTGCAATACAATTCACAAAATGAAAAAATGTCATCGATATCGCGGCTGAAATTATATAAAAAGGTAAGTGAATTGTAAATAAACATAAATGTAATAATTACGTCAATTATTTGTTTAGCATCACCTTAGAAGACATCTGCGATTTAAAAGCACTCTAGTGATACCATGATAGTACTAATACCTGAAATGCCTAATTAATAAAACGCTGGACAGGTGAACGCCTTTCCAATGTTATACTTACTACTCTCTCCAACAGTAGATACTTGAAACGATCATCAGACAAAAAATTTTTGACAGTACGAAGTATTCGACGAACTAGAGAATTTCGTTACTTCTACAGGATTTCGTTTCAAGGAGCCAAAAATTTGCATTCTACAACTGTCTAACCATAAGTAGCATTGGAACATTTGCATATCATTCGCAGCGTTGAAAAGATAAGCAGCAACTAATGAGGTTTTTTCTTTTTTTTTTTGATATCCGAGCATAGCTGAAGGTAATACACATCACATATGTACTAAATGAAACAAAATCAATTATAATGAATGAATTGCTCAACTTGAACGAAATTTTGCACACCTTGAAAAGTGAAATTCCCTTGAAAGAAAGGTTTAACAATACAGGTGATGTGCACGACTTCTAAGTGCTGGCCAACATTGCACAGGTAAAACGACTTTACGGAGGATGCATTGCGCACGTTCCTGTATCTTACCTTTATAGTACAGTCCTCAGGTTGCTAACTGGTGAAATCTGTACATCGTTTGTGTTTCGAAACACCTTACACCGATGTACGACCTCAACTGCCATCCAATTTACCCAAGAACCTTTGCCATTAGAGTCTAGCATCTTCATCCAATCGCATGATACTATCCACCTCATCATTAAAGGCCCTATATGATCAATAGACCACCCTCACCTTTCTCACCTCTCTTCAACAAACTTTTTGCCGAAATTGCTGATTGATTTGTAAATGAAACCATGTGTATTATACTACTCATGTACGCATAGTACTGCAATAATTGATTATATTCCAACAGTAATCTGTAAGTTACATACTGTAATACTCTCACTGAACAACATTTATTTTTTACAACACATTTGTCATTTCGATACAGGCGTATGTCATAATATCCACACAATTGTAATCCTCTTCAAAGATAACACAGATGTGTTAATAAAGGAACGAAAACATATCATTCAAAAAACTACAAAATAATAATGATTGCATTACAACACAAAAATCTGTTAAGAGATGACAGAAATTCAATATATCCATAAAGATAATCATTAAAAAAAACAAATACAGCTAAAAGAAAAACTATAGTTCAATGTCTTTTAAACATACACACGATTTTTGCCTCTTCAATAACGACCATCGAATAAAACCAAAAAGCATCAAAATAACTACACCAACATTCACTTCCTCTCCGAGGACTGGACTGATTTATCAGTGCCGCTTTCATAGTTTTCAAGAATATCCTACATCAAGGTATCAACGAAATGAGTGAACTTAAAACAAGAACAATTTTAAAAAAAGAATGAAAAATTCAATCACTGCCATCGAGATCGCTTCTTATTGCCAAACGTTGGCCCCTGTGTTTCCCATTGCGGTTTATCGCCTGAAATTCCTCAAAATCAAGATAAGACCACTACCAATGACAGAGAGAAAAGAATGAAGAAAAAGAGAGCGGAGAAAAAAGAATAGAGCAGCACAGTCGTACGCTCCGATGTAGCAATGGACTCACTTTCCAAAAACTGCTAGCAACTAGCTCCTCTTCAAACTAAGGCTCAAACCACCACCTTCAGCAACCATCTCAACGAAGGATTTAAAGCAGAGTACTATCTGTCTCAGCACAACATCCTGTCAACCAAAAACGAGGACTGCGCAGAAAAAACCTCCAGTAAGACTGCAATGTTATGGGAGAGAGTGGGAGGGGGGAGGGGGTAAAGAGGAGGGGTTGTGCTCGAACTGCGTATAGTCTTTAGCATAAACAAAAATCACCGTCAAAATGGCAGAGCACATTTGGGCTATTTCAACTTCCAACAGGGAGGAGTAAATCATATCAAGCTTTTCAGTCTCGAACATAGTACCCTTCCCCCTTATATCGCAATTCTGTTAATGTTCAGGAACCCTGTTATTCATCCCTCTCCCTCCCTCTTCAAAAACTCATGAATCATAAACGTCCCGACTACCTGACTGCGAAACTGCAGGTGTAATACCTGCAATTTGTCTGTTCACCGCATCGGCCGCCTCCTCAAGCTTACGTTTCCACTCGGGTCGTGGGTCGGTGGGTGCCGCTCTGCTTGCTGCCCATTCATCGCTTGACGATGCTTTGAATGATGTCGTAAACGAACTCTATAAACACACAATTTGACTTGTTTCAAAGAAGGCAGTTCGATGAAAAATAAAGAGACAAGGAGGCGAGCAGGAGCGTCATATCCCAATCGGCTCCACTCGGATCATCATCCACTCCTGTTGAAGTCGACGGCACAATACGAAAGCAAATTCATCACTGAATCCAGCTCTGCTCACTTCTCACCCAAACCACTATTGCCTAACTCTCTGAGTATTATTAAAACTGTACTACCATCAATTTTAATATACACTTACTAAAAAACGCTAAATAATTTCAAGAAAATATTCAAACCTAAAATACAGCAAAGTCAGAAAGTCACCAGCTGCATACTGTCAACATCCGAAGACGTTCATCAAAAAATTCTTGAATACAAATAATTCCCTTCCTTCTCTTCAGTCAAATAAACCAGAAAACTCTAACAAACACCATAGCGCACTACTGTTGCATAAAGGTAAAACCATCCTACCTTGAAGGCAGCTTTCATCGCTTGTAAGCGATTAGTGGATCCGTCTGCTGCTTTTGCGAGATCTAATGGATCTTGTTTCTTTTCGCTTCGTCCCTCACAAGCCAATGCTTTCGCTGTTTCCTTTGAAGCCACACCTAAATATTTTCCACATAACATCAAAGTCAGTACAATACATCGTCGTTTCATGCATTCAACAATTACAACAATGGTGAGCGCAGTTTCACGACCACACAGATGCGAAGACATCACCTACTATATTGTCCACCACCTAGGGGATCCGAGATTTTCAGGAGCGCAAGAATATTTCCTTATCAAGATCGTCCCCCTGTTTTAGACATTAGACGACAATATCTTCATGGCGTCCGCGGAAATCAATTTGCCAGAAAGCATAAGGAATTACACCTCCGATCAACCTTGCCGAGCCCTCCCATCAGCTATTCCGATACTGCATCAATTTACGCTCCATTCCAACAACGACCAACTTAATAATCTCATCGACACAGTAGCAATAAACAACAATCATTTCAGAATCCAACGAACCTGCACCGGCTGTGGGCCTCGTTCTCGGTTTATATCCCAATCCAAGCCGTTTAGGACCTTGTTTATTGCCTTGCTCACCACGACTACTCCTAAACCAAGCTGATTTGAGTGCAAGTTGAAGTAACGCGTCGGGAACCGTCTGATTGACGCTTTCCAAATTTCGAACCAAATGACCGGCCATCTCCTTGTCAGCATCAGTCAGCAATGTATATGCATAGCCTTTCTCTCC
Source organism: Ascaris suum (assembly GCA_013433145.1). Taxonomy (NCBI): domain Eukaryota; kingdom Metazoa; phylum Nematoda; class Chromadorea; order Rhabditida; family Ascarididae; genus Ascaris; species Ascaris suum. Next base: position 1,800,087 of record CM024181.1, read on the forward strand.
TGAAATAAGGCAATCTTGTCGACTTTCCAAGTTTCTTTTGCTTCAAATTTTGCCGCACTAAAAATCAACCACCCATCACCGTTTACACTTTCAAAATCATAAAATAAATTTAAAGAAAGAAAGAATTACCTGCTCTTCCCGTCCTTCCAATTCGATGTACATGTGTATCGATATCCCTTGCCAAATCGAAATTTATAACCGTCCGTATTTCAGGAATATCCAAACCGCGAGCTGAAAAAAAAAACAATAACAAAATTTTTTGCAATCTAAATTGCAATTTTTGCAACAAAAAATTGCAAATTTTGCAATCTAAATTCATCAATAAAATTCGAGCAAACCATAATCGGACGGTTAAAGGTGATCATTTCAGGAAAACAAATGTGAATTTTACAGCATCGAAATAAAAATTAATTGTGCCGATAAACATAGATCAAGTGGACCCCTAGATCAATACATGCATAGATATGACCACCAAAAGCATCAACTATATTCAGCGTCTCTTAAAATAAGTCCGCTAATATATTTGCGACTTTTGAACAAAGAAACGGAATAAATTTCCCCATCAGCGAACAGGCAGAGGTAGAGCGTGGGTGGGAAGAAAGATCCCTTCTCCAAGAACAAGGAAAGAGGGTGGAATTAGAAGCCCTGACCCCACTGCTCCTTGCCACTGTTCTCTCTTCTCCCGTCTCATTCAGGGTCTTAGCAAGAAACCAAATAAAAAAATACTTCGAAACATCTTAAGATACACCTGATTAAGAATAAAACCTCAAAAAAAAACATCAACGAGGATACACACCAGCAACATCAGTTGCCACCATAAGTGCAGTATCTTTCCTGAAAGCGTGTAGCTTCTCATTTCGTTCCGCCTGTAGCATGTCACCGTGTAGTAGTACCAAAGCAAAATCGTTCGTCTGTAAACGTTGTGCCACCTCCTCTGCGTTTTGCTTCTTTGTTACAAATATGAGCACTTTTCCTTCTGCAATAAATCATCCCCACTTACTAATCTAACTTTAAATTTTACAATTTAAGCAACATATTACCATCCTTTAAAGAGGAAAATTCGGCCATTAGAGTGGCAAAACAACAAACCGTTAGTACAGTAATGAACATGCCCTGAATTCCTCAATGGCAGACGCCTTAACGTTGGTTACAATACTCTCATTAAAATATTTCACTTTTTCGAATTACACCGCCATGAACACTTCATAAGGTAAAATTATTTGCAAGCAAATGTGCGCACATCTGCGACATTAGATTATGTGATGCTATCAAGCATCCTCCTCCCCCTCCTTCCAAATATATGCAGACTATATGCAAAAAAAAAAATTAAAAAATAAATATATGCAAAAAAATGTAAAAAAAATAAATATCAAGCACGCCCCCTCCCCCCCCCCCCTAGATAAAGAATTCCTCGCTTTTTGCATGACACTGGAAGGTTCATATGACAAAGAAGCGAAAAGGAACCAATAAACATGATAAAAAATCAACATGAAGATTGCTAATTTTTTCTGGCCATCAATAAAGTCCAAAGCTTCACTTCCCTAATCTTTTCGCTTAAGAAATCGTGCAGAAAAAGACAGCGACCTCAATCGGAATGAATCCTTCAAAAAAAACAATTGAACCAAAATTCTAAACTCTCACCGTCGAAGCTTTCAAAAATCAACATTAAATCCAACTTAACTACGTGCATTGATTCTGCTTAAAGAATAATTAAAAAAAAAAAAAAACAGAGACTAACAAAACGAATCCCTAATTATAGCGTAATGCTCAAATGCAAATTTATACACCTAGTGAGTTCCATCACCTAAGGCTTCTCTAGAATTATTGGAAAAGAAGATGAATAAATCTGGCACTAATACGGAGAATAATATGATAAGAACTGAGGCCGGATTAGAAAGTCCCGAAAGAAAAGTGAGAAAACACTAACGTGCTAAGAACTGCACTAGCCGTTGAAGCAACCATCGCCATTTAGCATCAACGCTTGGCAAAACCTCCACGTTTTGTATCACATCCTCGTTCGCCTAAACAAACGACTAAATTAAATTAATACCAAAGAAATTCAAGGATGGTATGGCCAAATGGTTGATGCTCTGATTACCTTGCGCAGAATTCAGGTTCAATCACTTGCTCCGATAATGTTGTAAGAAGTCTCTTGGCACATCACAAGCTCAGTTCATTTGACCGCAGCACTTTTCTAGCCGCAGAAACGTTTCTATATCACATGTTAGCCAGTAACCCAAAATAACCTCTCGCTCACCTGCTACACCACCTAGAATTTTCACAAATATTGATAATGAAAAAAACTATGAAAATAAAACGAACTTCTCCAACTTCGCCTTGTACAATACGAACGGGATCAACAAGCGCATCACGAGCTAGTCTTTCGACTTTCGCTTTGAATGTCGCACTGAACATAAGACATTGCCTATCGGGTCGAATGTGATCCGATATCGATTTCACTTGTGCCTCTGCAATTATACGCCAACGAATGAAACTCAATAAAACCAATCAATTCACGATTTAAACTGTGCGCTCTTAAATGACATATTGCTAACCCCTAACTTCAACCACTGTGTAGCCAGAAACAAACTGAATAAAACCCAAACGTTAAGAAAAAAGCTACCCTTAAGATAAATGAGTTTTTCAATCTCGCATTCGCTATTCTCAAGTGGCAAAGTGGGAAATTCGATTTTTTAGGGAGAAATATTCATGGCCAATAGTGCCTAAAAACAAATCCCTATGAAGATTGGTGATGACGGATGGGCTTCTTCTAAACAAGCATCGTACACACAAATAGTGAAATTCAGTAAAAAAATTTCAGTTCTTAAAGGATTTGTCACGTCTATTCAATCCTTTATCCTCAAGTATTTCTCCAAAATATGACTCTCCCTTAAACGTATAAAACTCATAAAATGACAACGAGAAATCTCATAAAATCCTCATAAAACCTCGCAAAATCGAGGAATGAATAATATCCATAGATTTAACGGAGAATATCGATAAAACTGAACCAAATCGAAAGCGTCCAGTTAAAGTTAATATGAAATCCCTTATCTTGGATAATCTTCATTCGGGTTATCTCCGATTCGAAGACGGAGCTACAGAAAATTTGTGTGAATCATCGAACATCAATCCAAGATTCAAAGAGCAACATAAATAACCGACCAAAACCCATATCGAACATTCGATCGGCTTCATCGAAAACAAGGAAGGTGACACGTGTGAAATTGGTTGCCTCTATTTTTACGAGATCAATTATACGACCCTGAAAACCATTAATTATGCTCGAAGGTTTACAGTGTCTTAATGCCTCGATTACAAACTCCATTGAAACTCGAGACCACTACGAATTTTTTTTTTCATGTATATATAAATAAACGATTCAAAAACGACTTCAAGGCGATTTTGAAAATACGATCATCAACAAAGCAATATCAAAATCAAAACAAACGTGCGCGTTCGCCTCAAAGAATAAATCAATGAGGTGCATGAACATGAGCTAACCGGGTCGCGACGACAAGTTCGGCTCCTTCCTTTAGTGCATTCTGCTGCTCCCATTTGCTACCTCCACCATATGCACAAACAACAGCAATGTTGTAGACCTTGCAAAATCGCTTCGCTTCCTGGTACACCTGAATATGATACCGTCACCATCACATCTCCAATTTAAACAAATATCCAAAAGTGAGTAACATTAGAAAATATAAAAGGAAAACTTGCAAAGAAAAGCTTTTGTTGATACAACAAAGATGACTTGAACAAAAAATTTTTACGACTCATTGGCGGCCGCCCTTCAGTCGCCGCAGTTAGGCTATTACTCGACCTCAGCATATCGGCAACCAAATTTCGGTCACCTGAATGAACTAACAATACTAGCTAATTCCATAAACCATCTACGAGCACCAAAATATTTGCACGATCTTCACACAGCAGAGCCTGTTTCGCATCTTCGAAAATCCCATCCACAAGATAAAGTAAGTTAAGCGCAACCAATTCACCTGAATAGCGAGTTCCCTTGTGGGGACAACGATTAGCGCGATAGGACCGTCACCTTCTTTTAGCTGCGGCTGATCCATAATGTGCACGATGGCAGGCCACAAATAAGCCACCGTTTTGCCGCTTCCTGTTTTCGCTATACCAAGAACGTCACGTCCACTAAGCGCCGCTGGTACTGACTGCAACAACGAATGCGATATTTTCAGTCGTACTTCACCCATTAGAACTTATTCCAACTAGCAAATATGCCCTCGAATTTAGAATATACAATCCAAAACCTATAGGATCCTTAATTATTGGGTACATAATCGAACCAAGATTCAACAGTCTCCAAACTTCTTGACACGGATATGCAGATGTGCGAAAACATTAACCCTGTCTTTTCGAAGAGAGAGGAAGTGGCTAATCTTCATTTAAGAGGAGGCAAATTCCTGACCGAACAATAGTAAACCGGTAAACCATGTTACAGTGCAAGAAGGATAGTGGTCCTAAAAGCAAACAGACCTGCGCCTGTATAGCAGTGGGATGCTCGTACTCAGATTTCCGAATGGTGTTCATCAGGGCTTCATCAAATCCAAAGTGCGCAAATGAGGAGACCGGTTTGGGAGGGTTGAATCCGGCCACCTTCAGGTTCAATCGATTCCGTAATTCGAAGACTTTCAATGCACTCATCGCACTAAAACAATCCGATTTTTTTTCGACTGCAAGCTACAGATAAAACGTTTGCAAAGACTTAAGCGCCAACCCCGAATTTAGTGCTCCGTTGCCACCTCTTCTCCACCCTCTTGTCCAGATTTACTAGTTTTTCCCAACATTTTAAAATGTTTTAAGCAAAACTGCTATAAGACAACGACTGCTCTATAGGGTCGATTTTTCTTCTTTCTCTCGTTAGAAATTCAGGACAAATTTATGCATTTCTATATGTATCGATACAGTCATTGCAAGCGTATATATATATATATATATATATATATATATATATATATATATATATATATATATATATATATATATATATATCGATCACAAATAACATCGACAGCGACCACAAATAACGACTGCTTTTTTCAGTGAAGCACATACGAGACAACATACAAAGAGCTAAAGTGGGGAAAGGATGCATGGCAAAAGAAAGGGAAGATGAGGGTATAACGATAGGGTACATCGAAACTGCAGTCGCTTATCAACAAGGGAAATCCTGAAACGATAGGGGGCAAGTAGAGGATGAAGAGGGGAATGAGATTCAGTCGAATATAAAACCAATAAACGGACATACGCGATTTGTTCGTGTTCGTGATAGAAATTTTTATTGAAAGGTTGATAGTTAATTGCTGAGTGATCAATCGCCGGTAATGGATCGATGACCTTCTTCCATGTCCATATAATATTACCATCTTCATCGTACTCGTATACTTCTTCTTCCTCAGGTGCATTTGCTTTCCGCTCTTCTAAGAACCTTTAAAATAAATAAACTTAATCTTCTGCCTATATCCATAAACCTCACTGTTAATGGAAAGAAACGAGTGTTACAAAAGATAAAGATGATGTGAAGAGAGAATTTTCCAACTTAATTTTCACCACAGTGGAACACAAAGGACCTTTCATCTTAACCGTAAACTAACTACACCTTCACACTGATGCATAGCATATTTTGAAAAACGCCTACGGCTAAACAGCGTATCAACATAACTCAATAATCCAGGAATACGGCCATTTCTATATATGAGAAATTAAAGGAAATAAATAAGTAAGGATGTGCCGATGCAAGGTCTTGGAAAGCTTCTTGCTTAATGACGCGTAGCACGTTTCATAACAATCAAAAACGAAAGTTACTCCACTAAGAAAACTGTGACATTTTTCCGATTCCTTCATTAACCGGTCGGCCTATGTTAATGAAAAATAAAGTAAGAAGCTTGCAATGGCTCATTCTTTCTCTATGATACAATACAATTAAAGAAAAGAAGAATATGGAATTGCCTCAAACCAACGATGAAGAGAAAACACGAAAATTTCATTTACTTAGCAGATAACTAAACGGCTATCAAATCAAACGATTACTGAGATATACGATCTAATCGTATCACAACAATTTTTGATAAATTCTTTTCATATCTATTCCTGCTATGTCACAAAAAAACTCAATATTTTATTTCAATATTGTCATCCAAAATATCACAAAGCTATTTTATCTATTTTCAATGGATGAAACATAACGAACTTTTAAAATAAAAGAATTTTCAAAAGAACTGAATTTTATATGCAAATAAGGAGGACAAATAACATAAGCTGAAAATTCACTTCTCGCTCGTATAGGCGGTTATCTTGCACCAACAAGAGGTGAAAAAGAGAACAAGGAATTCCAAAAAATAAGTCGCACTGAGCTGCTAAATAAAGATTCAAACAAATACAAGATGGCTCTGCGAACCAAGTTCTCGACTATACAAAAGAAGAGGTTTTAATTTTACAACCTATTTCCACTCCGTTTTTTTGACTAAGTGAAACCAGCTCACATTTATTTACCTTCTTGCCGAAAACAATTGCAGGTGGACCTTTATACCTCTAAGTTTTATCTGTCTGTACAATATCATCGAAATTATCCCTCAAAATGAGGAGAGTTCCAAGTATTTTTAGTGAAAAGTTCCGAAGTCATACTTGAAATACGATTCTTGCATATCTTCGTCGTCAATATCTGTCCGACCAAGTCCTTTCTTCTTATCGTCATTCATATCGGCTCCACTTTCGGCTTGCACACATCGTTCCTTATCTTTCTTTTCGCTTGCAACCTTGTCCTCTTTAGCCTCCAAATATTATATTCGTAATAATATGAAATCTCCTGCACATAATATACTAAACTGATACTAAATGGATACCGTTTCAAGCACAAAATTGGGCGCACAGATAGATATTTTAAGCGCGGTAGAGTATAATTACCTATTCTCCTTGGTCTCAGCCAGCACCCGAATCCACCTTTCAAGCATTCCCTATACATCCCTTCGAAGATCATGAAGGGATCTAACCTGGACTATTTTAAAAGGAAAATGCCCAATAGTACGAAATTTGTAGTTGCTATATGCAAATTTCGGGAAAAATTCACAATTTCGGGGAAAAAAATTCACTGCTGGAATACTAACGCACGATCATCACATACTGAGCACGCTCACCATTCCAACACATCGTAGCGAACACGTGCATTGTGAAGAAGAAAATGAGAAGATTATGAAAAATTCAAAAATTCTTTCTGGAGTCTATCTGATTCGCCAAGAAAATATAGGCAATTAGCTTCCCTAGTAATTGCATCACTTGCTTCTCCTAGCTGGGACAAATAATGGAGTTTTTTTCCAATCAAATCCATTTCTCTCTACCTACGTACTAGTCGGTCCCATTTTCAGCTGAAAGTCCTGGATAAACGAATAAACGGGTAACAATTAGATATTGCTTCCATGTCCAGTGAAGCCAACGATCATTATGAAACCATTCATTTGAAGGTCAAGACAAACGATCCCTGCTAGCCTTTGCCCTAGGCCATTTTGGACAATCCTCGTTGTTTTCTAGTTCTATTAATCTAAATATACCTGTTTATCAACAGTGGCCATAAACGCATCGAGAGGATCCTCGTCATCGTCACTTTTTTCATTCGACACTCCTTCGTTTCCTCTTGGACTATTCGGTGCCGGCTGATAGGCGAGCTCATCATCAGAATCTTTTTCCAGATACCTGAAAGTATTATTTATCAAACATTACGATAGTATTGCCTCAAAAAAAGGAAACATTCATTCGGGGGTTTTATATTTTTAGAAAATTACATCAATACTTCAAAAATTTATTTCAGTTAAAAACCTGAGGCAAACATTAGAAAGATATTGAGGTTCGCGCTGCCGAATGTGCAAAGAGACCCATCATTAAAAGGTGGATTCGTAGTTCTCATCACCAATCTCTTTCTGCTTCTTCGAAGGGGATTCATATCCCCTCCTCGCCAACTTTATTTTCCCCTTCCTCCCCACCCCCTCCTTTGATGCGATCGTGGAATAGATATCATCAAAACGTTGCGTTCATCACATCCACATACTCAATGATCCGGAAATGAATTTGTTTGATGCCAATTAAGGCATAATAGATCGAAATAACGTCGAAGGCAAATATACTTACTCGTCATCGTAGATATTCTTCTTACGTGGGCCATGCTTCCCGTTTGTAGTTCTCCCACCGCTCGACATCAAAGCAGCGTACTAACAAAGAGAATTATATCAATACCCTCATTAAAACCCTCTCAAATATTCCTATTTGTTTAATTACGGCAGTCAAGGAATAAATAAAAGAGGGGAAACAATCAAAAGATAGCGGTTAGAGTATAATACCCACTCAATTGCAAGAGAGCAATATTACGACAGATATTATCATATCTATGGACGTTATTATTTGCGTATTGAAATGGTAAATCTTCTTATAAGAATAGCGATAGAAAGCAGCAGGCAGCTTGCTCCGAGATCAAGTTCAAGCAGCACAGACTTTATGTGATTCAAGGCTATCTCTACTCGACCTATTTCACCTCCCTTTCCTGTCTATAATGCTTTGCCCTCGACCGAGAATGTTCAGATTCCTTTATGGAGTTAACACTGCCTCGACATGACACATTAGAATGCCGGATTAAAGAATAACAGCATAATCGGTGATAAAAAATTTTGCGACGAGGTGATAACATTGATTATTGATAAGAGGAACTTCAAAGTTTTAATCAAAGGATTTAGACGAATGATAAACCCTGGTGATATAGGACTTTTGCACTGAAAAAAATGAGTTTAAAAGTATTCAATTTAACTGAAATTTTCAAGGAAACCCTTACACACCACATAAAGACATAGGAAGAGAATAGCAAAGGGAGACCACAGAAATAAACAAACTTCAGATAATTCTATGAGAAAAAACAATAAAAACATACCTCTTCCTCTCTTCGACGTTCCAAATCTTTAGCCACTAAGCTATATGCAGCTGCATTTGGTAGTGTTAATGCAGCTGGTGGTGGAACAGCACCCATATTCCCACTGGTACTGGGAAAGCGAACACTAGGCTCAACCAGAGGTACGACTGGTTTCGAATAACCCTGTGATCGTCCTCGAGACCACATTCTACCTGAATTAAACAATGAAAGAAGGTACCGAGTGATAAAAGGCACAATAAAAAATACAAAATAAAAGGCACTAGATAATGTGTTGGTGTTCATGACAACGACCAACAATATGTGCTCGTTGAAGTGTGAACATGGAACAAAAGCAAGAGCTCTGGAACACGGATTTTTTTTACGACTAGAATCAGGTCTTCCCTCTCGTCGCTATTGCAAGCAAGGCTGAGATCAAGCTTAACTCATCACGGTAAGGAGATAAGCAGCTAAGCTCGGTGCCCAGTAAGTTGAAGATCCATGGGCATACAGAAGTGTGCCAACTGATGGTCGCCGATGAGTTAAAATCTGTTGCCTGATCGGGATTTGGATTTTGGACCATTACTTTAACTGCAGATGACTACCAATAAAAGTAAGTCTTAGTTCCAGTCATTACCAAAGAGAGGATTTAATTCACACTCTGAATATAGATCGGCCACCAATATTTATCTAAAGATCGATCGCTATTTGAGAGTAATCAAAGCTGCATTTATTCCTTAAAATTCTGGAACGCGGAATCGGCTGAATGCAAACGAAATAAACAGAAAACGACCGCTCAATTCAAATCATATTTTTCACGAATATTTATTACTATAAACATATATACTACAATTCTATGAAAATCCATATATTTTACCAACATCCCATAAATTTAACTAAACTTTTACTATAAACTCCATTTCCTATAGCGCAAATTTAATTTCCAACTAGCCGTCTCTATTCAAGAGACATTACACTACCGAATATCAATTCAATTTCCAAGATTTCATTAAAATTTTCGTAAATGTAAATTTTATACTTATAAAATTTGTTTTTTTTTCAGTTAAAAGATATTTTGCCTATATTTATTAAATTTTTATTTTTCATTTATTTTTATCAATTCTCATTACATTCAATTTTCAATTTTTGATTGAATAAGTGCGAATATGATGAGACAATAAAAAATATTGTTGTTGAAATTTCTTTTCAAGATTTACATCAAATTTAACCGCTATGATTTTTTAATTGTTGAACTTTTATACATATGAATATGAATATATGACATTTCCGCTTTTTTTTTTTTTTTTTTTTTATTGAAATAAGGAGCGCTTGAATCAAGTCCACTAGATCATGTGTCAAATTGATCAGATCATATAAAAATGAGGTCTATTTGATCATATGCAAATTCGATCAGTTAGATTATGTATAAATCGGTTTGTTTTGATCGTACTAACGATTTCGAGTAATGAAAATTTCAATATTCAGCTTTGATGCTATTCCACAATAGCAAAAAATTTTTCCTCTCTAAGTGTATCTTGCTTCCATGTTTGAGGAAAAATATTACTGAGAAAAAATTTTCGTTGAATTTTTATGCAAAAATATACATTATTCTAATTTCTCTTTTACAGATTTCGATGAATCGTATGATAATGTTGCATCGAAAAATTTGATTATCAAAAACTAGATCTATTGTTAGTGCATATAGGTGACATATCATTTTGTGGGATTTCTCTGATGTTCAGTGGTATGATGCTTCATTTGCTCGTGCTCCTTCTATCGATATTTATGTGTTGTTGTATGGAAATACAGGTTATTTTTTTTTACTTCCATTTAATTTCAAATATCATTTCGAAAAATTTTCGATAGTTAATTAGCAATAAAATAATGCAATTCACAATTTTTGAAGGCTTAATTTAGAAATTATGAAGGGAAATTTCTATTAGATCGTGAAAAAATTTAACTAAATCTCATAAAATTTTTTTTTGGCACTCTGCCAATCCAACGATATTTTTATAGGAGTTTTTCAAAACAGAAAAATTCTGATCATTTTTTTTCCATAATTTCAAGCAAAAATTTCAAGTCATAAGACGAGGATTTAAAAAAAAAGATTTTTTTTTTTCAACACAAAATAGTCTATTTATGAGTAAAGTATACAATCATCATTATAAGTTAGTTACTTTTTACTCGATACCTAATCAAAACTTAATAATATTATTTAAAGAATTTGAAATCGATAAAATTCCAAATAGTTTTGAAAAATTTCGATAAAATTTCGTTGAAAATTTCAGAATATTATGCTATTATTTTTTGCAAGCGTATTCCCTTGTAGACTATAAAGTCTTTATCAGTTTATCATTTAACTTATCATCTATCATTTTTTATCATTTTCAGCGTCAATGTACTGCATATAAAAATGGCCATGAAAATTATTTTTGCATTACGAAAAGCGCTTGCAATATGAATCATGTAAGTGTTTCAATAGTGCGATATTTCGCATTTGCATCATCAAACAGTTGGTGTGGACCGATTTTTGCAACCGGTCGGTGTAATTCATTTTTGTAACCGGTCGGTGTGATCCATATTTGTAGCTAAATAAAATTGCTTTCAAAATTTCGCGCAAATTCAATAAATTTCCTAAGCGTTATTCAAAAGTCGATTGAAGATATTCGATAAAAAATGAATTACAAATGAAAACGGAAAAAGTAAAAACCAGATTTCTGTTCCGGAAAAAAAAACCGGCTCTTGAATGATTGTAACTATTCTATAAAAGTTCACTTTTCAACTATTATTATCCTTATTCAAATCTATCAAATTTGTGCCTATATCGCGCTAACTATTATTATAAGTAATAAATCACTCATAAACTTATAATAAATTCGTTTAGAAATGAAATAATTCCTCAAAAATGAATTTTAAAACAAAAGAAGATTGATAAATCGGTATAAAACTATCGTTAAGACAACGTTGAGAATAGAGTATTGCTTTATAGTTCGAGTTTCTATATGCGCATATCGGAGGTTCAATTCCTCACGAAGAGTTTTTTTTTTTTGTTTGTTTGTTTAATGAGGTTATCATAGGCTTAGAGCTTGTTAAAAGTGTGAAAATTTATGTTGAAGTGCTCGAAAGGTTGTACGAAAATACCACCGATGGAATTTCACAATCTGGTTGTATTGGCGAATCGTCGTCTCGGACAAAACGAACGAGAAATGCTTAATCCAAGACTTTACGATCCATATAATTCGTCCATTATGAAGGTAATTTGCTTTTGTATTTTATTTTTTCTTGTTCTTATCGATCAAGCGGACAAATGCGCCGTTTTGAATAAATAAATGACCATCAAATTCATTATTTTATTGAATTTCTCGACTATCTATAGGTTATACTATAACATTGCACTTAATATTGTTGATATTAATTGCAATTTTAAATTTCAAATTATTTTATGCAATAGTATTTTTTTATTACCTCAGCTTTTACAAGTAATTTTAAAATAAAGGACATATGGTTTCTTTATATTCTTTTTTTTCCCAAGAAAATCTTTCCCAAATTATATATTATAATGCTAAAATTTAAAGTAATTTAGTAATAATTAGTAATGAAATTTTAAAATATTATTACAGGGTCATAGCGGATATATATGTGGTAATAGTACTGTTCTCAATAATCTAAGATTCTCGGTACTTAAAGAGGAAAGCTTCTGGCATCAATTACTTCAAGAAGGGACATATAAGCATAGTCGTTATCTCTATGCGAATAGTGATTGTGCGAATAAATGCAAATGGCCAATATTTCCAAGCACTTGTCAAATGGTCACATATAATGATGAAATTATTAAAGAGTTATACTTTCGTCGTATGCCTCATATGATTCTCTTTGAGTGTAATACGTAAGTTCCGATTAAAATAATTTTTTTTTTTGTTTTGAAAGGTGATTTTATTTAAAGAAATATTTATGAAATATTTGAATTAGTATAGGAAGGACTGTAGAAAAATACCCGTAGGATTAGTTCAATTAGGAATGGAATTTATTTACCCGGGAATATTTTGTAAAATTAGCCCATCTAAGATGACGCTAGATCATGATGTCCTCGTAAGGTATAAACAAATGGATCAGTATTGCATTTGCCAGCATTCGAGAATACTTTTTTTTTCCGCTCAATCCCATAGGATTTGAAGAGAAAGCACTAGAAATAAGTTGCTATTTTATGGCCTCACTTATTGCACAAGCAAAAGAGCTCAGCACATAGCGACTTCTTAAATCTTATTAACTCTGAACAAGTAAGCAGTAATGTCTACTGCACTCCCTACTGCTGACGTTTAATAGTCGTTGTCATGATTTGATGAATTTTGTGTCTGAATACCTTTGCGGTGGTTGTTTTTTTTTTTTGAAGTTGTCAGACATGTCTGTATGTCTGTGCCTTTTCAACTAACGCCGTCAATTAACATTTGAGAGCATTTCGTCTAGTATTACAACGCAGTCTTTTTTTTTCCTTTTCTCTACGGTAATATATTTGCTAGGCTTATTGCTTCTCAAACTCTTTTTGTTGTCTCAGACAAATTATTTTGAACTATTGAAAAAATTTTTATTTTTGTTGCTTAAAAAATTTCCTCCTTTACAGTATTTTGCAATGAAATTTTCAATTTTACATATAGAAAGCTTTCACTCTTACGTATAACTAAATGTGTTATGAAAATTTTATTTTTTCTATATCATTTTAATATTCGAAATGCTCTTTTATATATATATATATATATATATATATATATATATATATATATATATATATATATATATATATATATATATATATATATATATATATATATATATATATATATATATATATATATATATATATATATATATATACGAAGCATCTAAGAGCACCACTTCACTTATTATTGTATTATAGATGAAATAAAGTTTGAAATATTCCAGGTTGCATGCAGAAGTAATTGGGATTTTAGTGTTAACGTCATTGTTCATTATATTCAATTTGTGTTTGACAATCGCGTGCTGCACGAAGTGCATTCGATATCGAACAGCTCTGAAAGGTGAGCCATTCTTTTTCTTTTTCAGCAATGATCTTCTAGAACATTTTCTATTATCGTTTATTTGATTCATTGATTTTTTTTTATAAGAGAGTTTTGAAAGGTTATCCACGGGGTTAACAACTCTTAAAATTACTGTACTTTCAGTAGTTTCGCTAAATACTATTTTGCTTTACGACTGCATTTTTTTCTTTTTTTTTTTGCATAAGAGCGATAACAAAATATACCTTATTGTTTTTTTTCCGCAAAAAGCTTCATTATTAATTGAACTCAAATTGTAAATTTTTTTATTTTCTCATTTGCTTAATTTAGTTTCTAAGAAAAAAAAATCTCCTCAAAAATGATCATTTTCTTTATTTTTTTTCCCGTATTTTGTGCTCTCTTTACGATTCTATTAAAAAAAAATTCCTACATAAGAATATTTTAATTTTGGAAAAAATTTGAAATGAAAATTTTCTCCTCTTTAGCATAAATTTTAAACAATTCGTTCATTTTCAGCTGCTCGTCAATACAAACGAGAGCTGAAACAGCACACATCGAGTAATACATTTGAAAGGTATGCTTTTTCTTTCAATGTTTCTTTATGATTTTATTAGAGAAAGATGATAGTATCAAAAGTCAAAAACATAAAGATAACATTATACGAGAATATTTTACTGCTCTAGAATTTAGTAAATATTTTAGGTGATATTAGTGAGAAGAATAACGTATAAATCTCTCTCTTTTATTTTTCAAGAAATTTCAACATCCAATTTAAATATTCGATTTTTTTCATGCATTACATATTGCAATAATTCAAAGAGATGCAAATTTCATTTTTCGCCGATCTTTATTTCGTCGTAATCTTTTCACTTCGTTTTCTATAATTTCCTTTTTTGATTCATTCTTTTTTCTCGTTTCGAAAATTTCTTTCCATTTAAAAAAAAACTCATATTATTCTATTACTATATAATTGAAAATTTTACTTTTTTTTGAGGAGGAGGGGGAGGGGGGGGGGGAAATATTTGATACTTTTTTCTTTAAAAATTGAAATTAACCTAGATTATTACTTTGTTATTGAGAATAATTTTCAAGTAATTTCCCAAGAGTCTTTCTTTTTTTTTTTTTGATATGAAATATCTTTATTCAATAAATTCAACGCATTTTTATTCGCCTCAATCATAGATGAATAAATTCTTAGAATTTTCTTCGCAATTTTTTATTTCTTTGAAAATTTTCTCTGCAATTTAAGTCTCTTGAAGCAATTTTCGCGACAAAAGTAATTTATTTGCAATAAGCGTAGAGGATTTTAACTTTTAGAAATATTATATTTTCGATGCATCTTCGTATCCTCGAAAAAAAAAAGAAGGAAGAAAAAACTCCGCTATAGCAAATTTTTGTGTAATTTATTATTTTTATGGCCTAATTACAAATACAATTAGGTGGTAATATTTAATTAATTCAGTTAGTTTGAAGCATAAAAAGCTTCTAAAATAGACATCGAATATTACTGGTTAATTTCTGATGTAACTAGATGATACGTTTTCAATGATTAGTGTCTGCACTTATTCGTTTTCGTTTGCTTAAATTCTTTTTTTTTGTGTGGGGGAGATGGATGGAGGAGTTGGTGAACGGGAATGGGGGACAGATTTTAGGAGTTGGGGAGGATGAAGGAACTGGCGAAATTTGAGATGGAGGAGTTGTAGAGTGAGGCGAAGAGCGAGGAGGTAAATGAATACAAGGAGATGTTTTTTTTTTTAATATCTGATTTGAAAACAGGTCGATTTGCAGATGCGAATATGATATTGATTAAATATTCGCATATCAAAAAGCATTTAAAATGCAATTCCATTTATCCACTTGTGTTGTCGTTGTTTCACTCAATAAAGCATTTCATTTATACTTTGTAAATTATATTTGAATAAATAAAATTATTGTAAAACTAATATTATCAAATTTGCATCGTCGATGAAGATTGACGAAAATATGCAAATTTCTCTCTTTTTATTATTTCATCTACACTCTACTAAACGCAATGAATAGTAATATTTTTGTGATATAATCATATCAATTGCAATGATTGAAATATATGTCTTTTTTTTGGCTTTTGTTTTTGTTAGAATCTTGCAAAAATGGAATCGAAAGTATTAAATTTTGGAGAAAATATTGCATGAAAATTGCATTTTGTAAATATAAGATTTTCTCGTATAAATGAAAGACTTTGCATTTTATAAGCGGTATATATAGGATGCGAACATCTCACTTTTGATCACGTCTTCAAAAAACGATAATTCTTATTGCATTTTTAAATGCAAACAGGTTTGATTCTTGATAATATGAGGGTACTCTTTGCTTTTGAGGGCGTAGGTTGCTTTCTCTGATGAAATCTGACGTTTTCTTCAAGATTCTGTGTTTCTTAGGTAAATCAAGTTTTCATGTCTTCTAGTCCTAAGGATTTCTTCAGTGTAATTTTTCAACCGCAATAAATGCAACTAACAAGTGTACATTGAAACTGAGTCTTGTAATTTCTGATCCGACTATCTACCACCTCAGCCATTTATGAATCATTGCTGTTATTGTTGCCTTGCTTAAAATATTCCATCAAAGAGTACAACGATCAATAAGAGGTGGAAATTAATCATATTGTGTGGGTTGTTGAACGACCAAACAAACACTCGAAATGCTTAGCTATATTGTTTTAATAATCAGTCTTTATTTGCGTGCATAAGTGCTCTTGAAGTAAAAACCAATTCTCTATGAAAGCATCGAAAATATAATTTCACCGCATTATTGTTCGATCTTCTATTCATATTTCGTTACTATTTCGGGGGGAATTCATCTTATAAAATCTCGAAAAAAATTTATTATTCAATCCTATTTAGGTTAATCGCATTTATTGTTCTTCATTTTGATAGAATTCACGTAAATATAAGTGCAGCCGGCTGTTCGCTCATGGTTTACGCGTTCTTTGCATCAACAACATTCATATTTTCCGCGAGAGAAAATGCTTTTGCCATAAGCACCAATATAGAGCTTATAATTGTTTCATCGTAAAATGCTCCCTTCCCCTCTCCCTCCCTCCCACCATACCCCTGACATACGACATTCTAGAGTTCGGGTACCTCGAATTACAGTGTTTCCTCTATGATTGATTCCAGTTGAACACCAACATACTCTAACAAGTGGACGCCACATATTTATAAACTAGAAGATCCAACTAGAGCAAAAGTGATGGAACCTTCAGGTAATGTGTTGAGGCATCTTTAGTGGGTAATGGAACTGTTGATAATTCGTTAATGTTATTTCTATTTGAAGAAAAAAACAAAAATGGCGTCAAAAAGTCGGATTGTTGCTTTCTTTGATCTCAAATTATGGAAACATATTAGTGTCCATCAACGAGATACCTTGTGTCACTTCATTTCTTACCTCAATGAGAGAAGGGTTGAATTTACCTGGTGGATTCACCTGCTAGGTATTTGAAATACTTCCCACTTGATCTGAATTTATGTTTGCTGCTCGTTGAAAATACGATATATTTCAACCATATCTATGAGGAATACTAACTGTTATATGCGAGATGGCAGCGTTAAAAAATTTGATAATTTGCATATTGAACGTAAAGATATCAACGTTTGGACACCATAGATGGGCTTGACATCTATACTCGGAGGTAAATTTACCAAAATATTGCGGTTATTCTGAGTAAGACAGTTGTCATACCATTAAGTAAATAACAGTAATCTATAAAACAAACAAGGCCAACATATTCTTACTAGTATTTTTTATACACTATTTCGCGCTTCAAACGAACAACTTAACACAAAGATGTGTTATATCAGTAGGGGCTAAATATAACACACGATGTATTCACATTCGTGTGCGTAATTAATGGACAGCACGGTGATGCTATTCGTTGTTCGATTCACAATTCTCCGATAATGGATTGATCATCCTATATGAATTATTCACAGTTTGTCGGTCGATTTGATCAATTAATCTAATATAGATTATTGATGATCAGAAATTCTATCGATCGATAGTGTGACCATCATTCATACAATATTCAAAAATTGATGATTAGAAATGAACCCCGTTGAGATGGATCATATAGGTCAATTTTACACATTGCAAACCTATCTCTTTCGCACTTTCAAAGAGCTGGCAGATCAGTGAAATTACACTTGTACTTTTTTTGTACCATATTAATTAAGAGACCCTCTATGCACGACTCATTAAGCTGATGGCCAGCGGCTATATGCGACTAACTGAAGTGTCTGATTTCATGGCAAATGCTTTCGAGCGTAATCAAATATCTCATAATTATTGCGTTTCATTTACTATTCACAGTCAACATCATGTGGAATAGAGCATTCATTTATTGCTAAATAGAGCAATATAGATTCATGGTCGTTTTCTCGACGTAAAATTTGATGGGAGAGGGGAGGGGGGGTGGGGGGGGAGGGGAGGGGGAGGGGAGGCGAGATTTGATTTCTTTGAAAATTAATAGAAGTGAATTTTTCTCTTTTGAAAAACGATTTCTAAAACCTTTGTGTTTCTAATTTATAGACCGAATTTGTTTGTTTGTTTTTTGTTTTTTTTTCCCACTCTGTTGATCATCTTCTAGCATACCGGCGGAGGTAGTAGGCGAGGAGGTAAATTGAGGGTTTTTTTGGGGGGGGGGGGTGGGGAGAGGGTGGGGACATACTTGAGGCATTACCTTATAAAATTTTTCTTGATTTTTGAAATTATGAAATTATTTCAAACATAATAGGAAATTGCATTTTGCTGGAAAAATTTTTTCACTTCATTTTATTCCAAAAAGTCGTTTTGTTTTCGCTTTCTGCTAAAATAAGGTGTTAAAATATTGCTTTAGTATATAATTTGCTTGTTGTTTGGAGTTATCAATATCAATAGCGAGTATTAATAAAAATAAACATAAATATGCTATTGCAATATTTATTTGTTATCTATAAAATCGTATACAACAAATGATAAAAGAATATATTGTGATCAACATTTCTTTGTGCATTCAATTTTGTTACCCTCTTAAATTTTAATTCTCTTATTTCTTATGTCGATTTTTTCTTTTATTTTTAGCACATCATCTAATGATATCGCTTGCTAAAGTAATTTCTTTTTTAGCGTAATTAATCGGCAATCAACAACTTTGAAAAAAAAAAAACGCTTCAAAAAATTTCATCGAACGGAAAAATGCAAAAAAGAAAAAAAAAATTTCTTTCTCAATTAATGAATTTTTCTTATTTTTTAATTCGTTAGATATATGAGAATTTTAATTAATATTCAAATTATGTGATTCGCTAATATCTGTAAAGCTTTTAACTATCTACGTGATGAAATATCATAAATATTTCGAGTATTTTTTTTTTATTATTTCGTTCAATAACGAAGATTCACCCACTCTCGTAAATATTAAATATGTTGATTAGCTTGATTACAAGAGCAGCTATCATTTATCATCTAGTGACGTTGTACACCAAGTTTGATTCATTATGCATAATTTAGCGCTGATAAAACAGAGCAGTCAATGATTGATAAAAAGGACCATAATTTACCTAAGTTATTCAGCTAATTAGCATATAGAAAACTGAAGATGATATGAAAATCGGTATATGTTTTGCAAATATAATTTGAATAGAATTTCATGCTTGATTCGTCAAATAATGCAGCATTTTCTTCTTTTTAGCATTTGTTGCTAATGTTGATCATCGATTTGTAGGTAATTTTTTTTTCCTATCAGAATTATTGTGAGGGTAGTTATGAACGTAAAATTCACTAAGATTTTATGAAGGGAAATTTTTTAGAAATTCATAGGTGAATTGGGTGATGGTATCGAATGAGTAAGTAATGACGCATTGACAACGCCATTAATACTTCAAATACGATAATTAATATTATGACTTAATAGAACTTGTTTCTATTATTTTGGTGGAGAATTGTTGAGAATAGTCGACTATATGAATAATAAGTACAAATATTCGCTTATAATTATGTCGAATTGTTGTAATAACAGAAGAAACTTGCTGAAAGAGTTGGCGCGATATGTGCTTTTTGTAATATCAGCGATTAGATCAGCCAATTGTATGAATTGTGAGTAAATAGCAAAATTACTCAATATTTCATCCACATCTTAATTGATCGTAAAAATATTCCACTTCTATAATATGTAAATTTTTGCGATCCGATAGATCTAAAGTGGAAAATTGATCAATTAATAGCATATGCAAATTTTTCGGATATATTTTTGTGCATACAACTCATTTTAGAGTTGATAGATCAGCTTGATAATGATAGAAATCATGCAGTCTATGGTGCTTTTCAAAAGTCCTTCAGTTGCTCTTGAGGTGAAACTTCCCTTCGCGGAGAAGGAGATACAATATGCAAATTTATGGAAACAATACTAGTACTTCATGCATTATAAATGTAAATTTTCAAAATTGCTTATAAAAAAACAAATGTGAGTTAATATTTTGGCGCTTTTTGATGAGTTGCTTCGATTTTCCATATTTTGCGTTTTTTTTAAAATATCAGTTTTCAACGATGATAACGATTTTTAATATAGCGTGATATTATCATTTATCAGTGTTGGTGATAATGTTTATGTATCGCTCATACGAGATTTCTTAATTTAGTTTCATTGAGAGAACTTTCGTCATTCGCTTATCAGTTGGCGACAGCCGGTACTCGATTTAGCGTCAGCTGTTAACATTCGGAATGCATTGTCTATCACATCAAGAAGTTATATTACCTACACTTCAGAAGCGAAAATTTTCCGCACAAGCTCTACTGCATGCTCTTCTAAGTACACACCTCTTCAACTGTTTTTTCTAATTTTTCGTTGTTTATCTTTTGCAATCAGTACCTGAAATATCAGGATCAGTACCTGTAATCAGTATTTCAATTTGTAATTGTAATTTTTCAGGTGCCATTGATGTTCAAACTGATTTTAGCTAATAAATAATATTTTACCACCTCTGAGATGTTTCTTACTTTAGTAATAATGTTCAGGAAATAAGTTCGATAATATTATCTATTATAAAATATGATGGTAATATAAAAATATAATAATAATAAAAATAAACGTAGTATTTTTGCATAAAGAATTAATAATCAATAATTAAATTACGCTAAGCAACTTGAAATCTTATATGATAAGATATCATAGGCTTAGTTATCAATTTTCTAGCCAAAATTTATCACCTCAATGAATAAAAAGTCAATCAAAGAAAGAGAACGACTTCGAGCATAATTTAAGCGCATTTTTTTTCCGTCCATTACAGCCACTTGAAATCGCTCATTAGTGATGAGAGTGTCTTAAGCGACGTAATGATTTATTCAACTTTAAAGTGCTTTTTGTAATTCACCTGAAATTGATAAGTCTCGCAGTGATTTAAAAGTTACCTGGTGGATTACCTGGTAAAGAGAATTTCAGGTTACCTGTTGAACTGAATTTTCGGTAATTAATTTTTTTTGTCATCCTTTCAAGAATTTTTGAACTTTACATGATGTTGTTTTCTCTCAGAAATGATATAAAAATAAAAATATCTTCGATTTTCATCATTTATAATAATCGCTTCAAATGAGTAATATTGAACAATGAAATAAAGATCTAATATTTTCGAAAATCTCATATATAATAATTTATCAATTGCATTATAGTTTATCGAGTTGTAGAAATATTTTTGAAAGGAAATTTCATGAAAATTTTTGAGAAAATATTATGGAAAAATCATTACAATATGTTGCATTTGTTGCATGCTTTTTTTTTGAAAGTATACAATAAGGTATTTGCGTATTTGATTGAAAACGATAAATGTTTTCATTTGCTTTGAGCGTTTTAAATAATAAGGTAGCTCATTTATGGGTGTTTTAATGGAGGACATATAATCGTTAAAAAATGACCCAATTTTAGTATTCAACGCATTTATTCCTAATTGTATAATTAAATTAAACCTATCTATTCTTGTTCGTTGATATACACAATGTGTTATCATAGCACAATGTGTTATAATGTGTCCTAGCCGGTAACGTAAGCAATTATTTCTCAAGATGCATTTCTTGCTATGGCTTTGTGCTTTCATCGTTCAAATCATACAGATGATCACTGTAATGCAATAATATATGATATTACTTTATTATATGATATATCAAGTGCTTTACAGTAATATACATATATAATAGGGATATTTTACAATAATAAACATATATACTAGTAATATTTCATTGTAATATACTATTAGTAATATTTTACTGCAATAAATATACATGTATAACAGTACTATTTTACAGTAATAAATATAGAAAGTAGTAATATTTTCGCAAAAACCAACACTTCTACTAGAATTGATGAAACGCTAAAAGAGAAAATATAATAAATTGAAAATAAAAAGAATGTTATGTAATCATTTCAACGTTATTCTTATCTCATTTCAATATCTCGTTATGTAATTTTATAGATCGCTTCAAATTATATATAATTGAATTGAATTTGTTTTCAAAATTCTATTAATATTTCATTTATTCTTCTTTTCAAACGTTTTTTTTTGCCTAAAATATCAGCATAAATCCATAAAATCATTATCTTTTATGAAAATATGCAAATTTGCTTAAATAATTCATTTTTCGAAATTTCTATCGTATTGAATATAGTATCGAAGAATTGATTACAATAAATTTCTACATATTATGATTTCTGTCTTAATAACGTTGCTGCTGAAATAATTGAATGATTCTCATCTCATTATTGCCTAATCAATAAAGACATACCGGAAGAACTCGAAACGATGAAACGATGAAGATGCCATAGATCGAATGCTATTGATTGGCTATTGAATATCATTTAATAGATGATAATCAACTATTACATCATTAACTCTCATATGATCACGGCTGTTAGATTCAAAGATATCAGAAATGAGGAAAAATTAGCTGAAAGGTTGTTACCACTATCAACTATTGTTTTTGAATTGACTGAAATAGATTACATTGAATCGTCTAACCTCACATTATCATACATTAGAAAAAGATTTTAAAAAGAATCAAAAGTAATATGAAGTTTGCAAAATGATTTCATAAATGCGATGCTTTATTAGTTGAGGCAATGCTATAGAAAAAAATTTTGGAGTTTCATGAATTGACCACCTTCCGTCCTCTCCCGTTTCATTTGAGACATTCAAGTCGATGGACTGCCTCATTCATACTTCAAAATTTATCGATGTCACTTGGTTAAGGTGGTTAATCGGTTCAGCGGCAGGAATTTACAGAATTTTATCCATGAAACATCTCTCTCTCTCTTTATATATATATATATATATATATATATATATATATATATATATATATATATATATATATATATATATATATATATATATATATATATATATATATATATATATATATATATATATATATATATATATATATATATATATATATATATATATATATATATATATATATATATATATATATATATACGGTATGCCATTTATCAGAAAACATCAAATTTTATTCATATAATAGGTATTGTTTACGTCTACGCTCTGTCAATTTCGTGATCCGTGAATATTGCATCGCTTAGCATTTTTTCCCTATAGCTCGCGAAATTTATTTACCGCAAAGCATATATAATCTATGCCTACTATATCCAATAATTCGTAGCCTCTCTCTTTATAGCGCCTTCTAGCCGGGAATGGGCCAATGCATCTCTATTCGTTCATCGCTTTTGCGCTGCTTCAGTTGTCTACTTTGGTCTCGTAGGAATCGATTAAGAGTAGAGAGGATTATTTAATCTCTATAGAAATTCGCCGCTTCTACTGTATAGTTTAACCTTTTTTTTTTTTTTGCAAAGCGTTGTATTATTCAAGTTTTACCTATTACGTTGACATTCTTTATCGTAAGATGTATTATAATTTTGTGATTTGCAATTTTTGCAATTTTTAATGCAATGCAATTTTCTTTAAAAAGAAAAAATGCTTTCGAGCATTGTTTGATCCTTCCTTCGTCGTACATCTGCTTCCGTTCCTTCGCTCATTTTTACACATCTGCTCAAGTAGATAAATTCATTTACGCTTTCAATCTTCTCGCCTCTTACGACAATTCGTCGACTTCAACAAATGTTTTAAATGTTTGCAATCGGTTTCTCATCTATACATATTCAAAAATATTTAACAGAAGATAAGAGTACGAAAGGCATATTGCAATGAAATTATCTCTCTAATTCACAACACAATCAAATCAATTTCAACAATTTCTAACCATTTTCAAATATATTTCCCGGAAAATTTATATTATTCTGTCGTTCAATTTCTTTAATTTCTATGGCGAATATTTAGTTGAACTTATTGAGCACCATCGAGAGTAATTCGATTAGCTAATTCGTTGCCATCTGGTTTTGTTTGTCCTTTTATCGGTTTATTCTTCTGGTAAATGACAAATCGCCATTAGTCGAGAATTCCACCGAACCATAGGTCGAGCATTGATCAGTCGATCATCAGAGAAATTGAAAGTCAAAAATGGATCAACAGAGATTCCATTGCCTTTATCGCCACTCTATTTTTGTTTCAAAGTATTCAATAACATAGCAGCTACAGTTCATTTCACTAAGGAATATACGTTTTCGAATGTGCTTTGCAGATAGTATTTGTTAGGCATTTTTAATGATTATAACCATTTATCTCCGATAAGATTTTCCTACTAGTCTGGGTTGCATGAATTTTTCTGATGAAATTCATTGGGGAGGGGATAAAGGGAGGGAGATAGAACGAGCGGTCTCCTTGCAGCCATTAGAGATTAAGACCGCAATTGATCGTAGAAAGAACGAAATAAATCGGCGCTATTTTTATCGTGTGTTTTTCGCTCTTGTTATCACTGTTGAGATGTGTATTCTCTTTGAAGGGGTTTATTTTTCGCTCATATGTTGTATACGTGGGCAGTTGTTTGATTTATTATAATTGAATTGTGCCTATCGCTTCGTTTATTGCTTTTTTCTTCTTTGAAATTCACTAAATACTCTACCAAAAAAAAAGATGTTGTTATGATCTTTTTTTTTTTATTAAAGTTTGGAAAGGACGAATGAAATTGTTGGATTATAAGAGAGGATTAGTGGATTTTTTTTTACTTCCTGCTTCTTTTTCTCTCCTGTTGTTCCATCTCCTTTCTGATCATCTTTTATTAAAATCATTTTATTTTTTATTCCTTTATTTGATATGTTTGGCATCTTGATTGCAAAATTCAAGCTGCTCCTTAAAGCAGCACTGAATCATTGGCACTAATTAAATTTGAAAATATTCGTACAGTTGAAAGTTTGCCAAACATTTTTGGCATTAAAAAATATTCTATTATCTTTTCGACGTCGAAGTCAATAATAAGAAAATTTTGCAAGTATTTCGCCGATAGGAGCAAACAAAAATAATCTTTGATTTTTATTAGATAATAATTGCAGTAATTCAAATATTTTCCAGTAAATTGCTTAGCTAGTAATTCAAAATTGCAGCAATTCAAAAAGTCTAGTGCAACTGCTTAGCTCTCTTCTTTATATCTATTTGCATTGCATATTTCCGCTACCTGCAAAGGTGGTTGATTGAGCTATCATTTTACTACCAAATAAAAAAAACACATCAGAGAGACTGACACGACATATGCTTTCAAATCGAAGTTTACCGAACGAAACGATTGCCGATATATATGCAGAAGAAATCACAAAACATCGGAAGGGGCATTAGCATATGAGAACACTCGAATTGTACCAAAGTCTTCAGTTAAAAAAAAAAGAAACCGCTTTCTGATCAAATTTCATCGTTTGTTGAAAAATTTTTCTTATAAATTTCATTGTTTCCTTGAATCTCAGTTAAATTTTAAAAAACATGAAAATAGGAAAGAAATTAAGTCGAATATGATGTGCATAATTTCACTGCTTAATCGTTTATTTTTTAACGAGTGGAAACTTCCACACATAGACGTATATATATATATATATATATATATATATATATATATATATATATATATATATATATATATATATATATATATATATATATATATATATATATATATATATATATATATATATATATATACATAGACCTCAGACACAGACATATACATATATACATGTTTACATACATACGTCGACATGTATTTTTTTTCAAAAATTTTCTGGAAATGCTTAAAAATTCAAATGAATTCAATGATTAGTCGAGACAGCTAACATGTTTATTGAATTTAGCATGAAATATTAGAGAATAGGATTAAATTTCATTACATCAAAACGTCACTGAAGATCGACGTTCTATATGATTGAAAATATTGATGTTCATTTAGATGTTTATTTGAATGGAACGATGTTTCATTTTAGAAGAAATTACATAGATCGCATCAGCAAATAATGCACATACATATATGTTAATGAATTCAATAAATGCGCTTTTATGATGTCCACTTCGATGACCGAATGGGCCTTCAAAGTGGACAGTAGTGGACAGCATATTACTCTTCAAATTGACAGTTTCTTAGCCGATGCATTTTCAAAATTCCTACTTAAATCGTGAAAAAATTTCTTTGAAATTACATTCCTGAGATGGAACATTAATATTCCTGACCACCTTTCTTATAGCCCAGGTTTCCTGCCGATTTTGTCCAACCGATCTTTCATAGTTTTTTTTTTTTTTTTTTGCTCAACGATTGCTGGAGTTATTAGCATTAATTGTCAGCCATCAACCTGGATCTTGAAGCGTTCAGTACCGAGGTATCGATCAGTTCAGCTAATTCATGCGACCATGTTTTATAAGATACTCAGCTAATAGTGCGGTTATGTTTGTTCATGGAGATATATTCGGCAGAAAAAGACAAAAGGAGATGCCAATGAAACTAGCGAAGATATGCACTTTTTTATTCCGTTTATATAATCAAATCAGTGTTTTTTTTTCTTACGAACAAAAATTAAAATATGCAAATTAATGCATTTATATTTCATCTGATCCAATGTCTCTGAAAAAAAAATTTTGCGCAAAGGTTTCATTTTTCTCTCGTCTGTGCGATATAAAAGGAAATTCTTGTCAGCATAGAATGCATTGATTCTTCAACTGCACATTCACAGATCGTATCGAATTTATAGGAGAGAAAAAAATTTGAAATATGATAGAAGAGGATAAGCTATGCCTATATTATAGTCGTTTATGAAGTTGAAACTAAAAGACTTAGACAAGCAGCCGAACACAGACGAATAGACACAGACAGACATAAGATTGCCATAATGCGTTTTTGCATAGAAAATTAGCGAAAGTGCATATAGGGTGCGATGGCATTAGTTTTATTGAACGTGCACTGCAAACTTTATAGGATGTGATGGTGATTCTTCCTGACAGGATGTTTTCCCAATAGGTTTTTTTAATAAAAAGGCTCTCAACAGAAATTCTTCTTCTTCTTGCGTTTAATTAAATAACTCCTTATGTATGCTGATATGTCAGTGTAATGTAATTCACTATGGTCTCGCTCAAAGAAGTCGAAATGTCTCTCACACCTCAGTATAATTTACCTTCTGTAAAAATTTCTCACCATTATTTTATCGTTGTTAAATCCTCGACCGTAGTCATCTCTGATAAAAATTGCAAAATATAGCAATAGAAGTAAAATTTTCTCACCGCTGTTGGATCGATGCTAAGATAAGCGACGCTAAGAATCGAAAACAACTAATGTGTTTAATTTATTGAGGGAATTATTCTTGCCGATCTAGCAATATCATCGATCATAGAAGAGAGGATGTTGAAGGATGTTGAATTGTTGAGGCGGATATTTGAGATTATTGGAACGGATGCCGTATCACGTTAAATTATTTAGCTTGGTTATTGTCGATTTTTTAAATTGTAATATCCGATCATGAGAGTAATCAACACGAATTGTTACATCAAATCTCTAGGAAAACACATATAGTTATATCGTTAAACTTGGAAAATAAATCAAGAAGTAAAATATTGATTTTTTTTTCAAAAAAAATGAAATTTACTGTATTGAAAAAATTTTCAACAATTTAATAAAGGTTCAATTATTTAATAGAGCTTCTAATAAAAAATTTCAAATTTTAGCGAATTATTGAATAAACGAATAATTTGAGAAATATACAATAGATGTGAATAAATTATTCAATTATTCAGTAAATTATTTATTCAGTGAAATCAGTTCTGAAGAAAAAAGTTTAGCAAATAGAAGTAAATCGATAATAAACTATACATAAAAACTTACACATTTTCGCTTATGAAAGCGAGACTAGAGAATCATGTCAGAAAAAGTGGGGGATGTATGCTTCTGTGAACACACTTATTAAATCGACCAATGTCGTATGCTGATACGAAATTGACTTGTCTGATAGGCAAGAATGCAAAAACGCTCATCTAGGCAGCTCATGTTGCATTATCCATGTGGCACTTTTCATTACGAGTAGGGATTTCTGTTGCAATACGTATGCAAATTTTCAGGCTCATTTGTCTATAATCCGTCTGGTTTCTGATAGATCAACTTATAAGTTTTTGGCAGATTCATCTAAGGTCTGTACCACAATGCTGCATTTTCTAGATTCAATGATTACGCCTGACAGGTGGGAAAAGCACACTATATATATATATATATATATATATATATATATATATATATATATATATATATATATATATATATA
Organism: Ascaris suum; assembly: GCA_013433145.1. Lineage (NCBI taxonomy): Eukaryota > Metazoa > Nematoda > Chromadorea > Rhabditida > Ascarididae > Ascaris > Ascaris suum. The sequence continues at coordinate 1,828,720 of CM024181.1, forward strand.
TATATATATATATATATATATATATAGCTTTCAAAAGTGATCCGACAGTCTAAAAGGGTTATTGCTCAAGGATTATTTTGAAGCGAGCAAATAAACATTTCCTTCCCAATGGGCAATATTTAGCATATTCGATTGGGTATTCTATCAAATGCGTGGGCGTTTGTGAGAAAATTTCATTAATTTTTTTCCCAGCCTAATCGATGAAATGAGTCTCTTTAGATTCGACTAAGCGAAATACGAAAAAGTCAAAGATTCAATCAACGCTGCAGTTAGCCATCGTTGATGAACATTCAGTCGACTTATGCCATACACACACAAAAAAAAAAATTATATGCACTAAATGTGCCATAAGGCATTGCTTCCCTCACCAATCAACAAGCACCGCTTTGTATTCTATGTTCGGCGGCTTCATATAATTAAATTTAGCGCTCATCACCACCTGCGTTCATCAAATCGTCAGAGATCGACGGCGCTATATTGGGAGCTTTCGAAAATATGCTTTACGGTGATCTCGGATTTTTGATTTAAATATGGTACTTTTTAAAATTAGTAAATTAGAACTCATGAAAATTGGAAATTTGCCAAATTTGATTTATGCGGTTCATATCTTCTAGTTCTTTTTTTTTTCTCGCATTTATGAACTTTTTACTGACTATTCGACCTGGTCATCGTTATTGTTCGATTTCGACTAGTCAAATTCATATGAATACGCAACTGTATTCGACAAATAGAAGGTGAGTGGATGATGAAATAGTTTGATCGTTGATCGACAACAAATGAACTGCAAAGAGTTCCGTAAAATTTTTCACTGGACTGATAACTTTCGTGAAAGTGTAAAATCTTTGCGACGCTTTATTTTTTTTTTAATATTCATTTTATGCCCCCACCCTCGCTGACTCTTTCCCTCTCTCCTCCTCCTCCTCCCCCCCCCCCCCCCCCCCCACATCCTTATCCCGCATTTTAAAATTTTCTTCAGAGAATTTTTTATATAATTTTAGAGATAGATGAATTTTTAATACGCTTTTGCAAATTTCCCCCTCTTAAAGTTCGTTACTAAGGATATCATTTTTATGCATATAATTTACTGCAATTAGAGTTATAAAAGTTGATAATTATAGAAAATATCATATGATAATATCTATTATCAATTTCGAGATTCATTCGCCAAATTTGAAAGCATTTAGAAATATTCAAATAGGAAAATGTATGCATATTTTTACTTATATCTTTTAGTTTTTAGTAAATTACGCAACCGTGCCAATGATTTTGATGTGTATTTTCACTTATTTTTATTATTCGATATGATTGACACAATGTTTTTTCCTCTTTATTTCTGTCTATTATGATGGAATTTCGATGTAATATTTCACAGCTGACGCTTAAAGAGGCAGAAAAAAAATGTTAATCAACAACATATGTTAATTCTCTAAATAAATTTTACTCAACTAAATTATGCGTTAATAAATGAAAGCATTCGTGAAAATTTTTGCAATCATTGACCGAGATTAGTTTTTTTTTTTCTCCATTTTCATACATAAGAGATAAAAAATTTGCATTTAAAATTGCAAAATTTTCAAGGAGCAATTTCAAATATGAGCATAAAAAATTCAAAAAAAAAAATGCACTTATATTGAAATATTTTTGTATTTGTACGATATTTAAGTTATATAATATTATCATATCTTTATAATATTTTTGAAACTATATGATTTATTATAGTAAACTTTCTACTGGAAATGCAAAATTTCATTTCACTCGCATAATTTATTATTCAAATATTTTTTGCAAAATTAAGCTGCAAATTTTTGCATCTGCAATTATAACACATACTGAGCACTTTTTATTTAATAGCATCCATTAAAAAATCAACGAAGGTGTAATTGAACGAGCACTACATGCACTTAATGAAACGAGCACTACATCATGCCACCTGCTCGGCATCTCTTCACCTTGCACGCAGTTTCATTGACTATCAACGATACATTAAGAGCTATTCCATTAGTGAGTTGTAATTAAGCATAAAGTTTTCCGCTGAGGATTTTTTGAACTTTTTATAACTTAATATGGAATTAATCATCTCAGCCATTGCAAGCTATGAATTTTTTTTTTCTTGTTTTCATTGAAAAATTCGCCTCAAATTGAAGAGATCTAATGAATAAATTTAATGAAAATTTTTGCTTCATCTCTACTATGCTCGAGAAAAGTTACGTTTTTATGTCGTTTCCTTAGGTCGTCTGTGTAATGTTTAATGAGTGAATTGATTATTTTATGTCTTTCGCATAAAATCTTATATCATCTTCATTTTTCTTCTTTTGTTTTGCAACGAACACCTGATCAAAATGAATTAATAAATAGATCTATTTGATGCATTAGATCTTACTATCTTTTTCTATTTAATGCAGCAATATTTCAAAGATAGAAATTATTGATGACTGATATTGATCTAATATTGTTGTTGAGTTTCTTTGCATTTTTCCATGAAAAAAACATTTTGATCATGTTGATATGAATGTCGATAAGCATCATTTAGGAGTTTTTCTTTTCTTTTCTTTTTCTAATTGTTTTGTTTTTGCATTTTTTTTTCTTTTCGAGGATTTAAATTTAGAATGATAGTTGAAGAGGAAGCTGAAATTTGCCTATCATATTTATGGTATTTCTAAATCATCGAGCGTAATATCCAATCACATAATCGGCAAATAAACCTTTGCGTGGATTCCATGTTAACGTCGGCTTTCCTTTGAAAATAGCACAACTTGTTTTATGAATATGCATTAAGGAGGTTTATTGCTGATTCAATTATATTGCAAAAAAAAAGCACATAATTTAGTGCACTATGCTATACTACATCATTATACTATTATATTTGTATTAAATATTATGTGCACTATTTATAATTATAAGTGGTACCACACTATTATGTTAAGATACCCTTAAAATAAAATAATATTATATCATATTATTTATAAAGTGTCACGTTAGAATGCATACGAGAGGGATTTTTTTCCCCACTCGTTAATTTACAAAAGAAAAAATGAAAAAGAAACGCAACGGAAAATTTTTAAGGAATGGCCTGGGAGACGCACATGATATCTGAAAGCAAACAGTGCATAATGCAATTTGATAATATAGAACACTCGTCTCTCCGGAAAATTTTCCGGAACGATGACCCCACCTCCGGGAAAAAAGAGATATGATGAGTCGATGGTATTAATACTTGAGTAGAAGATCTAAACGTTATAAATGTAATAAAACCGAACCGAATAAATTCAATTGACGAGCATCAGATCGCCACCATAGGAGAGTGGAGAAGGGGAAGGGGAAGACCGGCTGAAGAGAGAGGAAGGGATAAGTTGAAAAAAAGATGAACAGCGAGCATTAAGAGTATGGGGAAGTTGAGGCACTAAGTTTAAATCTTTAGGACAAGTTTTAATCGGCTTATCTCATTAAACTCACAACTAATCATTGCTTGAAAAATTCTCCAATAATATCAATTAGCATAATTTTCAAAATTTTATATTTTAAATTTTCATATATATATATATATATATATATATATATATATATATATATATATATATATATATATATATATATATATATATATATATATATATATTTATATTTCATAATTAAAATTTTTTTATCCTTCAATTTTGATTAAAAATCGTAATTGATGCACTAAAAGAATCAAAAAAAAATCTTTTTTGAATATTTTGATGGAAACGTCAACGAATATTTACTTGTAGAATGTGGTCAGTATATTTTTCGTCAATGAAAATGATGTTAGGGATGCTTTATTAGATTTGCTTTAGCAGACGAATGTGCTAAATTTACTAACGTTTGATGGACACCGAGAAGCGCTCATCAATAGTGTGCTACGAGTTGTGACAAACCAAGTGATCTTTTGCTTACGCGAATCTCTATAGATTTTAAAGCGTTTCTTTGAAGCTCATTTTACTTCATCTATTTCTTAACTTCTCTATTGGGTTTCTTTTCTGATATTATAGTTGTTGAATATATCCCACATTTATATGATTGTTCTATCGATCCTCAGGTCCTTAGTAGAAAGAAAAATCAACAAACGCTAATACAGCTCGTTATTAGCTAATGTTATTTTTGATGCTATTTATGGGGTCATTTTCTGATTGGTCGATAATAAGGTATAAGGTCAAGGTCTCGATTTTCCAAACTTAATTTTAGTATGAGCAATGAAATGTGCTGTAGAGATGGGGAGGTACTCTTGCATAATATTTTTTTTTTTGCCTAATCATGTTTTTCTCTAATCATTGCTGCATAATTTTACCTAATTAAACTGTTGCGCTATCTAGTTTTCATTTCGTAGTTAAAATCTTTCACGTAATTCTATTATAATATTAATAAAAATGCAGATTTTCTATGATGAGGGAAGGGAACGGTTAGGGAAAAGGAGAGGAGAAGCTGAAAATTTACTACAACGAATTATCGTCTTACTTTACTTTGCATCTAAAATGCTTTCGGCATTTTGATCGACTAATATTTCATAACACGTAATTTTTCTTGTTTTTTTTTTTTTTTTAAAGCAGCAATCATCATCGACTATAATTTGGCAACATATCAAATTTATTCCCTTAGAAAAAAAAATTTCACTTATATATTAATTATCAATTTTCTATTAAAAAAAATTCATATACCGTCAATGAGATGAAAATATTGCGCTATAATTTTGAGTATTGAGGTTTTTTTTTTTTTTTTGGCAAATAAAATCTCATCAGAGCGTTCCATGTCAAAAAAAAAGAATGTTTTTTTCTCTAATCGAATAACACTTACTTCTTCAAGCTCTAATGAAACGATGAAATGAAAGCGCTTTCACACGAATATCGTTTTCAATGATGAAAAAGCATTAGCTTGCAAATAATTTCGCAGTGCAATTTCTTTTGCAACGAATTACGAATATTCAGCTAAAGCTGTGCCTACGTATGTATATGTGTGTCGACAATATATCTGTGCCTATGTATGTGTATGTCTGTCGATAATATGTCTGCGCCCATGTATGTGTATATCTGTCGATCTGTGATAGTTTCATCCCGGGAATCATTGAAAGTAGTTATAAGAAAGTGAGTAGATATAGCGTACACAAGATGTCCTCCTATACAATTTCTATATGAATTGTTCTATTCGGAATGCAGCTTAGAGACATTTAAACCTGCTGAAAAATTTATAGGCATTTCAAAGTGGTTAATTCATAGGAAAAGAGGTCGTCGTAGAATATTTGTCAAGGTGATTAAAATTCTAAATATTCCATTTTTATTGGTAATTTGAGAAAACGGTTGGTCAAGTGGGCGGTCACAAAACGCATACCGCATTGACTACTTTGGCTCTTCGTTTTTTTTTTCGCTGCGAAAATCCTCAAAATTTAGAAAGCTTTATCCGCTTGATGGGCTGTCTTTCATTGTCCGACTTGGGGCATTTCCTCAAGCTTCACTTTCATTTGTATCACTCGTCGATTTGGCTTATGCTTGTTAAGTTTTTAAGAAATTCTTATGAGTGAATATTATTTGAGTAAATTTCACGACGAAAATTTTGGAGTTAATGCTCAATATTTTGGCCGAAATTTGAGATTGGCGAATTGATGAGATTGTTAGTGATCGATTTTTATATAATGAATTGGAATTTGCTCAAATGAATTTCACTAAGAATACTTTTGATTTGATTGACTTGCAAATGAGGTGCTTAAGAATTTGATTGGAAAATTACGATAAAGACGTCGAAAATTCTTTTTTTTTTCTTTTTCAAATTCTTTTCCAATTGTTCAAAATTCTCAATTCTTTCGAGTGTATTTTTAGCGTTTGATTGTGATTCATTTCTCGAAAGCTTCAAAATTTATAGGGAAGCCGTATCTCTTTTCTTAACCGGTGGAATGATAGCGCGAGGATGGAGAAGGGCATCTGGTTGCATCTATGTGTTTCACAGTACTCTACTGCTAACTTCCCTAGTATTTTTTGTTGCAGTTACTGTGATCACTAAAAATTTCAAACACCTTGATTATCACCATAAATGTCGCAGAACAACTTCCGATGAAGGCTTCTTGTTGGCTTCAGTAGCTGTAGCTTTAACCATCTGAATTCAACTGATAAGAGTTAATTTACTCCAAACTTGGTGTTTAGCCTAGAATGGGGCCCAGGCTTAGGCTCAGAGTCACTTATTCAGATTACTGGAAATCAAAAAAGTTCATTCTTTCTTGGAGGTATATTAATCTCGTGAAAATCAACATAATTTCTCCTATGCTGGCTACATGAAAGCATTAACTCTTCTGGATCGAAAATTCCTCTTGTTTTTGATCTTTTGATTAATTTTTGAGATCGAAATAAACAGAGATCTTTGACGTCCAGAAATGTGCAAACCGATTCAAAAATTTTTCCAGCAAATGTGTGAAGAAATTTTATTTGAAATGTTGGAAAATTTTGCAAATAATTGTTGGAAGAAGGTATATAAATGTGAAATTTTTAAGACCATTTGTTCAAAGGTCAATAGTGAAACGTCGACGATAGCAACCTTGAATGATCGGTTAGCCGAATAACGAAATAATGTCGAGGGTATCTTCAATTCCCAGTAACCTGATTGACTCTGGGAGGACGGGGAGACTTCTTGGGAGGGAGGGTGATCCTGGGTCTCAGCCTGAGCATAACCCTAGGCAAAAAAAAAACTAAATTTGCGGCAAAACTATAGATCTAAACCTAACGAAGTGAATTCAAATGATGTTCGCTATCTCGAAGTCATGTAATAATCTCCTCAAAAATTGTTCAAGATATCATTCCTTTTATCGATCGACTGGAATTTTACACGTTGTGCAATTCAGCCTATAAAAATCGTTAGTTATAGCCAAAAATATGTAAATTACAATAGAAAATCATTTCAAAAAAAATGGAATCTGCAATGAGATTCGGTGAGGTGAACAAAACTTTTCTTTCTCTTCTCTAAGAAAAATTTCATCATAATTTGCATATTTTCGAAAAATACTCTTCAATTGAACAAGTCAGACTTCATGAATTTTTAAATTTTAATTGATTGTTGAAAAAAAAACTTTTTTTAAAATTAATTTTCTCGAAATATAATATTAGGTTAAAGTAATAATCTTGAGCTAAAAATTTGCAATATTTAAAATATTTGACTAATCGTTACTGAAAAAACCGTTTCTAAAGTTTACTTCAGAATAATCTTTATTATTATAAATAATTATACACTATACTTAAATAATCTCTATGATAACATATATTTTCATACTATATTTACTTCTACAATATAAATTACTCAATTATGATATTTATGATATATGGTATCTTAGAGAAGATCATATGCGGAAATATTCTTAATGCTAATTTCGATGAGCATATTTGTAATAGCTAAGAAATGTTTATTAAACTGGGCATATAAAATGAGCGTATGAATTGATAGATAGAGGTTGGGATATTTAATGCTTATTGTTAGATGCTTGATTACAATAATGAATAGTTTTATTACTCTATCTTTGGAACGCATAAAGATCTTCCTTCTCTTTTCAATCGCCTCCTCTTTTAAATCTATCAATCTCCCCCTCCCTCCTCTCCCTTTGGAACCTGCGGACCTCCCATCCCTAATGATTTCGAAACGAAATTTGAATACGTAAGTTTTCGTCTATGATTGCAAAATAATTATAAAAAGCTTACAGCAGGTTGCAAACTTTCAGCGAAAAAACTTATGCAATTTTCTCGTTTACTATTGTTTTCTCTCCCATTTCGGCATTCAGTTTTATGTTTTTTTTTCCACTTATTATTTTATTGAATGTATTTACTATCTTTCCAACATATTTTAATATTTCGGAAAATTGAGAAGTTTTGTCTTTCTCTTTGTCATTCGGCATTAATTTCCGTTAATCAAAAATTTTTTGATGGCGCTTTTTTACCGATCAGATGGCGCTTCTCGTATATATGAGATGGCACTGAGATCCGATCGGAAAAATATTCCTCGAAAATTTTTCCAGTCAAGTGGATCGTCGAGGAAATAAATATCTTCTTGTTTATGTTTCGTTGTTGAGTGAAAGCTTTTGAAAATGATCGATGTGATGAGCATCGCTTTAAAAAAAAAGCGCATATTATGCTAACTTTTCTGTTATGTTTATCTATTTATTCCGAAAAAAAAAAATTACTACAATTGTCACTTATTATTTTTTAATATTTTCAAAATTTATGAAATAATATTTAATCAAATAGAACTAATATTGATTATTGTTGATCGAAAAAATCGATTATCGATCGATGCTCGAATATTTTTTAGAATTTTTGATAATTATTTCTTAAATAGAAGGCCTAGAATCGTTAATATCTTCACATGTGTGAAAAATTAAGTCAACCATATGTTATAACTAATCGCAATACGTTATAAATCAACCATATTCCACAAATCATCCTTAATGCAAATTCGTCGATTTTTCTTCCACCCATCCATAAAACTATACTCTTTCGCAAATATCACTCACATGAGTCGAGATTTCAAAACATTTTTTTCCAAAGCTTCTTGCTAGAATGTCGTGTCTATTAGCATGCATATGTCTATCTGTATATTATATGTCTGTATGTATGTTTTTGTCTGTGCCTGTATGTTTAATAGTTTTACTGATATAATTTAATAGTTTTACTGATATAATTTATATCTTTGAATGATATCCTACATCAACTTTTAAAGTGAATTCAATGAAACCGGAAATATTCAAAAAAAAAAACTTAAAAAAATTGCACATATTTGAAGAAATGAATGTTTTTCAAGAAAATTTTCATCGATAATCGATTTGATTATAAGATGAATGAATTATTGCATATATTAGATTATTTAATGCTAATTTCTGAAGTAACATATCGTGACGATAATGAAAATAAAAAGCACATATTGTGCTATGTTTTCGCAATTTACCATTATCGTTCAACGCTTCAATCATGAATCTTTTTTAATCATAGAATCTTTCAATATACGTCCACTATTACTTTAAAAAAAAAAAACTTCATTCACTTTCAATATTAACAACTCTATAATATCGACATGCATATGGTATAATGTAGACAACTCTTAGAGATTGCAAGCGGCGATCCAAAAACTCATTGATAGTTCAATAGCAGCCTAGAATAAGTTGGTATGCGCTTGATAACTATGAAATAATACTCTTTAAGATTAGGTCTTTTTCTTCTCCCGGCTGCATCCTTCTCAATTAGATATTATAAACTAAGAAGTAATGTCATCTCCCATCTGAGTTTTTAAGAGAAGTGTTAGAGGAAACCCAAGCGGAATCGGCGCTAATCTCCTTCTGATTGCTAGATGAAAATATAAATAGCTTGTCTGAAAGCCATTGTAAGAATCGACAAACGAAGCTAATCCACCTGTCGCAGCAGCTCATTTGAAAACAGATATTTTTTTATTGTGCAAATAAAAATGCATTTTTCAATCATTTGTTGCGGATTCTCGAGTTCGCAAACTTTTTCTCCATCTATCATCAATCACCTTTACCTTATCAACCGCTTCAAGAATTTAACTTTCGTCTAACATTAAAGAATTTTTCAAAGATTCGGCTTTTTCTTTTCTCATATACGTGGCAAAGTAAATTTTCCCAAAAGTTTTTACGAAATTTCCCAGGAAATTCCAATCGAATGATGCCTGTAACAACGAAGAAAAAAAAAGAATCCAAAGAAATTTACCGACAGGTGCAATCATTCAGTTCTAGACAACTGGGCGTGGTGTCTATACGTTTGCGAAGAGATCATAAATATCTCTTTCATTGCCATTCATATATGCGTCGAATTATTCCGTTTTCGCTAGCATATTTTGCCTCTCCTTATATTTGCATTATCCGTTTTTGAGTGTCGTCAAAAGGATATTGATATCGTTCCAATCTTAATTATATTCCCCTCAAAAATTAATCACAAATAAAGATCACACCTTCAAATTTTCATTCATAAAATTGTGTTGTAATTGAATTTTATATAATTTAAAATGAAAAAAAAAATTTTTTTTTTTTTGAAAGATAGAGTTACCTTGATTTAATAATCAACTACTAATTATGAATTTTTATGAGTTTATTTGAAAAATAGTATTTCCATTTTTATAAGATAACTAATAGAAAAAAAACATAGCGGTAATTTTCGGTATATTGTTGTGGTTGAGATAAAGCAAAAAAAAAAAAGAATTTCTAAAAAGCAAAAAAAAAAAAAAAGAATTTCTAACTATGGGAAAATCAAAAACTCTTTTCTTTCAATTTTTCAACTAAATCATAATTCAATCATTTAGAAGTCCACAGAAAATAATTTTATTCGAATCGATATTATATCATTTATTATTTTAAAAAAAAAATGCAATAATTTTAATTAATTCAATTATCGAGTTCTCTAATGCAATTGGTAATTTAATCGTTCGTTTCAATTTTTTTTTCTATTTTTTTTTCATTTTTTAATTTTTTTTTCGTTAATAAATTTACATATTTGAAAATTTTTCCCATATTAGTGAATATTAGCGCTGTTCATTAAAAAAAATGAATTTACTTAGAAATCACTCTTTTTCGATGACTTTATTTTTAGCGCTTCTGAATATTATATCAATACGAAAAAAAAAAGACAATCAAGATAATTTTTTTTTCCATCCATATGGAAAAACAAAAAACATTTTAAAAATCTTCGAAATAGAAAAACAAATATCAAATTTGAATATATTGAAGAAAAATTTTTAATATTATTCAAAAATAATTTAAATTTTCAAAAATTTTCCATAAAATTTATGAAATTTTTATCAATTAATTTGATTAAAACAATTTTTCAAAAGAAGTAAAATTTTAAAATAAATCTCACGTAAACATTTAAACAATTCTTTGAATTTATTAAATCAAAAAAAAAAAATAAATAAATAAATAAAAGCAAAAAAAAAAATTTCTTTGAATAATCAACACTGAAATATTCTATTAAGTGATATTTAGTAATTTTGATTTTGCATTAATCGTATAGTTCGTTATGTTATGATATTTTTTATACCAATAAAATTGTTATTTATTGTATCGATAATTTATGTAAGGTAATCATAATCAATTTTCATTATATTTTTCTTATCAATGCGGTATAAAAAATACCTTTATTTACCTGTCAACTATTCATTAAGAAATGAAACTTACTTCGAAGGAATTATTATCAATACTTAATTAAGCGTACACAAATATTACCGCTTTATGGATATTCGTCAAGAATGCTTTTTGGAAAAAAAAAACACTGAAAGAATTTTTACTAGCCTGAATGAAATCCAATAAGTGTGAATATTGAAAGGTCATATAGAAGAAGGTCATAGTCATATTACGTTGTTTAATGAGAAAATATGATTGTTTATAAAAATATTGTAAATTTATGTTGATCACATATTAATAAATAAATATTGTGTGGTAATTTATTGGAAGTAGAAATTTGAATAAAAATATTAATTTAATGAAAAAAAAAATTAGTTTGAGTAACACAAATAGCCTATATTCATTTTCGTAGCGGATATAAATTGCGACGGATCGTGTTGACGGATTACAATGAGTACATCCATTTTGAGTAATTGGATTTACCGGATGAGGGAGGCGGTTGATGATCAAAGAGCCAATTTGAGAGTCATATGGTGGATTTGAGAAGTGAACGTTATGCCGAAAATCTGACATATTCAATTAGCATTATTTCTCGTTACCGCTTCTTCTTCTTCGTATTCTTCGATGAAATGCAATATGAACGTGTCTATCTTTTTTTTTTCTGTTCATTCTCATTCAGCATTTGAGAGACTATAATAATTAATAAATGAGTGTTAAGGAAAGAAAACTACATTTATTAGTACCTATCACTCTAATTAAAGTTATTAGAATAAGCATGCTTGTTACTCTGTTACTTGTAAATTTATTGCGCATGTGATCAGTTTTTTTTTTTTGGTTTTACTTATCAGTTTCATTTGATGATAGTTGTTATATGTTCGCGATTTTGCTTTTAGAATCATTTCCTTCTTCTGTAAACTCTTGATTTTTACAGCGGATTTCAAGGCTCCTTCATGTGCATAGAAATGAGAGGATGTTCACAAGAGAGATAGAAAGAAGGAAAAGGAAGAGTAGAATGCATTGCTATTCAAATAATATAAAAATATAATGGAATATTTTCTCTTCTATTTTTCGCTAATTTTTACGCAAATTTTTCACTAAGTTCAAACTTTCGATTCATCTAGAGCAAATTTAAAATTCATCTAGAGCTAATTCAAGAGTAGAATACTATTCAAATATATGGGATTGATTTCATTAGCTTAAACATAAATTTCACTAACCAATAGATAAACGAATTATATTTAGTAAGCAATAAATGTTCTATAGTTCGATTTAAAGATTTCATAGCTATTTATTATTATAGAGTTAGAAAAAGAAGAAAAACAAAGAAATTTAGTCAGAAATTATAAATATTTTAGTATGTAAATGGTGAGGTTTTTCTTTTGCGAATTAGGAGCTCAAAAAGGTGCAAAATGGTTATTTAATCATTTATGATGATACATTTGGTTATCTTAGTTAAGTCTCGAAGAAATAGGAAGATGAGAAATGAGAGAGAATCTCGGATAGATGGGGATCTAGAGATGAGGAAGAGGTCATGATGAACTATTTCTGCATCTATAAGGTTGTCTCTTGAATATTTCACTTTTTATTTTTAAATTTGCGCTAGGCATTCGTTAATTTTTATCACTAATTTTTCATTTAACTATTGAAATTAGCGTCAACAATACGATCATCTCTGCTTCTTTCTATTTTCGATTATCATATCATATAAGACTTCATATATGGATAGGATATATTCTGAATAAAAAAAAATTGATTTATATCTTTTTGAGTTACAAAAAAAAAGTTTTTTTTTTTCGAATTTCTCAAAGTGACTGAAAGATTTGTTTCTAATATTTCTTCATTGTTTTTTTTCTTGAGATTAAAAAAAAAATCTCGTTTTTTTTCGCTCATTTTTACATTACGAGTAGAAATTTACTTAAATAAGCATTACATCATTTGCCAAAAGTTTAGTTATTTATGCACGCTTAATGCGATGTTTTTCTTTTTCTTTCTCAATCTCTTTTTTTTTTTCAACTCGTGAAGTTGAGCTCGAAATTTGATATTATTTTTGCTCTATGAGCATTTATGAGTAAATTTCAAATCGGCTAATTCATTTCCAGTGGTCCTCTCTCCTCACCCCAATTCAAAAAAAAAGCTCAAGAAATGAAGGATGTATTGGTTGCTTTCCTCTTCCCCTCCCACCCCTTCCCCCAATTTCCTTCGCTTAGCTTTCCAAGGTTTGCCTCCCTACAACCTTCCGCTTCCTGATCTTCCAAAAAATTATGCAAAAAAAGGTCTCATAAATTTGCACATTTTTATGAACATCATCATACGTTTATATTCTATAATAAGAGTGTATCAATTATTCTACGTTTGCAATTTTTTGTATTGATACTCGTTGATATTAAAACTATTCTATTCAATAAAATTTACAATAATTCATTGAAAACGATTTCAATATTTCCACATAAATTTTTATATTTTTCAAATGAAATCATATATTTCAGGTACCTCTCAAATGAGTGAGAATTTATACTGGAAAGATTATTGTGAAGATTTTCCTAATTACGTCATTGTTATTTACATTTCTGAGTGATTTCACTTGAATTGCGCTAAATCAACACATGATCGGTGGACGATTACGTAACGGTTCAATTCATCAACATGCCTCTGATAGAAGTAATTTTTTTTTTATTTCGTTGTTTTGCCTAATATTGAGTTGATTTATTCTTAGAAAGATGTAATAAATTAAATCGATAGGAGAAACTCAATTCTTCAAACAAACGGTGACAATGGAACGACTCGAATCGCAAATTTGTAAGGCGTTTATCGTTGCATAAGATGAATGCGATCGGTCCCCTCCAGCAATATTCTTTTCATGGGAAGCTATTGGTAGCATACGTAAATTCTCACTACAACAGTAAATACAAGTACAGGAACCAAAATTAAACGGAAATGAATTAAAGCGAAAATAAGAGAAAATAAAAACGTTTTTGAATGAAATAAATACATTTTCAAACGTCATCTCAAAAAAAGGAGGTAATGGAATAATTTTCCTTTTTTTTTTGAAGGTAAGGAAAACAATGTCAGTTATTTGATCTGGTCTGATTCGGATCAACGAAAAAAAGATGCTCGTCATAATAGACGATGGTCATCATCCGAAAGTACTGCTCATAGTAGACGACAAATCGGCTCAAGAACAAGTATTGATATAGACCGACGAAAAATCGGTTTCAATTGGACGAATATTAATAAGCAGAAAAGGTTGATTTTAAAATAAATTTTCTTCCATCGTTTGCAATGTTGCAAAAAAAAAATGTTCCTTAATTTAATAAATTTCACCGAACAAATTATGTAAGAGAAATTTGAGCGAGATTAATGGTGAAGAAGGGGGTAGGGGGAGGGAGGGAGATGAGGAGAACAACAGAGTGAAGAAAGAGGGATTGTTAATTGTGATGTTGGAAAATATTCTCTCATACTCTCTTAAATATGATGAGAATGGATGCATTTCGATTATATAATGCACTTTTCTCTCATCAATTATAAGCTATGCATAATTTTTTTTTTTGCAATGATCACAACAATTTGACCTTTGAACATTTTAAGGATCGAATTAATTGCGAAGATTTGCATTTTTTTTTTTTTTTTTTGAAATGCAATTCGCATATAAATTGACTATAATTTCTCTATCGCATTCTGTCAATATTCTATTTCCTCTTTATGCTGCATAGTGCATATTGCATTATTTTCAATTACAACCATTTCCGGTTCCAGTTTTTAATTCTCTTCCGGAAAGTGATTTTCTGCAGTATAAAGAAACTTTACAGAGCTCTATGCTAAATGAATAAATCTTTTCATTTATTATATTTTCAAATCTTCATTTTTCCCCTCTAAATAATTCTCGATTCTCTTGTTACTACTCTTACATTCATGCCGTATGATAATTCCTTGTTTCATTCGTTCTTACTGATTGTTGTAGTACAATAGGTATTCCCCCCTACACATCATACGAAGGAAGGGAGGATGGACGGGGGTGACCAATGATATATCAAATATTTTGGATTATATGAGGTGAATATTGATTTGTTAATTTACTTTCAGAGAATCGAGCGGTCTACAGGACAATGAAAGCGAATTGAGCATAGTCGATTTTCATTTACTTCTCAATATCGGTGGTAGCCATTTCAGGGTTCGATGTTCAACTATTGAGGTAATGAATAATGTTGTGCTATTTGCACTCAATTATTGATTTAGTCATTTGTGAAAACGGTCGGTCACATCTTTAGATGAGTGATTCACTCTGATACTATTGGTGTTCATGAAAATCTAAAAGATTTTCAATTTTCGCACTCAATAACTTAGCTGATTTATTCATTTTATTGTCGATGAGCGGTTGGCCAGCGTAAGAATAATTCTAAATCTAAATGATGATTGATAGTTAAAAGAGGGAAAATTGAGGTACCAATCTTAGCGATCTTGTTTTACGAACTCTCTTCAGCAGCTATGCAACTGTAGAATGTTTCTGATCTAAAAAACGTATATGAAGTATTGAAGAGGAAATACACCGCTAGCTGAATGATAAAACATACGTCAAATAATCTATATTGTGAAGAACTGTGAGGCTTCTGAAAAAGGGGGAGGGGGGGGGGGGAGGAATATATCGTATATCTTCTCTTCCTATTCCTTTCTTGATAGTTTTCATCACTTCCGGTTCCTTTCGTGGCGTTTTTACATGACTACTATAGAGAAATTTGCAAGAGAATACTTTTTTTTTGCCGGTAATTTAGTGCAATTGCAAAATTCGTTTGTTTAATTTCATTGTTTTTCTTGCAAGTAGTTTGTAAAGAAGAGTATTTTAATTGCTTTTATTTTTGAGAAATAATTAGCGTATGTGATAAATTGATTTTTTTTTTATTATGGACGAAAAAAATTATTATTATTTTTTGAAATTGATGAATAAATTTGAATTAAATAAATTTCAATGAGCTAAATTTGCATAAATAAAATTAATTTCAACATTGATGCTCTTTCATGATAAATAAATCATTTATCTATGATTACTTATTAACTCTTTTCATCTGTCGAAAAAAAAATCCACATTTAAATGATAGAGTTCAAAGTAAATCAGTAAAGCTTATCCAAAAATTAATCGCTAAAACGTTCTCTTAAGAGCGATCGAAATTCGCTATGCATTTTAAAGGTGAACTTTTTGTGCAAATATTTACAATATTCGAACCGAGAGTATATCAAAAATTTTTCCAAAAAAAAGCATTATTTTTCATAGGGTTTTTTTCTCTTAGTTTTTCTTGTAAAATCATATTCTTCTGCCAAAAAAAAAGAAAGAAAAATCCATTAAAATAGGATCATATCTATGCTTATTACGTATATTCATCAGCTATTATTCGTTAATTTCAATTTATAAATTGTAAAATATAAACGATGAAATACGATGAATTTCAATTCGCAAATTTAGATTTGATTCTGTAATATTGAATGAATTACTCTTGGATAAGATATCATTAACGAATTGCGAATGCATAAATCTATCGCGAAAATTTGCATATGCAATTTATCAAACAATCAATCGGTGTTGAAATATGAAAATTTTCTCTCATATGATGACCGTATAGGTCGATGATATTAGAAATGCATTATACTGAGGATCGTTATTTTCAATAATGATGTAACTGGTCATTCTTTGTCAAAGATATCTGTCTCTCTATCGGTCGTTAGTCTGTCGGTCTCTCTGTCTGTCTATTCGATAGTTTCAAATCGGGGATCACTTAAATTAGAATTGCAAAAACCTGCTGGGTCTCTATCGATCATAGGAAGAGTGATTTCTTTGTCCATCGTTACCGTTGATCAATGGAGACATTTAACGATGCTAAAATTTCACACCAATGGGACTTTTATTTTAAACTAAACGATGCGATCGGATTGTGTAGAAAAATAGAAATTTTTCTCGAAAATTTACATTGTTGATGAAATTAGGCATAATATGAAATTATTTCAACACACATATATTTGAAATATAGGCATATCTTTGTCTCTCACCATGTTACACTTCGACGAAACAAATATTGAAAAAAAAAACGCCTAATAGGCATTTATTCGAATAGTTTTCACAGAATTATTTTCTCTGTGCTTAGATTATTGCAAACTTTGATCAGATTTGCAAGAGAATTGTACGGTAATATATGGCTTATGGAGTAGTAAAATTCATAGTAATAATGATAACATAGTATAATGACGACCAATACATAATATCGATAAATAAGAATAAATATAATAATAAGTTAGACGAAATGAGTCAGTAAAGAAAGTAATTTTAAAATATAGCCTAGTGAAACACATTAAAAAGTGCTTTTAAAAAATAGTATTCGAAAAAAAATGATTAGAGAAAATGAAATATTTGAAAGAGTAGAGAGATTTATGAGCGGTATCGATCATATAATTTATTGAGAATTTTGCATTAGAATAACTTGATAGAATTTTTTAAAAAAGTAGTAATTGTTAATTGTATAGTGAAATTCTTTTGCTAGACATCTAGTAATAAGTAGTAGGGAAGTTATTTATTATTATTTTTTTAAATTAATTGCGAAACTTTTGCAGTATCGTTGTCCTACATCATTCTTAGCAAGTTTTGCACGAAAATCACATGAAGAGCGATTGGAATGTTGTGATGGATTTCTTCCGGAAACGAGAGAATATTTCTTCGAACGATCCGGCAAAGTATTCGAACCAATCTATGATTTTCTTACAACGGGGCATTTTCATCGACCGGGTGATATTTGTCGTGAACGACTCTTTCAAGAACTTGATTTCTGGAAAATTAAAAGGTATTTCAAAAAAAAAAATGTGCATAAAATTATATGCATAAATCTATCAATTTTTTTTTTAGCATATTGCAGTAATTTTTATTTCGAATTAGTAGGTAAGTAAGTTGTTGCTGAGTGCAAAAATAAACCGAAATGTTCTCTGATTTGCGCAATTCGGTGATTTACATAAAATCATGTCTTACTTAAAGACTCTCATAATCCAAAATCTTCATAAAGCACGCTTATTTACGGAAAGAGGGAGCTGTAGTGGACAATTTTAGTTTTCTCTATCCTCCTTCCTCATTTCCAGCCTTCTCTTTCTTTCTTCTCAGCTTGCGCACTCTTACTCATAAAGCAAAAATACAAGAAGATGCACCATTTTGAAATGAAAAAAAAAACGGTCATTTAATTTAATTTTGCTGTAAATTTTTGAGAAAAATATTCAACTTCAGTTTCCCTTTTTTTGTAATTCTATAGTTTCATGAAAATTACTAAAGTATAGCTTAGAAGATCCTCGAGAATAAAAAAAAATTCAACGGATCAGTGTTTATCGTATTACATCTTGAGATAGAGATATGCAAATATATAAAAAAGTTTGAAGAAATAGAAAGAGATTTTAAATCGTTTCATGGAGATTTATGATCTTTTTTTTAATGATCGATATAATAAATTTTATTATTTAATCAGCAAAAAAAAAACTGCAGAGATTTTTTCGCGCCGTGTTGTATGTCGATGTCGATAGAGGAAGAGGAATCTGGTGAAGATTTGCCTAAAGGAAGTTATCAATCTGTTGAATATGGTACGAGCATTTTTTTGAAAACTTATTTTGTGAACCTATTTCTATATTTTATATTCCATTCGCACTATGGATTTACCATAAGTTTAACAGGTTTCCGTTGTTCCTCACTTTCAGGGATGAGGGAATAAAAGGCTTTTTTTTTCGATTCAATATCCGACACATAGCACATGTCAGAGAGCTCCGTATTGATTTTATTTATTTATTTATTTATTTATTTATTTATTTATTTATTTATTTATTTATTCATTTATTTATTTATTTATTTAGCAAATCGTCCAATATTCTAAGCATTGTTGTCTCATGCTGATATTTATGTTTGAATTTTATGTTAAGACCAGATTTCTATAGCTCAAATTCGATATCAACCATCACCTGATGTGATAGGTGAAAAGGTTTATCAGCATGTGGCAACCGAACTCGTGATATTCCGTTTTCTATGCAGACAGCACAACCGACTGAGTTATTGCAACTTGCAATCTTCTATGAGTATTCTATGAAGCCTCATATATTTTTTTAAATCTTATTTTATATTATATATTTTAACATATGTATCATATATAGCCTCATATATATTTATATGTTATATCATCTATTACTTCAATGAAACGTTTGAACAAATTTTGATTGCCTAAAATTACAATCATAGCAAATACAGATGATCAATTCGATGGTGTATGTTGTTCGAATTCTCGTCGTCAATTATGGTTAGTGATGGAAGATCCCAGCTCGGGAACAACTGCTAAGGTAAGAGTTCATTTGTTTAGTTCGTTTACCACTTTCATCTTACGTGCGTTTTTAGAAAAAGCGAAAAGCTGTCGTTTATTATAGTATGCGGAACGCACCAAATGCTTGAGTCTTTAAAATTCTGACAGCTGGCTGGCTGCATTGATATCAACAATGATGAGCGCTCTTTTACACAGCTTGCAACAACGCTTGAAGATTACTATAGCGCATTACTAACGGTTGATCTTAAGTGGGCGCCTAGAGTCAAAGCTTTCTTAGTTTCGATGTTGTAAATATATATATATATATATATATATATATATATATATATATATATATATATATATATATATATATATATATATATATATATATATATATATATATATATATATATATATATATATATATATATATATACAACCTGGAAACTTTCAGTGGGCACAACTTCTAGTAAGTTGTGACCACCAGCGAAGTGGCCACAACTCTTAGCGCTAGAGAGAGAAATTATTCTTCAAAAATATTATTCATCTCGTAATAAAATAGTGACAGCTTGACATATCACTTTAGAAGAGATATTTGCATATTTACGATTATGTACGCCAATAACGATTTTCATGAGATCACATTCAAATATATTATTAAAAGAATTTTTTTTTGATTGCTTTACCAATCGGTGAAGTCCATCCGCGTTACTTTTCAATTGAATCCGTCAAATAAACACGCATAAAATTTCCGTAGTTCGTTATCTTCATAAAGCTCGAAAATAATATCAAAAATTTTTGAAAATTTCATGCGAAAAAATGAAAAATTTTGCATTTTTTTTCTCGCATAAATCAAAAGAAATTTAAATACACATGTCGAAATTATTTTTGGCTATCTCAACAATAAAAAAAAAAAATATTGCAATTTCAAATTTCCTCTCTCCAACTTTATACATTCATTCATTTACCCTTAGTTGTGCCCTATGCAAATTTCATCATAAAATTCACTAAATTTTCGTAAAAATTTTTATGTTAATTTAAATTTTGAATAAAATAAAAACTATAAACACTAAAGAATAGAGTTGAAATTTTATAAATAACACTGAGAAAAAAAAAAGTATTTGTCTACAATGAAATTTATTTGAATGAGAAAATTTCAAATATATCAATCAAATTTTTCATTGCAATGTCACTCATCGTTAGAGATTGTTGTTCACATCGTAAATATTCGAATTGATTGACGAGGCAATTCTTTCAATTTTCTCGCAAAAAAAAAAGAAAAAAAATTACCATCAGTCATCGATAAAATATCTTTTTTTTTTTTAAATAAATCGAATATTTTTATTCAAAATATTTTTAATTGTTTATTTATACTTCATTGAAATCCTTTAAAAAATATTATATAGGAAATGCTAATATTGTTAGTTAAATTACAATATTACTTAGTCATCTTGATGACTCATCGCCTAATCGATGGTGTAATTTTGGAATTATCGAGACTTTACAAAAAATACGCCTATGAAAATATCGCTAAATTTTGATAGTTTTCAATTTTATTATATAAGTTAATAATGCGAAATTTGATTTATGCATATCTTTAATTTAGCATAATAAAGGTATATGGGAGGTTGAATACAGGTGGTTTTAATTTCAGGGTTTCGCAATTGTGAGTATATCGATGGTTATTGCATCGGTAACTGGTATGATACTTGGCTCTTTACCGGAGCTACAAACCAGCTCGATAAATATTACAGCAGGTGGATCAGAAGATCTTAACTTCAAGCCACATTTATTACTGGATTATGTTGAGTTGGTGAGCGTATTCATTCATAATATTGTTATTGACTAAAGTGGCTGATGAGCAGCACCGAATTTTTTCGCACAAATCTCGAATCTCAAGTTGTTTCCCGATTCCTCGGGTTGTTCCCTCAGGTTGTCGAATAAGAAAACCACTCTTCGAATTTCATCGTCCACAAATTCCATCGAAATTTCAAACATCTCCATAGCTACGTGTTTATTTTTCAACACGATGAAGAAATATTTTTCAAAGTGTATTTGACTAAATTTTTTGTTCATTAAAAACTCAAAAATTGTCATACTATTTTTAACGGTTGCTCTTCGTTAAGTGGAAAAAATTGCTTTATAATAAAATCATATTTTTGCTCATGAAAATTTTAAAACCGTGAAAATTTCTTGTATTTAAACGTCGCCGAATAATGCATCTATGATGGGACGAGTGAATGGGATTGAAATAACATCTAAATGCATTAAAGAGCCACTTTGAGTCATTTGCATTCATCGAAAATTTTGCACTTTTCATTAATAAAATCATTTCTTCCTTAAATAATTATTCATATTTAGAGTTAATTCATAAACAATAGTGCAAACGCTACTTAAGTACTTAAGTATACAATTAATTATAGCTATTTCTAAGAAGATTTTCGAAATTTTTAAAAATAAATTTCATTCATTTTCATTTTTCGAGTTAATTCTTTCATTTTTACGTAGATTTCTCATTGAATTTCATTTGCTTTTTTTTTTCAAAAAAAAATTTTTTTTTCATTAAATATCAAATAATTTTAATAAATTATCACTGAATTATTATTATTCAATAGTGATTATATATCGATATATAATGAATTCAATCAAATATTTTCAACAATTATTTCAGGTATGTATAATATGGTTTACAGTCGAATATTTAGCAAGGTTTGCCGTTTGTACAGAAAAATATAAATTCATACGGGAGCCGCTAAATTTAATCGACAGTTTAACGATTATACCATTTTATTTGGAGGTTCTTCTTCATGTTGCGGGTGAGTATACTTTCCTTTAGGTTCTCTTTAAAATTCTCTTTAAGCATCTTACTCAACAGATAGGTAGAGATGGGAAGAACAGGTATATTGAAAAGTTAGTTAGTCAGAAATGTGAGACGAAAAAAAAATCTATATTTATAGTAGTTAAAATCTTTGATCCTCAAGTGCTAAAAAGGAATGAGAAATGAGAGAGAGAAAGAGGATAATTACGGGAGCTTCATTTCCACACATCATAATATAAGAAGGAATGAATAAAAAGAATAATTATGATTGAGAAAAAAAAAAACGTATCGTCAGTACTGTATGATGGTGAAAGATACACTATGAAAAATGCATGAAAAAAAAAATAGTTTTTTTGGAAATTTTATTGAAAATTTTTTTTCCTGAGTTTTTTTTTAATTGAAATTTTTCTCAGACAATTCTATCATTTGAAAAATTATGCATAAATCGAAGAAATATTTATGCTATATGCGATATTAATTTTTTAACTATGAGTAATGATTAGAGAAAATTTTATATAATCAAAAAAAAAAAAATTTTTTTTTTTTGTTGATGTAAATTAACAATTTTTTTTTTGAAAGGATACTTTCACATAAACAGTAACTTGCAGGTATTACAGGTATTATAATTTTTCGAGGCACTAGTGAGTTAATATTGTTTGCTTGTGTAATAATATTTCCTAACAAGTTAACCACTTATTGCTCTTTAAAATTCTCATTTCATTCTTAACTTACTATTATATACAATGAAATGTACCTCTATTATCATTACCTTATCTTTACTGTGCTATTTTCTTTCTCATAATAAAGAGAGAGAGAGAGGGAGGGAGAGAGGGAATGAAAGAGGACGAGAGGAAAACTAAGAAACGAAAAAAAAAACGAGAAAAAACTTGGTGAATATGAATGAAATTTAATTTCATTTTCACTTAATTTTATGCTTTATTTAAGCAGATTAAGTATAATTGCACATTTGTTATTGCTTTTTTTTCTCTACTACAAGCCATCCGCACAACCGTCAACATTGAATGCACCTTATGCTTGGTTATGCTGATAAGAACAGTTAAATATAGTTAATTCATCGTCCCATAGTTGTCATCCACCTTCCATTATGGATTTCCTTCTTGACATTCTTCCGGTCTATCCCAATCCTGCTCCTGTTAAGGTACCTATCCTTCCTTTACTTACATGAGCTACATAAACTATTGAGTATATCCTCCTCTCAAATACGCTCTGACAACTTAAGCCATAGGTGTTGCTGTTTTGAAGGATTTACATAACTATGTGGAGACTGATCCAGTGTCTGGTGAAACAACTCCTAAGTAAAAGGTATCAACATCCTGCAAGATCTTGAACAAAGTTCTGAATTAAAATGGATTTCCCATTTAACAACAAGAGATCTTAGAGAAATTTCCCTCACGCTCAATGAAGTTTTTCATTTTCCACGCAATTTAGATTCGAATTTGAGACGGCTTATAATAAAAAGAAAAAATAATGATTGTATTCATTTTGTGCAGTAATGAAGAGGCATGAATATAGCATTGATTATAATTGCTTTCAATAATGATATATGATAATTAAACGTTGTGTTGCGATGTTTTGTGTTCGTTGCATTGTTGTTGTATCGCTTCTCTATTGCACTAATTATTGATACGCTTTCTCTAAGGCAATTATATATTCCGACCGATCGAATCGCTTCATCAATTCAATTTTTGATTATTAATTTTTAATTTTCATTCATTCACCGGTTGGTAGTTTAAACCACCAACGCATGGAATCTTTAATTTTTACAAATCAACAGTTACAATATTCAATCGTTAATTGTAAAATGGACTGATTCAATTGATACGATCGGTCGTATTTTTGAGAAATCAAGCGGGATGATGAAATATATTTTCAGGTCTTGGTGCGAATACAATTGGCGAATTTCGTGGATTGGCCATGATAATGAGGGTAGTTCGTGTAATGCGTGTCGCACGAGTGTTCAAATTGGCCAGATATTCGAGTGGCCTTAAGTCATTTGGAATGACCGTAAAGACGAGGTGAATTTAATAAGAAGTAATTGCAAAATTTAGAAAACATTAGAACGCAAGTGAATGAAAAAGAGAGAAAACTGATGAAGTCCTAAGTGTCAGTAGCGCTTATTTATTTATTTATTTTTTTATTTATTCATTTATTTATTTATTTAATTGCTTATTTGTTTAATTAGCTCTTTATTTATTTGCCCATTTATTTGTTTATTTATTTCTTCATTTGTTTATATTTGCATTTTTTAATTTGTTTATTGATGAAATGTTCAAGAAAATATGGAAATTTTCCAAATTTTTAGTACCTGACAGTTTGTTGATTTGTTGATTCGGTTGATGCCACTTGGAAATGAAAGAAGAATTTCCAACTTATCATGGAAAATGAGTTGATAGAATCATCTCTTAAGATAGATTTAAAAAATTATGCGCAATCCTTATATTTATGCAAAT
This sequence comes from Ascaris suum, assembly GCA_013433145.1. NCBI lineage: Eukaryota > Metazoa > Nematoda > Chromadorea > Rhabditida > Ascarididae > Ascaris > Ascaris suum. The sequence goes on from CM024181.1 coordinate 1,853,416, forward strand.
TATGGATCATTTTCGATATTTCAATGCTTTATTTTCATTTAAAATAAAATATAAAATACTCAGTGAAAATTATTTATAAACGTTGTAAAAATTTCATATATTTTGAATATATTTTTTTCCATTTGTTTTCAAAAATTCAGTTAATTCGTCGATTTTTTTTTTTTCAGTCTTCCTGAGCTATCAATGTTGACTCTATTTTTATTAACTGCAATAATATTCTTTTCGACGCTGATGTATTTTGCCGAACGTGATGAACCGGGCACAAAATTCAAGTAAGTGGAATGAAATTTCTTTTCGTAAATTCATTTATATTATTATTTAAAGTGGATATTCCTATAAAATTTTTCATCAACTCAATTTAATTACTATTTAATTACTATTTAAAGTGAATAACTTTGAAAGTATTTTCTTTCGTAATGAAAACTTTCATCCATAAATTAACACTAAAATAGTACAATCGAGAGATTTTATTTGCTTTAGCATAATTGATAAGCGTATAATAATGAGTTGGGAAATTATTCTTGCGTTAAATTTCTTTTTTGAATAATTGCGCATTTAAAATGAATGAATTAATTATAATTCGAGCATTCATCTCATGCTAATCGACTAAAGTTAGCTTTTAAAGAAACGTTTTCACGAATGAGGATTGATCCAAATTGCAGAGATTTTTTTTTGTGGGAGAGATGGAAAACGGAGGAAGGGTATCGGTGGGAATAGGCACCGAATTTGACCTTATTAGAATTGCATAAAGCTTTTTACGAGGATATACGGGAGGGGGAGAAAGGACCAGCAGAAATATGCATCAAATTCAATCTTCAAGATATTCGCATAAGCGCCGCTCTACAATAGCTGCTTAATGTTAGTTAAAATCCTATGAGTGTCACATATCGTGTGATCTTTGAACCCTACTGATTTCAGGTCAATCCCGCATGCCGGATGGTGGTACGTTGTTTTCAAAGCTACTTTCTGCTTCACTGCACATGAGAAGCTATATAAACATTTTTTTTCTTTGATTTTCCCTAAAAATCTATTATTCCTTGTCAACGGTGCTTCTTCGCTTCCTCGGCAGTAAAATGGTATCAGGAGAGAGTGAGGAGTAAAAGGGGGGGGGGGGGGGGGGGTTGGGGGGTTAGCGGTGATAAGAGACTTTCAAAAACGTCACAAATAAAATTATCTTTCCATAGAAAATTACTTCATATGATTTGCTTTTGTGGGAATTGCATATTCATTTACTTCTTAGTAAGCGCTATAGTGCTATATTTCATAAGAATGGAAAATGAGGCGATAATATTTGTTTGCATTTACACCTAATTTGTGCATAATTTAAAAAATTTCCCATTATTTCAATTTGCGTTACTATTACTTGATGATATTTTAAATATTTTCTTTTTTTTCATTTAGTAATATATTTACTCTGAAGTATTCATATAATAGAAGGACTTTTATAATACATCATAAATTGAATAACTTCATTTTAGACTATAAAAAAAGTTGTCAATAATGAGGTATAAATAACGTAAATAATAAAATAGATAAAAATGATAAAAAAAAATAAAATGGAAAATTTATTAAAACCAATATATGCATATGGTTGATGAAATTGAGAAAGAGTTGGAAACGATAAGTAACAATTTTAAAGTGGAAATAGGCCTTTTTTCAGTTTTCCACTCTTTTTTTTGCATTCCACATGCGTAAAGATCGCTCGTAAATATAGTCTGACGCGTCTTATACGTTTATAAATTAGACCCCACTGATCATATCAATTATATATGGTGATTGCATATTTGCGGATTGGAGAGCATTTGATGTGTTAAATTCAATGGACGAATGAAATTATTGATTTGTGACATTTCCGCTCTTTAAGTGTCACAAACCTACAAGAAATATTTTTTATCGAGGAAAAATGTCTTCCTCTCATACACATATCATTATTTAATTTTCTTCTTCTTCAACTATCAAACATCCAACTGTCAATATCTTCTATCTAGCATCAAGTAATTTATCTTCTAATGACTCCAATATTGTTTATTTTTATTTGCAAATATTCTCTTTAGTGCTTGTGTTTTATCAATATATGACCAAACAATGGCACATATTTTAGTACTCGCGCAGAATTTTCAAATTTAGCACAATATACATCAAAATGAAAATGCCTCATCGATTATTATTTCATTTATAAGCAATGATCATTGACCATACCTGTAATCAATGACCTCTTTATAAGAGCGTTATTAAATATAACCTTCATCTCTATGTTATGTTGCTATCTCATCCTTTCTTCGTAAATTACTTCAAAGAATCATATATTCCATTCAGTGGATAGCTCGCAACATGATTTTTAGTGCATAGACTGGTCATTTCTCGAACCTATGCTTGAGCACATTTTCACCATAAAGTCACCCTTTATCACCTCTCACTTGAATAAACTCCTAGCCTAGCATATAATCCAAGCACATAATGCACATCCATCACAACAGTACTATCGTTCATATGGAAGCTAGAGAAGGGCATATACCCAATCGTCAAATAAAAAAAAATTAACTCGTCTAGCCTCACTCCCCATCTTCGAGTACTTACAATGAGATGTTTTCCTGGCATTTAGACATTGTTTCGTTCCCTATGAACGTTGAATCTGATTGCTTTTATTTTCTCTTCGGTATGATTTAGTCCTCTTCTATTCTATATACGATTGTAATTAGTCCCGCTTACCTCTTATAAATTATATATTGCAATGTTTTGATATATTAGTTTCATTGTAATTTTCAATTCCATATAATGGTTTGTCTCTAGTTGATAGAGTACTTTTTCCGTCACTTAATTCTATATATTCTACCATAGCTACTTTTAACTGCGCATATGCTATGTTATAATAAAGATTTAAGAGCGGAAATGTTATGTATTTTAAAAAAATTTTGTTTTTACTCTATTTCGATGCATCAAGTGATCTCCTCCATCCGAAACTCTACACTCGTTATGTGAGTGAAAAATGCATCGCCGAAAGCAAGCAACGGCTAAATCATTTGCATGCCTATAGAGTTCATATCCTTCATCTCGAACACCTTTACAATTCACTACTCTCAAATAGGTTTCTTCCTCTGTAGATAAAGAGCAAGAATGAAAAAAGATTCTGTAATATTTTTGCGGTTAGAGGTAAATAAAAATTGAAGTCAATATGTTGGGATTTCTTTTTTCCGGATATGTAATCCGGAAAAAAACTTTTTTTTCGGAATTTGATTGTATTGCAAGAATACTTATTTTGAAAGTTTACATTTGTATGATGTGGGTACTCTACAAGCCAATTGTTATTTAATGCTTGTCTTTCTAATATCCTGAGGGATATTAGGCCTTTTTTTTTCTCTTCGATCTCGAGAAATAATTTTCCATCTTCTTTACATTTCGCATTAGAAGGCTCTCATAGCTAATCACTTAACCATAATGGAAAAAACGAAAATAATCAGTGATAGTTTCGCGAAACTTGCAACAAGTGTATCTTCGATATTAACGAACAAAACAAGGAGATAGGCGTTGAAAGATCGGCAAACATTATGACCGTCGGAAAGGAAATATGACCAATATGATTGCCTCCCTTATCAATTGTTATGCGCATTTTTCTCTCATACCCTATGAAAATATTCAACATGCAATTATTATGGTAAATTGATGCAATTGAATTTGTTGCATATGAAATAATGCGTTAGCAATTTATTACAGGTGTATTGTAACGATGACCACTGTTGGTTATGGTGATTTCTGCCCACAAACATTCTGTAAGTTAGTTGGAACATTTTAATATTTTTTCTTATATTTTTCAAGTTATCCTTATTGAAACTATCAGACTTTTTGTTGTGATATAATTTCAATTCAATTCATTCCTTTTCAGCAAAAAAAAAAAAAACTTGCTCATTTTAGGCTTAGACGTTGAAAAAAATTTGAGAAGAAAAAAAAATCGATATTCGGTTGCATGATTTAAAAAAAAAAGGATTTTCTTCTATAAATTTTCGATATATATCACATTTGCCCTTCAAAAGTGCATCAACGCATATTTCTTATCATTTCATTGTTTTGATAAAATTGATAACAAATTGCTGAATCGACTACCCAGAAAATTCACTACCTGATTTGGAATCTTATCGAGTGGATATCCTTGTGCCAGTATTAGGCGAAAAGCGGCGAACAAAATTCCTGCACATATCAGCATGGAATCCTCTTTTAATGGGAGAGGGGGGGGGGGGGAAAGAAATCAGAGGGAGGATGCAGCAAGTGATTAGTCATTCCACGTGAGGTTGTTGCGATCAAAACAAACTCCTTAGTTCCGCTATCCTATGAGTTTTTCCGTTTCAACTTCTAATCGTTATACGATCCTTCTTTCTCTCCGTCGATACGAGCCATAGAAATTTCTTTTGAGTATAAACGATGCAAAATCATTAAATATCATCTAACGATTTTGAATAATCAAACGATGGAAATTTTCCGCAAATAGCATCGAAAAATTATGCCTCATTTTTATCTCTTTATATCTATGTAAAAAAAAAATCCATTAAACTAATGCGATTGTCAGTAATAATGAGTAAGAATAACGAAAAAAGAACTGAGAAGATGCGAGCGATTGTGTTTGAAGAGAGGGTGCGGGTGAGATGGGAACATGCTTCAAGAAATGATTTGCTTTTAAAGGTATAATATTATGAATTTCCTTATAATTGTAAAAAAAAAGCTTTTTTTCCAAACCATTGCATAGCTCACCTTAAATATTTTCAAGCAATGTTGAGATTTTATATCATCATTTCAATATATAATAAGAGCAACTTTATGTTTTTTTTTTTGCAATATACAGAATTTATCAATCACCTTAAATTAATTATATTTTGTGCAAGCATTAATTACCTCCTTTTTAGACAAATAGTGATTTATGTTGGATAAATAGGTGAAGGGTTGGGAATCTAAGGAGAGAGGGGGAAAGAGAGGAGATTGATGAGGGGAGAAGAATAGATTTTAAAAAAATTATAATCAAAGCAATGCAAAATTCAATTGTAAATATGTATTGATGAATAATATTCACATTTAAGTACTAAAAAAAATAAATAATTAAATGATTTCAGTTGGGAAAATAATTGCAAGTTGTGCGAGTATATCGGGTGTTCTTGTACTTGCATTCCCAATAACGATGATCGTCGAGAATTTCTCGAAGAATTACGATACAGAGAAAAACGATTTCAAAAATGTTCAACGAAGGAGACGAATGGCAAAAGCATATGTATAAATAGTTAGTCAAAAACCTCAATATAAAAATTATATTGTTAGATGATGGAAAATTTTTCTGTTGTGTGAAATAGAATAAAACTATAAAACCCCGTTTAAAAAAAAAAACCAATAATTCATAATTGCACAAATTGAAAAATATTTCCTCCAGAAATATTTGGAAGGTTTTAAGCTCGAGGATTCTAGCGATTTCTATTTTCAAGAGAGATATTTACAATCCTTTCTCTCACAATGAACGGTATATAAGAGAATTGAGGTTTCTAGCGATTTCTATTTTCAAAGAGAAGGCTTATACTGCAAAAATTATGATAGACTGATATTGAAAGAAGGAGGAAGGGAGAGGGCGGTGTAATTTATAGTGGGGGTTTTATGGTTTTCTCATTTATAAACGTGATCTTCACTATCATCTTTTTGCTCATGTTTTTTGAAAAAAAAAAAAAAAAAAAAAATTATCTGGCTATAAGCCAATCATCAACCTCGAAATTTATCGTTGAAATATGTTGAAATTCTTTATTCATTTATTAATTGATTGTTGAAGATTGAACACCTCCACATTTCTAAGAAGAAACATAACTACGCCAAACTTCTCAATCATTTACGTATTTTATGATTATTCTATAATTCTTGTCTTTCACGTTTATTGATATCTTATCTCTTTGTCGTTTTCACGATTATTCTATAATTTAAAGAATATAATAAAATTGAATTGCTGAAATATATTCATTTGGCGTAGATATGTCTCTTATTAAATATTATGCTATCATTTCTCAAAATGTGTCCTTCATTAACAAGAATCCATTGAGGAAATAAATTTTAATTCGTTAATGAATTTTTTAATGATTATTTATGATTTTTTTTTTCAACTCACTTACATAGAAAAAATTTCTGCATTTATTGAAAAAAAAAACGAATGAAATAATTGTTAAAATGAGTAAAACTTTCTTTTATTTTCTTTATATGATCGTAAAAATTCTAACCTCTTATTTCAACGTGAACTTTTTTTTATATCTTACCTTCTCATTTTTGCGTGCTATTTAGTGGAATAATTTTTATTTCTGATAATAGTATTTTAGTTGATTGAAATTTATACACTTGTAATGAACACAATTTATTCAAAAAATTGATATTATAGATGAGCAATTAAAAAGTTTAATTTAGGAATCTAAAAGTCAAAATTTATAGTCTGTTTGAATAAGTGGAATACTTCTACTGAATATTACCATAAATATTTTCACTGCATAAGTCGCTATTGTAACAAGTGTATAATAATATCTCTCGAATTTATGGTGTTGGTCACTCTTTTTCTTGCCGAAAATGAATGACCGAATGACCAAATGATCTCTATCGTACTGATTTCCGTCATTTTTACAACAACGATTCTGATAGTTTCTTTTTAACTGGAAAAAAAAATTAAGCCGGGAATAAGAGATGGGAGAATGAAGAAGATGAATGCCGCAACTCTATGAGATAGCAAGAAAATTCAAATTGAACTGAAAAGAATCGTTGCCAAATTTGAATTTTTCAAAGAAAAATCACTTAAAAGAATTGGAACATTGTCAATATTTTTTCACGAGAAAAAATATTGAAATGAAAATTTTAAAAGAATTTTATGAAAATAATATTTAACGTTTTTTTTTTCTTCTTTCATCACATTGCAAATAAGTTTTATTTGTTCAATCTTTTTTTTTCAATATTGTATATTGTATGGAAAAAATAAAAATAAAAAAAAACAACCAATTTAATTGTTTTCTTTATTAGTGTTGCAAATAAAATTTGCTGAAAAATTTTTTGCTAAAACATTTCGATGAGAAATTTTCATCATTATTTCGATCCTTAAAAAAAATGAATATTATCAAAGTGTTTCTTTGCAAAACAATTTGCATATGATTATTTCTATTCTATAAAACGAAGTTGGGCCTATCCTTGTTGAAATTTTGATAATATTGGTGATAATCGTAGCGATGATTGGAAATTATTAAACGAAATCAACAAATAAACCAATAGAAAATCAGAGCATAAAATTTACATAAATCCTCCAATAGATCGATATTACGAGCATTTCAAAAATTTACATAAAGTTGTTTGCAATAAAAATTTACGTTTACAACGATAATCACATATATTTTGGTTTTATTTATATGCAAATTTTTGAAAATTATATTTTTTTCTTTTCATTTACAACACTCGTTTGTGGAATAAATGCATCCTTCCAAATAAATTTATTCAATCATTTCGTATATACGAGACAAATATTAAGAATGAGAAAACGCTAAAACTAAATCAACAAATCAAAATTGACCCCTCTAAAGCATTGAAAAATACCAATTTGAAACGAAAAATTCACTCGATCAAAGCGGTGGAGACCGATTTCTATGAGATTTTCACCGTTCAACTGTTCGCTATAAATTCCTTATAAATAGGCAAAATATTATAGTTATTAGAATATCAATGTCGTTTAACAGAAGCTATTAAAGCAATAATAATATCAACATATAAATAGAAGCACTTTTTAAAATTTATATGCGTATGAAAATTTCTTTCTAAATGTGAAAATATTTCGTTAAGAAATTTTAATGCTGCATGAGAAAAAAAAAAGTTGAAAATTTTTGAAATTATTGAGCGAAATTTTATGGTTGAGAAAAAAAAAATTAAATGTATGAAATAAATGAAAAAAAAAATTTTTTTTTTTAAAATTTCTACTCATTCAAAACGAACAATATTATTGTAAATTTTATGATAATGGGATTTTTTTTAAATAGCATTTTTTAACGTATAAATGAAATCGAATAGAATATTCATAACAGCAAAATAATGCATATGCATATTTAAATATTGAAAATCTATGATAGCGATCATAATAGCATCCAGAAATAATTATATGACAATCCGGAAATTAATGGTTGCCCGGAAAAAAAGCAGCTCATTCTCAAGAGGAAAAAGAAACGATAAAAGAGAGAAAGGGCGCGGGGGGGGGGGGGTTGGGAAGGCGAGGGAGAGATGAGCAAGACGAAGGTTAGTGATAATTTAGTATTCTTTAATTTCTCAAATTTATTCCCTTTAAATGAAATGCATCAAAATTCCCCTTATTATTTTAATTGTTTGCATTTTTCAAATGAGACTTCCAATGAGGGGAAATTGCATTTAGAAATTACTTTTATGGTCAATAATTGAAGTGATTCAACCATTTGTAGGTCTCGATGATGAGCCACGTCCACCTGTGACAATTAGAGCTATAGCAATAATAGCACTAATTATTTGTAGAATAACGATACCAATGAGGACGATTCCAGCGATCATCAGCGTAAAATTGAGTCGATCCCATATTATCGTTGTACATGTTGGCTAAAAATATATTAGCATTATTTCTAGATAAAAATTACATTATGCAATTTTATCAATAGCATTATCTCATCAATCAATATTTCATCTCTTCAATGTGTTTAATTTTCGTGCAAAATTTTTTTATTTTTTTATTTTTTTTTTTCAAAACAATGAGAAAAATATTTCTAAATTATTTCTTATTTGATAGAAATTTTCTGTTTAAATTGAAATTTTTCAAGAAAAATTCAATGCAATAAGCGATAATTTTAAAAATATTTGACAAAAAAAAAAAACTTGCAATGAATACAAATTTCGTTGTTGCAAATTTGAAATTGCTCTAGAATAAAATAAAAAATTTGCTTCAGATTAATTCACTTATTGGATCAAAAATTCAATGAGAATCTCATATAAAAGTGATTTCTGATGAAAATCAAAAAAAATTTTTTTTTTTTGAAAGATTTTTGAGCGATTAATTTATATTGGCATTTATATTTGAAGGTTAGAATTATTTACGAACTTTTCATACATTCCAAGTAAACAAGTGCATTTAATTTCATTTAAAATTTTCACACAAAACTTTTTCATCAGTCGATTAAAGCAATAATTTTAAAATATTATGCAACAAAAGTATTAGATTAATTTTTTTTTTTTTGCAAAATCTCTTGTGATTTATTAGAATCACTACTACTTACAAAAAAAAAAATAGAAAGATCTCTTCAAATTATGGAAATTAAATGCTATTCATATGAATAAAGATAAAGTGGACAAATATTAATAATTATTATAAGATGAATTGAAATAAATTTACCAAATTAGTGCTTGAACATGCGAAAGACTGTATCCCATCAGCGCCACAACAATGAAACTGAAAAATAAAACTAATGTAATTTTATATCGTTTTAATTTAATGTTGATTTTATATGAGCATAATTTTGAAGCGTTGCTTTAAATATCAACAATATTTTAGGTCTACTGTTTTTCAGCTTTTTTTTTCATAATTTTAGAGCATAATCCGTCGAATATTCAGATGAAGGAAGAAAAGAGAGGGAGGGGGGGGGGGAGGGGAGGGGGGGAATTAGTTGCGGAACTAACTGAACAGCTTGAGTGATATCGATAATATCCTCTAATTCACTAGTTAGTGCCTAAAAACGCGAAAGTTTGTAATCGATTCAATGCCTTGAATAGTTACTAAAAATATTTTTGAAGAAATGAAACGTTTTTTTTTTCGTCCGAAGAAAATTGCAAATATTTTAAGAGATTACAATTGAATCGTTGAATTATCAATGCATTGATATCAATATTGCATTAATGAATTTGCAATAATTTATGCATTCATTTTTATCATAAAATTATTTTGCAATCTTTTCATATTATTTTCTATGAAAATTTGCAATGAGAGATTTTTGCAAAACGTTTATTTTTCATCAATAAAATTTCCCATTGCATATTTTAAAGCAGATCAAAAAAAAAATTTTTTTTAAATTAATTTTCTAGTCAACATTAAGAGAAAATATTATAGAATTATTTTCTGATTTGATGCAAAATTTTTCCACTTCAAAGGCAATGCAATGCGATTGCTGCTCTTTTTTGGAAATTCGCTAAGTAATGAATAAAAATTTTCGGCTTTCATTCATTTGTTTCCTTGTTGCCTTTTTTTTGCAGTTCCTCTTTTAAAAGAATAGTAAATTCCTATATGAAACTATAATCAATGAGTTCAACATGCAAAAACGATTTGCACGAGCCAGCAATTACCTATATTCATTTCCTCATTATTAATTATATCATAATGCGATTTTAGACAGTTATAATTCAAGTAAAAACTCTCATAAAATGCACTATCATAACATCATTTTCACAACAGATTACCTTTGCATGTGTTTAAAGTTCTTTCAATAAACCTGGCTGCATACCTTTTCACGAAATTGACTAATTTTCTCTTATTGATAGCAGGTGGTGCATTACGTATCAGTGCGATTAAGACAAAGATCATAAGAAGTTGAAATATGATTGATATGAGAGGGATACTTGAATCAAAGCGTGTAAGATTTTCGATGATAATTTTTGCTGGAAAACTTCTACTTAAGCAAACTTATGCTTAAAATTGAGGCCTAAATAGAAAATAAAACGGAAATCTGCGAGCGAGTAAAACCTTTTAGTGGACATTATTAGAGAATAATAATAAATAACATCGTGAGAAATCACGTGGAGTGGAGGAAGGGAGGGGAGGGAGATGAGACAGTTGAGGCCTGAAGATGGGAGCCAAATATGAAACTAGAAGCTAAGGCCTAAACATGGAAAATTAAAACAGGAGTTTACCCGCTGACGAAGAACGTTTGCATCCTGTAGATTGGATGATTGCATTTCTTCTGCTATATACACATATCGATTGACAGTATCATGAATCTGAAATATTACTATATATTATATTTCACTGTTTCAATAATAGTTGTAAATTTTCTCTATTCAATTTGATAGCAATGAAAAAAATGAATCTTTAGTGAGTGCAATGGTTTTGTTTTTTTCTTTCTTTGTATTTAAAATGAATGAAATATTGCATGAGATTTTAAAAAAAAGAATTCCAGCAACGCTTATAAATTATTAAGTCTTTTTAATTTGTGAGATTTCAAATATTCATCTCTTCAGAGCCATATAAACTTGCCAATTTGATAGTCATTACGGAGGTTGAGGGGGGGGGGATGTTCATTAGTAGTATTCATTCTTTATACTCTCTACTCCCCTTTTCCTTCTCTCAATCTACAATTCAACTCCTCGACAGTACAAGTGGGAAAGCACTGCTCATCCACGGCCTTTACTATTTCTAGCGTATAGTTCTGTAGAAGAAGGAATACAATCGTGGTTAATTCTACGATCCGTAATCCTGAAATCATGTTTCCTTTATCAGTGCTATTGCTATTCCAATTTTTCAAACAATAAAAAATAGTCCATTAGCCCCATAAAATAGCTCCTTCCCCCCCCCCCCCCCCCCCCCCCCCCACCTCTTCTAGCCCCTAAAAGAAAGCACAGCTATAAGATCATCGGCTTAATACTATAAAGACTGAAATAATAGAGGTGTCTGAAGAGTAAATAGTGCGTCTTATTTCATATCACTAACCTTTGGTGTATCTATAATGATGAATACACCGACGCCAATTTCAAGAACCGTCATAACGATCAAAAGCGCCAGGTAGACACCAGCGGTGCATCTGCTTCCACATAATCCAGCAAACGAACCAATTAGACCAATGATCGCTCCAGCAAGACCAAATCCACACAGCACCCAGAATGAGATCATCAACTGCAAACAAATTTCATTCTATTCGATCATTGAAGCAGAAACTGAATAATCTATGCTTAAATTTTTCGAATTTCTACAAACAATTTCACTCTTTTTTTTTGCATATATCATGATTCGATATCTTTTCTTTGTCTACTTCCAAACATTCGTCTTAGCGAGAAAAAAACCCAATGATGATGCTGTGATTTTTCATCAAGACCATCTGCTATCATTGATATTCGGCAAAAGAGGTGATGATCGCTCTATTCAAATAAAAAAGAAAAATTTCTGAGATGTGATTTGAAGTCTCATCGATAATTTGCAGGAAAACGTATGATTGCGCTTTTAAGAAAAAAAAAAAAAAAATGAAAGCTTACAGCAAAACGGATTTGTTCTTTGATCTGATTCATTTCATAGTTGCCATTATTCTCTTCAAGAATTCTTTCACGAATTTCCTTCTCGATTGAATTATCGAGGCGTAACCAAAGTGTTAAACCAATTACAGCTAAGCCGGTTAGCTGCAACTTCTCTTTCATATTAGAGCATATTTCACTCTTATGTTTGGTTTAAAAAAAAAAAAATTAATCCCACTTCGTGGACTTTCATCCTTCATGATTGCATCCCTCCTCCTCTTCCGCTTAGTCGGACATTTTACCTCTTCTTAGGCCTTTCCCTCTCCTCCTTGGTCCTTCTTCCTCCTGTCTATCCTCACTATTTTTTTTCCACAGGTTCTATAAAAAATCAGCATAATAAAGTATAATGAAAGGCTCAGTGGAATACCGGCTGCTACGTTGTCTATTCATTGATAAAGTGGCTCTCCTATTATTGTTGATAGGCATCAATGACATAATATTTCAATCGTATAAATTAATTAATACGCACAAAGTTAACTACATGAGTACGGCAACGTTCTCAATTTAAAATAAATGACCAAATTTCATAGTGCCAAATATGAAAATTTTATATGAGATTATTAACATATATGATATTTTTCATATGTAAACGAAAAAAAAAACCATAAAGATACCAACCAAAAGAAGGATATTGAGAATTGAGAGGAACCCTCTTGAACAACTATAACAACATCCACCTTTTTCGCTCATCTCCTTAATATAACACAATTATAAAACGTCGATACTATACAAATAAATACAAGAAAATACGCTATGATAATTTTGATATTTTCATCGAATCTTTTCATGTATTCATGAGATGAGATGGTAACAATGCATAACGATAAATTCATAATATGATGTTTTTTTATTCAAAAAATGATTGGAATTTTGCTCGAAAGAGAAGAGAAAACATTAGAAACATAATATGGTTAGGAGAAAATACTCGAGAATCTCGGATTTCCGGTATATCCTATGTCAATTGTAAATCCAATACATTTATGCTTGATTCTATCACATCGAGCATAACATATACGTCACCTCATGCATATTACCTCGATGAAGTTATATATGACATCAACGAAATAGCTGTCATATTATGATGACTCATAAGTAACGCACGTGACAATTCATAAGCAATGCACGTGACAATTCATAAACAATGCACGTGACAATTCATAAACAATGCACGTGACAACGAGCACAGTTAATGGTATTTCTGGAACAACGGATTCCATTATATTGTTAAATATTTGATTACATTTTGAAGACGCATTTCACTCGAATCGAAATTTTCTTCAGAATAGCAGTTTGACGTCAAATTTCTCATAGAAGATCTCTCTATTCAGCACTTTTTATGAAACACATATTTTAATATTCCACGCAAAGAATCTTTTCAAAATTTTCAAGCATCTCTCTGAGTTTTTCATTTCGAGGCATCGATTTCAAAGTGATCCATATAATGAATCTGCATTTTTCGGTTGTTCAGGTGGAAATTATCAACTAAACCATATTAGCCGCTTGCGTGAGGTTAAAGAAACTAGAACCTACCATATAGAATGGTCCATATATATATATATATATATATATATATATATATATATATATATATATATATATATATATATATATATATATATATATATATATATATATATATATATATATATATATATATATATATATATATATATATATAGTCGAAAAAGCTTTTGATTCGGAAGAAAAAACGTATTGAATGTTAGATTCGAGCCTACATATCGACTGTAGACTGTAACATTTAACGTGGTCAGCCTAGAGATGTAATAAGGCGGTAATAAGGCGGTAAAGCACTACTCTTGAAGGAACACTATATAAGATAACTCGAAGCTTATGCGAAATAATTCAATTGTTTTTTGGTTTTCTCGAGACGATATTAACCAAAGGTCTTGAAAAAATCAATTTTTTTGAAGCATCTTCATCAAACTTATCGATCTTGGAAAAATTTTACCAGCTTTTTATCAACGTTTCATCTACATTTTGTTGCTCATTTTTCTCTTCTTGCATTATACATGTGAATATAAATTTAATTAAATCGCCAATTTTTTCCAAAATATATTCTTTCGTCGTTTACTTCTTAAAGTCAGCGTTTTTTGTTTTGAAATACCGCTCAAATATAACAATGCATTTTCAAGGATTTTGCATCAATACAATAAATAGTCTTTTAGTTTTATATGAAATATATGCTTTTATGTTATTCTCTCACTACGAATGATCAAATTAGGCGTTTATGCATATAATTTGAGTGTAATTATGTATCATGCAAATCACTTTTGTTATGCAAATTTCTTCAAATGCATCGGATGCACTAAGAATTTTCTTGAAAATCTCGTCATATTCGATTAAATACAAAATTCGCTTTTTTCCCAGAAATTCCGAACGGTCTAAACGTATGAGAAAAACTTTAAGGGCGTTGCGGAGAAAAATTTATTAAATTTCTAGCGGAAATTTTCCACCATTTTTGAAAAAGAAAATCGGCCTGATATACACTGGCTAATTTCTTTTTTTCCGGATCGGAAAAAGCGACGATTTACCGCAACTGAAAATAAACCGGAAGCAAGCACACAACAAACCAGAAGAAGCCAAAGGGAACATTGAATTATGACTGCAAATATAATCAATTTTAATGAGTAGTGTTTATGATAAAAGATCGATAGAATGATATTAAAATGTGATTGAATGCATAGATGAATCTGAATATAATTGCTGCTGAATTGTTATATTGGAGACAAATAATATCGGCAAAATTGCAAAATTTAACTTCTCGATGCTCTTCAATAGAGGATTAACGAATCATACGCTATCGTTTTTTACTGAATTTAACACTGCTATAATCATTAGTTTCGGGCATTTATAAATATAATTGAAGAAATAATATCGTTCATATTAAACGAAATGGATATAAGTTAATTTTTACGTTCATAGAGAAGATTAAATGAAAGAAATCGAAAAGAATTTGATTGATTTTTTTAGACAGAAAGAATATAATGTGATAAAAAAGAAGAGCCTGATTGTGAGAATCAAAAAATACTTTCACAAATTTGACAAAAAATCTTAATTGAATAATAGTTTTATGGAAAATATGATAGGAATAGAATTGAAATAAGAATTGAATTGTATTCAACATTTCAGCGAGAAAAAAAGTGATATTTTTTTCACTCTTCATTGAATTTTTTTGAGACTTAAATACTCAGAAAGTACCAATATGCAATATTATTTGAAAGTAAAATCAAAGAGTTCTTTCTTATATTAGTTCATTACTCTCTATATATTGACAAAAAAAAAAACATCCAT
Source organism: Ascaris suum (assembly GCA_013433145.1). Classification (NCBI taxonomy): domain Eukaryota; kingdom Metazoa; phylum Nematoda; class Chromadorea; order Rhabditida; family Ascarididae; genus Ascaris; species Ascaris suum. The sequence continues at coordinate 1,868,992 of CM024181.1, forward strand.
ACAAAAAGCGTAAATTCACTTCGCGTTAACTGCGTTAATGTATCGTTTTTCTTTGATTATTAAATTGTCGCCCTAAATGAAGAATAGCAACTGCATAGTTTTGATGGCGTAAAGGATATGGCATAAAACACTATCAAGTATTTGTTTAAATTTGTTCGCATTTAAAAGTATTTTCATAAAATTTTTATTCAATAGCAATAATATTAATATTTTCAATGCTACAACGAAAAAAAAAAATCCCATCTCTATGGATTAATTATGAATCGTTTAGTAAATTTCAAGTAATTAAAATTCAGTTTAAATAACTAATGAAACAAATAGAGAAAAGAAAATGGATTTTGAATAAATGTAGAGAGGAAGCTATATAGAATGAAAGCAATACACTACTCAATTGTTACTCACATACATCTACTAAGATTGGTAAATATTTGCCATTAGTGAAAGAAATTTCTCGTCGGGCGTTTTTTTTTTCTTCAACAAAACGATGACGCAGAAAAGAGTTAGGAAGCTGGAAAAGAGTTAGGAAGCCTCATTTGCATATGAGGTTGGAAAGTGCTCAGCTTTCGTTAATTTAAACAAATTAAAAAAAATTTATTTATTAAATAAAAGTTCGCAAAATGAACCTATAATGAATGATATTTGAAATATAAGAAGTATGGAATAGTTAAATTAATGTAAATAATGCTCACGTTTATTTACATTTGAATACGCATGTGTGTGTGTGTGTCTATCGAAAAAAAAAAAGAAGAAGAAAGTGAAAGAGATTGAAGCGTTTGCATAGAAGCATTTCGTTTGAAGTACTTACACACTCATATCCTACTTGATAACATCAATTTCTTGAACAGGTGCTCTTAACTCTCGCGCAGGTGAAATACAGGTGATTCATAAGCAATTTCTTCGGTAAATACATTTCGAGCGAATCGATTCATGAACAAACAGACGAAATACATGTAATAAAACGCAATAATATTACTGATTAATTCTATATTTGCATTAATCTATGATTTTGTCAATATGTAGGTAAAAAATCGATAAGAAATAGAAATATGATGAAATAACCGAACAAGATAGGACGAAAAAAAGATGAAAGAATCGATACAAAAGAACAATGTAGCAAAAAAAAAACCGCTAAGAAATAGTGATGAGCTAAGAAAATTGTTGAAAAATTGAGATATTATATTGGTATGATTTCAACTCTCGTATATTTATTGCTTCTTTTTTTGAAATTGTAAAAGTACATTTAGCTCATTGTAGAAGCGACAAGCATTTCTATGCATTGATAAATATATTGCATTTTCTTTGTAGTGGAGTTGTTCAATATATAATTAGAAATCACCTCCCATTCCCTTCATAAATTTTCTCAACAGAAGATGGATGCCATAGTATAAGTAGACGAGATGATTTCGTTCTGTTTTAAGTAAAACATTTTTTTTTTTGAATATATCGACTCAAAGATTTTGAAAAAATTACTTAAATTTATAAAGTTTATTAATATTTATTTAAGTTTAGAAAATTTTAAATACTTTTAGACGATTAGATAAGAAACGAAATGAATTCGATTTTATCTAATGAAATAAAGAGAGCGTTTATTTAATGAATGAAAAATTTTGCTAATAAAATCAAATTGCAAAAAAAAAAATTAAAATAAGTTCCTCAGTTACGCGTAAATAAGAAGCGTAATAAGTTTTATGATATTTGAAGCAATATAAACTTAATGAATAATTTGCATCATTCTTTTTTTTTAATGAAATCGTTTCACTTGTGTTACTCGCGGCTACATAGTGATCAGAATTCTTTGCGATACCTAAGGTAAACATCATCAAATAGTATGTTCAGCAAGCTCACACTAAATTTAATATTCGATAATACATGGAATTAAATTAAATTAAAACTAAATTCAACTAGTCGGCTTCATACATATGGAAGAGACTGATCTCTTATAGGTTAAAATCGTCAAGAAAAAATTCATAATTGAGAATGAACTTCGATCAGTGTCCTTTTTGAATACCATTGAATCAAACAACACATTATTTTACAGCAATAGTACATTTTAAACGAAATCCATAAAATCGGAGAATCTCTCATTGGTTAATTGAACGTTTGAGAGGGGTAACCGCTTAATAAATTGAAATGGAAAAAATTACATCAACCAACGCATCAAACTTTGTGAAGTAAGAAAAATTGAAGCAAAAATGATAAATGGATTGGGAGGGGAGGGGGGGGGAGGAGGGGGAGGGTAGGGGAGATAGGAGGAAGATTGAAGGAAAAGAGGGGAAGATAGAGAAGTCTTTATGAAATACCAAAAATTTAAAAGATCTCATAAATATCGACAATATTTTCAAAGAAATCACTTGCAATTATAATCATACAAAACCATAATGAAATATTTTAATATACTATACTGCATGTGATACGATGCATCTTATATATGATGATGCAAATATAAGAGGTATGAATGCGTTGCGTGATTGTGAAAAGGCGCAAATGACGGATGTCTTCGTCGACGAGGATAGAACACTTCACAGGAATCTCTTGAATTGAAAAAAGAATGCGGTGTATTCAAATGAGCCTTCTCTCTATCAAGGACATCCTCAAGTGGAATCTTTGAAAGCGTAAGAAAAATACTAAACGAGTTGATGGATGAATACTATATAGAAAAAAAGAAGGGAAGGCCCTTGAGGCGTTCGTCATTCTGTAATTTACTCTAAAAATTTTCATAGAACTATGCCATGAGTTAGTAGTTGTATGCAAATTTTTTTGAATTTTGCATCGAAATTCATAAGGAAGAATCAAACATAAGGAAAAATGAGGAATTAATTTGCATATGAAATGAATGCGAACGACTGTATTTCGTAAAAAAATAAATTACCTGAGGTGACTAGAATTTTGAAGAAAAATAGAGTCGAAACTTTTTGAATACCGTTTTGTTATTACCTTTTATAGCGCATCATCATTTAATGAATCACAATATGAATGCTTATAACAAGCTATATTAAGTGAAAAAAATATTCAACATAAATGAAACATCAATAAATGATGAAATATAATTAAAATGCAAAAATTTGAATTGAAAAAAAAAATTGAAAAATATTAATGGCAAAAAATTTTTTATTCGTATAGAAAAAAATTCAAATGTTTAGAAAAAATCCTATGAGATTATCTCGAAATAAAGGAAGTAAATATAATAGTTTTTTTTTTTTATTATCAGTTGGAAATTTAGAAATAAGATATTCATTTAGCAAAATTTTCAATAAATTGTAATGCGAAATTATAAATTCAGGAATTTTTTTTTTTTTTGTGAAAATAGAAGAGAGGAAATTTTCTCTGTAAAAATTAGAGATAAGAGATTTCAAGTCTCGATTTTTTTATGCGATAATTTTTTTTTATTTTCCTACACTTTTTTTCCTCTTCATTCCCTTTCCTTCGTTTTTTTCCTTATTAGAGATCCATCTTACTGCAAAAAAAAAAACTAGCGATATAATAGGATTGATTCGATCAAAATCTGAGAATCTTTTCAGTTGAATGTTACCAAATTTGAATATATACGTAAACATAGACGTAAGTTTAGAGATAAATAGGTAAAAATTAGCATGCTGGATATTTCCAACTTACTTTCAACGAGGATATGATTCTCGAAATCTCGCTGATTCTATATGTTTAGTTTGAGCTTCGATTTCGCTCTCATTTCGCTTAATTTGTATGTGTGTTTTAGAATTAAGCCGGAACATAGATTTGACGATTCCACAATTTCAATATTTTTGCAGATTTCGAGCTCCACCATCGAATCTTTTGAAAAGCTTCTTTTCAGTTCATCTTTATTCTATACGCCCTCCCTTTTTCTATGGGTTTGATTGATGTCATCATAAAACAATTGGGAATGCTTGAAAAGATTGTGAATGCTCAATTCTTTGGAAGTATTGAGAAATTAATTATAAATCACAATAAAGTCTAATTAAGAAACCATATTTTCCAGACGTCTGTCTGTCATATATAATGGCGAATCGCTATTATTTCCCACTTAAAAAAAAAAAAAAAACTCGAACAACTTAAAGGCATACGGTAAGAATTTTTGATAGTTTCGAAATAATCAAATGCATTGTGAGAATAAATGAGGATGCAAATAGGAAAAAGGAAATTAACGGGATCAAGCCTTGATTGTAAGGGACAATGCATTAAAAGAAATTTAAAGCAAATAGAAAATAATTTTTTTTTCAATAATTTTTACTGTTTTATTCTTTACTACTTTACTCATTTACAAGTTAAAAAGTACAATATAGGAAACGTTTACTTATTGTACTTGAAAATTATCGAATAAATTATTGGTTTAGAACGATGATATAGCTTAGTAACGTTGCACTTTTCGAAAATAAATCAAGAAGAATTGAGATGTCCTATGAATGTATACTTCTTAAGTTGAATAGCTAGATGATAAACGAGATGAATCATTGGGTAAACTTTCTAGTATTCTTTAAAATTCGATACTCATCACATCGATTTATCATCGTCGTTTTGAAATTCTCAACGATAAAAATTTCTTCTAGTCATTCAATTCGAATTTTTCCCCCCCCCCCCCCCCAATAAATCCATTTCTAATTGAAATATTTCGTTGATTTTCATAAAATATTGCAAACTCACCGAATTTATAGGAGTTTATTTTTAACTATAGAGTTGAAGTTTGATTCAAACATATCGATATTATTAAAGCGGTAACTTGAGTCGAATAAATTTCTAATATAATAAATAAAAGAAATGAACTATATTTCAATCGCGTGGAATAGCCTCTTTAAAAAATTCACCTCTCTCAATTATCTACTTCTCGCCTCCCCACACTACTCCCTCGGTCTTATCAAACCTATTCATGTAAGCACAGAATTAGGTAGGCGTTCAAGCAAATAGTATATTGAGTATGCCGATTAGTTTCTACTACCACAAAGTATATGCGGTCATTTACTCAACTACACCTAATGAGTAATTCATATCATTCTTTAGTTGTTTTGAGCGCTTTCGCTTATTACTTGAACAAAAATGAACGTAAACATGCAAATAAAGACACAAATCCCGTGAGTTGAAATTTGTAGTATGTGACATTGCCATTGATATTTATAAGCGTAACCGTAACGACATATACCTTCTATTCGTTTATCAGATTCATGCATCAAATTGCATTCTGAATTTACAAATATTACCGGCAATAAAAATATTTTCTAAGCATAAAAGAATTGAAATGAAATTGAATAAGATTGAATAAAGATACAATGAGTAAGCAAAATATTTGAATATCACATTAAAGATATAACGCTTCAAGAGTTGAATCATTTTCTCGCACCTGACAACACAAATTTTATGTTGTTATGAGGTGATAACGTTCGAAATTACCTTCTTAAAATTATATGCACAAGGACAGGTGTTTGTTAATTTATTTTTTTTTTATTTAGAGGAGATCGTTTTGCGATGAAATGATCTTTTTTGTAAGTGTTGCATCTCATAGCTTCAACATTAGATTTAAATAAGAAATTAAAGATCACGATCACAAATATATAAATATTTCAAAAAAAAAAAAAAACAAGTCGTGAAAAATTATGTCAACCCATTGGTCACTTTAACTATGAAGAGTGGACATATTGCTGACCATTTTTGAAATATGTATAGAAGACTTCCAAGTTAAAATGTTTTAAAATTAGATCGTCATCTCAACAATTATTTACTCTTAGAAAATTTTGGTGAATTAATTTAAAAAAACATTGAAAAAGTAAAGAAATCTATGAAGAAAATAAATATGGTTGGCAATTAATGAATTATTGTTAAACAAATCACCTATAAATCACTAAATCATTGAACTATTTTCACATAATTTTCATATTTAGTATAATTGTAAGTCTAGAATCATCAAAAGCTGTTTTTATTTACACAAAAAAAAAAAAAATGATGAATGCATTGAATATCCTTTTATAATTTCTTTCATATTTTCTCGCATCTTCGCTTATATTCTTTTTGCTAATATATTATAATGTGCTATAGATAAAAGAAACTATTAACATTTATGCATATTCGATACTTAACAATAAAAATATTTCAGTATTACGTTTCAATTGTAATTGATAGTCTCAAAAATTATCACCAAAAATTTCCGAAATTATCAATAATTTACGAAATCAAAAGAATATAAAGTTTAAAATTGATAAAGAAACAGAATACATTTTTTTTTGAGTTCATTCGAAGTTTAAAAGCATAAAAATTCACGCTAATGGACAATTACAGTTCAACATAGTGCATTTGAAATACCATAGAGTACATATAAAGGAGGTGAGCTCGTCATAAACTTTCAAGTGAAGCATCAAAAAATCAACCTAAATTATAGTACAGTTATCTAGTATTCGAGCAGCTTTTTTTCCATCAATCAAAGCAGAGCGTTACCTGTTGCTATGGAATCGAATATTGCGTAATAATTTCTCCGTAGCCATTTAATTAATTACGCAAATACCTTTATCGTAATTGAAAAAAAAAATCGATTTTTTTCTTCTCATAGGTTTTTTTTTCACGTTTAATAACCACCGTAAGCTGAAAGCTTTATGAAATGCATAGTCCAAAAAATTGAATTGTTTAGCTAACTTTAACTCTCTGCCTCTTCCACTTTCGTAATTCTATATATCTTGTCACCTTCGCTAAGCTATTAGTTACGATCACTAGTATTCAATAAAAGATCTCAAGGACACGGTGAACACAACGTCCTTACGAGGGCAAAAAGCCTGATAAAACTAGCCTATCGAAAAAGGCACCATCTCAGTCCAATTCTACACCGTGATCATAATAAGACGAATGCACTTGGACATCCACAATGATTGTCATGCCGTTAGGACTCCAGCTAACAATACAACTACGCCGGAATCCCGATTCCAGAATCGGCAATTCACATTTCGCATACTTGACACGGTTTTGCTGTCTAGATATTTTTCTAACAGACGCATCAGGACTTTGTTCGAAAATTGTGGTTTTTTTCTTCGACTTTTTGTTGCTGTTCTTTGACAAAAAAAAAACCTTTTTTTCCGGCAATAATCAGTGTATCGTACTGCAATCATAAGCGTAAACCGGCTCATAGATATTAGCACATTATGACCGTAGACGAAATTAACACTCAAATGCATCATCATTTTTGCACCCCAAAAAAAAGCTGATAGAAAAGAAAGCACTCGATTTAATCTTGAATAATTCGATAAAGCCTAACCTTGTAAATGATCGCTAAAAATATTTAAAATGTTATCACTGAAAGATTTCATATAATAGAAAAATTCGGCCCATTCATATTGCGAGTTAATAGTATTCAACACTGCATCAACAATCCATTATGCAATTATTTTATATTGAACTTAGCACTTTCAATCATCGTAACTCATTTTGTGTATACAAGTCGACTATTTGTCGTTTAATGAAAAAATTTTGGCAAGAATCCAAATGTTCCAGACATTGTGCATAAATTACTATTCATCATTTGAAAAATGAATTAGCGATTAAAAATGATCGTTGAGTCCACAATAGAATATTTTTAGATAATTTAGCGTTGTCAAAATTTTAAAAATTATAATAGTGAGGAAAATAAAATAATTAATTATTACTGAAAATAAAGATATTCTTATGAAATTACAACTTATCGTTATAAGTGATAATTTGATAAGTATATCTTTATTTTACGATGATATACTTGGTGAAATTCAAAGAGAATTGGTGCAAGTGCAACGAAAAAAAAAATGGATTTCATCCTTTAGAAGAAGAAAAAACGATGAATATTCAAATACACATAAATGCATTCTACATGAATGTTATCTATGGAGAGATGCGATTGAATATCGTTCTAAATCTCGTTCTATCTTTTGAAAAATGTTTCGAAATTAGGATTACCGAAGAAATTTGAAATAATAAAGTTTTTTTTTTTTCATTTTTTAGTTTGTCGATATAATTATCGTCGTTGAATTATTGCAACATATTCATTTATAGCGTCTTATATTTATCACTATTAAATAACGTTGAAAAGATATAGATATCATTTCCTATTATAAAATAATATCAATAAAAATTACAAAATATATTCTTCAAAATCACTGATAGTCCGTCTATATTATTCAATAAACGCAAGATTGATAAGGATGCATTGATTATTGATAAATTTAAAATCAGTACTTTATTTTCAAGACTTCATCGGTCATCGTTACATAAATATAATATCTAATATATGTCCAGAAAAAAAAACATTTAAGCAATCTTTTTTTTTTCTTAAATTGATAATAGTTATAAAGGAGATCAGAAAATAACGCCTATTCATTATGGTACTATCCAATAATATAGAAAAGCGAAAAGCAACAATTTTTTTCAAAAAATATTAAAAATATTACAATTAGAAAAACAAAAAAAAAACAACAACAACATATCTATGAAATTATACAATTATATGCAATAAAAAAAATGTTTCAATTATAAAGTTTATTAATTTTTAAAATAAATCTGAAATATTTGCGATTATATATTTGATATCGACGATTGTTGCGCTTTACTAATTGCCTCATTGACGGCTCGTGTCACTTGTGAGACATAACCATTTCGATCGACTCTTTGACGGAGCTCATCGACAGTTTTTGAAGACGATTGCATTGACGATGTGGTAGGTTGCGATTGCAAACTCGTCAATACTGCAACAAATTTCTCATTGAATATTAGCATCACATTCGGGCGTTTGTTTCTATGGGAACACATAGAACGGTAAGCTTTATTGCTATTATTCGCTGAAATGCATATCAGAGATCAACATATCTACGCTATTTAGCTAGTGAGTTTGTTGTGAATCCGAACCAGAATGAGGAAAACTTGCGCCAGACTTTCATGAACACAATCTCGTTCATATATGCCTTTACCATTTTGCGATATTTGCTAAGCATATCGTGATATCATTGTGTCCGCACCGTATGCATTTGCTTTCACGTCTGTCTGCACAACGGTATCAACTCTAAAGCTACAAAGCTGCAGTTACAAATATGTACCTCTACTTGATATATACCTGCACTGCGGTAAGCTCTCTATTCGATATGCTGTCTCGCTTACTGATAGCCTTTTAAAAATGCCTAAAAATTCCCATCCGTTTTGCACAGGTGTTTTAGTATTTTATAAAAGGTCGTATCGAAATAATGAATCCTTTATGAATGGATTATTCGAAATGGCAATGCTTTACCGACTATTATACTACATTTTTCCAACTTTATAGAGGTGATTGAGCTGATAAGCTTGCGCTTATATTAAATACACAATGTATACATATCTAGTGACAATTTTTTGAAAAAAAATTTCCAGTGCAATTTGATTTTAAATTAAACTTCTATTGCTTCAATCGCTCGCTGATAATATATATTCAGTTGCTCTAATTGAATTTAGCGCGCTAAAGAAAATGATTTAAATTTTGCAATTCTTTCATTCGAACTTTCAAGAAATTGAATAATTGCAACATTTGGATGAGAGTCATTGCAATATTTAGATGAGATTTTTGCAAAATTGAAGACAATTGCATTTGCAACTAACAATTTTGCAAATTGTTGGTTGCAAATTTAATTGCATTAAATTTGCAAATAACAATCAAATATTCGAAATCATTTCAAAAAAAAAAAACTTCAATTAAAAAAAATTACTAGTTTTGTGGTCACATTTCAAATATATACCACCACTCCGTAATAATTATCACTGCTACCTTGCATGCTTATTTCAATTTGCTCATTTAATAGTACGTTGAGTTGTTCTTAATTGTGCTGTAAGTTAATTTTACATATTTGAGAAAGATTTCGTTAGGCGTTCAACGAATTCATAACTTAATAGTTAAATCAATTTGCATATTTTATTTCCTTATCGTCAATTTTCGACAGATCCTCGTTAATGTTAACTGTAAGTGAGTAAACTTCCATATGATCCTAATTACTAAGTTCACTAGTGAAAGTTTTATAATTGCGATAATAGTTTATACAATTCACATTTTTTCGTTTCGTTATACTTCTTTTCCGGGAAAAAATATTTTCGATGAATAAATGAAGAAAAAAAAAACCAACCGTTAGGCGCATTTTTATTCTCCCAATGGGTTTTGAGTGCCGAAACCGATGATGGTGAAGTGATGCTGTCTCTATTAACTTCCATCAATGAACTCTCAGGATCGCTATTTGGCGAAGCAAATTTCTCGATATTCGGTAAAATATCGGCAAAATCAGGTCGAGAATCTGGATCGTGTTGCCATGCTGATGTAATTGTATTAATTACATGAGCAGGGAATTGCACAGTTGGATGCGGTGGAAGTGGAGGTCTCGCTGCAATGAAAAAAACTATTGCAAATCATTGCAATTATGCAAATTTGGCATTAATTTAAATGAAACATCCAATGAATAGCGCAAATCATTACAAAAATAAATAAATAAATAAATAAATAAATAAACGAAAGTTTGGCATTAATGCGGATACAAAACGAACATGAATATATTTTTTTTAATAGGAGCGTCAAGGTTATTGCATTTCTTTGTTCGTCAATCGCCTCGCAATCTCATTCGCTAATTTCAAAAGAAAAAGTGCCCTTATTTCTGTTTTTTTTTTTTTTTTGCTTCCCGTTTGCAATAAAAATCACATCTGCGAGAGGCGACCGTTCATCTCTATCACCTGCCCCACATATAATCGTCAATCTATGTCATTTGTACAAACAATTACTGCCCTCTAGAGACCAATGGAGAGATAAAAAAAGGAATTTTAGGAGAAACATTTATGTAATCGTTTCAAAATCATCAGCGAAAATATTCCTTTGGAAGATTTTTTTGAAAAATTATCAACTCTTTGAACTGACCTATGCGGTGATCTGAATAATAATCTGAATCAGCGAATATCGAAATATTATGGTATCAGTATTCAGATTGTGAGGTGTTACATTTTACTAACAGATCAATACAATCTACGAAAATCTATCTCGTAAGAAAAGATTTGGTTGATATTTTTGGTATGATGGCTAGACAAACGATATCATAAGATTCATGCTTTATAACTGTACAATACTTATACATCATATATGAATTACACTTGCATAGTAGATGTTAAATTCCGTTGCAAATCCTCCTCGCAAACTCAGATGCCGTATTGCAAATTGCAATTGCAAATGACAGATTGCAAAGAAGAATATGGCTGAACTATTATTAGCCGATAGCTTAGCTCTATCTTATATTAAAAGTAATCAACTTTTCAGCATGCTATTTTTGATTCCATTGTTATCGTCTCATCCATTTCATTCATTAATCTCTTATGATAAGCCGAACATCAATTTGACTAGAACTCTCGACCGGATGGTATATAGAGAGCATTCCAGGTACGAGGTGGTATATATATACCACCTCATACCTAGAATCTATATACCATATAACAGGGAGGGAATGGACTGCTATATGAATAATACTCCATGCGAAGCGAACTGAATTCTACTCTGGTTTTTGGTGTTGCATCTTGCTTGTTTTTTTGGCTAAATGCCTCTGGAATTCCCTGAAGGTCAATTAACTGATATAAAATGAGAATAAAAATATCTGCTAAAGTATTGGCAGTAAACATCATTTATGTGGATAAGGAAAATAGAAACATATCAATAATTCGATTTCAAGAGAAAATATTCAAAAAAAAATGCGATGAAGAGTCACCTCGTTTGTAAGCCATTTCAGCGGCCGCCGCTGCCGGTTTGAGATGGGCGAAAGGAAGCTCTGCGGCATGTATCTCCCAAACGCATAGGGCATAACTGAATACATCGGCTTTACGATCGTATCTTCCACATTGTGTAAATACTTCAGGAGCCATCCAACGCAGATTCTTCAAAAAAAAACTCATTTCTAGATATTCCTTGTAATATCATTTAAAAATTTAACAGCGCCACTAATATGCTTGAACTCATCGTTAGTGAATTTCTAGAATCAAAAAGGCATGTATGAAATTCCACAAATAAATGGTTGATCGGTTGAAGGGATATGGAATTGGCGATCGATGTGTAGAGGGAGGGGACGCATCTTTCTCGATCTCTCCTCTTTTATGTTTTTGCACACTGCTAACAAATTCAAAAAATGTAAATGAAGTTCCACGAATAGGGGGGGGGGGTGTGATTTTTGAAGGGATATGAAATTGAGCACAGATAGATGGCGAAGCGAACGCTTCTTCCTCGATTTCTCTTCTTATGCATTTTTACTTCGAGAATCGCAATTTTGATGATGCAGTTTCATTCCAACTATTTTGCTTTCGTTCACATAAATACCTCGATCTTTTGGCCGATTGTTTCTTTTATAGAAAATGAAAGAGAATACGAATGAAGTGAATAAATTAAAACAACTCGGAGATAATTAAATCCATATCTAAAATGCGCGTTTACAATCTTGAATCTGGCTATTTTTCCACCTGAAACAATTCACTTAAAAAGTAATTCTCCTACTGCTTGAGCTTTTGAAAGTAAAATCGACTTTCAAACACAAAAGATCAAATATTATGACGATCAAAGAATAAACTATAATCAAGTTCTAAATAGTTGCACGTTTGTTCAAGAAACAAGAAAACAGTATATTACAAAACGATTAAACATTCGAATCGCTTACATATTAAATACATCATATCAATTAAAAGCGAATTTAAAGCTAGAAGAAAAAATTGCCAAGTAAATATATGGAAATTACCCCAGGTTGTTTAGTCATATTATCGCTGTCTCGTTGTGCCATAAAACGGGATTCACCAAAATCTGCAACTACAGCACGACCATTCTCGTGCAATAGAATATTATGTGAATTGAGATCTCTATGAATAACAGGTCGTTCGGCTAATTCATGCAAATATCGCATTCCACGTGCCACATCAATGCCAATATTAAGTCGTAACGCCATTTCGAGCACTCTAAATGTATGATATCGAATATTGAGCAATCGTAAGTTTAACGAAAAACTAATGATTACAGGTGGGCAAGGTAGGATGTATGAATGCCAAGGTTTGAAACTCATCAAATGCCGCTGTGATTACCGTTCAAAAAAAAAACTATAGTTTAAAAATCTCAATGATTTTTATAATGTTAGTTATTGCAAAAGGAGAGTAATCTTACTAATTATGAGGTTATAAGTACATCAACAACAAGAAATTGACAAATTTTATTTTTGATTGATTATTTCATATTAGTATAAAAAATCTGGTAGTTTCTGAAGTAAAAGTAATCTGCCGCCTTTATAATAAGCAACTAAACAATACTGTTGAAGATCTAAATATGCACTTAAATGAATAGGTAGATACATATAAACAGTAAACATCGCTCTTTGCACTTAATGACAGTAGTGAGCTCAGTTGAAAGTTCATTGTATTCTCAGGAATCGATCAATGAAAATTGCAACCTTCCATGAAGATTTGATCCTGCGGAACGATTATTCTATTCAAAACAATCTTTGCTTATTCAAAAAAAAAAAAAAAAAACAACTACACTTTGAGCACTTCAATATTTGAAATCATCGAAGGCGTTGATCAATCACTAAACAATCTGATCACTCGATAAATAAAATCAATCAATTCATACCGTTTTTGTTCGTGAAGAAGTGAAAAAAGAGATCCATTTGAAACAAATTCAGTAATTATGGCGAATTGCTGAAAACAAACAAACAAAAAAAAAAACTCATAAACTGAGAATTAATTCAAATTTTTATCTGAACATCAGAGTGCTTAATTGTTTTATATTTGTGCACTATAGTAGAACCATAATGTTATTTTAAAATAATTTTTACCTCTAACACATTTTTTTAAAATAATAGTAAGAAAAATTCATTATATCGTTGCTTTATCGCTATTAAATCTACTAATACACTTAATGGACCAACAAAAAATCAAATAATGGAAATATATATAAAGTTTTAATTATGAAGAATCAATTATGAAAAATGAGTTGCACTATTTGTTCATTAATTGATACTCTATAAGCGCAAACAATTTGAAATTATACTCAAATTGCATTGCATAATATATGGCTAATTAACGACCGAAATATAGGTATTTACTAATAGCATTTCACACATATACTAATGAGGCTTCTTAATTACGACATTCAAATATGTCGCATTAAATTGTTGACAGAATATAAGTGATTATGTCTGAGGATCAAAAATATGTAAACAATGCAACGATTGATAAGTAAAATAGAGATAGATGAAGCTAGCTGTCAAAAACCATAGCAAAGCGGTCGGTCATATCTCACTGCGATTCTAAGGAAGAGGACGAGTGGGGGGGGGGGGGGGGAAGAAAGAAAAGGAGAGGAAACAAATTTTTTTTCTCGAGGAAGGCCTTTATAAGGATAAAAAGAAAAAATGAAATTTTTATAGCCGCAAATTATTTTCATTACTACAATAAATCAACTAAAAATATATATAATAATTTATAAAGGACATACACTAGGATCATCAAGACATGCACCAACTAAAGAAATAACATTAGGATGCTGTAATTTGCATAAAATTGAAACTTCACGACAGAACATATCAACTTCACTCTTTGCTCCATAAGCGACCGCTCGATACCTTAAAAAAAAATTCATTGTTCATAGTAAAAAATTTTTGACTCGTTGAAAATTTTTAATTTATATACTTATATTCATTTCTATTTCATATTTATATTTATCGAAATATCATAAATATATTCGCTGAAAATATACTCACTTAAATATTCGACATAAATTACATACTGAAATACATTTTCTTATATCGTTAAAGAATGCCTTTTATTAGCGATGAATTGGTATAAAATGAAATGAAAATATTGATGAAGAAATTGTTTTACCTTTTGATAGCAACTGTTTTACCTCGATATGTTCCTTTGTAAACTTTACCGAATGAACCACTGCCAACAGCCTCCTGAAGTGAAGAAGGATTTACGTTCAAATTGCATATGTCTCTATGACAGGTAAACAATATTTTATTCATGCGTATTGATGAGGTGTAAAAGATGGGAATTCTTTACTTTAAAAGATGCAGCATTAAAAAGGTTTACAATATGTAAGCATTTTAGACGTTGATTCAAATTGGAAGGGGAGGAGATGTGCGGGGGGAGGGGGGGAGGGGAGAAGGGAAAATCACCTATGTATGGAGTTATAAACGCCCATTGGTACTGTACCAACAATGACCCAGTTGATTTTGTAATAAATAGAAGCAATTTTTCTAGAAGATTAATGATTTTTAACGAAAAGATAATTAATGAATGAAAAAAAAAAACAAACCTGAAAATCAACATCACTTAATGAGAGATGAAATGAATTCGCAAGAGAGGCACGTAATTGGAGAATTTCCGCTTTCTCTTTTGTCATTGAACGTAAACGTCCAAGTGGACTCGGTAGCGGTGTATAACTGCTATCACCGGAACTGTAATACATCTGTCTTATTATAAGGAAGTAAATGTGAGGTGAACAATTTCAATAAACTCTTTGAGGGAAATTTAGAAATCTAATGGAGATTTGTTATCCTATCACTTGATACGATTGAAAAAAAAAATTCATCAAAAATTTCTTTCAATAACAATTTTAGAGTATTGCATAATAGTTAAAATTTTCAAATTCTTATTATTAATAAGAAACTCTTTGATTTAAAAAAAAAAAAACTTCAAAAGAAATTTGAATCCATTGGGATAGGAAATACACATATTACAACATGCAATAAAATTAGTGTTAGTTATAGAGATGTTACTGTTGAGCTTTCAATAAGTTGCCGTTTGACATATAATCAATTTTTTTTTATTAAAGTAATCGAGGAAATCGATTATCATTTACTAAGTATAATACGAACCTGATGTTAGGTTTTTTGACCTATGTTTTAATGTTCTAACATGGGAAATACTCATCAGATATCAAATGCCTCATCAATTTAATATTTATCAGGACATCAAGTGCAACAAAAAAATCAATAATAATGCTTCCAATTCACCTATATTCGGAGCACACATCCGAGTCGGGACGTTTGTTGGCATAATGCTTGAGAAGAGCGACTATCTGATCATGACCCTTCTCATAGGCCCATATTACGGGTGTTTGTTGTTGATCATCACATAAACTTAACGTTGAGGAGATCGAAGAATCACCAACAGAACCCGCCGACTCTGGACGTGATAAAGCAAACATCGTATGTGCAATTGTTGATGTCACAGGAAAAGCACCTATAAGTTATGCAAATAAACAAATAGGCATGAAAAGCAGACCACGCGTGTGGACAAATAGGTATAAAAAAAAGCAGACAACACGTTATCTTAGATGACGTCAATCGAGGCTACAACTTTATTCATGACATAACAGTCGAGACCTCTAAAATTTGAATATCCACACCTCAGATTATAGAGATTACGATCCAGTGCCTTAGAGATCAAGGATTCAACCAGAACCTAAGAGAAAACATCTTATCGCCCACCAAACTTTTCTTCTAAGCGATCTTCAAGAAGATCGACTATAGATGTCACCTTATATCCCATTAATAATCCACATGAACGCATTAGTTCACTGGAAAAGTTGATAGCTTACCGGAAGTTGCGACAGTTGGCGAGAGAGGATAATCAACAGCTCTTGCGGTAAGTGATTGATCGGCACCACTATCGAGTAAAAATTGCACAAATCTCAAATGTCCATGATAGCATGCACTGTGCAACGCTGCAAAGCGTCATCAACGATTTAAAAAAAATGCTTGGAAAACACTTCCGATTAGATGAAAAGAAATATTCGCACAAATGTTTTCAAACAGCAAAAAATTACATACGTAAAAAAATAAAGGAAACTTTCAGCCCAACATTAAGGGTAACTAAAACCACTTAAAAAAAAAATATATATATATATATATATATATATATATATATATATATATATATATATATATATATATATATATATATATATATATATATATATATATATATATATATATATATATATATATATATATATATATATATATATATATATATATATATATATATATATATATATATATATATATATATATATATATATATATATAGGAAACGCACAGAAATGAATGTATAATGAGGGAAATCACCTTCAAGCACATTTAACTTCCAGAATATTCGCTGTCATAGCGAAAAATTTCCAAAGAAATTCAACAGTTATTGCAAAAATAAGAGTACTTTTTCGCAATTTTGCTTATGAACTTTGCAAATTGTTTTGCAACAACTTTGCAAACTCATTGCTTTTGAGGAGATACTTCTGTTGTTATGAATCAATTCACGGTTGTTCGCGTAAATTGCTAATCCACATTTGAGAGAAGCCGTCAATGAGTACCCGTATGTCCATCCTGGCCTTGGTAGTTCGCGTCCACTCCTGGTTGTTTCAAGAGAAATGCTACCAATTCCAGATTGCGTCCACTCGTACATGCAGCATGCAATGGCGTCTCAGAGAAAACATTCTCCTATAGATGATCCATTACATTTGCGAATGTAAATAAATTTAAATTAGAAACAAAAAACAACTTTGAACAACTTTGCACTAAAATAGAACAGCAAAGATGACAATCCTCTATGTGATCATTGCTTTCTATCTCTGATAATCTTCTTATTTTTCACCAATAGTCGAAAAAGTTTGCAAGAAATAAAAATAAAATTGCAAGAAATTTTTGCAAAAATTTTCTCCTCATTATAAGAAATCAAATGATAATACTGTGGAAAAAAAAAACGAGAGAAAACAAACGAAACAGCTTATCAATGATTTCATTATCAAATTTTCGAATTAATCATCATACCATATTTAAGGTATTCGATCCGGCAATTGCAATCAACCTTTTAGCGGCCTCAAGTCGTCCAGCATAACAGGCCGCATGTAATGGTGTATCTCCGTAAACGTTCGTTTTTAGCGCTAGCTGGAATTTATATATTAAGGTGATCTGATATGAAATGAAAATCTCGAGCTCTCGAACTCACTTATCCAAAAGTTTTTCTTTCACTAATCGATTGGCTTAACAACTAAGACAACAACTAAAGGTACGCAATTTAACGTATATAAATGAACTTGCCATAGTGATCGTGTTTGCCCTCCTACCGGCTAGTTGACGTTCATTTATACGAAAGAACAGTGGAACCCGCGAAAAAGATGTACCATTCTTAACTTGAAAGGTGAGCTGTTGTTGATGCCAATGCATACACTCATTTCACATTAGTATAGTGAAAATTTTTCTTTCTCTGTTTCTCTGCTTGCGCATTATTAAACCCGTTTGCTGCTGTTTTCGATTGCGGATGACTCTCAGTAAGGCCACATGTGCCATCGTTAATCTAGTATGTGCTTGTAGGAATTCATTTTGGAGCTTGTCGCATTTATGTAGGGCATCGCAACAAAGAGGTGGGAGACGTTGGGCAGTGTGGCATAACGGCACAAGCTATATGACTCCGTTCGTTGCTGAAAGTAAGTTACTGTTGTAAAATTCGGCCCTTTGATAACTGCGTATGAATTGGTGGTCTTCATTGATTGCAGTAGTAGATCGGAAATCTAGAGGGTGAGATTTCTGAGAATTTGAGAACCGTTTAACCCTACTATGATGATTTACTCACACCTTTAAACACGTAAATAACAAGATAAATTTATTCATAGCGTGTTTCTTTCGTACTTCTATTCATTCATCACCTAACCAACAACGCCAAAACCTTTTAGCGTTAGCTCAAAAAAAAATAGCGTAAGGTAACCACACATCAAGAAAATCGAATAGCGTAGGACATATATCATATTTACTTGACCCGAGAAAAAGGAAGCGTGAAATATTTTATGCATAGAAATGGTACAAGATATCTTTATAATAGTGTTGAAGAAGCTTGTCGATTTTTGAGTTTCAATGGTGCTGTTTAAAATGCAAAATATAAAGAGTGCTTTCATATGTGACGAACCTCTTGATGGCCAGCTCCAATTTTAAGTAATAGTAAATCGATGATCCCAACATGACCGGTCTTAGCCGCAAAATGTAGTGATGTATTACCCTCATCGTCGGCTAATGTAGCTGAAAAACATCACCATATCATTATTCTACTACGGTTCATTACTTTATCATTACTTTCCCAACACTCTAACATCCGAAACAGTAACATAACGAAACATTTGCAATTCAAAAACCTAATATCGAATATTTCGTCTCGACTTTACTCAATCAATTGTACGCATATTGTAAGCTCACAAATACGATAAGCCATACTTGAATTATATGATAAATATATGTAAAAATTTACGAGAAATAAATTTTACAACGAAACGAAAATGAAATAAATAGAATGCAATCATGGAAATCTGCGAATTTTTTTTTTTGCAATATATTATGCATAAAATCGTTGTTGTTTTTTTCAAATAATTTATCAAAATTTTCAAAACGATGGAATTAATAGAAACTATTTTTTAAAAAAAGTCATTGGCACAAAAAATGAATTATTGCATCGCCATCAATTTTTGCAAAAACTCCACAAAACTTATTACTTTATTTAGCTTTATCAATATCTAAGAGTAGAGAAAAATAACGAATATTTGATCAATATATTGATCAATAAAAATGTTGATAGTGATAAGATAGCGTTTAGCATAACTAATATATTTTTTTAAAAAATAAAATTCATACCTCTGACGAAAGATATTGATTATATTTGAATATTTTATCGATCAATTTGCTCTAATTTTTGCATCGTTTCTTAAAAAATGTACATTAAATTTCGAAGATACAATCTTAACAAATGGCTATCTAACTATAGATCGAGATAACCGCTTATACCAAGCTCCTCCTCCAGCTCCCACCTACTCTTCGTTGCCCATTCTCCTCCTTTTTTCTTCTCAAATGTTCTCTGCTAGCAAAATGCTGGTGCTGAAGATATTTTCAAAAAAGAAAAAGAATTTTACGATCAGCGCCAGCTTCGAGAAGTGCGGAAACGATGCCAACATGTCCCTTGCTACTTGCCAAATGTAATGGTCGATCACGGACTCCGCCACTATAGTTCGGATCCGCTCCTCGACGCAATAATAATCGCACCACCTAAATATGCAGTTTATGGCAATATAACACAATTAGCTGTTAATTTAACGTTAGTAGATAGCAGGAAATATGGATTCGTCGATGCGTTCGTTAATAATTCCATTTGATCATAGATCCGATTCAATTTAAGCTAATAAATTAATGAGTGCGCGAAAAGCAACAAAAAATGCCTCTTCATTAAAGTCGATTATTTGTGTATATTTTATCAATAAGATTTTAGCTTTCACCTTAGATTCTTTTTAAAAAAAACATTAAGCAAAAGCCGCAATAACGTATGAATTATATAGACTAAGCATACATATAGGTGGTTTCGTTTCATTCAAGCGATAAGAAAATGCACTTTATGAATAAAGCTGTTTCATTTACTACATCCTGTTGAATCATATCAAAAACAATAACACATTCTCTCATTATAAATATCCCGCATTAAGCATCCATTATGATCAGTTCCTAGTGCAAATATATTTCTTTAAACTATTCACCTATAAATTCTGTGCTATAAATACAGGACTTCACATTCTTTTATTTCAGGTAAAAGAAGAAAGATAACATATGGATAATCGCATCAGATCAATGCTTTCGATGCGAGGAAAAAATAACAGTGCGAACGAAAGCGACGATTTGTGCAATAAAGAAAAAAAATTCCGTTACTTCTTGTCGATAATTAGCCACTGCGTGCACTGCTGAGTGATGAGAGCATTTTTTTTTAGAGGTGGAAGAATTGCAAAATTCTTGAGAAGTGAGCACTTACTGAAATAAAATATTTCAGCTGCTCATATGAAGCAGGCCCCTTCTATAGTAATTATTCATTCAAATTCTGCAGCGATTTTCTCTAGATTCGCTTTCAGTCTCCTCATCGTCCATCCCCCCCAATCTCTCTCACACCATTCACTCAAATATACATCATGATAGTCTCGTTTGAAAATAATCATCTATATTATTAATAAAATAAAAAAGTGACGATAGTGTTTACTGTTTAAATGAAGAGGAACCTTTTCATGCGCAAAATAGGTGGCACAATGAAGAGCCGTAAAGTTGACGAAATCACATGCGTGTAAAATTGCACCAGCACCAATAAGTCGTTCTACAAGTTCCATATTGGCGCACATTGCGGCCAAATTCAGTGGAGGTAACTCACTACGGCCCGCAAGATTCGCATCAGCTCCAGCTAATAGTAGACTTTCAGCTGTCGCTACCTCAGACTGAAAAGATATTTAATCAATAATAATCTATAGCCGCCTACTATACTACTTATGAGCTTGTAAATTCGCTAAGATAACGAATTATATGAGCTTGTAAAATGTATATCAACTGAGATAGTAAGAAATAGTAAGACTCATCCTTATCCGCATAGTGAGCCTCGAGTTTAAGCAGTACAATTATATTTTAAGCAATTGCACACAATAAATGAATGTACCAAGATTTTCATAGTCAACTTTTCCCACAATGGAATTTGTTCTTTTTTTGTCATTTGCCTTAGCACCTCTCTACTGAATCTGTGGAAAAATAAAATGAAAAATTAGTTTGAGAGCGTCGGTAATATCTGAGAGGATTCATCATGAAAGGCATTCAAAGTTCACCTTTTCTCCCATACTTCATCTTCAAGACATTTTAACATTTTTCAAACTTTTTCCTTGAAAAGTTGTCGAAGAATTTTCCTATCAAAATGCTCTAAGTGGGCCGTTTCCATCAGCTTTGGATCGAACAGCTATAAAATAGAGATTTTGATATCAATTTCAGCCAATACATCTTTGTGCTCAGAAATAAATGTGATTAAACCATAGAAATCAATTATAATATTATAGTGCATTTTCAATATGGTACTATCCCACACTACATCAAGTATATTTAGAAAACAGGTGATCATAAAATAAGAGCACTCACCTTATAAATACAAATATGGAGAGCAGAGAATCCATTTTTGGTGATATGATTAAGTAATGCACGCCTTTTTGCATCATCATCGCCGCATTTATTCAAAAGTATTGCCACTTTGCTAGCTTGCTGAATATTTTGATTGTTAGGGATATCTTCAGCTCTTTCTAATTTAGCTCGATGGCAATTCTTACAGTATTTTTTCATATTTATCTTCCAACTGAGTTTAATTATAAAGATATTTTTATGAAATAATATGACGTGAAGGCACTACGACCGATTAAAAAAAACTGGTACTAAAGGAAATTATTGAAATTGGTGAATAAAGAATCAGTTTTGAAAGTCATTATATCAGGATCGCTAACCTGGCGGGAGGAAGGAGTTGGGAATTAGAGGAGAAGGAGCAAATGGCGCTGGAGAGGTAAGGAATAGATCTGCTTCCTTTTATCATTATTTCCAAACATAATGAAAGAATTAACTAAGTGAATAGTTAATAGTGATACATATTTGCGTTTTTTATAGAACAAAATATTGTAAGTAAGCGAGAAAGTTCTTCGATGGTTGGCACATTGCTGAGCGTAAATATTGACGAGTGTGCTAAACATTTATAAACTTCATTGAAATTTATGCGAACTCATATACTTGAAAATATATTACGCATAAATCAAAAATATGGATAAAATATTAGATTTTGAAAAAATATTGCAATTAAGCACCAGCACCATTGCAATTTGAGGACGTTGCAAATTTTACTGAAGGGGACGAAACAACACACTCATTCATAGGCGCAATGTTTCCTATGTGCCTTAAAGGTATAATGAAACAACGAATCAACGATATCTGCCTCTCTTAGATTGGCGATATTTTCGACGCATAAATTGGCGCTTATCGGCATCAGTACTGTTTAATCGTGAGATTGACCTCTGTGATCAAACAAAAATATTCAAGTATTGAGTAACATTGCACCCCAACTGTATACTTACATGAGTGTATTTGCAGCCCCTTGCCAGACACAAATGAATGCTACATTTATATGCCACTTGGAGGTCTTAAGCAGGTATCCTGAAAGTCCTTATGATGCTCCCTTGTAGAATGCCCTTTTCAGCAGTTATTATTATACACCTTGCATTATGTCAAACTCTTCAACCTCAACTTCGACATCAGTGAAAAACTTTTATAGATAAACCCACGCTCATTTCAGCAACTGCTATTCCAACTTAAAACTTTTCAACTCATCTTCCACCTATCGCTGTATCTATGCGCTAGAAAAATCAAGTTTAACCTGCTCTGAGTGACCAGCACAGATGAGATGCAACAGTGAGAGATGATGGTCCTCAGTTCTTTCGTCAAGCACCGCCAGTGTGAGGTGTTCCTCCAAACATTTCGCACTGCCCTGACTGCACAATTCAAATCAGTAAGTGCTCACTATTTTCAAAATAAACCCTGTTTTATGAAAGTATTTCCGGAAGTCGGGATAAAAACCTTTGTTTTAACTGAATTTTCTAGCCTCTCCTGCATCCGCGAATAACCTCTACTTTGACCTAAAAAATGACCCCATAGATGCTTGTTAAATTTATGCGGAAAGCAGGGAATGATTACTGTTCTAATTATAATTCATAGCATTTAATGCACTCAGAAATAACTTATGCATTAAAGAAATGACCTTTGTGACACCTAATAAATATGAATAGAATGGTGCAAATAGCCTATGCTTTAACTTTAAAAAATGAACTTTTCCTCTCTTTTATTCCATATAAATTTCAGCGGAAACTGGAATGAACATTTACTTCAGTTATATTTTAGAATATTTTCTACCATTTTTCATCATGGGATGTTAAGAGTTCAACGCTATTTTTATGTACGTTTTTGAAAATCATCCAATATTCCATAAAAAATATTTCGCAAATTTAGAAATAAATGAAAAATTATGACAACATTTCCGAATAATCGAACGATAATTCAATATCGATTTTATTCAGTAAGAAAAAAAAACGCACAAAATTGACGCAAAAATATATCAATTAATTGAGGAAATTTCATCTAAAATTATTGCAAAATGATTTGGAATTCATCGCGATATGAGTTGGAAATTAATGCAGTAAAAATTCGCAAAAATCCAATTCTAATAATTTCCATATGAAGGAATTAAGGAAATGAAAGAGAAAATTTGAGAAGCTTAGGTGAGAATGGGACTTACAAGCAGGCATTTTGCACGACGTTCCAACTGTCGAATCGAGGCTTGACGTCATCGTTAAGACGTGACCTAACCACCGCATATCCCTCACTGATCTTCTTTTTTAGCTCATCTGAGTTTCATGCTTATTTTCAAACTACTTTCAAGCAACTAACGTTTTAATTAATCCTTCCCTATAGACTAAGAGACATTTTCAACGAAAAATTTGCATTTTTCATTCTCTTGATCATTTCTTTCTAATTCAGGCTTATACATCTCTCTTGAGAGCAATAAGTTTATTTATTTACTTGCTTATTTATTTATTTGTTTATTTACTTGTTTATTTATTTATTCAATTATATTTATTTATTTGCCTAGGTTGTTGACAATGAAAGAATTACTGCTAATTATGTAAATATGTTCTATATGTTTGTATGTATCTGCAAATGCCAAGCCCTTGAAGGAATTCATTCGCGTATCTGATTTAAAATATACTCACTCACTCACTCACTCATCCGCCTATTTAGGCAAGTTCCCGGGCTAATTGACCAGCTTAGACATGGATTTGAACCCGTTACCTCTAACAGTCGCTAGTAGAGCTAAAACCTCAACAAAAACAGCTGCCGATAAAGCAGCAGAAAAAAAATATTCATTTCTCTATCAGTCTACGATATTGTTAATGATGATATTTATGACTATTTGTAATCGCAAAGGCACTAACGATATGATAAAAATTAATGAAAGTTTATAGGTAACAAATGAAGACACCTGCGCATGATGAAGGAGGACGTGATTTATAATTACCCATTGATCAAAGAACCATTAAATAGCATTGTGATACTCCAGTATGAATAAATAACGAATCCCACCCAAATAAATCACTCCAGAAGACGCCCTCACAAATGCCTTAATAGAATTGTTGTCTTTTAATTCGTTCTGAAAAATAAATTCTATTGCTGAAAACAAGATTCAATTAGAAATTCGTAAAACAACAAATGTGGATTTCTTAGTGAATAATTTAATAATTTATTAATTAGCACTAGAAAGCATTCTTTAAAATTATGAGAAATAATTAAAGAAAAAACAGAACACTTTGTTGAATCGATATAAATAATAATAGAAACTAAAAAGGATAAAACAATAAAATAAAAACTATAAATTACAAACTACAATATAATCAGGTTGCAATGGGCTCTTTCTGTTTTTAACGCGTTTTTCGATAGTATAGTTTATGCAACAGGGAAAGTGTATTGTTGCCTATGCATCTTATGTATGAAAGGAATAGTAAGCGTGAAATAAAGAATTTTGAAAATGCTTGCGGAGAGTAATTTCTGACTGAGTCATATCTTGTCGACTAATTTCATCACGATCTAGATAATATGTGATCTTCCGGTTTATCATGTTATGAACGAAAGATGCAGCCAAAATCAATTATGCATATTTGGGGAAGTCAATCGTTAGCTGCTAATTCTTATGCAAATTGAAAGCGGAAATCAATTGAAAGCTGCGAATTCTTATGCAAATTTGTTTGCATTTATTCAATTGTAATTTATTATGTCAATAACTGCACATTTAACCACTAGATTAACTGGCAATTGCAAAAATTTATGTTTAGTTGAAAATTTTTTCGAACACTCATCGTTTTTGAAGAGTTTCTATTTTTCTAAACTTAGTTTCAAACTATTTATGAAATTTAAGCAAAATTCTTAGCTAATTACCTATACAATTAAAGATGAGAGAAAATAATAAAGAGTAGTAAGTAAGCAGAGAAAATGAACTAAACGAATAGCTAAAGAATGTGTGTAAAGCAATACAACATTTGAGCAGAACGCTGAGGCAATGAGAGTGATCGCCGCTGCAATACAAAATGAATGCAACAAGACAGCAAGCTGCTTGCTAGCTGGGCATCTTGGCAATGTAAGCATCGCTGATGTACTCCAAAGAGTGCCGTGATGATGCACAAACAATCTCTTTCTTCCGCAGCCGCTCATTCGCTCTCTATTTTTCCAATCATCAGCAATCAAACGCATACTTCCGGTCACTCATTAAGGTCTACTATAAATTTTTATATTGAACTATCTCATCAATAAGGCTCTCAAACAAGCCCACTACGGTTTTACTAGGCTTCTAGGGCCTTCGCTGGAGTTTTTTTACGGAGCGTTAAGTAAAAATACCGTTGTGGAAAAAATTTCTCCAAAATGCTTTAAAAAAAAACTCCGACTATATTAATAGCTTAATTAAGAAATGTAACATAAAAAAGTAATACTCTATAAACAGTTCGAAATTTCTAAGTTTTCTTTGTTCAGCTAATTTCTTCTCAAATCACTGCTCCATTTTAGAGCTAATTTCTAGGCACTCAACTTATCATTTCTTCGAACGTTTCGCTTTGATGCTATGCCATTAGAGAAAAAAAAAATCTTCAAGATTAAATTCCAATTGCTCGGCATAAATGCTCCAATTATATGATTTTCCCTCTTCATCGAATATGACTACATCGTTGATCAATACTAATATCGAACCGGCTAGTACATAGGCATCTATAACGTCAGAAAGGTGAAATAATCGGTCTTGAATTCGCTAATTAAAATGTTCACCGTTATGAGTGTATATTTTCATGGAATAGCATAATGTTTTCAGTTTTTTTTTCATTCCTTTTTATATGAGCACTCATTTTTGAGGTTGTGTTGTGTCACTGAGTCAGTCATGTATCTATCAAAGTAAACCGATGACGAATCTATAATCTCGAGAATGAAATCAAACATGCTAGCACATCATCGATCTGGGCAGTGTGTCGTATCTGTTTTGCCTAATGTGATATATCGGTTCTTCTAGCTTTCAACTATGTATTGCACGCCATGTATATTTTCTATCCAAATACCTTTACAGAGGTATATTAAAAATTTCAACGCACTGAGTGAGAGAAACTGAAAAAGAAAGAAAGAAGGCAAGAAAAGCGAGAAGAAATTACAATAAAATTTCCACATTTTACAAGAATGAAAGTGCACATCTTATTTTATTGGAAAAATAATCCATCATAAAAAAATTAAAAAATTTATTCTATCGAAATTTGGCACGATGCCAAATAGTATTTCGAAAATTTTATTTATTTTATAAAACATAAATTATTCATTTGATGATGAAGTTTTGAGTAATTTCAATTTTTTATTTCATATCAAATCTCTATAAGAAAACAATTTCTTATTAGAAGCAATTACAGCAATTATAAATTCATACTTTTGACAATCAGATATGCAAACAGAAGCATTTCAAAGTGCAATGAATATGGAAATCACAGCTGATAAGTGTATATGTTGAATATGGAAATGATAGCTGAATTAATTAAACAGGAAAACGGCTTCAAAACAATACCCATGGGAAAAGAATTGATAAATTTTTGTATCAGTGTAAGTAATTGCTGATGTAATTAGCCGGTTTTTTTTCCCAAATAAATAAGAAAAAACTTTCAAGCTGCATGAAATATCATCAGAAACGAAGTAAGAGACTTTCTGATCTTCAAAGGCAATATCCGCGCAAGTCCTGACCATAAAAGCTAATCCATGAGACATTGAATTTTTTCATTTTTGAGTTTTTTGAGAGAAAATTTCGAAGAAAATTTTTATTTCAAAAAATCTCTAAATAGAAAAATCGAAAATGCAAGTCAGATAAATGAAGCATTTTTGTGTTTTTTTTTTTTTTGAATGAAACAATCGAGCAATTGACATCATAATAATCGCATATTGAATAATAGATATTTGCATATTTGTTGAGCTAAATAATCATAATAATTACGTCCGACAAACATCGACCGACAAATGTCTGTCAATCAATAGATAGGTAATTCATGTTCAGTGAGGAAAATGAAACAGCTAGCGTTTGCCGCTGAATATAAGCAAAATAATCGCGTTTTTGTCACATAAGAGAATTCACCTGGTGCACATATTACACCAAAGTGACCACCGATTGACTCTTCAGCGTATTTCATTATTCGCATTTTTGCATCTCTATAATCACCATATAGATTCTGAAATAAGCATCAAATTACGCATTCCATATGAGGGTTCATTTATAGGAAAGCTATATAAACGTTTAATCATTTTTATTTTATTCGTATAAATACTCGGGAAATTGTATGATTTCATTCAAAGCTCCTCTTATCTATGTGAAAGAATTGAGATGCATAGTAGAGGAGTTGCTACGATATGCGCTTTTTGTATATTCCACTTAATTGTCTAAAATTTACCTCATAAATTACCACTAAAGCGCATTCATTCTTCCTTAGATCGATGAATTTCCATGATCAAATTAGCATGAAACTAGAAGCTAATCGACAAAAAATGTATCAAATTTTTTCTACCTCCGAACACCTATAAGTTATTTCAGCATTAACGAATCAGTGTGAAATCTATTGAAGAAGATCAAATAAATTGTAGATGATGCTTATCAAATTTCATTGCTGCAATTTTAGTGGATCCGAAATTGTTGCGAAAATTCGTAAAACTGCTATTTATATTCGTAAATTTTTTGAAGTTTACTCAATAGAAAGGAATTGAAAAAGCTACCGTATAAATTTCGATATCAATCATAGATAGGGTCTCGAAACGATTAAAAATTCAAAGAAATTTTCACGTTTCTGATAGTACGGATACAAGCTTATCGAGTGAATTCGTAAAAATGCTATATTTATATATATATTTTTCGAAAATAATTCCTAGAAAATGTGAATGCTTTTTTGCTATATGCATAATATTATAAAAATTCAAAAATTGATGAGTGCTATATTTAGATGTAAACCTCTTTCATGATCCTTTGAAGTTTATCGCTATTACAACGGCCATCATCGAATATTTCGACCTCCGTTCGAATATGATTTACATCACGTTTAATAAGTTTGCGCGGATAAAGTTCACATATGGAAGCATTACTCGTGAATGAGCATCGTGTTAATGGCCGTTGAAGAAGCTGGCGTCCACAGTTACACGGGAAAATTATTGCACGAATCGAAACTAATAGAAATAATGCAATGGGAAGCGCTATTCCCATCAACGCCATTCTGAAGATATGTTGATCATCAAATTAGCATAACATCAACAATTAATTATGTTCGATTCATCTCTAAAATTACCATAAAATGACATTTAACCATATAAATATTTTTCCGAATATGCAAATATTTGCAAGCTAACACTAACAAATGCTTCTCTACTTACGTATCAACTTAAACCGACTTTCAAAATGAAGGTTGAAATTAATTTTCATATTTATGAGAACGATAATTTGAAGGTTTCATGGAACTGTTTGCAAATTAAGGAATTGGATTATTTCAATGAGAGCCATAGGAAAGGTGGTGAAAAATAATAATCAGTTAAGGCTAATCTAGTAGCTTAATGCAAGATTATTCGCACAGCAAACGGAATATCGCTAGTTCATCGCCATTTCCGGTCAATTGTTTTATTGCCATCAAAGCAAAGAGAGAAATAAATCTGCAGAAGTATCTCTTCAAAAAGAATTGCTGCTTTTATCAAGTTTTCATTACATTAAAATGAATAATGAAGTAATAGTGATAAGAACACATATCGTTAATGATATAAACATGTGTGCGTGATGTGCGTGATAGCGCAAACCCACTGAACATCTATGACCACACATTTGAACGGATAAAGCTGAATATGAATAGAAAAAAAAAACGATAACGCATCGTTTTTAGCTATTCATTTCAACAATCACCATCATAGTCTCAAGTTCAAATTCATAAATTATCTCCAACAATAACATATTAAGTATGCGTACAACATCATTTATTGAATTAAAGTTAATATTTTGAAATATACAACTGCGAACTGAAAAAAAACACCCAACTTTTTATGAAAAAGTTGGAAAATTTGTTGAAAAAAATGCTCTGAAATTTAGGAGTAACTTCAAAATGACGCATTACATCTATCCTATAGGATTCCCACTGCTACGTTCTTTTTTTTTCTGTTTTGCAATATGACAAGAAGAGAATTTTTTTGAAGAAAATTTCTCTATTTTTTATGATACTTCAAAATTGAACGTCTATTTCAGATTCAACGATAGTCGTTACCGAATAAGCGGAAATTCTAAACGAGAAATTTGAAATTTTTAAGGTAAACTTAAGTTACCTCATCAAACTTCAGCTAAGATACCTTGAACGAGAAGGTATTCCACATTCCACATTACAAGGTAAGAAAAGTTTATGGCAATGAAAGTGAGAGGAACTTTTATTCGATTTTTTTAAAATCTCAATTGATGGTATGATCGATTACAGATGCGTATTTCTATTTCAGAATAGAGATCCTATCTGAGAAGAAAAAATATTGTCTTTATTTGAAGCTTCATTCAAGATAATAAAATATATAAGTATTTCTTTAAAAAAAAAACAAAATGAACCTTGCATAGAATGCAACGAAAAAAATGCAAATGCAATATGCAATGTGGTGGAACGAAAAAATGCAATATGGTTGAACGAAGGCGAAACGTTGCAAAGACAATTCCAAAGAGAACAATCACTTTTTAATACGCAAATCCACAAAAAGATCTTCAACGATAGTTCTTCTTTATACGGACAATTGATTTAAATAGGGCAAATTTTGGAAACGAAACGAGAAAGTACAGTGAGAGATGACATATTAAGATTTATTTCTGCGCTGTTGTCGTTTTTGTACTCCGGAGTCGATTGTGATCTGATCGCATTTTGTACAATAACATTCCTTTCTGCGCATTTCTAATTGATCATTTACGCATTTCATCAAGGATAATCTCTTTTTTTCTCTCGAAACGTTAATCACTAAAATCTTATGTCGCTTTTTTTTTCTTTCATTACAATAAAAATGAAAATCTACGAAATTTTTTTAATAATCTACAAACACCTGTCTCGTTTAATACAACTATCAAAGATTCATAAGGACTTCAAAAAAAATCGATTTCTTTAATCGATAGAGAATTGATTTATTCAAATATCTGTATGCCAATAAAATTGCTTGTTCCATAAATTTGGTTAGTTGAATTTTTCCCTTTCCCGCCTGCTAGTATCCTCGACACCTCAATATCCTCATCTTTTGAAATATTTCGCTTAATAGTTAAACCTTCTTTCTTCTAAAATTATTGCATCTTTGATGGGAATATTCGAAAATTTTCGCACAGATTCGTTTTTGCTATCACCAAAATCGTCGCAAATTTTTATGCAATAAGCAACATAGTCATATTTGCTATAGCAAACAGTTATTTTTTTCGAATTATTTTTCGAATTATTTTTCGAATAAAATAATTTTGTTTGCTATAGCAAACAGTTAATTATTTTTCAGCTCGAATGTTTTTTTAAAGGATTAAGTTATAGGTTTTAAAAAAAAATCTATTTTCAAAATCAATTCTTACGATTATGACTTTTTTGCTGAAATTTTTCTACGACAGAATAATTTCGCATAGATATTTTCGTCATCATGAAAATGCAAATACATTGATCGGCTCGAATACTCAGGTATACCGCACCTGTCATCCACCACACCGCTAGCCACCACCATATCTTTAAATTCGTCCAAGAGTGTATATACGCTGATTTTGAAACATTCATTCAATCAATACTTATTATCATTATTCACTATTCAAATATTATAAGAAAAATATTCGATATGTAATACACCATATGATATAAAAGTTTATTTGTTGTTAAAAAAAAAGACGCTTCAAGATAAGAATGAAAAAAAAAAGTTTGCAAAAAGAAAAAAATTCTCCATATTAAATCTTATTATAATTTTTATAAATATCAATTAATTGTATCACTTTTTTTCTTTTCATTTTTTTATTTCTTCCGATTTATACAACTTTTTTTTGGATTCTTTTCTTTTTCTATAATTTAATTATTGAAATTTGAAGAAAAAGAAAAATTCTCAAATGAGTAAAATTTTAGAGCGAATTTTTTTCATTAAATGTTCATCACTTATAAATTTAATATTTCGTTGTTAAGTTTACTATAGAAAAAAAAAAACAACTTGTAATCGAAAAATTCGCAGATTTAATTTTTTTTTAAATTTAAAATTTTTAAATGAATTTTTGCTGAAAGTAAGATTTTAAGGCGATATTACTAATAGTAAAGTGTAATTTTATACTTTACTTTTAACTCATTTATCATTGATATTATATATAATAGTTTAGATGGAATTTTCATTCAATCAATACAAATGCGTTCATCATATTTCCAAATAGAAGAGAAGAATTTTTAGCAAGCTGATCGCCACATAGATGAATCGCAACTATTCATTCATATATCGATAATGAACTGACAACCTCATCACCTTCAACGATTATTGTATCGACACTTGATGGATCACCTCGTATCACATAATTCGTGAAAAAATGCCCATTCACATAGATCTAAAATTTAATTACTATTATTTTTATTGTTGTTGTTGCCGTTATTGACAGCTGTCAATAAAACAATCGAGAATATCAGTAAAATAGTTGTCAAGGTATTTGTTTTAGGGTCGACTATATCAAGGAAGTAGGATCGCAAGATAAGCGATCAACAAAGTGAACCGCATTGATTACAATCAATGACGACATTGTTTTCGAATCAGTTGGAGATTTCAAATAGAAAAAATAGGTGATTGGCTTTGTTTTTTGCAATTGATGATAAAGGTCATATTATTATTTAAAATCCAACTTTATTTGCAGAAAATGCAAAAAACCTCCACACTTTCAGTATTATTGATATGAAACTTGCAACTTTATACCTGTACTTTATTACCATCGGACTGTTAAGAGTTATAGGAATGCTAATTTTTAACGCTACGTTTAATATTGCAATATAAGGCATATTGCAATGTGCCTCACATTGCAATATTGCAATGTGAGGCAAAAATCCTTCGTTGCAATGTTGCAAAGGATGATTTTTGAGCGCATTTTTTGCACATTTAAGAGAATATGATACAAGATATAGATGTCTAAGCGAAATTTGAAGCCCTCTCATCCTTATTTTTTAAAATGTTGCCAATTTATAACGAAATAATGATGAAATATGAGTGCAAAATACAATAATGCCTTGTGGGTTAGATGTTATCAAACGTCGATTTCAACTACAATCGATGATAACTGCGTCGTGTTTTTCAGTAAGAAATTCTATCATCAGTTAGTATCATCGCAGCAATATTTCAATTTTCAATCTTGAAGCGAAAAAAAAATCATAACGAAGTAACTATCGCTAGAATGAGTAGCAGATTAACCGGTTTGAGAATCGCCAAAAGAAGCTTCGGCGAAACTTTCTACGTCAAAGCATTATATGTTTCGTGAATGCTGCTTCGAAAAAAAAAATTAGTTACAGTGATAACAGCACATACATATTGACGAATTGCAACAATTGCAATGCAATGCAAAAAAAAATCATTAATTTATATTGCAATCGATAATTATTGAAAAATTTTAATGACTGAAATAAAATATTAATAAAAAAATATCATTAATTTGTTATGAAAATAATTTCACATACATATAAGTATTTATTAAATTTTAATGAATTTTTTCTTTCGTTAAAAATATTGAAGCATTGAAAAATTCAAACGCATTAATGAACGTTGAACTCACCACTACAACTGAATCGTCGAGAGTGATTTCGACAAGAAATCTCTTCATTCCATCAACAATATCAACGCTTTCATCATCTTCCTGCAGAGATGGGCATCTAATAATGGCATATTTATTTGTTTATTTATTTACTTGTTTATTTATTTGTTTATGCATTTATTTATTTGATCAATCATTTTAAAGTTTATCCGTTCTTGAATGAAGTAAACAAAATTTTAAATTTCCATATTTTACAGCTCTCAAGGTGATCTTAAAAAACGGCACAATATTAAAGAGACTTTGATATGCGCAATTGCCTGAGGCGAAATATATAGATATTACACACTGTAGGTAAATGACGATAGGTTTTCAGTATAGTGTTGTTTGTGTCGGTAGTTAAAATTTTATATTTCATCTCACCTAATATAACGTTTCCATTCTCACTTAAGTTATACCTTCTACTCTCTAATTTCTTCGATATCACGATAATGGAAAAGCAGGTAATCTTTTACGCATTGCGAGTTTCAAAAAGAAACTAGCGACACTATTTTCGATATTTGTCATAATCTCACTGTTCGTTGCTAGAGTACTTTCTTAATTACTATTATCCGTTGTGGATCGTAGATGCAAATTGTCTTCTCCAACAAATCCTATCGAGAAATTTGCATATGAAAAGAGCTAGAAAGCAAGAAATAACTTACATTTTCCAAGTGGCCAAGGCAGACGATAAAATTGAAACGATCGTTCAAAAGGATCTGCAAATCAAAAATGTGTATCTTCATAAACGTTAAAGCTGTCGAATGACTATCAAAGGGAAGAATGTTGGTGGCGGAGGGGGGGGGGTGGAACGGGAGGAGGACCAGAGGGAAATTAGGAAGCGGCTTAAAATAAGCTAAGAATACCCCCTTAGCATTAGCAATATCAGCAGCACATCTTCTTTCAACCGCTTTCTCGACGAATACAAAAGTGTCTGCAATTTTTCTGTGACATCTCTTTACTGGCAATGGAAATGGATAGTGCAACTGCGGGCTAGACTGATAATTGCAATATAATCGTGAAAAGTGGTGGTTGACCACCACCAACTTTGCACTAATAGAGATGCGAATAAATGAATTTTAGCTAAGAGATTTTTCCTGTTTATTTCCATTTTGTGACTTCAATTACCTTTCCTTCCCAACATCTTCTTCCTCCCTCCCCCTTCCTCCGTGCTGTTTTCCCTCTCCTCCTCCACAATCTATGCACGTTACTAGTGTCAGCAAAACTTGCGCGCAGCGAACTGAGAGCTCTTTCGAGAGCATGGACAGCGGATGTTTAGCGCTAACCTTGAACTGTTTTTTCACGCCGATACGACTCCGACCTTCAACGCGAATTTTTTGCGGAAAGCCACGAATCGACTCACGAAGTGGAAATCTCTGGAATTGTTTTTTTTTTCAATGAAGCAATTTAAGCCTATATCATTTATTTAAGGAGAGATTAATGTGAGTGTGCATCATTCACCATAAGGAGAAATTTTGCACAAACAATCGACGTTTTGAGATCTTCACAAAATTACACAATTCTTTACGATTTCGCATCAAGTTGAACCATTTGCTAATCGACTTGAAAAATAAGGATAATGCTCGTTCTGCGGTTCGCTTCTGAAGGCTCCGTGATCATTATTTCATCGCGAGCTCCTATTTGATGAGGTCAATTTTAAAGCTATTTTAAACGTTTAAAACTATAGATAAATGATTTTCTATTTATGAAACTTAATGGTATAATATTTCAACAGTTGTCCATACTTACAATAGCCATAACACTTCTTTTATATCAGTGATATTATATGTTCGCTTCAAAGTTTTCTTTTACTAAATTCGTATAAAACAGTACCGAACGTTTCTGTCAGGCTTCTAGTAATCTCGGTTATTTTAGCTACTCCATCTCGGTTATTTATTTCATTTACTTGTAGTAATCAAGTCTTTCTTCGTATTACAGATTAATTTCTTTATCACTTTTATATTACATCAAGAAAACATCAAAATATATTCAAATATCAATAAATATAACTTACGGGATTTGTGATTGTTCTATGTGGTTTTCCCATTTATCTGAAATGAAAAGCGCATCATTATCAAATAGGCTTTTATTTTTTGAAAAATTCTTACAAATTTATATTTTATTTACAAATTTTTCTTTCTTAATTAATTCAATTCATTTTTCTTTGGCGTAAATTTCTCCTCATAGAAAAACTTATCATCATTAGTTTAAATGAAACTATTATAAGAAAAAGATCGCCGCATATAATAGAAACAAAAAAAAAATCTTCACAGATGTTGACGACTCGTTCGATTATTTTCACCACAAAAAAACTTTCAATTATAATTTTCACTTCTATAGGATAATTCAACAGTATTTATTTCAACATTTTTAATTGAGTGAAAATAGTTAAAATTCAATTTGAAAGCGTAATTATAGTGGGTCCATTGGAAAGGCTGGAAAAATCTTTATCATCATTCGCAATTTTAGCATATTTAATGCGTTATTTAATTACTTCATTTCCTTCGCTCACTTTATTTATCATCTTAAACATCAAATCTAATGCTTACTTATAAATCTTTACTTGATTTATTTATCAATAAAACCGCATATCGAATGCTTCAACTTGATGTGAAATACTGATTACTTTCCAAGAATAATAATATTCATTATCGTATTTCGTTTGAAAACTAAACTGATAAAAAAAGCGCAGACAACTCATCACTCCATATCAATAGAAGTGAGCTTAAGAAACAATTAAAAAAGACAAATTATTCAATATGGGATCGATGAATTTTTGAGCCAATAGTAGAACTAAAGATGGGAGAACCAAATAAACAATCAAATAAAAATGATGGGACGAAATGAACAATGACTATATTTTAGTGGCATACTTTATTCAACCAGAGTTTTCATTAAATGAACAATGAATTAGAGAAAGCAGTAATAATCTTGCAGTAACAACCATAACGGAAGAAGAGTCTTTATTTATCGCTCTTAGGATTTCTTTATTAACTCATTTCCCTATATTTAAATGAAGGAGAGTAGAGACTTAAGCTTGTTACAAATAAAAAACAGAGAGGTAATTGTGCGGTGAGAACGAAACAAAGATGAGCGAACATTTCAGTGAAGCGACGCCTTTTCTGAGAAAGACCGGTTGTGATACTGACCTGGTGCATTTTGTGTGCAACAACTTTGCACGCTGTTTTAAAGTAGAAATATCGTAGAACTTCAGTGCACTTACTCATGCCTCCAGTATTTTCTCCCCATATATTATATATATATATATCATATATATATATATATATATATATATATATATATATATATATATATATATATATATATATATATATATATATATATATATATATATATATATATATATATATATATATATATATATATATATATATATATATATATATATATATATATATATATGTATATATATATATATATATATATATATATATATATATATATATATATATATATATATATATATATATATATATATATATATATATATATATACAACTACTAAAGATTCATCCCGTTTAGCAGGTCTGGCACATTGCAGATTCGATGAATTCACCATGGTGAATTCGACTGATCACCTTGAAAGCTCAAGAATTTTATTAGCCACAGTTACACTTTTATTCATGAAAATCTCGGAAGCTGTAGGACTATAAAGTATTGTAGGCGCATAAGAGCAGCAGTTAAATCGATGATGGCAAAAATCGGAAATGAAAAATATTTTAATAGGTGAGTTCCATCAATATCATCAAGTCATTAGCTAATAAATTGTTATTTGTGATTTATTGCCATCATAGAGTCACTAGTTACTTATTTGTCCAAAAAATGAATCTTCATCATAGATAATAAAACTATTATCACTCCTTTCTTGAAAAAATTCACCTCTCCTTGAAAATTAGCATGAATTCAACCGTAGAATAGAATGAGTTAGTGGTATTCCATTGATGAATTTAAAAAATCTACCATTTTTAATCATTTTTACAACGCATTTAATGCGATGACTTTAATTTAAATCGTGGAAAAATTTTAAATTCTATTCTTGCACTATTGATTCGAGTTCAACGGTTTTAGTTATTTGCAGCAGTTATGAGAAGAATATATATCTAACTTATATATCTAATGCTAACAGTAAAGTGTACAAGAGTATTGTGCACCTCTTTAAGTGTTATTTACCAGTGTCAAAGTCTGAGAGTATATATAACGCTTTTATACCAATCATCTATTGCATGGAATTTTCCTCATTTTTATCTCACTCAATAAATTTTCTTTTTATTATTGGAATATTAAACAAAAAAACATCGAACAATCGAAAGTTTTGCAGAATTAAAAAAAAAGAATATTGCTGAAATGATAATCAAAAATACTTTGAATGAAAATTAGAATAGTCAAGTAAATGATATCCTTATAGATCAGTTATATATAGGATAAAACTGAATTAATCATCGATTCCTATTGCGTGGAATTGTGGAAAAATATACGACGAGTGAACGAGTGAACCACATCAGTGAATAAGTGTATGAATGTGTCAGCGTAAAAAAAATCCTGGACGCTTCGTGAATAGGTCATAATGTTCAATCCCACCAATAGTTAGCCTACTAAAAAGAGATTTGAATATCTTGGTCATTCAGAAGAAATAAATTGCAACAAGCTCCAGAAAGATTCTGGACACCGCTTGTCAGGATATGTTGGGTCAACTCAAATCACACTACATTTCGAGAAGCCGATCACTAAATTAGGTCATTTATGACATTAATTTTGGCAAAAAATGGCACGAATGACGAGTGCAGTGCTCCAACGTAATATACACAATTGACCCCACTGCATCCATGAAAATTCGGTATTGTTGAGTAGGTTTTTATGTGTATTGCAATGCAATAGGTACGTAACGCTTTTTCTTATGTCACTAATTACTCAAGTTGAAATATTTCTTCGAAAATTTGATTCAATTTTTTTCTTTTTTTTTTTATTTCTAAGCATTACGATATCTTTGCCTGTATTAAATTTGCATAAACGCTTAATTTGAATATATGCAATGACGAAAAATTAGTTTTCGCTCATAACATCCTGCAGATATTTTTAATGACCGCCAAAGAATGCGCTGATATTCACAGATGTTCGAAAACTAGACAGTCAAAATTAGCGGCAGAGATTTTCAAAAAAAAAAACGTGGACATATAAAATCAGATTAGAAATAAATATCGGAGGTAAATGATCAAGTAAAAAATTGCACAATCATTACAGAATCGATAATATTTATAATCGT
Source organism: Ascaris suum (assembly GCA_013433145.1). Lineage (NCBI taxonomy): Eukaryota > Metazoa > Nematoda > Chromadorea > Rhabditida > Ascarididae > Ascaris > Ascaris suum. The sequence goes on from CM024181.1 coordinate 1,907,963, forward strand.
TTCACGAAGAAAATATTTTTCTTCAAAAATATCCGAATATCAATTACAATTACTCTTTTTCAAAGTAATTTCATTTCCTTTGTATATTTTTTCAAATTTTCGCAAAAAAATTTACTGTTGAAAGCTATTAAAAATTTTAAAATTATTCGATATTATTTATATTTTAAAATGCATTTGATATTTGCATAAAATAATGCAAATATATTATGCAATTTCAACCGTTCATGAAATAAATTATCTGCGAAAAATCTGAAATATTTGAGCGTTTTTGATGAACTTTTTCGATTGAATTCATCAAATTTTTATTAATTGCTCTTAATGCGTACTCATTTGTCTAATAAACTTCAATATTTAACAAATGTGAACATATTTGAAGAGGAGAAATATCACATTCGAATGACGCCACATAAATCGTTCTTTTTCACCAATGAATCCTTAGAGCGGTCAATAATTCTGTGGAGTTGATGCAATTGCGCAGCTGAAACGTTTCGATGAATGGTCGTTGTTCCTGATTTCACTAAGATATACATATTTAGCATCGATATCGAATAAGAGTGTACTTTTATCTCGATAATCTTTTTCATGATTCTTTCATAATCAATCTCATTGTGCTCCTCTTTCCTCCGCGGTGGGAAAGCAAATTTTTGGGTAGAAGATAATCTAAAAATCCTTGAAAATGACATATTACAACTAAAGCTCAAAGATAAACATTGTACAATATGCTTGAATTTCATTTCTTCTTGAAAGATAAAAAGTTTATAGGAAGGCCGAATTCAAATTCATAAGCGTTTGTTTTGCATTAAATTTCGATAAGAAACCAATATGCTTAGCGTGAAAGCGATTGATAAGAGATTTTTGATTTAATAATAGCGAAAGGCAACACTTATTTTCTGCCTTTCATTTGTGTCATAATTTCATAGAGGTTTTTTTTCGATAAATGGTATAAACTTTACCGGTGAGCAGCCTTTGTTAAGTTGGTTATTTGCATATTCCGATCAATAATAAACTCGCTCGTTGATAGAAATTATCAAGTGATCTTTATTATATTTATATCTTGCTTATCGATAGATTTTAGTTCATGTTGAGCGCTCATATAATACTATAGTGTAGTACGCTGCATTCACGCTATCATGGTTGCACACAAGACGTTTCGACCTCATTGTTGAGGCAACAGACGGCCTTACTATATGCTAGTGATGAGGCTGTTGAAGACTTCATAAACGAGTGGCGTTACTTGTACTTTTAATTGCACTTCTCATTACAGTTACATATGAGTGAATGAAGTAAGAGTATATGTATCTATCGATATCCGCTTTGAAAAAATAATGGCATAAAATGCATGTCATATAATCTGTGATTTTTTTTCAAATTAAAGCACACTTCATATTGACATATTATAATCGAGAGAGTTCATTGAGGATATCTGTGAACTGCCTGTTCTTTATTATATTATATTTATCATGTCTCAATTCCCTCTCTATATTTCCATAAAATATGATGAAATATATTCGAGAAAAATTTTATGTTAGTTCGTTTGCAACCTATAAGTGGCAGTACACTGAAATTCTAAAATTCCCAAGTTTTTTTATCTCTTCATTTATAGATAAATTACCATTGGAACTGAAGATACAATTCACAAATATAGCGTTGTTCGGCGCTATTTCTTTTCATTCTGCAATGTTCCACCAATCAAAGCGGTTTAATGTTCATGAGTTGGTTCGACTGTTAAACGGAAATTGAGTTGTAGATCATCAAAGATGGGAAATTCCATTAAATAGTCGAAGGTTATAACATATCTTTGAAAGTATAATGATCGAACAAGCTTAAGTGATCATATCTTATAGATTACCTTGACGTTCTCATTTCATCGCTTTTGGGAAGTTTGAGCATTTTCTTTTCCAAATTTTACTAGGTTCATTTACTCGTCTCAGTGGCAAACTTTTATCCCATCATGGAAACGTTTACGTGGTAATAATTTACTGCCAGCTGCACCAGAGAAAAAAAATCCCACTTAACGACTTAGCGTCATTGAACTCGCAGCCGGCTGGCCAAAGCTTGGCAATGTTTTTTCGATATTTATGTAAATTTATAAACTGCAACTCGAAGTTGAATGATGAATAACTTTCTTGAAGTGATCATTTGCATATTTTATGCTGAGAACTTATTAATGAAAAGCAACGTTTAATAATGGTGCAATTCAGGTTAATAAAAGGTATGAATCTAAAATTTTCGTATTACTATTACTATTTAAGAGCAATCTTCGCAATAAAAGGTACTTTATGTCCAAGAATCGAAAATAAAAATTAACGGCAAAAGTATTGAAATGCATTGTAAATTATTTATTTTAAAATAATATTCTAAACTTAATGCAAACATATTATATGATTCTTGAAGAACATTCAAACGCCATAATGAACCGAATGGATATCCACATCACCATCCACTTCAAAACGATCCACATTACGCAAATCTTCACGCATTCTAAAACGTCCTCGTTGTTCACCATCAATGACAATCTGAAATGAATGACTCTACCAAATATCGATGAGAATTGATTGCTCAAAAATAAAGAAGCTTAGTTTAGTTTAGCTGTTTGTTGCATATGGGATCTTCTCGCTTCTATATTAAAATACCATCAAGTGGTCAAGCGGTTTTAAGTTTTTACAGAATTAATGAAACATGACCATTAAATGACCGTTGCTAAACTTTATGATCACTTTACTTCCTTTGAAAATGCCTCACTGATTCTTCATCAGTGCTTCACCGCCTCATGTGATGTTTTCCAGATTGAGATCAAAGGTTAGACGCCAACCGTTTGCCAGTTGTACTTCATATTAGCAGTACCCGAGGTACTATTCTTACTGTGATTCATCTACAGTGGTATTGCAATATTTCCTGAATAGTATTCCTTATGCAATCAACATTGTGAGTAAAAAAGTTCTCCCTAGGCGATCTTGTCAAACTACAGCTGCATCACATTTTCCGTTGCCTTGAAGAAGGATTTTGAAGATTCAACATTCATCGAATGTAAGGTTTTCAGGGTTTTACATTTGTTGCAATTTATATGCAAAAAAAGATTTGCAATGCAGTGCACCTAATCATTCAAATACTTCGAATAAAAAAATATTGAAATTGTCCAATTGTTACCTCGACCGATCCATTTATTGAGACGAGATCAAGAGTGAACAGCTTGCCCGCAGTGAATGGAATGGGATCGATATACTCTTCTTGTTGCCATGCGCCACCAATTTCGCAGTTCATCACCACTGTTCCTTGCTGAAATTGAACAGAACACCTCCAAGTATAACTTAGAAATTTCACAAAAGAGGAAAATAAAGTAGCATGAAAGATAATGTTCACATGTAAAAGCTTCATTCAGAAATGTGCAAGTGAAGCAGTGAACTGCTAGAAGATGCTGAAGAAAACTTCAATTCACAGATGGCTGCTCGTTCATAGTAGATGTAGTCAGCCATTCACAAAACCACTGAAACTTATACACTCATTGTGCTGCGATTTTTTTACTATTTTATAACGTATATATATATATATATATATATATATATATATATATATATATATATATATATATATATATATATATATATATATATATATATATATATATATATATATATATATATATATATAATTGAGGATAAATTCACTGAAAAACAAGGAGGTCAATACTGACATTAAAGCGCGGGTTGAAGTGGAAGTAAACATCGTCACCGCGTCGCAGATTTACCTGCAAAAAGAAGCTGTTAAAGCGTGCAATAGGAAGAACTGTTGTTCGTTTAAATGAACATACCGAAGACCTGTTATCATATTTGCTTCTAATATTATACGACATTTCAGTCTTGTAATTTATTGCTCGATACCAATAATGTGAATAAGCAAAATTAAATATGGTGCCCTATTCGTGAACTCTGTGCCAGACTTGATTGATATTCAAATAAAGATTGTTCACCTGAACTGATAGGATTAATGGGACAAAATACACAATGAAGAGCCAAGGAGAATGCATATGATATTCGATTTGTTAGAGAATCGACATGAGAATGGAAAACGAAACGTTCGAACTCATTTTGCAGAAATATTTTCCATCCCACTATCTTAGAGATTTGCATTTCAGAATTGTGAACGCATTCAATGTTTCAATTGAAATGAATAAACGGAAATAGAACGAACCGCAAACTTCGTCGCGTCACGTTTTGGTATTGCGACAATTCGAATCCCATGCCCATCGGATAATCCATGAATACTTGTCGAAAACGGTGAAGACTGAAAAAATTGACAATTTAATCGTCGTTTTAGTTTATTAAGACTTATAAGTTGAAAATTTTTATGATATTTATTTGTGATTGAATTGTGACTGACTCATTTTTTTTTCAAAAAATTCCAAAATCCTGAGAAAAATTCATTTTCTTTTCACCTTCTAGAACACCTTCTAGAAACCTTCTTGAACAAATTATGGCATTCTTTTATTGATTTTTAATATATAGCTAAGGCCAGATCTTCGCCATACGTAAATTTCGGCCTAGCTCCCAGACTGCATACTGTACTGCTTCATCATATACTGGATGTCGGTTATTCAAAGAACGAAAAACACAACGATGAAAACTGTATAAGTGAGTGATTCATTAACTACACAGTATTAGCTACTATTTTATCAGCGTTTGGTGACTGTAAATCTTCGCTGACTTGACAAGGAAAACATTCTCAAAGGTATCGAAGTGCATGGTGAGTAAACCTCTAGCTGCCTGTCTTTGAGTGTGATTCTCGGCCTTCATTTTTACTTCGCACTCATTAAAGTTCGTGCATGCGGGGAAAGATCATAACCTATATCATAACAGGGAACAGTATTTTGCGGTTGCCACCTGCTCAGAATATTTCAAAGCTATTACAAAATTTCTCACTGAAATTTATGTATATGTATAACTTTATACAACTTAAATGTGTCTGTAAATGAATAACAGTCTTGAGTCGTTTTCTTGACGCATAGGTAGTAGCATAAACGAGAAATCACAATCCTAATCACTACCTGTAGATGATTAACGGTTTTTTATATAGTTTCCACACATTTAGTAATATATGTGTTAAAAACAAACCACATTATAGCGTTCTTGATCAAAAGTGACAGGCATCGTTTACTTCAATTTACCTAAAATTGCGACACATACAATGTATCGTTTTTCGTAGGAAACGCTCTATCGAAATATGGCGCTATTTGTTTCAACACATCAAGCTACCAATCGTGTTTCGCTCGATTGATTCCGTTTCTGGAGGCGAGGTTTGAAGGTCTGGATGGAAGTAAATCATCAGCCAGCTTAACTCATTGGTACGATGACCTTGATTTCTATCTATTATGGAGATTTCTATTATAGCAAGATAGAGATATCATGATTTTAATTAGCCTTTGCGCTCACTGCTTTGTTTTCTAGGTCCATCTATTATAGAACATCTTAAGTCCGGATTTCTAGGTCTATTGTCATAGGATGCTCGTGACCGCCAAACCATCGCAATTGTTTCACGGGAGTCGTTATCGATACAGCTTAACTCATAAGGACTGGCTCAATAAGGCGACATTCTTATTACATTTGGATTTGTCCCTTCAAATAAACTACTAAGTAACAGAAAGAATATATATATATATATATATATATATATATATATATATATATATATATATATATATATATATATATATATATATATATATATATATATATATATATATATACAGCAAATAGAATATCTAAACGGTTTTTTCTACTTATTTCCTTTAATAAAAGGTAAACGTTTGGTTCGACTATAGAATGAATTGAGCGGGACAAAGAAGCGTTGCTATGTGAAGAGGAAGCGCAGGTTGTGGAGCTCGTCGCACGCAGAATGGGCGGGTAGCTGGGACAGCTAGCATACAAAAGACGAAGTTTTTCAAGTTTGCGATAAGGCGTTGAGTGATAAGCAAAAACTTTACGATACACGTCACGGAAAATTGTTGAGAGCAGCGCCGTTCATAGAGCAACAATTCACGCACTAAAACAACGTAATGTTGGATTGCACTCCAGATAGGTGTATTCCACAACTTAACGAGCACCAAATTGTGAATGGAATCCAAAGAAACAAGAGGAAATAACAAAAACGCAATGCAATTTTTAAAAAAACCATCAGGTCCGATCGATTGATTGCGTCTTTATGAATGAGTCAAACATTGCACAATTTTATGCAATGTTTGCAAATATCCTACCCTGTTTGCATAGTGAAAGAAATTGCGACGAGTGGGCGTATCGATGCAAATTTACCACGATTCATTATCGATTGATCATTTCCATGTGATGTTTGCTTTCACCCATTTGTCAGCAAACATCGTTAAGTTTCTAAAGTAGATTTAATATTGCGTTTATTTGAACGATGAGTCATATTTTCTGCGTTATAGGTTACTGTGCTTCATTTATTAGGTATCAATGATATATGAAGGAAATTTTTTATTGATAACGATAGTATATATGTACCTTCAAAACGTTCTAAACCTCTCATCACAAAGGGTGATGTTTGTGAATGAGGTATGCAACCTGTTATTTCCGGTTGGTAACGTTCAGGTACAAGCTAATAGTTTATAAGTGCTTTAAGTGGTTTCTAAATTGCATAACAATGTACGCTGAGTAATATGCAAATTACAATAGTTTATATCTTCACCTACAATTTTCACTCAAAAGCAAAGTTGTGAAAAAAATTTCCACGTCCTACCGAAATTCGTGGCAACTTTCATGTAGAAACTGTAAAAAATGATAATTTCAGCAAAGTCTGAGCCCTGAATGTGCTTTTGTTATGGTTATTATAATTGTTATTATATACCTTCGTTATGATTAACGTAATTTCGTTTACCGAATGGTTATTAATAATTATATACCTTCAACAAATGTCCGCCTTTACCACTACAATGATACAGGTGTGCATCACCTGTTTTAGCCAGTGTTACAATTTCAATGTTCCTGAAGACGAATAATTCAGAGTCACTTTAATAGGACCGTAAAATTTAATGCTTTAACAATGGAAAAGTTAGAGGGAGAGGGATGAGAAGATGTCACTCTTGATCGCATTTCTTTAATGCCACGTCGCGCAAAACCGACCAAGAGATTTCCATTCACAAATACCTGCAATTATTTAAAGCTGAGCTTTCAAAAAAACTTCTAAAAATTCACCGGAAGCGTAATATTAAGCTAGCTCAGAAGTTGATTTGAGCCTAGGCCTCCATTTAACAAATCAGATTAAGGCTTTGATTTGAGCCTAGGCCTCCATTTTAACAAATGAGATTAAGGCTAAGTTTTCAAGCTTGCTATAGTGAATTAAATTCAGATTTATTATTCATATTAAATTAAGTTGAAATTCCGTTATATATATGAAAAAATTAAGAATTAGCTAGTTTCCAAATGAGTGAAAATAGCTTTTTTGTTTTCTTTCAAATCTATTTTCAATCAATCTATGAAGTGAAGAAAGCGAGAAAGAAACATAGACTATGCATAAGTGAAGCAATTGAATCACTAAAACAACGATTACTTGTACTTATAGTCGGATAAAAAAGTAATAACCGCAATGATTTAGTATATTTGTTACTAGTAATTAAAGTAATACATTGATTTAAAACTTGTAGTTTAATGTCTTTTAGTATATCCTTTGAAAGAAAAAAAATCTAATTAGAAATTGCTAAACACATAACGATCATTTTACGATTTTATTATTATAGTAATTCAAAAATCGCTTTAAAAATTTCAGAAAAAAACCCATGAAAAAATGACGTCATAAACGAGTGAAATTTTCACAGAAAAAAACAAAAAATGAAATTCAACTTTCAATTACCATAAGAATTGAAAAGAAGAAAGATTATCGTAATCGATCTTCCATTAAGCAATTAAATCGAGTGTGTATGTGTATCGCCTAATTTAAACGGAAAGAAATCAGTGTAACGTTCCTCGTTTTTTTTTTGCCATTCATCATCGATAGTATTGTTAATGATAACTGCTTTCTCCTTGAATATGTTGATTATTGTCGAAGAAAAATTTCATTTCACTAGAGAGGATGTAAAGAATAAAATTATTATGATAGTATAAATGATAAGATTCTTATAAATAAAACTTCAAAAGAACTAACTATACGCCGAAATTTAAATTTCTTTTTTTCGACTCAAAAAAAAAGCATCGTTGCGATTTCTATTGCGGAATGCATAATTCTATTGCGTTAGATAATCTATCGCAGTTCACCTCTCTTGTTTACCTCACTCGCATACTCTCATCACACATCTTCTATTTCCTACATTTGTTTTTCTCACTGATGATATCTTTAGATTTTACCTCAAATTTATTATGTATATAGTTTCATATTGATGATATTTTTGAGTATGAGGCGATTTTCATCGTTTCCAATGGATATAATATAGAAAAAGGCTTTATGGATTAATTAAAAGCATAATTGCGATAATCTTACGTTCGCATAGCGAATTTCTTTTTAAAATTCAAGAAAAAAAATCAAATATCGAAGGGATAAAATCTGAAGACTGCCGAATAAATAAAAAAAAGGTGAAAATTTGCTATACACCGCCAAATTTAATTTTATATACATCTCTTACTTAAATTTAATCGTGGATTGAAATGGAAGATGTATCCATTGTCATGCATCCGATTAACCTGTAAATATAAGTAAATTGTTATGAAATATTTTCGCCTGTAGAAATTAATAAAGAAACGTACGGTTCTAGCGGGTTAATGAGCTCAAAAAAGAAATCCCATCGTGATCCAACACATTTTATCTCAGATAGGCCCAAAAGGCTTTCAACGTGATTATGTAGGTATGGTAATTAATATGGAATGGTTCCATGCAAAATTACCGTTGCTATGAGAATGCTTGAAAGAACAATGGACGCAAAACTTAGAGAGTTCACTGAGAGCACCTTTTCAAAAAGATCGCGGTAGAGGCTTTCCACTTCAGCTCGAAAGCAAACGTCACGATCGAGACTTTTCAGTTAAATTCGGAAGCAAAGTCTTCATCGGATGGGAATTCAAAAGTCAAATCGTCGGTTGCTGAAGGTTTAAACCTGGAAGAAGCCATCTTCCGCTGTAGGGATGCCAATAAGCGTCTCGAAAGGATTTTCCTGGAATATTTGAAATAAGCGAATGAAATGAATTCTTATCTCATCTATCGACTTCCTTCAAATTTATTATCTATAGTTTCCTAAAAATATCTGAGGGGAGGTGATTGAGTTGAGTGGAGAGCCTGATAAGTTATCATTTCCAATAATTCAAAAATGCCTGGTCCAAGCTTTTACCTAGGAGACGCGAAACCGATTTCATTTCAGAGGCGAGACGGTATTTTACTGAACGAGCAAATACAACGGGTCGGTTTTATCCACCAACCAGCTCTGGCAGATTTCCACCATTCAACCAGGGCAAGATGTAGCGTGGAGTCAAGCCTCAGAGAAGAAATAAGATTAAAACCTTATTGTGAAATTGCAATTCATGTCTTTACCATACAAAAACTGCATAGGTTCGAATCTAAGTGTAAACCTCTTGTAATGTGTAACATTGGCCTAACGCTAAAAAAATGACCGGTGACAACTTATTTGCCTATTATACACGCACAACAGGATAGTCTTCACCAATGATAGATCAGTGGACACATATTTAATCGATGACCTCCTCTAGTGGTCGGTTGATGACTACCTGTGTGAATCGCTAGCTTAAATTAAGGGACAGTCGCTGATCACCTGTATGAATCAATGGTGCACACCAAACTAGTCATTTTTTACTTGCTTGAATCGATGGTCTCATGGAAAGTGTCCTGTACATTACCTTCTGCAGCCCCTTGTTTAGAAGCTAGTAAAGATTAATAAGCTTACAACATTGAACACTTCGCGTGAACTCATGAGGCTATCCACTTCTGCAATGGGCAGATCAATTAGTAATGCTTGTTGCAATTTGAAATGTTGGTATATCTATCAAACGCAAAACACTTCGATTGAAACGTCAATGAAGGAAATGAAATGAAATTTTAGCATCGAGTTCGAGTACCAATGGTAAAATTCTTCTCCTATATCAGCGACCCATGGTATTTTCCCTCAGGGTACTTCTAGAAGCTGTATCATAAAAACAAACTTTTAATGGAGTGTCAACTGCTAATTACTTTGCGCATTAAACAACGTACTGGAACACATGCGGCTGTACGTCATGCTCAAGACTGAGAGGAATAGCTACAGAAAATTAACTGTGCAAAGTTTATTTGCAATGTGTCAATTTGCAATGTCAATTAAGTGAATGGCTTTCGCTAATCGAAATCGTCGGTATGGCAACGCGTCGTACAATATGAAAAAATTCACCACACAATGCGATACTGGCTATACCAACACATTCATAAACCTTGAGTAAAATTTAATATCTAATGGAAAGGATTTAATTCAAAAATGAACGTAAATCCCCTTGCCATATAATTTCATCATTAGGTACTTTACTTCATAAAAGTAACCCCTAGGAAAATGACGTATATATAAATATCAGATGTTCGAGAAATTTTTGGCAAAAAATTTCAAAATCAAATGCATTGAAAAAGTAATGCATCTCTTAGAAATAGAATATAATAACCTAATAATATATTACTCTACACTTAGTGTTACTCTATACATTAATTCATGTGCTCTGAATAGAGATTAGATGAATTGATTTGAATTTTCTCAGTAATTTTTGTAATGAATTGGAACAAAAAGGTACAATCTCGATACAATTGTTTGTTTATAAGTGACAAATGCAAAATGAATTATGCACAAATTTATTTATAACAGATACGGTAACATATAGTAATTCAATTCGCCAACATCTAATGTTGCATAAGTTGATTTTTTTTTTTTGCGAAAGTTCGCGAACATTTTTTAAAGCAGATTGATTTTTGTATTTGAGGAAGTGAAATTTCCACAATATGGAGCAGCGTAAATGAAAGAGGAAAAAGACATCCAATGATCACCGCAAAGCTTTAAGAAATATTTCAGAGGACTTTCAATGCTTTATATATTTTTTTGCATAAAATTCTATCATCGAATAGTTAAGTGAACACAATAACCCTACTAGATTCAGGCAATAAGTAAATAAATAAATAAATAAATAAATAAATAAATAAATAAATAAATAAATAAAGCCGCAATCATTGTGGACAACACGTTTAAAGATGAGAAAAGCATTTCAAAAAAGTATTGTCGACATTAGAAAAAAAAAGTATTTCACTAAAGACAGCACTTCAAAAAGTGTACAGTGGATAAAAAATAGGCAGTAAATATTTCAAAAAAAAAATGTTTCATAGAGTATACACATTATCAAACAATTTAAAAAAGAAACAAATATACATTTGCAGATAATCAGAAACGGGTGTGATGTTGAGGGATGGGATCTATAGGAAGAGGGGGGGGGTGGGGTGGGGAGGAGAGAAGGAGAGAGGGGCGAGATAGGCACAGAGAATGGAAAGAAATTCAAGGAGAAAAAAAAAAGAGAAAATAAAATAAAAATGCACTTACATTACGGTTAATAACAACATAATAGATGTGGCAATAAATACTAGTAGTTCATTTTGCTAAAAATTCACTCATTTTCTATACGCTTCATTTTCAACAAAATCCAAATTAATTATTTTTAACGCTCAAAGAGAAAATTCTTAACGATGAACTTGAAACCAGAAGATAAATTCTTCACGAAATTTTAGCTAAATATTTAAATTTGAAAAACAAAACATATATAATTAAAAGAATAATTTTAATTTACAATAGATGCATGCTATGGATAATAAATAAATATACAATAAGTGCATTCATTAATAAAATGGGGAAAACATTCACTAATCTTCCCTCCAATGAAATATACATATTTTTTGCTATCACAAAAGAAAGGAAAGTTAAGAAAAAATTCCACATAACCAAAAAAAAAAGAAATTCAGGTTGTGATATTATGAATATTTACCTATTACCATTTAAAATACTATAAAGTTATTGGCGTACGTACAATAAAAGAAGATTCATGGGAATCGTGTGAATGGTACCACCAAATTCAACTCCACATCGCCGGCTATACTAAGGCGATCGATAAGCACGGCAGAGTCACGCCATTTGAAGGAATAAATAAATTTCTTATTGACAAATATCTGAAATTCGAGAAAAATTGCTATTACATAAACTATTAAGAGTTTCGAATAAAATGAAATGAGGGGAGACAATTGCCTCCCCCTTTCATCACAGTATTAAAAATGCTTTTAATAAAAGTATTTAAGAGGTACTTTCCAGGGATTTCGATCGAAAAAAAAAGAAGCAAATTAAAATTTTCGACAACTTAACTTTATTTTACTGTCTTCATAAATGCAAAAAAAAATGCTTCAGTTTGGCTTAACAGTGACTTATTTTGCATATCGTTGCGACATCTCAAATTTAAACTACTTCATCCTTCAGAATAAAATATTTATGCTTCCGGAATTGCAGTTAATCCAGATGGAAACTATTCAACTCAATTAAGCTAAGAAATTCACTAACCACAGCAGCGTTCACTGTCAATATAAGGTGCATCGAGAAGATTTGAGACCTTTCGAAAGGCATTTCGTAATGGCGTTCTTCGGTTTGCCATTTACCTTGCTTCGTGCTATTCAAAACGATTACTGAACGTTTCTCCTAAACCATCACTTTCTTTTTATTCTCTTCTTAGCAATATTTCTATGCTTGATAACAAACAAATGGTACTAATTATCTAGTAATTTACTAGTAATATGCTAATGAACTGATGAACACTTAGCCTAATTTTAGGTACCACAAACCTTAAAAGATGAAAGTCCGCCTACAGGTCTAAAATTCGCTATCGTTTATGTGAGCTCTCTCCGAAATACTACTAATATAACACAATACTACGAGATACTAAAGAGCTCCTTATGTTGCGCAATAAGAGCAAAACATTAGAATGATTTACGTCAAATTTTCATTCCATTCATTTCTATGGTCACAACTTAGCTCACAAAAATATTGGAAGGAAAATTTTCAGACGATAGGATTAGTGCTCAATTCAATTTCCTTTTTAATGTCTAAGGTAAATTTTTAATTCATTGACACGTTCTAATATTAATTTATAGATAGAGAATATTAAACGATAAATAGTCATTGAAAGAATAATGAAAAAAAGAATGACTAAAAATCAATTTGAATATAAATATTTGAAGAAAAAAAAATGCGTCGTTTTTTTTCAATGATATAGAAAGAATATTTTTATGGGCTATGAATATGAAAAAATTATTTGCTTCGAAATTTAGAGAAGAAATTTCGGATTATATATGGAGAAATTATAACTATAAAATGCGGTGAAAATTTATAAATTTCCAAAGAATTAATAAAAACTCACATCAAAACGAGGATTGAAATGTAAATATATCTCTGATTGATAGCAAATATTTACCTGAAAATATCATTTTGAAGTAACCACGTTAAATCCGCTTATAAAGTTTGAAAGGATTCCAGAGAGACATGACTCAACGTGGCTCGATAAGCGTTCGGTCAATAAGCAGTGCTGGAAGGGATTTTCCCAAAAAAAAACGCAAAGAGATTACGTGAAATTCAATCGATCTAACCATGATCATACGTGCATTAAACCCAATGGACTTCATTGATGAATGGATTGGTCAAAACCTGGTCACAATCTACGACTAGTTGACCACTACACCACAGAAAGTGAAAAGCAAACGGGTTTTTTCTCTCTGAAAACGAAATCAAATTTCGAGGAGATTTCTGCTAACTTTGTAGGCAATAACGATAAAGGAAAATATTACCGCAAATCTTTTCGCTGTCCATTTCAATATTCCATCGATGCGAATACACCTCGGTAGTGTATGTTGACGTAATTCAGTTGCAAATGGTATGTGCTGAAAAGAGGACGACAGGTAATCCAAATGGAAGGTACCATCTCAGTTTGTCATAGTGGTGGATAATAATCTCAAGACTCGTCCTTCTTTACCGCATTACCACTGTATATGGATTGAGTACCCATCTGAGTACCTATCTGGAAACAACTACCATTAATCTATGCTATGAATAATTTACAGCTGGTTATGCAGCTATAAATTATTCATGAATTAGATTAATGGTAGCTGATGTTTCTATTCAGCAACAGAAGTTTCGTCTAACTGGTTTGAAGAGCTGATGCATCTGATGCTAATGTAATAAAATTGTCGCCAACTTCAGCATAATGTTCACTTTTTATTCGTTAATGGCAAGCTCCTATGCAAAAAATTTTCGTTAAATTCTCATCTTCCAGCTAAAGATCCAGACGTTTCTTTATGAAAATAACTAAGCTATAAGGTAATTCTTGATCAGTTAAAGAGATTGCACTTACACGGAGGTTCCTTTCTCCACGCGATTTTATAAATTAGAAAAATATTACCAGGTTCTGATAAGCGCGATATTGCAGTCATTAATGGCAAATATTTTTTGTAAGCATAATATTCGTTTCGATTGATCTTCGCTAGAATAGAACTTTAAAAAACGGATATAATGGAATGGAAATGAAATGGAATGGAATTGAAAAATGAAATGCTAACTGGAGAATGAAATGCAACGGGATTGCTTTCTTGGTAGCACTGTTCTTCATCGATAGATTTATCAGTTTTTGATGATCCATTCTCGTCAACGTTGAAATTAACGTCAGATTGATTGCCCATACTTGAAATGAATTTAATTTGAATAAAATTTCAAAAAGAGATATGTAGAAGAAGTTTTCGAAACGTATATCGAAATCATTTCTGGACTTTTTTCCATTATAGAATTTTAATAACGATCCAGAAAAAAAAAGTGCCTATTTCAGCCTATTTCACAAACTCTAGAGGAGTTCGAATTTTGCATTGAGATAAAAATACGCTTTAATTGGCTTTATTTTATTAAATAGATATTTTCAATTATCGTAAAGGGGAATTTACACGATATTTGATTGAGAAAAAATTTGCATTACGTAGAAAGACGATGTTTGAAAAATATTCCCCTATTTCATTTTCATTGATTTCAGGTTTGTTTGTGTTTCCTCTTAAATTTCAACCGTTATATTTTTCTAAAGCAATATATTTAATTAATGATAGTTAATGCATATATTACATGTTGAAAATAAAATTCAACTAAAGAATTCCGTGTGTCACGCTTAAATATAAACGCAAATAATTCAACAAAAAAAAAAATCTAGAAACAAAAAGCTAAAGCTTAAAAAGCGATTATGAAACTACAGATATTCGTATGAACCTAATTAAGTTACGTTTAAAACATTCCAAGAAAACAGTGCCACTAAAGAACAAAGGTATTAGCCAGCCGAATGCAGTTGAATTGCTCTTTGAATCATAATGCAAAGAAAGCGATAAATCGATATCGAACGACAACGCTATGTGCACGTCATAGAAACGACTGCGGTTCGTTTACATCAGTTATCGTGTTTAGAATGTCTATATATTCTATTTGGATGATTAAGACGTCGAAAATTACATGGGGTCGAAGATGACAAATTTTTCAGTAAAGTAAACAGACGGAAGTTCACTTTTCATCGAATGACAAAGCAAAATTCCAAATTCTATGAATTTTGCAGTGGTATTATTACCTGAAAACATTTTTTAAAAAACGGCTATACCATATTATCAGCAAATAAAAAGATGAAATAAAGAGAAACGAGAGGATTTTTGAGGAAAATCCACTTCCTTAGCTACCTGTACTATTTTCCATTAAACGAATCAATAAGATATTGAAAGATGCCACTGCAATACTAACAATAAAGAAGAAAGAGAGCAACAAGTCGAAGAAGCATTCAGCGATAGGCGAATCATCACATTTGAAGATATTTGTGAAAATCTGCTCGCCAACCTTGTCTGTCACTTTTGTGTAACTCCTTATCTCTGAGATTTTCAACCGACCAGTTGCTGTCTTCATTGTTCTTCAAAGTAACTTCTCATCGCAACAATGTTAGTGAAAAACACATCGGCATCGTTATCCTGAATGTAAGGGAAGTCCACTGAACATTGCAAACCCTGAGGCATGAGGTTATGTCACTGTGTATAGCTTGAGGTGTCCGTACTACCACCCTCCTAGCCCTTCTATTACAATTTTCCCCTCTAGCTAGAAAAAACGAGGTCAACGCTCATGCGTTGACCTCGGTCTTGAAGGGCGTATCCACAAACCCTACTAATAGTGTTGACATCATCCACAAACATATTTTTGCATTTTCTTCAAAAGCGCAATGCATTATTTTACTATCTGGTATGGTTATAAACCATAGTAGATAGCAAAAACCTTTACTATATTATCAACCGTTGTTTAAAACACATAAGCAATAGTTCAAATTTTATAAGAACGATGGTTTCTCTGTTTTCAGAAATGAGCCAAAAAACGTTACGACACGTACAAATGTCTAGACATCTATTTATTTCATTCTGATGCAATAAAATTTAGACTTTGTTGATAGTACATTCAACCTATTATTCATAAGTTGCTGTGGTCTACTTGGGATGAAGTTTATTCATATTGTAATATGTGTATCATTATTCCGTTCTTCAGTACCGATAGATCCTGAGCCAAATATCTATGCTGAATTTATGCGCTTGAAGAGAAGCTTCTAATTGTATGACTGCAGTAACACAGATCTCAAGTTAGCTTAGGTTACGGACCGTATGACTGCCTCTTTATTTCCACCGTGATGTCAATCTGTTCTCGTGACGTAGAGCAAGCATCCTTACTGCGAGCGCAGTTATATTGATGTCATTCCACCGCTAGTATGCTCGACCGTCCAGCATAGTCGGATGATGATTTGTAATTTGTAGCACTACTTCTGTGAGTGCAATGCACTGATCCCATAAGAAGATATTACACTGGAGTTTATATGGATATCAGTATATAGGTGTATATAGTTGAATGCGATTGACAGTCACTCTCTGTAGATTGAAGGCTTTAGTCAACAGCGACAGAGCTGCCAAATGGATCTTTATGCTACCCACAATTCCTTCAAACTTCATCTCTGACCTTCTGCATATCACTCCAATGGATGATATTTAGTTGGTTTTCTTTCGATAAAGGAAGGGAAGGGCTCAGGAGTTTAAATGTTGAGAAGACAGCGGTGATTGCTCCACTCCTCATGTTAAATTTGGTGGTGATAAATGTGAAACAGAAGATTTGGCTTTATGCTGTTGAGGTGTGAATAAGTTTGTGAAAAAGATGTACTGTAAATAATGCAAGAAAATTAGCAACGAGTAATCCTTGCCAATAAGTTACTATTGGCATGAATCACTCGTTGCTATTTGCCTATTTTAGTTGGCTGTAACATATAGCTGTAGTTGGCTGGCTTAGATTCAAACATTTACCCGGCAAAGCTGGAGGATTTGCTCCCATTTACAGAAGGAATTTTCATTGGCATTCAAGCAATGATTTTTCGTTCTATCTTATATTTGAATTCGTTTAGAGTGAAAAGTTTTGGAATATTTCTTTTTCTTTTTCAAATCGACTTCCCTCAGCAACATCAAAAGAAAATGTGGAAGAAGGAGGACGCATTTTCCCGAGAGTGTCGGAGACGGCTAGTGACGGCAATCGAAAATTTTATTGCAAAGGCATTCAATAATGTACACTTGACGTTCGACATATTAATGGCTTTCGGAGACCACAGAAATGACTTGAGGGAATCATGTTTGTAGAATTGTATCGGGAAGACCAAAGTGCGATGAATCGAAAATGCCGACATGATATCTGTTACCTATATCTGATATGATATCGATTAGTAGTTATGATGGCTGAGGACTGCTCATATCTAGAGATGTGGAACTCATATCTGCCATACTAATTGAAGCTTAAATGTCGGCGATATGGGAATGATACAAAATCTTTTTCATGACACGCTATTCAAAAGCCCCACTATATGATGCCGCAACTATGAATGCATACTTTTGCAATTTTCTGTAAGTTTATTACATATAGAGAGCAACTTGAATTAAAAAGAGTTTATTTCATTCGACATGCACGAATATAGAGAGCGATGAATGCAATAATGCGTATAACGAGCGTCATAACCACAAGGGCGATAATATCCGGGTATAGATGTGAGGTGTTGAAACTCAACGAGTCTATTACATCTGCACCCGTTTGCAAACAGGCTGTATCGTTCGTGCAACCTGAAAATAAGGTAGCTGAAAGTACTGGAGAGCACTGTATAAGAAGCTGGAGCTCATCCACGAAAGACAAAATGCCATTTCATCTGTTTTTGTCGTTACTCTATCTCTTATATTGAATCGTTTTATAGCGAAATGGTACAACAGCAAAATAGGTGGGAATGACCTTCGGTCAGCGAAGCAAGAACGAAAAATCGTGGTTATATAAAAATTCCTTTTAGTTTCATGGTCTGAATATTAAGCAACTCTCACATTACTGTTAAATACTGTACGGTCTTTCGAAGTGTTTAGAATACGAGTGAGCATGAACACAACTTCAAAAAAATTACCTGCTAATATCGGTCAGAGCCAAACCTATATGGAGACCTCAAGCTGTCGTTGTATGAACTTGAACCTCCTCAGACGGAGGTATCGTCTCATGAGCTCAGAGAAAGATAGAAACTTTTTGAGGAGGAGGAAATCATCATATCAGTTCTGCGGTTGTAGAAGCAGTCTTAGCGCTTTCTGTTATTTACCCGTGGAAGATAGGCGAAACCTAGGCCTTATTTAACCGTGATATTGTCATACAGATCATTCTTTTAAGCTATCATTGAAAAGGAACTAAGAACAGTCTATCGTAATTACATATCGTTTTAAAATCATTAACCGGGAATATAGTCAACATGAGTCCACTCGTTGATAATCAATGACTCATAGGCGTATCTGCAACAATAAAATCACAATGCAAAAAAAAAGTCGACTTATATAGTCTATGACGTTATGAATGAGACTCCTTGATGAAAAGAAATGTCTGAATTACAATATTAAGGAAACCATGCACAATACTAAAACTACACTTATTATTTATTAAATTTTCTAATGCGATTTTTTTTTCGAAATTATTAAAAATTTTTTTATATAATACAACAAAAATCTTTGCCATAAAAGAGGATTTTAGTAAAGAAATTAGAATTATATAAGATTGAGATTTTTGTAATATTTATGCATAAGAAAAATAGCATTGCATATTATTATGTATTATTATAATCTATATGTTTTTACAGAAATTTTTATTGCAATCTCTAACGAATTTTTCATATATTAATACTAAGAAATATTGAATATTCATAGAGGGTAAGATATGTTTTTGAATATTCGATAAATAAACAAACCGAAAATATGAGAGAGATCGTAAATAAATGAAATAAATAGGCAGTGTATTTTGATTAATAAAAAATCCTGCAAATGCCATTGCTGGCATAACAAATGCTGGCATAATATTCACTGCAATACTTAGATCTTTGAATATACACGACATAGCATAACCTGAAAAATATTTTTACTTATTTCTACTTTGAAGAGACATTCAAAATCTACTGTTGTTTCACTATTCATAAACAACAAACTGTTGAATGAGTACCAATAAGATCACATTTAATAAAAGACGTGATTTTTGGATATGCTCATATTTGAGTTTTTAGATATTGATGTGAGCCTGTGGGAGGGGGAGGGGAGGGGGGGGTGCAACTTGATTACCATTGGAGTGATATGCGTGATCTGAAACGAAATAAGAATAATTAAATTCAAAATTGCATTCATAGTAATGAATTAGAAGCAAACAACCACATGTAGATAATGGACAGGTAAAAAGGTGGGAAATGATGAGACTAGGCTATGCATCTAATGAGAACGGGAAAATGAATGAGGAGATTAACGGAAAGAAATTGATGATTGAAAATTATAGTGTAATACGGGAAAAGAACACTAGAAATTATGCGGCGTTAAAAATTGTGAAAATGAATTGACTGTCGAAAATTGTATTTCATATCTTTGCTTGATTATTTTTTCTCATCTTTAACGATTTACTCGGCCAATATGAATCGAAAATTTTTGTGGCAATGATGTGCCTTAATTCATGTGACATAGGCAATTTAATAAATCGCTCGTTATACCACTTCCCTCCTGTTTTTATGTTCCTTTCCCTCTCCTCGACCCCGCCTCTACCTCTCAAAAAAATTTTATGAGAGAGAAATTTAGGGCAACAGAGAGGAGGACACATCGATAAATGCACTAACCAATTGAGATTGCTGTGTTTGTTAGGAGAACGTTTATCAAACAACATAACCCAAATGCGCCAATATCAGGGGCAAGTCCTGGAAATATATTTTACTAGAATTAGAGTGCTGACTGACATATACGATGAAGAATTAATAGCTAGCATCGGCAATTGTTGAACTGCTGCCTGATTGTAGAGAAGAAACGAAGCGAGCCCAAGCGCAGTTTTACTCAAACAATTGGCTAGCTTAACGCTTGTTTGGTAAAAACCACCAATATCACTGAGTGAACACGCACCATGGCTAACGGGTTTGAATTACGCAACTACAGAAATAGAGGAACAGCGAAATATTATGGGTTAGGGAAGAATAGATATCAACGAAGTCGATCTATGCAAAATTGAGTTGCAGCACGGTCGTTCATCACAACAAAAATATTATGCATTTAGTGGATCATTCAATAATCACCGAAAAAATTTCAATTAAAAAAATTTTTTTCAAACAAGTAAATTTACTTACCGGCCATCCAATAAAGGATCGAGGTGAAAATTAGCGGTAAGACAACATATTGAGGAGTCTGAAAATATGAGAAATACATTATTTTTTTTTTAAACTGTTAATAATATTTTTCAAAAACATCTCTATTGATTGCCAGAAAGACGGTTTCTCCATTATTTGAATTTCGTTAAATTTATATCTGTGAAAAAATTTATTTCGGAACAGTTACACTTTCTGGGCTTTGAGGTTACAGTTGAGATTTTGAGATTTCAATAGTTCTATTTACAGTTCTTTCCAAATCGGGTAGAAATTTGAAAATATATTCCAAAAAAAAACTATAGCTGCAATATCACTTTTTGAGAGTAACTAAAGAAGATAGATAAAAGAATTTTTGGAATTTTCAAATAATAGCCTCTGCGATATTCTTGGCGATGAAATATGCATCACTACGATAAAGTCCATCAGCGTGCTCTCGTAAGAAAATCGGCAATTCGGCACAAAACACCTATAATAGATTTTTTTTTTCAAATTTGAAAAAAATTTCGCAATAATTTTTTAATTTCATGCTTGCATTACTTTATGTATCTATGTTATTAAATATTCTCAATAATGCGAGAAAAATTTTCACTTTTTAGAAAATTGCTAATTGCATTCTGCTGTTAAATTCATTTCTAACTGGCAATAAAGCGGAAAATATGCGGCAAAAATAAGAACAGTCGGAAAAATCACAAATGAAACATATGCAAATCTAAATTTAATGCAAAATTTTAATCTGTAGTTGAGAACCTAGGAGATGAAATACTTATATATGAGGAATAGATGGTCTAAACAAAAAGAAATATGATTGCGACTTGACAATTTGAAAAGTGAATTCTGTAGTGAAAAAATTGTTTCCGTTTAGATTATTTAGGAAGGAAAGAAAAACTCGTAAAGAAATAAAATAGCCGACCTCGACAACAACAATTTGAAATAGATAATTCATATTGCATACAAGTGTGAATAGTACACCATTTATATTCATTATTGTTTTTTGTGTAATTGGTGTTTGCAAATAAACGAGACCCGTGATTACACCAATTATCTGGAAATCAAATATTCTCATAAACTAATGAAGTTAACAGCTGAACGCCGTATTCCATAATAAGCTAATATTTCATGCGGAAAGCTCTATGGATTGTGCAAAAGAATAAATAAATAAACTAGTGAATAAATAAATAAATAAGTAAATAAATAAATAAATAAATAAATAAATAAATAGATAAATATCGAGATAAAAGAGTAAACAAATGAACAGATAGAGAAATTTGTAAACAAACAAAGAGATGAACCGAAAATTAATAAGTGGTCAGAAGAGGACGGAAAAGCTACAAAAACGACAAAAGATGCCCAAAGATGCTGATACCAATAGATGGAAAAACATACCAGCATCAGCATCAAAGATTGGCTACGCGTGCTGGATATAATTTCTTAATTACAAAGCGCCACCTCAGAACGAATAAAGATAGTCAGCAATACTCCGGTGACCTTCTACGCATGCAAGCGAAAATATTAGGCTGAATAAAGAATAAAATATAAGCTATAATATAATATGTTGATTATGCAGGAGTATTTACGCCAAAGTTACAGCTTGTAATAGCACCATAATAGGCAGGTGAAGCCTTTGAACGATTATAACTAGAGAACAACAACTTCATAAAATGGTGCTGAGGACAACTTTTGAGCAATCCATATAATAACCAACGATTGTTTGGAAGAGTCGAACCCTTAGCAAGACTGGATCTCTAATCGTCGTCAAAAATGATCGCCAGATGAGAATCCGCATCTGTGTCAACCAACTGGAAAAAAAAGTGAATGAATCCTACGAATATGCGGCAAAACATTTGTTAAAACATACAGCTTTGACGCTATTCCTGAACTATTACACTACAAAAAAGTGAATAGTTCAATGACAATCTGAAGTAAATATTTTCATGGAAATTCCAAACATGAATAGGCGCTTCCTCTTCCAGCATATTATTAAAGTGCGATTTTCAGTTCGTGCTCATTTTCGTTCGATAAATCCCTCTCGTTTAATTAAGTTATTAGCACAATTTCGAAGTTGAGGTTATAATAAAAATATTCGAGCATGGTTTGCCAGAAAATTTGATTCGTTTCGTAAGTGCTAATGGGATATTGTAATATTAGACGCTTTTGTACTAAAATTAATATCTAATGGAAAATCAGCTTTTCTGAGGCGAAATAATATGTAAGCCCATCATTTAAAGCCTAGTTTCCTTCTCTTCTCAATAGGCCCGTTTTAATCACATAGGTCTCCAGTTATGATCTATATGAAACTCGGAGAAAGCGCATACCTGCTTTTTAGTTTGTACTGTATTTCTTTTCGAAATTTTTGGCCGTGATGTTGAAAATTGATTTCGTCTTGTGATTGAGTTGTCGAATTGAGATCACGTTTTGCTTCTTCCAGAAGTTTTTTACCTCTATCGGAATTCGCATAGCAATCGCAAATCTGCTGCAAAGGTTATAGATGCAAATTTCTAAGGATACTTGAGGTTTTGCTGAACCTATTTGTGAAGAAACAACTATCGATTTCAATAAACTTTTTATACTTTATCTTTTAAAAGTATTTAAAAGTATATCTGTATTTTATATTTCAATATCTGAATCTATTTCAATTTTGTATTTCAATCTTTATAAGCATAAATCTTTTTATTTGAATCTTTTCTATTATCATATAAAAGTTTATTTTTTTTTTCGCCTTTTATGATTGCTTAAAGAGAATGATGCATACGTTGATTAAGTGGATAGATTTTCGCCGATCCTTATCACATTCTATGCCGAGAGTCTTCATGAAATGATCAGCGGGATTATAGTTTCGAGGTAGTGGATATCCAATACTGCAAAATGATCACAAAATAAATAACACATAATCGTTCGTTAATTATAAATAATATTTACAAAATTCTCTCTTAATCCATTCAAATATTTAGCGAGTGATTATTTTTTAGGATCGTAAAATATCAATTTCAAGAATATGAATTTATGTTCCATTATTTTTATAGAAATATTATATAGCGGTAAATATTGTATGCAGTATTAAAATATTGTGTATTACTTTTGAAGTTATATAAAAATCATGGCAAACTGCAATTACTAATCACTTTATGTAGACGACGCAAAGGAGCTAATTTTTTTTTAATATCCATTTATTTGCTGCCAATATAAAACAGTAATATTTATGCAACCACGAGAAATTAAAACAAATGATTGCACGAAACAATCGATTTGATCTGATTTGATCTGATCTGATCTTAGCTGATCTGTTGAATTGATGAGATCACATCAAGTTTATGAATAATTTTGAAAAAATTTCCACTGTTGAGAATTTTTACGCAGAAATTAGCAAAATAAATAACAAAACTCTTCAGCAAATTTATGTACCTATTCCACATTTCGATTGCTTCTGATGGACGACCGTTGAATGCCACTCGTCCTTGCGCCATTAAGTGAATCCTATTATATAGTTACCATTAGTGGTACCACATGTACATCAAAGCAAAATTGATGAAGAACGCTAGGAGGAGGATCGATTGCGAAGGCTATTTGAGATAAATTTGTTAGCCGAACAAAGGAAAAAATAAATTTCAGGACTTATTGATTGCAAAATAATCTCGTTTTTTTTTTCTTTATCAATGATATTCAACGTGATGTTTCTGAAATATTTAATTAAAAAATTATGTAAAGCATTTTTTTTACTTGCTAATATTTCTTGCATTTGCAGGGGCTTATGATAGTTATGCAAATCTCATATAGCGTTGAAGGGGAAATGGAAATTTCGATTTTCGTATATAAATTGCAGCAAAGGTATAAAGAAAATAAGAAAAAAATTTTAATGAATACCTATCAAACATAGCAAAAACTTGACTCGACGGTTGATGAACGGTCACAACGATAGTCATTCCTTTTCGATGAGCAAGCCTCTTCAACACCTAAAATTCATGTTTTGAAGTCATTTTTTTGGATGCATCATAAATTTTGTACAATGTGCCAAGCAAGGATAAGAATCAAGAGGATAAATGAAAGAGAAAGTGTGAGAAAAAAAAAGAGAAGAAAAAGAAAAGAGAGAGGAAGAATATTATGAAGCAGATTTCAATCAAGAGAAAAACCTTCACATACGAAAATAACATTAATGGATTTCTGCATTTACTGATTACATGATCTATTCATTGAGCTAAGAATATATAACTCCTCAACAATTATGTAAATGAGAAGCGCATGTAACCGAATCCAGGAAAGATAATGCAAAAATCCGTCAACGTATACTTATATATACCCGGAAATAGACTCATATACGTACATACGCACATGAAGAAAATGAAGACCGGAAGAATATGATTTAGAAATAAGCGCTAATAAAAGAAATATTTGGTATACTGTCCATCGCTTACAATAATGTGACTACCTTCGAAGTGTTGTTTAAATGCCTCCACACTAAAGGTCGTGGCAGTTTGAACAAGAGATTGCGTTGCAGATTTATATTATTCTTATCAAAAATAAGGTTTTCCTAAGTTTTTTAATGCAGTAAAGGATTGCTAGCTTGGACCCATCTGTCCTGGTCCCGATTGTTGAAGCAAACGTGAAGAGATCGGCCAATTTAAATATTAAGATGGAAGTAAATAATTTCTTTAAGATTGCACGAGATTAAATTTTATGCAATGGATTCGCAAATACATAATTTTTCGAGGTAAGAGAGGTCAATCCGATTGTATATTAGTTTCGTCGTGAAGTTGTCTCTCCATATGCTCACTTAGTCTAAGATGGATTTTGCATTCAATTATTGTGATCACGAGTAACCAGTAGAGTATAAATAAGAATTCATATATTTTAGCTTAGAGAAAGCGAGAGATAAGTTTAATTAATATCGTCAACCTAAGACGTTTTATTTAGAAATTCGGACATTCGGACAAATCAGTTAGAAATTTGGACAAATCTTTGTCAAATTTCGACCAAATTTCGGCAATATTTACCATGAGTTAGAAATTTCAGTTTCGAATCTTCTAATGAACAAAAATCTCTCATCTCAGGAATTTATGGTAAACTCTTCATTTTGGATTCAAAAAGTGTTGTCTTATTAGCAGATAGCAATAAATGTCTCGGAATAGAGGAAGATAAATGCATCTGATTAGCTTAATTTAATAACTTGTAACAAATCGACTTAAAGGCCATCATCGACGGGGGCAGTTAGAGGAGGATAAGGCGAACATTGCGAACATTTGCCTCTCATCGGCGAAAATGTTAATTAGTGTTACCACGGTAGAAATGGACAAATATATACCGCAATAAAAACCAAAGCAGCGCTACCGTCTCACTCTTGGAGAGCATCAGTGTTCACTCATCATCTATTAGAAACGGCACTAAAGAGATAACAGAGATTTCATTAGAGAATTCTTGAAGAAGCGCTGCGATATACATTAGGCGCTTTAAGCTTTTAGTGAAAATCGTCTGCTGAAAATTATAACCACATATAATATGTGGGCATATGATGGGCTCATTTATGGTTTCAACGTTATACGGAGAAATTCAAATTGAAATGCAATGCGAAATAGTTGTTTAATTTGAGATAGTTATTGCACAATTCTTCATCTCATAATCTTTGCTCATCGACTAAATTGACTTACTTGAACAACCTGTTGAGCGAGAAATGAATCAACGCCTGATGTTGGTTCATCGCAGAATAGTAATGGGGGGCTTGTTAAAATCTAAAAAACAATTACCAATATCATTTCAATTTCTTACAAAAATAGAAATGATATCTCACTATTATAGATCACATCCTTTGAAATGAAGAAAAAAAAAAGCGACTATGCAACCATAGTGTCTGAGAAGAATAGTGGCAAATTAAGCGTGCAATAATTCTGAATAGTTGTTCGAAAATTCTTGAAAAGAATTAAGTTTGAATTCCACTAAAAATCAGATAAGCAAAAAATAGAAAATTTCTTCGGTAATTTTTAATCTTTTTGATTATTATTAAATTGCGCTTCATTTTTTTTTGTCATCAACCTTTTATTGCATTTTCCTCATAATTTACATGCAAATAAAAGCGTTTTAAAAAAATTATCCATGCGGGCAATTAATAAATTGTTGCAAAATCAATAAATGATATATTCCAAAAAGAAAATTGCAAAAAATTTTCAAACCTCACAAGCGAATGCAAGTCTTTTGCGTTCACCTCCCGAAATACCACGTAATCGACCAATCTGACCGACATAGGAATTTGCACAGTCGCAGAGGCCCAACTGAAAAAAAAAATCGATTGCGAAAATTGAACAAGGAATAATATATACTGTTTTAATGTGTCAAAACCTATTTCAGCTACAATCTATTGCTTGATGTAAATTACAAAGTTTCTTTGAAAGGATTTCAACTCCTTTAAAGATGGTATATTGTTCATAATTTTTTCTCCATTTTATAATCAACGATTTGGCAAACGTTTTATTTTGTGAAAATATACACTAAATTTCAAATTTTTTTCGAATTTTTTTAAATTTCAAAATTTTTTTTCAAATTTTTAGCACTAAGTTTCAAACGTTCATAATTTCAAATGATTTGATAATTGCATAAAAATTACTGAATATATGATAAAATCAACAATAAAAATCAATTACATCACGAATTATGTCATCGACTCGTTTTCGTTTCTCGTTTGATGAATAATTGCGACCCATTCGTAACGCAGCCTAGAATTACATGGCACAATCTCATTTCTTACATTTAAATAAGTCAAAGCGAATGTTTGTAATGGATTGATTATGCTAAATGAGTTTCTTTGATAAATAATTTGTATTTTGTGTAGAACAACTGCACATTTACAAAATGTCTTATGTATGATCTGGTTGTTTCAATCTATATTTTCTGCAGTTAAAGATATGAATTTTGCCAGATAAAGCGTACACTAAAGAATAACCTTTTATATCTGCATGCAAGTTTATTTATCAGCTGGAAAGTTCCTATAGCTATTTGATTGGTTGGAAAATTTGCATACATTTTACAAGTAATTACCTACTCATCTTTCAACATTCTACTCGTAAGAAATAGATAATTTTTAAAAAATTTGCAAGAGTGGTCGGAGCATTTGAAATATGAAGAGACTATAGAATGCATCTTATTACATGTTCACAATTCGTGAACGCTTTGGCTTTGATCAGTGGAATTGCGAACGCACATAGCGCGCCGTTTCATCGATAGGAGCATGAAAATATTCCCAAATAATATCGTAGATTTTTCTATTTTATCGGATTTTTTCAATTCCATTTTTAATGCTCATCGAATGTTCATGTTAATAATACTATAGCATTCATTTGTTAAAAACCTTTATTACTGAAATAAGGCGGAAAAAAAACCTTCCAAAATTTAGCGAAAGCCATGATGAAAATTTTGAAAAAATTAGTTCCTCAACGAAAATACAATCATTGAAAGATCGCTATATTTTTTTTTGCACCCGATATTTGGGCATACTCCTCAATACAAAGTATAAGTTTTTTTAAACATATCAATTGTTAAAAAGTATATGCATGCAATGAGGTGATAATGATTCGATATTGCACGTTACCATCTATCTTTATCGGGACTGCCCACTCTGAGTTAATGCAAAACGTGGTCGCAATGACGCTGTTGACACTTAAAAACAAAGAACATTTTTTTGCTGGTCAGGTTTCAGGTATTTCAGAATTTCTGTAGCCTCCAGCCAAAAAATGAGTGCCTTTGATTTAGTGCGTTACATTTCTAGGCTAACATAATTATAAAAATTTGCTTCTTGCAGAACATTTAAAAAGCGCTTAATAAAATTATCGACAGCATTAAATATAATTACTAACATAAAAAGTGAGATGTTCTTTGACGGTCATTGAACTAACGAAGAGATCATCTTGCTGTACATATGCACAAATGTGATGCATATCTGATCCGGATAGCTGTTGTCCATTAATGTGAACTACACCGTCGACTTCTAGATCGGTAAGATTACGTTGCGTTAACACATTCAACAACGTCGTCTTGCCTGAACCACTGCAAAATTCCGCGCATAAATGAGGAATATGTGGAATGAGGAAAAAGGCAATGAAATTTTTGCTCGGCTTAAATGGGACACATATTTTCGGAATATTGATGTTTTTTTAGCTTGTAAATATTGCTTTTTATGCGATTTTGCAAATCTGCATTTTGCAATCAGCAAAAAAGCTTTTTGTTAACGAGTTTCTATGCACATTTATGCCGGTGTCTGTATGTGTCTGTCTCTTTGTCTGTATGTATGTCTGTGGCAATTTCAACTTATGCAACACTGAAATCATAATCATGTGATCCCGCTGCTGTGATCTATGCTATGGTGCAGATGATCCCTCATATTTTTCAAACTGATACATAAATTTTTTCAGCAAATGTAAATATATTAAGGCGAGAAGAAAATTTG
Source organism: Ascaris suum (assembly GCA_013433145.1). Lineage (NCBI taxonomy): Eukaryota > Metazoa > Nematoda > Chromadorea > Rhabditida > Ascarididae > Ascaris > Ascaris suum. Next base: position 1,937,135 of record CM024181.1, read on the forward strand.
CTCGCATACGTTTCAGATTTTTGAATGCATTTGAAAATTTTTACGCGCCTCAATTTGTAAGAAATTCACTCTTCTTTTCTTCAAAATTTACATATTTTCTGGCAGAATTTTTCCATACACTGTGATTTTTTCACTCATTTTCTTATTTCGACGTCTCGAAAAAAGAAATTATATAAAAGTATGTGAACGTGATTAGGAAGAAGGTGATTTTTTTGAAGGTAAATGCTGTAAACAAGTAACCATGTGGAAAAAGGTTTTCTATGCATGCAAGCTTGCCTGAAATTCTTTCAATACAAATGTTCATTGTTTTCATTAAAAATTAATGAGATGAAATGAAAAGACAATCGATAATATGCGTGGATAATATGAATCCTCAACAGATACCTTGATCCGAGAATTGCAAGCACTTCACTCGGCTCTGCGCTTCCAAAAACTGCAATTCATTCAGCAGTAATAATCTTTCAACTTTGATGAAATGATCTTGCTTGCACACACCATCTATTCGATACGCTCTTTTAAGAGCACATCTCTTAGATCTATTGCAATATATATATATATATATATATATATATATATATATATATATATATATATATATATATATATATATATTATATATATATATATATATATATATATATATATATATATATATATATATATATATATATATATATATATATATATATATATATCCTTTTCTTTCTATTGTACTGACCAACAAATTAATAGTCTACTGCAACGGCAAAGCTTATAATATCCATATATTTGATGTATAACGTTACTTACTACATTAAGCCTTTTTTTGAATATGGTCATACAAAATATTGAATAATCGATGTAGTTTGTAACATTATAACGTAGGCAAATACGATAGTTTTCTAGGTATCTGGATATGCTTATAGCTGCACTGTCCGATGTTTTCATTTTCTAATGGTTTAATAATTTGTTAGAATATGAACATAATCAAGAACAATATTATTATTGCCTAAGAATATCGAAACATTTTTTCTTATTTACTTTCAAGAATCCCTACATTTAAGCGATATTAGCACATCATAAATGCCTATTATGATTAATTAAATAGATAATTCTAATAGTTACGTTGAGATAAAATTACTATTTACCATCTTTTAGTATGAGATTTCGTCTTGTCGTTGATGATTTATCGATTCGTGGAAGTTTTTTCATTTGTTGTATACAACGTCCTATTAGACTTCTACTATGCTTATTACGTTCAATCACCTATAAATGTTTATTGTTAGTTGATTTGTTTTAATTCGTGGCAAATTTACCGCTCATTTAGAATATCTTATTGAGTAATGTCGAAAAATTTAGACGATTTTTCGTTGCGATAGGGAAGAAATTTCTTTTTTTTTTGGAACGCCATCATATAAAATTGAAAATTTTCTCGTTAATAAATTGTGAGTGTTGATTTTCATTTGTGAAAGAGAGATCGTTTTAATTAGAGGAATTTCTTGACGAAAGAGGTTTTCTATGATTCATAAATAGTTCTTTAGAGAAACCGTTGATTGGCGTCAATAAATTTTATTTTATTTAAAAATTTTGTAAACAATAATAAATTTCAAAAACATTTCTTCAATTTCTAGAGAAGTAGAAATGAATCTTGACTAAATAAAAATTGAATTAGTAAGCAAAAAATTTTATGAAAATTTGAATTGCTAATTAAAACTTCGATCAAGTTGGAATCGACCATATTGATGCATAAATTTTGCATAAAGTCAGCAAAAGAAAAAGAGAGTACTCACTTTGACGTTAACGTTGAACCAAGATAGATGAGTGGGCGGCACGATAGTTGTATTCGAAATCTGCATAATTACACTTTATATAACATATTATTCGTTGAAAATTGTCAAAAATTTTACTTCTTCAATCGCTATATCTGCTAACTTTTGTTTGGTTGCATCGAAAACAATTCAATTAATTATTTATTGCATTTTTGCATATCGTATTGCATTTTTATGCAATATATGCAAAATAAGTTTTTTTATTTTTTATTTTGGTACAGTTTATATTATGCAATATGCAAAAGATAGGCAAAAACAATGTGCAAAATAATTCAATATATGCAAAACAATATACTAGTTTGCACAATTACTTGCTTATATTTTGTTTAGAATTCATTGGCTCAGCATGAATTTGTAAAAACAGATCTGTTCTATGTAATAATTAGTAACAACAAATCGTATTATTTACAACAGCACTATTTTATTTGCTATTTGATCCGTCATCATCAGATTACACTGCAAGGATTTATATTATTTAGAGCACCTGTATGCGATCATTGATATAGCACTAAGTCATGAATGCAAACTGCAAAGTTGATAACCTGAAGAAGAGAAGAGGTTGATAAACTGAAGGCTTAGAAAATATACAGATTGATAATCAATATATTTTCTAAGCCTAATTACTCAATAAATATTCGTTTTCTAGCCTATAATCTTCTCACTTGTTTAATAATAATACGAATACATTCGATAATCAAATTAATTATAGATTTTATAGGAGAGAAGATGAAAACCAACTGCACGCTTGAATAGTCGTTCATCGTCCCAGAATGGAACACACTGTTTTCGACTCCTTCCAATAAGACTACTCTCTTTTGAGCCAACTGGTATTGGTTCCATTGCTAAATCGTCCACATCAAGCGTCACATGTTCACCGCTGATTAAATTGATCGTCTCATCGAAAGGCATCTGCAAAAAAATTTTTTATGCAATTGCAAAAATTTATTCAATAATTCAACGAAATGCCAAATTTTTTTTCGGATGGTTAAGCCCTCATCTAATGCTTATTCAATGAGAGATGCTATCGCTATTATGTAACTTTGTGGAATATAAGTTGAATAAAGTATTGTATAGTTATGTGTTGAATGCATTGAGTTGATGCATTTAGCGAATTCATTGAACTTATTGCATTAAGCTTTCAATAACAACAAAAAACTATTGAAATAGTTAAAAAGCCTGTTAAAAAAATTAAAGGAGCCCTAATATCGCTGAAATTTTATTGAATATGCAAATTTCTTCAGCGAAATGGCGAAGTGAACAAATTTGTTGTATAATAAATTCATTTTGTAAATAACGGCTGAACAGCAAACTCACCAGTATATAGGGGAGGGAGATGGGGGGGGGGGGGGGGGGACGCACACATAACGTAATTAACGTATAGGAAATTTTGGCCAATAATGGCCGCTCATTTAGACTCGAAAAAAAAACGCCCATTACTATTTAAAAAAGTTTTTTTTGGCAACAACTGAAAGCAGTTCTTCATATCTCAATACTGAATTCTTTAAAAAAACCGTAAACGTTTAATGATGAAAATGTTTAATTTGCACGAAATAATATTTCGAGTTATTTTGAAACATCATTCTCAGATATGTTTATTATTCGATAATTTAAGGCAATATTGAGAGCATTTTTTGAAGCATTTTTTAAATTAGCGAATAGAGAGCGTTATTCATAAGTTCGGCATTTGTAAGATCGTCATTTAATCTGATTATATTGCATTCATTATTGCAATAAAAATTGCAAATTCAAAAAACAATGATTATAAAAAATTCTTGCAATAAATATTCGTATAATTTTATAAATTTTTATCATTCGTTCTTTTTTTTCAATCATTTTCGCACATATTTATTTTTTTTAAAAAACACTAAAAATTGTTCACAAATAACGAACACATAGTCTATACGTAAAGACTGACATAAGTGTGAACGAAGAAATGCAATACTGACATGTTATGTTTATCTTATCAAAAACATTATCGTGCAAGATAGTGCGCCAATAACGTTGTAACATTCTTGAATTGAGTACATCATTAATGATCAATATGGCGCTATAATATTAAATATCATTTGCAATTTGCTATGCCTTTTGCAAATTGCTTTTGCAATATAACTTTGCAATATGATCACGTCATGATGACAAGTACTTGCATTAGAAATCATCAGCTTCCTTCATAAATACGTATTTAGAGAAAACATAATAAGAGATCTCTTCAAACGAAATTCAACTACCTGAAAGAGATGATTAGACCATGCCTAGCAATAATCTCTAAGATGAATGACATGTTACCTATCTTTTTATTACTTTATTAACATTGCCATGCATATACTTTTAGCCTGAAGGAAATTTCCTGTCTTACCTCTTCAATTGGACGCTATGAGATTCACAATCAATGTTACGGGGAGACATCCCAACGAAAAGGTGACAATTTTTTAAGCGCTATCGAAAGAATTTCAAAGCGCGTTTTTGGAAAAAACAAAAACATCAACCTTTATGTTGTTATTGCAAGCATGATAGTATGTGATAGTATTGTAAGAGAAGCAATTTTTTTTTGAATGAAGGAAAAACGATTGAAGAGCTGAATGAACGGAGGAAATATGATGAGATGTTTTTATTTTGCAGCAAATGCAAAATGAAACAATTCCTTATTTATATTTCAATAATGGAATATCGAATTTAAAACGAGTATAGAAGAGTTCAAAAATATTTATTTAACGATTTGAAAATTATCTCAAAATATTAGCAAATCTAATCATTAATTCATTCAAATTATTTCTACATTTCGAATGGATTTTCTTTGTATACATATTTATATAAGGTTTTTCTTTTTCTTGTTAGTGTATCTTGTAAATTATTGCCACTCACACCAGTACGACTGTTGCATTTTTTACCCCGAGGGTTGATTGATAAGCGGATCTCAGATGATGGATGGTTCAAATTTATACCGGTGGACTGGCTTAATGATAAGATAAAAGGTGAGCGACACCTGATCGCAGAAATGGGAAAATTGCGGGGTAATCAATACCGGTCAAACTTGACAAAATGTTTTGCACTTGTCGCGTGAACAACCCCAACCTTTGAAATTCGATGGGTCGAAAATGTCTTATCTGCTCGTCATCTGTGAGCTGCTCGGGCAAATGCATGCATCAAGAGTCTTAAAATTCAACTGAATAAAAAATCTGTTTAGAGCATTCTTCCCAAACTGAGCGGGTTATTCAATCCTGATTCATTTCTTTCACTCGTTTAAACAGCCTGGAGCGAAAAGAGGAGGGGAACGGGGGGAGGGGGGAAGAGGGTAATAATGAATCAGTATCACTAAAGCTGTGATCGAACTTGCTGCCTATCACTCAGCTCCCCTTTTTCTCTCTCTCTTATTCTTTCTCCTTAAGAAGATGGACTCAGGTTTTTTGCATTTGCGATATGCGGTTTAATGGAATTTCACTTATACTTAAATTATTCATATGCTCATATGTTTAATATTTAAATGATTTAATCAAAATTTCTTCTTTTATTTAACGAATGAATAAGGAAGCAAGATAACTAGAATAATGATAAACGCTGATTTGTGATTTGTTTTCCTGGAATATGCGTAATGTTTCTTAATAATGCAGAAATATTTACACGATGCTTATATGCTATGATCGAAGAAAAAAAACATTTATTCTACATTCACGATCGCTCTCATAATTGAAAATTTTGATAAATATGCCTAATTAAAAAATTCTTTTAAGCACTATAATATTTGTTTTTTTTAACATGAAATTTGCATATTCATAACGTTAGCTTAATGAAGTTGATACATTTGAATTGATATTTTTCATCTTTACCTTAATTTACCTTATTTTCTTCGCTATTTTTTTTTGAAATTCTTTACGTTATCAAGGTGAGAAAAATGCACTCATTTTAAAATTATCTGTTGTATTCGCATTTAGTTTGTTGCAATTGAATTGCTTGACATTAGTTTTATGTATACACAGGAAGCAATTCAATGATGTTTTTTTTTTGGTACAATGTTGCTCTTACTTCGAACAGTAATGAATATTATAAATTCTGACTATTATACGTTTCACTTTTCTTTGACGTCAACAACAATTTTCGTTTTCTTCTCAGTGCCCTTGGCATTTAGATTTTTGACTCGTCAGATTGAATGACAATATGCATCACTTCCTCACAGATTTCGCCTAAAAAGCAGGAGAAATGGTGGAGGATGCGGGAGGAGATGGAACTATGCAACCTATGCAAACACTTCCTGCTTCTTTTACAACTTTCACGTGAATTACCGAATTCTTTAATCCCTTTGCATCATTTTTCAACACTTCTTCGCACTTCTAAGGGTCTTCAGCAATATTTAATAAAGGTTCTGCAAGCGTGGCCCCTCTATCCCTCCCTACCTCTCCGTCTCCTTCTTCCCGTCCTTTCCTCTCTCTCCTTCTCCCTCCTATTTACTCCCCCTCCTCGTACCCCCTCTTCCTCCCTCTCTCCTCCATTTCTCGCCTTCTTTCCTCTTCTCCATTGCCTGTCAAATTTCTTGCTCTCAAACACTTTTATGCAAAATTCATGATGATCTTCGAATATGTTAACCGTTAAACTGAACTGGAATTCAGTGATCTTTTCCTATCATCTAACAGCGAATAAAAAATATTCATTCAATAACTTCAATCTCTTCAAGAGTTTCTCGTAACGTGGGATTTTTTTTTTTGCGTATTAGGTTGCTGAATAAATTCCCATAAAATTCCTACAAATCGTTTAAAAAAATGAATATTTGAAAATTTACGCCTTTGAGAAAAATTTAAGAAATGCGTTCAAGCAAAAAAAAAAACTTTTTTTTGAGAATCTCTCTTCTCCTTCATAGGTTTGATTTCTCTCTTCCGCTCATGCGATACTCGCATAACTGATTTTAAAAAATTCTTCGACGCTCTCTATAAGTTATGCACAACGGATCCTGCTACGATAGCGGTCGGTGACTTCGTCATAAGTTTTCCTGATGAAGCATCTTCATTAGAACAAGGTATCAATGAAATCTATAGCCGCTCTCTAGGCTTTGTGCATAATGTTTTTGAGGTATATGTACACTAAGAAAAAGACCAGTCAAACTAGGCCACTTCTGTCATACCTTCAACACTTGGCCACAAGAAGACATTTGTTCAGGTCATCTAACGATATTTTACAGAATTCATTACGTACACTGTACTAGAAATAATGCGAGATGTATGGTAGGAACGCTAAAGCGTCTTACAAATAAATCAACAATAAATGAAGTCGCACTATATTAGTACGCTTCTTAGAAAGATCACCGTAAACTTTTGCCTATTATTAGCTAACTAAAATTAAAATACTTTGAAACATTTTTTTTTCATGCGTTTTTATCGAAGATATTTTGATGGATTTTCCTCTAGATTACAATAAATAATTGGGTTTTATTGATGTTAGTGTTGGCTCAATTTTCAATGCTACTCATAAATTCAGCCACATAGTTTCAGCATTCGTTTCGTTTCTCATCATCATTTCCGAAACATATCGCAGAAACAGATCGTTTCATATGCCCTTCCTATATTCATTGTTCTGTTCATATCTTCACTTTTTCTTGAAAGTTTACTTTCGGTCTCGTCTGTTGAGGAAACCATTTGCTACTTCAGCAAATATTATCAGTCGATTTCGAAGACCTCTTCCATATAGAAGGTCGCCGAGATAGTCGTCAAATATGCGTTAATAGGCCGTTTTATGTGAAACCACCTTCTAAATCATCCATTGAACGCCTTTATCTTTAGTCGATCCACGATGCCTCTTCAAACAATATTTTCTCATGTTAAGAAGTGATGTTCTTTCTAGCACAGATGGTTTTCCACATTTTGTTGCTATAATCGACACTGAAATCCACTGAAGGTTGCAGTATTCCATTGTTGCTGAAAAATTGTTCGTCAAATGTAAACCTTCTTCCTATTTTGCAGCATATATACGTGGAGCATTATCATAAAGCCTCTATCACCTAGTGCCAACCGTTTGGGATCGCTGCTTTTCCTTTGCGCACTCCTTTTGTGGTTTCTGATATCAGATTGTCAGATAATATCGTCCATACTTCTTTCCACAAAGATTACCGCAAAGATTATTAGAGCCGAATTACACTACTCGATTAGAAATCTTTAACTTGAAATCAGTACAATATCGTTTGCGCATCTATTCCTTCAAACTTTAAATTGCAGTTGAGCCGTTTCGATCCACACAATGCCATCTACTTGTACCGTATTGAATTTACCTGTAAATTTACGCTATGGAAATTTTGCTGTTGCTCGCAATTTTTATTTGATAAGTTGAAATGAATTGAGATAAAACTTTTTACGACATTTAAACGTTCATTTCTAAGTTTTCAAAAGTCTTTATGCTCAAATCTCTAGTTATTAAATCAACAATTCAATTGTAGTGATTAGATTAAATTAACGTCAACCGCTTTTCTCTGTAACTAATATTAAGAGATATTTTAAATTATTTTACCGATAATTGTCGTCGAAAATTGGAACCCTCAACATCAGCAGACTTTTTCTTCTCAGCAATCCTTGTGAGTTATCGTCTCAACAACTATAGACCCGTTTATTTTTTTGACTTAGAGCAATTTCTCCAGCCTTTTAATACCAATTCTCTACGTTAATTTTTATTTCATTAATTTTTGTAACAACGAGATTTTTATATACGCATTAATTCATTAAATAAGGCTTATTTTTTGCAGTGCTAGGGCCTTCCTTCTATGATTTTATGTTAGTTCAATGTAGGGTTTACACTGAGTTTTTTTACATTGAGTTTTATTACTTCTTTTTTTTTCGGAATTGTAACGTTTTATTAATGAGTGAATAAAAATATATTGTTTATTTTTCGTTCAGGTGAATACCTTCGCCCTCTGAACGATACAACAATGATATTCTTGTCAATATTGGTACTTTCCAATGATGCGATAACGACAGTATTCGCTCTAAGTGCAAATACACTCGTTATTTTTTTATGTTTTAAAGTGAACATGTCAGAAATTATCAAATCTCGAGCATTTATTGCAGTGCGTGCAACTGCTGATTTAGCTATGGCTATCATCTTCACTATACTTCAGTTGGTATGTCATAAATTTGCAGTACATTTCGCTATTCAACGGTCAGAGAGTTTACTTAATAAACCACTTGTAACAAATAACCGAGATTTGTAGTCTACCAAATACCAACTGAGTTTGCACAAATTTCTGAGCCAGTAATAGGGGAACTCTTTCAAAGCTATATATATATATATATATATATATATATATATATATATATATATATATATATATATATATATATATATATATATATATATATATATATATATATATATATATATATATATATATATATATATATATATATGGTACCTGTCCGTGAGTACGATAATCTTGTTTCGTATATTCTCAAATACTGTTCAGGGTCTGACGGTGGATCGATCGCGCTTAACGGTGCTCATTTACGGTCCGGCTACACGATATCCAATTTGCATGATACAGTGTCTTTGTGCACTATTGCTTTTTCTCTTCAATCTCGACCTCGTCTCTTTACCTCTGGCCGTTATATATCGCTACAGTGTGATTTGCAGGTATGTATTTGGTAAAATGTCATCAGTAATAGCTCTCTGAAGGAATTATCAAAATGACTGAGGAAAATGCCTACAAAAATAGGAAATGAGCTACATTCATTTTGCACATATACAGTCAATGATTGTGAAACGTTTCATTTCATTTATATAAAATCTTCTACAATGAGGGAATCGAATAAAGGAGAGTTTGGGGGTGGGGGGAGGGATTGGCAGGAGGGGTGGCAAAATAGACCCCTCAGTGGAAACTTTTTTAAGGAGCCCTACACATTAAATACGTATACGATAAATGAGCATTGTAATTGCACTAATTATTCTTCTTAAATGCTAAAATATGAGATATTGAAGGCGAGGACGAATTCAACTGCTATTCACACATCGAAATTTACCACTGATGATAGTTGGATTTGTGGTGGTTGCAGCATCGTTCGCAGGAATGATGCAATTTTTCTTCACCTATGCCCTCGATTCGGATGTCACCTATACTCCTTTGCAATTTATGGGTACACCTATCGAGGTGCAATTAAAAGATATTGTAAGTAAACAGCGTTGATATCCTCTAACTGAAATACATTCTTGAAAAACGATAAACTTCTGGCTTATCATTACAATAATGAAATCAAAGTAGGCGTTTCTATTTGTAGTATAAAATTAAATCTTCGAAACAAATATCTCGTAAATTTTTAGCGATATTTATCTGAAATTTCGAAAGGAAGAATATTTATCAAAAAAAAAGAAAAAAAAAGAAATTGGCAATCAAGACATGAATATGCATAAATCATCAGAATCACAACGTATGGAACATGGAAATCTTTTTTTTTTATTGAATTTTTTTATTACTCGTTGAAAAACTCGTTTTGCAATTACGTTTATTACTCGTTTTGCAATCATATATTTTAATTGTAAGGGTTTCATACCGGCTACAATCTACTGCAGTTTTCTATGTATAACTACGACTATCTCATATTGTTTAATGATCTATTCGGCTCGAAAGATATTTGTAGAGTTGCGTTCAACGATATTAAGCCCACAAACACGAAAATTGCAACGCGAAATGACCATTTGCATGCTGCTTCAGGTAAGCATCGTTAGCCTATATCATTAAAATCGATGTAGCTTGTTTAAATAAACAAGGCGCAAATATACAATGCAAAACAATTGTTATGACAAATGTTGACCACCAGCGAACAATAGTAGTAATAGTAATAGAGGTAGTAATAATAATAACAGTGTAAGCATAATAATAACAATAACAGTGGTATTATTATACTTTTATTATTAATAATATTATTATATTATTATTATTATTATTATTATTATTATTATTATTATTATTATTATTATTATTAGTATTATTATTATTATTATATTATTATTATTATTATTGGTATGATTATTATTATTATTATTATTATTATTATTATTATTATTATTATTATTATTATTATTATTATTATTATTATTATTATTATTATTATTATTATTATTATATTATTATTATTATTATTATTATTATTATTATTAATATTATATTATTATTAATTATTATTATTATATTATTATTATTATTATTATTATATTATTATTATTATTATTATTATTATTATTATTATTATTATATTATTATTATTATATTATTATTATTATTATATTATTATTATTATTATTATTATTATTATTATTATTATTATTATTATTATTATTATTATTATTATTATTATTATTATTATTTTATTATTATTATTATTATTATTATTTATTATTATTATTATTATTTTATTTTATTATTATTATTATTATTATTATTATTATTATTATTTATTATTGTTATTTGTTATTATTATTTTTTCTTATTGCTATTTATTATTTATTACTAATGTAATCTATTCCGTAGCTACAGATGTGTGCAATTAGCGTCGCGGTCAACAAGAACTCCTGAACAAGTGGGAAAGCTTGCCAGAGGAGGCGATATGAGTTGCATAACTTAGCAACAATTCGATCAAATTTGAAATACTCCAGAAATTGTGGAATGCTCGGTTTTAGTTATTTTTCAGTGCCCATGACTCTTTTTGAAGCCTATGCATCATTTTGAATATATATAGACGGCTTATGAAACTATTGATGTAGTTTTGAAATACACCGTTTATGGCATATGTCACCTGGCCGCATTTTAATCGTTGTTTTGTGGAGTCTCTCATGAGATACCCAAAAGATTTGAATGATTTTAATTTTAGGCGCTTCTTCCTCTCATTTTTTCCACTTTACCGATGTTTGCATTTATCACACTATTGATTGCACCAGCGCAAATTAATTTCTTTGGTACGACAATATTGGCACTTTTGAATTGGCAACCATGTGTATATCCGCTGATTGCGCTTATATCGATACGACCTTTTCGACAACAGTTGACCAAGCTATGGACGCGAAAAACCGTTCTCGTTGTACCGCTTATACATAGCACTATATTCACTACAAAAGATGCTCATATTTCATCAATGAATAAATAATTCCGCTCTTCTTATTACAATCTTTGAATCATCGACATAAATACCCGCAAAAACGTGCTCCGCTTACGGTCGAGTCACCTGTTCGCACCTTAAATCATCCAACACTTCGAGTTGCCGAGATTAGTCTTGAGGAAGAACGTTTCACATATGTTGTCATTTTAATTTCCCTTTTAATTTTGCACTATATATAGGGATAAAATCGACGACGTTTTATTATAAATACTTTAGACATAAGTTATATCGGTGCATTCAGACCTAATAGCATATGAGCTTACCTTTGTAAAACAAATTTGTTTGCGACATAATGGAAGATAAATTAACATTCAACTTTAATAACACTGTATTTATTATAATTTGTGCTCATAAACGTCCATAAGCGAAAATTTGATCAATTAATCATAATTTCAATTCAATGTTAATTACATATCAACGCTTTATCACCTGGTAAAAATCTCACCTGTTTCTCAGCTTCGTCACCTGTTTCATATGATAGTTTGAATAAAATATTAGTAAACATTCCTAAAATAGAATCATTTGGGTGGAACAAGTCGATGAAACAAGCTACGCCTGCCGAAAATATCCGAAGGTGAATAAATGACGAGAAGCTGTGTGAGAACTGAACAAATAAAATTGACATATCGTTTTGGTGAATATAATTATTACATTTTTTTTAAAGTGAGTCTTCATTAAATTGTATACTATACACTGAGCATTTATCATTAATATTGATAGAATCGCTTGAAAGTGTGACCGAAAAGCAATAACAAACATGTATCACTAGAAATAACAAAGAAGAATGGACAAGTTGGAAGGGTGGGGGGGGGGGGGGGGGGGAAGAGAAAGAGGAGCGGTGCTGGATGATTCAAGCAGTCGATTAAAGTGTTGAAAATTGCATTTCGTTGTTAGTTTATTTGTTTTGGCATTAATTGGCCATATCTTACGCTGGCCATATCTATCGTTGGCCATATCTCTATTAGTTGTCGGCTGTAATCGATTCAGATCAGCTGAGAAATATGACAAAGATTTAGAATATAGCGCCTCATTCGAATAACTTAATAAACGCAATGATTATATAAACATGTAAATAGACATATTTTCTATACGATACAATAGTCAATTATGGTAGAATTCAACTCTTGCAAATATATTTCAACAGTTCCCCTCCCCCCCCCCTAATTTCTATATGCATTTATAAAAATTTCAGGATGCCACTATTATTAGCTCTATAGTGTAGATTACTACTTCTTCATATCGATATTACTTTAACTTTCCAATGAAAAATTACATCGAAAATTATATTAACATATTCAAAAAAATTCTCTTCAAATATTCTACCATGAAAACAATTATAGAAACATCTCAGAACATCATTTGCGCTTTAGCATTCCGCTTACCAGATCAATTCCTCTCAATTATATTAGTCTTATATTTTAAAGTGTCTTCAGATGTCTTTGAAGAAAGTAGGTTTTCAAATTTTCTAGCTTGAAATTGAATGGTTCTGGAGTTGAAAATGTCGGAGCGGCCGATAAACATACATATGTGCTCATAGACATTGCGTCATCGTGATGCAATTTATGAAACAAATTAGCGAAAATATGCTCAAAAATTTTTTTTGAATTGAAAAAAATGGATTTTTGAAATTCAAAAAATGCAAAATTTTTTCCTTTATTAACAATGTTTCAATCACTTTTTATGGAACAAAAAATACTCATCAAAAATTTTGAAATAGGTAAATTTTTCGCAAGTTAGATCATTTCCTCGCCTTCAAAGTTTGTTCCCATTTGAAGGGAAAAATCTTTCAAGTGATTTTCCCGTTTCAAGGAAACCGATGCCCACATCGACTTCGAGAAGTGATAAACTAGAGCATTGCTAAGAAAAAAAGAGCCATAGGTAATTTTGCTGCAAACGATCAAATTAAGCTTGAGTTCCCTATAATGCAATGATTCGTTGTTGAATGTTTTTGACCTAGTAATGTAATTCTGTTAGAACTAATGGTTATGAGCTTTATAAAAAGTGTTAAGGGTGGAGCGTTTTTGGACACTGTCTGACAGCCTGATATCGGAAACCAAACGAGGGGACTATATATGAGAACAACATTCTAAATGTGTTGTCACTAGGTGATACAGGCTTTTCGATGATGCTCAACACTTATTTGCTATAAAATATTTTGCAATTGACGACATTTTTTAAAGCAACGGTTGAGCAGCAACAAGATCAGGAAAACCATTTGTCCTAGAAAGAACCTCACTTCATGGCTTCTGAAAATGTTTTGTTGGAAGTTGCTATGTACTGTATGACGTCTTTTGTGAGAAGCATTTAACTGCCATAATTCCATCCAGTTGACGAATTTCGATGTCCTAAGTAGGATCATACAATGGAGAGGAAATTTCAAGTGCATCACCAAAGAGCCTAGTACCATCTATTACCTTGGATGTTATCAGAAACGTTGTTTTCGTATACGACGAACGAAGTAAAACCCAGGGTAGTTCTTTGTGAAATAACACTAGGCATTGAATGTGGAGTGATGTAGCTATCATTAATTTCTACGGAAAACTTTATTCATATAAAAATGCTCTGACGCATGTTAGCATTGAGTCGGTGACATCTACTCAGAGCTGCTTGAAAATTCGCATGCATTTTGTCTTGATTGCGAGTTCATTTTGTATCGATCGAATCGCAGAAAATCGTATCTTTTTCATAGCCTTTTTCGAGACGATACGGTCAATTGTGCTTTGAACTGAATACCCCGTTTACTTTTTACTCCTCATTTGTGCAATTTTTGATTAAACGAGTCAGTGATGACAACGAAATTTATGATACCTTTAAAGGTGAAGTATTATAATGAAGTTATTTATTGATAAGAAAATTTTTTAACGAGAGTTATGTGAAAAATATTTTATTAAGTGTATCTTCGATGCAAAAAAAAGGTACCAGAATTAATGAATGATTTTCAACTCTCATTTAAACGAAATAAATTACACTGTTATTGAAAAAGGTTATTCGAGAATCGATCACCATCTTAATATTAATAGTCAAATAATCGGCAATAAATAATAAATTTTGTTGATATGTGGAAAAGAATGTGATTTTCATGGGAAATATTTGTGCAGTTTTATTTATCGTTATAGTTTACGATATTATTAGCGTATTCACCTCTCATTCGCTCTTAACTATGATTTCAGATTTTTCCTTTTGACTACACGACTTTTGAAGTATATCGTTTCCTTATTTATAAAATCACTAAAAAGATATATGCTGGTGGAAAGAAATATTTTCTATTGTTTTATCTCTTATATCGCTGAATGAATTTATGATAGCAAGTAAAAATTGCAAAAGCGCTCAGTGAAGATCGCAATAATATACGATGTGCTTCTATTAAATATAACTGAATTATTATTAAGTAAGTGTTATATTAAGTGCTGCATTGTTAATAAGTATTAGACAATACTAGTTCTAGGCTTTTATTTATTGATTTTTTTTCTTGCCCTAGCTTTGTCATTAAGCAATATTCAGGTGATTAAGTATTGATAGGTGTCTGTATTAAACAATAAATATTAAGTATTCTAAGAACAATACAGGCGCAGGGGAGTGCTGATAAGAATATCAAGTATTGATAGAGGTGTCTGCATATGAGTTAATATCGCTGGCAACACTATTTTTTTACTGATGTATAGTTGTATACAGATATTTTTTGGTATAGAGTTGAAAGTATAGGATGAGTTTTAAATTTTAAAAATGAGTATATAATTGCCGAAATTAACATATAGTTATTAACAAATTATCACTGATACGAAGATGAGCTAATCAGCAGATTGCTTGAAGAGGACGACACTCGTACACGTCAATTAAAGCAAAATTGAAGATCACATACGTAGGGTGAGTGAATGAAGGTATTTGCACTAATAGGAACGCATGATGGGTGATATGAAGCGATTATTGAAGTACAATTTCATTTACTTTCAAGAACGAATATATTATACTGTATCGTTTACAATTTCCTCTTTGCAATGTGCTTTTTACGAAGGGTTGCGCAATATGAGCATCAACGCAAAGGATTGCAAATGATTGCAGTGATTGCAATATGATTGCAAAGCATTGCAAAAATGCAAAAATGATTGCACAGTATGATCAAATTCTGATAGTACTTTCTAGGTGAGAAATTACTGTTCTCTTAATTAATGCGTTTCCTCAAATACGTAAGGGGAGTGGTTAACATAATGCGCGATTTTCCAGTGCATTAATTCACCGTCTTTCATTGGATAAGAATAGAGGCGTCGTGCGACGCGAGCGATTTTTCACCAAAACGCTTACAGAGTCAAGCATGAATTAGGCGTTGATAATTGACGCCTTCTAGATCCATTGCTTGTAAAGTGGCTTGAGCACAAGAACGACATCCACATCTCCGCTTACTACTCTTTGCGTTAGCAACATTTCCTTCGGCAAACTTATATATGCTCTTTGTCTTATTGTATTATTAATTACCATCCACAATATTGTACTTCATAAGTGCACCATATTTTACTACTATCTTGTTTAGAGGCGCCATTTGAATGTGTTATTAAAATTTAGTGACTATCGTCTCAAAAAAATGTTACCTATATTAAAATTTTACTTAGGCGGAAGTAATTACATCAAAGAAATTGAATGATTTTTATATGAAATATACTTTTTATATACTTTTTTTTTAATACGCGGAAGTTTATAATTACGCAGAAAATTTAATTAATTTGATTCAACTTGCTTTACAATTTTAGCTTCTTGCTAACTCGAATTAATTTATGCTCATATTCGCAAATGTTATATAATATTCACTGCCGAAAATCTAATTACCTTCGCAATCGGACAGGTGAATAGCTTTTGTCAATAATATTAGCTCAAATGGGTGCAATTACTGTAGTAAAACCATTGATGAGGCCAGCTAGTTGTAGAGCGTACAAGATGTTAATCCACTGCAGATACGCATATATTCAAAAACTTATGTCTATATTTTTATATACCTATATTCTTGTACTTTATTATTATCCTTCCACTATATGTTTTTTTTTCGCATAATAGTTACATTTCTTATATATAGGATTACAGTGGTTATTTTTTCATTACAAACACACTAATTCACTTGTCAATGATTAGTCTCCTCCTCTTATTTTTTCATTAGTCTCCTAGCAAGTGAGAAAACACGCTAGAAAAAAAAAAGAGAGAGTGATACGCTTTGCGCTTTTACGAAACGAAATACTCCAAATAATATCTACACATTTTAGCTAATCCAATCATATTAACAAATCAGGCATAAAAATTTCTTTATTATGTAGGCTGAACCAAATATAACGAAAACTTAATCGACAAAATTTTGTTTAGTGGGAATACACGCATACTTTTCTTTTTCATAATCAAATATTTTTAGCTTATTCTTGGGTTGATAATTTGGTATAGGCATAGGTTGATGGCAATTTGATGTAGATATAGGTTGGTCAGTGTGGTTAATCCAAAAAATTTTATATTTATCGGATTAAAACTCTTAGATAAACGACACAGACAGACGTAAATATGAAAGCATAACAGACAAAATGAAGTGATTTTGTAAAGGAAAATTGCAAAAACGCTTATAATAATGATCGATAATCTTGGCGCAAAATTCCTGCAAATTGAAAGCACAATTCCACATAGTGATAGAAACTGCACTTATAATAGAAAATTCGTCGAGAATTTTATTCCATATGCGTAGATTGGTTTTTTAAAACGTTTTTTTTTTTTTTTGGAATGACGTTATAATACTTTATTTCCATGTATTTTCCTTACTACTTCACTCCAGGAGCTTTACTTGTAAGGAGGAATTGTTTGTCTATTGGAAGAATTGATGCCATCAAATAGCAACAAATAAAAACAACATCAAATGCTTGTTGCTCATCTATTCGCTGACCATATTAGGCAAATGAATTTGCATTTTAATCGAAATTTTGCAAGGCTATTCAATTTTTATTCAAAAATAGCCTATGGAATTAAGAAATATTGCAGCTCAAAAATTTTCACTCAGCTTTCACGGCCGCTCATTCTCTCGTCTCCAACTCTGAAAAAAACTCCAGTCATATGTTTCGACGGAAAATGTCACCCTTCGTCACCTTTAATAAACCTTTGATAAACATGTCTCCTAGAATTTAATGCAAAAATATCATATCTAATTTCACCATTTGAAATGTGCTTTGCTTCTGAATTGCACCACATCGAGGATAATTTAATCTTTTAGCATATCGGCACATAGGATAGAGTTAAATAGTTTTATTTATGGTTTTTATTGTATCAATACAAGTTGTCGTTTATTGCTTATGCTTGTAATAGAAATATTTAATGGGTGTATTTTTGATGTGTGGCATTTTGTGTTCGCTCAAACATCATAGTCGTCGATGCGAAATATATTTCGAACTTATGAATATACATTTTATTTAAATCAGCTCTCATTTAGGACTATTTTCCATATTTATAATTGATTAAAATTTGATTTATTTATTCAAAAAAAAAACCACTGCTATTTACAATTACTCGGTGAATTTTTTTCTTCAATATTATGATTTCATTTGTTATTACGCTATTATCAACGAAATTAATGCAAAATTTCTTTAGTATAAAGTAGAAATATGAACGATTATGAGGTACGTTTTATTGGTTGTCTTCATAAATGATTTTCTAACGACAACGACTGGTTTAATTGCAAACGGTCTTGTTATTTATTTATGTTGTAAAGTACGTTGTGATGAGTTGAAGCAAACAAAAATATTCATCGCTATTCATGCAATCAGTGACGTTGCGATTACACTCGTTTATAGCGTCCTTCGAGCGGTATCTTTTCAACAATTTCGTTTATAATATTTCATCAATTAATCTAGAATTTGAATTGAAATTCACTTATATTATATAGAAAATTTTTTAATGTAATTCTACGTTGATATAATTTCAATTCAATTATATTATATAGAAAATCCGACAAATAAAAAAATTTTTGAGCGAATTTTCGAATCAAGAATATTTTTAAAGAATTGTAATAGGTATTATAAAGTTACTTATTGCTTAATTTATAGTTTTTTTTTTCGCCAATTACAGCTAATAAAGCATATCTGAGTGCAATTTTTTTAAGGCAAAATGTTTTTTATCCTCATATATGAAAATGATGTATTTCAAAGGTGTTTTTTTTAAAAGACCGCTTGCAGTCTCCTAAAAAATAAAATTTTTCGCGCTTCATTTGAAAAATGAAATAATTTTGAGTGATGCGTTTTGAAAGAACAAGCATCATTTCTTTAAATGTAAATTTCAATCACGATTTCTTTGGTCTCTTTTTTTTAATGGACTCTAATCGTGAAAACTGCACTAATTTTAACAGGAGTTTTTTTTTGTTGACTTTGACGAAAAATTACCATCTTTTAGAAGTGGGAAAAAAACGATTTTCTTTGCTAATTCTAGGTGATTTGCGCCGATCTTAGGTTATCATATGTCTATTATCCTATGTCTATGGCAAGTCATTATACTTGCTCAAAAGTCGCAATAGTTTCCGCCTCATTTCGGATGATACCAAACCCAACAACGTTTCATAACTGATAATGCTCATTCCGAACACTAGAAGAAATCGTCCCCCAATTCTGATGGAGTATGGCGCATCATATAATGAGAAGAAATCGCCGAGAGTTTTTGTGCAAATTATTTGATGACTGCATTTAGCCGACAATATATATAATAGCTTTCATTGGTGTAAAAATATTGCGTCAAGTTTTATATTTCAGTTGACTTTTTTTTTTGAAGTGAAAGCAACAATTAAATTTTAATCTAAGAGTGCACTTGATGGAAATAATTTGTGCTTTATTATGTTGTTCAATGCTAAAACAATTAAGCATGTACGCAAATAAGTTAGTGCAAAAACTAGTTGCATTAAATACATATGTATTCGAGGTGACAGAATTGCCAATAGATAGCTACTGAATAAAAATGCCCTATCTTATTGTGAAGCAATTTCGCACTGCAAATTTACTCATTTCGCTTACTGAATTCTCATATCATAAGCTTTTATTTGCATTTTTATTACACTTTTCTTTAACGAAACCACTGAGTGCAAATGAATATATATATATATATATATATATATATATATATATATATATATATATATATATATATATATATATATATATATATATATATATATATATATATATATATATATATATATATATATATATATATATATATATATATATATATATATATATGTTGTATATTTAAAGCAGGCTGCATGGAAAATATAAATATTTTTTGCAGGCTCTTTATCTTGATAAAGATCAACTGTTCTTTACATTTATTGGACCATTAGCAGATTGGCCAATATTGATCTGTCAAATTCTTTTTGCAATATTCTGCTTCTTTTTCCAATTGGATATACTCACGCTATCGTTAGGATTCATTTATCGCTGTGCAATCATATGCAGGTAATCTTTGATGAACAACCCTTGCTCTACAACAGTTATAAAAATAATTTCCGATGGTAAATGAAAATTTTCTCAACAGTCTGGTTCTGAATCCATGACAGTTGACCTTCCAGGAAGGTCACTAAACTGGCTGTGCTATATCGGCCGGCTTTGATTGTCAACACTTGTTGTTATAATCTGATAATTCCTACTGTTTATTTGATGCAGTTACCTGACGATTTACTAAATGTGAAAATTTTAAAATGTTGCTAATGTCGTTTTGAAATGCGATCATATATGCGTCAGATAATTATATTTGCGGTGAAATCAACTTCATTCTAGCTGCACTTTAGCGTTGATCATTTTAGAGTATTAAGTGAGAATTTGTTGGGACACCTATGAAGAAAGCGGAAGACTCGCAAATTCAGATTCCACCTAGAATTAAATTTTTCAATTTTCATTAAGAAACATTATCACTGAAAGTTGCATCAGGCTAAAGTTAATTTCACTTTCGATCTTAGGTGCATAGTCATGAAAAAAAATGTTCATAGGGAAAGATCAAAGATTACAGGTAAAAGATTACAATTGCCAATGCATAGTAGAAAAACCAATATTCACTTAATGATTATTTTAGATATATTAAACTATGCGGTAGAGACCAACATTACTTTTTTCGTTATAATCTATAAGGCTCAAAGTACAAAATACATTAAGCTTTATTGTGCAATAATTCATTTCCCATTAGCACGTTTATACATATTTTTTCTCATTATTTTAATTTTTGAAAAGATTTTCTCTGTTGATTTAGCAAAAAATTATATCTACTATACTAAAAGGTCATAATCGGAGAGATTTAAATGTTACTTTCGGAAAAAAATTGGAGCAAAATTTCAGAGAAATTTTTCCGGAGGAAAAAGAAATTGAAATTTATGATTGGTATGCTTATATGGATAAATTATGCTGCAGAAAAAACAACAAAATTTTCTTTTTAGTGCATTTAAAATTGGAATAAAATACGATGTTTTATTTCTTCAATTTTAGTTCAATTTCAATTTCATTCAAAACAAACTTTAGTTTATATAACAAAAAACCACTCTATATTCATTGTATGTTTAGGAGTAATTTTTTAAAAGCGATCTTTACACGGCGATATTTTTGGTTTTTCGCGTTATGCCTCATTACTATGGCTGCGCTTTCTTCCGGATCTTTAATGTCTGTAATGGAATTCACTACTACGGATTTACCGCCTCATGTAAGCAAAGAATTTGGACGATCGATTCGTGTCGCTGTCAATAGAAAGGTTAATACGACATTACTATCATAAATATGATTGCTTATAACATTTTCTAAAATATTCCGGGAAGATTGTTTTACTGTCGAAAGAAAAAAAAAAGATTTTCCTCAATTCTCATTCTCTAGAAACTTAAGCCGTTATAGTTGATAAAACGAATTAAATTTTAATGGAATTGGTTTTTAAAAAAAGTTTTTTTTTCCCAAAATTTTCGTTTTCAATTATAATAATTTTAAAAAAAAGGGAGAGAGAGAAAATTCTGAGAAAAGAAATTCATACAATACATAAATTTGAGATTTTTTTTTCAAAATTAAAGAAAATTTAACTACATATATTAGCAATTAACATTACAACTTATTACCCTTGTTAAAGTTCTCATTTCCTTTCTTGGGGAATTTAAAAAGGGAAATTTCAAATATTGGAAACAGGGGAATAGAAATTGGATGATTCCACAATTTCCATGGCTTTATTCTAAACACTAACTCAACGAGAGAATACAATTTGTAGAATTGGAATGTGCTATATACGTTTTGTATTTTCTTATGTGTTGGCTCACTTGTTTCATATCTACTTATCGCATATGTGTTAGAGCAATTTTAAAAACGCTCGCATCTGTAAAACTCAGCATTCGAACTCGTAAAATGCAAGCCAATATTGTTATTTGTATGATATTACAGGTAAGTCTCTTTTACCTGATCAATTTTATAAGAAAGCTTTTTGATCTTTTATCGTTCATTAAGTAATAGGATATTTCAGTTTCATCAATTTCAGTACTATATATATATATATATATATATATATATATATATATATATATATATATATATATATATATATATATATATATATATATATATATATATATATATATATATATATATATCGATAATATCGATAATATCCATCACTGATCTTTATTAGCTTTGATAGCAATTCTAGGAGTATATAAATATCAATTTTTAAAGGATAAAGCTAATTTTCATATTATTCATCAGTTGTTACTCTTTTCAAAATAATTTTTTTTTCAATGCAAATATTTTAAACATTTCTTTATTCAGTATGCAAACATTAAAGTTATTGATTAAATATGCAATATGCAAATGTGCAATATGTTCGAATAAAAAATAGTGGTTAATCTGCAGAATATGCAAATAAAGAAAGGAGTACGATAGTTGAATATTGGCGAATTTAATATAAATATATTGCTCAACGCGATTTTCAAAACTAAATGTTATCAGTTTAAAGTTCACTTCTCATTAGTAGTTTTGCGTTTTTGTAACTCAAATATGTTCACGGTATGAAAAGTGAACTTTCAGGCGGTTTTACCCCTTGTCTTTATGACGTTACCGATGATTGGTGTGATTATTTTGGTAATTTCACCTTTCGAGTTGAATATTGGCGCATATGGCACCCTAATCGTTTCGATACTCTATTGGCAGCCATGCATCTATCCATTACTCTCGTTATATTTTGTTCGACCATTACGAGATGAGCTAAGAAGAAAGACTCGTCGTACAAAAGTTACTTTCGTATCGAGTAAAAGTCAATTAGTCCGATGAGTTGAAATATTATAAAGTTGTTGCTTCTTATACGCAATATTTCAACTAATTCTTGGGCTGCAGTTTTCTTAACGTTGTGATCCATCCATTAGATCAGCGCATAATCTCACCTAACTTTCCATCAGCTACCTGCGCAGGGAAGTGGGTCGGTTGGTTTTCGTAACTATCTGAGCACTTTTAATTTCTCTTTTATGGTCCTGCTTCTTCTCCATGTGCTGCTGCAGCATCTTCCCAAAACTTGCAAAAAAAAAAATCACTTCCACTCATTGTCAATAACCCTGTTAAGCAACAAAAAAAAAGTTACAGAATTTCTCTCTCAAGAGAATGAGGAATATTCAGCGCATATATGCCAGATTTGTTTTGTAAGGTTCGCTTAATTTATAAATTCTTCACTTCATATATTGTTAAGAATTATTTAAAAAATCCGAAATATTAAGAATAAACTTTCATTTTCCTAATTGTTAATGAATCCGCAAATGAAATTTTTGCTCTCCGATTGGAAAATTAAACGCTGTAGCTTATAATAGAGCGGGACCTAATCACATGGACAATAATCCGTCTCGGGACATCCTATAATTCAGGTCAAACACTATTGCTGGAAATACTAAGAACAGACTGAAAAATACTTTTCCTACCAATACAGTTTTTTAAATTCTTTTCGAAATATATGTATTACGAAAATTTCCAAAAATGAACGGAATTTTGTTGTCGGCAATGTGTCAGTGCAAAATTCATCACTAACTTGATGAATGAATAGAGCTTTTGGTCAGAAAACTCTAAAGTAAGGAAATTCAAATCGAATGAAAGTAAGGAAAACGAACGATTTGCAATTTCATTCAAAAAAAAGAAGATAAAAAAGAAGATAGATGCAATTTGCAACGATTTGCAAAACGAACGAATTGCAATTTCATTCAAAAAAAGGGATTTCAGATGAATTGAAATGTTGCCGAAACTGAAAATATTTAATGGAACTACTTCATGTCAATTTTATTTGAAATTCTATAAAGTGCAAGCTTCTAATAAACGACTATGAAGATAACTCTTCGAGCAATTCACTTTTAATCGATGTGCTGCGAAGGGGTTTTCAATGCAAAATGGGTTATTGCATTACTAGCAAGTGCACAATTGAATGCAGTGATATAAGTGGCATTGGTGATGGGTGTGATAGCTGAAAATACATAGAAATATGCGCATTTTAGAACATGTCAAATATTAAAAATGCACGTAACATTTCATGCGTTTTTTTTTACTTGGAATTTGTAAATAAAAAGGAGTGAGTATGTCTAGTGATGCACTCGCTAGCGGTATTTGCTTCATGTGGGCTTCTCTATAAAGCTGAATTTTTTTTAGAGTCAATCGCGAAAATTATAAACGTTGCAAATACATCTTAGAGCATATAATATTAGTGAAAACATACCGTACTCTTATCCGGCATACAGTACTTACTCGAAGTGATTAATGTGTACTGTAGTGAAAGTGCGCTAAATATTATCGAAATCGAAAAGAGAGTTTATTCTTTTTTTTTTTCGAAAATTATAGAAAGTTGCTTAATTTACTGAGGCATATATGATGGCAGCTCTCGCTAGATATCGTTGATCATGAGCTCTACGTAATGGTGGATAATAATCAATGATCATGTAGGGATTTTTTAGCAACACATTTTTTTTTTTGGAAAGTCACCTATAAAGCTTGCGTGGGTGGATTTTTTTGGTGTTTTTTTTTGCGAGAAGACTCCGGAGTGATTTCTTTTGTTGCAATTTTCAGGTGTTTACATTGTCGTACTTCGCTTCTTTTTTTAAATTCCTTCTAAAATTTCATTAATAATTTTTCGCTGCAAGAAAATAAATGTAAGAAGGCAATAGGAGGAATGATACGTTTGTAAAGGGCGATCGATAAATTATAGATCAACTATTTTCGGGCACAGCAGAGAAGCAATGACCACAAGACAGAGCAAACTTTTTGTAAATACCTTGAGGCAAGAGCTCGGTGCGTATACAAATAGAGCGTATTTGGTTACAGCAATCAGCATGCTTCTAGCTTTTCATGTGAGGTATTGTCATTGCGACGGTCGACTCAAGCCGTAGCGGTGCGAAATGAGGCGCTAAATGGACCGAGTATGAGGAATCCCCGGTGCTCGTTGGCTCGAAGGTGGCACCATTCGTTGCAAGACTCAATTGGAGCAACGCCTCTCCTCCCATCAATGTTAACCTTTCCACCTTAGTGCTGTTGATTTTTTAAGGCTCATTTAAAAAAATCTCAGCCTCTTGTCCTATTGCTGGATTACACAGCATTTGGTCGAGCCTAAAACGAGAAGCAATTTGCGAATCACTGAAGGACAAATTAAGAATAGAGAGCGAAAACAAGGACGCTACACCCTTACACGTTTTCTCCAAAGACTAACCAATCTTTGCAAGTTATCGCTATAAGAACAACCAATAATGCCTTGTATTTTAAATGGTCTGGCTATTCGCATCCGAATCATCTAGAAGTCATTTCCACGATATGAAACAATGTAAAATGGAAATCCATTTGATGCAAAATCAATGCAAATTTTTTCGCATCTTTAAGCGTCTATAATTTTCTTTCCGCTGTTGATAGATCAATATACAAAGAACTGGATGGTTTGTGACGCAAAAGGTAGATCAATATCCAAAGAAATGGATGGTATGTGACGCAGAAGGCTATATGGTATGATCTAAATTGTGCCAACTAAATTTTATAGCTCGAGATGCAAGCATTCTCGAATTAGCGCTATAGTTCAAATAGGCAAATAGACAGACTCATATCTACACCTATATATGTGCACGCAGAAATAATGGTACCATAATGCGCTTTACGCAAGTAAATGTAAATTTACGAAAGCGTATGAACGATTATAGAATGCATATTAAAAAATTAGATTATTCTACACTAATGAGAAGTAGGATAATTTAGAGGAAATAAATTTCAGTTATATTGGAAGAAATAAATGAAATTTTTATATGCAAACGGAATCGCTCTCCCTCAGCGATAAGAGTTTTGCAGGCTTTGATATTCCTTTGCAGATAGAGAGGGTATATATTTGCTCTTATATCGCTATATCCTTTCAATATTCATTTTATCTCCTATAGACTCTCTTGATTAGCACTATATTGATAAATTGCATTACTAATATCATTGATATATAGTTCAAGTTTTTCATTCAATCTCTCAAGAAAGCTATCGATAAACGTACTTTTCCTTTATGTTTGTTAAAAATTTCAAATTCTGTTAGAATGATTTATACCTGAACGACAAGAATCTATAAGAATATTAGAATTTTCAAAAAAAAATGAAAAACTATAGTTGAAAATCGCTTAAACGATTGAATTAAGCAAAGATAGCAATAAAATTCGTTTAGCTAAATTTGCATACAAAATGCTAAGATTGTAATTCGTATCAAATATTGCACTTTGCTTCTGAGATAAATGGCAATCGAAATTGCATCACTGAATGAGATTGAACGTATTGAATAGCAGCAATTGAACATAAAATATTCAAATTATTGCGTCATAGCTCATGCAATAATGTCTCAGACGTTCACAAATGTTTTATTAATACATAAGACTAGGAAAATGTTTTCTATAACATCCGTTTTAGTGTCATTTCATTGAGGCTTGACGTACGTTGACCGAATTTATCATGTTCTCTTTGAACTTGCCAACTTTGATCGACACATGCAAATATTGACATCAGTCTCGAGTTAATTTAAACTGCTTTCCTTATCTATCGCGAAATTCACCTCAGCTATCTTCCACTTCTATTTTTGCTTGAATTTCATCTCCTCGAAAGATTTAATGAAGTAGTCGTAGCTATCGTAAATCGAATTCAACGGTATTGCTTAGCTGTAGTGAACGTTTCAAAGAGATCTCAATATTTTATAATTTTACAGCTTAGATTTTATAGAGAACAAGTAATATCTGTATTTCTTCCTAGCAGCCTGATTACTCATTCATTAACAAATTCTGCTCCACTTCTCTCTTATATTCTCCTCAACCTGAACTATATTCCTTGGAATAATTGAAAAATTTTATTGTAGTTGTATCGAATGGAATTTCAATTATTCATTCAAAGCGATTCAAATCTTTAAAATGGAGTAATATTCCCCACAAACTCTCTTATGACGTTCGTTTTAAATTCCAAAGCATTTATTTTTCATTTAAAATTAAAGTATAACCCAACGTTGTCATAAAATGCATTTGAGGATTTAAAAAAGAGGATGAATGCAAATTTTCTCATATGGCGTTTATGAACCGAAAATTTTCCGTTTGATAATACCCATAGACTAGGATATAGAGATGGTAGTTTTAGATTCATTTTCTCTTTCTCAAAAAAAAAACAAAAAATTTCCGGTTAGCAATCGGTAGCGACCAAAAAAACCCCCCCAAAAAAAAACAGTTCTTAACCATCCTTCCTCTTCTCCTCATATTTTTCATCAATTTTCAACTTTCTACGTTCAACATTCGACTCAAAATCGGTTTATTTTTGCAATGAAATCCAAAAAATTCACTAAAAATTGATTGCTGCCGCCTATAAGATGTAAATTTGGAATTAAAGTGCGTCATTAAATCTTCCGGTCGAAAATAGCATAATATGAATCGTTAGATGTGGAGAAATGGACAAAGAAATGAAACCAATAAAATCCCTTAATATAAGAATATTTCATTTCAAATGAGTTCTTCTATTCGCTCATGCACATTCACTAATACAAGATAGTTTACTTCCATCCCTTTCACTTCCCCTAACCGAATGGTATAATTCTTAAATGTTCCGCTTATATTCTACTCGACGATATGACTATTGATAGATTTCTGTCTTATACCGGTAATCCTATACCGCTATTGGCAATCCTATACCGGTACCGATAGTCCTCTACAGTTATCGGTAGTTTTGTGATATTCTGTTCATAGTACGCATAGTGGTAGGTCAATAATGTCGATGAGATTGTAGCAATGTGTATAGCTGAATCGCATTCCTTTCAATGCCTTTAGTGATGCCTCATTAAACGAGATTCTGTACATCTCTGCTTTTCGAAACTTAGTTTATATTAGTTGTTCCTATGGTGTGTTGCAATTCAACTTTACCCACATCATCAATGAACCACTAACTTTTGAATGAATTTTCATTTAATTTTGGTAGAAAAAGAAATGCTATCATTATAGCAGTAGCTATGAACGATGAGATGACGAGAATTGACACTTTGTTTTTCCCTCGTTGCTCTTATATCATGGATCTCTTATGGTCACGATACTTGTCCGGGAGACGCTTGCTCTAATCTTTTTCCTATTTGCACTGACTTCATTGTATGTTGCTTGTTTAAGCCTCATATGACATATACTTATATTTATGTAAATTTGTCCATTTTTTTTTTCAAAATGGACAAATTACAAAATAAATCGGCGTAAAATCATTGCCTGAAAATATGAAAATTTTCACAGATCTAGTCTACGTTGTGAACGGTATTGTAATTGCATTAGTGGCACTAAAATCTTAAATTTCCAAATTCCAGTGCACGAAAATTTGATTAATTAAAAACTCACCTTGTCAGGTAATTATTAGACTATTCAATCAAAAATCAACTTAAATTAGAGATTAGTACATAAATTTGTTGCTCTCGATTATAGCCTAAATCGCTAAGCTTCAATTATATTCCACATTTTAGCATTGAATGTGAAATATCTGAAGGAAAACTATTAATGTGATCGAAACGCTAACGCTGAAAGCAATGAAGTGAGAAAATTCTAATTTTTATGCATCAAACGTTTCCCTTACTAATGAATGGGGGTTGTCTTCTCAAAAGAAACTATCAAATAAATACGAATATTTTGAAAATATGAGTAAAATTTAGGCAATAATTGTAATTCATACATAAAAATTTTTCTTCATATTCGAAATTTTGCAGTTAGACTAAAAATTCACGCTAACGTCTTATTTAGCGTTTTTTGCAAAACTTCAATGAGTATGCTTAGGTTGTTCGCAAACGATGGAAGAAAGAAAGCGAAAAGATGAGCAATAAAATTTTTTTAAGGTAACGTCAGTGAATCAAAGCAATGTAATGTCTATAATAGTTGGGTGTTATGCGTAAACGTTGATCATATAAGGTGTTTCAGCAATAATCTAAACGATAAAAATTTGACTTTCAAGAAAATTCAACAACTGTCGAAGGTGTGCGCACTCTACGCTTTATAAATTGATTTCTGTTGTGATTTATAACTAATTAACCTGCACTATGGGACATTTCCGATCCTATTGGAGTTGAAGCATCACGACGACGAAAAAATTTCGAGCCCTACCACATTTCACCTTGTCAAGATCGATAGCGTTGTAATATGAATATTTTTGTTGAGTGATGATTTTATTTCTCTGCAAGATAAGTGGAGTGCTTCATATTCAGTGCCATAGAAAGCTTCATAATTCATATTGTTGAGTGTTTTGAGGTTCGATGTTCACATGCATATAGCTGGGATCCGTCATTTTTATGCGTCTCCCAATTCTTGCAACAATATCACTCCGTGAGCTGTTCGAGAGAATATTACTTTCGTGGAATCGTATCGATTCCTATTAAGAACTCAATTGCTCGTACTTAAATAATGAATGACGTAAAATCTTTTAAAGTAATAAGTTTCAGCGTTAAAAGTTTTTTTAATATAACCTCACTGTTTCGGACGGCTTAAGCCAAAAAAAAATATTCAACGGAAGAGAATATCAATGAAATTTATCTTCTTTTATAGCATGAGAGAGTATTTCAATGTTTAATGCGCAATGCATCGTCAGATTGTGCCTATCAAATGCTCTAATACGGGCGCATTTATCTCTAAAAACGTCCACTCAAGATCGCAGCGGAAATAAAGTTGCATGATCGAAAATTTTAAGTTTCTATATTGCATACATCCATCTTTAATCGTTCTTTTTTTCGAAAAATAAAAAACGGAAAATTTTCAAAAATAAAGTAATCATTCAAATATAATTGCAGTCACCAATTTGTATAGAAATTTTTTGCACTAAACTATTGCCATAGTATTCAAATAATGAGGTTTTCTTTCGTTTCGTTTCATTTTTTTTGCACAATATTACTTATCGTTTATCTATTATAAAGATCTTTGAAAAAAAAAATGATTACTTTACCCTTTCTAGGCAATTTCAATTTGTGTAAAAAATGCTCCAATAATATAATCTCATTAATGCGATATGAAGAAATTCCACTTATTTCTATAAAATTCCTATCTAAGAATCTAATCAGTTATTGATCATGGGCAATTATTGACTCATTTTTTTAAAGCATTCTTTGATTTTTCATTTTCTTTGCAAGAATATCTTTTTTTTTCTTGAAGTGCTGTGAAATTTACTCCATAAAAATGGCGAATATTTCTGTATATTTGAGTATAATCACCTTATTATTTAATTTAAAACGATGATATTATTTCGAATATATGTTGAATGCAAATGTCCTAGTTGAACATTTACTCTCTCCTTCTTTCAATCCATATATTGTCCGATTTTTTTTCAAATTTATTCACATCTGGAATGATTGTCATATCTAAGCATTTCCCAATTATCTTTGCTTGTCTTATTGTCATACATTTTAAGCCATAAAGATGCTCAAATTTAATATGGTTTTGAAGTACGGATTTGAAAATATGAGAATAGCGCTGAGTGGATTTATGAGACGCTTTATTGCCTCTGGCTGGAATGTGCTGGAATGAGTGTATGAGCGTCGATGCATCCTTCAAACTGAGTTCATCATTAGTTGGTTTTCTCGTTAAAGACAGCCGGCTGTTATCTGTCAATAAACAACACCGCTATCTAAACAGAACGATGTTCACTTATTGCGCATCCACTGGGGGTTTATCGCAAAGCGCATAACAATGCAGTGTTAGGAATGAGTGCGCATTGGAAGCAGCGGTGCCAATAGGGATGGTGCACCGTCTTCGATTTGCTTTCGCCTTCACAATCATGCCTTTAAACATCTTTATGCTCGTGCCTCTAAGGAGAACCTGAGATATCTCGAATTCTATGAAAGCAGGGCACGAATAATTCAGGCAATTCGAACCTCGCTCTTTTCACTCATACGATGAAGTAACGGTTAAGGAAGTTGGCTGTAGAGATTGGGGAGCCGAGTATAGGAGAAATAGAAGATATATATATATTCCTCTACGTTTTAATTCGATTAATGATATATAATAGCTGAAAAGGAAGTTGAAGGTTTATATTATAAAAATGTTTTGTCGCAATGAAATTTTATTCATTCATACGATATATTTCATCGATGAAAATTAAAGTTGTATTCTTTAGTTTTGTGCTTATTCTGCTCATTTAATAATGCAATCATCAGTGAAAATGATTTGTTTGATATTTTCGATAAGTTTTTATCATTGTTGAAACAAATAAACGTTTTTCATTATCATTGAAAGGTAATTATTATCTGCGCATAAATTTTAGCGGCGTCTACATTGATTGAATGAATCGATCAATTGTACAGTTATTAAAGGCGATTACAGGTGAATGACGAAATCTACAATTAACGCAAGAAAAATTTTCATTATTTTCGTTTTTTTTTTTAAGTTAATTCAGTTTTTATTTATATTGCAAATAACGGCGATTTTTTTCATGACCAATTTAGAGATAAGTCGAATGTTACATTACAAATACTTTTTTTTTCGAAAGTGTTAAAATATTTTTCGAATATACACTTTTACATCAGGGGTAGATTGGAATGGCGCAAGTGACTGATTCGGTAAACGGAACACCAATAACGGAGAACTGAGAATTCGAAGAAATAGAAAGTCCCGATTTGCCTTTCACGTGCATTACTTTTTATGCAACCGATGCCTATTCATCAGTTTCACTTTTGCTCTAATGAAGTGAAGCTTTATTGTCTAGTGCAACTTTGCTTCAAAGTGAGTTCTTTCGATAATTTGTCCACGCGTTTTCAACACGCTGATTATAAGTCTTTTACCGTATTGGGATATTCCGTGAAATACTTGAAACAAGTGCGGGGTAGAATCACTCAATATGTAATGGCATATTATTGTTCGATACTCTATCAATGATTATATGCAACAATGTTCTAAAGTGGTAAGGATAGAAAAGATGACAATAAAATGATATGATATAAATGATGTTTTTTTTTTCTTTCGATCTATGTTATTAAGAAGACACCTTATGTTATTGCGCGGAAAAAAATATGCCATATTGAGATTCGTTTCGTCTAGATATTTCTCATTGCTGTTGCCAATAGTATGACGCTTTTTTTTTTGAAAGATTCAATTGGACTTAAATTTTCAATCATCGATTGGAAAAATCTGAATTGAAAAATTCTGCAGGAAAAAGAACTGAAATTAGATTTAACAGATTCACTGTACAAATGGGCACGTTTTCTTTATTGCCTATGTTCTCTTCTCGTTGTTTAAATAATGATGTAGTCAGCATTCGCCTTCACAACATAAGTGGACAAAGCACAATTGTTCATATGTTCCAAATACCATTGTCGGTAAAACAAAGAAGTTCTTTTTTTTTCGGTGAATACCTCTAAGCTTCTAAATTTTCGCGATTATTCTAGTTATTATAGGTTATTGTCCCAACTATTAAACCTGGAAGTTCTGGAACATGAGGACGAGATCAATTCAGTGGTCACGAACTCGATTCTATCTTTTTCCCGTCTTTCTGTTTCACGCTTTAAACGACTTCTGAAACTTGAGGGATATGTGCACAAAAATTATTTTCTGGCATAATAAAAAATGCTATCATAAAATTAGATGAAATGATAGCGAAACGAAAACCGCCAGTATTTAGATGTCAGTCATGGCGCTCAGTGTTTGAACTGAGATTAAATTGATGTTAATCACCGTCACTAATACATTAAACTGCTCTTTCTCATAAGACGTTTTCATGAACTCTTCTCGGAACGACGGGGCTGGAAGCGCAGTTGTTTATAAATTTCCCAACGAAATCCACTCTTCTCAACTCTTTCTATACACATCTCAAGGAGATCACTAAACAGTAAGGCTATATTAGCAAGATTCTCTTGAGATTCAACCGTACTTCATCTCCTATATGTTAAGCCTCTCTAGTATCAATCTTTTCTTTAATACATTGCAAAATTGACGTATATAATGCCTCATTGAAGTGCTTCGTAACAGTCATTGTTGAAATTATGAAACTATTAAATCCGAAAGGATATTCTCTAAGTTAACTCAAAAATTCAGCAATTTTTCACTTGTCATTTCCCCTAAAGGACAGCTATCTCCTCTTGCAATGAGAAAAAAAAAACCCGCTTTGTCAATCATAGAACATTGCATGCAATAACTTCAGGCTTTCCATCCTTAATGAGAAGCCAAATAAATCCATAAAACGATTATTTTGATACTTCTCTCTACGATCATC
Organism: Ascaris suum; assembly: GCA_013433145.1. Lineage (NCBI taxonomy): Eukaryota > Metazoa > Nematoda > Chromadorea > Rhabditida > Ascarididae > Ascaris > Ascaris suum. The sequence continues at coordinate 1,970,744 of CM024181.1, forward strand.
GTTTAAATCCGTCATTAAATATTACGTGATGAATTGTTCTTATATAGAATATCAATCTATGTTAAACTATACGTTAAAACGTTAAATCTTAGATCTATTGATTCAATAGTGAACTCTCGAAAGAAAATACAGCTCAAAATAAATTGAGCTGTATTTTCTTTTCGAGAGTTCACTATTGAATCAAATCGTTAGTGTCATCAACTTATACTACTATAATATGAATTATATTTAAAATAAACTTGATTTGAAATATTCAATTTTCTATAGTATTTATAGTAATAAGTTAATAATTTTATTTCCAGGCGGGGGGGGGGGGGGGGGGGGGGGGATTAAAGTGCAAACTACCAAATAGTTCAATTTATAAGATCCCTTCATAATGTGACGAAAATATTGCTAATCAACTTAGAAAATTCTTAGAAATTTCTCGTCTATGACTATTCACTAATAATGACTGAAATGCTTCTTCTACATGAGAGCCGAAAGTTTTATATTTTCGTCCGGCATTCCGTATAGTTTTCCATTTAAATTAAATTGCTTCAATAGATGATCAAAAATTAATTCTTCCATCTTTACGGATCACTGATGATCCTGATTGTATCGACGTTCTTCAGGATATTTTGCCTCTTTCTATAAAACCCAAAGCGCACATAGAAGAAATTAGTTTAAAGGTTTTTCTCTCTCGTTTATTACCTCTACAAATATGTTTCCTCATCAGAGACACTAATTCAAGTGATAAATTATTGAATGAATGATAAATAAATAAATAGGTAAATTAAATAAACGCTTTAAAGGACGTTTTATCTCTTTCTCGTCAGTGTAGAAGGCTTTAAGAAAAACTGCAGCAAGGTAATCAAAATGTTCTAAGAAAACTATCTAGAAATAATTAAAAAATAGTGTCAACGAAATTTATTTATTCATTTATTTCATTTCGTTTTATTCATATTTATTCGTTTAATTTATTCATTTATTTATTCATTTATTTCTTTATTATTTACTCATTTATTTATTTTGTTTATTTTATTTTTTCACTTATTTATTCATAATAAATTTCTATCATGCTCTCCGTCTATCGATGCCTCGCTAGCTGTTGTGTGGAAAATTTTGCTGAGAAGAAAACGAATTTCTATTGCAATTTCATTCATCAATTGCAAAGCAGCGTCTGCTTTAATGTGATTTTTATTCGGCAGATTTGCACAAATTGCATTCTTCAATCGCTGCATTATTTTTACTAAGTAGGAGAAGCGTAATGCCATTGGTCATTTGGTCATTTATCTTTTTTCGCTTTTTAATCGCTCATAATCGTTCGACTCACTTTCTCATAAAAATTGCCTCATCAACTGCTGATGTTTTTTTAAAAATTGCCGCATCACCTGTTGAAGTTTTTTTTTTGAAAATTACCGCATTACCTGTTGAACTTGTGCTAAAAATTGCCGCATCATCTGTTGAAATTTCTTGTCCTATTTTCCTCATAGTGTTATTATTGCAATACTCTGATCATCACACAGGTAACATTCATCTTTCTTATCAATAAAAATAATGTCAATAATATATTCGTCTATGTTATAGCAATATAAATCTAAGAGAATCTCCATCTTCGATGTTCGAATCCAACGTTAAGAATTTCTTCTATTAGTTTAGGAATTTCATTAGTTTAGGAAAAAAAATTTTGCTGAGAAGAAAACAAATTTCTATTGAAATATGTCTATCGAAAGTGCTATGAAAATAATTCCAAAAAAATTGTTTTTAAGTTGGAGATAAAAAGACGTTTTTTGGAAATTTTTAACTAAAATAAACAAAAAAAACGAGTAAATTTGCTAGAAATATTTATTCATATTCAACTTCGCTATTACTTATGAAAATATAAGGGGAATGGTTGAATAAAGGGGAGAAATTAATGCAAAATTAAAAAATGATGAAGAAATAATTTGGTCTTTGAATATATGAGAGAAATGTGATTTAGTCATTGCGCTATTAATAAATGTTAGTGATGTTTTTCGTTAGTGACAAATGCTTATTGACAGCTAAATCTGTTTTTTTTTTTTTTATTTCGATGGGTCGCAAAATTGCGCTTCGATCAAGCGGCAATGCCAAATGTACGTCAAACGAAGAAGAAAGAGACTTCACGGAAGTGCCTCCTCATCAACATTTCACTTTCACATTTTATCACATTTGAGGCTTACTTGCATATTTCTCGTTGTTAGCTTTTGTCTGAAATGTTCATTACTCGGCTAGTGTGATCCTAATTGCTAAAATTAAGCGATTCTATTTGAAATGCTTTTTTATCGTTTAATTTTATTATTTTATTCAAAATATTTTTGAAGTACTCGAGATTTATGGTAGAATCTACATTCATCTTGCTCAGGTTTCACTAAATCCGCACTTTGTTCAGTAATGTGTGATACTAAGTCGAAATTGTATTGGTGAATAGAACAAGAATTCGCAATTCCCATTCAGAACGCTGCGACTTCCATATATAGTTTCAGTTCTTATAATCCGTGAACACCATTGAAGCCACATTTCGACTGAAGAGGGCTTCACCAAAAACGTCGAACACATATATACGTAGACTGTTTTACCCTATATGATGCGACTTCTTTTCGGATTTTCGTGCTCTTCAGGTATATTGTGTTATACGCACGATAGGTGTGATAGGATATGCATCATGAATAAGGAGATCTGCAAATTGCTTCAGTTATGGCATTTACCCAAAAAACGAAGATTTAGGGGGGTTTGAGTTCTGCAGGCAACCATGATCTTCAGCTGTCACTATATATACGATTATCACTTATTTTATTGAAGAGTGAATGGAAGAGACGCAAGAAGATGGCAATGCCTGGAAGAGATAATAGAAATAAAATTCCTAAAGAATAATTGAGAGTTTGAATGGAAAATATGAAAAAACCGGAAAATGGGAGTATTAGGTAACCAATAATGGAGTGATAGGGAGGGGAAGAGAAGGAAGGAAAACTACCACTAAGTGAACATGAATTTCAAGAGAAACACTAGAAGAATTCCTAAAAAGGAGGCGTTTTTTTTTAAAAATTCTAACGGTAATCTAATATCACAACATTAGATTAATTAAAAATTATTTTACGGTACTACTTGTGGTACCTTGTGGTATTTTAGTACATTAGAAGTGAAAAAAAAACGAGAAGAAAATTTCATGACTATGTTGAGCAAAAAAAAGATCGCAAATCTGGAAATTTGCCCGACATACCGAATAAATGCTAGCAACGAAGCATGCCAAAAAAAACGAAAATTTCGCGATAATTGCTAGTCGATAGGGAAAATATGAAGGAAGGTTTACACAGCTGGAAACGTTTGCAACAAAATAATTCCACCCAACGAAGTAATATTCGTTGCTCATTCGCCTCTCGGTGCTAGTTTATCACTTGCTTCTCACTTCTGCGTAGGCGTTGCACCTTATTTATTGTAATATAGAAGTTTAAGAAATTAGTTTTCAACATAATCAATAATAATTCATTAGTGTTAATTTCTATCATACCTGCGATATGATTAGACCAGGTATTCAGACCAGGTATTCATTCCAAGGTATTCATTTTTTTTCTAGCGCATATCAGATCGGAATCACTCTTGGTTAGGTAATATTTTATTACTTTCATCCTGATGCTCTCTAGTAGTATTTGAACTTCAACTGTTCAAGCATAAACCAACAATTAATAAATCGGCCAAATAATCATTGCAATTTTTATTGAAAATCTATCAAAAAAGTTGATAGATTTTAGGAGAGACTGTAGATTCGTTCTTGATGAGATTCATTTGTGTGTGAAATTGAAGAATATATAATTGTTTAATGAATAACGAAAAAAAAGAGCGCATAAAGTATTTGCAGTGTGCTATCAGTAAAACTTTAATAAATCCAGCGAGGTTTTTCTATTGCAATAAAAAGTTGCACTAAGATATTTGCATATTTGAATGCAGTTCATTCAACTATCGCTTTAAAACACACTATACATCTCTTTTTAAAAATTTCTGATCACTCTTCACCGTTTTGAATTAATCCCTTTTTTTTGAAATATGAATATCTTTATGTTTTCGTTATATTATGCAAAAAAAAAAAAAAATTACTTTTATTTAATTATTTCGATTTGTTCATATATAGATAAAAATATTTCTACCTGATCGGTAATATTTGTTTTACATGTGGAAATATTAAGTGATATTTTGAATATTTTGAAAAACTAATAATTAAATGCTGATATCTAGAGTGAGAGTGACTTTCTCAGCACACTCTATATTTAATAACTCTCATTTCCATTCGTGAAAAATTTTCCTCCATACAGACGTTATTTATCTTGAAGATTGACTTTATGCGCTGATTTATTGAAGTGAGCATGATGCATTAGGTACTGATATCGAAAGTCGCTATATTTAAATCACACGGATGTTCTGTTCAGTCGATTTGGATCAAACGCGCAAAACAAGTCCAAAGCTCAGTGCTGCATTGAGTGCCATAATTAATGAAGCGTGCACGATCTGGAAAGCGCTTTTTTGAGGGCTACGATTTACGTCTTGAGGGATATATCAGTTAGAGATCTCCGAGCATCGAAGCAATAGCTTTTCGCATGAATGTTCTCTACGTGGGCTCCGTAATTCAATGAAGAAATGCTGGTCTATGGTCATGAATGACGCATGCTTCAATGAGCAACGTTTGGCGAATGAGCGAATTTGCTCAAATGACAAATTCGCGTTTATGTCTTCTCGACAATTTGCCATCAAATGAATGCAAACTATCCGTTCTACTGCAATCGTTTTGTTTTACTACTCATCTCATGCACGAATTTTTACACTCAGAACTTTCCATGTGTTAGAGTGAAGGATATGAAGAAAGTTGGAGCTATTTCTCGTCTTGCTTCTTTCCACACGGTTTACCAGTAAGCTTATCTGTATAGCAACGATAACAGGAATCATTGCTAAGAAACTCTAGTGATTGAAATATGTGAGCCTAGTGCTGCTTATTTTTATCGGTCACGATATTTAGGTGCGTGTAGAAAGAACTGTTGTTTCTTCGTAAGAGAAAGCTTCTATTAAAATTTTCAGCTGGGCTATGAAATAAAGTTATATTTTTATATTAGGTTAGAACCAGCTCAAATTAATGCATTGATCATTTCACTTATTTTCTTCTTGTGTTGAAATCTTACAGTGACATCATTCCATCATTGCGCAGAATATAAAAAGCAACTAACGATGCTATAAATTATTGAATTTTTTAATGAGTTAGAAAAAAAATGAGCCAAGTTCAAAAAAAATGAGCCAAGTTCAAAAAAAATGAGCCAAGTTCAAACTATGAAACATAAATTTAGTAACTATTCGCATAGAAGCATAATGTTGATTAATTAGATGTTATAGCGTATGAAAAATGCGCGATCTCAGTGATATATTCAAAAAGACGAGATTACTCATTGACGTTTTTTTTTTGTTGCGATCCGGATCGAACCGGAAATATATTGTAATATTTAGCTTCTTTATGCTTAGTGGAATATTCAACATGATGATGAGCTTAGTTGACGTTTTTTCCGGAAAGACACTCCTGGAACATTTAGAGATGTTCAATAAATTTTCATAGAGCTTTTGGAAAGATGTGAACCATTAATCATTTTAATGTAATCTATTTTTTTTTATTGTGTGTAGTCGCGTAAATTGTGCGATTTTTCGCCGGGGGGGGGGGGAGGGAGGGAGGGAGGGGCCACAAAAATATAAATCACCAATCATAAAACGATATTTATTGGCCTAAAGGGAATATGGGTGGTGATTTTGTAGATAAATTTCATAAAGTTGTTCGATTGAAGGGGAAAATTTTCCACAACTTTATTTTTAATCAATATGTGAAATTTGTTGTAATTTTTTAATGATAGAAATCGTAATGATAAAAGTCGAAAGTGTAAAAATATTTAAGTGCTTTTAAATCTAGTTTCATTTATAGGTGTGATATTTAGGTATATAGAACGTTTAATGCAGAGAACGACTTCTTTTGTTGGTTGATTGGTTCACTTTATCATCATAGAGTCACTGCTACGACCTATTCAACGAATGTCGTCTTATATGAATCGACATATCCCGGAAAATAGAACCAACAACAGACCCGCACATCCAACACTTCAACAATATTTCCTACTCAATTATGAGCGATAGATCCAGATGTGAAATTACTGATGAGTAGAAAATCGTTTTATTATACCTCAAATCTCATTTTAGATTTGTTTTATCGAGAAGAAAATGTTCAACTATGAAAGTTTAAATTCGTCGTCAGATAGACGGAGTGAGGTGATAGAAGGAGTTGAGGAGGAAGAGGGATGGTAGGATGAGGAGGGATGAGTTAGAAAGGGAGTGATGTTGACTGTCGATGCTATGATGTTGTTTGTAAGCGAGATCACATTTTGAGAATTCCGTTGACTTTCAGATATATCGCGAAATGCATCTTTTAAATAAACCTAATTGAAAATATCTCACTAGAAAAGGTTTCAATTTGAAGTTAATAAGAAAATATTGTATCGAAGTTTAGTGATATTCATTTAGTGATTATTAAATGATTCCGGTACAGTAGAGCGTTGCTTGAAATATTTTCCTTGATTTCATGTATTCTTCGTTCTTGCACTTTCTTTCTGAATGATCGCTTAGAATGTTTCCAGAGTTAACTAGACTGTTTTCCAGAACATCATTTATTTTTAAAAAAGACATTCCAGCTGAAAGTTTTTGTCTAACTCAATCGTATTCATCTGCAAGGAGAGGGGAAGAAATGGAAGGAGGGAATCGAAATAAAATAAATTAGAAAAATAACACCAAAAGCAAAAAAAAAAGAGAATATTCATTAAAATATTGACTTTTTACGTGCTTCTTTATCGCCGGAATCCTCCTTAATCGCTTTAATAAGCAACTATAGACATCTGAGAGCAATCTTTGCAGGATTGATGCGATTTTATTCGTTGTGAAAAAAAAAACACACACACCTGAAGAGTGTCAAGAGCATTTCTATTGGCGAGAGAAATGTCTGACAAGGATCAAGTATTTTGGGATGCTTTGATGGAAAAGAATAAAAGTGGCAGCGAGAAGAAGATCTTCAGAAAATTTAAGAAGCACAGCAAGGTGATCGACTCGAAACATCTCGCTGAAGTATTCAATGTCGATAAGAAAGAAATCGAACAGGTAATTTCACACATGAATTCAAATCAATTATACTGCAATTTTATACTGTCTCCCGAAAGTTCAGTGAATTCACATTGAAATATCTGGAAGAACTTCTAGAATAGAATAGAATAAAACTAGAAGGCTAATACTAAATGATAGACTTATTTTCCAAGATTTCTTCAACTGGAATAGTTGAATAATTTGGCGTCGAACACCTTCGTACTTTTAGCCATAGAGCCGTTCTAACATTGTGTTGTTGATGATTAAGTCAAATCTTTTGTGATTATTTTCCTAGCATTTGTTAATTTATTTATAATAAGCTTTATTTTGCGTTATCGCAGATCTATGCGTTATTCTTGAAAATCGACGACGATCGCAGCGGTGGTATCACAGCACCCGAAATTGCACAAGGGCTTAGCTCATTCGGATGTGACGTCTCACCTAAAGTTGTCCAGGTAATAAAGCTCTGGCGTTCTCAGTACAATATACTGAAATTTACCTGAGGTCGCTAAATGAGTTTGGAAACATATCAATTGAGGAGGATCATTGAGGCGTATTACAACTTTCTATATGTGATGAAATGCTCAAACACAATAATTGTGTGATTACATAGATAAGCGGTTGCCATGAAGGTCTGATAACAAAGCACGAAGATTTTTAAAAGAAAAAACAAAGAAATAAAAAAAAGTAGGTTTATCTAAAATAAAAAATAAACGCTAATCAAAAGTGAACATGAATATTTGAAGGCATTTAAACAACCATTACGTATTGTATTATACTTATATGTAGAAATGAATTTTTCAGTTACTTCTCAATACCATTTTCTATTATAAAATGAGTGTCAGTGTATGGCAATCATATTAGATGCCCTAACAATAGGTTCTTCATTACCCTTATCTATTTTAGGCAGTAATGCGTGCTTCGGATAAAAATGGTGATGGTGAGATCAATTTCGAGGAATTTTTAGCGGTCGTTATCTCAAAAGCTAAGGTGAGTCTTAATTTTATCAAGCGCATTAGGCACAAATAACTCAAGTATTCCCAAAATACCGTTTTCAAATATTCCCTGAAAGAATTGTGCGATAGAGGTGCATTTTGCCGATACACTCTATGCTTACTACAATATTTTGTGACATCCTTTCATAGATAAAAACCTCTTTTTTCTCAACTTTATATAAAGGATCAGGATAATCGTGGAGAAAGTTCCATATCTGTATATGATGCACTATCGAAATTCATATTCCAACAAATAGGCTATGAATTTCTCTTTCATAAAAAATTGCAAAAATTTTGCTTGGTGGATTTTATTCGGAGTCTTACGATACTGCTCTATACGCTGATTGCATTTTATACTAATGAGGAAAAGAAGATTATCTCGGTTGCATGCTCAAATAGTCTTCAGTTTATTTCTATAATAAAATTGCATTAAACGTGGGAAATGTGTACATGCGCCTAAGGGCGAAGAATAAACGACATGACTGCAGTCCATTCAAAGAAAATGATGAGAGATTCGCAGATAGAGTTTATTGCTTTCTAAGAAAACCTCTAGGGAACGCCGTCAACCAGCTTGTCGAAAAAAAAGGCGAGAAGTTGCGCTTCATGGTAAATTGTCGAATTCAAAAACAAAAGTTTTTTTCTCGGAAGGGAAGTTTATTTTTATCTCATTGATTTCGCAAAAAAAAAAAAAACAGAAAATCCAGAAATTTTCCGTATAAAGAATACAATAAAATCTATTTTTATAAACCATTTCCGGATTTCTGTACAATACTCTAATTACTTTCACAAAGTGCGTAAATTTTCGAATATTTATTTAAAAAATCACAATCGTTGAGTAGATGAAAATGAAATTCATCAGTGAATTGAATTTCTTATTGAGAAAAATCTCAAATGCAAATTAATGTGGGTTCATATAAGCAAATTTATATAAATGCAAATTCATTCATTTAATGAATATGGATAGATTACTATTACGTTTATTGTTGTTAAATGCAAACGATTCGCTTTCAAAAAAGCTTTATTCAAATATTATCTGTTCATCAAATATTGTGAAGTAAGTTGGCGAAATCTATACTCATAATACATATGAGCTAGAGCAAGTTGTAATAATAATACATACTCATAATACATTCTTGTAAAGGATTGAAATAAAATTAATTACTGAATGGCAAGTTGCCAACTTTGAAAATACTGCAATAAAAAAAATTTTTTTTAAATCATATAAACATTGACTTTAATATGATATGCATTATCGACAATTTGTTTACAGCTTAAAAAACACAAGGACAATATGCAAAATGTTATAAAGAAATTGGAAGCACGCAATGAGCAATACGTAGGTTTTTTTTTCGTTTATTCTTTAGATTAGTTGATTTTTATTTTTATTTTTATTGATATGTGAATAACTATCATTAATATATTCATATATTGAGGAAACAACAATGGTCGTTAATATATGAGGGATGAAAATAACGGTAAAAAATTTGTTTAAATGGATAAAGGGGGAATAGAATTGGGATGTGTAATTTTATTTCAACAATATTTGTATGAAAATTTCTCAATTTCGGCTGCTTTCATTATAGTTGACGATATGCTATTCGATTTCACTCTCAAAATTGAGGAAAAACTTTTCAATTAATTGCACTGCATAGTTTACTAGAAATATCGCTACTCTTCCCATAATCCCATTTCATCGATTCAATGGGGCGCCGATTCAGCTGACGAGTGGAACTGAAATATATGATTATGCACGCATACTGAGAAATCAAATGCAAGATTTGCGAATATGCTTGTAAACATCTCATTGACATTATATGGAAGTTATATGCCAAGAAAGAAGATAAATCGAAAGAGAGTGAGGGAGGGTAAACACAAAATGAAGAAGTTATTTCCAGCTGACTGCCGATTCACTTCGTGATGCGTGGGCACAGTCGATTGGTGTGAATATAAACGAGCATGAAGCGAACGCATTGCTAGCTCAAGCCGATCAATCGAACGAAGGTCTTGTCACTCATCAACATTTTCATCGAATGTGGCAGAATGTGTCATAACCGAATTATCATTCAGGCTTATATAATTTCATTCAAATATTTTTTTTTGTATTTTGATCAGCGAATATTGATTATATCGATTAATATTTGAGCATTTTCTATAAACTTAAAACTAAAATGCTTCCGATGAATCTTTAACTTATTTTTATTAGTATAGAAATCGTTCTTATATTTAGACATAAAGCGAATCCTTACTGAGGAAAATCTTAACTTTTTGATTTGTAATTCTTGATTACACACATCAAAACGTCCAACTCTCGTAGCTTAGGTTATGGAGAAATTCAGAAAAATTTTGAATTTATTGAGTCGAATATTTGCCAAATTTAGCTGAAATTCGAATTTTGAAGTCGAATAGGTAAGGCTATATTATTGGAAAAAAATGTATGCATGAAATTTGCGTATGGAGGTTCGCAATAAGGCTACATATTATCACTTATCACATTAGAGGAGCCATCGAAAAGACACGGAGAGCCTTGGTTAGCCTATTTGTATCAAAAGCCCGATAACCACTGACAACAAATTCTGTTCATGAATTTGAATAGCACTTCACTTATTTAACAGGTAGGAAAATTTTCATGAAGTCTTGAGCAAAAAGCAATTTTCGTCAACCCTATTTTCATGAGCAATCAGAAAAGCAATTCCTAAATTTTTTGCCGTTCCCGCCCTCCCCGTCCACTAAAATGAAGCCGACTTTCACCCTTTTCTTGCTCAGTCCTTAAAGCAAGTGAAAATTTTGCTTATACTATTACAAGTGCAGCATAAAAATGGGCTTTTATCGGAGAAAGGAGGTGGAAGTATGAAGGGGGGGAGCGGTCTTGTGCCTAACCCTAGTATTGAAGAAGAGAATTTCCGTCGATAGTGGGGTTTTATTCGAAGCACTACGGCAGCTGTGCCTATGAAATATGGTCGTGATCATTCAAAACATTTGTAAAGTTTTCGTGTTTTGAGAAAGACCACATAGGAATCGCTTTCAGCAAGTATTCCCAACTTGCCTTCTGATTCCACATCCACTCTTCAATTGAGTGAGAGGAGGGAGGAAGGAAGGCTGGACGAGAGATGCTTTTGCCTCTTCGCTCGTTTTGCACTTTTTCTATAGTTCATCATGAAGAAATCAAGAAAGAGCGAAGTAATCTATAAGTGAGAGAATATGGCCTGCTATGTGAATATAAGGAAACATGGATGCCCTAAGTGTTGGTCCTCCTACAAATCTGCTTTCACCATTCAAGTACTAATCCACGAACTGTTGCTAACAGATGCGTCGATGGGTGTAAAAACTGAGGGGAACCGTTTATTCAGTTTTCTTGCAAGAGATGGAATATAAAAATAGGCCTGAGATATAAAAACGATGCAGTTTGTTAGCCTCTCATATAAGATGCAACTATAGTCAGCGGGTGAATGCTGACGAAAAATTCAGTATCTTCAAAGCTTTTTTTTGTTTCCTATCTCTAAGCATGTAACTTCTGAAGAATGCATCCATGTATCAAAACAAAAAAACAAAACGAAAGTGTGGCGGGATGCTTTCATCATTTGCTTTTTCGATGCTGTTGGCTGCAAATGATGCTTTCGATTGCATCATTTTCCGCGATGTCTCACTTCAGATTAGCGCTTCCATTCAATAATTGCCATAAAATTCCTTCAAAATAAATCTCGAAATTCATGGAAGATGGGGAATGCGGAAGCCTTGAAATACAGGAAAGATGGGAAATACAAGTTCAGAAATTTGCTTGGGAAAGTTGGAAGGGCGGTCGAATTTCGGGAGTCAACGATAGACGCATAAAATCCTTCGCTGATCCCATGAGGCTGGATTTTTTTTTTACAATTAGACAAATAGGAAATGGGCTCGTATAACTTCATCAAATGAGATGAAACAGAAGTCTTATAATCAAAATAACATGTTGAATTTTTCCACCAACATATACGTCATGATCTTCCGAGCTGAATTATTACATTAGAGGGATCGACATGAAATTTAGCACAAATGCAATTGTTTTATGAAGGAATTCGATGGCATCTTATACTTGAATTTAATTACGATGATATAGTTCAACAATGTAATGCATTATTTTTAAATTTTGCTGCAATGTCGTATGAAATGTTTTCAAATGCAGATGCTACAAAAAAAAATTTTTTTTTTCAACTTGGAGTTGTATTTGGCAGCAAAAATTTAATAAACTCATGACAACGTGAAAGTTGACAATGACGAGACTTCCACATTCACATAAAGCAAACAGAAGTCACATCCAGACCGATCGCTAAATCCATTAGAAGGAATGCGTCATTTAATATGCATCATTTAATACTTTTCTTTTTATGAGGTCGTAATTCTCATCCTGCTAAGCTTCATATCAAAAAATCCCGAATAACTCATAACCCACAATTCCAAATAGCCAATTAATTTCTTTTAGAAAAAAAATCCTAATTAGTAATAATTAACGCATGTCGTTGTGCATAATATTTCCATAGTATCGTTCAAACAATGGTGTCAGACTTCCTCAACGGCTGGCAATAGGATCTTATACGTGAATGTCATCTGAACGTATTATAAAATGACCCTACTTCCCAACCAAGCAATAAATAAGGCTTCTAATCAATAGGCAACAAAATCAGGCAAAAATAAGTTTCCGAATATCGGCTTAAAATGTGTAGATGCATGACGTTACCACCTGCAATATGTAATACGTGTTACTTCGCAAGGCATAGTGAGATGAACGGGAGGTGAAACACCTAAAATCCTTTTTCATCATCCACTTCCCCTCCTCTTACCTTTTAAACAACGTATTTTTACCAAACTTCTCTTCACCCAACGTACCTATCTGATTAAGTAATAATTTCAGCAATCTTCGAGGTCACATGAAAAGTCGACATCGAATCTCATAAAAGATCATTAAAAGAGACATATTGGTTGAAGCATACATTCCACATACAACTGCGCCTGAACATACCATTCAGTTGCGTTGCTTGCAACTACGACGTTACCATTTCGGTTACAAGTGTAGATTCAGCATGCAATTTTTAGGAGCGAATCATTCGACGCTTATCATTCTTTACCTTCACAATGAATCGATGTTCATTATTTCCATCCAGTTATCTCTACTTAGTGAGCAGAATTCCATTAGCAGGTTACTATTCGTAGGCTTTAATTCGACAACGAGAGATCGGTGTTGAATGGCCTGGATGCATTGCAGGCAATCTTCTTTTCTTTTTTTTTTCCTTTCATTTCATTTACTCTTGCAATGAAATTAAATGAAACTAATGAGCGCTAAAAATACCAAGTTGAAAAACAATTCGATTTAATAATTCTCGAGGAGAATAAATATTCGTTAGAGAATGAATCCACTAAATCATTGCAAATTCAGAACTTCATAGAATGTGTTCACGCATGAAGATTTGCGCTCGATATCTCCGGCATGACTTTTGACTTTTGCGCTTAAATCGTTGTCAGTGCAAGTGGTTATTAAAGATTTATTTTATCAACTTAACCATCGGAAAAATAAAAGTCAAAACATCAAAACATAGCTTAGTTCTGGTACAACATCAACACCTAACATCGAAAAATCGCATGTCAGCATAATTTTGTTTATTTATTTATTTCAATCAACAGAGCATTCATTACGAATAAATCTCTCCTCATATCGCTTCCAGTTGTCCCGATTCAATGTTTCTCTGATCCAGTTGGTTCCTGCGGTCTTTTTTAAAGAATCACTCCACCTCATTGCAGGTGTTATTCTTTTGCCGGAAGAACCCACTTCCTTTGCTAGTCCGTGGTGTCCATTGTGTTATTCTTTTCACCCAATTGTCATTTTTCAGCACGGATATCTCCGCCGCTATCAAAATTTCCTCATTCCGGCCTCGATCAGCAAATTTTTTACCTTTTTTATACCCCTGATCCATTCGTTGGCCTACCTCTCCACCAGTTTGATCCCTGTCATAATTCTCTCTCTGCCACTGCCAGTAGTTTGCGCACTTTTTTAGTTGTTGCCCATGTCTCCGAACCGTACAAAGTTGTTGGCATCAAGGTTTTTTCAAAGAGTTTCCGCTTGGGAATCATCGGTACTTTTTTTTCACAGTAGAAGTCTTTATTCTTAAAGTATGCTTTCCAGCCTTGTTTGATCCTGCGTTGTATACCTGCTTCCGTTCCTTCACTCATTTTTACTCATCTGCCCAAGTAGATAAATTCTTTTACGCTAAGTAGATAAATTCTTTTACGCTGTCAATGTTTTCGCCTCTCACGACAATCGTCGACTTCAGCTCTTGGTTCCTCATCAGCTTCGTTTTGGAGGCGATTAATCGTAAACTAACCGCCGCACTTCTCACCTCGAGTTCTTTTAGCATTTTCTTTATTTGGTTGAAGTTGTGAGATATCAAGACCATGTCGTCTGCGAACCTCAAGTGTGAAAGTCTTTTCCCGTCCACGTTCACGCTCTTGTTTTGCCAATCTAGCTCGTCGAACACGAGCTGTAAAGCTGCACTGAACAGCAGCGGAGATATGGTCTCCCTGCCGTATTCCTCGCTTTACCTGTGTTGGTATTTGCCTTTCATGTACGAAAATTGTAGTTATCCATTTACTTTGAGCTTCCTGAAGCATGGATATTATTAAAAGGTGTACCGAGGCGCTTTCCAAAGATTTCCACTGGGAGTCATGTTCAACAGAATCGGAGGCTTTTTCGTAGTCCATGAACAGCAAGCAAAAGAGCAAGTTGTACTCTCTGGTTCTCTCGATGAGCATGGTAAGCACGCGGATTTGGTCGATTTTTGATTTTCCCGGCCTAAAGCCTGCCTGCTCGACATCTTGTTTCTGCTCAATCTGCTCAACTTGTTGCTGCTGTCTTTCGCATAAAACTTTCGAGAAACATTTTGAGATTGTTGGTAGGAATGATATGGGGCGGTAGTTTCTGATATCATCTGGATGGCCTTTCTCTGGCAGCAGAATTTTTTTTGAGAAGGCGAAGTCTTCAGGGATTTGTTGATGTTCGATCATGTTGTTGAACAGACTTTTCAACGGTGTTACTAATAATTCCTTCCCGAATTTCAACATTTTTGTAGGTAGTCCATCGTTGCTTGGCGCCTTCCCGTTTTTCATGCTTTGGATCGCGTTCCTTATTTCGGAGTCGATGACTTGTAAGAACGGCTCAACGCTTTTTCGTGTAACGAAAGTGCAGTCAGTCTCCCCTCCATAGAGTTTAGTATAAAATTTCTGAACGATGTGGTCGATTTGTCGTGTTTCTGACGAGAGTGACCCGTCGCTTTCCCTCAGCTCAATTATTCTTTTCCTGTTCTCAACTAGCGAGCTTCTTCCCCTCTTCAATTTCCCGGTAGTTGCGGCTTGCTTCATTATAGTGATATTTCTGATAATGGTTTTCGCATATTTTCCGTTTGACTAGTTTGTTAAGTTCACAGAATTCCAGATTAGTTCGAGAATTAGCATCTCGTTCTATCTTTCTTCTTTTTTTTTTCAAGCAGTTCTTTTTTTTCTTCCTTAAGAGGCGACGTTTTCCGCCTTGTTGTCGTAGCGATTTGTGCCGCTTTGCTGATTTTTGCAACAATATTTGCATAGGTAGGCTCACTCTCAGTTAAATGAGAATGTTGCTATGCGTATGTGTGTAACGTTGCGTCGAATAATTTTTCGGTGCTTTTTTTCTTTTTCGTCTGGCCCATAAGCGTTTATAATTTAGCTTAAGTTTTGTTCTGATTAGGCGATTGTCGCTGCCTGTTTGGAAGTGGTTCAAAACTTCGGTGTCTTTCACGATGATTGCCTTATTCACCAATATATAGTCTATTTCGTTTTTTGTATCTCCACTGGGGCTTCTCCAAGCCCATTTTTTGCCAAGTCTTTTTTTAAAAAACGCATTCGTGATTTTCCTCCTGTTATTTTCCCAAAAATTAACTAGTTCTTGTCCGCGTGGATTCCGCATTCCCAATCCAAAATTAACTGACTGCTGTCCTGGTATTCGTGCTCCAACTATTGCGTTAAAATCGCCCATTCTAACGGTGAACATGGATTGCTCTTCATTAAACTACAGCAGTCAGGTCATCTAAAAATCGCATACATTCTTCATTAGTTTGGCCTCCATGAGGTGCTTATATTTGAATTAGTCGTGTGCTTGTTTTTCTATTGATCTTAATTTTGATTTGCGCGATTCCGGGAGACTGAGAAGAGGATGACATTATCTTAGCCTTGCGTTCTTTCGAAACACAAAATCCGATTTCACGTCGCGATGTCTCATTCTCTCCCCGGTAAAACAAGGAGTTACCGTTTGGTCGGTCGATGGCCTCATTGCCATTCCTTCGTACTTCTGCTAGGCCGATTATATCAAAGTCGATTTTTGACGTCTCTTCTTCCAATTCCTCCAGACATTCGAAAGCAGCGTCCTTGCATTTTATATATACATAGGTTAAACATGGTCGAGTGAAGGTTAGGGCTTGGGGTCGTCTCCTGCCCGTTGGATGCTGAGGAGTCGATTCACCGTTGTTCCTCCTGTGATGGTCGAAGTTTAGTGCCATAATCCTGGTTATTCCTTTATGGTCAAAACTTAGAGAAAAACATAAGTCGGAAAAGTACCAACAAATAGCAACGTCGCTCCCAATGATACTATGCGCTATCCATTCGATATTATGATCAGCATTCGTATTGATGAGACGAGTTATTCTCGTATCGTTAGTCAGAATAACCTCAACTCATCAGCACGAATGTTATGCTCCTAGACAATTGTCATCTTCTCTTGTTTATAATTAGATCATATATTCGTTGCATTTTACGAGTCAACCGCATCAGAAATTACAATCAAGTTTTTCGAAGCACAACTGAAACACAGTCCTTCCACGATGCTGCATAGGAGCTCGACAAAGTGGCAAAAGAATACTACTTGCTCTTAACATCGTTATATTGGTCGTTTCAAGTTCATTTCAAAATTTGTACGTAAATTTGTGACAAACAATCTCATCACCTATTCGTTCAACTATAAAATCTGATAACTTTATTTCATTATAATGAATTCTTTAAATATTTTATTTTAATTACAAAGCTTAAAAATACATCTAACAACTCAAGCAGCGGCAATTTTATGGGCATCGCATCTCGCCATCGATGTAAGGTGGACCAACTGGCTATAGATCAAACGGGAATAGTGCACTGTGCAAGATAAATCGAAGAAGGCCAAGAACATGCAGGCCGACCAAACGACTGCTCAGCATGTGTCGTGAGGCTAGTCTGAGGTAGAATCGTGAGGTTATAAGGGGGTTGATTTGATGCGCTCATTCGTGTATTCATTTCAGCTTCTACACTGTTCTTAAGGCCAAGTGGGCTTAGAGTGCGCGAGGAAATCGGCGGCAGCATGGAGTTCGTCGGGTGCAACTGTGGGATAATGCCTTCGATCGAAGCTATCTTAGTGTCCCTTCTTATTTCTCGCCTTAAAGTATAAGTGTGATAAGCTGTCGGCTCTCACACCTGTGCCGTTTCGCAGCTTACTCGGCCGCATCTTCAGAGAGGGTGCAGACCCTCAAGAAGACCTGGACAACAAAATCAACCAAGGAGAGCTGATTCTTACATAGAAGGGTAAAGTGGCACTCTATCAATTTAAGATGGAGACCGAAAAGAGGATAGAACAGAAGTCATTTAATATCCATGACAAAATAAAGGCAATCTTGTTCTGAAATGCTTCATAAAAATATGAAACATTACGAAATTATAGATGGTCTAAAAAATCTTGCCATGGTAAGTAGATTTCGCATCATCGCGCAAAGAGATAGGAAAAAATTCCAGTGATAAAAGAAGAAAGATTTTGCAGGAGGTCTCATATGAAAAGGAATATATGAAATCCTTCAAAAGTAATCCTAAAAATCTAAGAAAAATATTTTAACGTCTCGTTTCATTGTTGTGATTCTTTTATGATATACTTAAGACATCAGGGCCGCCTCATATGATAGATGGCATTTTAATTTTTTCCTTATTTAACGTACACTCAGCAGCTAGACCTTAAACTGTCCTTTACGATGCTAATTTCCTCTCCTCGATAAGCACATTGTCCTTCTGTAAAGCCATTATAAGAAGCGCCTAAATTTAAAGCAACTGCTTTAAGCAAAAACCAAAATATGTCACTTAATTAAATGAGCATAAAATTTCAGAAGGTTGCCAACTGGTCACTATTCATCTTTTCAAGACTAAAATTATTTACGGGTTGTTTGATTTGAAAAGGAATGTATGCAAACAATATAATCAAAAAAAAAGTCTAAAATTTCCACTTCTAGCCGAATAAAGACTTACTTCAAATGGACGGAAATAAACACCGCCGCACTCTATGAACCGAAAGGAATCCAGTATATCCATACTCATCTTATTTCTTTTTTTTTCTCGTTTCATGATATCGAAATAAACGAGCGAGTAAATAAATTAATGAAAAAATAAATAAATAAGTTTGCATAATCAACTCGCTTAAAAACCATTTAAAAAATTTAGCAAAATCCACTAAAATTGCACTTCGTTTCAGAGCTATCAGAAAAACGAGAATTTGATGGTTATTTCCGGTTGTTTACGGCGTTATAACCCTCGTTGATTTTATTTCCACGTCGTGTATCATTTAAAGTTCTGTTTATTTTAGACGTCATCAATAGTGATGGAGGTGGAATGCAATCGAAATTGACATTTAGCGATCGGATATAAATGCTGATCGATAATTTTTGTCAATATTGCGATTTAGTTTTGTCATAATACGCCATAGTGCTGCCGTAATTGTCTAATTCAATAAATGTGTGCACAACTGTGAAACGGTATATTAAACGACCGTTGAATTCTCATGTCTATTAGTTGTGCTTTTTGTACTCTTTACGTAATGTTTCGTTCGTATCGCTCATAAAGCTCTATAAAGCTTGAAACTTAGCTAGTAAGCTGAGTTAGTAAGATTTGAGAGAGACTTGAAGATGAACCTAATGTTTAAGTCGTAACGATCTCAAAGTATTTTTAAGTCAAGTTGAGGCTTATTTCAAGTGACGGCGAGTAAATGGCGCAAATGGGAGATGATGAAATATCATATCTGATAATTCCTCAGCAATACGGATAAGCCGCATTTGAAAATCCACCATCATAGTTTTCTGCATGAGCGAATAGGATGTTAATGATGAATTTCGTAAGAATTGGTTTATTCATAAAAATTCGCTTTCATACGCCTGCGTAATTTTCGCATTCATAAAAAAGCCCTATAGCAATGTCATATCTCTGCATAAGAATGTGCATTTGTCTGTTTGCCTGCATGTGTCTGTCTATTTGCATGTACGCCTGTGTTGTAGGTTCACGCTAAGAACTATTGCAGTTAGAGCTGCGACAATTAGCGTCAGCCACTTCGTGATCTACACAATCTCCTATAAATGTCCCTTCAATTACTTCAAGTTTAGAGATTAAAAAAGCTTTAAAATTTTTAGCTTTACACTCGACAACTATTTTAACATCCACTTCGTATCGCTCTCCTACGAATAATAAATCGCAATAAATCGCATCTTTCGCAGAAAAACTGTTGGATCATTTAAACTTATACAAATACATCATTTCACACTTTCCATTATTTATTGATAGTATGTAAAGGTGATAGGTCATATGAGTGTGAAACTTTGATGTGGTAAATCAAAAATGTACAATTCGTGCCAACTTTTCTATTACGCTTTTCCACTTGTTTTCTTTACATTGAATTAATTTCTCGCTATAACTCTAATACATATGTGAATAGTTTTTAAATATTCTTATAATTTTAAAGGTGTATTCATAAATTAAAGGTATATTTATAAAATAAAATTTGAATAAATTGAAGATAAAATCCTTAAAGCGAAAGACGTTCGCTGTTTGTCGCTGTCTGAACGGTACCCGATCGATCATCGTATCTTACGATCAATTTTCATAGTTGTTCGCGTTTTACACGTTGTAATCACTATCATCGCCAAATTTTCTAGCAAAGGTCGCTAATTTTTTCTACGTATGGCGTTCGTACCTGCTCTTGATGCCTCTTACTCAACTAACGTAAGATTTGTAAACGGCATTTTATTTCATATCGATATCAACTATGAGTATTTCAATCACTTCTCTTTAATAAACATTTCATATATGCAAATTTCTCTTATTTTCTCGTGGTCGACAATTTAGTGCAGCAATTTATGATAATCGATTAAAAAAATCAATCCTTTATATTGCGACGTCAGGATTTAACTTCAAACTTTCCACTGCTGATTATTTTTTAAGGTTTTTGAGGGAAAAAAATATTATTTCTGTTTGTTTTTTTTTCTAAAATTTATTAATTATATTAGTATTTATTTAATAAATGAATAAATTTTTGAATAATTTATAGATCGGTTATATATTAATATTCAATTTAATTGTTGGAACTGGAGCACTTGCATTGCCGAAAGCATTTCATTCAGCCGGATGTCTCCTTGGAGTGTTATTATTATCGATTTCTGCTTTTATGAGGTAAATATCCGACTTCATGAGGTATATGAGGTAAATGTTCTTGAGGTAAATATCCGACTTCATGAGGTACATGAGGTAAATGTTCATGAAGCAAACTTCATAAGGTCATTCGATTTTATTTTGTAGGAGGTCATTCGATTTTATTTTGTAGGAGCTTTAAAACCTACTTACGTACAGCTCTTATTGCTAATCCTAGAGCAGTTCTTGCTATACAAACATTAAACTACAAATCGTAGACATCAACAAAACTATTCCATCAAAATTTGAATATTTTTGCTGTATTTGCCGATTTTTTTTTTAACAGTGAAAAAATCTTCATAGATATTTTCAAAAATTTCACTAATATATTCCAAAAAAATTGTCACTGAGATTATGAAATATTTCAGCCTAAAATTTTTATTCAAAATTGGAAATTTCCAAATTTTTCCAGAAAAAATCGAAAAAATTAAAAAATCATTTTCACTCATTGTGCTATTTCCATATAGCGATACTAGCGAACTTCCTGTTCCTGTCAATATTATTATTGACAGCTGAAAAAAAGTGACATCCGAGCAGTTTTCATTGTTTAGAGTTCATAGTGAAATGTCATTAAAGATTACCTTCTAAAGTTCACAGAAAATTATTCAATGCTGCACCGTGTTCACCTCGTAAATTCAATGAGTCGATCATTTAATCGATATTCCCGTACTCATCAGCCATTCAATAAGTACTTTCTGAAGGCGATGAAAATGCAAGTCGTTAGGTAAATTCTACGCTAATTTTAGGGTTACCAATAGTAAAAACATGACCGACGTCAAAAACTATTAAAAAATTTATTTCTTCGTTAAATGATGTTGAAGCGGTCGCTCACCCACTATTTCAGTAGCACTAAAATGACTCTTTAAATCGATACGACTCAAGTTGACTATAGAAATGTATTTGAAGGAAAATTTGACTCAGGTATCACGGCATCAATGAGAACAAATTTAAGCTATGTTTGTGCGACATTCGTTGTCGAAGGAATGGCGATTGCGAATGCAGTTGCACTACGCAACAAATTACGTGCAAACAAAGAACGTAGCGAGAAGCAGCTTCTTGCAGCATACAGAATAAGGAAACGAGTTGAAATAGTAAGTCTTTATTACTCATGGTGGGGGCGGAGAGTAAGGGAGTATCAGGTTATGGTTACTTTGCACCATAAGAAACCGACAATGGATATTATTTCTGGAGGACTAAAGGATAATGCCAATGCTTCTAGCTAGTAAGAGACGGTGGATGAATCCACAGCATGACCATTGACAATAAGCGGTTAAAATTTCCATCATAATAATTGTGCCATATGTTTTGAAATGTAGCAAAAAAAAAGCATACCGTCATAGAGTATTCCCGCATCAGGTCATAACCTAAGCACTATTAATCTTTAGAGCGGTATGGCGCGACTTTTCATCGGTAAATATGGAGTACTTCTTTTGAATATAATTGTAGCGATCTATCTCTTCGGTGATCTTGCAGTCTATACCGTAACTGTCCCAAAATCGATTATGAATATTATTTGGTATGTGTTTTCTATTTCGCATTATCTATTGCTACCGTAAATGCTCTTCACTGGATTTTTATTTTACCGTAAGAAGCGCAATTGCTGGGGCTATATTTTATGAAAGCACGGTATAGACGAAAGCTTAATTGTCTTAAATTTTCACAGTTTTTTGTCAATACATACGGAGAGGGTGGAAAATGAACAACATTCGATATAGTTGTTTGATAATTATAGATTATTTTGTCTAAGCGAAACATTATTTATCTTATTATAAAATAAACATTATTTAAAACATTAAACATTATATCAACATTCGATATAATTATTTTATATGTCTAAGCGAAACATTCAGTCAGTCAGTGAACGCAAGCACTGAGCATGGACATAATGCATGCTATGATAATTGGCCTAATTGGTTGCAAAGGATCGCCGTCTATCGTTTCACCGTTTGTTTATTCGTTTGTTTTGTTACACCATTGGTACTTATCGGTATACATCGAACTAAATTTCTACAGCTATCAACATCGATCTGCAGATGGAGTGGTTAGTTTGAAATTTTCTAATAGCATTAGATCCAGAAAACTATACTGGAAATGCGATTTTCATTCCCACATTATATCCAATGATTTCTGCAAAGCTATTGCGTAGTTGAACCATAAAGTGTCTTAGACGATGAAATACTCCTTGATGATGTTCGTTTAAAAATACAGCTAAGGTGTTTTTAAGGGATGTTTTCCTGCCTATTCTTATTATGCTCCTTTGTTGTTGTGAAGAGAGGCTGGTGCGGCGCCGGGAAGAAGAAAAGTGGGGGAGGGGGGGGGGGGGGGGGGGGGGGGAGGGAGTTGGGCCGAACTGGCATCTCAACCTACTTTCTTAATATTCATTTTTGCCTGTTTATGACATATTTATCTGTTGTTTTTTACAGCATTTACGTTGATGATCGTTCTTGCCTGTATACAGCTTGCACGTGAAGGTTCACCTAGTATGCCAAAAATGTTCAATATTCATGGTTTTGGATCACTATTCGGAACGACAGTATATGCATTCATGTGTCATCATAGCTTACCTAGTCTCGTCACACCTATGAAGTGAGTGAGCTTTTTTCTCTAGAATGCTTTACAAACGATGCATATTTGCTAGTGCATGGAAGAGGGCCCCATGAATGGGGTTCCCACCAGGAGGCGCCGCCGTATGTAATAATGGATCATATGCTCCATGGGACGGGGTGGAGCTTTTTATGCTTCGAAAGGAATTTTACGTTCTTAAAATCTCCTGCGACGTGGGTAATTTTCGAAGATTCGCTGAGAAAATGAGAGCTTAAAAAACACTCCCATTCTTATATGACACTCCTTATAATGCTCATGTTATTACGCTATATCTTCTTCATCTGGAAATCTGGTGGATTAGTAATTCTTGAAAATTTGCGATTTTACCGTTGTGCACAATGAGAGGTGCTTGATTCGACGCATGACGGATATTCCACAACGTTTTTTTTGGATTGTCACTTTTGCTGCATATTGGCATTTGATAAATATTGGTGCAGGGAATACTATTTGTCCAAGAAATCATTGCTGGATTTGTGGAATTTTTCCCGAAATGTTGGAAATTCCTTTTCTCCATAAAACAGCGTAGAGCGAGGCATAACACTCATCTGAGAACAACGAAACTAAACCATCTGTAAAACAATCGCGAGCATTATATGAAAAAAAAGTTCTTAGATATTTTCCACCTTATGCTATCTATATCTGTATCGTTGTACTCTTTGTAAAACCTGCATGAAAATTGATGCTAAATCACGTATGGGTTTGTAACATATGGATTTTTTTTTTCAAAGCATATATGGGTTTGTCTTTCTCATATGAAAAACAGTTTTTTCGTTGGCGATTTTTGACTGAATTTGTGGTTAGATAATTGGCAAGTTGCTAAAGATCGCATTTTTTTTTAGATAGCGCCTATTAAAATTCCACCTTTTTTCGAAAACATCATCGCTTCATTGTTTAGCCATCTTAGATCCTGTCTTACTTCGTCTGCAGCGATGTGCCGCTTATCGATATATACGCAAAACTCTTTCAGTAACAATGCAACCAAGATAAATTGATCCGAAGTTTTAGTTCCGTGGGATCCCCCCGGAGCCTCGAGGATTTCAAGAGGCTTCGGTTTATTTGAACATCTTTTGTCCCCGTTTATGTTATTACTCTATATTCTTTTCGCAAAGAACCATTGTAGACATTAACAATTTTTGAGCAGCAGCAATCTTGTCGTGTCATTGCATTCGAATGAAACGTGTTCGATAGAGCAGGTGCGATTGAGATTGAACAGGTGTGATTACACCAGACAAGTTGGCACGAATGGTTGCGGTACAGGTGCTAGTGGTTTTTAAAAACTGGTTTGCTAACAAAGAGGACTCATTTTAGAGATGACATAAGAAATGTCGTGATGTTGCACTAAGTTTGAATAAGTGAGCAGCCGTGATGCGGAACAGAAGTGCGGAGTTCGTGCACCACTCGCGGAGCCCACTTTTTTTGCTTTGAAAATGGAAAAAAAAAACATAGAAAACAACAACGAATCCGAAATTTTTAGTGAAATGCAAAGCACTGGAAGGTGACAGCTCGACATAACACATCATAATTTTACCTGCGCCTAAATGAGATGAAGGAGAGTACACCTTACGAATTTTTCGATATCTTAGGACATAATATTAGCTGATTCCATGAAATTTTTTTGACGTAAAGTATAATATAAAATAACTCACGAAAATTTGCACTCAACAAAGTGTATTATTGCAGAATTTATGAACTTTTGGCGTAATGAACAAAGCATAACATCATTTATGAATTGCAAAAAAAAAAAAAATCCAAGAAAGTTACATAAATTTATGAATCGACATAATAAACCGCAAGAAACTTAACAAAATTGCAAAACGACATAAATATCGAATAATTTATTGCATATATAATATAATATATTACAGCTGAAGAAAATTTTGAGACGGTGAAGCATGAGACAATACAATTTTCCAATTTTCAAAGGATGTAACGTAAATCATTGTAGTTTAAAATATTAAAGTGAATTAGCAGCGGTGATTCGCGAAATTTCTTCTCTTTCCCAGATCTCTAATATTGATCAAGCATTGTTTCTCTTGTTGTTTCTTGTAATTTCAAACCTTTGCGATTGTAAATAAATTATATATCGCTTGCGTAAACGATTATTCTACAAGAAAACGATATTTTTTGAGGGAAAGATTAAAAGCTATTAGATGTGGAAGGGGGTGAATAGGACAACATCTTGCGAGGTCCTGACGGCAATAGCTTTTCCTTGAGTCAATATGTGGTTTATATAGGCTTCCGTTTTGTGCCTCGTTAGATAACTCGTTAATGAGTGGAGGGTGTTTTCGTTCATTTGAAATGTGTCCTCCAATAGCTGAAGGAGTATTTTTGACTTGAGCGGTGTTGTTAAGTTTTTTTGATATCGGGTTGGACGACCTTTTCACCTTGCAACATTCATTCCGTCTATAATTTCATTTAAGTTTGTTTTAGTAGATTTCTATGAAAATCTTAGTGAAAAAGTGACATTTTCCACTCCACCGCAACATCAATTTATGCGCAAATGCAAAGCTTGAAGAATTTCGACACGCTCGACATATAGCGCTTTAATTTGGCGCATTTTTTTATGTCGTCGTTGTCTTTGTATATGACGGCCATATTTGCATATTTCCATTCCTCAGAATGGTTTCCCATTGAAATGATTCAATTAAGAAGAGAGCACAGTTTTTCCACGATCAGATTTTTTTTCTCAACTTTAGCACTTCCTTTGTAACTCTATCAAACTCTGTTACTTTATTTGCCTGCTTAAGGACAAACGCCTTTATAAAATTTTCATCTATACCATTTTTCGCCAAGTTTTCTGATTTTGTTCTTTATATCCGGATATCCTCTTTTACAATTTATTACAAAATTGGTACTTCTGTACTGTAACTGGTGCGTCAAGTTTCTCTTCAGCGTATCTCGAATCTCGTTCGAACACATTGCCTACGGATTCTACGGCGAATTTTTTCAGCCCGCTAAAGCAACATCCGCTTTTTCAACACCCTTCATAGAGATAAGGAAACATACGGAACTCCGTGGGAGGCACTTGGCCTCAGAAAGTACCTCGCGGATACGGAGGATTTTTTGGGGGCAGGAGCCCTCCCGTTGAAGGCGCCGGTATAGTTTTCCCTATCTCCCTTCAACGAGTGCAACGAACGTGCAGAAGTCTTGATGCATATTTTAGTTTAAATCATTTCTGTTTATTAATAAATAACGTCCATACGTAAAGCAACTAGTTTTGAAATGTCATTTGAAGCTGACTTCTAGAATTTCAGGTCGAAACGTCATATATTCATATATTTGGCGATGGTTTACGTATTAGTATCGATATTTTATTTAGCATTAGCTATAACGGGTACATTCTCGTTCAGTCATATATTCGACGTTTATTCACTGAATTTTTTACACAATAAAACGGATACATTACATGAAATTCTTGTCAATTATTTTTTGGCTCTATTTCCTGTCTTCACGTTGAGTTCCAATTATCCAATTGTCGCGTGTACACTTATCAATAATCTTACGGTGCAA
The DNA here is from genome assembly GCA_013433145.1 of Ascaris suum. Classification (NCBI taxonomy): domain Eukaryota; kingdom Metazoa; phylum Nematoda; class Chromadorea; order Rhabditida; family Ascarididae; genus Ascaris; species Ascaris suum. The sequence continues at coordinate 1,997,515 of CM024181.1, forward strand.
GTCGACCTTATCAGTGAGCTGTAAGTGTTGCATAATTATTGGCAGTGGAATTCATTTCGAATTTCGCTATTTTATTTTAAATAATAAGATAATCTGGCATATATTAAAGAATAAAAGGAGAGGAAAACAACAACATAAGCGCAAGATATGAGCTTAAACTGAGAAAGAAAAGGGGGGAGGGTTATCGTATCTATGAAGGTGAAACATGACGCATAGTAAGAGGGTTTCTGCTTCAAAATTTATGAGATTTTCGAAAGAGGTTAACATTCCTGATATAAGCAAAGAATATAATGTTTTTTTTCTTATGAGTATTTAAACGAGTTTGAATCATTTGCTGCGTCATAAGTTAGCTTTGGCTCTTTGGCCCGCCAAGACTCATTGGCTTCATCACTTCGCGCCACTCATGCCATCACCATCTCGTGCCTTAGGTGTGTATTAAACGAAGACCGTTATCCTAAACGGAACAACGGTGAATCATCTCATTAGCATTCATTAGGCAGGATACTGATATAAGTCCTAAACTTCAGGTGACTTCAAAACTTCTCCACTTAAGCGGAAATAGAAGCGACATGAAGATACATTTAATCGTAACGAATAGTTTGCTGATTAAAATAAAATAAAATAAAATACTATAAAGCTTGTAGCGTAAGTGGTTGTTTTACAATAACGGCTTCGTCTTTTATTGTTATGCCTTCGAACTTTACTCAAATGCACAATTCCACTCGTCATCAAAATATTTGAAAATTTTCAGATTTTTTTCTGATATGAAGATGCAATTTCTTGGCTCATCGGCAATGGGTTTCAATCCGCATTACTTATATCGACTCTTTACGAGGTGAATCAAATTTCATTTAAAACAATGCTTCTATATTCTATCTTTTCCGTTTTCATGCATTCATATTGAAATGCTGCTTCAATATAGCCTTCTGCAGTCTCTATTCAATAGATCTTGGATGAGGAATTGAAGCTGTATTATTGTAGGTGATATTATTATCATAATTCATGGTGATTTCATCTTCATTGCTTGCTTTGCGTTTTTTTTTCAACGATCGTTTTATCTCAGAGAAGCTGTAATCACTCTTTTGTTCAGGAAAGGTAATGATTCAACCTGTCTTCTGGACGATCACTCGGATTCCGATCCTGAAATAGTCGTCGTGGATACGATATCGAAGATCGGTCGATGGCGTCATTATGCAATAGCATTTGTCGTAATCGCGAGTGCTACGCTAATCGCTTTTTGCACTGATAATGTACTCATACTTACTTCAATCACCGGTAGTTATCCTGGTGTTGGTGTTCAATATATTATACCTTCTATTATTGCAATCTACGGCCGTAGGTATGAATTGCAACTATTGCATTTTTATTTGCATTTCATTCCTTTGTTAGATCACCTATGAACGACAAATGTGTAGGTAATGTTTGAGCATAAGTTTAGGATATTAACCTTAGGGTCGACGATCTCGACTCCTCCTAAAAGATCATCAATCTTGAAGTAGTTCTCGATCTCGACATGTGCCAAAACGGACTGTTTTAAAACTATTTATTACACTTGTTCCGGTGAAGTCTTGCATGGTTGAGATACTTCAATATAACAGTGCAAACTGGTTTACAAAGTATGTGAATCTCAAGAGTTGCTATCTTCAAACAAGAGTTTCAGATTCAGCACGCAAAATATTGGAGCTGAAGTACCTCGTGCAGTAAGGAGCCCATTCTCATCGTCTCTATGGCCAACAGCAATGTTGATTTGGTCTGCGTTTACAGTGCTCATGGTTACATTGGAATCCTGTCATGCTTTTACCTATTTACCATGAAATCCATGCAAACACTGTTATGAATGTGCTCCTCTTATAGAGGTTGAATAAAAAATTTGTGCATTTTTTTAAATTTTGCTTCGACAAAAATTCACCAATGTTTCAATTAGGGATCTCGGACCCGAGATCTTTGGAGCATTTCTTTAAATTCGTGACAATCACAATCTTATAACGTCATAAATTGAACTAATGGACTACAATGGAATTTAGCATCCGGTTTTAGTTCTGAACAGCTATCTGGTAGGACCTCGACGACAGAGTTGCCGGCAAAGCGAAACTCCTTCAGCCGAATTCTTATTTATTTAAGAGAACGTTCAAATATTCTTATAATCAGGAAAGTAAAAAGTTCAAAATCACAGCTATAATCACAAATTGCCCGCATTATGAGTTCGATTTGCTTTATGCATTCGCGAACACATTTGTATACAATTTCACCGTACAATTTTTAAAAATATTTCTTCATGTTTTATATACTTTAATGCAGAAATATTTCTACCATTATTTAAATAAATTTATGTGGCGGATTGATCGACGACAAACATGCCTTTTTTCTGCAGAAGGACCGATACTGATAAGATCGATTTACTTTTCGTGCAGAAGATGGTCAAAAATGAAAGAAAAATGCAACAAACGATAGGCAATGCTGTTTATGAGTTATATGGTGTGACAGAAAATTCGATTCAAATGACAGCAAATGTGATTGCAAATGAAAGCAGTTATATATATATATATATATATATATATATATATATATATATATATATATATATATATATATATATATATATATATATATATATATATATATATATATATATATATATTATATATATTCATCGTTCAACATTCGCAGCTGCGTGGTCGGCTTCAAGTAAGCTCCGACCATCACAAGAAGGACAACGGTGAATCGACTCGTCCAGCATCCAACGGGCAGGAGACGACCCAAGCCCTAACCTTCACTCGACCATGTTTAACCTATGTATGTATAAAATGCATGGACGCTGCTTTCGAATGTCTGGAGGAATTGGAAGAAGAGACGTCAAAAATCGACTTTGATATAATCGGCCTAGCAGAAGTACGAAGGAATGGCAATGAGGCCATCGACCGACCAAACGGTAACTGCTTGTTTTACCGGGGAGAGAATGAGACATCGCGAGGTGAAATCGGATTTTGTGTTTCGAAAGAACGCAAGGCTAAGATAATGTCATCCTCTTCTCAGTCTCCTGGAATCGCGCAAATCAAAATTAAGATCAATAGAAAAACAAGCATACGACTAATTCAAATATAAGCACCTCATGGAGGCCAAACTAATGAAGAATATATGCGATTTTCAGATGACCTGACTGCTGTAGTTCAATGAAGAGCAATCCATGTTTACCGTTAGAATGGGCAATTTTAACGCAGTAGTTGGAGCACGAATACCAGGAGAACAGTCAGTTGGGAATTTTGGATTGGGAACGCGGAATCCACGCGGACAACAACTAGTTGATTTTTGCGAAAATAACAGGATGAAAATCACGAATACGTTTTTTAAAAAAAGACTTGGCAAAAAATGGGCTTGGAGAAGCCCCAGTGGAGATACAAAAAACGAAATAGACTATATCTTGGTGAATAAGGCAATAATCGTGAAAGACACCGAAGTTTTGAACCACTTCCAAACAGACAGCGACCATCGCCTGGTTAGAACAAAACTCAAGCTAAAGGATAAACGCTTATGGGCCAGACGAAAAAGAAACAAAAGCACCGAAAAATTATTCGACGCAACGTTATACACATACGCATTGCAACATTCTCATTTAACTGAGAGTGAACCTACCTATGCAAACATTGTTGCAAAAATCAGCCAAGCGGCACAAATCGCTACGACAACAAGGCAGAAAACGTCGCCTCTTAAGGAAGAAATAAAAGAACTGCTTGAAAAAAAAAAAGAAGAAAGATAGAACGAGATGCTAATTCTCGAACTAATCTGGAATTCTGTGAACTTAACAAACTAATCAAACGGAAAATATGCGAAAACCATTATCAGAAATATCTGACTATAATGAAGCAAGCCGCAACTACCGGGAAATTGAAGAGGGGAAGAAGCTCGCTAGTTGAGAAGAAGAAAAGAATAATTGAGTGGAGGGAAAGCGACGGGTCACTCACGTCAGAAACACGACAAGTCGACCACATCGTTCAGGAATTTTATACTAAACTGTATGGAGGGGAGACTGACTGCACTTTCGTTACGTGAAAAGCATTGAGCCGTTCTTACGAGTCGTCGACTCCGAAATAAGAAACTCGATCCAAAGCATGAGAAACGGGAAGGCGCCAGACATCGATGGACTAACTGCAGAAATGTTGAAATTCGGGAAGGAATTATTAGTAACACCGTTGAAAAGTCTGTTCAACAACATGATCGAATATCAACAATTCCCTGAAGACTTCATCTTCTCAAAAAAAATTCTGCTGCCAGAGAAAGGCCATCCAGATGATATCAGAAACCACCGCCCGATATCACTCCTACCAACAATCTCAAAGTGTTTCTCGAAAGTTTTATACAAAAGACTGCGCCAACAAATTGAGCAGAAACAAGATGTGGAGCAGGCAGGCTTTAGGCCGGGAAAATCAACAATCGACCAAATCGACATGCTTACCATGCTCATCGAGAAAAGCAGAGAGTACAGCTTGTCCCTTTACTTGCGTTCGTGGACTACGAAAAAGCCCTCGATTCTGTTGAACATGCCTCCCTGTGGAAATCTTTGGAAAGCGCCTCGGTACACCATTCAACAATATCCATCCTTCAAGAAATCCAAAGTAAATCGATAACTACAATTTTCGTACATGAAATGCAAATACCAATACAGGTAAAGAGAGGAGTACGGCAGGGAGACTGCATATCTCCGCTGCTGTTCAATGCAGCTTTACAGCTCGTTTCGACGAGCTAGATTGGCAAAACAAGGGCGTGAACTTGGACGGGAAAAGACTTTAGCACTTGAGATTCGCAGACGACATAGTCTTGATATCTCACAACTTCATTCAAATAAAGAAAATGCTAAAAGAACTCGAGGCGAGAAGTGCGGCAGTTGGTTAACGATTAATCACCTCCAAAACGAAGCTGATGAGGAACCAAGAGCTGAAGTCGACGATTGTCGTGAGAGGCGAAAACGTTGAAAGCGTAAAAGAATTTATCTACTTGGGCAGATGAGTAAAAATGAGTGAAGGAACGGAAGCAGATGTACGACGCAGGATCAAACAAGGCTGGAAGGCATATTTTAAGAATAAAGACTTCTACTGTGAAAAAAAAGTACCGATGATTCCCAAGCGGAAACTCTTTGAAAAAAGCGTGATACCAACAATTTTGTACGGTTCGGAGACATGGGCAACAACTAAGAATGTGCGCAAGCTACTGGCAGTGGCAGAGAGAGAATTATGGCAGGGATCAAACTGGTGGAGAGGTAGGCCAACGAATGGATCAGGGGTATAAAAAAGGTAAAAAATTTGCTGATCGAGGCCGGAATGAGGAAATTTTGATAGCGGCGGAGATATCCGTGCTGAAAAATGACAATTGGGTGAAAAGAATAACAGAATGGACACCACGGACTAGCAAAAGAAGTGGGTTCTTCCGGCAAAAGAATAACACCTGCAATGAGGTGGAGCGATTCTTTAAAAAAGACCGCAGGAACCAACCGGATCAGAGAAACATTGAATCGGGACAACTGGAAGCGATATGAGGAGAGATTTATTCGTAATGAATGCTCTGTTGATTGAAATAAATAAATAAAATATATATATATATATATATATATATATATATATATATATATATATATATATATATATATATATATATATGCATACTTATTTATTTATTTACTTATTTCGTTATTTATTTATTTATTTACGTTTATATTTCTATTGGTATTAATATTTATTAGGTGTCATTTGAATCAAACGTTTATATTCGTACTCATTTATATTCATATTTACATTTTTAGTTATATTTATATTTTTATTTGTTTATATTTATTTATATTTATATTTGTATTTTTATTATTTATATTTTTATTTGTATTTATATTCATATTAACGACGAAGAAATACAATTGCATATATAGAATAAATAGAAAGTAAAACTTGATATAAATACTAATAAAAACTTATACAAGGACAGTTTCACTAACAACATGAAGTAATATCAATGGATATTTGGAGAGTGGAAAGAGAAGCCATATTAACGCAAAAGCAAATTTGCTCATGCTTTTGAGGTTGTAGATTGACAGGTGTAGTTTTGCCTTATCAATGAAAGGTTTTCAGCATTCAAACAATATGTGGCCGTTAATTCTTATAGGAAATGTATTCCATTTTCTTTCATTTCTGTTTACGTACGATTGAAGCAATATGTAGATGGTAACGTTTTCAGTAGATTATGTATCCACTATATATACAAATAACACTTATAAAACGGTTTATTATTACATTTTTAAGTGAGAAAAAAAGTATGAAATCTGTTTGATAGCTTGACGAGTGTTGATTTAAATGTTGCCTTGATCTGTCGTTTTTGCAGTTTTTTGATTTGTAATTTTTCTTCGTGAAAAATTTCATGAAAACCACATCTTCATATTGCAATTCCAATAAAAAATCCGTCGACTATTTATTGAAGATTCATGACTTGAGAGGGATGTCGATGAAATAATCCGATCGAGTAGAAATTCTCCGAATGCGTCTAGGCCGTTCCTTAGAGGCTACTAGATTCTGCTAATGTTGGACAAAATTGAGCAGTCAAGAGGATTAGCATATACTGAGAATTACTACGTCCTTACCTCTAAAGAATTTCTACGTTCTTACCTCTGAAGAATTTCTACGTTCTTACCTCTAATACTTTTTTATTCATCAGCATGATGTTACATAATAGTTTCTAGAGAGTGGATTGCAGAAGTATAGATGTTAAGTGATCATTTACTGAGCAATATTAAACGAAATTTGTTATATGATATAAAGCAATCTGTTGCAAATTATCCTTTATAAACAAAATAAATAAATGAATAAACACATCAATTAATAAATATATAAAATTAACTAAAAATACTAGCGAGCCATGGTGACCTTTGGTCCATTCAATAAGTTGGTAATCCTAGCATCCGATGCAATTGCTCATAGAATGATCAATGACCACGCAGTGGTCATTGAATTATGCAACGCAACGTGCACATGTGGAATGTAACGTGTTACCGATATGCCAGTAACAGAGTGCAGGAGCACTAATTTTATTAGCAAAAGCATATCATGTATTTTGTACTGTTTTGCAAGTACCGTCTTTCCGTTTTATTTATTAACCTTGCGCTTGCCATCGACTCTTCATTGAATCAGTTTTCAATAGTCGAATATTTTTGACGTATACGAGGGGGAAGAAGCGAGAATCAAAATGGCTGGAGGACCGGATCCAAATGATAGCTTTTCACCGGGTGTAAGTTCTTTTTATGAAACCTTTGATCACCTGTATATTAGGCACGCCCTCAGAATCACCTTTCAACATAATGCACCATTTATTAAGCATAGAATGTGTGAACGGATATAATGTGTACATTATATATATATGTACATATATATATATATATATATATATATATATATATATATATATATATATATATATATATATATATATATATATATATATATATATATATATATATATATATATATATATATATATATATATATATATATATATATATATATATATATATATATATATATATATATAACAAAATACATAGAGACAGCGACACACTCTCACTTACATAGGTGGAATTCGGCCTCGCCATCACAAAACAGAGTGCTATTTCATGCTTAAAAATGCAGAACGGATTTTGCAGGTGGGATATATATTGGTATTTAATTTAATTGTGGGGACTGGAGCACTCTCATTGCCAAAAGCGTTCCGTCATGCTGGCTATATTCTCGCCATCGTACTTCTGATCGTTTCTTTTTTCACAAGGTAAGGCGTTTACAAGTTTACTCTAGAGTGACAATTTTTTTTTTGGTTAACCTTTGGTTGGTTAAGAAAAGGAAAAAAAACTGCACATTTATGGGATTGAAGACGAATCGCTAGAATTTTGAATCTAGGCCATATGGTTATTGTGCGTTATAGTCATCAATTAGATCAATTAGCTAATTGGGAAAAAAATGGCGGTTAAGGCGAGCAACTTTACACTTCATAATATAAAATTTTATGACTCTTATTTCTTACTGAAACTACTAGCTTGGCAAGACGGACAAATAATCGCCCAGGTGTATATTCGTATAGGTATATAAGCGCAGAAATGATTTCGCCACGAAAAGAGTTAATTAGATGAGAATTTGCAGGCGTGCAATAAAAACAATATTTGATGACAAAAATAAATACGGACATTTTGTGCAGTACAAAGTTTGCGCTTATCGTTATCATTTGATAAAGAAGCACATTTTAATGCTCTAAAGTATGTTCATTGATGTGATTATTTACCAAAAATATATTTTATGAAGTAACGTGAGATAGACAAAAATGTGCTCTTATAATGAGATATGAAACAACATGAAACAAAGTAAACATCTCATCAATAGTTTATTTCTTTCAGAGAACGATTACGTCAAAAGATTAAAGTTTGCTTACCAATGAAAGTTTTTTTTCTTGGATTCAAGAAATGAGGGAAAAAACTTTCGATAATTCTATTCAGAATATGGTATAGATGAGGTGGTTATTTCTGAGCTGCTAACTATGAAATAAAATTGAAATTGGTTTTTTTTAAGTTATAGTTTTCCAAGAATTTTTCATGGATAGATTGATGTCTCGTTTAAGGTAAATGGTATTTATTGTTTTCAAGTGAATTTTTTTTTTGGATGCACGTAGCATTTTCAAATTTTTTGAGCAGATTTTGGATGCTTCATCCTCGAATTGTTAAAACAAGACATTTTAATGTGAAGGCATATCGTATTTGATTCCGTAACATGCTTCCCACATTCTTTTCTAAATTTCTTATAGTCGCCATTCTCCTCAGTAGTTAAATATAGTCGATTTCCTCTACACTTTCCACTATTTCTACGTCTCATTACAAAAATAAAGCCGCAAAATTTTTCTCTTAGTGCAGAAAATGATGGATGGAGGCATGTTAGGCTAGGTGGGGATTGAGGTAGAAAAGGGCCGAAAGGGAGAAGGTGGCACGTTGCTCTACCGGCCTAACAAACAACGTCTCCTAGATTGGAATAGATAACGTTAAAATAAAACTAAGTATGAATCAGTCTATTTCGAGTGAACTTTATATATATATATATATATATATATATATATATATATATATATATATATATATATATATATATATATATATATATATATATATATATATATATATATATATATATATATATATATATATATATATATATATATATATATATATATATATATATATATATATATATATATATATATATATATATTTCGACGTTGAAAGCTCTTATGAAATTTTTGAAGCAAAGAAAAAAAACGGTTTGGAATGATGCATAATCGAAAAAAATTTTCATAATTTTTGAGGCTAAAGCTTAAATGCACGTACTATTGCGTTCTTTTGTTCTCTCTTTATTTTTTTGCATTCAGAAGCAAAAAATTTTTCCAAAACTGGATCATAGTACATATTGGGAACAAAAATTAAGGCACGCCTATTTGATGAGCATATCTCTGTTTAATGTTTATTACGGCACATAAATCGAAAAAACATCAAACTCTCACAGAGCGCGCATGGCAGTTAAATATCCCCGTCTGAAAATATTGCAACAAAGTACCATTGACTGTGCTTTGATGTTTTTGAGTATCAGTAAGAAATAAGCTTATGATTCATGAAACAGCGTCCAACGCATATTTTTTTATGCAGTTACTAAACTGTTAAAGAAAGCATCATACGTGTGGAATTAAACCATCGATAAACAGGTTGCAACTTGATGCGATGTCATTAAGCCTTTGAACAAAAATCATTTGGTACAGCGCTCCTTAAATTTAAATAGAACTAAAAATATAAATAACAAGATGCAATTCAACCACAGCATAGATACTGGTTCCATGCTTGTCGAATATTCATTTCAAAAGTTTAAATAAGGATTGAACAACTATGCAATCTGAATTTATCTCGATATAATAATACAATGAACACAATTTACCTTGAACACAATTTAAATTCCAGCTGCTTTTGCATTCATATTCATCCTCTTCCTTGCTTGCCCATCAGAAAATATCGCTATTCAATGCCAAAAACCGTCACTCCTATAAATTTCATTAATTTTATTTTATATATGGGAGAGTTCCTTTTTGTCGAACAATTAGGTTCATCTCTAAAGCAATAAAATTTAGTTATGTATGTGCGACATTCTTGCTCGAGGGAATGGCAGTGGCGAATGCAGCAATTCGAAGCGATCAAATAAAGAATAGAAAGAAAAGCGATCGAAATCCGCCAAGTAAAGAGGAAATAGCAGCGATTTATAGGATTGATAATCGTACGGAAGTGGTAAACGACTTTGAAAAATTACAGCATATTAAATTCAACAAATTTCAAAATGAATTAGCAAACAAAAAACGATCAAATGTAAATTTTATAGGGGAATTAAATTAGTGATTTACATAACGAGTATAAAATCAGACATGACCACACAATATTAGACGCCAATAGTAACATAACGAAACATATGTGTTACATAAAAGTTAATAAATTTTTCAAAGATTATTGTGTGTGTGTGTTATAGTTTAACACAAAAAAAAAACTTTTAATGCATCAATATTTCTCAATGCTTCAAAATGAATAATCATTTTATTTTAGGAATATTTTGCTTTAATCCGAATGATTTTTTTTTCAAAAATTTGCATATATAGTTAAGTATAAGCAATAGCTTTCAAAAAAATAAAGCACATCAGATTTCTATGCCACAATCACAATACAATTGCATATTTTACTACAGTTATGTAAAAATTTATAACTGTGTTATTGTTAATGCTGAGTTAAAATTAAATTTCATCAATATTTCTCATTTTTGATGCGCTTTCTTTGGCAATTTTTTGTAAAAATATGCACCGATGATAATGATATCTGTGATTAATCAAACCATTGGTATTTCTGTCAGTCTACAAGTTTCAATTAACGAGCTAACGAAGCTGAAGCAATAAAGTTTGGATAGGAGGGAATATTTCAAACCAATTTCCGCTTAACCCATGATTTCATTCATGAGCTATACGATCTTATAACTTCCATTAAATTTCCATATGCTAATTTCTGGACTATTTTGATAGGAGCAGTCAAATGAACTTTCCAGTGCGGATTTGCGCGAAAGATAGATTTTACGGGAACTTATTGTATAGACGTAATATCATGTTTACGAAAATCTATTCACCTGGTCAGTCAGCGTGATTGGCGGAAATGTCCAAAAGTCATATCGTGTCCACTTCTCCGGAATGGTCACTCATTTATTAATGTTCGCTCACCGATTATTTACTGCATAAAATTTTATTCAAAATTTTCTAGATCAAGCTGAGCTTTACGTTAATGCTGATGTTTATTTTATAGAGTGCAATGGCGATGGTTTTCTTAGGAAAATACGGTGTATTATTTCTTATGCTAATCATGACGATTTATTTATTTGGAGATCTTGCGATCTATACTGTCACTGTACCGAAATCAATCATGAATGTTATGTGGTATGACGTCATTTTTAATTAGCGAAATTAACTACAATCGGAAATTATCCATCTGATTCCGTTTTATAACATTATAGATATTTTTTAATGAAATTATCAACAAATACACATGTAAGTTAAGCTTTTCTTTGCTTCTATTTTCCTCAATATGCATATATATATATATATATATATATATATATATATATATATATATATATATATATATATATATATATATATATATATATATATATATATATATATATATATATATATATATATATATATATATATATATATATATATATATATATATATATATACGTCTAAAACCTTCTCTTAGCATTAGGGAAAATAGGCGGGAAAAAATTATAAATCAGAGCTAACAGACTGATAACAAATTTTTGCAATTTTTTATTTTTTAAATTTATTTTTTTTCAGTGAAAAAGTTCACCTATGAATATTCAAAATTATGTTCTTTAAAATTGCATAATTTAAAAAAAAATCGAATGAATAATTTCAGCGTTAATATACAATTTAAATTTATTATGTAAGTCTTTTTGATATTATTGACCTTTTTTCATCTACGCAACATATAACCTGAGTACGAATATTCAGTTCGACAGACGCTAATGCCGAAGTAGTGAGCTGGGATGAACCTTGCTGGGCAAATTGGCCAAAATGGACAACTCGATCAGCGATCTACCGAATTTGGGTTGCTGTCTTCGTCCTCTTCGTAACACCACTCGTAATCATCGGTGTTAGACGTACTAAGTATCTCCAAATATCGACATCGGTTTGCAGATGGACAGGTATATTGGCTTATTCTATCATTTCCTCTGAACTATTATACTATTCTCATATCCGGTTTAAACAACCTAAATTTTATGAAATGGGGTGAAACGGCCGGATAGGCTGATGAAAAAAGATGTGAGACGGATAGGCACACATAAACGAGTATGATATCTCAGCACTATGCATGTGTAAAAGTTTGCAAAATTGTTTATAAACGTACATGAATGAGAGGATATTTTTTTGCTATTTACATAATCCGATGTCGAAGTTTCTTTAATGTGAATTTAGCTAAAAAAAAAAAGATTAACATAACGTCGCCGTTATAAATAATAGTGAAGGATCATCATGGTTTGTTTTGTTGTTTGTCCGTTAACACTTATATTTTGTAATCTGAGTTGTACCAAAAACTGTTAGCATCTTATCATTTGGATGCTTGCCAATTTTTCATTCTGGAAATATTGCAATATGAATAAATTTTCCAAAATTGACATAACTGATAATGTAGTAGTGAAAAAAATTTTGCAAAAACAGATAATATTGTAACGGCGGAATATGCAAAGTGCCGACACAAATGATAATTTTACGATGATAAATTTTGCAAAATCGATGAAATTTAGGATAATGCATTGATAAAATTTGAAAAATCATCGATATTGCACCAAGAAAATTTATAAAATTGACAAAAATTATTCCATTGCAATGTTTTCAAAGACCGTTCTATGAAAATAATTTGTAATAGTGCAACTGCAAAAAAAAAAATTATTTGCAATGCAACCGTCGACCTTCATGATGAAATGAATAGTATTGCAGCATTCATTTTGATGATCGTTTTGGCATCTATTTTATTGGGTGATAAAGGATCACCAAGTATACCACAGCCAGTTATCGTGAATGGATTTGGTTCACTTTTCGGAACGACCGTCTATGCATTTATGTGTCATCATAGCCTACCTAGTCTTATCACTCCGATGAAGTGGGTTTTATTTTTCTTTTTTCATGTTGGAAAAATTTTTTCAATTATTATTTCGGAATTATGCACTATATTTCAATAAGTTTTTATTTATCATTTTTCAATGTTCAATTTTTTTTTTGATTGTAATAGTTGAAAAAGTCAGAAAATTTTCATGTTTTTTTATAAAGTCAATGGATGTGAACGAATAGCATTTTGAAATACACTTGCATAGGAAAATTGTTTTCAGAACCAAGAAACATCTAATGTTCTTCCTTCTACTCGTATATTTATGTGTGTTGCTCTTCTATGTGGCACTCTCAACAACTGGAGCGTTTGCATTCGTTGATATATATGATGTTTATTCGTTGAATTTCTTGCATAGTCCATATTTTCAAACAATTTTCTATAAGATATGCGATTATTTCCTTGCATTATTTCCTGTTTTTACGATCACCACTAACTATCCAATTGTTGGTTGCACACTCATCAATAATTTACTCGTTGCCTTCGATATCTGTGAAGAAATGTGAGTTGCTATTCTTTTGCAATGATTGCAATGCAATATCATTTAACGTTGACTCTATGGGATAACAAATGCTCGAAGCTACTATCACTACAAAAGTATTTTACGCTTTGTACCGCTTATTACAATGAAAAAAGAACAATACGCAATTATTGCACATTAAAAAAAAAAATGCAATTATTGCATATTAAACAGTGTGGGATTTTTGATTTCTTTATAGTAAAATAATTTTTTGAAAGAGCATCAATTGCAATTGCATTATTAAATTTCCAATTTTTTTAAAAATCAAAATAGAAAAATTGCATATCCACACGGCTGAGCATATTTAATCTCATGAATTGAATTTGGTGCTGTAGGTAAAGTGATGTCACTTTAACCAGTCTTTCAATATAATTTGCATCGACTATCGGGTTTCATAGCTTGCAAAGCGGAAAATTTGACAATTATTTTGTTGGTTTATTCAATGCGCTGAATTAAAATATACTGATCGATTATTTTCGCTCAGCCGATCAAACAATTACCCTCGAAAAAAGTCCTCAAAAAGCCTCATTTAAAAAAAAAGATTGTTTTCTGTTTATTTCTAGCTCAGTACGCCATGTCCTTCTGATCCCTTAAGTTTGTATGGTGAAAAAAGAAAAATAGATTGTCAGGATATGGTGTGGAGAGAGAATAGGGTAAGGAGGCCTGGTATGTTGGCAATATAAAAGGAGGCCTGGTATGTCGGCAATATAACGACGGTATTTTTAAAGCTGTAATTTTGCTGAAATTTAATAAAATGCATCCTGCATACATAAAGAAAAGAATTAAACTAAAATATGTTTAAAAGAGCGATAAATGTTGAAAATGCAAACGAAAATATCTTTGAATTGAAATAGGTTGATTAATTTTAGGCTCGCTGAACGAGGTATTACATTCTTCCGTTCAAATAAAGTAGCGAATGCAACATCCGATCCACCACCAATAAAATGTGAAACGTAAGTCATCATTTTTTGATTGCTTACGGTGGAGTTACAGTGTTGTACCGCAGCAGAGGTTTTAATTCTTTTCATAGAGGACACAAAATTTATGGATATCTTTAATAATATTTTTACTCCCATACAATACGATTTTTATTTGTGCAAAAAATTTTCATTTCAATGGATTTTATATCGTCGAAATTAATTTTAAACGGACGAGGGAGGAAAGGAATTGGGCGGAAGTTGGATGGAGACCAGAAGTGGGAAAAAATGTAATTTTATTAGTTACTTTACTTGCTTATTGCAAAAAAAGCGCACAGTTTTTGCAGCATTTATAAATATATGTTTGAGTTCGAAGATGACAAGAAACGAAACGCAAACGAGCTCTCTCATTAATTAGATAATTTCTGTTGGTTTTAGATAATCGAAATTGTTCATCTCGAATACTTGCATAATGATTTTTGAAACTTCATAATAAGAGGTGTAGAATACAATATCGTTATGCGCAAATTATACGGAATATCATTCATACGTGATAGATATTGAATCAGTGGCTATTTAATAATTGAATAACTAGTTATTTAATAAATGAATTACTGGTTACTTGACAATTCAATTACTGGATGCTCAATAATTGAATTACTGGTTATTCACCGACTGAATTACTGTGTTTTGATTATTTCTAAACTTTATAAAGTAAAAGACTTTGATATATACGTAATCAATGCATCAACTTCGATCTCATTGAAAGCATTTGTCTATGTTTACAGGGGTGAACAGGAACACGAAAACAAGACCGCAATTGATGTACAGAAGGAGAAGGATAATAAGGAGCGTACAGGTGAGGAACCAACCGAAAATGGATCTATGAAGGGGAATGATGTTGAAAAAGGTGATAAAGACAAGGATAGCAGTGATAACGAGACGGAAGAAGAGCGTATCAGAAGGAAAACACTCGAACATGAAGATCGTATACGTAAGGAAACACTCACAGAAGTGCCTGTGGCAAAACCACGTCCTTTGCGTCGTTATATCGTGATGGTGGTTCTAATTGGATTAGCAACCCTAATTGCAATGCTCACTGATAATGTGCTCATCCTGGCCGAAATTACTGGTAGCTATCCAGGTGTTGGTGTGCAATACATCATCCCATCGTTGATTGTCATCTTCGCAAGAAGGTAAGCTAACCTTTCTTGCATTTATTCATCGCATTTGAAAATTTCTCCACTCGTTAATACACATGCAGTTGTGAAACAATAAAGCAACATTCTCATTTTATGCACTAACAACACCATCAGTCAACAATTGCTGTGGAGAGCGGACGAGTTTGGGGACGACCCAGAGATTCTTATTATCTATTTTTATGACAGTTTAGACTTCCGCTATTTATAGTTTCTTCAAGTTTATCCGGATTTATCTGATCCTTTACGAGCAAAGTGTCTCTCTAGTCCTGCACTTCATAGAAAAAAAACTAATGACACTTATAAGGAATCCTCTGCTTATCCGGTCCGCTATGATTAAACCGAATATCTATGTCCTTTCCGTAAATCCCACAAAAATCTCTTAAAAGACTTCGTTTCAGGTACAGTCTACGTGAGCTAGGAAGTCCAGTACCGAGCTGTTCGGCCAGTCCATTCTCGCATACATTCTGGCCATACTTGTTGTTGCTATGGTCGGTGTTCGCGATCGTCATGGTATCACTGAACTTTGCCGATGTCTTCGAATAAATGTTGTTGCACTTGCATCATCCATCTCCTTGTAGGGACTTTCATAGCGAGATAGGCTCTATATTCGTAGACGCTTCCGGCTAATTGTACTTCATCGAAATGTTCAAAAGATCCCTATTGTTTTAGTTTCTCAGTCAATAGAGAAATAAAGAGCATATATGAAGCAAAGAAAAATTGAAAACAAATTCTAAGTGAAGAAATCTCCTGCAGAGGTATATCTGCCTATTGCTATTTTTAATTAATTTCTTTGACTGTTACTTCTCTATTTCGTACTTAATTGATTTCTTTGACTGTTACTACTCCGAATTTATTATGTTTACATCGCTATAACTATTTCGAATGTATTTTGTTTCTGTAACTATTGGATGTTATGTTAGCACTTGCACAAATCACAGTGAACATCATTATTGCCCAAAAAAAAAATGATATAAGAAGAGAATAGAAAATTATGCAAATGAAATGAAAATATTTCAAATTGCAAAATAAAAAAACAGAAAAAAATGAATAATATAATGAAAGACATTAGCTAAATGGATATTTTATACGTCATCAATGAATCATAATTATCGTAATGAAAAATGAATAATATACATTTTTTGCATTGCTAATTATAGACGAATCAAACATTTTCATTGCTTTTAAACGAACCACATTGCTCATATTATCAATTCCATGCAAATTTTCTATTATAGAATTCGAGAATCCGCTCTTGAATTCTCCCACTCTTGAACAGACCTCGTCCAATAAAATTTCTTGTTGCGTTGTAAACAATAAAGTGGCTGTTGAATTGTTGAATTAAAAGTAAACTGCTAAAATAAGCTAAACGCCTCTCAAGCGATCATTTATACTATATTGGGGGAGGGAGGAGGGAGGTGAAAATTACATTCAAAATCTAATCGTAATTTCAAAATCATAGATTATGGTCAATAATTTTTTTCTATTATCTACTCGGCGATATAATACGAATAATGGAAATACCTAAGTAGAGATTGTGTTATATCTTATAAGACAAGAAAGAAATCTCGAATCTACGGATTCTTCATTCCCTACTCTTTTGTGTAGCTAACATAAACTATGCATACTAGGATATAAGCCTTAAATTTCAACAATTTCAACCGAAAGATTTTGATGCAGCCAAAGGAGCCTTTCTGACGAATGCAAGCAAGCTTCGCTAATGGTGATATCACCACTTGAAAGTTTCAAATCGGTGGCTCATTGATCTTTTCCCAAATAAACTTTAGAAGTTGTCATATTCTTGTGATGGACGATACGAAGATCGTAATCACAGAGTAGAGGTGGTAGCGACTATCCTTTACTTCCATCCCCGTCCCCTTTTTCCTTCCCAGAAGCAATTTTTATTGTCTTGGTACTGGAGTGCGACTAATAGTGATGGACGTCTCATGGAGGATACTTGAGTGCGTACTGGGTTTGTAATCAGGAAGGCTTCTAAATCATTAAAACAGAGAAAAAATCTTGCAGCATATTCAGTGCTAATCTTCCCCTTTCTACTTCAGGACTTTCTTCTGGCTACGCTTTCGGATACTATCGTATTCGTGATCATCTCCAAAATTCCTCATCTTCTAAACACTTTCCACGTTTCTTCAACTGAAACATTTCAAACAAACATAAAAGCACAAGGATGTAACAGGAAGAACAATGAAGTCAAAAAGACACACGATACGAATTGAAGAATAAACGTTGACAATAAGGCGGATAAAAAAAAAACGCTCCGAAAGACAGTTGGAGAGCAGTAGAGTTTCCAATAATGCACTGGGCACTGAAGGCAAATATTATGAGAGAAAAAAAAAATGCAACATTTGCTCAAGCAACGACAAGAATATCACATATTGCACAGATTCAACAAAGCGACAAAAAAAAGGCGAACGATCACGAAAAAATAAGCCTTGAAAGACAACACCGATACCTATAAAAAGTCTTAACTCATACAACCAATGCTGAACAACTTTTACAGCTTTACATTTCATATTACACTTTAAAATCAAAAGCGTAATATTTGTATTAAAAAAAAGAACGACGCTTAATAACAAAATAAATACGAATAAACCAAAAAAAAAAAACAATTATTAAATGGACATATCACAAGAACGACTTCGGCAAACCTCGCTTCTATTCTCTTCCCATAACAATACGTGAAAGAGGGAAAAGGTAAGAGTGATTACGCAGGGGCAAGAAGAGGGAAGTGGGAGGGGAGCAACAGTGAATAAACCATGTTCGACCAGGACTGCACCTTATAGGGAAGGAAAAGACTTAAAAATTCCAAATATCGACGTTCCTTCGTATTGGCAAACACGTAAGGACATAAAGTAGTCCATATTGCCTCACCTGGTCTTAGTCCCGCTCGTCGTAAGGTTCAATTCAATTCTTGACCATAAAGAAGTCGGTAAATCCGATCTCTTCTCCAGTTGCGGCCAAGATCAGCTTTAACTCTAACCCTGACCGATAATATATCCCATCCTAACTAGTAGAAATCAAAAAATAAGTCTAAAACCAATTCGTCAGGAGTTATCATTACCAACATCGAATTCTAAGAGCTCACAATCGAAACAAACAAAATAATATTCGCCAACTTACGCGCAAATGAAAAATATCATATAAAACGAGAAGAATTTCAAAGAGTTGAATTCAACTGAACGAAAAAATTCTTCAACACGAAAATAAATCTTATAGAGTGGTCGAATTGAAATGCTATAGAGCATTCATAGTCGAATTAAATCCTTTACTTATAGTATTCATAAAAAATTCAATTGAACGAAAGAAAAACTTCTCAATACGAAAATATTGCCCATCAAGATATTAGAAAGCAATATTAAATAATAAACAAAAAAGAAAGACGTGGCAAGGTGGCTTATACGAAGACCGCATACAGTAAAACCGAGATAAATAGCTCAAATCTTTTACTTGTAATAACATTCAAAGTTATGATGACCGTGTTTTTGGCCATTATTTTTTTTTCACCGGCAAATTGGAAAGTCCCACAAATACGTATCATAAAAATCTAATCAGAGATTCGGAAACTATCTACTTTTTGAATTTTTTAATGAAAGGACTCATAATTGAGATATGCTTACAGTAAAAGTCTTACGATATGTTGCTATGAATGTGGATCAAATATATCAGCGGTCAAGATCTCATTGCAAGAAAAAAAAGAAGATAAAATCCACCGATCAGTGCAAAAATGTAGTCTTGAGAATGTCATTGAGATAGATAACAACAGCTTGCGGATTATTCGCCTGATCGCCTTGCATGAACGTTAGTGTCTTCTCTTGACATTCGAGAAGTTTCCGTTGAAGAAGTTCGTTTTGTTCTCGTAGTACACGACCTTCACGTTCGAATTGACGTGCCGAATTCTCAGAAACAGAAACTCTCGTGCTGAAGCGAAGAGCATCCGACTGAAATGAACATACACTTCAATAGAGATGCGTGCATTTTATCATAGCAGATTACTTGTGCTATGACAAATTTTGCAACGTATAGAGCCAGCTGATCTTTGTGCCGATAAATGTTTCTGACATTTATGCCATTCTTCTCCAATCCGCTTCTATCCTCTTCTGATTTTCCTTCTCCTCCTTCTTTTCTAAACATTTCAACAATGCGTTTACAATTGGAAAGAAACAGTGAAAGCAAAGCGTATGATAAACATAACAACCACCGCTTCCGACCACACCTCACTACCTCTCGAGTAATAATTTATACAGCTGATCTTATAGAAAAAAATAACCAAAAACGATGGAAAAAGTACTAGTTCAACGTAGACTGAGTATTTTAAAGTGCACCATATGGAAACAAATTGAAAACACATGTAATTCATACCTGCAAGGTAGCAGTGCGTCCTTCGAGGTATCGACAACGATTTTCGGCAACCGCCAACTTGCCCTTGTAAACAGAGCATTCGTAGCATTCTCGACCCGACTCAGTTGACGGTGATATACTACTGTTTGTCTCAGCTGGTGAAATGTGGTTGTCCTGCCCATTAGGCGATTGCTCGGCGGTAGGGAGAGTTGGTTGTGTGGCAGCGATATTCTGAAATATGTGGAATAATCAACTTAATGTGAGCAAATTAATCGGAAAGAGGAAGAAGAGAAGAATTCTCGAAAATTTTTCGCAACCCTAATAATGAATTTCGGTAAAATATCGCTTTAAAATATCATCTCCCCATCCCTCATCCAACCTTAAATTAAAGCTTTTTGTGATCCCACTATACTTATGCCGCATCCTCTTAAATGTTAGGTTTAGCTACGTCTGTGACTTGTCCTGTTGAACCTGGAAATGAAACAGAATAAACCGATCAAGCTAAACCAAATGGTATAATAAACCAACCAGAAGAGTATCGCTGATATTCCTTCGCGGTGGTGAATCCAAAATTCGTTTTTTATAAATGAGACCGTTGAGTGGAGTTGCGTTAATTGCCGACCGCAAATTTGGCATCGCATTTGACGAGGGTGATGATCCACTGCTATCGCCAGTCGTCGTTCCATTCGACATGCGCATTTCGCTGGATCTGGATCAATTATGAAGGTTTAAATGATACTTTCACAATGCCTTCCTCCAAGCAATGCTCTTGCGCCTTTCTTTCCGTTTGCATTAGTTTATGCAACAATTCTGCGCAGATGATAGAAAGTTGCTGCAGTTTTTTTATCCCAATGAACTTGCATTAAGGCGGATTTAAACAATCAACGACTGGTGATCCTTCCTAGTGTTTGTCAAATCCTTTCTGCCATAAAGTAAAATGCTTCAAAATGCCCTAAGAGAATGATAAAATCAAAAAATCTTGAGGCTTTGATATGCATGATAACAACAGAAAATGGTGTTTATTTTCTTTCTAATTTAGAAATAAAGGAAAATATATACGAGAAATGATAAATTATTAGGCACGATCAGTTTCGACTTAATATGCGCTCTCATGTCTTTCTTTCTGAAAAAAGAAAGAAAAAATCTCAAGATATTCTTAGAAATCGCATTTGACTTTATAGAATTTTGCCTTAGAAATAAATCTTCAACGTACCTCAATCCATCCTCGTTTTCATGGCCTCTATTTTCATCGCGTTCATGCTGCCTTTCATCCATATGTAAAGTGGTCTCTTTGGCGACCTCCTTATTAACAAATTCATCGGCGATAATGATCTAAAAACTTGTGTTTAGGTTGTGATTTACTAAATTTTTTGAACATAAAATTGCTTTTCTTCTCATTTGCATCAGATAAAAATTCCGCTTTTTTTTAAAGAAATTATGGAAACCCTAGAAGGTAATCATATTTGTTAATAAGCCTATCACCAACCTAAATCACCGTGCAAACGAGTTTTTTTTTTTTTTGCGAAATTTACAACTGCATAACATCATAAAATAAAGACCATAAGAACACTGAACATCAAAACATTAGAGAAGCACCTTAGTCGACAATATTAAATTATGGCACTAAGTTCCATAAATAAGCGTCATGATGCAACACGGCACAGGTACATAAATACAATCTCAAGTGACGTAATTAAAATATACAGGTTTAATTACAAGGAGCATTTCAGCTAATAAATAACCATTAAAATATTGTTTTTAAGGCAACATACAGCGATATTTCACAAAACACTCAACTCTGAGTGTTATCGAATCCCACGGATATCTTTCCATATTCAAAAATAACGACTCCGATGTTATATTCCACATCGCCAAAAGACTGCTTCAATAACAAATCGATCCAACTTACATTGTCGTCATCGTTATGGCGGTCCCTTTCCAAAGGCATCTCCTCATCTACTTCTTTGTCCACATTGATCTCATCCTCTTCGTCTCCTATATCGGCGCCTGGTTCCTCTTTACTAACTGCTATATCACTATTCGTTACGCCCATACTTCCTAGACCTTAATTTTAACAACATCACCATACACATAAAACAAATGAGTTTTAATACTGGAAAAAAAGAAGAAATTTTCTTCCTCCCTTACAAATATTCGATAAACCTGCTAGTTATGGAAAAATGTGAAACAAGTGCAACATTAAGGTTACAATGTCTATGAAAATTTGAAAAGAAACGCGAAACAGGCAGTTGGGAAACTCGCACGCAACCATGACACTTTTATTTATTAATTCATCCATTCAAATTTATTCACTTATTTATGTAAGCATTTAAGCAATTAGAGTTCTTTGCATGGAAAACATATATATATATATATATATATATATATATATATATATATATATATATATATATATATATATATATATATATATATATATATATATATATATATATATATATATATATATATATATATATATATATATATATATATATATATATATATATATGCATAAAAAGCACATTAGTTTACCTAAACAATAGCTGAGGCCTTTTTCCATTCGCTCCCCTAATCCAAATGAAGTGCCAATCCATAACAGTAAAAGCTTTTCTCACAGTACACATCAATAATTATTAACGCAAGTAAAAATTATGCGGCTTTTTTCTTCTGAAACATCTCAGACATAAAATTGAACCAGTGCCTTCCACCTTCCTGAAATTAAATCAGTGCCCCCAGCCATCTACCTATTCCCGCATGTGCAAAAAAAGTTCCAAAACCATAAGGATCTCTTTCCTGATCCTCGACATCGAAATCAATCTTGGAATCATTTCTTCTCTTTCCTGGCCTTCCAATTAGAATTTTGGACAATGCAGTAAATGTAGCAGAGCAAAAAAAAGAGTAAAAAATTTCACAGCTATTTCATGTTGTTACACTTGGATCATTCATGCGTTAACTGCTTGACATATGACTGAGGCAATCACATACCAGGTTGATCAATTTTGGGGAAGCCGGCAAGCCAAGCGGCAAGTCCAAAACCTGATTGCGCCACCAGGTTATTAAGCATGAGTCGTTCGCGTAGTTTCGACATCAACTCATCGGCCGGCATCGTATTCGCGGTTGCACCTCGGAGTAATGCCATCTGAGGGAATAATGTTGCCGCTGCAGCTTGTAACGCTGAAACTACTTCAATCTCAGGATGTTTGCTATTACATTAATACTTCATAATAAAATTATTGAAGTACTAAACTTATGGAGTTGAAACACATTATCGAAAAAAAAAACAATTTGCATTAAAAAAAGACGACATGAGAAGACGTATCATAGTCCACGGCAATAGTTACCAATTTTCCAGTATCGACTAGTGCCCTCCTGGGAACAGAACAAGCAAAAACCAGGCACGTCTTGCGGTAATGAGTGAGGGAAGTGGGCGACATTTTTACAACGAAGACATCGCAACTAGGGTTCCGCATGTTTTGTTAAATCCTAAGCAAAAAATCAAACGTCGAAAAATATTGCATCATATTTTCCAACGGATATTCGACGATGATTTTTATATTATATTGCGACCATAACAATTCCATATGATACAACTTTTAATGGATTTTGTGTAAATTTTACGACTATACATTTTTTTTTTCTATCAGTGAACGATTCCGAGCAAATTTAATGTTCCATATTTTTCTGTGGAATGAGAGATAGTTAATTTTTAAAAGGGGCGAAGATTATGTAGTATGATTATAACTCGCAGTATGATAACTCAACTTTTGAATAAATCAAAGCATTATAATTAATTTCTGAGTTACCTGAGTCTAGACAAGGTGTGCCAGCTGCGAAATATGCCTCGGTCCAGTCAAGTGTAAAATGTGTCATTAATACTAACCACTAGGATCGGCGATGCTCAGAGGTTGATGGGTAGGAAGAGTGTGAAGTTGTAGAGGAGCGAATGGATTTGGTGCAGGAGCTCGCGCTTGTGGAATATGTAACGCCGGTGTTTGAGGTGTACTATTAGCACCATGTGCCGTCGTAGCGCTCTGCTGTTGAGGAGGATTTCCTTTGCCGATCACCGGCACTGAGATCGTCTTACCCTCTTCTTTGGCCTGAAATTAAATTCCTCGTTTAAATAGGATCACTTGAATAACGTGAAATAAACACTCAAATTTGTTATTTTAACGATAAATTTCGATCAAGCAATCGAATGGAAAATTCCCAAAATATGAGGCCCCCTATCCTCAGAAATATGCAGTAGAAATTTAAGTACTGTACTCGAGTTAACATGATGATTCGAATATATAAGGTTAATTACCGATTGCCTTAAAGCACAAACAGAACTGCTGCACATATGTGGGATAAAATAATGTAAAAGAGCGATAGTTGCCCTCTCAGATATATTCAAGTTCCCGTGCTTAGTCACCGGTATGAAGCATCGGTGATTATAGCAGCCTTCATAAAATTACAAAAAAAAAAAAAAACAATGAAACAATCGAAGACTTCGAGAAGTCATAATTAGATCGAAGCAATTTCTCTTTTGATGCATTTAAATTTGAGGCCTCTCAATGTTACATAAAGACTGTACTTCTTAGTGAATGAAAATATATTGAAATGAGTTGTTATATATGTACAAAACTTTCTTGCGAGTTAAAAATGAATGTCTTATTCTTTTTAAAAAAATAGCAAAAATAAATATAACAGAATAGGCCATTAGAACCTGTGCGATACGAGAATCATGAAGAGAAGGTTGACAACATTTTTCAGTATCGCTGATGATATCGACTTCCCCCCCCCCCCCCCCCCCATCCCCTCGCTTCTCCAGCTAACTATGCACGACTTTGGCGTGTATTTCTTACCAGAATAGCAAGGTTTTTCCTTCTCCTCCTCTTCGGCTCCTTTCTAGGTGGGAAATTGCCTTCCCATAACAAAGATTGGGAAAGATGTTTCTGAAGCTGTATTCCAAATTCTCAAATTCGCCAGCTATTATAATGGAGTGCTAGTTGATCTTAAAATCACGGGTTTGATCAACATTTACCTATTTGTGAATGAAAGATCAAAAGCAATACCTGCATATGCATATGAAGACTGGTTTTATCGGGGAATGCCCAATTGCAGCAACGACACATAAACATCCGCGAGATTTGATGCTGCTTGTACATATGCGCCCGCAACGTTTCATTACCTATAATAAGTGGATAAAGCATTTCAATTAATAGCAATTAAACTGTATGAGTGGTTGTTTTACATACCGTATTTCCCGCGTACAAGCCCAGGGTTTGTGATGTGTACAACTTTCACAGCTTTGTAGCATAAATGCACATTTCGTTCACCATCCTTGGGTTTTATCGTTTTCTCTAATTTTTTGCAGGAGATGCAAACAGATGCATAGCAGACTTTTCTATAGTGTGACGGGGGCAGAAGTCGAGGATGTAGATATACTATCCAGATGGTAGCTCGGATATGAAGGAGTAACGGCTGCCAGAAGGAAATGTTTTAGCCTAATCGAACGAGAGCGACGCATAATAATAAATGAGGGACATATAAGAGAATTGCGAGGTTGCCACCGTACACGTAAGAGATGCTCAACGTATGATGTCTCAAAATTTGTTTATAACAATTTTGCATGAATGCATTAACCATCGAATGGTTACTATGGCCTTAATCAACAAAACGGCCATTATGGCTTTAACCATCAAAGTGACCATTGTAATGTTAACCATTAAATTGGTCAGTAAATCGTTAATTATCAAAGCGATCACTATAGCATTGGTCATCGAAGTGGTCACTATGAAATAGCATATGTGCGAGAAAAACGCACATTCATCACCCAGTGACCTCATAATAAAGAATTAAGTGTTTCTAAAAACTTTTAAAGCATTCGTCACGCTGGATTTAACTAGGCCACAAATTAATAAATCCTAAAACAGACCGATAGATGGTGGATGGAAGCAGGAAAGGACCTGTTCGAAGCCATCGCGCACATGGATGGACACACTTATTTCCACCCAACAAGTGGTACATGAAAAACTTTACTCTCAAATACCTTCGCAGTCTTCCTTCCTAGTTCATTTTTTACAAATACTCTTTAGCTTTTTCTTAAAAACCTTCATTTTGAGATTCTTCTTGCCAAGCTTTCTGTTTAGCTCTTCCTCCTTGCAAACCTTCTCTAAATCCTTCTTATACATCTTCCTCATGACCTCATCCTCATCTTCCTTTTCAGTTCCTACAAAAAAAAAGATTTCGCTATGCCTCAATAATGTTCCTCAGTACTCAGCAAATCTATACAAATATTCGTCATAAAACACGCCTCCACTATAGTCAGTCGCTATTTACTTCCGCGTTAACGAAACGACAAAAAAAAGGCTGTCAATAAACATCACAAAATGACAACTGCGTAAACAAAGACGACAGACGACGAGTGAAATCATTCGCCGAAGTTCAATTTCTCCCCATAATTATGAATAAATTCGTGCATTGTAGCAATAATATATAAAATTTATTTTTTCATCACTAAATATTTTTAGGAAATTCTCTTAAATTTTTCCATTTTAACTCAATTAAATAATTTTTCATTTAGTAAAATTTAATGAATATTTATTTCTATTCCAGTTTGAAAGCTTTTGAAAATTATATTCAATCCATAAAAACAACAGGGATAATATAGCATGCCTAACTCTTATGCCCTATCTCAACTATAGAGAAGAAGTCTCATAATAGTTGTTTTGAGTGAAAATGAATAAAGAATATCGAAGAGGTAGCGGAGAGTTAGTTATGTGCTAGAGGTAGAGAATCCATTTCCCTATCCCCTATTAGCAGGAATATTTCTCGGATTTTTGCTGGATTTCCCTCTTTTTTTTGCTGATTGATGGATCCATTAGCCTCTCCTCCCCTCTCTTATCTCCAAATCATTCCCAAATTCTTCCAGTATTTAGAAATTTCAAATATTTTGTTCAGATGCATTGAGGAATTTCTTCACTTAATGGACTATTCGAGAATAGATGATTATCCATAATTAGAAAAATGGCGTCGATTCGAAAGAGGAAATCATTTTTTAGGGATTCGATTTCGTTGAGAAAGTGAAATACAATGTCTATCGGTGAAAATTGTTTCTTCTCAAGGAAGTTGTCACAACAATTCAAATCCAACGAAATCTTGCGTATTCGTGTTTCGCTCATCAAGGAAAAGAAAACTGAAAAGAAACTAATGAGAGTGCATCTTCTTATCGCAAAAATAGAGAGTGATTATCTATTGTGAAGAGAACTAGACATAATGCAATAACAATTAAATTTGCGGGTACATATATATGCAAAATAAGGGTTATTTACGTGTAGATATCGAAAGACCGACACAGACAGACTTGTTGAGAGATAAACGCAGATACTCATATCAAAAAGAACATTCATTCTGAGAGTACGAGATCATCTATGCACTAACTTGGCTGAGTGAATTTGCTCTCATATATTCACCATAAGCTAAATTGATGCATTTCAATGCGCAAGTTGTATTTTATGATGTCATTTGAATGAATAAATGAAAGGATAAATACTATTATAAAGGGGGAAAAACTTGGTAGTGCCATACCACACTTCCAGAAGATACAACGAAAGCTGATAGTAATCTGACAACGTTGTAGAATTTTAAAACTATTGAAGTAATTTTGATAATTAATAAATACATAAGCTATCAGTATAAAGGATTATTATATTTTATCTAAATTTATAAAAATTCTTCTTAATGATTATATAATTTACTCATTGAAGTGTAAACGATTGAATTAACTTAGAACTTACTAAATGTAACAAGGCTATGAACTCAAACATCGTATAATCACAAATATAGACTCTGGGGCTCTAAAGTTTTCGTTAAGGATAAAGCACACAAGAGAAATGAACAACATAGTCGCTATGATAAAAGTTTTTGCATAGTTCCTATCTGCAGCGAACAAACCAACCGTCTGCATAATTGATGCAAATAGCGGCGAGTGAAACAGGAAGAAAACGCGGCTATTCAGTAATATTATCGAACGTAACCGGTATAGTTTTGGTGTTTATGCTTAAACTTATACCATTACAGTAGAACTGTCATTGAAAGCTACCATGGAAACGATCGTGATTATTATAACTATGATATTGGCTGTTCAAAATGACCAATGTCCAGCGCAATAAACGGTTACTTAACCATACGATTGTTGCATCAGAAACAATGACCACCTCACCAAAACGATTTTCTATAGGACTTTTGTAGTAAACGGCTGTCGATTAGATCATTATGACGCAGTTCGTTTGCTTCTTTGAGTGGAGCCGATGGAATATAATATCTCGGCTTCGGAGCCGGAATTGTTGGCAATTGACCTTGTGGCGTAGATGATGTCGATTGACGATGAACTATCGTCGTGTTTGTACTTCTAGAAGCATGTTGAGAATCTGGCTCACCACGAAGTTTTCGTTTACGTGAGCCAGCAAATCCAGCACATTCAAATGCACGTAAATATTCATGCTTACGTTGTAAAATACGACATACATTACTCTTAGCAATCGCATATCGCTCAGCTATACTTGCTTGACTAAGACCGGCGTTCTCTTCTGCAAGACGTATCAATTGCACCTTCTCTTCCAGCGTTAACTCTTTATATGGTTTCTTTTTGCGTCGTTCGATAGCCATTGCTGTAGGAGTGGCAGTTTGAGGACTTCTTCCAGAAACTGCGGATTGAGCAGTCGTGAGTACCGCGGTCGATTCGGCGGTTGATGCAATTGGAGGTGAATGCGCCGTATGTCCAACAAATACACCACCACCAACTTTACTTGTCGATTGTTGTGCAGGAATTAGAAGTGATGTAGCCATCTGACGTATACTTGCAAGCAATAAATTTTCACTGATAGCACAGCAATTCGTCTAGAAATCGTTTAGAAATTATAACGGAAGTAATTAGTTACGCTCATAGCAGGGATGAAAATTTGAAATCATCGACGAAATGGAATTTTCTTCGAAGTGAATAATAATAGCAGTAAATTATGAAAGAATATTAAGGCCAACCACTTGTGATAATCATACAGAAGATCACTCGAAATAAGCGATAAAAGTATCCTCGTATTGTTATTGATTAACGTTAAATTAATCTCGAAATAATGAGATATTTATTTTCACGTTCGAATTATAGGTTAATCGTAGAAGAACCCGAATGAAAAGATTATAGAAAACGATGCGTTGATTTAGTCGTCAATGCAAGAGTGTAAGGACGTTTTCAAATTTAGAACAAATGAAGAGTGTGCATGTGTGTGTGTATGTATGTATGTATGTATCTATCTATCTGAAACACTTTTGAAACACGTTTCTTAAAAATGGACATCACAAAAACGATGTGTTGTTGAAATTTGTGATGTCCAGTTAAGTTTTGCAAAGACGCAAAACGAGTTCACGAATTTCGCTACGCCTTCAAAATGAAAGTTATTTCTTATCGTATAGAATCCACACACATACACACACTCTCTTTCGTTCTCTTATTCTTCGTCAGTTGGTTCCTTATGAATGAGAAGGTGATCTCGTAAGTTCTTTTTTTTTTTGCAAATTGCCACCACTATCTTTCGTTTTGGTGTACTTTATCAGGTGATAGAAAGGGTGAAGTGATTGGATGCACCTGTCAAGAGCTCCTTTACGATGGAACACGTTCTTACATGAACGGCTCGATTGCTCACTTGCCCGCAGGGGATATCGGCAGTATTCAAAAGTCGTGAAAGTCGACAAATCTACCTACTAATCATAAAAAGATCAGTGCTGTATTATTCGTGCTGGTCGAGTTGCAAAATAAAAGGAATAATGATAGTTGCTTCAGTGATCATCATCATTTAGTATGGCAGCATTTAGAATCAGAATCAATGAACTCCGCTTGCGGCTCCGGTTGTAATCTTGATGCCACTTTTTTGAAGTTTCGCTTTTTTCTCGACTTCTTCCTTAATATCAACTCTCGTTCCAGCTCCAATAATTTCAATAATTCATCTATTCTCTGTTGGCGAAGAAGAGTTTGACGGATTGATAGCGATCGCCTGAAGATCCCACTCGCAGGAGATGCTATCTTGTGCAAGAAGGTCAAGCAGTACAATTGAATCACTATATGTGTTCTTAGTTATATTGCAGAAACAACTCCACAACGACCAATTAGCAGATCAATAACAGTAATGACAGGTAGATAATAAAGTTGCAACTGGTCGAATTGATGCTTATCGAATGGCAATTTGTCGTGAAAATTGATTAGGCATATGAAGGGAAAGTTGGATAGAAGAAGCCAAAAGCGAATGGATGAGAGGAAAGAGGAACTCTCGGCAAATTGAATACCAGCCGTATTGTGGTGCAACAAAACGATGGTATACGTTTTGGGGTGGGAGTGACCGGCACGCGCTCATGTACACAAAAAACGCTTTTTCTAGCCGGACATCGTTTTCAGATGGCCGCTCAAAAGAGGGCACTAAACACCCACACGAATGGCCAATTGTTGTTGTTTGATGTTGTTCACCCAAACGTCCACTAATTCAACTTTCATCGAAACGTTTTTGTTTGTTTCTGCAAATTCATGAGCATAAGCCGTTTTGTCATGACTCAACAACGCCGCCGAAATGTTTTGATCCAATCGAATGGTTAGATTTCATGCTATTCATCTTCTCTCTTCAATCTCATTTTATCACTGATCACCCCACAAAAATCGCTTTTTTTTTCATTGTGTATAACATTCTCTTATGTGAAATCACCTCATGAGTTAATCTCCCTCCGTTCGATAATTTCGCCTCTCATTTGATCCTTCTTCGGCCACTTTTCTTTATTTCACTTCCCTTTCACTTTCTTTTACGCCCTAATAAAAACACTCTTTCTGAAAATGCATTTATCTTTACGCCACAGATTCTTTCAATATTCTTCTTCCTTTGTTTCTTTCATTTGATGATTTTCGCTTTGCTATGAAACGCCACTCTCCTTCCCAGCTTTTCCTATATATGTACTATATTATACCCATCTCCTTATATCAGATTTAGCATAATCTTTCGTAACTATTTCTCTCTCCTTCCTCCTCCTCCTGCTCTCTCTCTCTCTCTCTCTCTCTCTCTATACAAGCACTCCCTCTCAGAAACAATCAGTCATTAGATCTTCTTTAGATCTGAGATGATTAAGCACCTTAGTTATCAATTGCAATCGAAGTGCAACTACTACAAGTGCAATTGAAATATAAATAAGCATTTTACTTATTAAGAATTTTTGAATATATGGAAAATTTGCATAAAGAATGAAGTTTGTAGCCGAGAAGAACATGCTAACGATCTAGAACACCTTAGTATCTTGCATAATATGAATAAACTAATGAAATGTGCCATTCATTTTTCAGTTTCTTAGAAGCAATGTGGATGGAGCTATTTCGAATTCTCCTCCCCTCTTCACCTCGCTTCCAAATCCCAATAGCTTATTAAAGGACGGGATAATATTTTTCATGAGCCTCTCCTTTCACCCTCCCCCCTCCCCTCTCCCTTCCCAATCTTTTGTCACCATCAGCGATCTTTTGTATAGTCTAACTCTCCTCCTCTTCTATGACGTTCATTTCGAACGATTTGTCGAATAGTCATTTCACTTCAAAAATAATCGATCCTATTTGAAATGAAATCAGTATTGCAGTCAAATGAAGTGGACGATGAATACGATTGATGTCGAAAAGAATGAAGAAAAAAGGCACTTTTTGGTGACAAATTAAACGAGGTGAACGTACGAAAGAAAACGGATTGGTCATAACGACTAAAAAAATTGTCAAATTGTCAATAAAAGTGCATTCGCTCTTGTTGTTACAATTTTATCGCGAAAAAAAAAAAAGATTTCCACTCTTTGATAAAACAATGAAATATTAACGGAAGAAAAAGTAGCCAACCATATGTCAATATGCAACAAAATACGTAAATGTGGAATTTCATTTTCTCTCTCATTTCATTTTCGAATTTCGTTTTTTTTTTCTTCATTCATTTTTACTTCTCTCTCTCTCTTTTTTTTCGTAAAATATGCTAATTTTGACCATTTATTTGAAGTATATACGCTTAGGAATAGGATGGATTTATAGTAGGCAAATATTCTCCAAACTATACTCCAAATTTACTAAATTCGATTGGAATATATAATCAATTTGCACTCATTCGTAAGTAATGATAGAAATATTACTGAGGAGATGATCGAAATGGGGGAAATCAAAAGAAAATTAGTGAAAGGGGGAGAATGAGAAAGACATGAAGCTGGTTTGATCAACTTATCGACGACTTACTTGCTTTCTATAAAAGAATCAAGCTCACATTTTGACCTCAACAATAAAATCAACAAAAAAAATTTGAATTTCGGAAGAAAATGCATCCGCACTTAGATGTTCTGATGTATAAAACATTACTCCTGAATATTTTCATTCCTAACATCCACAAATCATTTTCGAAAGAGGAAGGACGTCAAACTTTTGCAACCGTAAGCATTAACCTTCTTGAATGTTGAATGAAAAAAAAAAAAGACTGCACTATTTTATATAGGCTACGTTTTTCGCAAAGTCAGAGCAACAGATTTCCATCACGTGGCCAAAGCTAGGTTTCCCTCCCGAGTGCGCCCAGGCAATAGTTCCACATGGGTAACCGAACGCTTCTAGGTCATGCATATGGCCTCGGTTATAACTTTCTCACCTCCGCCAGTTGGCGATACAAGATGGAAGAGTATTCATTACACGTCTTTAGTCTCGATATTACTCAAAAAGATTGCTTTTTTGAAATGAAACCTTACGATTCGTGTTGAAGCTTTGATTGTTCACTCATAAATCAGAATATCAAAGTTCTACCCTCCGCTTTTCTCTTCTTTCTATTCGCAGTAAATAAAAATGAACGAGGAGATGAGGGAGATGGCGGAGGGGAGAGCGAAGACAATATGACTGTCAAAACTTAAAAGTTTTGCATTCTCTTTATATTTTAATGAAATTTTACATAAAAGTATTCAACTGCGGTAAAAGATATAAACAATATGATGAAAAGAATTCTCCATAGACGATATTTCTGGAGCAATTGTGGGTTGTTTTTTTTTAATCTACGATGAGATGAGTTGTATTGGAATTAAGGTTAATCCAACGTTAATCGATTCACTAGTCGATTTCAAATAGCGTTTTTTTTTTTTTTAATTTGCACATTAAATGGAAATTTAAATATATATTCACTTTATCGATGTAATGTGCTCATTTCTCATCACAAAATGAGCACTTTAGAACTTCTTTCTATTTTTATGTAAATGTATGAATTGTCACTAACATTGAGGTGAAATTTTGATAAAATAAGCGAAAATTCATTGAGATTATTTCGAAAACTCAAGAGTTTCGAGGAAGTGAAGTGGTGGCTCGAGCTCATTTCAACTCCACAAAATGAACCAAATCTTCAACTCTTGATTTCAACTTACACTCTATGAACTGCAACAACTTCAGGTAAAGTCGTTTCCGATATACTAGACTTCTGATCAAAAACAGAAATAGTCGATATTAAAGTAACGTCTCTCGCCAAGCATCAACATCCTACAAATTAGGAAGCTACTTTAGAGCGTTGATTTTTGCATATTGTAAAGACAACACTCGAAACAAGCCAAATACTTTTATGGCGATAAAGGACCGCTCACTAAGCTCAATAAAAACTTATGGATCATTTCCAGTAAAACTGCAGTAATACTTCACAGACGATTTATATACTTTTCCATTGTGCAATAATTTGCTTTGCATATATATATATATATATATATATATATATATATATATATATATATATATATATATATATATATATATATATATATATATATATATATATATATATATATATATATATATATATATATATATATATATATATATATATATATATATATATATATATATATATCATGCTCGTATTTGTACGTATTTATCTGTCTGTGCTGCTCGAAGGTTTCAACCCGGAAACTACTAAAAATAAGACTGTGAAATTTTCTGGATTTGATATATTATACTTCATATAATTTAATCTTTTAAAAGAATTTTTCTCTAATATTTATGTAATTTCATAAATATCACAGAGCTAACCATCAAATACCTCGCGGCAATGACCATCAACTATAGCACAATTCACGTTGACCAATTCGATTTGAAAGAAAGCTTATAGAAATTTGAAAAATTAAAGGACTTAATGTACTCCCTTTAAGTTGGAATCGGAAAAACCAGAGTTTTTTATAGAAGATTTTATAAGTGAGTGAATTAATTATTATGACGGTGACATTCCTAATATTTATTATTATTGGAAATATGTATGATTGATTAATCGTATAAGAAAAATGCAAAAGCTCTTATCCTATTAATTCTCATATCATGCTTCCCCATCTATTTCCTATTGAAATGAAAGGTTTGAGAATAAAATTTGCTCATGTTATATCATATAGTTCTGTTTTTTTTTTCTTTCGACGAAAAATCTAATTTTTTTTTTAATGAATGGGAAATGATTCATTAGTCAGCAAAAAAAAAGAGAATCCTAGATTCAAAACCATGCTGATTTTTGTCCATTTGTCCTAGAGCAGTTATATTGGATAACTGTTATCAATGCAATATATAGATCTAGGTTATTGTATCATCTACACAGCATTTACGATATTTTATCCCCACCGCATACACAGTCTATAGAGGGACTGCACCGGAAAACGTTTCTTTCAACCAACTACGAAAGAGCGATCATAGAAAACATTAAGTCTCCATGACCTTGGATCGATAACTCGAAATGCCAGTATAACATAGATATGTGAACAGTCACATCAGAACTGCAGAAACAACGGATTATGAGGCTCTAATGCTAGGATTTTAGTGCAGCCTAAGTTTAAATTAGTGATCCGTAAAAATTATTTCTCTTAAAATAAAATTTGCATAAATAGAGAGCAAAAAGAGAAAAAGATTTAAATTTGCATGAAAAATGTAAATGCTGCAAAATAAAGTGCAAATCGAAACACATTTTTTTCACTTCAAAAATGAAAAAAAAAAAGAAAATCCATGTCCACATAGTGATTAACTTGTTCATAGCATTAGCAATATTGAACGTATATCAATAAGCGAACAAAAATCAAAACGGTCATTGTGGGAAAAAAAAAACAAATCGCCATTTCATCCAGCCGGGTGGAACTAACGTTCTCTTAATTCATACGAATCCATCCTAATATTAAGCTTTTCAAACGGTATTAAAATTGATATAAATATTTATTGATTACATTAGAAAATTATTAATGAAAGAAAAAGAGACGATGAGACGATATATCTAATATTTATTTTGCTAAATATATATATATATATATATATATATATATATATATATATATATATATATATATATATATATATATATATATATATATATATATATATATATATATATATATATATATATATATATATATATATATATATATATATAGGAACTTGAATTATGATTAATTGATTGGAATTGAAAAATCTTTGCGGAAAATTTTCTTTATAAAATTATTCAATTATTTATGAGAGATTTCTTCATATATTGTCTATCGTCTAAATCAATGCTGAAATTATGCGAGCTTAGAAAGCATAGAAATATAAGAGATATTAAGAGTGTAATAGATAAAAATGAAATTGAAGAAAATATAAAAAGAAATTGAAAATTAAAAAAAAAAGAATTGGACGAACTATATTCAGTGTAAAAGCGATCGCGATTGCATTAATTTACTATTTCAGTTTATATCTATTCACCTATTCAGTTTTAATTATTTATTTATTCGTGTGGTTATGAGTAAAAGTCGGTTCCGGTTTCGGTTGCAAGTAAATTTCGGTTCACATCGCGACCGGTAAATTCCGGTTCACACCACGACCGGTAAATTCCGGTTCACACCGCGACCGGATTTGGAAACGGATCTCACTGATATCTTAAAAACTTCGCGCATTGCTTTTCCCAAAATTTGTTCTATTTATTCTCCGCAAATATACGAAATATGCAAGAGTAAAACATTACGATTAAAATCGTTTGAAAAATCTTATGAAAATAAAAAAAAATTCAGCATTTCTTAAGTTTTATTTTTTATAAATTATAGAATAATTTAAAGCATATCGACATTTTTAAATAATAATTTCCTCTTTCATATTTGCCTTCTCTCTAAAATTTATTTCTTTATTAATACCAAAATAAAGATAGAAGGACAGATTGAGAGAGATCGAAGGGGTGGAAATAAATGAGCATCCTGAAATACAAATACTATGATAATTTCAACGATCTGTATCTGTCGAAATGAATACGACAATTTCGAAGAAAAACTCCTCTAAGCGGTTTTTTCTATAATTTCTGTGAAAATGAAACAACGATTTGTATTTACAAATTTTTCTATGCATTGAGGATTCCCGTGCTAATAAATATAATCAAAGTCTTTATCAATATTTTGACTAGTAGTGATATTATAATTTAGTAATATACAATTAATTACTGATATTAATAGTAATAATCTTCTAAAGTTGTAAGTTTTATACTAATATTACCATAGAATAATATATAAATAATTTTTTTTTTTAATTTATAAGAGTTTATTCAAAGAACGAATATATGTGGCGTTACTATATTTCTCAATAAAAAATTTGCCGATTTGTTTAGTACTGATTTCGTATCGTTAGCACATTGTCAAACGCGATGACGAATGGAGATTTGTGTTAAGAAAACGCGAATGTCAACAAGGAAGTTTTACGGGTCGCTTTTCGAGAATTTCAAACAAAATGACGCTCAACGATCCTCTTGAAAAATGCCGAATGTTATGACGTATACGTAACGGGCATGTTTATTGCAAATGTTGTTGACCGAGTGAATAGCCATTATGGGCACGAGCGATGACCACTGTCCAGCTAAAGTCATTGTCGCTCACCACAGAATGGTGGGGAGAAAGTTTTATTAGCTCGACTCAGTTTGCATGTATCATTAGATGCGTGCGAACAACGCAGAAAAGCGTGCAGAAGAGGGAGGGAATTTGGGGGGGGGGGGGGGGGGGGGAGGGAGAGGGGTTAGGGATTTTAGGTCCCACTCTCTTATCTCTTCATACTCTGATTGGAAACTAATTTCCTCAGAGATATTTAGTGGGTGTTTAAAGAAATGTTTGTGAATTTTGAGGAGACTTTTTTTACACTGAAGTATAGAATGTGATTTTATATGTTATTGTTAATGAAAATTCCTCCATTTTTTTTCGTAGTGATAAGTGATATCTTCCTCTTTAGTCGCTCCCCCCTTAACAGTTATTAGGCTGCTAGGCTGTATCCTCTAAAACTCCACTGCTCGGTTCTTATTAAAACATGATCATTGCGGGTGAGCCAATAAACTCGGTCTTCGGCTGTGAAATCCTAGAAAGCCTAGTAGTTCCTGATAGTGCGAGAATTCCGAAAGCGATCTGGGAAAGATTCAACTTAGCTAGAAAAGAAATCTCAAATTTTATTCCAATTATTCACAAATGCCTCCATTAAAAAAAAAAAAAAAAAAAAAAAATTAGTTCAACACAGAAATGGACAAAACAATATTGCTTAAGCTGAAAATTTTACAACCCTTAAAATAAGATATGAAATGGATATCACTATTAGTAGTCAACTAAGGAATTAGAAAGATTCACTTTAAAATTTCAAGAAAAAAGGTTTTTTTTTTGCCAATTTTCTTTAGAAGTTTAAAATTTTCTCGGAATTTTCTGCAATTCACCTCTTTTTTTTGCAAAGACCTCAATCAAGAATTCTACCACATAATCCATCCAAAATTTCCAAAAAAAAAATTTTTTTTTAATCTCTTAAATTAAATTATTAAATTCCCCTCCCACATATATTTACGAAATATTATCAAACATATCTTCTTTTGTTAATATTCGCCTGAAAAAAATATCGTCATCACTACAATACTACAAGAAAGTGCAGTAGTGAGAACAGCTAATGCACAATCCAACAAATAAAAAAATCTATTAAGAGGTATTAATTTTTGGATACTGTAAAAATGGTACCTATGCGAGAGGCCACTGAATTATAGGTCTGATACCGACTGAAAGTTTGCACTATATAGGGGATAATCTACTAAATTGGTGTGTAGGCAAAGAATAAAAGTATATTTTTCATTTAAACTTTCTTCACAAATTTCTAATCAATAGTGCACTGTTTTGTTTGCATGAATAAATAATGTATCCATTATATTTAATTATAAGTAATACTTATAAGTAATACTTGTTTAAATTTCAAGCGATGATATTTCTTTTCTTTATTTTATTTTTTCTTATTTGGAGGATTATAAGACGTTTTTGTAGAGATTTTCTGATTATAACAAATTTTTTAGGGAATTTCTATTTTTTTAAAGGAATTTTTGGGGGAATTATTAGAAACAAATAGGTCGAATATCAAAATTTTCCCTCATCAGGAGGAAAATAACGCCGCCAATTCCTTTGAAAATATTGCAATTCCACCTAATCAGCAAACCGAAAATTATAGAAAGAGGAATGCTTTGATTTTCGTTGATAGAACGCTTTTTAAAAATTTCTTGTTGTTGATCTAGAATTATCACTGATAAACGACTAAAATATTTCTTATCATTTTCAGGTAAGTTAGGAACGTCTCTTATCATCTTCATATGAACCAGGAAAATCTCTCATCACTCTCTAATAAACTAAGGACCCTCTTACGACTTTCAGATGAATAACTTTTATCTTCCACCTTTCCCTTTAATTGTGACCTGATTTGCTTAGCCTATGTGATGGAGAGCATTGAATATTCGAAATCAAGATTCTAATTTCCTCTCTATTTTTATTTGTACGATAAATATTACCTACGATATATTTTTCCACTATCCGTATTTTATACTTTCTGCCATTCAATTTCAACCGATATTACATGCATTCGCATTTAATTTCTAATCACTATCATTTTGTGAGTCTCATCATGAATAACATAAAATCATAGCATTTCCCAAGTAATGTAAGTAATCTGATTGAATATTTACAATTTTTCATCAATTCATTTCCACTTTAAAAAGAAAAATTTAAATGTGAACATCAAAAGCATTGAATTTCTAAGCTAAACAATGGGCTTCGTAAATTTAAGCCTAAAAGTAGAGATGGTAATTTCCTTCATTATAGTGAGAAATTTAATTAATTAGAATTTTTCAATTCCACATTAATAAGCAGTAAAAATTTCTTTGTAAATTATTGTAAAGGTGTTTATCAATATTTTCAAAGGTATCTCTATAAATATATCAATAAATTGAAGCTTTTTACGATGTTCTCATGCTGTTCACGGTATTTCTCAAAATCAACGTGTATTCTACAGCAATTTATATAGAGGGAGGAGAGGGATGAATGGTGGGAGGAAGTTGCAATTCGTCAATTCCGAAATGAAAGTATACATGAAAAGAACTAAAAAACGGTTTTGTTACATGCAGGATGTGAACACTGAGCTGTGCTTCAATCCGTAGTTGAAATTTGTGTAGCCGTTTGAAATTTTCTAAAATTTATGCATATTCGGGTAGAAGTTTTGACACTAAAGGAGAGGGGATACTAAGAGAGGAGAAAACAACGAGAGCATTAAACTCGGAAGAACCAAGTTTTGTGCATAGAGTATCTCTGTGAGCCCCTCGTAGATAATTTTCTGAGAAATTGCGCACGGTAAATCCTAACTAAGGCGTTGCTGCTGCCCTGAAGTGCGATGCGGTTGCGTGCTCGGCTGGCTCCGAACACTGTCGGCGAACATCCTGCTCCTTAGGGTGTTTGTGCCCTTTCGTGCCGGGCCACCGCCTACCATATCGTTGAGACCGTCTGTGTGTTCCTATGAGCTGCTTTCTGGGTGTTCGTCTACGTCACTTTCATATCACATCCACATATCCATGCGGACATCCCAACAATGTTTGCTATTTTATGCAATCATCTTCCTTCAGCTGATCCATTAGGCAATGACGATGCAGACGGCTTCCTCTAATGACGTCATGTTTGCACTCAATACTACGAAATTGGACCGTGGCTATGCCCACAGTCAATTTATCTTCGTTTACTATGACTTCAATAACAACGACAATAATAACTTAACTAATCTAAGAAGCACTTTGAGTGCTCGAAAAAACAGGACGTTGCAAGACAGCTAAACTAAGCGCTCTTATTGCATCAGTGACGTATCAAAAATAAGGCCTGACGATATGCGCCGCGGATGATATTTGAAGACGGGTGCCACAAAAGAAGAAGGGGGAGGGGCCTTGTAATAAAGCTGAAATGCGGGTCTCAGATTTTAGAACGGAGATGAAATGTGGGTCTGAGATTTTTGAATAGAGATGGAATTTTGCAATATTTGTCACAGGTAAGAAACAAACTGCTCAACGTAGTATTTCAGGGAAACAATTGCCGGAACTATAAGAGGAGTTCAATTGAGAATGTTTGTGTTTTTATGTTGCGATCGGTTGGCGATGCCAATCTGTTAGTGAACGAACAACAAAAAAAAATGAGAGTATCGCTACGGCTCTTAAGAACCTGTCCGAATGCGGTCAAAGCGCTGTCCACAACACAAGTCACCCCTCTGTGCAAACATAATGACCGCTCGCTCATTCACATTCGCTAAAAACACTCTTAGGCGCCTTAATTTCGTAGAAATTTCACTATCGCAAGAGCAATGTTAGTGACCACTAAAAGCAAAAGAGCGGAACAAGTCGACAATGCCGAACTAGGTGAGAGCAATGAAACCGGATCCCGGATCACTGTCCCATTCAGAACATTTTGTTCTCTAGCATACACATGTTGGTACCAGCTGCTACTTCTCATTGAGTTACATTGCGAAAAAGAAAAACGCATGCATCTCATTAAAGTCACACTAGTTCATCAATTAGAACATTATTCGGTTGAAAATTTTTGTTAGGTGGATGAAGTGGCGGCTGTCAATAAACTAAACCTTACATTCGAATATTGAAGACTGCCATTCAAAAGTTGGGAAAAAAATCGGATATAAAATTGCTTGAAATGCAATATCCCATTTCCACAGCATTCATCTCCTACCTGAGGAATTCAAATCATTACTGTTAGATACCTGGCGATGGCGACAGATAAGCCCAAAGGACGGTAGACGACAATCAGACTCACACATATGTACACACCTTAATGCTTCCATAGTGTAATTTTGCAAGGGAAATCTGCAAAACGTGCAAAAACGTAATTGGTCTTGTTCGTTTATTTAATAGACCCAACATAATTTGTGAATTCTTTTACAGTTCGGTTATTCACTCAAATTTGATAGAGTGGATCATCAGCTAAGAGGTAAGGAAGGTGGGGAAGAAGGAAAGAAGGAGAAGGAAAGGTGCGGTTATAGTGAAACTTTTCACAAGGATGACACTATCTTCTTCAATATTTAGCCACAAATAAAGAATTTTTTCGTAATTTCTACGCGTTCTCCATCCCTCCCTAATTCCTCGCATATAATAAGACTTTCGGGTGTCCTTTCCCTCTGAAATTTTAGATCTGGCCAATCTACTGTTATTAAAATCTAATAGGCTATAGTTTCGAGAATATTGTTGCAATGTTTCATCATTTGATTACTTTTATCATTACATAGCCACATTTATTATCATTGTATCAGACATTACTGATCATCAACTATCTCTTTAATTTCTGCTAATCACCCATTTCGATTTTAGAACCGAAATGGCGAGACTTTTCAGTCTTGAGCAAATATTCAACCATATTCCCCTCTACGCCTTCCGATTTCTCTACGCATAAAGCACGGTTATCGCACGATGAAGCAGCGCAACTTTTTCATGCGCTCACCTAATTGTTGTCAACTATGCAAAGCGTAGATGACAGCTGCTGTGCTCTCTGTCTTTCTCTCTCTATCGCTCTTTTTTCCTCTCTTTCCCTGTTCAAAGGTATTCGCTTGAAATTATAGTTAAGGCGCGAAAGACGGTCAACGACGAGCAAAGATTGATACATAGTGAGCGCAAATTATGATACATCTAGGTCATACAGCATCGCCCCTCGAAATTCGGCTCTTTCGAAGTATCTTCCGCTGTTTGTGCCCTCGATCGTGAGAAAAGCTTTTCAGTGCATTGCAGTTCGAACACATTTTGCATATTGACCACGACTAAGTACACATACTCGAAAAATTCTTCCTGTTTTAGGAACAACTGAGAGGGTGAAAGTGGGGAGGGAGATGGAAGGGAGCATCATGCTGTTCCATCACCGTTAATTCCAGCTAATAGGAACCACTCATAAATTGGTTATTAATGATCATTATTCAGCAACAAGAAAGTTCCAAAGTTTCTAGGTGATTATAGGAAATAAAGCTATGAGGGATTCTCGCACATTCTCATTATTATCTACAATAAACCTAATATTTGAGAAACTTATAATAAACCTAAATTAAATCAATAATATATTAGCTCCTTTCGATCTAAAATTTGTCGTCTAATCGAGAAGAGAAAAAGGAATGAAATATTTCAAAAGTTTTCCTGAAGCGCTTTTTTTTGATCATTTGATCATCTCATATATTTCCGATTTGCAATGTCGTATTGATGTACTTTATTATATTCCCACATTATTGTTATCTTATTATTTCCCCGCTTTTATTTGCATATATTTAAATAAAATTTAATATTCATTTTATCGTTGAAGTTGCAAACTTATTCACTAGTCGATATGATGAGATATTCGTATATATTATCAATAATAGCGTTCGATAATCGAAGAAAATATGTTTAATTTTAAAAAAAAAAAATGAATCAATAGGATTCTTACTGAAGCATTATATGATTAATTCAATAATTTAAACAGATAATTAGTATAAAATTAAACAGGTAATTGCAAATCGCCCATGTGAATTTATACTATTTCTGAGCATAGCACCGATAGGATAATGGAAAATCGATGGATTGATGAGTGACAAGTCATATGCATTTCAAAAATGAACCTTCATATTTACCATAGTTAATAAAATAGCGAAAGTAGTGCTAAAAAAAATCTTTTTTTTTGGAAAGTTTCAGATATGTG
The DNA here is from genome assembly GCA_013433145.1 of Ascaris suum. NCBI lineage: Eukaryota > Metazoa > Nematoda > Chromadorea > Rhabditida > Ascarididae > Ascaris > Ascaris suum. The sequence continues at coordinate 2,040,793 of CM024181.1, forward strand.
TGACTATGTATCAAAATTTTGCAACATATTAACTCTGAGGATTAAAAAAAAAAAACTTGCAATAATTCTTGGAATAATGTTATTTAATGGAATTATTGCAATATCGATGCAATACGAATTATTATTACTACTTCCATCATTTTAGACGCATCAAATCGTTTTAAATTATACATCAGTATAGACTTCTTTGAAGTTTTTTTTTTCAAATAAGAAATGGCAGCATGATTTATTCATTCATATGGGCGAGAATATTTTACGTTTATGTGGTACATTTCCCCGGGGAAAAAAAGCAATTTGTATGTTGATTTTAAGATTTGCAAGTGCGTTTTGCAATCGCCCATTTAGAGATAAGGGGGGAGGCAATCGGCGGGCAAAGAAGGAGAAATGTTGGTTAGGTGACCTGGCATGATCTCTAGTGTCGCAACATTAGTGTTTGTACGTCGTATGCATTAGTCGTTGGTGACAATCAAAGAAAATCTATGTCATCGGGAATGCATATAGACCCGTAGCAGCCGTATGTCGTGATGTATAGTACGACTTGTTGATTTGGAATCGAGACATGCAAAAACACACAACTACACACACACACACAAACATACATATACATACAAACACACACACAAATATACACATCCACAAACATACGAACACATACAAACACACAGACACACACACACACAAAAACATACAGACATACACATACACACGCAAACATACACAGACAAACAAATGCATACGCGAACAACAAAGTGAATGGCATAAAAACAAAGTGGAAATATGCCAACAGAACATATGTGCAACGAAGATGGCTATTCTTTTGTGGGAATGTCTTGCCGATCTAATTGAATAAGGCAAACGATGTCCACGGGTCCGTTCTCGTTCTCTTCAAACTCGTCACAAAGACTTTTGATATGAAACTCGATCGCACTATATGCTTCAACAATTCAATATGAAGAGAAAATTCGAAGAAAAAATTTTCATGAGAAAAACTAGATGTTAGGAAAGAATTGGTCAGCATCTCGAAGACCCGATAGCGAGCGAGTAATTGTATTCGGTATTGCAATTCATTGACTATTACAATTCACCAACTCTTGCAATTTACTGTCTATTGCGATTCGTTGACTATTGCAAAATAAATCAAATCAGTCCAAAGAATAATCTTTAAATTGCTGCTATTTGCATATGCAAAGCACAGAATGTTAATCACCTTAGAAAATATTCTCCTCATAGAAATTAGAATATTTTCACATGCTTCAACACCAAGAAAGTTGATTTGTTTATGAATTAGTTAGTTGCATAATTGAAAGGATCACTGTTAGTAGTTCAATAAAACTTTTAAGACATAGATAGAAGTGATTTAATTGGAGATGCAAAAATTTGCATATTTATTTGTTAGTAAAACATTTTAAAAAAAGAACCAATGAATAAGATGGTACTTGAGCGAACCAAAAAAAGGAAATCATAATGCATGAAAAATTCTAATCAAAACCTTTTATTACAGTAATATAGTAAACTTTACACAGTAATATAATATACAGTATTATATATTTTGATATACAGTTTTTTGTAAATAATATTTGTAATTTATTATAGTACAATAATTTATATTTGTAATTCATATTATTATATTTGTGATTTTTAGTAGAGTAATATAAAGTAATAAGTAATCTTTACAATAATCGCAAAGATTTGACTTACTTGTAATTTCCTTTCTGCAGAGAGTGCAAGTATAACTTTTGAAGTGTGCTTGCATACGATGCCTGCTCAACGATGACGAATGACAGAAAATCTTCTGACAGATCGAACAACGAAACGTACCTCAAAATACAATCAATTATTCACTCTTACCTGTCTTTCTTTCAATTTACCTGTACTTCTAATCATAAGCAATAAAAGAATCGCCTGAAGTAACTATTTTACACATCAAACTACACATCAAATATCAATAAAAGAATTAGAAACTACATTTTACATAAATCAGACTACATTTTATCTCTATTATCTCTGTTATAGTTGTTTTGAAGATAGTGCAAACACGATAAAGCTCATATATCATTTTTTTTTTCTGCTTAATTGCTTTTGTCTTTCACAGCTAATTTACCTCAAGGTAAGTGACAGTAATCTCCTGACCTCAAAGTAACTGATGCTAACCTTCTGGTATTACGATCAAAGCGCTTTTGAAATTTAATGAATTTTCGCTCTTTCATTGATTAACAATTTGCAACATTTACGAACTCAAAAAGGATCTTTTGGTGGAAAATCTGAGCGATAGATAGTTAGTACCGTAATACTTTAGTGGATAATTAAAATGCATACGGTATGTGGCTAAGAAAATAACATACGCAACAAATAGGTCAATTTCTTTATATGGAACATAACACAATCCCACTCTATTTTGGCATAACATTCATCGTCTCCCTCATTCTGTTTCGATCAAAACATATGTAATTTGAATGGCACCTTTCCGATTTGTGATATAGCGCTCCGCGTACAATCAAATCGTCTTCTCTAATTAGTGCTTTTATTATGTCGTAACGGTTTTTTCGAATTCGACCCTATGTCATTAAATCACTCGGTGGGAATAAACAGGCGAAAAAAAAAAACAAAGGCGAATATTCCAGGATTTGGTTTTTTTTTTCGTAGAATTTCACGTGATTTTACACGCTTCGTTACTTTAATCTTTTTTTTTCCGAAATTTTCAATTTTCCTAGGGAAATTTCTCTTTAAAAAATTTATTTCAGCTTCGACAACGGTCAGGCAATGAAATAGAAAAGAAAGTTGGTTCAATTACCCAATTTTGTGCCTTTCGATGATGAATTTTTAATCGGAATGTCAGCGTAAAGCAAAGATAAAATAGTTTATTTCGTTGCATGCAATAATATCATCACCGTTACAGAACGAATGACGCATAATTAGCCAAATCTCATAATTCATCTATATATAAACTAATAGAAAATTACTTGAAAATGATAAAAAAAATAATTTTAGGAGAAGGGGGTGGTAAAAAAAAAATTGGCCATACGGTTGAATAATTTATAGAAGTTGTATTAATATCGGCAAAAATATTTGCACAATGATATTCGGATTAAATTTTTATGGCTAAATAAGACATCACAGTGCATTTCTGAAGTAGATAATAATGAGTGGAAAAATATATTGAATATAATTGTTATTAAAAGGGGAAAATTTTTTTTTAAAATTTATTACTAGCTTACCTTTCAGATCAGGACGTTTCAATTCGGTTCTATAGTTGCCACTTTGAGATGAATGTGCTTCACCGGTGTTCGCAACTAATTGTGCTGCTTGCTTAAATATACAACTACATATCTTTCATTTATCGTAGAACTTTTTGTAAAATAGTTTTCAATAATTTTCATTATTTCTATAAGATTTAAATCGCCGTTAATTTTTTTTTGCATTATTGCATTGAATAAAATTATTTTTTTGCAATAATGTATTGCAACATTGCAAAATAAACAATTTCAAATTCGTTGATGAATTTGATATATTATTGCAGTGAATTGAATTCATCGAAGTAGATTTTCTCCGCATTCATAATTACTATGAAGAAACGATGAGAGAGATGAGAATATATGTAGTACATCTTTTATGCAAATTATAGTTAAATATATAGTAAAGTTTAGAGAATATTGCGTGAATGTCATATGTTTGCAATGTTGCATAAATGTCATATGTCTGCAATATTGCATAAATGTCATATGTTTGCATTATCAATAAAACCTTGATAGAATAAAGGAGAAAAACTTTACAAGAATAATTTAAAATTAAAGTAACCTGGAAGTGAAATTAACATAAAATTTAATTGATTTAAGCGGAGGGGATCTCAAATCGATCAATAATCTGCACAAATACCTGTTTTGAAATTTGTTCGAGTGTTTTTACGAATTCATCGCCAAGTAGCCGTTGTGTGGACGGTGGTGGTGAATCGGATGAGCTGTCATGATCAGAAGACGATGACGTCATCGAATGATCATGAACGCCTATAAGAACATTTTTCTTGATAGTCTATTCAACGCCTGACTGATATATTTGCGTCAAATTATAAGTAATTACTTTCTGTCTATTTCTGAGTTCGAATATATTTTTATTACTCTAGTGATAAAATATTTCGACATTTTTTTTAAATCTTGGAATATCGTAACTTGAAGCAGAGCATCCATTGCCTTGGATATGCAAATATTACCTCGAATATGATCGCTATCTTTTTGGTCATTTCAGGTTCAAAATTAACCTTCATTTGCGTTAATACCATTCCCACAGTTATTTTTCTTTTGAGGCACTTACTTCCGATGTTTCGGTTCTGTTTACTTACTCTTTAGTAGCCGTCTGCATCAGAAATATAGTTGTCCTTTTCAGCGAGTTTCGCGATCATAAACCAGTGACTTTTCTCAGGAAGCGCTAAATTTTGGTTTTAAAAAAATACTGTTTTTGAGCAGCAGAGTCCCCATCGCTGATTTCAAGAAACGGTTTAGCTCCAGTGCGGCTCCAGTAGATTTTTATGGCATTCCTTAGCTGCCGTGTTTTTTGGTCCAATTTGTCAGCAATATAAACACCATCTCCAGCAAGTATGTACTAATATTTCGATTCTAATCGTCTCATTATTTTTAGCATTTAAGCAATATTTCTTAATACATCAATAAATGTCATCGGTGACTTTAAACAGTGGCGAAAAGTGCTTCTATTTTCACAAGAGAAAAATTAAGTGTAATGTTCGCTTCTATGAAATCCATAGTTAATTTATCAAACGGTAGCTTTCAAAATAACACCAACTTTTGGGTTTTGTTGGGAAGGTGAGTCATCGCAAAGAATTGTCTAACAAATTCAAACTCACCATTGCTAAATATTCCGTCATCAAAACGCATCTACTACATACCATTTAGGCGTTTTTAAATAAACATCGCTATAAAATCTACGACAGAATTAGGAACTAAGTTCATTAATAAAATTCACAAAATATAAATCTATATATATATATATATATATATATATATATATATATATATATATATATATATATATATATATATATATATATATATATATATATATATATATATATATATATATATATATATATATATATATATATATATATATATATATATATCTCTGCAAAAGTAAAAAAGTATTAAAGGAGTCTCGAATGGTCGGAAACATAAAGGTGAACACATTAGAGGTAATATGTGCATATTGAAGACAGAAGATGTTATATTCCGGATCGTAAAATTTCAGGAATTGAGTACTTATCCGAGAACCTTTTTCATTAAGACGAAGTAGTACTTCCGGAGTGAAAAAACAGTAATTGATTGTATTTCACGCTTAAATATTGCATCGGATTTATCTAAGTAAATTGAATTCCAACAAAGAGCCAAATTTTAATTTATACTGAATGTCGAGTCGAATCCACTCTATCGTATATGTTCAACTTTATGCTACAAGGATGGTTATTTTTCCTCTAGAGATTTATCGCATAAATTTATAAAAAGGTGGTATTCTATAAAATTCGATGGTAGGTCCTCCTTAATGTTTTCTGTTTTTCACCATCAACTACCATGACGTTCCCGCTTAGCATAACGCCAACCTACCAGCGTAATTTTATACCATTCACCACCCAGTACCTGCCAAATTAACCGACGGATGCAAAATGAAGCAGTATTCGTCGTTTTCACATAATAAGTGGAAAAGTTAAGCTAGATTGTTTATTCGTTCGCCCATCATTTCCGAACCGATGTTGAAGGTTTTCTGATATAAAGACTATTAACTCTGTACCGTCAAGAATAAACTCGTGGTACATCAGGTAAGAAATATTGAGGAATAAAATATATGAAACAACAAGTTAAAAGATAGAATGCTAATATATTCATACTATCAATTTATTTGCTAAAATATTTGCGAAGATTGACGAGAAGTGAAACGGATGCAAAATGAAATGATTGCAATTTCGATTATAATAATGAATGAACAATTATATTGGTTTATATATTTTATTAGAAATACTGCATTTTAAATTTGATGAACTTTTATTGAAACTTGTTTATTACTATCATAAACTTAGAATCTTTTTGCTGCTGCTATGAGAATGAAGATTACAACAGTCTAAAGAGGTTTAGATTTCAAGATGTAGCATTAAGTTGAAGAGGTGATTATAAGCGTGTATAAGAAACAAGAAGAGGGAATGGGGGAGGGAGAGGGAAGAGGAGGGTAAAAAGGAGGAGGAGGAGAGGATGGGAAGGAGGAGGAGGAGGAAGGGGACAAAGGACGAAGTATGGAAACAGTGTGGACTGATGATAGTGAAAGAAGAACGTCACACATTTATTAATCAACAGATGTTCAATGTAATATTTCAAATTATCTATCGAACATTCTCCTATATCAAAAAAAAAAAAAAAAAAATTGAAATTTCTCGAAATTCATTTCATATCTTTCATTTAAAATAGCAAAACAATAGTACTACCATAAAAAATATTTAATAAAAAATTTCCACAAAAATCGATAATATTAAATAAGCATAAGAGTTATTCGCCTTGAAAATTTTATGATCATATATATATATATATATATATATATATATATATATATATATATATATATATATATATATATATATATATATATATATATATATATATATATATATATATATATATATATATATATATATATATATATATATATATATATATATTCAAAGAATTTCTAAATAATATCTCAAAGAAATTCATAGATTTTATTTTATCAACATTTTCAGAAATGATAATGATTAGAATAGATAAGATGAAAGAATATCTACTAAAAATAGGTGATATAATTTTATATGAATACGATAAAAATGGATATTATTGAGATAACGCAATGTTTGAATTAGAAATTGAAAGTGGAACATTTTGAGATATTTGGAAATTCGAAATTTTTTTCAAAGAAATATTCGAAAATGTGAAATTTTTTTTAAAAATTTTTTCAAATATTACTCCCAAAAAAAAATTAATTACTTCCTTATATTTTATATTGAATGATAAATTAGGTCATATTATTAATACAAAAAAACCAATAGATAGGTTTAATTTCCTTATTAGAATATTATTAGAAAATTCCGCGAATGGCAATATAAGAGATATGCCAACTTGTTTATTATGTTGAACTGTTTGTTTGAATGATAGTCGCGCAGCAAATAATACTAACTCCTTAAATATTTACATTTTTGTATATTCTTCTTTAAAAAAAACGAATAAACAAGAAAACGCATCATAAAATTTGTTATGTTATTTGTTTCATCTTTCCATTCATGTGGCTGACTTATTTCAGAAAGTAGTAATAACTTCCCAACGTAATCAACAATGTTTTTTTTTTACTGTAAAAGTGCATGGTTGCCTCATACAGATATTATTTAAAAGGTTCTTCATTTTTTTTCATGATCTCATCAATGTAAGATACAAATGCGACCAATTCTCGAGTCGAAACTATGCAGCAAGATATTATCCATCCACTCATGAAGGCAAATATGCAAACCACCATAAAAATAATATCTTCATCAAGAATGCGAAATTGAAGAATTTTACGAGCAGCCAGGTTGTTTTTTTGGGGAGGGGGGGAGTACGGGAGGGGATTCGCCTTTTATGCGTTTAATTTTGTGAAGGAATGGTGAGGAATCCAAAAACCCTCTTCCCCACTCCCTCTCCCTATCCAACATCATCAGAAATGAAGGTTCACTCAAGATTTTCATCAGATACAATTGCCTTACATCATTTTCTAACGTTACTTCCAGCGTTTCTAACAATTGGTAATTTTTAACGATAAGATAAGGTGACGAGTGAAAATTCGATTTAATTCATTCGACAATAGTAACATATATATAACAAGAAGTAATATAAGTAGGCGCGCAATTCATGGACGCAACGTTGCTCCCTTATTTCTATGCGCGTTTCGCATCTCCGATTATAACATATCAACGATTTCGATTTCTAATATCATCTTCATTTAGTTCGCAGTTTTTAAATGCTATCTTCCCCACTATCAAAACTCTTTCGTCTTATTGCAATCTAGCATATTGTCTACATTATTTTCTATTCATGTCTTGAATCAAATTATTGAATTGCTAATCTCCTTAATTATGCACAAACTTAGCGTAAAATTTTTGCAAATATTAACTGATTCCCCAATTATATTTAAACGATCAAATAATTTATCAACAAAAATTATTATTTTTCTCTAATCAATCATATGGTGACTAATTTAAATATTATTGTGGGAAATGAACTGCATCGTCATATTAAAATGAGGAAATATACAAAGTTTTCTTTATGTTGAAGTAAAATTTACACTTAATGGGATTTACACTTAATTTATTTACAGTTTTTGGGATTTACACTTACAAATTTACACTTAATTTAAAGTCGAGTAGTTTTTTTTTTTGAGGAATTTATTAAATTGTTTAGAGGAATTATTTTTACTAAAGAAAATGGGATTTTAATGTGTTCGCAATGAGAGTGTCATGAAATGAAAGAGAAAAAAAGAAAAACTCATAAACATCATCTTAATTGTATGGCATCTTTCAAATCCTCTATTAATGGCCAGATTTTCTGAATGAAAATTTCGTTTCAAAATTTTCAATCAACCAAGAAAATTATTTATAGACTCCACTTGGCAATCGGCTGGTCTCAATTAAAAAACTCTAATTTTATAGATTTTGCTTAAAGCGTTAGGAAGTTGTTGTTGAAAAAGTTTGATAGGTGTAAATGAACGGTCTTAGACATAAGGAGCAAGAAGGTTGCATTTATAGCGAACGACGGTTTGGCTCAGCAAATCTTCTCCCCTCCCCCCCCCCCCCTCCACCCCTCCATAGATCCCGTCTCTCCAAATAGTTCCTGCTCTCTACATTTAATCCTTGAAATCAAGGGATGACCATAACGGGCATTCGATAAGACAGTCATGAGCTGTACTGTTTCGTCAGTCTATGAGAAAACCATCATGAGATGCCTTAATAAATTAGCATAATTTGCAAAAAAAAAAGAGTATTTCTTGTAAAAAAAAATAGAACAAATTCTTTAAAGACCTTAACTATTAAACTATTTCTAATATTTAAGCCAAATCAAAGGCATTTAATAATAATTTCTCACTAGTAATCCGATTAATAAGGTAATAATGTAATAATGAGAATATTCATATGTGTGAGCATATAAAAAACAAGTAATTTAGTTCGGTTAATCATAGAATAATAGGCGTTTATTTATAAAATATGAATATCTCTTGAAAAGTATTTGGCTCAATTGAAGATGACCAAAAACAATTGAATGCATCGAAATATTCAATTTATATTCACCTAGACTATCAGTTATTAATATTAGCTCTTTGTTTGATTTAAATTCCAATACTTTTTAGTGTAGGTATGTTGAAATTTAAATAGTACATATATCATAAGTTACATTAAAACATATCAAAACATATATTTTATTAACAAATTCAACACTTAAATATCGAAATTAATTAACCGGAAATTAATTACCTTCATTAGTATAATCGACAGTTAATTCAGTATCATCATCGACATCCACATTTTCTTCGACTCGATTTTGCTCGGCAATACCACAAGCTGCCGCAATTTTTAACTGTTCCTCCAGTTGTGTATGTCCAACATTTAATACGACCGTATCCATAATTCAGTAATACACAAATAGATAATAATAATAAAGCTCTTTAGATAATAAATTCTAGAAATGAATATCTGTTTAATTTTTTTTTTCTCCAATTATAAAAATATATGGCGAATTCGTTTGAGATTGACGCATTTCATTGTTGACTCCACAAGGAGTAATCAACGTTTGTTTTCTTTTTAAACGTTTTCTTTGATAAATTATAGAGCCCTAAAAGAAGAAAAAAAAATCATTATCAAGATGATTTAGTTCAACTAATTTTCTCACTAATAATGGCAACTTTCATCTTTTCTTACTTATATAAACGGTTGAGCATTCTATAATACGTATAATGTATATTATGAAAGTGGAAAATTAATAATTTCAAAAAAAAAAAAATTAGCATATCTAACTATATTATAAGAACAATGAATATTGATGAGAACTTCAAAAATAAGGAGGATTTTGATTTTTCGACTAGAATAGATGATGATTAAAGAGGGGATTAAAAAAGAGAGAGAGAGTTAAGGTTTACTTCGATCATAATAGCGATGTAATTCACTTAAATCAAAAATCAAATCGTTTAAGAAACGTAACAATGAGATATGCGTCTTTACGCAATAAATGATTTCTAGAAATGATTCCACTAATATATTTCATCAATGATCGCATAATTTCTCTACGAGAAAAAATTGCAATCACCTCAAATTTTATCATTTTTGAAACAATAAATATGCAAATTTTGTGAGATTTGACTGATCTTTTGATTTGTTTTTTTTTTAATTCCTTCAATAATTAATGCGAGAATGCATTTTCAGCATTTTTGGTCTTGATAATTCTAATTTTTTTTTTTCAATGGACAAGTTGATTTGTGCTGATGGAATTTATGAAAATTTCTTCCAAATATAAAAATTTACATAAAAGAATCGTCGTTCTAAAATAAATATTCGAACGTAAATATTATATCGTGCTTAATCAATCGATAAAAAAATTGTTTTTTTTTAACTTTTATACAAAAAAAGCAATTTTTTTTTTCAAACTGAAGTTGGCTAGGTAAAATTTCCTTCTAATTAATGCTAATGATTACTTGGTTTATGTTGACCGGTTGATCTATTGAGTTGATCTATTGATTACTACTTAGCAGATCAATTATTGATTTATCGATTACCATTATCATTACTTATCGATTGTTGTTTACAGCTGCTAATTAGTGAAATGTTTTTTTTTGCCATAGCAGTTATGTTGTTCCTAGCAAAATGTTTCATTTGGGCACCGCAAAAAAAAAATCTTTACCTATTCTTAGCATAATTCCACATATTTCGGAAATAGAAAATGAAAATATCGAATTTTTGCCCTAAATTCAATGACGTCATATTACTTGACTGAAATTTTTAATCTTTGATCTTTCAAAGATTGACGTTTTTTTTTTGAAATTTCACAATTATAAAGATCTATCATCCGTTGAGTAGAATAAAAAAATATTCTATCATAGAATAGCTTTTCAAATCAATCGATAAATTTTTCTTAAGTATTTCTTTAATTAATCAGCGAGCTAAAATTCTGAAATTAATTACTGGTATGAATACTACTCTATTACGGAAGTAATACTCGTGTAGTAATTAATTTTAGAACTTCAACTAACTACTCTTTGCATTTTGTAATGAGTGGTATATGGGAAGGAAGATGGCGAAGGGAAGCGGAAATGGCGAAGAGGGGCAACTGCAAAAAAAAAAAAAACGAACAAATCGTCCGTGGAGCGTTGAAAGATTTGTAATTTTAGTTAACAACACCCACTAACGCAAAAGTTCACGGAACTAAGCAATTGATATGCAACATTTGCGATATTTCGTTAGCGTCTTTAGTTGGACAATAAATTGATGCAATTGAATACGAATGAGACTCATAAAATTTAACAAATCAATTCCCTTAAATGAATGCAATTTCGGTGAATATTCAACGAAATGGTACCCGAATTAGTGAACATCTATGAGTATCGACATATTTAATTCTGATCTATATCGATACGATCTTCAATGATAACGTATATGAAATATTAGCATGAAAACTCTTTTATGCTTCAATTAAATCGATATATATATATATATATATATATATATATATATATATATATATATATATATATATATATATATATATATATATATATATATATATATATATATATCGAAAGCTTCTAGCTGAATTTCGACAAAATTTATTTCTTTTATTAACAATTTTTTACAATCTGAAATTTTTTTTCATAATTTTTTAAGGCGTCTAATCATTCAGCATAAAATTTTAAAGTGCGAACGGATAAATTAGCGTTATGAGTTTAATGAGAATTTAATCGTGAGCATTTGTGCATTTGATGGCGTATTGCGTTGGCTTAAACGTTCCGGCGAAAACAAAACTGATGCTAAGGTTTCAAATCCGCGCGAAGTTTTTTGCATTTTCTCTACTTTTATTCGACAATGCATCAAACAATGTTTATGATGTTAGTATGAACACTATAATTTTTATTACACATTTATAACACAATAAAATATAAATGTATATGTAGATCTATTTTATATATCGTTACTATAAGATTATTGCCCATATTTATTCAATTATTCAAATTTTAAGCGTAAATTTATGCGTAAATCCAATATTACTCTCATCAAATCGAGCAGAAAACTGTGAATTTCAACATTTTGTGCAGCACTACGAAAGTATGAATTACAAAAAAATTGAGTGGGTTTTTGGATTAATGAATGTCAATAACGATATATTGATGCGTTGATGATGACAAGCAATGTTACATAAGAGAACAAACAGTCTTCAAGGTCAAACGTGAGAGTGGAAATATTGCATCAAGGGAATGTAACTGCTTTCAGAATTTAAGGGCATTGCCGAAATCTAAGCTTTAAAGCATCTAAATTACGGAGATTTTTCTTAGTTATTAAATCATTTCTAAAGAACCTGAAACATCGACCAACTGAATGAAGCTCTAGCAGCCGAAAGTGAGCTTTCGCCGCGAAAATTTAAAAAAAAAGAGAGAGAGAAAGGATATTAAAATTTCACGTTTTATTCACGTGTGTTGTGATGTTATCAGCGAACAGCATGTGGCTTCTCAAAAGTGACCACTCGATAGCACAAAGCAATAAGGGTGAGTGGATGAACGAATAAAACTGGATCATTGACCAAATGTGTGTCTGCACGGCTACATACGAAAAGCAGTTGCATCTTGATCAGCTAACATCGGCCGAAGGTGGCAGTCATAAGAGGCATTTGGCTATTACTACAAATAACTTAGGTAAGTAAGGAAACGATCCTACACGTCTTGTCTTGGGATGTGCTATCTACAAATTATGTGACACTGCATAGGGGAGGCACATCCAGCAATGTGCACAACTTACAGCATTTACAGTTATAACGCCGTTCGATAATACTGCAATTAATCGAGAAGAGGTATAGAAGCAACAGGTACGCGTTTGGCAGATTTTTCAGGTATAGGAGGAAGTATATATAGGAGGTAGATACGTATGAGCATCAGCATGATGGCTACTGTGGCGAATGCATGCGCAAAGATGCAAGTGGGAGGGCCACTGTGTGAGACAGTCGCATGCTGGGCGTATGGGGTCACACGGCTGCCCTTCGCTGCCACCGCCCAAATGACCAGCCAATCGCCCACTCACTGTTCAGCACGTAGCTCCTGTTCTGTTAGCCTTCTGAATCGAAACCATTCACAATAAGGTCGAGATAAAAAGCAACATTCCTATGCTATCCAGAGGCCTCTGAATTTCCTTACCTTCCTCAGTTTTAGTTCCAAATAGAACAGCAACTTGTTGGCTGGTCTCCTATGAAAATTTGTCTTTCGATGATCCGACTGACCGTGTGAGGGAATTTGAGAGACGAATTTTACTATGAAGTCAATTTCGGATCCTCTACCAAGAAAAATGAACTGGCTTACAGATCGGAATGTGCGGTAAATGAGTTATTCCAGTTGTGTGGCAAGTAGAGAATATTGAGGACTATTGCTTTGGAAAATAAAATTTAAAGCCAAACTAACACAGTAAAGTTCACCTATGCGGAAAAAGAACGGTGTTCCACATACCGTAAAAAATCGGTACAAGAAATACCTGCCTCCCTCTCCCCAGACACCCCTCCCTCCCATTTCTTCTCACTTCAGTTTGACGTAAGCACCCAAAAAAAAGCTTCGAACGCAGCAATGTTTACACAATCCGTCCCCTTACACATTACGGAACAAAGAGTAGAAAGTGGGCAGGAAATAAACATGATGGAAGAGGAAGTGCTGATGAAGGAGTGATAGGAGTTAGCGCTAGAGGGTTGCGATGAGCTGAAGATGTTACTCACGAGTGACACGAAGAGTGGGCACGACACGACAATGCGCATGCTGCAGTACACCATCGACCCATATTCGGGATGGGATCCGCTGCATACACGCTGTGATGTGCTCCGAATTCGTCACATCTTCGTGCACTCTCAAGCTGAATTCCTCAATGCTCAAAATTTTGTTGATTTGTTGCGAAAGTATTGTTTATTATTGATGCCTTACTCATCATAAACTCTTCCATAGGGATTTCTCTTATATTTAAGTCGATTAAAGCTCAATCACCAAATATATTTAAAGATACGATCTCATCTCTTTTCACTGGGTGAAATATCAATGAGACATAAATTTTGGCCATAATTTGCATAGTACGAATTTTAGTCGAAAATAATTCACGAGAGTATTTTCCGAAGAATTTGCGAATGGCTGCCAATGAGGTGTGCTAACTTATTTGCTTGAATTAAATTTTAATAATTCCAGTCTAAAGTTTTTCGATATTCGTTTTCTTTCGTTTCGAAGTGTAGTGGAGGAAGGAGGACGGAGGAACGACAGATGAACAGTATGAAAGCTATAGTATCGCATATAAACCTCATATCTTATTAAAAGCATATGCTAGTTGAAATTTTGACAACGATAGCATGCCTCTTCAACGTCACAGATTCATTGAGCGTATATAAACGGTAATAAAATGCGACATCGGATCTGATAGCGATGAGCAACGTCTACGGCGTTGCCGATACGCCCTAGTTGCTCATTATTTACTACGCCTTCGAGCACGATCGCTTCGTTCATGACCGAATTTTTATCTGGTTCCGGAGTGGCACACAATATGATTCCCGGATAAAAGCATATATTCTTAATGGGAACATATGCTAGGATCGTTTCACATCGTTCTACAATCTCATTATAAAATAATTCCTTAACTAGATTATCGTTGTAAGAATATTAAGATGGAGGGAATTACTTTGAGTGATTTCATAAAATCTATTAGTGAATATGGTTGTATGGGGAATAGTTGAAAAGTTACTATTACAATTTACTAAAACGTAAAGTGATTCAAAAATGCCCCAGATTTCGCACTATCCTTGGAATATATATGAACATTTTCTTAGAACTGAACGACCACCATTTCTTTTCATCAAAAATAAATTTGGTACTTAATGAATAGAGGCTAAGATTCGATGTCCATAATAACCGTGAGCTGGAGGGAATGAATATTTCTCAAGGAAGAGCGATTTGATCGGATACTGAAGACTGGGATGGACATAGTATGAAAAGTGAACGACGAACGTTATTTGTGAGAGAGTTTTAGATTTGCGAGCGATTAAGGCGTCGATGCTGGTACGCTCTTTGAAAGGATGAAAGAAGACTTAAGACAAGAAGGATAGGAGCAAAACGAGCACATCGGCACGGAAATGCCAACAAAGTGGCACTACGCTCATGCACCGATCCAGGCTGAATTGTTGTTGTTGTTGAAGCATGTGCATCGCGTCGACAATATCCGTCGACATGATTTTGTCTGTATCGGGAGGTGGGGGTGTGATTAGACACGACGTATGCATGCACACTTTTCAAATATTGTCTTTTGTTCGGCTCTTTCTTTATGCACGTATATGATGTTGTTTTAGGTGAAAATTTCAAGAGGAAAGCAGTGATATGAGTGGCTCTAAGATGGCCAACCCCTACGAAATATTCCACTACTGCTGTCGCTCAAAGAATACTCTGAAAAAAAAACAAACACAGAAAAATGCTTGGAGATATCCGCGTATTTTTGGCGTTTTATGCTATTCCTTAAACCTTGAAAAACATTTGCAAGAAATTTTTGCCAGGCTAAGAGTCTTTCCCAGCTGTCCAAGTAAATCATGATTTTAGTAAATCACGCAAAAGAAGTTATAAACATGCAAATATAGAAAGAATTTTATTAATCATACCGATCGACTTCTTTAAATAGGTTGGTTTATACACAAAAAAAAACGAATTTTTTGTGGCAGATTGCGAGTTATTGAATTAACTATAATATAGACTTATTTCGCCTCTTTATTATGTGTCTATAACTTACGAAACTCGTTGTTCAGGTAGGGGGATACAAAGGTGTTTAGTTAGATGAACGCATATTATATCAACTTCCACTCCTTTCTCGTTTACTTACGATTACATAAAAATGTGATCCGATTG
The DNA here is from genome assembly GCA_013433145.1 of Ascaris suum. Classification (NCBI taxonomy): domain Eukaryota; kingdom Metazoa; phylum Nematoda; class Chromadorea; order Rhabditida; family Ascarididae; genus Ascaris; species Ascaris suum. The sequence continues at coordinate 2,056,948 of CM024181.1, forward strand.
GTTCTAAAATGCAATTTGCTATTCGATCTGTATAAAGCGCCAATAATCTTTTAATAGTGAAAGATGAATTCACAAGTTATTATCGAAATCGCCTTCGGTATCCATCATATATAGACTAACTTTAGTTATTCATCATTTGAAACCATTATGGAGATAGACAGAATAAACATATAAATACGCACAGATACGATACAAAAATAATTGCTGTACAAACATCCATAAATCTTAGGCGAATGGAAGTGACACGAAGACGTAAGATTAAAGGCAGAGATTCAATGATCAATCAATGGCTTAACTTTTTCAAATCTTGCATCCAATATGATCAATGGCTTAACTGATTAAGAAGAAGCTGATGGAAGCAAAGGAATTTGAGGTTAATAATTATTCCAATTCAATAAGATATATCGTCGTTTATTTTGGCGATACAATAGTATTTACTTCTTGATATTATAGTGTTTGGTTGACGGTGATATGCGCAATTCTACAGGAAATCGTCCGACTATCCCTCCTTTCTCCACCTCCTATATCTCTCCCACTTCTCCCAACATCTCATCATAGCGATTGCTGAACGAGCGGTTCTTTGCAATGAACCTAAGAAGAGATTGTTTGCGCATAAAGCGTGCTTATGAAAGACTGCGTTAACTGAATCGTAAGGTTGGAGGAGCAAAGGTGAGCAAAATGATTGTGGTGGGATTTTATTCAACAAAAAAAAAAAGGATGCCGAAAAATGAGAGGGGGAAAAGATAAGATAGAGAGGTGAATAGGAACGGTTCGAACAGTCAAAGGTCTTGACCCACTCGATGACAAATTAAGAGTCCGTAATGTTTATCACGTTTACGCGATCGAAGCGTCGCTATGTGAGATTGCCTCGAAAAAAAAAAAGAGAGAGAAAGAAAAAAAAAAACGTCGAAGATTTGGAAAAATGGAAAAGAATTCTCCTTATGCATGCCTTTTATTGTCTTTTCGACAAATGCATACATACAAATACAACAGCAACAAAGATCTAGTTCACAGATTCTTTTTTTTTTCCTTCCACATATTCCCTCATTGAAGCAATGCCAGATATGTGGTAAAGTTCCTTTTCCTTGGCAATTTTTTTTGGGGAAAATTAAAATGGTAGTGTCATCGATATTAGATCGATGGAAGACGCTGAATTCAAGACCACACTCATTGAATCCGTCAGTATGATTGAATATTGACGATATATTGGCAGAATTTATGGTCGATCTTAAACGTTTATTTTTGTTTATGGAAATTACGAGAAATTAGCCTGAGAAAGAAGCATTAAAAAATTTCAGAATGGAAAAATTTTCATATGATTTCGATTATATATGCAAAATTTTATGACTATATTGTCTCACTGCTTGAAATCAAAAAAAAAAAACGCCATCTTGAGTGGAATACTTTAAAAGGTGGTCAACGATACGAACTTGATGGGCATAATGGATATTTCTTTAGGTGATTGTGTTGCACTTTTATGCATCGCTTCAATCACTACGCAAAATCTGCAATGAGCATAGAAATGCATATGCGTGAACGATATGGACACTTACGAGAGGCGGTACTGTTGAAACAGGAAAAGGAATAGAGAGAGGGAGAAAAAGAGAGTGCACGCGAAAAGTTAAAGATGTGACTTATCGACTAAGAAAGGTGATTTTTGAAATGGGCATTTGTAGTGCTGCCGGGATGATTATCTCAGGTGGCACAACCGAGTGCAAGCCGTTCATCTTCATGCAGCAATTGTCATCATGCCGTTTCGTTGCATTCGTTTCAAGCAGCACACACCGTTACGTGTGTGTGTGTGCATACCTCATCAACTCAATCAACCTCCTTCTATAATATGGCCGCATTCCCTCGTTCACCATTTACCGCTTGATGAATATCCCAAGTATACCTGCCTAATTTGTGCTCATTTCAAAATTCAGCCATAAATTTTGTGTCGCATTTTTGACGTTCTCTCTCGAACGTCTGCTTTTCAATGATTTCATTCTTCCATTTTTCTGATCATCGATATGATGCCGTTGATATTTATCTCATCCTCATATGTCATTCATTTCTTGCTCAGCTAGCAAGTTGTAATTCTCATCCACTAAATTGCTCGAGAATTTTTTCTTCATTAAAAATATAGTCAAAACCTTTTTTTAAATATCCGATAGTATGTATGATACACTGGATAAGATGAACAGTTGAGAAGAGCGCTGCAAAAAATAAATAAATAAATAAATAAATAAATAAATAAATAAATAAATAAATAAATAAATAAATAAATAAATAACAATAGGAAATCAATGCTGATTTTCTCTTACAATTGTTTTTATCTTTTCTTATGTTTTCAGATTCACTCTAACCTTTATCCTCACTAAGTAAAAATCGCTGATGGTTGTTTTTTTTTTACGTAGGGATGTTATAAATAAAAGGGAAAATATGGATTAAACAAGGATTATATGGATTTTTTGGTTGATTCCACGTGTTGTCGAACTGTTGAGGTGAATTTATTTTAAGTTGAGGGCAATATGGATGATTGTCGCAGTGATTTCGTCTACTCACAATTTTGGGCTCTATTCAAATTTAAGACCACCGATTGCGCTAAACCAGGTCAACGCCACTCTTAAATGTAGAGAAACACGCTAATTCACACGAATGGACACCTTTCGCATTACCGGCAAACCTAACGACAAATGCATCGAATGCATATTGAAGAAACGTAATTGCATGAAATGACATCGCAAGAAGCTGCAACACTATAAATCCTATTTCTTCACCTCACCTTCCGCCTTTCTCTCCCCTCCCTCCTCCCACCCCCCCCCCCCCAACGTCCACCTAATCCGATCTCATCCCTTCCCTCTTCAATGCTTTCATACTCATCTAATGTTCCCACCTCATTTTTTCTCTTTCCTTCGGGCAGCATCGTTATATACAACTTGCACATTTCCTAATGAAGCAAGTCTTCATCTAATTCAAAGATTCTGAGGAAATTTTTTGTCGATTTTGCAGATTTCATATTACAAGCAAAAAACACAACGATGAAGTAAGAATTTTGCATTCATTTAGCGGTATTTATCGGTTTGCATATTCTCTCAATTATTGAGGAAAACTGGTGGAATATATGCGTAGCAAAAATAAACCGACGCTTGATTTAATCGGCAAAATATAGAATGAAAAAGTTCTCTTTAAAGCATGGAAATACTGCAGAACTTCATTAATGTTCCTCATAATTGTAGGTTTTTTGGATTTCTTTTTTCTGAGGGAATCGAGGAAAGGGGATAAGGGTAAGCTTGCACTCCTCTTAAATCTAGGAGTGTATAATGGAGAATAAAAGTTTTTCAGGATCTCATACAACATAAAAGTGATAAGAGTTAAGGGTGCATGTACATTCCGTAAAAATCGAGGTTAAAATGTGATGCGGCATTTAACTAGTTTACCTCTGTCGAATCGAAAGGGATTGTGCAACGAATGAAGGGGACTTCTATTTGAGAAGGGGATTAGCTGAGAAGCAACTAATAAATAATTCTAAACTTTTGAGGGGATATATAACTAGAGAAGAGTTTACAATGGTGGCGAAGAAGGGGGAGGGGAAATGGTGAATGGGAATTTCTGATATTTTTGAATAGCATTATTTAAATCATTCTTCCGAGGTAACATAACGAGCAACAATAACGATCGAGTTCAACAAATGCCTCCAGGGCATGGCGTGCAGTATATAAATTAGCATATTCCTAACATGAAACCGATTTTACGGAGTAACTGTTCTAGGAAACATTACATTACTTCCCATCAATATAATGCTTTGGTAGATAGGAATTTGTCAATTCTGCAACATAATTCGTAATTCGTTATTCGAATTGTCTATCAGTTCTATCCTCAATTATTTCATTCAATATAAATTAGCATATTATTAATACAAAACTGCTCATTCAAATCTTTAGATCGCATTGTTCTTGACGGAAACTTTCAACGTTGTGCATTTTATTAAGTTATCGTAAACTGCGCGGGTGCATCAATATCTGGTCCAGGTTTATTTTTGATTAATAATGATCTTCGGATTTAGAGGGAGGGGAAAAGTCAATTGTTGCGGCTTACTAATAAACAATTTATTCGGTTAACTGGGTACTTAATGATATTGGAGAAGCAAGAGAGCGAAATTTATTAGCTGCCGAGAAATGTTATGACAAGTTGTGCCGCTTTGGAAGTTGTCACGCCGGAAATCCGTTGTTAGTTATTAACGTTAGATGGTTATTTCAGAGAGTTGCATATCCATTACGGTTTTTTTAATTCAGAGTTATAGATTTTATGCTACAATTCATCATTTAGGGTCTGTGTGACGTCTAAGACTATCGCTTCAATGGACTCTAAAATATTTCGTCGCTTTTGGAAGAAGGCAAACGACAAAAATAACCCTGTGAGTTATGCATCAAACAGGACCAATTATATATATATATATATATATATATATATATATATATATATATATATATATATATATATATATATATATATATATATATATATATATATATATATATATATATATATATATATATATATGTGATGTGCCCAGATGGGTGACACATCCAGGTATAAGCAGGTTTCTTGAACGTTGATGGCAGAATGGCGAAAACTCAAGCGAACCGAGCTAAACCCCTATACAGTTACTGTTTTTCTTTTTATTGACCGCAATCATTGGATAAGAGCAGAAGTTCACTTTCAGCGCACAACTCGATAAATATGAAATTTGAAGTATATAAATATTTCTTACAGGCGGAGGTGAGACGCGAAAAATCAACTGCCTCACAGAAATGTTTGCATTTTATTATCTTTATTCATTGAAGTTTTTCGATAACAATGAAGTTAATATGGAACGAAATGCGACAACTTGAGATGATTATTTCAAGTTGTCGTATCACAATATTATAGCATTTGTAGGAATTTCATATAGCGTTACATTACTCTTCGATTTACTAAATAAAAATTAAAATGAAATTTGAAACAAAGTAATGCCTTTCATACTTGTAATATCGTCATAGAAGTCGTCTTCAATCACCTCCAAAAATCAGTTCACAGTGATATTTATATCGGCACCTTGTGCGCATATCTCTGAGTTATACCAATGTATTTTTGCACCAACACGATATGATCTAGTTGCTTTTGCTAAAAACGATTGGTTTTCTTTTGCGTGAAACTTGAGCCGAAGAAGGCGTCAATGAATATTCGATGGAATGCTACCGAAAATTATACCTGAAAGGTAGAATTTTTCATCAGGAAATCTGGATCATACTACAATTGCAGTAACTATATTTGGTCGTCGTATCCTGAAATCAGCCTGCAAATTCAGTTGCCGCACCACATGCCGCCTCATTAACGGCTATGTATCTTTTAGATGAAGGAATCGGCAGACCTCGAGCGGTATCGGCGTCACCCGAAAAGTTAAATGAGGTCCTCAGCCATTGCTTCTCATACGATCAATCAATCAATAAACTATCGATCAATAAATATTGAAGAATAATTACAATAAAAACCACTAAATCAAATAAATCAGTAAATAAAAACTATCGAAGAAACTATTACAGGGTTTTCCAAGAAAAATTAGACGAACTTTTTCGAGGCAAAATTTGTGAATTACCTCAAAAATTACCTATAGCAACTTGATTTACTCGTGCAAAATGCTGGAAAAAAAGGCGTTTGAGAAGAATCTTTTCCGGTATTTCAACATCACATAATCCGGTCAAGTTGTTAATTATATATTCCCCATATTTTATTTAATATTAATATAAATTTGCTAAATAATGCAAATATAAATTCTTTTAATAAATTTAATTTCATTAAAAATATACTCGAAATAATTTTACATAAGTTTCAGAAAGTCTCAAATAGTATTTTGAAAGGAAAACAATCGAACGAACGAAATAAGTAAGCTATCGATTAAATCATTTATCGTTGATTAAAATCGTTGAAATTATTGAATCAACAAAACGCTCTCATAATTTCATTTCAAATAGGTATTTCGATTGATTACGATAATTGTTATGATTGATTCCGATAAAGCGTTCCGCTTATCATTGTTATCATTTTATAGAGGTTTATTCGGAAATTTTTGAAAGAAGTGATGGTCTTTTTTGAAATTTTGGCTGATTTGACTTGATGCTACATCACTGGACCGTATTTTACTTTTATCCTTTGAATAAGGGAATGAGAGTAAATTTGAAGTTTATATTCACTTCCGGAAACCTTTACTTCTCATATATACGCTCAATTTCGATATCATTTTCTCTTTGATTAAAATTTGAAATTATTTAAAGGTACAGTTGCAGGTTTTCTCGTTTGAGTACTCGTAATTATATGTCAATTTATTCAACGTTTGGTGAGTATTTTCTAATCGTTGTTCGTTAATTTAGAATATCACCATCAGCAGGTAGTGAAGGATCGAAAAATCGAAAGGTAAACTTGTCATCTATAATTTTATTAACCATTACATTATCTTACTTTATTTATAGATTTAATCACCTATACGAATAGTTTACTAGTAAACTCATCAACTCAACATCCGTATCACTATAGAAAAAAAAGTCTATAAAAAAAAAGTTTAAGTTGGTTAAAAAAATATTGATACTCTTGATATTTAAAATGGAAATTTACTTCGAAAAATTTCAGATGTGGCGAATTACGAATTATTTTTTTAAATCGCATTCGAAAAGTTCGACCGATGAAAAGAAAATATCGGCCATTCAACAGAATAAGTAAAAATTTTTTGACGATAATAAAATATTATTTTAAATATTAGAATATTTCATAAATTTTATTAAAGGTATTTTTGCATATTTTTAAAAATTCTAAAGTTTTGGAGAGCATTAACTCTTACAGATTAAGAATATTACTCAAAAATATGCAAATATCGATAATTTAAATAATAAGTGAGTAGTAATTACTTAAAAGTATACCTCATAATCTTTCGAAGTTTACATCCTTTTTTTTTGGTGTATCTTTTTTTTTAGCTAGGAAATTTATACGTTTATAGATTCTAAATATTTATACGTTTCAAAAATTAAGGATTTTTTTTTTTCATGTGAGTATTGTTTTATTTAGTTGATGCATTTCTTTGCTTTATGAATTGTGTTGAATTTAGAACACTAAATTACGATAAAATTGAAATCTAAAATTGAAAAAATTCTTTCAAAAAAAAAATTAAAGTTGTAATTAGAATTGAGCCGATGAAAATGGAAATTACACTTGAGGAATTCTAGCGGAAATTCCTTAAAGTATAACGAATACGACTCAATCAATTCTTAATAAGGTAGATTGTAAAGAATAGAATTATAACGTTCGGTATGTTCATCTTTAGAAATTGCTTTCTCTCATAAAAATCATTTGCACCATTCTAAGCAATAATTTCTATTATCTGACATGATTGTGAGGAAAAATCCAACGAGAAAATTCTTTACAATTATATTTATTCAAAGAAATGCGTTCAGCAATCAACGACCTGTTGAGCAATATGCAACAATTGACGTTAACGGTCAAAGTGCTCATTTACCTGTGACAATTGATCTAGAATTTAATCATCAACCGTTAACAATGTTGCCGACATCATCGAGTAATGCCACACCAATATATGATTACCGCAATATTACTGCTGCTGCACTGCCGCATACTGCTGCCCAGAATCTCCATGCATTACCAGGTAAAATTTGAATGAGTGCAAGCGACATTGGTTATTATCATATGATATCAGGTACTAAATCGCCGTAGGCAGAAAGTCACTAGATGAGGAATTCTCCTATGCAGCTAGAAGTTCGGCAACTTCGAGTCGAAGAGATGAAGAGTGATGTTACACCTTCAGGGATGCGATGCCATTCTGCGGCTAATAAAAAAAATCACGCATTCATTTGATTATTGAGGATATTATTTGACGATTGCATAGTTAATTAATCTCATACTGTTGCTGCTAGGAAAATGATAGTATTTGGTAGAGTTGTATATACGTTAGTGCATAGGTAAGTAACTCGATTCACTGGCATTTTTATTTGCATCATACCATACATAATCAAACATAATCAACTCTATTATCTTCTTATTTATGATCTAACCTCTAATCCAAAATCACACATAGACAGAAGGCGAAGCTGATGGTTAATTTCTGCTTTCATTTTGAAATTTTTGGAGAATACGCAAACAGAAATAAATGGACTGAATTATTCTTCTTTTTGGAAAGAAATTCAGCGAGGAAATTCTAAAATGTATATTTATTTATTTAAATGTACTATTAATATAATATGGAGCGATGTAATTTAGAACCAAATCGTAGAGTACCACACGATTCAATACTTGCAGGAGCTAATGACGAATTGAGCAAAAGATCAACGCTGTCCTCAACATCGAGCGCATACTCAACAGGTGACTACAACTGAATACCTTCATACTTTAGACCAGGTCCTTTAGTCGAAATATGATGATAGCTTAGTTGGTGGATACCTAAGTGAAAAGAATTTCATTAGGCTATCCGTGAACGTTTCTTGATGGTTGCGCTGATTGGATGAGTCCACATCAAATATTATATTACTTAATAAAAGTAATGACCTTGATAAAAGATGTAGGTTAGTTTTCTTTGTCCCCCTATTATCACAAACCGAATTTTTATTCTTTTTGCCCCTATAAACAAATCAACAATAGAAATCAGCCACTGTTGCGATAAAGAATAAATTCAATTCAAATACCTACTATTAGTTCTCGTATTCGATGATTTCAGTATCGTCTCTTTCAACACTGAGTATACCATCTGCACATTTAATAGAGGTTTGCTATTTCTATTCAGTAAATGTTATTCAATTCTTGTGGAATGCGTTTGTTTTACTTGCGCACCTACGTTCTGTTAAATACTATTACTTATACCATTCCCGTGATTATCCAGTATCACGTTGTTCCACTTATGATGACAGTTTTATTTCAAATTTAAAAAATTTCACCTAGTAATATTCTCAATTTAAAAAAAATAAAAAAGAAATTGAATTATTATTTGCATTGGTGCAGAGAGTTCGTCGTGTTGAATGGATGTAAAGATTATTACGGAATATGATAGGATATATACACATAACGGGTATATTAATGCAAAGCAATGCGCTTTCCTTATATTTACTAAAAGCGTTGATGAGCATTTTATGCTTTCATTGTTGTATTAATTTTTCAAGTATTTTAATTTATTTATTCCTTTATATTTTTACGATTGCTCTCTCATATATTTGAGCGAAAAACTCAAGCGTCAAAAATGCTTCAAAAATTTGAAAAGAAGAAATTGCTTCAGCAATCATCCAATACGATTGAGCCGAAGTAATTGTGTTTTTTCTTCGTTGTTGAATGTAAAATGTATCGTAAAGTAACTGATTTTAGAGATTATGCGAAAAGTTTTGAAAATTTTGTATGGTAAATTTGTTTTATTTAAATTACTTTATTACAGCCAATGATTCCGCTAACACAACCGATTTATGGCTGTAAGTGATGATTGCTTGAATGTAGAACATTTTGCATTTTTAATTGCCGTATTTTTATCGCAATCGCATTTATTGCGTTTGATCACTTTGGAATATCGTTAGTGAGAAGAAATTTATGTCGTCATTCAACCAATATTTGTTTCTTATTTAATTTACCAAAAATTGACGAGAGAAATTCTATTTTTCGTTTTGTTTTTTTCTTTTTTTCTCGAATAATAGTGAAGAAATTGGAAACTAAAGTTGTTCGGAAGTGCAAAGTAGAAAATAAGTGCAATGCAATAAACAAGAATGCAATGCAGAAAATAAGTGCATTGAAGAAAATAAGTGCAATGCAATAAATAATTGCAATATAGAAAATCGGGCGCAAAATGAATAACGACTATAAATTATGCTTTCAGTGAATGGTGAATTCATTTGCGCCGTTGCCGATATTATGCCGAGTATGTTCGTTATTTAAAATTTCAAATCGTTTAAAGATTTACAGACTTAACGAGAAAAAAAAAAGAAAGAGAAAGAGGAAATAAGTGGAAAAGAACATGCAATAAACATAGACAGCAGAGATAAAATTTATTTCAAAAAAAACACACACACACAAAATTTAAAAATAATAGTGCAGCCATCAAGAGGCTGATGCTAGTATATTATTATATAGAGTAAAAAGTCTATACAGAACAAAGTCAAAAAAGAGCAAACGTGTGCTTAATATTGCAGATGGGGTTTCAGAGGCTTAAGTTTTCGGTCATTGCTCATGAGCTTGATTTAGATAGCTGGAAAACTTTAATATCCATCTCTCATGGCTCTCGAGATTTCGAAAATCCTCAAAAATTTTGAAAATGACCTTTAATGATCCCACATCTTTATCTGTGTGGAGCATTCCGGGCTGACCTGCTTATTAGAGGTTTTATTTGTAGAATGTGCCATACCATATGCGGCAAGCAAAATCGTATGTTTCTTTTCTGTTTGGCTTAGTTAGTTCTTCGTTACGTAATAAATGAGCTTTGAAATTCAATGGCTCTTAGAAAAGCCCTCAGGTAGTTCTTCAGGCGGTGTTTTCATCACTGAGTCGACTACTCTCAACTAGGAAACTGACCTTTATATTCTTTTTTCTTTCCTCAAGGCATTTTTGCAGTTTTGCTTTATATTTCAATGTCTCAACTTTTTTGCTTCTCCGAACCATTAAAAATCATTCTTTCAAACCCTCTTATTTGCAGTCCACATCATAGAATTAAAAATTGAATCGTTGTATCGGAAGCTACATCCTATGTGATATAAAATAGACGTTGAACTGTTATGGTCGGCAGTTGGTCAGTGTGGTCAGCGTTGGTCACTGCTAGGCTGACGTTCTACCGTTCTTTGTTGTCATCGTTTTCACTTACAAGGATGTGCAATTTATTGGTCAAAGGTATTTCAAATAACTCCACGCCTCTCAATTGTGCTCCATTCTTGGCTATTTTCCACTTTTTACTTCTTCATTCATTTTGAAAGTAAAACTGATAGAATTTCAGGACAATCAGTTAATGAGTGCCTATTTCGGTGTAAGTATCCATATTTTGCTTGGCTCAAATTTCTGAATTTTTCTAAGATTTTTTAGTATCAGCTATAAGAATAAATATGGTATAAGTGAATAAATAAATGAAAGAAAAATAAATGAATGAATAAATAGAATAGGATAGTGAGTAAATAAACAGATAATATTGTAGATGTGGTGAGAATAACAGTAAAAAAATAGAATCAACGAGCATCATAGTTAGCGCTAACTTTACTAAATTATAATGCATAAATATTGCGCTGATTATTGTGGAATTGGCAACCTATCAAGTTAGAACCACAAATCCACGAACGGTTTAAAAAACGTCCACCTGATGCTTTATTTTTACTGCAGCCATACCCTTCGGAACAATTATAGAAGTGCGCCAAGTAAGCGAGCAAAATTTGCATAGCAAATTTGTTTGCACTCATTGAAATATATTTCTTTTGAATATCAAATTGCATAACTCTGCATTGTTAGCTTTTTTTTGTAAACGTACAAATTTTTGCAGCCTATAAAAACTTCAAAAATTCGCATAATGTGCTTTTAAAAATCATATAATATCAACTTATACTTTGTTTATTTTCTCGTTTAATAAAAACTTATTGCAAAAACCTCAAAAAACGATATACTTCTCATAAACGATGAAAAATGAGGTAGCCTACACGACAATATAGTTTTAGTTTATTCCGTAATCAACGAATCCACTAAAATTTCCGCATATAGGTAACGAAGGTGAACGAACGTTACTGTATGAATCAGTCGACGAAACTAGATTTGAAAAAATTGAAGAAACTAATAAATATTTGAAGGTCCCAGTCACGGAATCTGGTAATTACCAAAATTCCCGCTCTTCAACATCAGCGAGCACCGATGACGTGAGACCTTTCAGCACAATCTTCATATTGCTTGATACTTCATAGATACTCTTACAACCTTTGATACTTCACAGTTACAGTCAAATCACTGATTAGGAAAGATTTGATGGATTGATATAATTATGAGCAGTGGAGTATAAACACTGAATGGGCTGTAAAGTGCTTGAAGAAATGAGCAAGAGTGACCTCAACGTTGTGTTAACTTGAGGCCCAGGACGAAAATGCAGTGCTCAGCCGGTATTCTTTTTTCGAGTAGTTAACAGAATAGAGAACAAAAGTCGAAGAAGGAGGTGGGGGCAGAAAGGGAGGGAAGGAGAAGGTTCAATGATCACAATTGCTGTTGTTGATCGTTATTACTAGACAGCCTGAAGTGTTCGATATACGAACCTGTAGCAAAATTCATAACTTTGGAAATAAGTTCCAGATAACAGAAAGTAGGCTGTTTTTTTGGGGAGGGGGGTGGGGAAAGGGGAAGCCGGAGGGAAAAAGGAGTTCTACTAGTTCTTTGATTTTTTTTTCGCACAGATGTGCTTATTTTCTGCTTCGAAGCAATGAGTTTATTTAAAGGAACAGACGCTCTTCGAGAGTATCGAAGCTAAAACAATACCAGTCATTTGTGAACTCGCCTCTTATATGGCATCGAACGATGATTTCGTAAGCCAATAAATAATTCATTTATATTTATGTCTGTAAATTTTCCATCTCAGATATTTGATATTATTTTCAAAGAATGCAATTTTATGGTAAGCGTTAAATATAATGAAGAAATATGTGATCATAGCACAAATGTTATGTTACCTGAATTTGAGAATTATCTCCGACTCTTTTAAACGTTGCGTTTACAGGATATTACCTTCAAGGATTTTCTTTTGCAGGAACCAACATCATTCGAAGATGTCTATGGAGGATTTAAACCGGCTATATTTGAAATGCGTTCAGCTAAATTAAACGGCGATGATGTAAATCTTCTTAACTCTAAAACCCTTTATCCATTTCATATAGGAACAATTGGAAACGGAAATGTTAACTCAAATTCGCTAAATCTTTTAAACTATAAGCATCATAGTTGAAGATCGAACTAATAACTTTAATTGATTCCTCTACTAGTACACAAGGTTTATTAGTTGTTAGAGGAAGAAGATCTTGAGAAGTAGAACGTAAAATGTTAGGAAAAAATTGCAAGGTATGAAAGGTAATAAAGGTAAACGTTCGATCTTTGAGTTAACAAGTTCAATAGTTAACAAGCTCAAATTATTATAAATATATAAAGCGCTTAATTGGTGAGCTTTGATATGTGAACGATACTAAACAGAGGCAACAATAATTGATATAGACGAAAAAAAAAGAGGAATTGAAAATAAGAGAAAAAAATGATTTTTAAAAAAGAAAATGAAAGAGAGAAGAAATGCAAATAAGATAGCGTATAAATATGAGAGAATATATACATTTATAAAAAAATATTATCGAGACCGATTCTCCAGTTTTCCGCCGGCCATCTCGACTCTTTTGAGTTTATTCTCCTCCTCCTTAAGTATTGATTGAAATCTAAGCAGAATTAAAGAATGATGAATAAGAGTTAATAGTTTTCAAAGCGTAAATCAGTAATTATTAAGATAAATACTGTCTTCACTACCGTAAACGTAAACTATATATCCAGGCGTTATTACCGTAATCGCTGTTAATAATACCCCAGCCATTATTGTCAAATTACAACGTCATAGCGGAAATCCGGAAATAAACATAAATAAATTTATGCGTATATGTGAATGATTATAAATAGAGAGGTAAGGCGAAAGATATGCATCGCTCTTGACGTAAACAACAGTAGCTAACAAGGAAAGAATTCATCAATACAAAACAAAAGGTTATATTAGTTTACTAATTGACGAATGGCAATTTGCCAACTTTGCTTTTATGTTTTCCTAAAAATTACTATCAAGTTAAGCGTACTATTCTTTTTTTTTTGGAATTACAGGAACCGACCGAGTTCGAAAATGTTGCAGCAGAATTACGACCGGCAAAAATGAGAATGCGTACTCGACGTGCTATTACACGAACCAGGAGATTAACACGATTCGATGCAATGCGCAGCCCACAAATCGATCGAACTTCTAAAAAGGTTGCTCAGAAATCTATTGTAGTTTATGGGGTCATTATCCAGGAACTACAGTATCCTAGGAATGCATTATTACGTCAATCGTTTTATGGTCACTGCCGTTGAGTTGCCATATACTTAGAATTACCGCAGCTAATGCATCATACTGCAGTGATGTATAATTACCGTAACTAGATTCACCATTCTGTAGAGATGTATAATTACCGTAACTAGATGCATTATACTGTAGTGGTGTATAATTACTGTAACTAGATGCATCATACTGTAGTGATGTATTGTTCAGTGGACTTGTACAGACCATAGTGGTACTTTTGATGATTGATTGAAAATAGTCGAATTATAGTGACGTTCTAAAATTTTTGAATTTTGAAAATTTTTGAATTTTCAATGAAAAAATAGTTTTAAAAAGCTTTTGAAAAAAAATAAATAAATTTCATATAATTGAATATAGATTTTTGTATTTTTAAAAAAAAATATAAAGAAAATGAAAATGGTTTATTCAAATTTTTTTTTCAAATCTTTTAATAAAAAAAAATGAAATCAAAAAAGAATCAAAATAACAAAAAAATAGAATAAAAAATCAAAATATTTAAATAAATAAATGAATTATTCAATAAATTTAAAAAATTTACATAAGAAAAAATTGAATAGGAAAGATAGATTTATGAATAAATGATAAAATTTTATGAAAAAAGGCACTTATGAAAAAAGGAATATAAACTTCAATTAAAAATGATTAAAAGGAAATATAATTATTAGGGTCAAAGAAATAAACTATCAAATTGGGAAATATAATAATAAAATAAAATAATAATAAAATAATATATTATAAAAAATAAATAATATTTTAAATAATAATGCAAACAAAAAAAAATGAATTAAAATAATATAATAAAAACATATAAAACATAAGCCATATATATTATATATATATATATATATATATATATATATACATATATATATAAGCATGTATATACACATAGGAAAGCATATTAAATATATACCTATGTGTGCATATACATTGGTATGTAAATAAACATACACATAAATACGCGTAAATATGCATTTTTTTCAAGGAAATTAAGGCATATTTTCAAGGAATGTACCAAATACTTTGAGCGAAATCCACTTCTATATATTCACAAACAAGGAAACAAATAATAAAATCCATTACAATAAATTCGATGAATTTATTAAATGCCATAGCCAGTTGACTGAATAAATCTTCTGGTATATCTTCATAACGTCACTCAATATTGAATGACACACAAATATATGCAAATAAAAGTAGAAAGAAGCATTATTCAACGCTTTACGATACATATAATATATGCAATCAAAGGGAAGTGGCATAATGCAAACTCGATGTAACCCCAATTTGAGTGACTATAAATTCATAATCATCGTTCTGTATTCAAAATTGTTGAACTTAAACTCTATGATTCATACAGTTTCCGTGTCGTCGAGTATGGAATAAGTTACAAATTAATAACATCTCTACCATCAATGTTTCTATATCCACTATCGCCTTGAGTGCTTTCCTCTTGAAAAAAATCTCTTAATTTCTATTTAATTAAGTCGTTTATAATTACAAACTTCTCTATCCTCCTTTTATGGAAATATAATATTTTATTTACTATAATATTGCAATGAATTCTATCAGCGACCCTTCAAACTATTCGGTTCCACATATATAGGACTAATATTTTTTACGCATTCGATGCATACTGGGACTGATACGATAAAATGGGCAAAAATATCAGATGGTGGCACCAGTAACAGCTCAGTCGTTAAAGCACCTTTGCGGACGCGAGCGATCGCACGTTCGAATCCCCAGTAAATATAGTTAATAACCATGATATAGTCATTATCATCAACCCTATATGTTGAACAACCTTAATTATGTGGAAAACTTTCTTTAAACCTTTAATTCAGAAGGAGCGTAAGAAGAAAATAATCGTGTCAAATATTGGAGGCATTAAAAGGTGTATCCTCACTGAATTCGAACATCCAACTAAAGACGACAATCCTCTAGCAAAAGCTACACCTTCCTTAGTAGCGATTGCACCGGAAAGTATCCTTATCAAGACTCACATGAAAACGACTACTGAAAGTCTTGTGAAACTTGAGAAGGAAATTGAAGCAATCTTCGAGAAGAGAGATCAACAAGCAAATCTAATAGAACCAGAAACGGCAAGAGAGACTGAAGAGACTACTGCACGTTTAATTGAATTAGACAGTGCACGAGAAATTCAAAAGAAAACAACGCATCCAATGGAACCGGAAACTGCTAGAGAAACCGAAGAAACTACCGCATGTCTTATCGAGCCAGAAACTGCTCGAGAAACAGAGGAAACTACGGCATGTTTACCGGATAAAGATGCCTATAGGAAGTTCAAAGGAAGAGTAAAGAATTTGCGTAGATCCGGATCGCTGCATATCGGTTCTCCGATACTTAGAGCCAAGTCGCCATCAACCAATGAGCCAAAGACTGCGAGATCGGGAACGTTCTCAGAGATGCGCTTTCCTTCATCATCTGCAATAAATCGACAGCATAAGATTGTAGGCCAAAGAACAGTTTCTTCAAAGAATGAAAAAAGAAGACATCGAAAGAAAGCAATGCCCGCTAAAAGAAAGACGCACACGAAAACAAAGAGTATAAGTAGAGAAATGGTGGGAAAGCATCATCGTCGACACGAATATTCCACACTAAAGAAAAGAGACGATAATGTGGTCGAGTTGAAAACGGCCTATGAGAGGACTACATCCACAGGTGCTAACGTACCTGCAAGGTATGCTCTTTTCTGATAACAAGTGATCAGTCATTTTTATGTCCTTTACTGTATTAGACGAGGTGGAAAACAATTTAACGAGAAACACACGAACAGGTAAGAAAAGCTTGATCACCACATTCCTTTTCTACCTCCTTTAAAAGTCTATTTTGGAGGTAATTAATTAAATATTTGCCCTAATAAGATGGAATTTTATGAATTTTTATGCACCCTTCGGTGCTATAAAAATATCAAACATTTTGTTATATCTACATACTGTTGAATGTTATGGATTTCAATAACGTAAAGCACAATTATACCATAATTGGTTCGAATATAGTGTATAACTGAAGCTATAATTAATGATTTAAAAAAATAAATATTTACGTCTAAAATAAGAGTGCATAGTTATAAAAAGTTAAGGTAATACGATAAAACCTTAATTGTTTTCAGAGGTACACCAAAAATCGAAGCGGAAGTTCACAAAAACGCGAAAATTTGTGAAGATGAATTCGGTAATCGAATAAAGATAACCCTTGAGGAACTCAGTAAAATGGAGGTGATCGCCGAAGAGGAATTGCAAAAAGAGGAGGATAAAAAAGCAAAAGAAGAAACGAAAAAGATTGTTGTTACAATGGAGACGATTCAAGTTGAAGAACGCAAATTACCACAACAAAAAAAAGAGCCAATTATTGAAGTAAGTGTAAAAGAACTGAAACGAGTTGTTAAAGTCGAACTTAACGAGGAGGAAGTCGTTCTTCAGCATACGCAAGGTAAATCGTTACTATTCCATGTGAATCATCCCCTTCTATTTCCTCGTCCCAATCCCTTTCCTTCGTATTCAAATCAATGCACAGATGGTGGGCACACTCGTTGCGAACAGCGAATCGGCCTGCTGTTATACCCGCATAAGAATACGCAATATTAGCGTAACATCCAATTTACGCCATGCATCCACCTAGTTGGTCACACAAACCATACTTACGACAAAAATTTGCAGGGTTTTTTTTCCGTTTAGTCGCTTAAAACTGCCAAATCTTGACAAGTTGGAAAATTTTATTTCAATTGAAGCATTGGAACTATTTTTCTGGATGGTTATTGCATCGTTGTTGAAAAGCGCTCAATTATTTGCTATTTACACTTGAGAAATTATCGCTTCTCATCGTTATATATTTCAGATCTTGAGACCTAAAAATGAGAGCGACACATCATCAATCTTTTAGTCAAAAAGCGGGATCGTAAATTATATTAGAGATTTTAGATATTTTGTCATCGCATTAATGCGCTAGATAAAAATTGATTTTCTTTTTTTTTTTTCATCAAAAAAATGCAAATTTTATCCCTCAAATTGCGTTAAAGATTTATAGTCAAGCTGAAAATTTTAAATTCTAAGCCAACATTGCTTCAATTATTCTTCAATCATGCCTGCGTTGCTCTCCTAGACGTTCCGACTATGAGATAGACAGAGATAAACACACACAATCCATTCATGCATATAGATACGTGCAAGACGATGCACTCCCTCTCAGATTAGTGTTACACGATTTGTGGATCTTGCAAAGACAGTGTCAACGTTCCCATCCAAGTGTCGAACACTAAGTCTGTGGTTCAGTTCCCTGATATTCTTGATTTTGATGTTCAGTTTCTTTTCAGAAACTATTCTTGATATATGAAAATATAGTGTTCGGATTCCTTGTTATAAGATAAATAAGAGATTTCGCGTACGAAGACGATGTTTGAGTTCTTATGGTCGTCGATCAATGAGAAAATCTTTCGAATTAACAAATGAATCATTGGTTTAGCAACTCTTACGAGAAACAACAATGTGCGCGATTGGCAACAAATGAACGTTGCAAATTTCTCATCTGCAAAATCCCTTTCATAAAACTTTAGAAACGAAAAAAAATTAGAGAGGAAAGAGGATGTTATTCCGCTCGGCATCAATGAATATAAAAATCATCAGATTCTACAAAAAACATTGCAAAATTGCTTACTCTTGAGAAATTCATTAGGACGCCTTTGTGAATACGATGCCGATCAAAAATGAAATGCAAAAAAAAAATGCAACCCTTATGGATCTAATTTAATGGTACAAAAACAACAGTATATAATCGGTCGAAAAGCAAAGAGTAAAACGAATGACGATAAAATATTGGTCAAACACCCAAAAAACACAAACAGTCCACATAAATCCATTACAATTATCGAAAATTACAAGTATCGTCTCCGCTATTGCAAAGCTACAAAACACAGCACATGCAATTTAAACGGCGGCGGTCGTTTAAAATGCAAGTTGCTGTGAGCGCTAAACAAATGCGAACAAAATCCGTATTGCATAGGCGCTGATTCGTCAATATAATAAATGCATAAGAGAATTGCAGAATCCTGGAATAAAGAATACAGTTCTATCAAATAAAACAATTCTAAAAATCCATAAATAAACCAGCACCATATATTTCTCTCACAACTATTAACGCCCGAGAAAAGTCTATATGCTAAATAAAGCAACTGGCATATTAGAGAGAATAAGGCGGGTCGGAAAATTTGCCGAAAAATTCAGACCACCTCATATAAACACCAAAAGGAATGCACCTAGAGGGGATTCATAGCAATCCTCAAAACGGAGCACAGAAATTTGTGTTTTAAATGGCGGCCGCACATTTAAAGCACAAACAAATATGATCCGCTTAAGCACCCGAATGATAGATAGCGCAGTTTGTTATTCTATCATTTCCAAGGCGTCACTAATAATTCTAAGAGGCAAATGTACCATAATCGGAAAAAATAATGAAAAGATTGAGCAACAAAATTCCACACCATGCACTGTTGCGAGAGAAATATTTGCAAAAGGCGAATAGTCAAACAAATAACGCAACGGAACAATAAAGAGGAAAGCCCTTAAATCAAGATTCTTGTACAACTAAAAAATGCCAGTGGAAAAGGTTAGATGGGGAAATTACCTATACTATCAAATGAGAAACGACAATGCAATCAACATCGTTTGTGCTTTAAGTAGCGGCGGGTACTCAAAGCACAAACGGATTTTAAAATATACACATTTGCAATGCAAAATTTACAATTTGCAATGCAATATACCACATTTGCAACAGATAACACTATCACATAATACAGTGGTGAAGCAGTTCATAACAATTGAATAGATGTTTTTTGACAAACGTTGGAAAACGATGAAGAATAATGCCCAAAAAAGACTGTTACCCACGGAAAAAAAAACGAATAAGGTAGAATGCGCCACATTTTTTTCAGTGAATTTCTGCAACTGCCAATTATTAAAGATGTCTTTCAGTCAGCATGGAGCGTTTTTTGAAATCCATTAAACTATAACTGCTTTACCACCTCATATCAGTTAAGAATGCAAAAACGCCATTCTCAGCAAATCAACACAACACAACAAGACTGTTGAAATCCCCTGTCGGTGCGTTGAAATCCTTCACAAGAACGTCGTATGGGAAAAATCGGCTCTCTTCCGCGAGACGTCACATGTCGCATCTACTGCTCATTCCACTAGAAGATATGGGAAGCGATCATTTCGGAAGTCTACAAAAAAAATCTTCGAAGACCTAGCACAAGAAACGGTCTAATCCGTGAACGCATGTAAAACCCATATTAATGTCTAGAGCGTATGGGATGACCGCATTTCCATCGTCATTCACCGTACGAAAATCTCAAATTTCACTAAGGGTTTGAGTATGAAGCCGAGCATAGTGAATTCTCTAGAAGTACATAACATTTCCCGATCGTTTATCCATTCATGCCGGCCACTGCGCTGATGATAGTAATGATAAAATAGTGGTCCTTTCAACAACATATACTGAGAAGGACAAAAAAAGATTGCAAAGGCCATTCCCTGACGCAAATCATGTCCCATCTTTTTTTTGCGTGGGTATTCCGCCGAATAATCCTCTCAAAGCTTCGAGGAAAATACAAGTGGCACTAGGTGAAATTATCAGGATGCACAACTCAGAAGCACACCCGATGTGGGAATCAGCAATCGAATTTTCACCAAAACAGTGAGCGGCGCAACGTCTGCTGAACAATTTCTTCGCCATGTGCTACGAATGATATGAGGAAGGATTTTTGAACATAAGACTCCAAATAGCCTATTCGAAATTTCTGAACAACCATCATCATTTAAGTGAATATATAGGAGTTCGACCACTCACCGGCTTAGTCGTAAATCGACCGCTAATGTTGGCACCACCTGTCACCTTCAGTAGTCCCATAGACACATCGACCTCGAATGCCGACTTTGCGGTCGTCCTTCCGCTGAATGTCGAAACCCAAAGTCACATCGACCCTCGACAATCCTGCAAGCAAGTTAACTCCCAACGTCTGCACCACATTGCTTCTCCTACGGTCCTACCGACACTACTCCCAGTCCT
Source organism: Ascaris suum (assembly GCA_013433145.1). Classification (NCBI taxonomy): domain Eukaryota; kingdom Metazoa; phylum Nematoda; class Chromadorea; order Rhabditida; family Ascarididae; genus Ascaris; species Ascaris suum. Next base: position 2,078,126 of record CM024181.1, read on the forward strand.
AGCAACACCGCCTCTTCCACAGTCCTACTGACTCTCAGTCTCAGTCCTACCACTGATAAACCTCCACCAGTCCGACATTGGGTAGGCCATACCTGCTATGGACAACGTCTTGTAGTCTTCTTGTGCTCAAGTTATTGTGAGCACTTATCCCGAAAATGTGCCTATCCCTCCAATGGAAGTCAGTGAACGTTTTCCAGAATAAAAAGTGGTCTCATCCATGCCAGGAGCTGCTCCCGCCGCTGAGCAGCAAATTTGGAACTGCATGGAAAGTTCTAGCACGAATGAGACCTACTTTTTATGCACAAACAAAAGGCACATATATGACTCATGGAGTTAGGAATTGGACCTTCACTTATGCCATCTCAAACAATTCACTCCAAATATAACCAGCTCCCGAGGCACTAGATTTCAGGCATTCGGGGAACACCCATCACCTATCCGTCTTCGACCAACCAATGCAGATTTTGGTATTGAATGACTCATCCATAACCCTTATCTAATCTTCGTATTCTCCCCGATGTTGCAAGAGTGTTTTGAGAACATGACCATCAAAAATAGAGTAAACCAGTAAACTTAGCTGTGATGAAACCGCAGAAATTGAAGCATTCGGAATGGAAGAGCCTCAGAAGCCGCTCGAAGAGTGGTGACGGCAGTGTGGCATGACTGCAAACTGCAGCAGACAAGGTCACGCCGTGGTAGACGCACCAGCTCCCCCAACTGTCTGCCCTCTTTCTGGGCACCGCTCACCGCCGTCGGTCCACGCGCACCCGCACAACCCATAGCGCCCTGTTCACCTCACCGCTCCACGTAAGCAATGACTGCTGTGCTTGTTTGTCTGCCCTTATATAGCACCCTTACCACGATTGTAGGTTTTGCCCGCCCAGATCATTTCGAAGGTTCTAAAGAAAGGCATGACGCGCAGAAATGGATAGAGAGAATTCGTTAAATGAGTGATTAGACACAAGCACAACGTGATAATATTAGTGGTAGGTCAGAACGAAGTAGGTCTAATACTACTGGGGAGGTCAAATCATGGTAGACCAAAATTAGTGGTAGCTCACACCATAGTATACCATTCCCTAGTAGATCACTGACAAGACATGACTTTCGCACCGAACGGGAAGGCATCACTGCATCATGAAAGAAGGCGCGCGTTGCCGCATAGATCATTTATGGCATATGTAAGAACGACTATAGAAATTAGAATGACCTATTAAAATGAGCGCACAGTAAGCAACAAGAGAGGTCAATAGCTGTTGCTAGCAAGATCGACAAGAAGACTTATTGAATGGGTCTGATCTAAAATCGGAACGTTCGGTCTCCTGTTTTGAATGAGATCCTAATCAAAGCTGTCCGAAGCATTCAACAGGTGAATAAAACAGAAAGGTGTAATGCAGACTATAGGCTGCTAGCGAAAGGGTAGCGAGAGTCTGAAACTGTTTTCATATGTGTCCACAACTGATGCATTAAGTTCCTTCTGTTGCTTTCTGTATCCCAGCGAAAGTAGTCGACTGCTATGCACTTACGGCGTAGCTGGGACTGCGAAGAGGTCAAGGTCTTTGACCTTGTTTGCAAAGAGACATTTTTTGAAGATGAGCTTTTGTGTGGTCAGCCTGCAACACATCAGAAGGCGTGAGGCTGTTGAAAGAAAGGAAAATTCGAATCCCATCTCAAATTCACTTAAAAACAAATATATGAAGTACCTCTAGAAATGCGATGACGAAATCTTGTGTGCTCTGTCAAGGATGAAATTGGTCTAGAAAGCTCAATTTCGCAGCACTTGAAAAATAATCGACTTCCATCTCAGAAAGCTGAATTATTTATCGCTGATTGTGTGAACAATTTTTGAATAATTTACAGCCATCTTTGAATTGTAAACTGAACGAAATAATCCTTTTCTTTCTCCTGAGAAGCAAATCATTTCTTATCGCAAGTGATGAGGTGGTGATCTTTCCACATTTCATTTCTCTATATAATGCGCACGCGTACAGGAATCGAATGTCCACCCCATGTAGCTACGAATCAACAGTCCCGACATCAGGTGTCCAGGTGCTGTTCAGCTCCCGTAAGCGCCACTAACGCAAGACACCCTGCTTAGAGAGGAAAAGGCAGGAGGGGGATTTTTAAGGTGCTCTTAGAACTAGGTGGTATTTGGTTGCCGTATTGAAGTCTGTCGACTTCTGCGACGAATGTGAGCTTACGGCAGGCATGAGATTCTCAGAATTGCTGCAGAATCGTAAACTGTTGATACTGAGGCATCGCAGAATTAAATGGCACTCGAGATGCGCAGCATTAGCGCGAAGTGTTTGAGGTATTAATGATCCTATGGACGAATAGCCTCAAAAAAACTGATGAGCAGGTTGTAAAGCACGAAGAAGGACGGTGGCATGAAGAGTACGATTGCAGAGGAAATGGAGACATCCAGAAAGAGTACTTCTGGTACTCCGATTGCGCTGAACTTTTGAAAAATGGTATCCCTTGCCATTAGAAAGCGACTAATCGAGAAAAAAAATTGCACGCTTGTACAAGAAGTTTGGGCATTTCGATGACCCACTATTACTCACGGTTAGAAATGCTTCGCGCAAAGTGCAGACAAGGATAGCACCAAGTACTCTTTTGCGGGTATGAGCGCACCTCTGTTCGCTGTTCACAGCGAATGTGCCTAGCTTCTCAGCAATTGTGCGGAACTTTCTCGGTTATCTCGATAGGTTTTTTCACAGACAGCGACCAAAGTACCAATAATATAAAATGGGATGACATTATGGCAAGCTTTCTGAGAACTTCCGGCACAACTGCAGAGAACGATGGCGCATTCAGCTGAAATTTGCATGGGAACATTTATTTGATTCTCAGTTCAACGGTGGAGAAAATTGTACGTTTCTGTTACAAGTTTTCGAGTTGCTATGATAGACATTAGTACTCTTTTGCAGAGTGCAGAGTACCGTAGTGCTGCGTACACAACGTGGCGCATGAGCTCAGCTCCGTTCGCGTGGTGCCATCGGTCTATGTGAGAGTGCCAAAAATTGAATAAAAAAATAAATAAAACGAAACGTCAATAAATGAAATATGTAAATTTTAACAGTACATAATAAATTAATGCTCCCTTTACACTGAAATTAATTTGCAAAATAATTTTGAGAGATTTAATTATTCAGGAGAGGAGGACGATGTACTCACTGATAAGACGATTAGCGAAAAAAGTGAAGAGGATGTGACCGCCGCATTGGACGACTCACCTACAGACAGTACGGCGACGAATGATAGTGAAATTGCTTTTAAAACGATTCATTCAATGGATATGAAAACATGGCACAAGAAATATAGAGAGGAAAATCACCTGAAGGCAATACCACGAGAAAGAGAGACAATTCACAAATAAGACTCATTCAACGATCAAAGATCATTATAATATTCTCTTTACTTTTTGATTTGTCATCAATAAAGAAATATTCTTTTTATTTTTACATAAGGATATTTTTTAATATCCATTTCATTCCATTAAAAACGATTATTTATTATTCCAGAGATATTATGCTTATAATAATTAACTGTTGAAGTAGTACGTCACAAGTGAGCGCGAATACAATGGAAATAAAGAGCTTGTTGATCGATTGATCACAAATGTAGTTCATAGCCATAACAAAAGCATTATGGTAGAAGCCTTCTTGAATAGGAATAACGAATACTAATGAGAAGCAACAAGGTGATACACAAGGGAATGTGAACGTTGTGAATGTTGGACAGGTTAATTGAAGGTATGTTAACTAACTGCTCGTAGAAGAGACAACTATTTAAATGCTAAGACATGCAGTTACTAATATCCGTGTGGATAATATTTTTTTTACTGAATCGCATGATTTACTTCTTTTGACAAAACAAATGAGTGCCCATTGCGTCGTATCGCCTAAGCATCTCTCGGAGTTAGACGCCAATGCTCGCAAAAACCATATTATGGTACTTTCGATAATGAGATAAAAATTCGTCGGTTTCATCAATGATGGTATTTGGAGTTTCATCAGTAATAAAAGAATGGGGTGATTTGTCTGCAAAACAAAATGCATATCAAAAAAAAACCATACTCAAATAAATAAAACACCGTGACGGTACACCTTACATTGTCAGGTTCCCAGCAATCCTAGAATGTGGTACTTTCGGCCGGTATTCATAAAGATATGTTCCGACGGATGTCGGGTTCACTGCTTGAGTATATTAACGTATCGAAGTGCCTTGTTGCAAATTATTACTTTTTAAATGAACTGCACTCATCGGGCAATTTAAAATAATCCTGTCTAGTAAGTAAAATTTCTTACAGTCTACGCAAATCGTTGTGAAAATCTGTTAAATTCAACCCGCCAAACGCAGTCGACCGTGTAAACCTCGACCTAGGACTTTGGTTTATGCTTAGATTTGGGTAGATACCAATTCATCGGTATAGTTGAGCACTATTTACCGCTTCAAAGATGGCGGGGACATACACTCGATTATGAGACAGGTTTCAGCAATGCTATTGGAACTTCTTTTCAATGAGCTATAATTTCAATACTTGCATATACCTAGAGACTTTGACGTTAGACTCGCGATAGGGTAATATAGGAATCGCTCTTAGAATAAAGAGCTGCTCGTGTGAACATGTCCATTCACCGTTTACAATTTATCCCACCAGCACCCCCTCCCCACCGGGCAATCGTACCCACCCCCTCCCCTCCCCTTCCCCTTAAACCTTTCTCTTGAATCCATATAGAGACGGGAAATGCAGTGCCCGACCCTTTTCACCGATCAAATTTTGCGCGCTGTTCATTCGCTGTAGGAAGCACAATTAAAATTCGAATTTCACCATTGCGAACAATTTGCAGCTAAATTCCATGGGAAGTACTGCATTGTAATATCATAACCAACTTACTCAATTATGACTTATTCATAGGCGTAATCCGTCGGTATATGTCCACAGATAGTGGTTATACTTCAAATTTCTTCCCGGGAAAAAAGTTTTCATTTGAACAAGTTCTACTGCACGTGTTTCTGCAAGCATGAATGTTGTACTCTTTTTGCATAAAGGTTACAGCGCCATGGCAAATTGCCAAAATGGTTGCTCTTTTTTCAATTCTTCGGCGTAATCGATTCCTCCTCAATCACTAAATTTATTTCTGATTCGAGTAGTACTGAGGGAGAGGTGCGGTGAAGTGTGGGTATGTTCGATGGTTTTATCGAGATGCTTTGGGGTGGTAAAGCAGTATTTGAATGTTATCTGAAGGTATAATTAAATGATGGTCAGAAAGGTAGGCCGGAGACATTTTTTTTACCAGACCTCATCTCAATTAATCAAACTGGTTTTGGTTTTAAGATTTGCCTTTAAAAAGAGCTTTGTGCAGCAAAGGTTTTACATTAGTAACGAAAGATCAGTCTGGGTGTCTGCTTGAAGGCTGATCGCTTTGCAAGAATGAGGCTAGGTTTAATTCACTGCGACAAGGTTAGAAGTTAAGCATGGCTTGGTTTCTGTGATTGAGGTTGGGAACTTATTTAACCGGAATATCTAACCGGAACATTTACCGGAGCGGCACAACAACTTTTTTAGGACGAGTGACAGCGTGGTTGCATGTATCGCTGGAACAGTAGTTTTCGTTGTGTCTAATTTGCTAATTAGTTGCTCGCTTGCTTGTTTTGCTGTGTTCTCCCCTTCTCCCCCCACCCCACCCCTTCGCCATTTCCTGCAATACCTCCGCCCCCCCCCCCATCTCCACCTCCTAACTTCATCCCAGAATGTTTTATGGGAAATTGATGGTTGTATCTCATCTAGAGATGATCAGTCATATTCATTCACTAATATTTGAGTCGTGATGACCGCAACAGCAAAAGCCTCCTTTCAAATTGTGTGACCCTGGGATAGACATATATATTGAATAAACGTTGTATGTCAGCATATATTTCCCACCCTCCCACCCTTTCCTTATTTTTTTTCTTTTTTTGCTTTGTCCAGCAAGACCACATATTTTATCTTATAACCGGTAATCGCTTCATCTATATTTTTAGTAGATTGCATTGTTGATCTTATCGAGTTTCCTTCGCATATGAAAAAAATAGGACGAAGTTTTTTTTAATCTTGTGCTTTTGAATTTAGAGGATAAATTGTGTGCAATTCCATTCACATATTAAAGCGATATTAATATGCAGCTTCACTCGTTTTTTTTTTTCATTAGAGCTCATCTCAGTGCTGATCGCATTAAAACAGAGCGAACATTTATATCATTGATGATTTTACAGCACCATTGTGCTTTCAAAAGCTTCAAATTATTTAAACAATCGAGATTCGCTTATTTGTTATGAGGTGAGCGAAGTGTGTGGAAGTGTGGCTCAGGTTATAAAAATAGATGTGGATGCAACTGCGAGTGGGGAGGAAGCTGAACTGGATTAAGTGTCGAACATAATTCGGGAGTGACCAATTCCAGGCAAGAGGAACAGGTGATGGAGGAGAGGGAGAGGACTTCGGCTAACACCTACATATTCAGCGTTCCTTTACATATGCATATTCGAAAAACAATAGAATAAAGGAGAAAATGTGTCCGTAATCAGCGCATAAATAAACGTATAAAAGCGAAACATTTGAAGTGGGAAGAAGACTTACCTGGATTATCTGGTTTACCTGGTTTAAAATATAATAATGAGTGGATCGATTAGAAGTAAAAGTTAATAATTCTGTTGCCATCCCTCTACCTGTCCCTTATCTTTCGATGTTTTCTATCTCGTTTATTTTGAAGTTGTATGATGCGTTATTCTCCTTGAATTTATGATACGAAAAATGAGATAAAAATATTTAGAAGAGCTGATAGCTGAAGAAAAAAGAATAAGCAGAAAGCTGTGATAGAATGGTGAATAATGGCGATGAGCATGTACCTAACTCATCATCAACAGCCATTCTGCCGGATGCAGTGGAACAGGTATATCTTTATACCTTTTGCACCTATCAACAAACTTATTTTATACCTGTTTTCCTCCCCGATCGTTAAAGTTTTTTGATGCTTATAAGATGTTCCTTTTGTAAACTCTTCTGATTTCTATTATTAAAATCACAGAACTAATCGATAATACGATATTTGTTTATTACTTGCAATTGTTACCACTTATATATTTTCACTTGAAAATGATCTATAGATGATTGTAAAATGTTGTATTGCTCTAGTAGATATTATCATATATTGTTTTAGGATTGGGGAGGTATGACTATTGCACGTATAATGATAAGAAATGCCGGTCGCAGACCAATACTACTCAAAAAGGAGCACCGAACTGGGAATATGGATTCAATCAAGGTGTAACAAGGAGACGACAGCGATGGCGAAAAAAGCGTAATCGTGCACACAACTTTATTGTCGAGATGAATGATGCGTTAGAGAAGGTGATTTTAAATCGAAGAAAGTTGATTAAAGGATTAAAATAGTATGTCATATGCAATGAAATATATAAGTGAATAGGGTAACCTCCATCTTGATCCGGAAAGTTTTTTTTTGATAGTTTCCTGTTGTGCTCAGTTTTTTTTTCAGTTATTTATTAGATGAGTGATTTTCACTTATCGTTAAGCTGCTATATCGCAAGAGAAAAGATCGGGGGGTAGCTGCAGCAAAGATTTTTTAAAATTCGATATTTTCTCAAGCTGTAAACGTTTAATTCGAAAGTTATTGGCAAATTGTCGAATTTTTTTTCTCGTGCCGATTTTCTTCTTTCAAAAAATTCTACTTACACCAATAGTTCAAAGCTGTAGACAACATCACACTATAGCTTATTGATGAATTTATTAATATTTATTTCAGTCAATGAGAAATCGTTGTGAATAAGAAGTGATGAAATTTCGTTAAAATGCTTCATGTGATATGAATTTTTTTTTTTAAAGGAAAGGCAGCGAGATATTGAATTCGTTGCGCAAGGCGAATGGCCATTGAATACGTTAACAAAGGATACAGAGGCTACAGAATCGCCTCAGAAGGAGTCAGAATCTATGTGTGACGACGTCGCCGTTCGAGATTATTGGCGAAATGATGCGGCGTTGATGACGATACAGCAAACGGATTCAGGGGCAGATGACGTCATATCACTTCCCGATGATGAGAAATGCAATATGATAGGCAGTGAATCGAAAAAAGACACCAACAATTGTCCATCGGTTAGTAACAAATGATCCTCTAATGTTTTACTGAAAGATCAATTCATTTTCTTTTTTTTTTGTGGGGGGGGGGGGGGAGAGAACATTTGGCTTCATTTATTTTCACTCTTTTTTTTCGCAAAGATATTGAAAAAGAAATTTGCGCCTTATTCATCGAGGCGATCCTATCGAACATTCTTTATAAGTTTCTTTTTTGTTTAAAGTCTTATATTTATTGCATATTCGATATTAACTTATTGAAAGATATCCTTTCAAAAAATAAAGCTATATAAATGTACAGATCTCTAATTTTCTGTTTTAGTTGTTCTGACATGAAAAGAGCCAAAAAGCAAATTTTCGGCATTTAGTGTAATTAAAAAGATATTTTTGTCCTAGTATATGGCGAATAATCAAAAGATCTCTCTGTAAAGTGGATTTTCAGTGGATATAAATAAGATAGGATGCTTTCGTAGGTTCTTCTCTTTGAAAAGGTGAACGTTGCGTAAAATAATTTTTTTTAATGGAATTAGCAAGTTTTGTGTGCAATGATTGCTGTTTGAAAAAATGATTCTATATGCGATATCGTTTGGGGATGCATATATCTGTTGCGTTTTAGATTTTCTTTTTTGCCGGTTACGGGCGTGGTCGGTGGATAAAATTACAGAGTAGTGCCACAATGAGGCCTAATATTTTAAAGCATTGTAGCCATGCCTCATGTGCCTCGTAGGTTATATGGTTTTTATGCGATGATATGATCAATACTGGGGGAGGTGTATGCAATATGGTCAGATCCATCAGCCAAGGGGGGGGGGGGGAGGAAGAGGAGGAGGGAGGCCGGGCTACATAGATGTGCTTTGCACTGAGAAACTGCATACTAGCAGCGAATATATCACACAGTATATTCATCCCTCGCCTTCCCGCTTCTTGCATCTCTCGCTCACGTTCGCCTCACTGATCGGAAAAAATAGTGTTTTCACGTGAACTCGTAGTTGCAGCACCAAAACCACCATTCTGTGCAATTCGAATGGTTTACACAGATGTCAAGGATTATTCAAAGAGGGTTCATCCAGGAGGTTCTTGGGTGACATCCTTATCCATTTTCTATCTCTGCCGATATTCCTGCATTTGTGACCTAACTGCTCAAGAATATTCAGATGATTCTGATTCATCCCCTTGTTTAGCATCAAGCAAATCGCGGCATTTCATTAGGAATATCGAGAAAACTCCTAACTTGAACTCAGCGCCGTTGCCATCTGTCACATTTAGCTCCACCCTGTTATCGCAGAAAAGCGAGCATTCAACTTCAGGTGAACGGTATTTCTGCAAAGATGAGTGGACTTGCTATGAACGGCGACGATAATACCTGCAATGCAACGATGCAATGTGATGTTGCGAAAACTGCAAAATACGCCACGAAGAGGGATGCTGCACCGAATTCTGTCGCTTGTTTAAAAAATGCTTCACCCACCGCCCCTCATCCCCATCCAGTAGGTGGTTTTTATCGCTTCTTTTTTTATGCGCGCTTGTAAATTTTTCTTGCAAAGATATATTATAGTGACGTTGTGCTTGTGTGCGTATTTGGATGTCTGCTTGACTTTATGATAGGTTCAAGTTGTGAATTCATCTCATTAATTTGCTGTTCCAATTATTTTAAATGAATTTTTTCGCAGGAATAATTTTTGATGAAAGCAGTTCTGTATGGTCGAGTCGATCGGTGCATAATTGATGGTTCAATAGCATTTTTTGTCTCTGTTAACACTTATTTCGTGAATTGCAGGTGAAGCGTGGGCCAATTGTTGTATCGGAATGTGCTTTCGATGGGTTCGAAATTGAATTCAATGTTGTAAAGTATGTGGAGAATGGCACCTTGGAGGTATATTCTATTGTTATGTGAATCAACTATGCTCTTAATATGTGAAGTGGGTGGACGATTCGCTGTTGTGTTTGATTGATCTTAACTGAAAATGGCGATGGAACATTTAAGTTACAAGACACCACACCTGGATGCATTTATGGGGAATATCGTATCACATGTTACGTCACAAATTTAGCATATAGAAGAGGATTCAGTTTCACTTTTTTCTCTATCTTATTGAGTTAATAAGTGTGAGCTTTGCAATTTCTAGGGTTAGTCGAATTTTCACGTTGTTGATTACTTCTTTCAACTTGCTTAAATTTTGATTCAAGATTGAGTAGTAAAGAAAACGGCGGTTATGTCGTACTGTTTGGTGTTGGTTTTGATTTTCATGACAACCGTGACTTAATTTCTAATATTTTTGCTGGCGAATGAAATTCTTTCATTCTCCATTTGATATTGGATCTATTCAAATTGTATATGATTGCAGGTGTTATTCGAGAAACATAATTCAAAGGATTATATACATATAGTCCTCTTTGAATGTGTTGGCGGTGAGAAGCCAGAACGAGTTTCCCGACATGGATTCAAAATATGTGCATCATCGGTGTTGCCTGCAGATTCAAGTGAAGATATGCTCAAGAATGCGCTTCTAGTTACTGCAAAACAATTGGAGAAAGTTTCTACGGATTCATTTCTGTCGGGTATGTGGGAAGATTTCACCTTTCCGTTGCTTTTTTTTTTCGGGTTGCTCGGAAATTTCTGTGGTGGAGTTTATTTGAATCTCTATGAGGTTAGAATGGGAAAAAAGAAATTTCGACTCCTTTATCCTGGAGATCGGATGACATGAAGAGATAGGGCAAACGGAGAAGTCTGCGGGGGGGGGGGGAGGAGGAGGAGCGGTGAAGGAAGTAGTAGGTTGAACGTGGAGATTAGAAAATCTCGTAGGGAAGTAATCGTTGAGTTGCTTCGGCAGTGAAAAAAATTTAGGTGTGATTATGATGTGTGAGAACAGAATCTATACTGGAACGCAACCTGGTTCCGTACGAAGATTTGAAGTGATTGTTGACAGCACTTAGGGAAGCGTGTGCTCATTTAATAGTTGCGCTTTTTGGCTTTTAGGAATCCTTCGAAGATTTTGTTTTCCACTTTTTTCGCGAAGAACTCCCTGAATTGTCGTACTGAGGAAGTTGAGATGAGCGTAGTACTTTGCGGTGGCTGCCATTAGTAGAGCTGAGCTGGTAAATCCATGCTCGTAAACTTTACCTGTTGCACGTTGCGTCGAATATTTTACACGAATGGGTAAACTTCATAAAGTACATCAGATGTTGACGTGCAGTAAGGAAGCTTGAGCTGTAAGGTCAGGTTGTGTGTATTAGAAACGTTTCGCCCTTGTATTCATTCAGTATATAAGTTATACCATGGTTTGCAGTGGATACCATGATTCTAAACACAGCAGATGTTTTCGTGATGTGGGGGCGCTCATTGGTTAAGTTCCTGATCCTACAGGGAGAACATATGGGAGGGGATGGCTTCGGTATGGGTATTCATGATGATGAACACTATGTTGAGGGATGAAACAACCATGCACATTTTATTTTGTTCAGACGTTTTTATTTATAGTGTTAGTCTTATCTTTCGCCATTCTCTACGGAAATATGTGTTATGTAATTGTCTTGGCCACAAATGCACATAGGTGTGCGGCTAAGGAGTAAAGGGAGCGATCAAGAGGATTATGCAGTTGATATTTGCACCTTGATGCTTGCTTGCTGACGTACTTTTCATGTCGCAGTTTTTGTAGTAGAATATGGCTCTAAGGTGCTTATCAGGCTTTATGTTTAGCCGATAAACTGCCATATGAAGTAAGCGAGTGCTCACTGTCGTATTTGGCAAAGCGTTGCATCACACCACTGAAGAACAAATCGGCTCGTTTCACCCGTTCCATATACTACTGTAATTTGTGCCACTTCCACATAAACTCAGTCGATCACGCTATTATACATTTTGAAGGGCGAGATCACGTCGAAGCTGAAAAGGTGTGCATTATATCTCTCTATCGATTCTTATGTACTGCTTCTTTGTTTACAACTGACGGAATATTAATTCCTCTGGCCACTTTATTTTTAAGAGGCTGTTAATTATTTTTAGTTGACTTGTGTCCTTTGCTTAGAAAAGTTGATGAGTATACTTGGCTTGTTTTTATTGTTTTTATGATCTTTTGAAATTTGAGGGCAAATATGCATTCAGTAAAGGCGAAAAGTTTATAGAGAAAGGCGTCGTTGTCTAGGCTGCACGCTATTCCGAGGCCAGGCGAGCCTCATTTAGAAAGCATTGCTGAGGTGCTGAAAGAAACTCTCGAGGAAACACGCCTTCCATCTAGTGCGTACGAGGATTGCGAATTATTGATTCGATCAATGAACGAATTACTGTCGAATCTTATTCATCCAGGTAATCTAATGATCATCAGCTTATCATTATAATCTGCCTCGTTTCTAAATTTATAAGCCAGCAGGTGTTGCATTTACGAGAGGTCTTATTTCCTCCTAAAGTGAAATAAGAGAACTGAAGGTATACTTGACTGAATACATGGTTGAGATGGGGAGGGGAAGAGAGCGATGTAAATGGAAAAGGTCGGCTAGCGTTAGGTTACCACGTTCAGAGTTATAGCATTTGTTGTTCGAAGTGCATTTTCAATCATTCAGTTTATATCTGATATGCGAAAATTGTCGTCATAATATTATTAAAATCGCCACCTATGTAACCGGCAATTCAACGGTATGTTTTCGGGTATCGTCATTTCGTATTGGACGGTCCCCGGACATGAGCCATTCATCGATGCAACTATCTCATTGTCATTTCCAGCCTTGTAAAAGATGAAATACATAGATGAAGTAACATCGTCTTGTCAGCAGTCTACATTTGATAAGAGGTCGTTCGTTCATTGTTGAAGTCGCATTTGGAAGGAAATGCTTAATGTTATCGGTGTGTTGAATTGTAATATATTTGTTTGCAGATTGTTCGGTGCAGCTGTTTGGATCATATTTGATGCGGAATGCATCACAGCAAAGCAATATCAATTTATCGCTGACGTATCCTGAATCGTTCACACAGGGCCAAATTTTAAGCCATGTAGCACAAATTCTCGAAGGCAGTTCACTGGGTGAGTCATCTTTCTACTACCCACTTTCTTTTAGAGTATTGAGGTGAGTGCACTTTTCTTTATTTACTGCAGTCTTAGCTTAGAAATCTGTCATATCTCAACTGACAGTGTTTTTGCTGTTCCTCATTTATTGAGGTTGGAAAGATTGAATCGGAATGAACAGTAAACGTTGCTCTCAGTTAACGAAATACTCTGTACGTTGATTTGTACGACGTGTAACTGATTGAGCAAAAAATGAAATATAACAGCACAAATGTGGCAAATCGTACGGCATGTAAGGTTGAAAACGAATCCTGAAATATCAACTTCATTAATATGGCAGGGAATGATTGGATTGAACTCGCAGGACGTAGAAAATGTAACTCCCTAAAGGACCCTGTAATTCTAAGCTCAGGAAGGTTCACTTGTTGGTGTCTGATTTCCTGCGTCGAAAGTGTCAACTGACCTATTGCAAGTTTTCAAGGTAGGGATCTGCAATCAGAGAATGTTTAAGCTTACGGCTTGCAATTTCAAGATCTCCATAGCTAAGCTCAGTGGTCGCGATTTGTGGATATGAAACTTCCATAAACCTTAGAAACTTTCAAAGTCAGGAAGGACCTGCGACTGTAAAAGTTGCGAGAGTAAAATCTTTCGTTTCAGCTTGTTGGGTTGTATCAGAAGTTACAACCGATCTGCAGCGTTCGTCGCCTACAATTTGCTTTTCCGTAAAGCGGAATGAGAGTAATGGCGTCGCCCAAACGAAGAGTGTTGCTATATCGGTGCAATCGTTGCGCCATTTCAAGACTTCGCAACTGATAGCCCTCTATGGACGAATCCGCTCTCAATTCGTTGAGCTTTCACTGCTCTTTCGTTATTGGGCAAAGGTTATCGTTACTTTTTGTTGGAAGTGTTGATTATTTCAAATGAATGTTTTCGAATTTTTAAATCTCCTCTAAAATAAACTTTTTTCTTTGGAAATTTGAACTTGGGGAAATGAAATTAGGAAGTGTACATTTATTGACGTTGTTGAGCCATTTTTCGTAATTATAGCCACTTCTGTTACGTGTAGGGCGTCATTGCTGATGCTTGGGCAGGATGATTTGCATGATCTGGTGACTGTAGGATATACCTGTTAGTGACAGAGCACTGTTATGTCGTATCACCTCGAATAACATCTTGTAGCTTTATGTTCCTCTAGATTTAAGAATAGAGAAGTTTCGAGAGTGCGAGGATGTTTTTTACAAGGTGTTTAACGCTTTTGTCTATGGAGGCCGTTCGTCTGTATGGGTTTATAGATGAGGAGAGGGGATTATTGAAGACAGGGTACTGTACTCATTAGAGGATTGGGAAAGAAGCGACATTCGGCAAGATAGTGCATGTTTTATTTTAACGAAATGGTAGCCAATAACCTCCATAAAAGGTCATTGATTTCCATTTTGAATCCGCTGTTTCTTACTTTCGCCCATTTTAGCCTTTATTTTCTTTGTAATTGTTTTATGGTCTAAGAAGAAATGTGATGAAATGAATTTATTGCAGACTTGTTCGCTCGACGTGATATCGCTTGGTGGTTTACCGAAAATCGCTTTCGATGTGATGCTCATCCATTTCCTGCAGATTAAACAGCTTCTTCCATATCTCTTCAAGGTGATTATTATGTTTTTTGTTCATTGTGAGTAACGCCTGCAGAATCTACAAGATCAGTGAGCAGTTTCTGCGAAGCTTATCTGAGGACGTATTTGGAAAGCGGGAAAATATATGAGTTCTGTCGACGTTGTGATTTTTACAATCCTTTATTAGGCTCTTCTTGTTTTGGAGAAGCGCTCACCTCGTTTTTTCCGCGTTTTCTCAGCGATGGCATACCGTTTCTCTGCCTTTTCTTGTTACGGAACTTACCTCTCTTAACGTAGAGAGAAGAGAAGAGAATTGCAGAGAAAACTCTTTAGTAAAGGTCGTTCGGTAAAATATGCTCCCAGTTTGAGAGTCGCCTTTTCCGAAGCATCTTACTCTACTGTATTTGATCTGCAGTCGTTTATGTGCATGTGAGCAAAGTTCGGTGACCTCAGAGAAAGCGGCGTCCATCGTCTTTTTGTAATAGAATTTTTTTGTTATTTCCAGATAATGCCGAAATCCATGACGAAATCGGGAGCTGAATGCGTCGAAATCGAATACGAAAACGATGAGCAAAAAATTGTAAATATTTGTAAATATTGTCGGAATATTGTTAGTAGGATCCTTAAGAACGTCGTAACAAATTGCATATATTGGCAAATGTTGAAACTATTCCCATAAAATTTGAGTATTTGCATATTCATAGAAATTAGTGTCGGACGAGAAAAAACGGTGATAGTTGTTATCTTAGCTGTGAAAAAATAATTAATTCATAAAGAATAAAGAAGTATTGAAGAATAAGTATGTGAGGAAGCCTTCATAACTGAAAAAAGAACATAATTTGTAATTGATCATATCACAAGCTCACAACTGTTAAAGTGGATTTGATTATTGGGTATTTGCGGTAAAGGTGGAAGGCGTCTTTTTTATGGCGAAAAAGTGTTTCAAGATGAAGGAGATCGGCACAGACAAGAAGGATTGGGATTTACCCAGGCTGTGGATCGAACTGTTCCGTTATTACGTGCTAGAGCATCCCACAGAGAATCTGGTACAAATACGATTCAGTGGGATTTGCGATAAGGACATAAGCTCAAGCGATAATGGGCATTGGAACAAGAAACGTATCGCAGTTGAAGGTACATATCATACTTAATAGCTGACTGAACTGTGATGAGCATCCAGGTACCAGGAAAGGAGATCAGATTCGTACGTGCAAGTGGGTGGATTCTTACCTCTAAAGAAATTAGAGGAGAAGAATGAATTCGTGATAAGTGTTTAAGATTTAATCTGTATAGGCATAATCTTTTAAAGCAGAGATAGTGTTTGTTATTTGTTGTTCGCATATCGGTTTTGAAGCAAATTTCCGAGCCGTTCTTCTAGACGTAAATGCTAATTTCCGATTTGTTTAAAATAAAAGCACAGATCTAATATAGAAAGAAATGTGATGCAATAGAAAGTATCTCATAAAGATTTAGGTTTATAGGGAACCTAGGCAATAAAACCTTAAATTGTTTAGTGTTAAGGGGGGAGGTTTCTTCGGTGCTATACGTAAAGAAGCGTTTTCTACGTTTTCAAAGATTTTCGATATTGCTTCTATTCTCTTGAAAGTTAGTATTATCGATTTTTATGTGTGATTGAGAAATTGATGGGAATTTATCGAATTTTAATTGATTTATAAGATTTGGATTAGCCTAAAATGTGCGCAAGTATATTTATTTTTCTTTTGCCTTCTCCTTTTTACGGTTGTAAAATCTCAAATTGCATCCCTCTCAATTCCTAGTTTTTTCCTCTTTAGAAACCAATCCGTATACTTGTATGGATTTTAAATGCTCTTTTGAGGAAAGGATTGTTGAGACATTCCGTTCCCCCTTTTTGAAAAATTTGTGCGTTCCCTTTTTGGTGCGGTTTTGAGTGCCAGTTCCGGTCAACCTGATGCTTAAGGATTACTGGCTGGTTTGCAATGAAGCTAATTAATAGTGAGTAATGGGTATATGCAAATTTAGGTTATTCATTGCAGCTATGCGTTAATGGTTATTAATGAGTTGAACATCTTGCAGATCCGTTTGCTCTGGAGCGAATTATGCAACCATCGCAATATGTCACTGATTTCTTTTCGAATTGTTTTGTGGCCACTTTCTTATATTTCACGGTACCACGCGTTGCCAATGGACCGCTAATTCCCTATAAGGTTCTTATCGCTGATACATCGTCGACTCCTTCGAAAAAGGTTTCTGCTATCAAGTTATGACAGGGACTAAAGCTTGAGGGAATTCGAAAGTTGAATGTAAAATGGGAGATCTCTTTTCCTTGGATGTTTTCGTATTTGTTAGCTCAATTTTTTAAGGGGGGAATTGTTGAAAAACATATGCGCACTTCTATCAAGCTAATTATACAAGAAAATGCCTAAAGTGTAAGGCTGAGCCTTTTACTGTTAGGGTGCTAAATGAGCTTTTTCTTGGCTGATACTAGCAGGTTCGTGTGCTTAGTGCCCTGAAAAGGATGTTGGTGTACAGCAATCCCTAGTTATAGTTGTTGGCGTCGTATTCAAACGAAGCGTGTAGTCAGGTTTCATTTCATAAGGTTCAATTTCTTCTTTTTTTGAGGCCTTATTCAATACAGCATAGGTAACTAGTTCTACAAACTTATCAGTCTTATCAAGTATGCGTCAGGTGTTGCACAAAAGCTGCAAAACGCAATCTGTGCTTGACAAGCATGAGAATATCGCGTTCAAAACTGAAATATTCTTATGTCATTTTTATTGTTGAAATGCCATCTCGAATAACGAAGACTTGCTTGTAGAAATTTGTGTATGTGATTTCACTTGTTTCGTGTTTGCCTGTTTGTGTAGATGAGGCATGAGATGCATGTCAAATAACCGCTATGAATTGAATGAAAAACGCGATTGAATGGTTCTCGCATTTTTTTTATTTGCTACAGACAAGAAGAAAGAGCAATGCGAAGGATAATGCAACCAACGCGACGCATGGAAGAACTGGAGATGGAACGGGTAAGAAGGTCGGCAACGAGGAAGCAGTTGGCGAAATACCCGATCCCGTTGTAGTTGCTCATTCTGATTGTTTAACAGGTAAGCGTTTTTGATTAAATGTGTGCTAGCGTAAATTGGCGGGTCTATACTGCATGTATGAGTCAGTGATAAGGGTGAAGATGAGGAAAGACTAGGAAAGAATGACATAGTGATGGAAGGTAAAGATGTTGACTAAGTGAAGGGAAATCCAAAACCTTTGGTCTTCAAATATTTTGGCACAAGCTGTAGTTATCGTTATGTGGATTCTGGAAATTTGTTTAAGAGAGCTTGCTGTGCCCTGCGGGGATAATTTTGAAATTTTCATGCCAGGTTTATTTATTTCTTTTTTTAGATTATAAAAGTATTTTTAGATATCAATGGAGTTAGTGAAGCGGGATGGGAGGATACTAAGAACGATGATACTTACGAGGTATGCATTTGTTCTGTCTACTTTGTTTGTGAAAACTTTTAGATGTTGGTGGAGTGCCAAAAGTTCGGTTTATTGATTGCTTTATCAAAGCAAAAAAAAATTGCTTTGAGATTGGGTTTGGGTTAGAGCTCGTCTCGATTTGACAGTTTGAGAGTTTAGACGGGCTTTGACTTATTATAACATAAGTGCTGTATAGTCAAAACATTTGCCAGAAAGGTGTTGAATGTGTCTTTTGTTGGTGATGTGCACTTCAATAGAAACTCGTTCTATCACCATGACAGCGCTTACTATCGATGTCATTGCTCCTTTCATTTAATAGCCGATTTTTATATCAGTGCAATTCATTGTCAGATAAGTAAACAGCATTGCTATTGATGACTTAGCAAATTTCCTGTTGCATTATAATATATAGCATCTGGTTGATATAACTTATGCTTTTGGGACTTTATATGGGCGTTTGTTGAACGTGATCGTGATTTAGTTGTGTCCGGTAGTGCGACCGGGGCAGAAATCGTTGAGTCCTCCTTCATCTGTTGCTAGACGAGATTAAAGGTAGTTCGATGAAGTTCCGTTGGGAAATTTTATCGATTTATATAGTTTCTATATCGCAGAACTTCTACTAGATGCCTTTATCCCTCTTTTATACTGGGAATTCTTCAGGATTTTGTCTTTCTAATTTGATTACTAAATGCACAATTCGGCAGCCAACATCTTCCATAGAAGATATTTGTAATTTAATGGTTCGAAAATTTATTGCTGTTGCATGTCTATGATGTGAGCTTCTCCCTTGCGTAGTCTCGATTTCGCACATTCCTCCACTCTTCTCCCTCACCCTTCCTTCAGCCTCCGTTATTCCTCACCTTGGCGTTTCTCTAACCCCTCTTATTTACCACTTGAGAGGGCGTTATAACCTTCACAGCCTTTTTCTGACGTTTTAAGACCTACTAATTGTTTCTTGGCCATTGCTCAATTTCCTAATTAAGACCGTTTTGTACGATGCGGGAAAAGGAAGTCGAAAATTGAATCACGAAAGCAATCACTGTCAGGTTAGGGTTACCCTGGCGAACTGCTGAATGATTATCGCTGCGTTGCAGAACACCGGTTTGGGAGAGAGTTGCGATGTCGAGCACAATTCAAGGAAATTATCGATTAGCGTCGAACAGTCTGACAACGATCAGATGTTTCCTGCAGAAAACATGATGTACACCAATGAGGCAGACGAGGTATGTTCTGTTGAACGAAACAGCTTTTTAGTTTCTTTCTGTCGTTTTTGTTTTTATTTCACTGTTCTCGATGACTGGTCAGGGCAAAGGGCAACTGTTGCGCCAGTTTAATCATCTAATGATCAGAATGAAGAATTGTGTGCTAAGGCGGCCTTTGTCAAGGTTCAGTTTGGTTATCTTGGAAGTTAGCCGATATTGGTTGTTGACTGTTGTTGTTTTTAATAGTCGTAATTGCTCCAGGCTGGCTCTTCTGACTTAGAAGCGCGATTAAGCTTCTCCTCTGATTCGCCGGAAAACTGTGAAGAAGAAGAGCAATTCGAGGGCGGATCGGATGTCGCACCTATCGAAATGTCTCTAGAGGCGGAACGTGTTGATGTCACCAAGAACACTGATTTCGAGGTGAACTTTTCTTCTGTTTTTTGGATTTCTTTCCTTTTGGAATGAAGTTAGTGCAGTACATGGGGAGGAGGGAGAGGATGGTCGAATGAAGGAACAAGAAGCTACGAAGCATGGCGGAAGTTTTTTGTTTTTATATCTCGGTTCAGATGGAATATGTTTAACCTCTAAGCTGTAGTTGCTTTGAGAAACCCCCTACTTCTCTCCTTCCCCGTCTCCTGATCCAACTTTGTCGCTGAGTCTTTGAAGCGTTAGCAGTGTCGCTCCGATGATGATATAATCGAGTGGCCTTGAAAAGGTGTTGGTTCCAATGTTCTTTCCCATCACTTTCAGTATAGAAATGTGGCATCAATAAAAGTGCTCTCAAAGTTGTCTCCTGTTAAACATTGCAACTGTTTTATTTGTTATTACCAGAAATTACAACTGGTGTAAGTATAGGCTTTCTGAATGGTAAAAAGATCTCTCATGAGAGCATAGGAGATAGTGGAGGAGAGAGTCTCACTTCCCGTCCCCTACGCGTACACTCTGTACAATAAAAACTATGTGGGGAATCCGTTTTTTTTTTTTTTTGAATCATGACCCTTTTTTACTGTGCTAAGATCCCAAACGAAAACACGACCTGGAGACTTGGCGGATGATAGATTGGTGCTCTTGTCGCTATCAGAATTTGATGGATTATCTTTATGATATAAACATTTCAGGATGATATGTGGGATGTGGCGGATGAGATTGAGGAAACTGCTGCGGCGGTTAGAGTTCTTTAAATGTTGCAACGTTATCACATTTGCTTTTGTTTACAAATTAATGCCAGGTGGAATTTAATGGGCACTCGAAATGTTTTATGTTTTTATGTGTGGTCTAGCTGGGGATGTTGATACTGCATCTGCGGTCGTGAAGATGGCGCCCAGGGGTTATGCGCATCATTTTTGAACACCATCACCGATTGTTGAAATCTCCTCCTCTCCCTTTCCTCCGTCAAAAATGTCCGGATTCTTCCTGCCTCGAAGGATAACTTTTTTTGCCGTAAATGACATCTTTTGAATACCATATTTAAGTTGTACTTAGAGTGTTATAAGCGGAAATTATTTCATTCGGTAATATTTTTATTCACTGAAGATTGTGGTAATATTAACGCCTGATAAATGAAGGATGCCTCAAGCTATCACTGTTACTTACCTTGTTCGCTGTAGAAATTTGCGTGCGGCATTGTGCTGGTGATCCGACGAGGCAAATGTGTCGCGTTACTATGATTTTTTTTCTTGGATCGGTATCGCATGTGCAGATTCGGGGCCGGAAATTTGATTAGATTGCCACTTGACTGAAATGTGGGGGAATAAATTTATCAGAGTATGGCAATGTTTTTGACTACATACTAGTAGCAGGACGTTGTGAAACTCATGTTTGTTTCGTTAATTTCTGTATTCGAAACTCATATTGCAGGATGCTGAAGATGGAAAAGAATGTTTGTCGGTCGTGCCCGACACAGGCGTGTTTGAGATGGATTCAACAGATGTTTCACGATGTTACTACAGTCGTCGTGTTATGTTTGAGCTGAGTAGAAAGGCGGACAGCAACTTCATTTCACAAAAGGTTGCTCACGTATACTCGAGTTGCTCAAGTCGTTCTGAATAATACACACATAGTCATATGAAGATATTATTTTTGTAGAGATTGTAAGAGGAAACAACTAGAAAAAGAGTTATATATGAGAGTATGAAATCATTTATATGCGCCGTAATTGATCCAGGTGAGTTTTATACTTGTTACTATCACAGTTGATGTCCTAACTTTTTTTAAAGGCACTCGAAGGATTGGGTATTTCGCACGGCGATCCGAATGCGAACAATAAGCGCATCGAGACTGCGGTTGCAGCCGATACACAGATTACAGACGCTAAGGTTAGACTGTATAAGTTTGTTGCTTTGATCCTATCGTATGCAAATTTTTTCATTCCAGAGATTTGGAAAGGAGGCGAGAATTTAAGAAATTGTAATAAAAACATGAAAGAATTGCGCATTTAATTGGTCTTTCTTAAATAAGCTTGATCTATACGTATTCGCAATAGTCATGCACATTTGATCATATCGCCGGAAATTCACAACTGTATCGGAGAGAGAATGTTTTATAGGATCGGGGTCGATTTCTGAGCGTTTTCGTTGGAGTGATTGAGGGGAAAGTTTTTAAAATTTTCAACAATTTTATTCAGAAATTCTACTGTTTGTTTTTCGAGAATTTCGGCTAATTGATTATTTTCTCGATGCAAGAGCGTAATCCAGATTCTACGTTCAATAGATCTCATCGCCTTTGCCGAATGGTGGATTATCTTGGAAGGCACTTTCATAATCTTGGTCCTTCAAAATAGGTCTTGTTTTGGAGGGTATGCTCGATAGTTGTGTTATTTGTTTTAGGTACTTTTAGAAAATAGATACTTGTCTTCATTCGACTGTCTCTTGGAGTTTGCATTAATTTCTCGTACTTATATGAAGTGGAATTTTAGCTCGGAAAAATTTAATGTTATTGCGGAGATTAAAGTGTTGATTTGCAGAAAAACTCTGCTAGGCGTAGAGAAAGTAGAAGGGCAAAGAAGTCGCCGACATCGAAGCACGCTGATGAGTCAATCGAGTTCACGCTAGAATTGCCCGAGTTGAATATGGAAATGCTCGAAGAGGAATTGACTAGCTTGCACAAGGAAGATTTCGTCTTTGAATGGGATGTGAAAGCATTAACCAACGATGTGGTATGCATACCCATCTTTCAGGATTTATTCCTTTTCCCTGCTGCAGTAGTCTTAAATATTACTGTGAAAGCATATAAAACTTGTTGAAATTTCCTATTTATTCGGACATGAAATCATATGAGAGAGGTTACTATGCAGAGGACACTCTATTTGAGCAGTGGAAGAGAGAGGCCCACGACTGTTTTTTTAACGTTCAAATTAGTGTAGAAGCAGAACTGAAAGGAAGTGAGGAATGGGGAGGGGGGGGGGGGCGGAATTGATTCAGAGAAAGCCTTCGATGGTCACTTTTGCTTCAGTTCGTATGAAGCTACTTCAGATACACTCCGGAAGACTTCCATCCATCAAAGAAGATCTCTTTGCTCGTTGGAATGGAACATTAGAGAAAGTGGATAAGCGAATAGCGTTATTAAATATTCTTCAGGAAATAATTTTCCTTTGGTTTTATTGAGTAAGAAGCTGCAAAATTCGATATAGACGTTTGAGGCATATAAAGATAGTAGTTTTTTCGAGGTTTCTAAAGGGATGTGGAAAAGCGCGGTTTCATTCTGTGTGATGAGGGATCCGTAGATGTTGACGAAGAGAGTGCTTGCAGAAGCCACAAATGCGATGTGTCTGCTGTGGTCGGAGTGGGCACTTGATTGACAATTGCCCTGATCTTGAAGTGCCTCCGGCCATTCCTCTCAAGCCACTTACCAATATGCAAAAGGAGTTCCTCGGGGACATCATTATATCTGTTTATGGTTCGTGTTACTGTAATTTTTCCCCATTTATTTATGCATGTTGAAATTTTATTTTAATGCAATTGATGATAGTCAGCTTCTTTGATTTTTTCAAACGTCACTTTAGAGAATCTTCGCATGACAGTGCAATATGGAAATGCAATGCGAGAACTGTGTCGGAATGTAGAGAGACGTCTTCGTGCCGACTACAGAAGTGACTGCCGATTGGCTCTATTCGGGTCGGCCGGTAACGGTTTTGGTCTCATCGGATCGGACGCTGACATTTGTCTTCGCTTTGCATCAGATACGCTTGACGAGGTTCCTCTTCCTTATTTTTTCTA
Source organism: Ascaris suum (assembly GCA_013433145.1). Lineage (NCBI taxonomy): Eukaryota > Metazoa > Nematoda > Chromadorea > Rhabditida > Ascarididae > Ascaris > Ascaris suum. The sequence continues at coordinate 2,101,730 of CM024181.1, forward strand.
AAGGTTAATGCTTGCAGTATCAGGTATACCTTGTTGTCTAAACTTTGCGTCTGATTGCTTATTGTGTGCTCCACTACTCAGGAGGGAGTCTTTGATCGGAGAGTTGGTTGCTGGACGCTGCGAGTATACGGTTGTGTTTGCAGTCCAGGCTGATCGGATTAAGAAATCTATAGATGAAAATGTTGCAGTTTATCAGATATGAAGGCGAATAGTACGTTGTGGTCGCATATGAGAGGATAAAGTCTGTTATAAACAAAGGGGGTTGGCGAGAGGCTTGTTTCATCCGCCCGAATTGTCTGGAATCTGTTGGTTTAAGGAGGGCACACATTTCTGCGTCTATAATTGCGCTGAGCGTATTGTTTTTTTTTTTTTTTCTTTTACAGATTATCTACACGGGATCATAAGCTTTTGTTAAAATTGACTCCATTGATAGGACTGATAAATAGCAGTCGTGAGCAGTTTTTTTTTTTTTTCAATTCTGAGTGATTTAATTTTTCGTTGATTTTTTTAAAAATTCTCCAATGTTTTTCAGAAACTTATTTATAAAGGAAAAAGATTCCAGGGTGTTGATACAAACGAAGTGATAATGCGTGTAGCGGCGGTATTAAGTTCAATGCCGGGTATAGCGAATGTGATTCCAATTCCGAATGCTAAGGTACCAATAGTGAAATTTCACTGCCAACATCGTTATAATCGCCTCGAAGCCGAGTTAGTTGTTTGTTGTCGTTTTGTTTGATTGCTTTAATCTATGATCCTTTCATTGCTTTCGTCGATTCATTTTCGCAAGCATTTGAGGGTTTTGCTTTTATGAAGGTGTAGACCGTCATTGTGTTCACGCTTTTGTGTATTGTTTGCCTGATGTTCACCTGGAAGGCTTTATTAGCAGCGAATTTTTCCGACCATGTGCGATTGATCGTTTTTTTTCTTTGCTGAAATTATTTCATATATTTTCAGTGTGTCATTGTACAACGTACTGGCATTGGAGAATACACGATTGTTGCACGCCTATAGTGAATTGGACGAGCGTGCAAAAGCACTCGGTGTAGTTGTGAAGGAATGGGCGAAATGCTGTGAGATTGGTGATGCTTCACGTGGCAGTCTTTCTTCCTATTCGTTCATTGTGATGCTCATCCATTTCCTTCAAAGGACCACCCCACCTGTCCTTCCGTTCCTTCAAGAGGCTGGTTTTTTATGCGTAGTGTTTTTTTTTTCGAGCCTTTTACTCAACATTTTTAGGTTGAGGAAAATTTAATCATATGGAATCGTTTGTGATGTACTCAGCTTCTTTATTTTGAGGGGATCGATCAGTGGAACTTGGTGAGGGTGTCATATTTTTCAAACGTGAGAGGACTTCTTGACAGTCGTGTTCATCTGTTAAAACAAGTCTAGCCGGACAGGTATTACCTTCAGCAGCTGTGGCATTGCATGTAATTTTAGGAGAATAACATCACTTAATGCTTTTTCAGATGGAGGGTCGAGGTCGTCAAAAAGAACCGAAGATTGTGGAAGACTGTGATGTATATTTCTGTAGCGTCGAAGACTTGGTATGCTCAGCCCATCACTTGTTTTCTTGTTTACACTGGGTGTCGCCAGAGCTGGTACATGGAGGACACGATCTTCTATCCAAATTCATGTTCTTTAGATGTTTATTGTGATGGGTGTTTCATGTGTACTGAGGTCGTTTAGTGAGATTGATCGTTTCTGTTCTCTGTCATTTCCATTTCTTTCTCCTTCACCATTTTCTGAGCCCTGTTTGGGCAGAAAATTTTTTATTTTTGATGTTTTCTTGGTGCAGATATGCAGAATTTCGTTTATTAACAGCATTTTGTTTGTTTGTCTTTCCCTTCCTATATTTCAAAATCTTCTATATAGGCCAGTTGCTTACGTCATTCTTTATTGAACTGTTTCTGCCAGTGAACGCTATTCAATTTTCTTTGCTGGTGGTCTCGTTGGGCTAAAGCTAAGCAATAAATAATGCACTGGGTCCAAAGAGTATCACTGCAATGTGTTTTCGCTTTCTTTGCACACAGTGGGCATTTAAAAGTGTTTATTATGCTTGATGATTGTGTATAAACGTGTTGTGTCGTAATGGATGTTTAGGAGTGGGTGACCGAGAATACGGCGAGCGTATCCGAATTATGGATGGGATTTCTGGACTATTATTCTCGAATTTTCGACTTCGGAGCAGAAGTGGTGCAAATAAGAAGAAGTGAACGGTTGAGTAAACTGGACAAGGGATGGCAAGGGAGGCCGATTGCAATCGAGGATCCATTTGATTTGAAACACAATCTTTCGTCTGGAGTTCACATGAGAAGTATGGTTCATTTTTTTTTTGTTTGGTGGGTTAATCACACTGTTTTTTTTCGATTTGAGGAGTTTGGATTGTTGGTTGGAATTGTCTATTGTAAATTCGTTTTGAATAAGCTTAGGCTGGAGCAAAATGAGTGGGTAATTTTGCTTGAGGCAGGAAGTGAAGATGTACCTGCTCTGGGAAGCAAAGTTTTAAAAGTGTTGCGTCATGATTCGGCGCGGAATTGGCATGCATCTGGATTATAGGATGTTTGTCTTTTGTTACATTGCCCGAATGGTTATCTTCACTGATTATATGTACTGGTAAATTGTTTTCAGATAATGGGGTTGTATTGAAGTGGCACTTAATTGTTTTGGTTCGGCTGGTCTTTTATTGAAGTATCTTTGATAACTGAAGTTAATTTCCAGAAGACGCGAAGGAGTTTGCTTCAGGGAAGGACGTATTTTCGTTAATATATAGGGGTTCCGGAATATTCCGGGACGGAACAATCCTTGAACAGTAGGCGAATCGAAAACCTAGAGAGTTGTGTTTGCTTCAGCAATGGCTTATATACAACGATCATTCATACGAAGTCGTGAACGCTTTGCTCGAATCAGGTGCCCAACAAAACAGCTGAATAACAATAGCTTCGAAGCATTAATAGTATGTTTTGATTTTTCTTTCCAGCTGCCTAGCTCGCTTCTCTCTGTGTTAAATATGTGGCTGTTTATGGTACATTGCATTTGTGCAACTCTCGCTCGTTGTAAATTTTCACGCTGTGATGGGATTTGTTTTTACAGGAGGGATCCATTACTTCTATGGAAAGTCCCCATTAAGGATTTCTATAGGAAAGCGGAAGTCGTTCAGTTATATATTGTCTCCGTATTTGAGGTGCTTAGTTATGATGATCGATGTTGCACACAATTACGTCCAAAAGTAAGAAAATTCTAGGCAATGATTTATTCTAAAATGTTATTACTATATCGAATAATGCGCAATCTTGTTTTTCATCTTGGCACGGGTTTAATCTTTTAGATGGATTTATTCGGTGGTTGTCGAGTAGGTGCTGGTCCCCCATTGGCTCGGAATTGTTGCTATCGATGCCGTCAAATCGGACATTTCGTCGAGAATTGTCCTCTTGGGCAAAAGGGCGGTCGAAAAAATCATAGGTTAGTTTGTGTTTTTATCATTTATTTGCTTTTTTCATATATTTTTCATGTTTTTTTGCTTTGAAATATGCCTCTGAGGAGCGAATTTTGAGTGATTTTAGTGGGTGTGATATGCTGCATTGATGATTTGCGACCTCTTTTTTTTTTGTTGTTTCCCAATTCCGTATATTTAATGCATTGTTTATATTTATAGTCATTCTGTTATCATTTTATTAATAAAATAAAGAAAATTTTTTATGAGTTTTCTTCATAGAATATAAGTGTGAAAAGCAGCAATAGTGGTTAGTCTATTTTGGGTTTTGATGTGGTCTTTAATTAGGAAGCGGAGAGAGAAGTAAATACAAGAGAGGGCTCCTCTATATTCTGCTCTACAACACTTTCTAGATGGACTGTTTAAAAAAGAGTTGTGATTTTAGTGGCACACCAGCGAAGGAGGCTCGTCGTGCGCGAGATGCTAACGCAACAAATCGTGGCAGTGAGAATCGAGAACGAATCCAACAGATAGAACCGACATCAAAGATAGAAGCAGATCCAGCAGCTGATCCTCCTAGAGCCTCCCGAGGAAGCTGCATTCATAGAAGAGGTAGAGCACGGCACATAGGTCCACCAGTTGGGCGACACGATGATAGCGACACCTTCTCACGGCAACCTGTTACCGATATGGTCGGTTAAAATTTTGCTTTAAAGGTTGATAACCTTGGGCATCAGAGGTGCAGATTGATAAGGCATATGATCGCAGTGGAAACAAGTATTAGACTTTGTTAGCGTCAAATCTAGTCTGATTCACTACCGTTGGTTTCATTTACAGTAGAGGGAGGGAAAGAAAAGGGAAGCGGATATAAACACATAGAAAAATCGTCTGTAAATTGTTTGATGTGTTAAAAATGAATAGATGTATTGTGGAAACGAAGTGAACTGAATGGTTTTTAAAGTAATAATTTGATTTAAATTTGGATTTTCTAAAATCAAGCTTATTTAAGCGACCCCGAGGACGTGGCCGAGGGCATTTAACGCGAACTAACTCTCAAAAGTAAGAATTTTTCTTTTTTTTTTTTCCTAATTGATGTGCACTCTATCGAAAAATATGAGATAATCTTTGTTGTTAGTTAACCTTAATTGCATCATTCGACCATTTCTTTTAAAGGTTTTTAGGCCTTTTCTGTGATGAAGTTGTTAAGTATAGACTTTGCTTTTATAACCTTTCTTAAAGCTTGCGGATGTTTTACAGAGATATCGATGAGTTTAGAAAGTAAATGATTATGGGAGATCCAAACGAATCTCCATTAAAGAGTTCAGTGATATGAGATGTTGTATCATTTTGATTATAGTCGGATGTTATTGTTGAAATAGGTACTCATTAATCCCTTAGGCAGGATAGTTTGCGGCCACCTTTTATTATGAGCAAGTTTTCAGATTCATTTCGATAAAAGTTAATGATTGCAGTGGGCATTCTACGATAAATGGAAACGACAGTAGTGGAACACGACGAGTTGTTAAGGAGTATAGAAAGACAGTTAATGGGGCACGATGATGAGGCATATCACTTGCTAGTTGCGTTGATGTTTAGTTAGGATGGAGCCTAATGTTTCACCTTTGATAGCTGTGAGAAAGTGTCTTTCAAGAATTGAATGTTTTGTACATTTGCTTCAATTAATTAAGCTCATGTGGTTGGCACTTCGCTCTTTTTTTCCTCTTCTGTTACCCCTTGTCGTTCTCTTGTTCGAGATTGGAGGTGCATTTGCGCTGTCACAAGAAAAAGTTTCGTAGTTTTGTGGTTTTAGTGGCAGCAGATGAGTCCTAAAAGGCCTCCTGGAATTGAAGGGGAGGGAAGAGGAGGGAAGCCAGAGGCGAAGCTGTTATCTGGTTATCGTTTGACTGCCTGTAGGTGCAAGTTTTCCGAGAAGGTTGTCAAGAAGAGTGCTTGATTTGCCGAATAAAAGTGGTTTCTTCTGAATGATTTTACTAGTATTCAAGAAGAAGATAGTATTTTTGCGTTGGTCATTGCAAATATATGCGGCTTTTGAACGAGGATGGAGGTTGTTTAGAATCTAGGTGCTGAATTATTCATTTGTCTCTTGGTTAGTCACTCTCTTAATATCTGACTGATTGATACGACGATTTCAGTCTTTTTTTTTGTCGTTTTAGCTGAAGTGACTTACTGATGCCATTAGTGGATTGCGATGATTGATTTGTGTTTAGAATTGAATTGATGTAATCGAAATGAATTTATTCTCGGCGATAGTCCTATTTAAGTTTCCGAGAGTTAAGTTTATAATTTGCTTTTCCTCTTTAAGAGTTCAAATTCATTGAAGTTTAGTTTGGAATGTGATCTTTAATCTCGTTATTGCGATATCACAGGTATCTCGTTGTATGTAGTTTTACTTCTAGGTATGCTGTGCATGCAATTAATATGATGTCATACCCTCGTTTAAAGAACGTTCCATTACTGTGTTTTCAATGGTTTTTTTTTTCTGTTTTGTATGCCTTGTTGCGGTATGAATGTGATGTTTTCAGAGAGTTGTTCGAAGTTACCAATATTTACTTCCGGTGGGTTTTACCTTTATGGGATATTACCATTTAATAAGGGGTCATTGCTTACCAAGGATCCACTGCCGTTCGGGTACCTTTTCCTCGAGTTGTTGACAGCGTCATTGCTTCTTCTGAGTGCGTTGCTACCGCACGTTTTTTAAGGTTTTTCTAAAAGGTATTCGCCAGTTATGCAAATCAGCAATAACTTTGTTTTCTGTCGGCACTCTCAGGAGGGATTGGTTATAGTAGGTAAAGAGATAGAGGTGATAAAGCACTCAAGGTCTTTTATTAAAGGTAGACAGGTAGGAGGTGATGGAGAGATAAATTAGGTAGACATTTACGAGTTTAGATTTTCTTCGCTTACTGGTTTTAATCCCTTAAAAAGCACTAAAGAGTACCTGATTTATTCCTTTGAAATTATAACTTACCTCTGTCGAATAATTCCTTTCAATGTTCTCATTATTCTTGATTATTTACAGTGTATATAAAAAATTAGGTAGTATTAGAAGTATGTAAATGTTTGTTCATTTCTGTGCATTGATGTTAATTTCTGTGACCCTCTTTCTAATGCAAATAAAACTACCGTTTTAAATGCTGGCTATCACTAAGAATGTTTTGTTGTCGAAATCAATTGGATATTTATTCGCTTTAATGATTAATTCATATGGAAGGAAACTTTTAAGTAAGAATTAAAATCGCCGATAACCTAAGGAAGGGACGTGGAAATAATAAGGAGGTTAATTATTCCTTCACCTTTCTCTCCTTTCTCACCGCTCATCGTTTCTGGAAGTACTCCGGATCCGATGATATGATAATTTTCCTCCGAGGTTTAACGGAAATGCAACGGTTAAAAATCCGTTTTTAGCGTTTTCTACCGTATTCGAGGGGTATGATTATGAAGTAGAATCAAACGTCAGCAAAAAGCGATGATTAGGCATCGTTATTAAACGAAATGGTGATATGTTTATATTGAACTAAAAAAATGTACCAGGCTAGGATCAAAATTATTGGATGTTGCAGCACTCTTGCTGGGAGCAGATTGTACAGCTGATTTTCATTTTTAGTGTCTGAAGCAGGTGTTTCTTATTGTAGTTGGCAGTTCGTCGAAATAGAAGCGTGACGTTCTCTCATTTTAAATTTCACTCGTCTTAGTTCTTTAATTGGCGGCTGTATTTAGATGTTCGGTTTGGACCTAATTGCGCACCTGATTAAAGCTTGATATTATTTACACTTAATGCAATCAGAGGATAAAAACTGGGGTGTCTGAGTGGAAATTATGCTGGTCGATGTGGGGATTCGTTTACCGATGATGTTGTTAATCAGCGGCTAGGAAAATGTTTGAAAAGAAATTTGTATAACAGTTCAGATGCTTTTTCGCTTTGCACCTTTGAACATTTTCGGAAACTATGAGTGCGTCTTTTAAATCATAAAATCGAATTATGGCATAGGACGGTATGGAACTTGGACGTTTTCGGCAGATCGGCCTGAGCTGTGGCAACTACAAGATTAAACCTTTCGGGAAAACCAAATTAGGTTATAGAGGAATAGGATGCGATTGCTATATTTACTGCCTAACACCAATTAATAAGAGATATTAAGGCTTTTGTGAGGTTTCTGCCTTTTTTTGCATATTTTATGTACACATATTTGTTACCGTACACATATAATGCATTTAGTAAAATTATCAAAGTTCAAGTGACTCCATATTTTATTATAAATTCAGATAGCTTCCTTATGAGCTGTTGACTAGGTAAATAGCCTTTTATGTGTTGCTTTTAAATGACAAAAAGTGAAATAAAATAATGATGGCATTGGTGCTGATGATATTTTTCGAATTTATAGGTCGGGCCACACCTTACGGTCTTCATAATGTCTATAACACTTTATCACATTGTTGTGTAAATGGCTTAGTTATATTGGCAGGGTTGCTTGAAGTCATGGTATTGTATAGATCTACAGACTATGGTACGTTCTTGTGCAGATATTTCCACCTTGAAGTGACCGGGAGCAACTCAGGTTTTGGTTAAATGTTGCTGATGATACCATCTTTTACAGTTTAATAGCATTGCGTGGAAAGCTTGAGAAGTGAACAATTATAACAGCCGAAATGATCGGTCTTTTTTTTTTCAGACGATTGTGCCTGATCATTTGAGAGTATTACTTATCAATGCAGTTAACGAATCCAACATGGATTCATCATTCAGGTGAATTTTTTTTTTCAATTTTCTTATGATTTTGATCATTTTTTAAAGTCACTTCATTCTTCGCTTTTTGTATTTTAAAGTCACCTGAATTGTTGGGGGGGGGGGGGATCTTTTTCCTTACATTTTTGCATCGTTCCATTTGATTTATGCTTATTTCTCAAAATCGGAATTATATTTCAATTTAGGTTCATATATTGAACGTTAATGTTTAATGCGAATGTTTTTGAGCGATGTATGTGAAATTTGCATAATTTAGGTGGTGCAATTTATTCAATTGATATCCATCCGAATGGCTCGAAGGTGGCAACAAGTGGCCAAGGTAGCGATGCTCGTTCAGGTCAGGTCGTTATTTGGAATGTGAAGCCAGTGATCAATGAAAAGAAGGCTCAAGATGCATCGTGTAGTCGCCTACTATCGAGGATGCTGCATGAAAGTAGGCATTTTTTTTTAACACAATAGTCGTGAAGTTCAGCATTTTAAAAGTTTGTTATATGGCTCCCTCCCTCTCTCTCTCCGTCCCCTCTCTCTCCTCAAAAGAAATCGTTAACGAAGTTTATTGCTTTCTTTTAACGAGTATTCATACTACCCTCGGCTATGATTCTGTCCGAGAAAATTACCAACTTTTCGCATCATAAAGCACAAAACTTGCATTTCTCTATCGATATGAAATCGAATAGCCTGCATTTTCGTATTCACTATTTTATTTTCTTACACTCTTCGTGCATCGATGACATTCCAGATGTCGTCATTTTCCTTCGTTCTTTTATCTGATATTCTCTCATCTTCGTAACTTACATTGCTGAAAATGGGTAGAGCATGAGAGGATGAGATTTTCGTTATCTCTTTATTGCATAAAATATGCAAGAAAACATGAGATGAATTCACGTTGTGCTGATACGCCTAATTTTGAGGTTTATCCATTTTTAGTCTCTCAAAGGGTCATGCTCAATTTTTCACTGCCGTATCCTGAGCTCGAGTGAGTCGGTATAACCAACTATAATTAGCCGAAATATTTGGCTGGAAAATTTTGTTAGATACACAAGTGAAAGCATGTAGATGGCCTGTCAGCCCATTATGGGCGAATAAAATTTGTGAATTTTATATGACGTTTATTTCAGTAGCTTTAAGGTTATATGTGATGGCCGCCAACTTTTTTCGAATCCTTCGGATAACTTGGGGTAAGGCAGCAAGGTCATCGATAGGAAGCAAGGTAGTGGAGTAAATCGAATAACAAGCTAGTGGCAACACGCTTTTCGAATCAGCGGGCGGGGCTCACGGGTTGCAATACGAACGAAGGATTACGCGATCGTTTTTGTATTATCTATTATCTTTTTCACATCCATCTCGTTTTCGAATGCCATGGTGCTTGTTTTAGAATGGATTTTGCAATAGGAGGCGAATATATTGCGGGGGGGGGGGGTTATAATTATGAAGAATGATCGTAAGTTTTATTGCAGTCTGCTTTAGATTGTGTGAATTGTGTGCGCTGGTCACCGGATGGAGCGTTGCTAGCGTGCGCGGGAGATGAGTGCGCTCTTTCGGTATGGGAATATGGCGGACGAATTAATAGTGCTGGCGTTATTGGATCACAGGTGAGCGTTTGTTGGGAATTATGTGTTTGTATGTATACGTGCAAAGGCTATTTCGCTATGAGGAGACGCCTTCCATGAAGGGGATGCGTACCACACAGGTATAAAAGAATCATTTTTCATTTTCGTTGTTTCTACCAGATAATTCCTTCATTTCTACTAGCTTCAGGAAATTTTGGTCCATGATTTTTGATATTATATTCATAGAAGATGAATGGGCATTTTTTTTTAAAGTGGGGAACGCACTTTAGTTAAAGTCTTCTCAAGGAAAAGAGTTAATAACGTTTCGAGGAAAGGTAGTTTCGAAGAAGAGGAAAGGGGGAGGCGGTGTTTAGAGTAATGACGTCTTGCGGCACTCTTCAAATTTTCCCTTCTCAAGGATGGCGCCAACGTCGAAAAATATCGTCAGAAATTTCGCCTTTACGGACACACGTTAGATGTCTTGCATACGGAATGGTCGAAGGACGGCAGGTACCTCGCCTCATGCGGAATGGACAACAGTATTATCATATGGGATGCGCACAATTTCCCTAGTTAGTTTCCTTTGTATATTAGATGTCTTTATGTTTTATTGCACTTTGCATTCATCGCTTCGACCTAGAGTTATTGATTACGGAGGTCATGTGCGCTTAGAGTTGTAGCTTTTGCATCTCAAGAGTTGAGCGCTTGCTGTAGTGATTGTGGGAAAGGGGAGGGAGAAAAGAATATTGAAGCAAAGCGAAATGTGTTCTTGAGTTGTTTTCTTCGTTTTATTGTCTTTTTCTGTTTTAATTGTTCAGTTTTAGATTAGGACACAACGGTGAGAAAAATGCGAAATTGCATAGAAGAGATGCTGAAAAGAAAAACGGTTTATGCATTGAGGCAATTTCTTTCTGAACAACATTCAAAGGAAGGTTTCCTGTGAGTCCTAAGGTGATCTCGCGAAAGGTTTTTCAGAGAATATCAGGATAATAAGTAGAGCTCTAGTTGTGAAGGAAACTCCATTTATTTTTCCCGATTTATTTTGGTCGCTAGAATATTGTTAAATAATAATAGGTTGTATTTGTCAAGGAATTGTTATTCAACTCTATAATGATATACTTGTATCGAATCGTTAATTGGGTGAATTTCAGTAATATATTACTCGTAGAGCATTATTCAGCTTGCTGTCGTGATTTTCAAAGGTAAAGTGGCCGTGCTGAATTCGACTCGATCGGGTCACACAGGTATCGTGAAGGGAGTAAGCTGGGATCCGATTGGTAAATTTCTTGCCTCACAGTCAGCCGACAGAACGGTTAAAATTTGGGCGATCGACGGTTGGGATTGCGTAAAGACGATAGTCGAACCGTTTGCTGAGGTATGCTCTTTGTGCTTGTTGCTATTTACATATTTATATATTTTGTACTGCCCCTAATTTTGAATCGCGCCAAAATCTCACTACTCAGGTATCACCTGCATTAGCGGTATGCAAGTTCATTATAAGGTGTCACAGCGCTTTTCTTTATCGTAAGCAATGCTGCGACCTTTCGTCATGTTTTTACTTAGTGCACCATTTTTATTTTTGTCATTACAACCGCCTTTTATTGTTGTCAATGAAGCATTGTTGTTTTGTACAATGTATTCATCCATTTGAAGCGGGAAAGGGGAGGGGGGAGGGGCAGTAGCTAGTCTTAAGCCATATCTCACTGCCCAGTATCGACTTATTGAACTGATTATTTTCCATATGCGGTATTTTTTCACTCTTTTTCCTGCTGAATTCGATTTGCTTGAAGCAAGGTAGAAGTTGGGCGAGCGCGTTCACGTGTATCATAGTAAATTTGTTTATGATCGATCACAGATATGTGTGTATTTTCCTAAGTCATCTGTAATTGTTATCTGTGATCCTTCTCATGTAATGCTCCAACATTGAGTACGCAGTGGTGGGGAAATTTCTGTAGATGGCATTCGACACGATGCTTGTGGGTTTGGGGCACGGAATACAGCGGCTTATGGTAGGCTTTGTTTCCGCTGCATTTAAGCTATTTATATATCGCATATTTTTACATGCTTTAAACTGTTTAATAGCAGGAACGATGAAATTAAAGCTTCAGCCGTCACCTACCTTTCCTCACTTCCTCTTTCACCTCCTGAAAGATAATAGTTCGGCAGATGTTGAATGCTTGAAGAGCACCCCAACAACGATGTTCTGTCGAATGGATTGGTCACCAGATGGGACGTATCTTGTGCTACCATGTGCCACCAATAACGAAGGACCTACTGCACAGCTTGTTCGTCGTAAGGTACATTCATATTCATGTTCTTTGCATCGTATTTATTTGGTTCGTTAGGGTCGAAACGGTTAAATGTTACTTGAAAGTAATAAAAATTTATATGTGGACAAACTTTTTTGTGTATAGGAGAGAAGATTGTGGCATAAGTTTCACTTCAGTCGTAGAATTAGATTAAGTAAAGTGCTATGGGCAATTTATAGCAGGAATTAGCAAACTGTCATAGGGGAAGCACAAACACCAACCGTCATTGTCGACGAATGTCAGGTACAATTTAAAGATAGGGAGGATGCAAATATTTAGAGAGGGCAAAAGAAACTAGTATGGGGCGACTATATCTGAAGGGCTTCCATGTTCCTGAGAGTGATTCCAAGCGATGCTGATGCAGAAATTTTGGTTGTTGCTACCCGAACGCAACTTATTGGATTACTTGAATCGGATATTTCTGTCGGCATGTAGAGTTTTTTTGTCGCAGAGAGCAATCGCAGTGTACCGTTTGCATTTATGAGGATATTTTTTATTTAGCTCCATGTTGATGTTGCCTTTTGCAGTTTGAACACAATTATACGTATTGCTTCTTTCATATTTGTTTAGCTTACGCTGCTTCCAGCTTCGTGTTCTATGATATCAGAGTGTTTGTGGAGGGGAAATTGTTAGAACTACGCTTATTTACGCTTTTTTGGTCTATTGTCTGAACCTGTAGCTTTCATAACGGTGTGGGTACAGCAACAGTGCTGTTGACATGAACGCGGAACGTGAAGAAAAAATTGATGAGGCTTTTTTATTTCCTAAAGATTATAGCCATTAGATTTCTTTCCTGCACATCATTCATGATATTTTTCTGGGTCGTACACTCATTTATATTGACCTTTGCTCTCTGCCCCTTCTTAGCAGTATTTCTACAAGTCATTCTTTTCGTAAGATGAGCAATAGAAGGGAGAGCAGTTACTATACTTTTTGGATCAACTTTCCTGTTGAAGGATTGGGATACGACGCTTGATCTTGTCGGTCACCGGAAGGCAGTAACCGTCGTCCGTGCATGTCCGCGCCTTCTTGAATACACCACTCACAAGGTTTTTTATGTTTTCTTTTATTTAAGGCACAGAGAATTATGCAGCTAAAATAGTGAGGTTTTCTCCTTCATTGCAGCAACCGAATTGAACCAACAAACTTTTTATTATTGTAACTTCCCCTTTGAAGCATGGTATAAGTTGTCTTCCTTTATTACTTCGAACTGTGGTTGTTTTTCAGGGCAGTCGATTGCAAGTGACATGCTTCGCTGTGGGTAGTCGAGACAAGGCACTCAGCGTTTGGCTTATTCCGAACACGGATAGGCCTGTTGTGGTCTTGCATAGACTTTTCAAGCATTCTATCCTCGACTTTTCGTGGTGAGGTTTTCGGATGGTTTTTTTAGACGCATGATTGTGATCCTTCTCTTTTTGTTGATTCTTAGAATTTTCAATGAATCGTAATGAACAAATCTTGAGAGAGAGAGAGAGAGAGAGAGAGAGAGAGAGAGAGAGAGAGGAAAAAAGAGACGAGAGAGCATGGGGAGATGTAGTCGACGAGTTTTAAGCGATACACAACAGGTTGCTTAAAATCTGCTTAGTTTTGTTGCGGTCATTGTCCACTTGAAAGATTGTGTGTATTTTGTTGTGCATTCGCCGTTTGGTCTTTATGCAACGTGTGATCTGCGGGGATGACGCTGTAACGAGATAAGCGAGTTGAATGGTACAGTATCATTTTTTATTGGAGATAGTGATAACAGTGTGAAATATGAGTGGGCGAATACAGGTTGTCCCATTCTGGTGGTCACTGCAGCACTCAGTAGACCCGTATATTGACTACCATAGTGTTTGATAGATATAGGTTTGTCATAACACTAGTTTAATATCATAATGGAAGAAGAGAGGAGCGGACAGTTACGGTTTTATTTGCCCTTTTCCCTTGCTGTTATCTTATGCGTTGGATTTTAGGTTGCTGAGCAGGTTTTTAAGTTGTTTCATCCATTGTTTTCACGGATCTATGAAAGCTGCTATAGAATTGCTGATTAATGGTTAATGCAGGAATGATCTACACTTGACTATATGTTCGATGGATGGATCGGTTAAGTCGATTGTTTTTACCAGTGGCGAAGTGGGACGTCTCTTGAGCAACGTTGAAATGGTGATTCTTAATGTTGTTGTTAATGTTGTTATATATATATATATATATATATATATATATATATATATATATATATATATATATATATATATATATATATATATCATGATGGACAATTAATTCTTAACGTTTTTAACTATCAGATTTGCCCTGAAACACTCAAACATATGCGTTCGTTTTTGCTACGATGCTTGGTGCGAGAATTAAAACCCCTTGAATTTCTCAGACCCTCCTCCCCCCAAAAAGGGCCGGTCCTAGCTACAGGCCGCTTATATATATATATATATATATATATATATATATATATATATATATATATATATATATATATATATATATATATTTGAATGTAAAGTGCTATTTTTGAGGGTGAAATATGTGAGAAACTATATAGTCGCCGACTTCCGCAGTACTCCTCGCAGCCAACAATGAATGGAGAGTTGACAGTGGGCAAGATGATGAAGGGTGCCGTTGCACTTGGAAGCGAATTTGATGTCGTGAAAGCCAAGACCGAAGAGGAGAAGAAGCGAGCGGAAGATGAAGCGAAACGCAAGGAATCGCTTATGCGCAATCGGCTCACGATTGACTCGAATGCTCCTTCTAGCGAAATGATAGCTAAGACAAGCTCTGCTTCCTTTCCTGCCCAAAGTATGTCTTATCGAGGGATGTATGTTGTTGTTGAAATTATAGTCGCTAAGCCCTTCTCGTAGGCCTTCACTAGCGCTAGTTGTGTGCACATCTTTCCTATTTGACATATAAGACATGCCGGAAGTGACAACATTGAATGAATTTATTCGTTGCGAACATTTGTTAACAACTGAGGGTTATATATATATATATATATATATATATATATATATATATATATATATATATATATATATATATATATATATATATATATATATATATATATATATATATATGGTCAAGTCAAAGGTTTGAAGGTCAACAAACTTCATGTTTTAAATATTGGCCTAAAAGGCTACAGATAGTCATGGGCTAAGGATGAATACCTGTTCTATTTGCGGACTAGGATGGGCGTTTCTTGTTTTATTGAAATTCCCTAATTTTGTGGAGTTTTTCCGTTTCCACTGAGATTTTCTCCCAACCTTCATTGCATACTTTCCTTAATGACCGCAATTAAGCGACAGTGTTCCTATTCGAAAATTCTGGGTACCCCATTAGGTGTAAATTATCGCCTTTATTAGATATTTGCTTTGCAGCGCAATCTGAGCCATGTGAAAAAAAGGAGCAGGAAGTGAATGGAAAGGAGGCGTCGGTGAAACAGGGGTCAGCAGTAAAAGAACAGTCGGAGCCGTCGACGAGGAATGAACCAGAGATGCATGTCACCGAACAAAAGGAGGTAAGAATGAAAAGTGGGAAACGCCGAATACAGCCGATATTTGTGGCATCACTGACGGCTCCCGAAGAGGATTCACCAACAGCTGAAGCGAATTACTCACCGAGGTAGGCGGCACACCTCCCTATCGCCTCATTATTTTCCCTCTTCTTTGCTGTAGTACACCTCTCCTTATTTTTACAATATTTTTTGCATAGGAAGAAAGTCAATATTTCTGTGCAAAGAGTTTTAGAGGGACGGTTCAAATTTCGCTCAGCGTTATCTAATTTAATATTTGGTTTTTATCTGTTGAAACTGTAATGGATTTTCTAGAGAGGAACAAGTGATGGTATCCGTACCCGAGGAAAGACCATATGGTTCAGGAGATATACGTCTGCCTTCATCGTCACAACAGGAGGGCAGTGACGCTATGGATATTGATGAAAAGGAACCTGAACCAACAACTTCGAAAGTGGTTTATGTTTTACTGATTTTTATGCCATTTTATGCTCGTTCGTTTTCGTCTCCTCAACCTTGAAACTCTTAGAGTAAGAATTTGAGGTTAACTTATTGAGGTGTGAGGATTACTGCTAATTGTTATGATGTGGGCGTTTCATGCCAGATGGCCTGAGCTGTTACTTATTAATTTTGATGTTTTGCCTCCAGCCACGTTCCCACCGAGTTCACCTTTTGTTGTAGGTCTTTTTCCGTGACTTCTTAGTCGTTAAATGAGCGTTGCAATGTTTGAAATTTGATATTCTTTCATTATGATTGACTCGGTTAACTATTCATTGATAATTTGCTGTTTAGTTAACCAAAAATTACCATCCTCTCTTCATTCTCACCTTCTCTTGACTAAGAAGTTTTGAATGTGTAATTGCTCGTCGTCAAAAATTCGACATTTTTCTTCTCGAGTTCTTCTTCTGCCGTTGTATCAGCCACGAAAATTCTATATTTCCAGCTGTTTTGGAAGATATATCTGCTATTTTCTGAAAAGGTTTTTAAAAATGTGCTACAGCAAGTGGGCGGAAACCTGTCGGATTTGGAAGAACCCAATAAGTCTTAGAAGAATTAGTATGTTAAAAATATAGTAATTTATATCGTTTCTTCCTTTATTTCATCGAAAGCTTATGTTCGTTTTTTTTGCCGGAAATATTCTTTAAAAAGGTGTTCGATTTCAGGATTCATTACGAATAGAAGCGCCCGTATCGTTAAGGCCAATACCGGAACACGAGAAGGTGCATGTGGTCTTGAACGGTGGTCGTTCGATTTTGATGTCTGTTCCGCGGCGAACGAGGCAACTCTTCGTGACCGTTGCAAGGGTTTGTCAACAAAAGGCTTCTCTAGTCGCTGTTTGCATCTTTATTGAATAAGTTCAACATGCGCGAAATTTTTATCTAAACTTTATAACAAGAAGGAGAGGATTGCATGGTTATGAATTTTTCTTCTTTAACAATTTGCATCTGGCTCCTTAACAGGATTAACTCCTTTTTCTCGCACCTAGATTTTGACTTCCATCGAAAAATGTGAATATGAAGCAATTTCCACTCCCTCTTCTTAATTTCGTGAAAAATTGAAGAAAAACTGTGCAGATCATTTTATCGTATGTCTTTTATGATAAGAGAATGTTTCGGTTCTTGTCGTAGAACCGATGTGGTTCTTTCTGTCGTAAGAGAATGTTATTTAGTGTTGTTCGTCAGATTCACAGATCAAAAATTCTTATAGAAAACCGGTTTAAACCGCACGAAGTTGTTTCTCTAGGCGTGCAATTAAGGTTGTGTGATTTGTGCGTATCCATTTCAGAGCATTGTTTGTCCTGTGGATCGAATTGAAGTGCTAAATGAGTTTCAAATAAGTCGAGGAATGGCGGTCACGAAAGTGGTTGCACTCGATGGCGGTAAGACGTGCTGGTGCACGGTACTGGAACCGGTCGTATGTGCCATTGCAGCTAACTGGTATGTGAAGTTTACTTTCATTTGCCGTGCAACTATTTTTTTGCGCAGTGCTTGGATGACTTGCATTTCATATTCATTAAGGAGCTTGTGTGTTCATGAGCAGGAGGAGTTTATCTATGCAGCTTCGCTTTTCAAAATTTCTTGCGGAGCAAACAGATGTGCAGTTATGATGTCATCTTGCGTTAACAGCGTCAATTGGCGTCATATTCATGAACGGGGGAAGGAGGCAGTCAGTGAGGGAGTGGTTTACAGAGAATTTCCAGACAAAGTGCACTAAATTCACTCTGTTCGAGTCATTAATTTTCCCATCCTGCATTTTGTTTGAAGTTGCGTTCTGTATAGGAATTAAATCAGCTTTATGCTTAACTGTATTCATGTTTCATGTTTTTAGACTTAGCTTGTTATTTTTCAATTGTCGACACTTCGAATGCCTGTTCGATTTGACATTCGTTACGTTCAACAAACTCCAACTAAAAAATAGCAAATATCAGTTGGTTTTTTATTGATTTATGTATGTGTGTGTTGGGGGGGGGGGGGGGGGGGGAGGAGCTGGGAGAGATCTTTCGAAAAGCAAGGTTGAGCATTAAAGCACGCTGACCGTATTGGGTTGTTTCGATCGAAGTGTATATGTATATTCGACGCCATGTGGTCGATTGCGGATATTGCTAACAGTCGATTCAACACCATCTTCGATGTGCGTCTTTCAGTCGTTCTTCTCGGTGTGCTCAGCGCACGGATACGTTTACGTCTGGTTTGTTATTTGTTACTGTTTTTTAGTTGTTGTATTATTGTGGAGGGGAAGTGATTCAGATGCCTCAACGATACCCTGCGTAGTGAGATGCGGCGACATTATGGCCGCTTTATAATCTTTTATTTATTTATTTGTTTATTCATTTAAGCGTTGCGAGACGGAGAGCATACAAAGTGTATGAGCATGAACAGCAAGAACAAGCAAAACATCGCAGAGCTACAATTTAGGCGAATGGGGGTTTGATACAAAAGAGCAGTAATAGTATATAGATCGGAACGACTCGGTCGCAGCTTAAAAGCTGAATAATGGAGTGCATCAGTGATACTTGGAGAAGCAAATTCCGGGCCCATACAACGCGGGACTGGAAACTATGTACTGCAACAGCTTTTGGCGAACTGAAATTTATGTGAGCAGTGGGTTGAAATTGTGGGCGCCTAAGGTCATCATAGGTAAGGTAGCCATTATTTGTTTTTGAAATATAATTTCAAGTATTAAAATAAGGAAGAACAAATCTGTTTTGCTGATCTCTTTCTAGCTTTGGCCATCGTACTATCAACTGAGTTCTGCATACTTTTCAGGGATGCAGAAAAAAATAGAAGTATTCTATCGCGATGTTCTTTGGGCGACATTTGTGAGAAAGGTATGCGTGTTTTATATTGATTTCTCTTTTTTTTTTATGGATTCAATTTTTGATTGATTACTCTTCGATCGCTTCAGTATGATTCGTGTCATTCAATATTATTCGTTGGTTTTGGTCTAATGGAGCCCATTAGTGGTACGAATTCCGCCCATTCCTGTTCCATTATTGCATAGTGATGCCTAGTTGTCGTTTTTTGGTAATTGGCAATTGATGGAGAAGGCTTAGAAAAACAGTTTTTGTTTTAGCAGGTTGGTTCGTTTTTAGTACGATGCCAAAAGGTTTGGCTGATATTTTGCAATCTACGCCGTTGTCACGATTAGATTTTAACACGTTTGCCGGTGTTCACCTTCCTCAGAGTAGTATCTAACGGTTGATATGTGACAGCATTTTCCGCTTACAGGAAGGGTCATTATTCGGATCGTTTGCTTTATCTAACGTATTTAGTTCTATCGATTATAGTGTATTAGGTAATCGTCATTGCGAATGATCATCACTTGCTTTACAGATTCAGAGGTAGCGTTGCATCGAATAACGAAAGGTGGGATGCCATTAATAACGTTCTCAACGAACAAGACATTTGTCTTCTCGGCAGAGCTTCATTGTTGGCAGCCAATTAGTGAACCAACTGATGTTGTGCCTCGGATAAGTGGACCATTATCCTCGTTGATGAAAACATCCGGCAGTGATACTGCATTAATTGCGTTGGCACGGCCATCGAAAAGGTTGATTGCTCATTTATTCTTAGTTGTCTTGTTTATTAAGTTCATTGCTTGGATGAAAGGGAACTATTAGACAACCGTTCTCGTAATGAGGTTTTTTTTGGACAGTGCAGTTTTAGCTACATTGTTTTAATTATCCCTAGGTATAGTATGGGTACTAGAAAAGATGTAGTGTGAAGTAGAGGTGCTTATTTCCGCGTTTGACTGACTTTTTTTTGAGCGGGAGGAAATATGTCAATATCTAAACAAGACAAAATAACACAAAAATCCTGTTAAAGACGGATTAGTGATTGTTTTTCGCCGAGTTTAAAAAACTTCTTCAATCCTGCACGCATTTTTTTGCATCGGATATATCGGTGATGGACTTTGCTATGCTCGACAACTCATCGTTATTTTAGAAGATCATTTCAGCAGTCTTTGTCATCAATTAGCCACAGTGTTTCTTTCTTGATCGATTTTTTCTCTACAGGTGTGTTTGTCGATAATATTCGCCAGTGCATCTTCTTTGATGTTATGAGTTAATAGTTTCTCGTTCATAATTGAATTATTTGACTGCTTTGAGTTAGTGCGGGCGGTTACGTGGAAAAGGTGCTCGGTTTGGATGGTGATGGGAATCAGGCGGGAGATATCGAGGACTGAATTCTTATGCAATCTCTTTCAGGATTTATATTTTTCCTTGTGATGTGTTCTTTGGGATTAAGCTCCAAAAAGATGTCTTTAATCGGAAATCGGAAATTCCTTAGAAGTACCAAATGAACTGGATTCAGTGATCGAACTTACGTGAGACGGAAACCGGAGATTAGAGTTTGGTGGAAGATGGAAAATAGTGCTTTTTGATTGTACTGCTATTTGTTGCAGCAATCCGATATCGACCGATATAGCATTGCGGCGGTACGCGTCGATGGTACTTCTGGAGAAGTCGATCTGTAGTGCGCGTGCACTTCATTCTCGTGATGAATATCGTTACTATATGCTGACTTATGTACGCAATTTGGTACAAGATGGTTGGTCTTTCAATTTGGTTTTTACCCAGTCATATGTTTTGATGTCACCGCTCCTCTTTTCATTCAAAACGATGATCCTGTAAGTCCACTAGACTGGATCACAGTCATATAGTCTTAGTGGAAAAAGCAGAGACTGTAGGGTTCTTGTCGGAAAAGGCATCGGAGAAGAGAAGCTTGTACCGCTTTTCACTCCAGAGGAAGTAAAGCTTACGCGACAGAACCGGCCAGGAATTCGTTTAACATTCAACTTTTGTGTTTTCGGACTGAATAGGTCGCTTGTCAAAAATGATCGCATCTCCGAGGCTTATTGAAAATTTCGTTCAACGAAAAGGCTTATACCACTTCTAAGTTCAAAGTGGTCTTATAATAGAGGAATGTTGCTTCAAGCTTTGCAGTATAGAAAAGCGACCGACAAACTGTTTTGTTCGATTTCTTCGTTATTAAACGATTTGATTACATCTTCATTAATTTTCAGGTTGTTTATCAAAGTTAAGGGAAGTGATGTGCTCATTGTGTGGTGAGGATGAATATGTTTGCGGAATTAAAAGGAATGTGCTAATGCGCGAATTGGTTGATGAGCTGAAATCGAAGAAGGAATGCGAGGAAATCCTTTCGGAGGTTTCGTCTCGTCTTGGGATCTAACTTTAATTGTATATAATTGTATGGATATCGTTGTGCGTGGAATAGAGAAGCTCAAAGATAACATAGGTAAAAGGCTGAAAATATTTAAGTTGCCAAGTTTTATGCGATTATGATAATACTGAGAGCAATATTGTTTTAAAGGATTTGAAAAGAGGGTCATTTCTCTCGTAAAGCGCACAATGATGTTGCCTCTAATGTCTACCTTCTGAATCCGTTGTTGAGATTGAGAGTTATTGCGCTGCAGGGCATATTTCGCTTATTGCGTGATGTTTTATGTTAATTTTCCACAGGTATATATAATATACAAATTGCTCTCAAATAGCGAAGTGCTGCAATTAAATGAAGGAAGGAAGGGACTAGGAGAAATTTCTAGAAGTGATAAATTTGATGGTATGAACACGATTTTGCTTACTCTAATTTCATTGTTTTATGGACTACTTTCTACCATTCGTTTCGAAAAACCCTCTTTTATCGCTTATTTTAATTCTTTTGAACTGAAGTACCTTTAGATGTAAGGAAAATATGGAAGGTTGTGGAGACGAATGCGGAAGTCCAGTTTTGTCTTGTGATTTGCTTCCATTTGGTAAGTTTGTGCTATAAGCTATCCTGTTACAGTATGTTTCGCGAAATTGATATATTATTGATACAACACTGATATAGTGCGGAGGACAAACGGAAGTAGGGAGGGGGAGGGTGGAGAGGGTGGCGAGGAGTGTTCTTAATGAGTTCATCGACTAAGCTTTATGGTTGTTGTTGATTTCCTCTTGTATGTGATCTCTCAACCGTACAATTTCTACCTTCTTGGAAGGAAGAGCTTTGACGAATGAATGGACCACCTTTAATATCATGTAAGTAGAATATTTTTGCATTCGTGAAAGGCTTGTTAATTGGATTTACTAACACGATTTTATTGATCGCACTTATCAACACGGTTTATTGATTGCACTCATTAACATAATGAGAAGGGGGGAGGGGAGGATATTACGAAAAATTTTTAATCAAGAGCGTTTCTTCCAAAGCTTCCGAACTAAATGGAGTATTTAAGTTGATACGTTTTCCGGCATATTGATCTCATTTACTTTATAATACCTTCTAATTACCTTCAAATTTGTTGCTTATGTTTTTCATTTTTGTAAAATGAATTTTTTTTTCCCTTTATTTTGTCCAATCATATCTCGTCGTTGGATTATTTTTAGTTTGGCTATTTTTATTATTCCCTGCCTCGTGAGGAATTTTTAATAAAGGAGAATGGTCGGTCTTTCGTCTTCATATTTATAAATTTTTTATTTGTTTGAATAAAACTTTGAATAAAATGATTAATATTATTTATTACTATTCATTTTGATTGCATTGTTTTTGTGTCGCAACTGAAATGTTTTCAATTGTATTCAACGAAATGGCCTTCTGGTCGTCTATTTTCTTTCTCTTTACTTGGTCACATAGCGTAATGGTTGCTGGTCTTATTTGCATGATTGTAGTATGCGACCGGTTTTAGTTCGACCAATAGATTTGTAAATTTGTAAATGGGTCGAAGATATCGAGTTAGTACCACTAAGACAAACTTGCTTTCTGAAATCTTAACGACGTTTCGAGCTTGAAATGGGAATGATTTTTGTAAGTTTCAATCAAGATGGTATGTTGGTTTATTCGAGGTGGTTGAATTTCTTTTGTATCAAAGATTTCGGGATATTTTTTTCTTCGATATGATTATGATAGTAACGACTCGGCTAATTCTAGCGCTTTCGCTTCATTGGTTAGAGTATAGGTTGTTTTTCTTATAGCAATTTTATGAAGAGTTTATTTGAACGAGCGATCCATTTTTGCTTCTTTCAGGCGAACGGCCTAAGAAGTAGGGGTGGTGAATAATTCTGGTGTGCTTTTTCTGAGTTGCTTCCAATCAATCTTTTTTCTTTACAGCGTTTATTCGCAATCGAATGTTCGATTGGAGGGGACGGGGAGGATATAGGCTCGTAGTTCTGTCTCGCGCTTGATTAACCACATAGCAAGAGCGGGAGTGCTGTAAGATGGAATTTGATTGAAGGAGGAGTGGGGTGACACAGGTGGCACCCATACCTGCGTTCCTGCTAAAAGTGTTGGTGTGCGTACTGTTTGATCGCATTACTGTAAGGATGGTATTGTTGTAAGGTAATGCTGCGTCGAGGAAAGATGGGCTTATTTGCATTTTTATATTTCATTTCTTTGTTCCAATATGAGCATTAGAGCGTTTTTGAAAATCGTCAAGTGTTGTATAGAGTTTTTTCAGCAACGTTAATGCTTGTCCATGCAAAGCTTTTATTATTTGGAAGGGCACGTGAACTGGCCGCAATTACCGAGAAAGAACTGGTAGTACCGACAGAGGTGAGCAGGACACGACTTTGCGAGATCATTTTTGATGAGGTTCGTTCTCAGTTCTGTCTTTTTCTCTTCCCCTCTCCCGCTTTCTTCGTCAACCTGTCCTTCGTTTCCCGGCTGTCGCTCTTGCCCTCTTATTTTAATCTGCATAAATTTGAGTGAGAGGGAGCAGCTCAAGTTTATGAAGTGAGTTGGGTGTAATAGAGCAAAAACTGCAGGATAGACGATAGTAATTTTCACTGCAATCTCTCTACCGTAGTAAAAATGCAGCAAGATGTTCAAAAAATACCTTCTGATCTATATAACCATCCTGAGACTATGAAGTACGTTTACCTGTAGTTTCGTTTATAGAGTGGTTGTCGTACAGTTATTATAAATCAGAATTAGTTGTATTTGCTGTTGCGTATGGTTGCTGATCAGTTAATGGCTAGAAGATATTGAATTGAATGGGGCTGTAGAATCTCTTCCGTACAGAAATTTTAGGATTTCATGCTGTTATTTTCTTGTTCTACTAGTATAACCTATTAAGGGATATCGCTAGCATTAGTGTTTTATCTGTTTATGGGAGTGTTTTAGACGTTGAAAGAGTTATCGTGCATCCGCGATTCGTGCCTTCTAGCGGTCAACCAGGAATATGTGAATGACGATGCATTTATTTCGATAACGCCGAATTCGGAAATTGCTGTAATTCCTCCGTTGAGTGGTGGATAATGGCATTAGTTAGTTGTTTGTTCATTTCATGTTTTAATTTCTATGCGTATTTAAGGTTCATTTACTTCATCGGATCACTAGAATGGTATGAATATTGTGGAAGATAAGGGAATTTCTGCTTTAATCCACGTTCTTGCAGGCCACATGCTCCATATGATAAGACCTTTAGAGCAACAAAGATTGTTTAAAGTTCGAAGATGTGAGGAAATGGGAGTTTGTGGTGAACCAACTTCCTGATCCTGGTCGCAGTCGGAAAAAGGAGAGGGACGGTTTAATCTACGTTTAGCGTGTGGTACAGTTAATTATGAAATAGTGGCCTCGGTATATTAATCAAAATCGATAGCCGATGTCTTCTGTTAAACACTTTAAATGAAATTTAAAATTAACGATTTGAAAGGAAAGAGAGATGGAGATGGTGATGAAACAAAGCGGGGAGGCATCGAACGTCTTGCAATCGTAAAGCAAGGGAAAACACTCGAAATTTCCTAACCCCCGCCGAAATTATAGGCATATGCAGGAACTTGTAGTTCGAGAGGAGGAGGAATCCGATTAAATCGGTGAGACTTAGCATCGCAATCAGAGAACCAGATCTGAAAATTGGCAGAGTGCTAAAACCTTAGAAGTGGGCGATAAGACACCAGTGTTGAAAATTGGCAGGTTACCAAAAGAATAGCGGGCGGTTGAAAGAACTACACAAACGTATCCCCTTCGTCCTTCGTAGCCCCAGTAAAATTTCTGATGGACGTTTGGTGCTGTAGGTTTTCATGTTGTGATATTTCTCGGTCTTGAGTAAGAAGGGCTGTCAACTATCGTCACCTTGTTCCTAGCGACTAGCAAAATGTAATAAGGTAAAGCCAAAGGTGATGTTGAAGGTCGTCTGCGATGATGCATGTAGGATTTGTTTAGAACTGAGTTAATGGCATGATTGAGATTTTTGTGCTGTGTTGATACAAGTATCATTGAAGTTGAAATATGATTGGAGTGCCTTCCGAAGGACTTTTTGTGCGCAAACAGTTAGATTGTTGCTATAAATGGCTTCCGATTCGAGCAATGTACATGCCTTTTATGTTTTTTATGTAAGTAAGAAAATTTTTATACTACTGGGGGCTCCTGAAAGAATAGGAGAGGGGATCTGCACCTGATGCACCTTTATGCCATGCTACTAGCAACCTGAGATTCGCTGGAAACTCTTAGGAATTGCAACTTTTATGATTTACATTTCCGCTTTTTCAAAGAAGGTCGACGAGGCGAATAGAAAAAATGAAGCGAAATTGTCGATCTGAGTGGAGAATGTTTAAGATGAGAAGAGGGTAAAAAGTGAAAGTAAGTTTATTGAGGTAAGTCGAAGGAAGCAAGTTGAAAAAAGGTAACTGTACTTGGCGATTTTTGTTTCATTTTAGAGCTTTTTGGATCCACTAAGTAATGCTGAGAGATTTAAACTTTCATTCCCTTTCCCTTTGAATTGAGAGGAAGAGAGAAAGATCCCCGCGAAGATGAGGAGGAAAGAAAAAACAAACAATTTATAGCGCACTTTTTGATGTTTGAACGTCCAGTCTTACCTCTTTTCCCTTCTGTGAGCAATTGCCTAAGCCTATGCATCAATGTGTATTTTTTGTGCATGCAATGTCTTAATGATGGCTATGCTTTATTGTGATTGCAATTGGTTCGAGTTCATATTTGAGGAATTTCTTAACGCTTTCTCAATTTACATTGATTGATTCAAGTTCCGAGTCATAGATTTTATGCATAACAGTGATTTAGCACTCATTAACTTCATTTGATATTTTACAGAAGTGATACATAGGGGAGAGATGAACGAAACGGTGTTATTATGTATGTATGTTCATTCGTATTTGGAGTTTTTAAATTTATTTACTTCCGATTGTTGTTTAACTAGTGCTTGAGATCCTACTCAAGAATGGGATGTTATGATGTATGGAGATTTTTGTACCAATCCACTTTTTCGCTATCGGGTGGCTTAATCGGGCGGAGTTGCTGACACTAAACATGTGCAGCCTCAGCTGGCAAAGTCAAGATGTGGCAATCCTGGAAATGTGCGAATTCCGTTAGATGATGAAAGCTAAATGGTTAGGAAGACGGGGAGGCGTTAAGGGCGACTTGCAATTTAGAGGAATCGCTGGACAGGGTGTTGACACAGTTGAGCTAACAGTGGATATGAAGGGGTGAATGACAAATGCGCGATTGATTTGAACCGACAGATTACTTTTTTGGGATTTTTTCTATAGTTAACATACGGACAGCTATGAGAGCTTTATTTACACAGGCTGTTATGGTGTAGAGGGTGGGTCAACTCACCGCTGTGGCATTTTCATGCCAGCGGAGTGTGGTGTGCATGGGCAGTTATAGTTGCGTTCTGGACTATCCCTCGTCGAATTCCTGCCGGTTTTGCAAGTTTCGTAGGCAGGGATTGTGCTGGCCTCGTGCCTTTGTTTTCGGCGGCACCATTTTGGCAAGATGCTGGGTTCGAAGCAGCGTGGAGGTTGTCAGTCTGCCTCATTTTCGAAGCAGGTTGACAAAGTCAATCTTGCACCTGCATTTTACGTACTATATATTGGCACGGTCCAACGTTTTAATTTTGCTGACCCAAACTTACAAGAAGCCAACAGTTTGCACGCGGTCATCCGGCATGCCGGCGTCCGCGACGCAAACTGTTGTAAACTTCTTTTTGAAGTTTCATGAAGAAGTTTGCAGCGGTGGTCTCAGCTGGCGATTGCCGACGCCGCTTTCGGCAGGCTGCCAGCTTCGTAATGGCTCGTAAGCCGTCCCCACCCGGGCAGTTAACTTCACTGCTCTATAACGCTGCCGCCGCTTTCGTACTTCCTCGTGGCTATGTAGCATACAGAAATCAGATACACTTTATGTACAGGGGAGAATAAATAATGCCGACAACAGCAATTCAACATAACAACACCGCCAACAAGGACTAGCGCCATTCCGCCGAGCCCGCGAACAGCCAAGAGGACGGCACTCCAGTTCGCCATATGTGATGGCATAGGGCTCACGACGCAGAAGTCTTTTTTGCAGGGGTCCTAACATGTGTCATAAAGTTTGTCACAGCACCAGGCCAATATGATAACGGTCCCCTGAAAATGTTATACCCTCATACTGAACTCTCCTCAAATTGTATGTTGTATTTCAGTATAATAAGGCGCGTAAGTCATCACACAGTGCACAAGTCACTGCCCTCTGCGCCTCTCGAGTCCACTTACATGAATAGCACGCCGTCCTATCCCTCTCCTATACCTCGTTCATAGATTGGTGGTTTGACAATCCCATCGTAGCTTGTTTTGACCCGCTACGACTACAAGGACCGATAAATCACCTGGCCTCGAGCCGCGTCATCAATGCGCTTATTCATACACAATTACCGGGGTTTCGAACAGCATAGCAGCAACACCAATCGATGCATCATATTGCTTGTTTAGTGCTGAAAGAGATCTTGGTGCTGCGAGCAGAACGACTGTGACATCCATTTTTCGAAAGAAGCTGAAAACGACTTTTTCGACGCATCGACGGCAGTGATAGCAATACAGATAGCAAAATACACACAGAACTCTTTGAAAGGGTCGCATATCTAGGTAGCTCGCAATAAAGGCAGTTGAAGTAATTGGGCCAGATAAACTGCGTATGATTAAATATTTCATTCTCTTGAGTCCTATAGTATTTCGAGAACGTATATTCCACAAGACCAAGAGCAAACCCGTCGCATGCATTTATTTCGTAAATGTGACGAAGCGCAACAAGCCACGCAACCTCGCGGTCTAGCCACTGGCTGGTTCTGCCATACGACCCTCCTGCTATTTCTTCCCAAACCGATAACATCCAGACAGCGATTTCGTCTACTCCCCTTCTTAACATTCAACACCGGAAAAGATTTCAGCTCCCTTCCTCTCTCTTAACACAGGAACCAAACTTCTTCAAAATCTGCAGAACTTCACCAAGTTTTGCATCGTGCAAGGTGGCTTGTTGCGCACTGGTAGTAAACATAAACAGTGCAACGATATTACAGAATGGAAAAAGAATTGTATGCGCGACCCGTTTTAAGCTGGTACACGAAGCAGCTGAAATCGTGGTTGAGCGAACTTCAAGACCCGGGCGCACTCTTATATAACGGTCATAGCTGGTGATACTTCATGAGTCTCCGATTCAGCACTCGTCTCCTTCGCCGAGAACGCCAGCTCAGGTGTCAATGTCCTTGGCTCCTAAGGAGTACTTTTTCAGTGCTTGGTAAGACTCACAATTAGGTGGACAAGCAACACCAACAACAGTCGCCTGCTGCGCGTCTGCATAGATATGAGGAGGCTACAAACAGATTTCCACTCTCGCGGCAACTGTCGTAAAAGAAACTGAACAAATAACCTCTTTAAACTTTCTTAAACTTAAACTTCTTCGCCTCTTCAAACATATCAAATGCTTCAGGCATGCAAGCTGCAGATCACTTTTTCAGGAAAAACAACAACCATGGTCGGGATAATTGGACAACACCTTAGTCCTATGCTTAGTTAAGTATCAGTTTTGCTGCGTGAATTATCTCCGTCTCCTTCTAGTCGCATCTTGTATTACCTGCAGTCCAGTGACCAAATATTTATTCAAACGCTATTGATCTTAAGACCTTTTCTTACTGCGACGAATTAACACATTCGAACTAACAAATCAACTTGCCACGTTCGGGTTAATACAGTCTTCACTGGAGTCAAAATCTCTCCCCTTCTTTCTTTCTTTCTTCTTTCATAGGGGGTCGAGCAAACAAAATGAAAGAATTAAGACAAACCGTAGTGTCATTAGGTTCGCTTGCTGGGTCGTCGTAGACACGGCTCACTTCCGCTTCGCTGGATGCCTCGCGCAAATGTCGAGTATTATGCGCTGGAGGTCGTGGTCTCTCTCGTTTCGACGGGTCCACTTCATCCGGATATACAAAATCGACGCCGTCCATGCCTGCAGAAATCCAAAAAATATTCATTTCGTCTGCGAGCGAGTTTTGCCAACGGATTATTTTCCTCTTTTTTCTCGACATACAAACGTTTGCAACTGCTTGTTGTTGCCAAACGTCGATCATACAAAATACGACTAAAAAGTGAAGCTCATTTGCAAGTGCTTCCATACAACCACTATTACAGGTTGAACGCTCAGCACAAAATGTTCCACAACAAACCATCGCTATCGCTCGTTTCCAGCAACGGCCTCCGTTGACTTTCAGCGCTATCGGGAGGCATTCGGCGATTAATCGGACGCATTGTCATATATTCATCGTCCTGCTCGCGAGGGCTCAGTATAGTCTCTGAAATTCCACTTTTCATCAATAACTGCTAAAATAGCCTGACTGGGAGATTTCAACCGGAACTCATTCTGGCATCTGAATCCCTCATCCACGTTTAGTAGCGGTCGTTAGCTCCAGTATAGAAAGAAATTCTTAAGAAGCCCTCGTTTTTATTTCCTGTATTGCTAATTTTTGCACCTTTCTCAAAAGCAACGTAACAGTCTCATCTCCAGACATACGGTTGTCCTTGCTGCAATAAACAATCACATACCACCGATTGCAATTCGATTGTTGCCAAGCAGATGTAACTTCATACGCTCGCTTCGCATATCCGCTGCTGCACCACAGGCGCCATGAATCTGAAGGCTTTCATTTAAAAAAAATTTGAATCTGAAGCTTTTTAGAGTATCGATTGAACAATTAGACTCTGGACATGCTGAAACACATAATAATATGATGTTTAACGGTTGAGCTAACGTTTACCCTCTTGTCGCACTCTTGCCTCCAATCTTTTTTCGGTTCATTTGACAAGCCCTCTTCTTTGAACGATGGGCTTCCATCGGCTTGTCCACGTTTCAACCTGCAAGAAAAATAGTAGTTGGGACAATTTAATGCATTCACCATTCGTCGTCGCTACGCTAAATGCTCAATTTGCTGGTCAAAGCAAGCCAACACTGGTGGCTCATTTCAAGTACACAAACATTAAAGAACTTCCGCTTATGCCATATCAAATAAATTCAATTGAGGGTAACATAACGAACAATATCCATCGGCAGCCTAACTCAAATAATGCCGATCCTCCTTTGTAAACTTGCCTTGCTTTATTGGCGCGTCGGTGATGTCCGTTTTCGGCGGAGCGTGCCTCTGATGGCAGATTACTCTCTGATTCGTCAGCGTTTTCTAGGATCCGCCTTCCATAGCGACGTATCATATCCACTTGTGCTACCTGAACGTAGAATTTGAGGTCTAAACAAACGTTGCAGTGTTCAGCTTATGTTTCTTATCTCATCCTTTCGTCCTCAGCTACGAATAAAACCGTTCAGCCTGTTGGTTCTGAAGCCGGTTTATAACACCAAACGAGTATCCCGATACAGCATTCCATACAGTGACTTTAGCAAAGGTTGCCTCGGTGGTCGTGAATCTTTCGTGCCACTACAAAATGGGTTAGCAGAAACACAGATTTCCGTACCTAAAAGGAATGATGGTGAAAGGGAACCTGATCAAGTTCATCAATCGAGGAACTCGTGCCATTGCGTGTAACGTCGACGTTATTCTGTGAACTCGGTGTCATCGCTTGCCGTGCCTTCCAGCGTCCTGATTCTGCGATCGACGGCGATCGACTACCTCCTCCATTCGATGAACCTCCTAGACGCTCGCTCAGTGGCATGGGCCGTACCTGTAAAAAGCTTACTTCCATATCAGCAGTGCTATGTTCAAACAAATAGTTCTGCATATTGCCACATTTTTCATCTTCTTCAATCCAATATGTAAAGAACGTATTCTTGGAAGGATGCAACGGCGAAAGTGATATCACTTGAAAAAAGGCACCTCCATTTCCATCTCGCGTAAATTGCCTTTGATAAACTCAAAAAAGAATGGATTCTAAACCTTTTATCACGTAACTGCCATCAAGGTTATTTCCACCCCATTGCCATACGAATGCGACTATAAGACCTGTACTCAACCAACTTTGCCTCTCTTCGCTTCTTGGTTCATGAAAATGTTATAACTCGCCTCTTTCCAGTGCAGTGCCTCTAGTCGTTATCATAGAAACAGGAAAAAAAACGTATCAATTGCGCACCTGCACAGTAGGTAAGCCAGTGAGCTGAGCCTGCTCAAAGTTGCTCAACTGGTTGTTGTGCATAGAACGAAATCCACGTGGCGGTAATGGTGGCGGCGCTAGTGACGGTGATGTTCCTTCGAATGACTTCGAAACACGTGGATTGAAATTATGCGCTTCGTATTCGAGATCCTTTTGCTCTGGGGGTTTGTCATAGCTGTAAAATAAACGTTTTTTCTCCTTCGTTACTTCTGATATTACCTCGTTAACTTACGAAATCACCAATTCGAAAGTCAAAAGAATGCCACAATCGCAAATTTTAAGTTAAAAACAAATCAAACGAAAAAATACAGGATGAAATGGAACGAAAAAAAACGTCCTTCCACCTTCCACTACGGCAATATCACAAAAGATAGCGAACATTACACGTTACTATGTGAATCTCATATTCGGTGAATGCGACAGAAGCAAAGAATTCAGATAACATAGTAATTAATAACTCGCGCATAAGGGATATATTACAGACCGATATTTCCGGCTTCGCATATAGCAGCAAATGAGTACGGCTAGCAATACGATTAGTAGAATTGCAATTGCTAGCGCCACCTCAACCATGCCCAATGGCCATCCATCTGGAATCAACGAAGGCGGCCGGTCTGAAAGAAAAATTTTAATGCTGATAGCGCAAATTAATTCGCATGCGCATCTGCCTAGATTCCATTCAAAACCTCATTTATTAATCAAAAACGCTTCACAAGAAAAATAGTGATGAAATACAAAAAAGGGAAGAAAGTGACCCACCAAACTAGAACTTAGCAAGTCTCATATCAATAAAGCGCAATTACAAACTATTTTAACTACATTATTCTCTCATAAATTCCGAACTGCCAAAATGCGTTCAGTTAAATCATCTTAAAATAACAGTCTTGTAAGAAGTGGTCCCCCTTTCCGAAAGTACTTATCAAAGAAAATTGGCTCACATTTTATAACTTTTAGGTAAAATAGATCAACGATGCCGTAGGCCCTCATTTATTGATCCCAAATTTATTTACAGATGATCCACCTACTCAACTTCTGGCCCCAGGTTTACCCCAAACTTAAAAAAAAGCTCCCAGTATTTAAGCACTGGCCTTACTCAAACAGATTATAAAAAACGAGAACAATGTTACATACAAATGGCCGCAATCATGTAGAACATAGACTGAAAACTCTGAACTATCACGCATCCTAGGTACCTACCTCTCTCAGATGAACCACTCCTACGTTCGCTTGAAGTAACTAGACAGCTCAAATTCTCCAGCATCCAAAGCACAGCATAACGGTGCCCTACCTATCCTTCAAATAAATAAACGAAAGAACGGAAAAATTCTGACAAATATATATATATCAAAACTTCACATCATGGTTTGATAGAACAGTGAGATCAGAGATCAGAAAGACAGGCAAAACGATACCTGAACATGACGTGCCGGAATAGCCGTGCGAACAGTTGCAAATGAAAGTCGATGACTGCGGTAAGCGAATGCATTTGCCGAAATCACCGCATGGATTTGGTGAACATGGATCCCATTCACCTGAAATCGATCCATTCATTTCAAAAATACCCAAAGTGCCTTTAAAAGGACTTACCGATTAGCAGATGAGCGCAGCCTTAATATTACGTCTAAACGACTAAGCTTATATTGTTAAGAAAAAAAGTTTTCATCAACTGCTTTTTGTAGCTGAAATTGATATCACCCGGCGAGCCTCATCGGTAAGCGGACATCCTAAGAAATGTTATATGCTTTCGACAAGAAGATGATACACAACTGACCTCGAAGTTGGCACGTCTTTCCGGTGAAACCATGCGGACAACTGCAGTAGAAATCGTTGTGCAGGTTAACACACTGCACTCCAGGTGGACAGGGGCGTGATACACACGGAGTTAAGTCGACTTCGCACATCTGACC
The DNA here is from genome assembly GCA_013433145.1 of Ascaris suum. NCBI lineage: Eukaryota > Metazoa > Nematoda > Chromadorea > Rhabditida > Ascarididae > Ascaris > Ascaris suum. The sequence continues at coordinate 2,135,046 of CM024181.1, forward strand.
CGTATAACGTGGTGAGCACACACAACTGAAATAGAAATGCTATACCCTTAGGCATTACGACAACAATCCAGAGCCTTCCATACAATAAACGATATAAACTGTACCCATTTGGTATAACAATCTCATTTTCCCTTAGATCTGTGCCAGGACTTACCAACTCCCAACTTGGTATCCACCTTAACTAACGAATGGTGGCTAAGAACTTTCAAACAGGAATATTTCCCCCTTCCTTGCTGAATTTTTTTTTTGTTTTTCCTCTTTGCTTTCCACACCAACACTTCATAGACCGACATCGACTAATTAAGCAAGGTGGAGGAACAGCTACTACATTATCTCAATGGAGATTTCATGAAACGAAATTCAAATAAATGCGCTAAACTTTTTGAAACTTGCTCTTTGCTCTCAAAATACACGTCGGTCAATATAACGATTTTCTCTTCTTCATTTAAAATGAATTCATTGAATTAAAGGATCTAACGTGCACAAAGGAGCTATATTTCACAAAAATATTTACGACTACTTTTGTTCCAATAGTTAGTATCACTACATCCTCAAAAATGAATTTTAATAAAACAACTTGCCCACTAGTTATATTTACAACCTTGTCGCCTATTTATTACTGGATATTACACATACGCTACCAATAAATATTGATTACCTGAATGAATGTTCTCCTGTAGGCAGGCAAGTACCCTCATTGCCGCAAGGATTTGCTGAGCACGGTGCTTTGCCTATTGCATCGCAATCCATCCTTGTGTTATATAAACGAAGACCTTGTTTCGTTTTTGGCAAGTCGAACCCATCCACGGAAATGCGCCTGCAAGAAATGACTGGAACGCCACCCGCCTAATTGTCCTAATTTGCACGAACCTTGCGCATCTCATATTTGCAAACAAAAGTATTTAATTACTGAAGAAGTTATTACTCCTCCCTTTCTCCCTAAAAAAACCTCAGGTTCTTCAAGTAAATTATGAAGTGCTTTTTGCTGCAGATGGCGTACGAAAAAAATTCGTTGAGATTTTGAAATTCGAGGCATAAGAAAGGTCCATACTAGCACTGGTTCTCGAGAACTTTTCTTCCTGGTATTCCTGGAACTTCGGTTCCTGAATTCCAACATTGATCACGATACAAATCATCCGTGAAGCGCTTACTACAAAAGGCGCATTTCTAGATAAGCCGTCAAAGGACATCTTTCCACAACTCGAAAGCACCGTTACAGCATAATTAAAACTTCCAACATAAACAAGTAAGCTTGCAGAAAGAAAATTTTCTATGCTGTAGCAAAAAGAAATACGTCGGCTGATGGGCAGATATCTATCAAAAGCGGCGCAAACAGGTAACAAGAACCAGCAAACAAATACCCGAAGCATCCGACCATTCCTTTTGAGATCAGCGGCCTTAGATCGCTTGCCAACAAACTCGATCCGCCGTTCGTAGCATAATTCACTTGTGCTCCAAACGTCAGCCTGAATATTGTGGCCCACGTATTAAAAACAGCACCCTCGATATGAAGCAGTAAAATGCCACAAAAATCTCCAATCTTTTGACAAGTCAAATATCAGTCCAAAGCAAAATGGTTGTATTAAGTATCAAAAGATAATGCCTTCTCGAGTGCACTAAACTTATCAATGGCATTTCAACAGCAATACGAGATGGTTGTTTAAGCCGAGATAGCAGCCATTAAATCGACTTTTACCAATGTTCTCGGCAACAAAATAAAGAAAACCTGGAAAAATTACACAAAAAGAAATGAAGCGTTGATAAAAGGAGTGGTGAATAGGACGGAAAGAAGGCATCAACCTCATCGCGTTTTTGTATAGATTGACAACATCACTTCCGGCGGGACTGTCTCCTTCAGCGATATGTGTATCGTCGACGGTCACTCTGACGTGCCGACTCCTACGCGACACCTTAAGGGAGTGCCATTTGCCATCTGCCACACGAGCATTGTTCACTCGAACGATACCAGTTCCTGAGCCACAATCCCAACGATACTGCACATGGCCTCGCTCCAGCTAGAAACAGCATTCAATATCAGCTGCAATTTTTAATTTCGCTTCCCTTTTTAGTGCCTTTGAAACTATGAGACGAGAAATGCATAAATGCTGCCAATTGCAGTAAGCGTATGCTTTAAAGTGCATAAAAGAAGATAACTTGATCACCGAATAGGCTTACTTCAATAGCATGGAAATCGCTATTGCCAGCCGCATACATCATCGTTGAATCGGGACTAATTGTTCGAAAGTTAAACGATAGCTCTAGACGTCGTTCCAATGAATTGGCAATTGTCATTTGGAAGAATCCATCACCGTTTACACTGATCTCCGCATCTATAAAAATTGATTGTAGATGTATTCACATCCCATATGAGATAGCACTTCGTTTACAGTGACAACGTCATGCTTAGAATAGTGGGCATAATATGCACACTTCGGAAGCATGACATTCGAATAAGCGATTCAATATGCCAGTCGAACATCAATTCTTGATGCCGATCGCACTGCAACTAACCGCATAGAACCACACTCACCAATATTATAGACATAAGTAAATCAGCAATTATCTAGAAGAATGTAAAGTTGGAATTAAAACTTTCATCATACCACTTTAGCGAATTCTTCGCATTGACGTTACTCCAGAACTGTTAACGGCAATCTCGGAAGGATAGTAAGCTGATAAGCTGATAAGCGCCTTATCTTTGTGGAAGCTGATAAGCAAATTTATGATCAACTGTTTTCAAAACTTTTGATTTTTGATTAGTCAATTTCAGTCGAGTGAACATTAGCGAAAAATTAGGTTGGCACCAGAAACTTTAAACGAAGATGGTAAAGAAACCAAAGAAAATACAAAAATAATGAGCTTAATTGAGCAGAATTGAACTCACTTTGACTGCATTCACGACTGTCTTTGCCACAAGTAGGCGTCGCGCACCGATCTCCAGTAGTACCCGGTGGGCAAACACACTCGAAGCCAATATCCGTATCCATTGGAACGCACATCTGCAAGGCATTTCATGTGGGTAACGATAAGCTGAGTGAGGTCAAAGATTATGAATTAATGAGCCTTTACGATGACTTTTTCAAAAGAAACATTCTTTCAGGGGTTCAATCCAGAATTCCCTGGATGCTCCCTCCCACTCTTCATTCTCGCATACTGGAATCATTAGCGTGAAAGTCTAGTTGCAAACAAAGAAATACCCCTCCAACAAGCTTATGTCGAAACAAATCGCAACAATAAACGTGGCTAAAATTCCTAACTGTACAAAATTCTAATAAATCTTCTGTCTTCTAAAAAAATGTTCTAAAGAAGTCAATCAGATTTGAGAACGTAGTGAATGCCATCAACTGCTTCAATGTATTTGCAGTCAACCCGATATGTGCAAGAAAATTCGTTCATCATTTATCAAATGAACTAAAACTAATATTTTGTATCGGATCATGACCAATTAGTAGAAAAAATTGCATTTCAAAATATCTATAAATAATCATTTACATGATTTCTTACCTTACTACCTCATCTAAATTTTGCTCAAACTACCTTAATCGGAAGCAGAGATAATAAGATACTAATGGCTATAGTCAGTAACTATTAAATATATTGGTTTCTGGAAAATTGGAAGAGAAAGAAACGGAAGAAAATAAAGATCAAAAAAGGAGTTATGAGAAAATCCAAAAGAGATGAATAAATTGCTTTTGAACAACCTCATCTCTGGTGCATTGCTCTTTGCTGCATTTATCGATAGGCACATCACATCGTTTCCCACCAAATCCCTCACGGCAAATACATTCGAATGATCTGGCATGACGTGGTGCATAGAACGACTCGTCGATGATGTTGTATCGCGTATATGCTGCATCATCGAGATAGAGTCTGTCGCGGCAATCCCCCTTCACACAAACATCCCGACGACAAACCTCAGTCGTCAACGACACAATCTTAAAAATAAAGTTGATACGATTTGTGTTGAAAGTGGAAATCCCTTAATTTCAAATATAATTTGACAAAAATTTTGCTCCAAACAGTTAACTTCGCGTTGGCACTACAAACCAACAAACTGTTTATCTAGTATGTACCAGAGCAGAGTCGTTTGCTTTGTTTCTGTTCTTTTAATATTTCAATAAAAAAATCTACTCGGTTCAGCTTTTTTGCAATGAAATCGATGATTCAGTGAGAAAGAATATTTAAAGATTTATGCAAACAATACTTTCATTCGTATATATGGTTATTCTCATTCATATTCTCTCTCTGTGAGGCGTAAATGGTATTTGAAAAACTGCCAAATTTTCGCGAGTACCTTATAAGACATTATTTGTGCTGCCCACACTCTTAAAACTTCCTATATCTGTTAATAATTAAGCTAACCATTTCCTCATGATTTCACAAATACTGAAAAAACTATTGGGCAATCTATAATTTCTCTCTAAACAGAGTAACATCCCCAATTCGGTCAACAAACCCCAACACATCCTCAAATATCATTAACGTCTTAAGTAAAACTAAACTGAGGGATGCAGCCTAAAATGCAAATTATAACTAAAGATGTAAACTATCTGAAGATGTTCCCTATCAAACATACCTGAAGTCCCGTATCGTCTGATAACTCGACGATGTTCTGTTCCAGTCGCTGACGTATAAAATTGGGACGATAGTAGCCTCGTGAATCGCCTCTCGAAACGGTAAACAACATGTCGAGGTCGTTACTTTCAACTGGTTGAACATCCGGTGGCGCGAGACTCTGTCTACGACGAAAACGAAAGCGATGTCGATGTTGAGATGCACTATCTGCAAAATTGGAATATTTATACTATATAGACATTGCCTATAATAAACGATTCTAAACGAATCGTTGGATATTTTCTGAAAGAGAATGCTAGAAAAATATAATGACTCAGTTCTAATTTTCTGTAAATTAAAAAGTAATAACTTTATAGGTGCATACTTTTAGGGAAAATATTATATGCTGAAAAATTTCCTCTCTTAAATTTCTACATTATAATAGAAATTCACATTTTAGACTTATAAAAAATCGATTCGATCGAAATGCTTTAAAGTAAATGATCCCACCATATATGTTTGCGATAGTAGTGTTCGCTTGTTGTAATGAGAGAATGCGGATATTAGTCGGCTTCACATTCAGTTGACGTGCAAACGACCGATAGAACTTGTGTGAATAGTCGGCAAGGAACTGCTCACCACTGATATTACGCAAACGCATATTTACCGAATGATCCAAAGCGTCTTGATCTATTGGTGATACCTAAACAAAGAAAAATCACTACACAACAATGAAACAATACAAGAGCACTCTTATTAAGTTGTTTTGTCACCCCTCCCTCTCCCCCGTTTGCACGAAGCTTAATTACATGAATCATGGTGATCAGCTCTATTTTACTATGGCTTCTAATGCTCCCAAGCACCTCTGAACGGATGCGATTTCTACTGGCTTAATCTACATTCTTCTTTCGAATCCCTCATCTCTTACCTCCTTCATTCCCGTTTCATGAGTACCCCCATACGCTTAATCCTTTCCCATAATTCGATAAACGCTCTAAAATCAAGCAGCAGTGTAGCGCACACTTACATCTACTATAACTGGCGCCTGCACGGTGAATTTGCCGTCGGTAACCGAAACGTTGAATCGATGAATACCGGCCAACAAATCCGGCTCCGCATATATTTCACCAGTTTCGGGTTCCACTGAAAAATGCAATGGCGAAGAGCGCCGGCCAAATCCATACAAAACTGCCGCTGATGGCGATGCGGTATTTTGTGCATCGACTATTGAATAACGAAGCATGTCGGATGCATCCTGGAAAAATAATAGTTTGAAATTCAGAGGAATCCAGAATCGCTAAAATGCAATTGTTATTCTACAACGATCAAATAAAGCTAAAATTCAAAAATAGGCACAACAATTTTTTAAACAGAGTTTGGGAAAAACACTTACATCATCTCTGGCGCTAATTCGACCGATTTTGCCGCCCAAGAATTCGCCCATGAGGGTATTAAGAGTAATCATGAGCGGTTCAATGACCGGTGGATGACGGCTTTCCTCTTTTACATAAATCGTTAGAGGACATTCTGATGAGAGTCCACCACGGTCATATGCTTTTACCTAAAATACAAAAAATCCGCTGCAGCATTGCTTCAATATGTCAAATGAACTAACTATACCAGCACTTTGAATCGATTTGACCTATGCATAAACTGTGTATCATCGCAATACCGCAAACGCCATACAATAGTAAAAATAAAACATTCCATTAAATCAGCCACTCCTTATTACCTCCTTATGTGAATGCAATACATACGCAATAACGCAGTTTAGATACTAGAGCAGTAAAGAGCTGAAATTTCCAAAAGATCAATGAGGCTGAACCAAAAAATTCAAAGAGTAAAACTTCGTTTAAAATCAACGATTTAATTTAGAATATACACTACCGAAAATATTTCCGATAAAGGAAGATATGAGACACAAATATTCCTTTCTAGGCAACTCTGAAAGAAGCTTTCAAGTCTGCTCTCGAGAAGGTACTCAAAGCAAATCTCGACACTTCACCTATTACTGAAGCAGAGCTCGCAAACTGTCCAGGTATCGAAAGCAGTATTAATGTGTACGAGAAAGTTCACCAATACTCATTCAAGGAACCTCGGCTATTAAAGCCATTTAAATATGCATTGCTGCCTTCCACAGTTCCCTCATCACCATTTCCGAGACCCGGGCAATCTCTTCCATAATCCTCGATTCGAAAATTGGATAAAATGACAAAATAACTTTTGAGAAGAAATTTTTCGCCTAATCCAGTCATTACTTCCTCAGCAACCCAACAACATTCCTTACCATTAGCAGGTAGACGTCCTTCTTAGAATGTGAAAGACGTGTTTTCGTGATGAGATTCATTTGCGAATCGAATGCAAAAGACAATGCCCCATCACCCGTGATTTCGAGTCGAAACGGGCCTCCATTCCCATCTGCGTCTGCATCCGTCAACGAAACGGCAAGCAATACATGGCCTGGATCGACGCTCTCCTGAACAGAGACTGTAAGCCAATAGAAGACGGAAATAATCTTTCCGTTGCAAGCTCCGCGAATGCAAAATGGAAGGATCATTGATTTTTTGATTAATTTTATATCCAGCGCCAGATAAAGTCTAGAACGAATTTCAACGGACCCCTCCCATATCAATGAGAAATGTGCGAAAACACTAGCAAAAGGGCGATAATCCATTTAAATTTGTATACGTTTGAACACCAACTATCCTCATTAAACCGTCATACGCACTATAAGATTACCTCGACGTAATCTAACATTTCATCTTCTCAGCAAAATGACTTAACAATTTTCTCAAAAGTAGCATAAAATTTGCGTCGATCTTGCAATTTCCTGTAGAAAGTGAAAAAAAATTCGGCTCGGTGTTGGAAATAATTTAACTATTGGCACCTGCTATGGTACCAAACGTGATTTTGACGACGAATGACCGCTAAAAACCTCCAATAATAATAATAAGATCACCATATTAAAAATAACCTGAACAACAGCGGTCATATTGCATTGTGCAAATACGGGAGCATTGTCATTGACGTCTTCTAATTCGATGATAACGTCCGTTAAGCCGGTCAATGCTGGTGACCCACCATCTGCAGCTTCAACTTTCAACCGATATGCCGATTGCTGAAAAGTACTACTTAAAAGTTGCAATTTCTGGATGGCTATCAAAAGGAAATAAAATTTTTAAGGCAGCAGATGACTTGATGTGACCAACAAAGAAGATCGAGAAAGGAAGCACGCTTGAGGACTCTAAATTCTTGCCACCCTTCACGTAATTTGAAAAAAGTTTGAGGCATTAGTTAAGTCTTTCTGGATTCCCCTTGTACCTCGGAAATGCATAGGTTTTTTCACCCCAACCAGTGAACAGCTGATTTCACAAGAATTACATATCCGTTCCACTATTGGGTTTTGTTCCTCAAACAGTCCAAGAGGTCTTCATTTCGGAGATAGATTTTAAAATTAAACAATAACCTCAAAAATCAAAAGCGGAAAAACTGGACAGGAACTTGGGAAAGAAAGCTATTGAAAAATAACAACATGTATCCAAGCCAACGCAAATATGTCAATATTGGTTTCTAACCAAAGTCGCTATCCTTTCAGTTCCTCGAAACGACCCCCCCCCCTTTATCCCAAAACTGGTACTTACTCTTGTCCTACATTTATATGCAATCAAACTAACGGCTAGCACTGCTCTAAAAAATGAAGAAATGAAGGATATTGACTTTTTCTCTATCCAGCTTTGCTTTAACAGCGATCCAACCATCATCATCAATCGTAAACATGCTCGATTCGTCGACCAACGAATAAGCAACTCGGCCGAAATGTTCACTGTCCAAATCATTGGCTACCATCTAAATAGTGTTTCATTTACTTATTCTTCATCACTTATCTCGATCACATCGCAATACTCAATACCTTTTTGCACTAATCGTCAATTAAAGATCCACATTTCCTGTCGTCAGATTTTACAATCTACATGACTTTATGCATGAATGAAACTAAGAAAACGATAAACACGATAAGCAAAGGTGATAATTTTGAAGTTTTCCTGTCACCTTTGAGTTATCACAAGCAGATAGCAAGGATATCACAGTCTATAAATTTTAACCACTAAGCAATTCTCCAACTTCGAATATTACCAAGGTTTCAAACAATTCAGTCATTCAATATGAACGAAGCAACTTAAAATTGAGCACTTCAAGTCTTTCAAGTATGCCCATAATCTGATGAAAGCTAACCTGAATAATTTTAGTACCAATGGACGCATTCTCGCCCACAGATACTTTATAGTCGGCTTGAGAAAAACGTGGTGCGTTGTCATTAATATCAAGGACCTCGATTTCCACTGCACAACGAGCACTCAGTGGAGGCGTTCCCGAATCCGTGGCTACTATCGAAACGCTCAAACGACGAAATACTTCATAGTCGAGTGGATGAGCCAACTTCAAAGAGCCTATAAAATAAAACATTAATGAAAAAATCCAACAAAACCAGCATAACATAAATGGGTTGTGAGAGTAAATAAAACAACGCCAACAAATCCTGGAGAATTATACGGCGTGATCTGCTAAGCCCCGCACACATCAAAAAGAAGCATCGGCATCTTTCTACCCACCCAACAAAAAAATCTTATTTTCTTGTCACGGCTGAGAGCACCAGGTTCAATAACACTTATGCGCATACTCGCAGCCTTCCATGCCTGTCATTTTTTATACCATCTTTATATCATTCGTAGCCTTTATACCGTCAAAATCGTTATACCACTTAGTCTGGAACAACATCGGACTTTCATCTCCTTGTTATCCTCTTACACTTGTAAAGGAACGCTTTCACTTGCCAGCTAGCTATAAGAAAACATGACGAACCAGTTTTCGAATCGAGTGAGAAATATTTCTCGATGCCATCTGCAGCTTCGAGTCGATAGTCGATCGTTTCGCCTTCATCTCCTCCAACGGCTTTCACTCTTATGAGCTCATAGCCAACTGATTCGTCTTCCATCACTTTGAGACGATAAACACTCGATTCGAATTGTGGTGCGTTGTCATTTTCATCACCAACATCGATCGTTACTCTCGCTGAAAGTATCACTCCCACTGCAACAACTCGAGACAATGCAATAATAGACTGTGTGATTGTAGATTTCACCTACGTACCTAAATAGAGTCGGTAATGTGCTGCGGCGGGATGATCTCGTCCCTGCTAAACTGATTGTAGATTTCACCTACGTACCTAAATAGAGTCGGTAATGTGCTGCGGCGGGATGATCTCGTCCCTGCTAAACTGATTGTAGATTTCACCTACGTACCTAATAGAGTCGGTAATGTGCTGCGGCGGGATGATCTCGTCCCTGCTAAACTATTCCACTCAACCGTTGTATTTATTAGCTCATCCAGCATAAAAATTTATGAAATTTCATGAGAACAACCCTTTCTTTTTGCTGCCCGACGTGAATTCCTCAATAAAAAATTATCACTGCCGCATCTATGACAAAAGGTAGTGTATAATAAACATCGGAAATTTATACATTGCAGACTTTGAGTAAAAAATTATTTCATTTAAATTTTTTTACATAATAATCAAGCATGAAAACGATGATAAACTAGAAAATTTCAACATGTCTTCGGTGTTGATGCACTCAAAGATTATACGATCCGAGCAAACAAATAACTTAATATTTGCAATCATATAAAAGAATAAGAATCGAGAATAGAAGGTTAACATATTGATAGATAACAAAATAAAGAATAACCAAACCAACTTTTTGTGCTCTTTCCTCCTCCATCGATAGCCCTTACGCTGAATTCATATCGATCAAGCGTTTCTTTATCTAGTGGTGCAATCAGTGTTAGTACACCAGTTTTTGCGTCAATACGAAAAATGTCCAAATATGAATCTTGCATATTTGTGTCGAATTCGTAATGAACCTCACCGCCGAAACCCAAATCTCGATCCTCCGCATCCAATCTGTAAACAAAGACAAAGTTTTACAGGCACAATTACGCCGAATAAAAGTTCGTTATGGGAGAGAATTGGAAAGCCATTTAAAAAACGGCCAATTTTGCCTGAACTGTACTTCCCAGCTACCTACTCCTACTTGTCTTTCCGAAAAGAGACCTATCCGTTGCGTTCGTGCAATGCATATTAAACAGTGGTCAAAATAAAACAATTTTAAGAAACCTCAGAAATATTGACTAAAACCGCAGTCAAAGTTATGCAGTCTAAATGAATCTGTAGAGATATTGTTTGCAATAGTTTAGAACATTCCAATATGAAAAAAAATCCATCAAAGCATGGTCTGGAGGAACACTGAGAGAAACTTAATAAAAATTCATGTAATTTACATCGAGATAAAATTATATAAAGCGAAATGCATACTTCAATAGAAACACTCGATTCTCCTCAGTTGCGTTCAAATTCTCTTTGACAGTCGCACTATAGGCGAGTTGCGTGAACTTGGGCCATTCGTCATTAACATCATCTACTGTGATGACAACTCTCTGTGAACACAACAAGTCTCGACCTTCCGTTTTCAGTACGAATTCATACTGAAACAAAGATAGCATGGTAAAAGATCTGAGATTCTAGCGTGATTGAAAAGAACGTCTGAAAACAATCAAATAAAAAACGTTTGATGATTGAGCATATTCTAACGCAACTTAGGTTGATTATAAAAGAACGTATATGGGTCCTGTCATCTCACAAACAGATCATGGTTGAGTAAGAAAACAATGATAAAAAAGCGCTCGCCGAATGAAACAGTAGCAAAGAAAATGAAAAAAACACACCCTATCGCGAGTTTCGCGGTCCAGTTTTTTAGCGAGCACAACACTGCCGTCCTCGGTCACTCGGAATGTTTCAAGTTCATCGCCGTCGATCAAAGTGAAACGACGCGATTTTGACTTGTTGTTGCCGTTGCCTTCGATCAACATCGTACCGATTTTGGCATCCTCAGCTATATTCAGCGCCAACTGCTTTTTACTGCAGAACGTAGCATTCGAAACGACCCTCAACTTCACCTAAAACTGTTTAAAATATGTTTTTGCTTGGATATTAGAGCAAAGAAACATCGATTTCCCAGGACATAAAATCTCCTATCCATTATTACAGCTCACTTCTAAATTCATTATAACTTTATTAGTCACTTGTCGAAGAGGATATTAGACGACTGACACGAATATTCACTACGAGTAAACCGATAAGTACTTACACCGGAGTCTGCTTCCCACTACAAAATGCAAATGCAAATATTACCGGTGCAAATATCTCATCATTACACCTTTCCACTAAAAAAAAAAAATGCAAATATTACTGCAAACTCGTTTCGAAGTTACATAGTATATCTTCAAGAAACTTGCGCCTTCAAGAAACTTCAAGAAACGCTGAAAAAAACTGAAGATAAGCGAAGACAAAAATAAAAACGAACCTTGACATTAGCACTTGTGTGATGTTTTCCGTCAAATGCAAGCACTGTCAACGAATATTCGCGTTCATACTTTAAATGTGGTAATTTTTGCATAAATAGACGTCCATCATTGCTAACGCTAAATATATCATATTCATCGCCGGCGATTATGAATAAGCGTGTATTATTGAAAGGTGGAAGGTCGGAATCCTGTAATATACTCTTTCCATATTTATATATTAGATTAAATCTCTATGCTTGAAATAAACGACTTATAACAATCTATATCCAACAAAGTTACATGACAAAGCAAAAAGCTTTTTCTACACTTTAATGAAAGTTATGCTCATGAAAAAAAAAAACTGTATTTTCAATATTTCTACATCTAACCAAACAAAATATTATGCAGCTTTTTTTGGAAATTTTTAAATTTTTACAAATCCAGGAACGCAATTCTTCAGAACAAATATAAAAACAATTCCTTATCATTTCTGCTTCAAAAGTTTCAACCCTTTATATTGAAAAGTAAGCTTCATGACTGAAATAAGTTTCATTCCTTTTATGCTCAAATATGAAATAATAATCGCCCTGGAGCACATCGGAACACAATCTCCCTCTTCAACTAAGGAAGCGTGCTATTGCTGAAATAAGAAAAGAAATTGAAATTATGCTCACAGTGACGGTCATATGAAGCAGTTGTTGCCCAATGCGAATCCTTTCGAGATCAAGCTCCACCACATAATAATTCCTATCAAAAATTGGTGGAGAATCATTGGCATCAGTTACAAGGACTGTCAAATTTTTTCGCGAGGTGAGATGACCCTCATCACTTGCGATCACCATGATCACGTATTCTTCTTTGGTTTCTCGATCCAACGGCTCCGCAACCATTAGCCATCCCGATTCACGATCCATCTTGAACGCACTCGAACCCTCGTTCTGAAATAAGCATCTATCTCAGGTTGCATGACTGAAGTTGCCCTTAAGGTTTGAATTTGAGCCACTCACAGTGATATTCGTTTAAAAAGTATCCTTACTGTACTGCTTGGTCCCGTTGATGATTAACTAATGGCTTCCATAATACACATCGGGCAACAAGATTTTAATACAGATATATGGGACCGACCTTCTCGATGCTGAAGAATATTCTCGAATTGGGACCAGAATCTGCATCGGTTGCACTCAGCACGGCAACACTCGTGCCAACAGGTGAGTCTTCAGCGATTGCGATGCGTTCATATGCACCCTGAAACTGTGGCGCATTGTCGTTGACATCACTTACTCGAACTGTCACCATTGCCAACGTGCCAGCCGTCTCATCATCAACTGCCGTTACTCGCACCATGAAACGCCATTCTGCCACCTGGAATGCTAGTCCCATGAAAAATTCATAAATTGTAAGACAACCAAGCAGAACAGACAAATTTGAATCGAATTAAACAGGACGCATGACATCACTCATAACAACGCTTTAGATATTGACAAAAACATGAAAATTCTATATCATCGCCGAGACATAACACCACAAAGTCCCGCTGGAACGATGATGTTTATCACTTGAACTCTAGGGCATGGACACGTGTGCGTATAATATAGGCCAGGATAGCGGTAAGAATGGAGAAAATAACACGACACTAAAACAGTTCTCACCTTTTCCCTATCCAGAAGACTGCTGACGATCAGCTTGCCAGATGACTGATCAACAGAAATCGGAAGGCCAGAAGACTGTGAGCTAGGTGCAGTCGAAAAGCGCACATTTGGTATCACTGCAACACTGCCAATTATAGAAGCAGAACAATAAATGAGTAAATCATTCCATTCCAACAATGGGCTCATCATCAAAACAACTAGCCAAATGTCTGAAAATGAACCCGTTATTACGGAATAAAACTAAATGGCTAGGCTAAAGTTCTTTTTATAGACCCTAAATACACTTACTAATATGACTGATTGATTCGCTCCATGTTAATAAGGAACCTAATAGACACTATGCATTTGAAATCAAGCATAGAAACGTGCCAGATGGCAGAATAATAGTAAATTCAGGTCTTATATCTGCTAGCTGAAAATTATAAACGGAGGTGGCGTGATGACAAATTAGGCCCAAAACATAAACAAACGAGGCCCACTCATCTCCTCTTCTCATCCCTTTATTATGTCATACTAACTAGTAACACCAACTTACGTTGTTGTTCATTCTGTTGCACTCGACCGATGACTGTACCGATGGGAGCATCCTCTGCCACCGTGAAAAGATAGTGATGGTTGGAGAAATGCGGAAGCGATACGTTGTTCGGCTGTACAGCGATTATCACACGTGCTTCACTTTGATGCGGAGGATTCGCCAAATCGGTGGCACGCACAAACAAAGTTATGCGTTCCCCTACTGAAATCTGAGAAGGTTAATGATGCAATAAGAATAGCTTAATACTTTAAAGCAGCAATTTTTCGAAAATATGTTTACAAGTTGAAGCCGTTTGTAAACAGAATATATATGTGGCCGACGGTATATACATACAGATGGTATATACATTAAAATAGTCTCAGCAAGGAAATATACGGCAAAATGAGAAATCCTTATAAATTTTTGAAACTAAACGTGCAATAGTTTAATGAGCGATATGAAGAGACATATATTGATGACAAGTGCCTTGTTGATCAAAGTAAACGAAGTAAAGTAAAGTACAATAGACATTTTTCAAGAAAAGCGCTGTAATATGAAATAATACGACAATGCTTAATATCATCGTCACCCTGAAAGTTCGGCGATTTATATGAAGCTCCCACTAAGATCTAATGCTCAATTTTGATAGGGATATTCCAGGATACGTGTCAGATGTAAAATGCTTAGAAGGATCACATAGCATCGTTCGAATAGCGGTGCAATTTTCGCATACATAAATAGTTGAAGGCCAATAAATTGCTTTAGTTCTTTTTTTTCCGACGATACAAAACCCGCAGAAAGCGACGGCCAACGACGCTCACACTTTAAAGAACATTACACTGCCCATTTATCAAAAGAAAATCGCTCTTTTTGCTTTCGACAATTTCATACATCCGCAGATCCTCCACTTCCGCAGAACCCTATAGTAAATCCTATAGTACTTCTACTAACCACATACACATTCACAGTGTCTATGATTAAATTCGAAAATAAAGCACCAAAATAAAGTAGAAAATAAAAAACGAAACCGAGTTCTCGAACTGGCTTTTGCAGGCTCACAATGCCTTGTTTCGGATGTACTTTGACGTAATTCGAATAGGCACTGCCATCTGGCACGATCGTATATTCGAGTTGATCACCAATGTCCTCATCTACCGCAAGCACCTAAAATTATTCAAATTGTGACTGCATTCTTCCTCTCTTAGCATCATTGAAAGAGATCAACGGCTAGAAGCTTGCAAACATCGATGTAGCTTATAATGCTTCAATCACGTGTCCTGGATCACTATCGAAGTTCACCTCACCGATCGTCTTCGAAATCTATCGCTCCAACGCAGACGTGATTTTGCCGACAGTAGCGAAATCAGTGATTGCAAAGGCTAATGTCCCCCTCACATAGCAATTTCGACCTCAGTAGCCAATTTAAAATAATGCCGATAAACGAAAATGTTGGCTAATACATACCATGAAGATAGCCTCTCCATCTTCGGCATCAGCCAGAACCGACATTTCGTATTCAGATGCCACAAAACTGGGAACATTGTCGTTCTCATCAACGACATTCAAAATCAACGTCGAAAATGCTCGCCTTCCACCTGCGTCCGTGACCAACAATGGAATACGATAAATCGATTGTTTTTCATAATCAAGCGATATCCTGTAATCAACGATGAACAACACAAAACGCAAATTCACGAAAACGAAGACGGGTATTGCCCATTTAGGCGGTACGCAACCACAGAAATAAGTAACAAAATCCGAGGACTGGAAATTTCAGAAAAACTTACGCATCAAAAAATCACATATTTTGATGCGCTCATCGCCTGTTAGCTTAAAAGAAGATTCGCCAGAAGCAGATCATTCAAAGACGATCTCTGTTTGCAACAGCGTCATTCAAACTAATCCAAAAAAATTAAGCAAGTTCACTTCATTGTGTAAAAAAATGATCTCCAAGAACTTTTCAACAAATGTACAATAGATTTTGGTCAAAATATTAAGTCGTTCATGTCATCAAAGTTGCCAACCGTAAATTCGGTCGGATAGAATAAGCCATAAAATGCTCCGAATAATAAAAGTAAGGTCCACCCACATATCACCAAAAACTAAACGTCCTTCCTTCAAAGCTGTTGATATAAGTTCTCCCGCTACCATTTCCTCAATGAAAGCCCCTTTTCAGGCATACCCAAATTACAGAACAGCATGCAATAGGCTCAACGCAGCACATCTTTCCAAGCAATAGATGCCTCACCTCGTCACCACTTTACCGGTGTCTTCATCGATAACCAATGGCCACGCACGACCATCTTTACTACCGCCTAACGCATATTTTAGAGGTGGAATACCATCTCGAGCATGAACTGTTATAACAGCCGCTCCAATCTTGCTGCAATTGCATAAAATTATAAATACTTCAACAAAGCGATTATAAGTAAAACCCTCGGCATAAAGACAAGTCTTTGTGGATTTCGATTTGTAACCCAAATAATCACCATTCAACAACCAAAATCGCTTCTCGTCAACAATAACAAAGTTATATTCAAAGAACAATCCTCAACTTACGTCTGACTAATAATATTTCGATAATATATCAAAAAAAGAAAAATATTTGGGTAAACAAACAAAACTGCAGTAACTGGGCGTATTACAGTAACACGATAGTAACAAATAAACAAAACGACAACAATTGCCGCAATACACATGTCTGTAAGCAAGTCTTCATGAGGCGACCATTCGGCAAATACGAACACCTAAACAGATTCACTTCGTGTTCAATCAAAACTGCCGTCGCCGCTCACTCACTTGTCTGCCACGCCAACAATAATAAAAAGTGACGCATTCATCTAGCCTATATCAGCTTGTATCAATCGATATCACATTTATCAGTTATAACGGATATTCACTATTGAAAAACAAATACTGACCCATTTTCATTAATGCTGGCTGAATATTGCGCCTGCTCAAATCGAGGCAACGGCCGACGTGTTGGGCTGGCGACGACCTCGACAACCAATTGTGCATACGCAGTGAACACACCGTCACTGACCGATATGTTGAGGTGTTTGTGCCTTAGCTCGAGGTCTTCGCTCTCAATCGCTCGTGCCAACATCACCACTCCCGAATGTTTGTCTATATCAACGAGAGTCTCGTCGCCGTCGATCACCGAGAACAGAAATCGATGTCCACCGGCTACACTTGATACCGTGTCCTAAAACAAACATCTGTGAATAGAGAGCTTAGGAAAAGGCTTGTATGAAGCCACAAGTAATGATAACATCGGGATGAACAACCTGGCGTTTTTTCTCTCCTATGCTCTTTGGTGAGAGGTAAAAGATCATAAGCTCAGCATTAAGGAAGCCTGAATTGTAGTTTACCTAGTAACCAATAAGTATAGAGTTTGCTTACTAAACTGCCTACTCGACAGATAGGTGGAAACAATGAGCAGTCTACGAAAGCTTCAATTAGTTACAAGTTCTTGCGAAACCTTGTAATTAACATTGGCTCTTTCTTTGAACCACCGTTGGAAGCAGCAGGATCTAGTGCGCTCAGAACACCAGAAAACCTTTAGCAAACGAATGTGCTCGGCTCTTTCATTGACATGAACAATCATTGCATAGGGTATTTTCTAAGTACCATGCAATTCCTTCTGAGGTGGAAAGTGATCTTATCCGGACGAGCAGTTCGTCAACTTGGGCCTCTATTTATTCTACGACCCCGTTGCCTTGTTTAAGCTTACATAAAAACTGAAGCGAAAACGCAGAATATCTTCAACGTTGACTCCTCAACACAATAATAAAAAACCAAATAAACGGCTCCGCAAGCAACGGAGAGAAATTCTGCCATGATTCCGTATAGTACATCTACAACGCCAACCGAAACTGGTACAACAATCGATATATGTGCTGAACGTTACTTCAAGACAGCGCTAAAATGAAGCATATTTTGCCATTACTCAATTCATACTAACGATGACTAATGCTTGGATCACTGACCAACACATAGAGCACATCTGCATTTAATTGGTTAGTGGTCAAAAGAGACCACGTGTGAATCCCATACTCCTTTGAACTATCATTTATAATTCAAAACACATCTCACTGGATTTTCCCAATTTCAGGTTACCTGATTTCTATGACCACCTTATATTTCCCATCAAACATAAGCAGCTATAAAATTAACCCTTAAACTGTTCGACTGGTCAATGCCATCTCTTCGAGGAGGCGCATTTTCTTCTGACAACAAGAAAATAGCACCCCCCTCCCCCCACGTTCCTAATGAATGATATATTTTTTACACTAAAATGCTACTAACCATGTCATCGACCATCATCTTAGCAATGAACTGTCCCGGCTGCGAATCATCTCCAATGGTACTTCGAACAACGGGCGGAGTAAATTTAGGAGCCATATCGTTGACATCTTCGACATGTAACACCAATGTCTGAAGATACAATCGTATGCTATATAAACGTACTGTACTATATAATCGAAAATTTGGTCACTTCACTTAATACTATGAATAACTGAAAGTTTTAAAAGAAGTTTAAGTCCTCAAGATTGCTGCTTTTCAGCAATCGCATAGAATGCGACTTTAAATGGGACATATAAAACAGAAAGAAAAACTCTTACAAAGAAATAAATCCATACAATAAAAGTCACAAAAAATCTCGAAAAATTATATCAATAACAAACAAACAAAAAAAAATGAAAATTGAAAAAAACTGTAGTATAGAAAAATGAACAATTGTAGTATAAAAATTTGTAAAAGTTTATTCAAAGCGACCGCCATCACCGAAATTAAATGACCTCAAGAAAATCTAGTAGATTTATTCATAAATGAGCGATCATACCGCATGCGAAGCAAGTTGATCACTATCACTAGCCGTCGCTGTGAATATATACAACTGCTGCAATTCGAAATCGAGCTGTTTCATCAGTATGATTTGACCAGTCATCGTATCGACTGACAGCACTAAAATAATGGCCTCGATAACATCTCTCATTTCATCACTGCGACAATTCAGTAAACCAAAGTAAATAAAATCATTTCTTAAAAATATGAGTAACTACATAGGTAGATCGAAAACCAACTCACCAAACATTCAACGAATGGCCCAAAAGACTTGATGTTGAATTGGTGTATAAAATGCAGCAACTGTTCATTCAAAAAGCTTCAAAACTCTTTGAACAAATACATAGTTATCAGTCAAGCAAGTTAGAAACAGCCAGCCCCCTATATAAAAGAAAAAATCATACCTGATGCATTTGCTCCGCTAATTCCATATGAGACAGAAGCATCTGTGGAATCGGGATCGTGTGCAATAATCTACAATTGTTTCAATTTAAACAACCATTTACTAGCAAACAACATTATTTTCTCTTATATCGGCTGCAAAAAAAAAGATTTATTCTCGAATGCGAAGAGGAAACTCGAATCAAAACGAATAATGCTTTCTTCTGAATAAATTCTTAACGAGAAAAGACGACTATTGTAACGCGGAGAAATCACACAAAACTACCAATAAATTACATTAAACAATAGTGAAACATAAGATAGAAATGAATCCAAATCTAGGAAAAGAATCCAAAATCCAAAAAATTAGAGCGCCGATTTTCTAGGAGTTTTGCAATCAATTTCCCTCCGCATCCATACTGCGAACAACAACAATTTTCGAACAAATCTACGGTTAGTCGCAAGAAGCTTTGCTTCTCGGCCGCACATCTACCTCTCCATCTTCGCCTTCATCCTCTTTCCTTCTTTCTTGATTGCATGATTGGAACGCCACTTTTCATAAATAAATTTATAAATAAAGGTAAATAAGAATGAAGAAATAGGGGAAGCATCAGCACGGTGGAGGAAAAGAAAGATTTTTCGAAAGCTTTTGCTGAAATACTCAATTGTAGCGCGTACCTGTATTATTTCAGTGCCGATGGGCGCAGATTCGCTGACATACACCTCATAAAAGGGCATTTCAAAGCGAGGTGGATTGTCGTTGACATCGTCGACCGAGATGACCACTGTGCACTCGGAACTCACGTTGTTTCGGGTGACGTCCACTGCCGCAATACTAAGGTTATATGCAGCACAGTGTTCACGGTCAAGTGATTTGTGTACACTTAGTGCACCTAAAAATAATCTATGTATTGCTTGCATAACTGGAAATGGCGTGTTCAGGTAAAATTGAATAACTCTTCCCTTCCCCCTTCCCTTCCTCACATCTACATGAGAGTAGAAATTCTTATTTACGTGCAAGCGACACATCTACCTAAATACTTTCATATTCTCAACTACCACTTATGACTGACAAGCAGTTGAATCAAGAACAATCAATAAGAACATTGAAAAAAAAACGGAAAGACGGCAATCAAAAATCGCCACCATTAGAAAAATACAGCAAGCTTGAATACGTAATCGCAAGAATGGCAACTAAACAACTCGCTGTGGTAAGTAATAATGCGATGATGCTTCAATGCATCACAATTATGGGAACGGCTAAAAATCCAAGTCGGAGATACCGCTATCAAAATCGATTCGAAAATGCTTTTCCGGATCGCCACTTGCAATGATATAGCCAATCCGGCTGCCCATGTTGCTGATCGCCTTAACTGTGAGCACGGCTGAACCCACGGGGGCACTCTCGCTGATCCGACTTCGATAGAGACGATGTGTGAAGATTGGCATCGCGCGATCTACTAACTCGATCACTACTGTAGTGTTGGATGAAAGTTGCGGCCTTCCTAAAACAAATGCAAAAAATAAAAATATGATAAAGTGAAATGAAACAAGCTGCAATACAATAAAACTGAAGTTCCTTTCTATCAACTTACCTAATCGGCTTGGAGGGAAAATCCCCATAAAATTTTTAATGCTTTTTGCTATAATTTATCGTAGATTTCCAGCGGCAATTCTGTAAAATACAGTGAGAACATTTGCAGCATCAGAGGAATACAGCGAGATGAGCATAACCCCGTCAACCTCACAGTAAGTCTAAGCCCATTAGGAAACCAAAAAAGACTGAAATGAGGTTCATTGACGCAACTGACTTCCCCTCTTGAAACTTCTTATGATCCTACTATCCAACAAACTACCGTTATAAACATCTTATCTTCGGTGGTCAATCAACTCTGACCGGATAGCGTTATGGATAGAACGGTCACTCCACTATTAACATCTCCAAATTCAAGCACTGCCACCTATGAAAATTTGTCATAAAAAAAGAAAATTCAACCTACCTTGATCAGACGCAATAACAGTAAGCACGATACTCGTTGAACTTAAATTCTCAAAGGATTGTGCAACCGTTATTCGTCCATCGTATTTGTTGATTTTGAAATGCGATGTACCCGCAAGCAACGAATATCTGAAATTAAATAAAAAATCATCTCTGTCCACCAGAATTGATTTTACTCAAATATTTTTCTTAAAACCACTTTAGTTACAAATTTTAACACTCCGAACTTATCGAAGTGGAAAATTCAACAAACGGATCGTCCCATTTTTCCATTCCATAGCGATCGATGCTGATCAAGTCAAATTCATAACGCCCCTCTCCATTCCCCTTCCTTATTTATCAATGTCACTCTTGGATATCAAAACACCGAATTTCAACAAAATAAAAAAAAACAACAAATGAAAAACATGCCTGACTGCACCATTATTGCCTTCATCACCGTCGACTGCCTTTACACTGAGTGCTTTTTCACCAGGCTTTGCATCGCGAGGAACGGCCGCTAAATACGGAATACCTAAGAAACGAGGCGCACAATCGTTCACATCTTCAACTTCAATCACCACCAAGCACTGAACGCTTTCCCATTTCGATCCTGATGTTCGACCCTGAAAAATTCCTCTCGTAAACTCCCAAACAAACAATAACAGCACTGAACCAATAGCACCAATCAAATCTCAATTAAAGAATCATGTCATTTTTCTGCAGTGTCAATAACATCTTCAAGATCAATGACGAACCCCTCCGATGCGAGCTATGCCTCAGAGGATACTGTATTCTATCATAACGACATCTGCAGAAACTAGGACGGCTGAACGAAAAAACGGACTTCGTTTTATTTTAATGAATGCAAAATAGTTTAATGGTAAGGGTTCATAAAAGTTGAGTGATTGAGGATCTACCTGCACGACGAGTTTTATGTGCGGCGTAAGTTCACGATCAAGCGGAATCCCCGTCCAACTAAGAAGACCTGATCCAGCTCCGATTACGAACTCAGGTCTTGGATTTAGAATGCGGTACATTATCGCTTCACCCAGATTCGGATCCACCGCCGCAACCGTTAGCAAAGGCTCAGGAGTTAGCGAAGTACGATTTTCGACAACGGTGGCGCGATATTCCCGCTGCAGGAAGTGCAACGCATCTGCGTCCATCGTCGTATTACGAATTCTTACTATTAGTATCGTCGAATCCGAGTGAACACCATCCGACACAACCAACGGAACCTACAATATTTGAATTACAATGAAAAATTAAATCGCGAAAGAATTTGCAACAATCCAATTGTCGGGGTAATCTAATAGTCACTGTGTCAGGTATGCCCTTTTCCAGTGGAAAAAAAAACATAATTCAAGTCTGTATTCTCTATTGGAGAACTTAGAAATGCTAAGACATCACTTCCCGTTCTTTTCGGTAGTCTCCACTCGGTCAAAGATCGGTGAAGATAGAATAGCGAATTTTAGGCAAAATTCACGAGAACGATGGATGAATCGCTGGGAACGAGATTTGAGTTTGGGTTTGAAGAGTGCAGAAAGATAACACAAGGATCCTTCCTGGAGCTACGATAAGCTCTAATTCCCCAATTATACTTCCTCAAGAATGGTTTTCCTTTTCGTTGTAACAGCAATGAACCATCTAGGTTAAAGATGTCTTAAGCAACCCATAAAAAGTGCTCTCGCAACCAACCAAGAACTAAATCCACGACAGCTGAGGAAAAAATCCATGACGATGGACTTGCTGAAGGGCACGCAAACAAGACGAAAAGAAGATGCGGTTGAATGGATAGTTGATTTCTTGCATAGCTCAGTGTTTTAACTGCGGTCGAACGGAAGCGAGAAAATTAATAGTCAGCGATGAAAGTGATCAGAGGCGATTAAATGAGGAATATCGCTAAGCATAATTTATACGCACGGAAATTAAAATTTTGAAACGAAATGTGAACCAACCTTATATTCGGTTTCAACGAAATTAGTAGAATCATTGGCATTAACACGCACAACACCTTCGAATTCATCGATCGTAAACAGGTGCTTCAACTTCTTTGATTTGATCGCATATCGCAATCGTCCAACAGTATCCGCATCATGTGCTGGTACACTTGCAATCACAACTCCTGTAACAATAAATCCTATGATGAACGTGCCAAATCTTGGAAAAGCGCAAATTCCTTCTACCCAATCGCCCTCATATACACTACTTAAACTAGATTTTTATTTATTCCATACTCTTCGAAAAGAAAAAAATAGCAGCAAAACAGCTCTCCATCGAATGATGTGATTTGTCAACGGAACAACCCATCGACAAGTTTTCAGTTACTTGGAAAGTTCCAATTTGTCTACAATTGCACTTTTGCCACGCTCAACATCAAAGAGATCATTCAAACTTACTTCGCTTAGGCTTAGCTGATAAAATGATCGATAATGCAATCTCTTTCATAGCACTCTGCAATATCCTTTCCTTTCTAAATCCTAGATTAAGATGGAGCTGAAAGTGACATATCCTTATTTATAAGTACCAGAAGTCCTGCCGTTGAAACCTCACAAAAACATAACGTAAAATAACTTCGATTAAATGTACCTGAACCTCAGGTAAAAAGAATATTCGTACCTTCAACAGTAGGCAATGAGAGAATAGCATCGTAGGTCTCCTTCTCGAATTTCGGCGGTTCATCGTTGACATCATGAATTGAAATTTGAACAAGTGCTGGAACAGCCGTAGATAACGCCACAGTAGCCATATCACTCGCTAGCACATGAATCGACCACTCTTTGACCTGCAACACTGTCGTAGTATTACATTAAATAGCGAATGTTACACTGAATATTAAATATTGGATATAGTGGTGGAAAACTATTCGTATAAAATTGGTGAAAATCTTGTGAAGAAAATTGTGTGTTGATGAAAAACGCATTGAATATTAAGGAGGACGAATATTAAAAGATGGAAAAAAGAGTGGAAAATGATGGAAGAAGAAAATCTTGTGAAAAAAAGATTAGACATGAAAAACACGTTGAATATTAAGCAGAATATTAAAAGATGGAAAAAAAATAATGCACTAAAGGTTACACTGTTTAAATAAGTCATTTCATATATATATATATATATATATATATATATATATATATATATATATATATATATATATATATATATATATATATATATATATATATATATATATATCCGAGTTTAGACAGTAGCAGAAAAAACCAGATTATGGTTGCATATCTTTCAGGCTATCTTTCTATTAAAGCTTTTTGGATAAGAAAATGGAAAACACAATTGAGAGAAAAACTGGACTGACGTTTACGGCCATCGCATAACGGATCAATCCTCTCAGTCATTGTAACCCCTACTGATTTAAGGATCTGAAATTAAGGATCCAAATCTGAATTGCCTGGAACCAGATTATTTAAAAAATTTGAAACAATTCCGAATAAAATGAATGAGGCTTTATGAACTTTCTCGAAACTAAACTTAGAAATTCAAAATCGGGCTTACCACTTCAAAATCGAGTTTCGCCTTTGTTCGTATTGCTCCCGATACGAAATCGACGGTGAAATATGGTTCGAGTGGAGAGATGACACGATAGTTAACAAGACCATTTGGACCCGTATCATAATCGAATGCTTTAACAATAAGAGGCGTATCGTCTTTGTTTAGAACGGCCGAACCTGAAAAACAATAAACATATTTTAATGCCATAGAAAACTGCAAATGAGGGAAATGACACATATTTCAACGTCCCCCCCCCCCCTCCCCATACTTCGTTTTCCATGAGCTTAAGTCCGGATATTTTCGAATTAATTCTTGTAAAACTTTCCTTCTACCTTTCTTGAATATTAACTGTTGGTGAATTAGTAACCTCCTTTCTGTTCATCAATCTCGGATGCAAATAACTGGGTGCACTTATCATCACTCACCACAAATTAAACACACCTCTTCGCTCTTATGAATGGTTTCGTTTACTCGTCGTATTACAGGACAGACGTAGCATCGGAATAGATATCCATGACAAACTAGACAAGGAACACATGAATCAAGTACCACCTCAACTAGCAGAGTGGTGATGA
This sequence comes from Ascaris suum, assembly GCA_013433145.1. Taxonomy (NCBI): domain Eukaryota; kingdom Metazoa; phylum Nematoda; class Chromadorea; order Rhabditida; family Ascarididae; genus Ascaris; species Ascaris suum. The sequence goes on from CM024181.1 coordinate 2,160,456, forward strand.
ATGACATTGCGGTCACAGAGAGTTCTGTCCATCCACAATGTCACCGATAAAGCGCATCATAATCTCACAGAAAAGGAAAACAATGTTGCTTGCTCGTTGATTTAATTGAGAGCACAGTTAAATTAATCGAACTACGCCGAACAACTACGATCAAAACATAAGCAAAAAAGCAGCGAAAGCACTAATAGCTCCATTTTAAACCACGTAAAACTTGCAATATATACCAAATTAATCAAGTTAGTTTCAACTAATATACTTGCGGTATAGCGTTTTGCCTCCATTTGCACGAACTAATACTCCCTCACAGACTCTTTCTTTCAAAGAGCAAAAAAAAAACACCACCCAATTTCACCAAAATCATACAATTTCCAAGGAGAGTTCCATAAGTTGATGAAAACTTTTTAAAACATAACAAAGAAAAACGATTGCCGACTTACCAGGGGGCATATTCTCCTGCACATATCCATAGTAGACAGTTTGATTGAAGAACGGCGCATGCTCGTTTACGTCGATTAACTGAAATTCAGAATGCTCAAATCTGAAACGGACACAGCTGAGATTCTTGTTTCTTAGTATGAAAGGTTATTTGCAACAAAAAAACACTTACAATTACAATTCAAGTACAGCAGTAATTGAAAATCTAATTTACAATATAGATTGCTGATAGCCGAAGACCACCGATCACTAGGCTGATTTGTAAGGTCAAAGTGTTAGCACTAACGAATAGCAACAGCGATCGCAAACACTGCTTCAATATTCTAGACTATTTTTTAAAGTATGGCAATTAATGATAAATGAATAGGTAATTGCATAAATAAAGCATCGATGGCAATAATTACCTTTAAAACGATACGAGCATTGCTTTCAGCACCCATCGTATTCCTTGCAATAACCGTACAATTCACAGTGACACCGTGTTTCTCTCTATTGAGGCGATTCTTCAAATAGATAGCCCCCGAAACTGAATGCACTGCTAGCGAATCGCATGGGTCCTGCAGCGAATAACGGATACCGGACGCACCATCTGCATAGACGGTCATCAACAATGAACCGGCTGGCGTACTCTCTCGAAGTGATTGCGAATATACGGATCTGTAAATGTTATTCATTAGCGCTTATAGGATTCTACCAGAGGCACAAAGATAAGGACAAGGTCATCCAAACGAAATCAAATATGGAAGGAAAAAGTTTGCGAAAATTCTCCCCATTTCAAAATTTCCCGATTTTCTCATATCCTCATAAACATACTAGGTGTGTTGAGCATATATATATATATATATATATATATATATATATATATATATATATATATATATATATATATATATATATATATATATATATATATATATATATATATATATATATATATATATATATATAGAATGAATTGCAAGAGGCCAGTTCTGCATCACTTTTTCACCGAATAACAATCCCTCTCGCCTATTCGCTTTCCCTGGGGTTGTGCCAGCAATGACTGCTACAAAAAAAACGGGATAACTAATTAAACTTGAAGAGTTTTCACCAACACAGCTTTGAAGATGAACGGATTTTTGGAAAATGGATGAATCCGATATCAACGCAATCATTGCCGCTTTCAAGTCGAGTTTATTGCATCTTTACATTATGGACTCGGTAGAAGCTGAGGAAAAAGTATATGAAAGATGGAATTGCAAACACAACTTGTACCTACATATCAGCGCATATGATGCCACGTACGTTTCCCACCTCGCCCCTATCCGTCCCCGCATCACATTCTAGCTTGCCGCATTTGATGGCTTCGCGATCCCTGCCCCTTTCCCACCATTATTGGCTAAACCGTATGTGAAGAGTTGCCTCAAATTCACATAGATCCTTTAAAAAATACTCAAAAATCACTTCTGAAAGGTGGGTTGCCATTCTTCATCGACGACTGTTTGTATCCTCACAGTGCATGTATCGGCCAACTGATATTTGCTTTGATCACTCGCACGCACCGTTAGAATGGCTTCAGAATATTCCGAAGTCGAGAGGGGTTTCATCGTGCGAATCTCACCGGTTGCACCATTTATTTGAAAGTGACCATGATCATTACCTTGAAATCGATCGATCATTCATATTATCATATATAGTATCACTGCATGATATCATCAACCTTCTATATATTATAGGACCAACATTAATACTTCTACTCCGTAAATACATCCACGAAAATAAACATAAAATCTATTTTTAGGTTGATTGAGGTCAAAAATGCGGGTTAAATTAACAGTAAAAGGGGACTATAATTAAATATGGTTTCATGCTTGACCTGAAATATGGAAAAAATAAAAGATGAGCAAACGAACCTGCTATGATAGTGTATACAATTACACCGTTTTCAGCGACATCTGGATCGAATGCTTGTACAGTTACCGCAACACTACCAAGCGGTGAACTGAAATATTCGATCGATGAGATACGTTCATTCAACGCCCATACAACTATGCCATCCTCTGATAAAAATAATGCGGGTTGGGAATGGTGAGCACACACATCCTCCTATCATCGCTTCCGATACTCTAATGGCTTTAGGAAACAATCGGAGTTATATACGAGTTAAACTCGTCGATTCCCTTTGCCGTCTTTCGGTAACTCATAAGTTAAAGAATGCAGTAATTGCTGCGATAAGAAAAGAAGTGCAAATAAAACAGAAGCGTTTTTCGGGAGTAAAAGACATTTTAATTTAAAACATTCGCAGCACTACTGATAGCTGAACGAGAGTGCCAAGGCATTGAAAAACAAGAAAGTGCCAAGGCCTGAAGCGCGGATGAATTTCCTTCTCATTTTCTAAAACCATAAGCGATTTCAGCTGATAATCAAAGATATATCACCGGATCAATAATCTGTGACCTCAGATTTAGAGCTTTAACGTCGCCCATTCAAAATCTCCTCTAATCTCTTCGCCCATGATCATCGTACTCCTCCAATCTTCACTGGAGTGAGGGAGGGGGAAGGGTTCATCTACGCTTCCAAAATAAGAAGACAATCCAGGAAAGACCAAAAATAAAATGAAACCGTACCTTGCAAGAAGTTTCGCCGAGTATTCCGACTGCAAAAATTTTGGTGGGTTATCATTATCATCCAACAACGATATACTCAGTATCGCATAATTTGACATCTGACCATTACGAGCCGATACGATCACCGAAAATTCGCGCGCCACGTCTTTGCCGAACGATTCCATCACAACCACATTCCCAGAACTGAAATAACTACTTTCATTAAATACCGCACCTCCTCCATAAAAAAATGAAGATCTATTTCTCTCGTCCAAACAGCCGATCCTCTAATTAAGGTAGTCGAAGTGTTGAATCCGAATCACCTAAGCAAATAAAATTCCATACGAGTCAGATCTATTCGAGTAGCCCTTCACTGCACAAAGCTTAATTACTCCACTTTGCATCAGTGCATGCGCCATAATGCTTCTAGCGTCGGAATAATTTACCGAGAAATAGATGGATTTCAGAACAAATAAATATAAACAAGAGCGATTCATGAGTTTCTTGCATTTAAGCAACATCAATCCGATATATAGATAACACATCATCTCCCACTGATTCTTAACTAGTCGTTCTTAACCCTTATCTGCTTCAGGCATAAGAAGACAAACTATGAAATCCAAGGTCAAACGACGATCCCTTCCAAAATGAACCTCAAATCAAGTCATTTAAGCTGTCAAGCTATCAATTCGATATATCAGTCCCGAAACCTTTTATCAAACCTAAGCGGAATCATCAGTCAGATGACCGCTTGCTGCTCTTAAATTGCTTCCAGACCGTAATCTTTAAAGAGAAGCGAGATCAATATAAACCTCGGATCGATTCGAAGTTTATCGGCAGCAGCCAAATTCTCAACGCTATGTATACCATAGACGATCATTTTATTGGCAGTTTTATGCGTCAATCCACTCTCATCAACGATCGCTTTCACTGTATAGATCGTTGTACCTACAGGTGTCTTCTCCGAAATCTGTGTTCTATAGTGTTGTGCAGTAAATCGTGGACGTCTTTGAGGTGATCGCGACACTTCAACAACAATCTATAACGCAATAACCCTTAAAGAAGATAATCAACAAATCTGCAATGAGAAACGTTCAACACCTAGCTTTTACCTGACATGAGAAAATTTGGGCCTGGATTTGTTTGAATTAAAATTGCGGGGGAGGGGACGGGAGCAGTGGTAAGGAAATGCAAAACAACACCTCTTATGCAAATGTGTCATCAATGCAGATATAACCCCTCTTATGCAAAATACACTAACTATGTAATTTCGATCGCTCTACGAGTTTCCGAGCACTAATCCAGTCAATAAAAAGCATCATCATACCGTTAAAGACCACAATATTTCATAATAGTCTTATAAAATATGCAGCAAGTTATCAATGTGTGCACCTAATTGAGCAGTCAATTGTTACAACAATCGGAGCAACAAGTTTGGGATTCTTCGCTGCATGATTTCCACTCATCTTGCCTGGTTAAAAAAAAGGCAAAATAAAATAGATTTCGTTTATACTGGAAAAAAAAATTGTAAATGAGTTTAATATCACGATCTGATTTTATACCTTTCCACTTTCTTCATCAATACCATCGCTGACACTGAACTCTAAATGAAATTCGGTAACACTGAGATTGACATATTCAAGCGGTCGTGCCAACAGCAATTCCCCCGCATCGCATCTATAAAGAATGATGTCATAATAATTCAGTTTATGTGAATATTTTCTCCTTGATACTAAAGAATCCAACGACGAAAACAACGAAAACAATGAAAGAGGCATTGATGATATCAAATAAATTGAGCGGTTTTATCAACGATTTCATTCGCAATCTTTTCATTTCTTTTACAGCTGCATTTCTATATCTATGAAATTAACCGCAATTAACTGCATAGCGATTGACTTAAATAAGAAAGCATATAAATTTCTTAATAAAATGGATGCCTAAATTTAATATCCATCTAACGAATCGATTCAATTGCAGTAAGCAGACTGGCAAATATGACAATATTTTGGAGGAATGAATAAGAAATTGACTTCAATCTTAGACAATTCATAATCGTATTTCATCAGCGAACCTCTTAACAATGGTCAACAAATGCGATTCTCATTTCTTGTAATGACTCAGAGATTCGGCAATGACTGAATAAGTCAAGGTAAACCTTATTGCAAATGTGTTGTTGAGATTTCCGGCAGTGATCGTCCACCACAATTGGTCTCCATCTGGATCTTCAGCTTCAATCAGACCAATCGTCTCTCCAACGTTATCCGCATCTGAGATCGGAAGACGTGACCAGTGATGCTCATTCAAAAGTCGTGGTTTATGATTACCTTCCTGCAATAAGACGCAAGTGATTTTTTGCATTCTCTACATATATCCTTATTTTTTTCATTTTTATTGTTTTCGAAATTTATAAGCGATGCAATATTTGAAAATAAAATGCGGCGTAGGAGGATGGAGAGGGGGGGGGAGGGGAAGGAATTACTGTTACAAGTTTTAAAACACGATTATGATAGGTGTACTATAAATATAAACAATTCGTTGTTAAAATCAATAAGCCCCGTATTAAGTTCAACTTCAAAAATTTAAAAAAAAAGACGATAAAATTTCAAGTTTATCTGCCTATCCCATAATGTGCTTTCCGGATATCATTATCATCGAAACGACAAGTAATTTATTTCGAAAAAGAAATGCTACAAGATAATCAATAATAGAAAACAAGAAAAATCAATGCAATACTCTTTCAGAGGATTTCCTTGCAATAGCCGTTAAAATGATACGAGCCGATGCCGTATTATAAGGACGACCCATGTCAGTTGCCTGGAAAAAGAAAAACTTGCAGTTTAGTGGGGAAAAAAAATTACAATATGAAAGTCAAAAACTCTCTTCAGTTTCCAAAAGAAGATAAGATCATTCCCATTGGCAGTGAAATGTGTGAAATTCGTTCGAGATAACGTTCTCATTTATCCTCTATGCTAGGTAATGTTGAACAATTTAATTGTTTCTCAAATAGTGCAACAAAATACGTCCCTATTGTCTCAATAGTTGTGCAACGTTTCAGTGTTTAGTTGTCGAAGAACACCACTTAAGTACGAATACAAGAAGATACAGTTATAAATCTCAAAAACAATTCTTCTTCATTCAACCCCCATCTCTCTCCCCCCCCCCCCCTCCCATTTTCCAACAAATCAACAACCCGAACTATTACTTAATCCATATATCACTAAAAACAACGACGTCCTAGACAATCTGGCAAATTACCTTCATATGAAGAGGACCTTAGGCTAAAATGAGATTATTTGTTCATTAGCATTACCACAGCTACATTTACCTGATCTATATTGATGAATCTCCAATAGTCAAAAATAATATATTACATGCATATAAGAAAATATATAAGAATTACCTGTATTGTAAGAGGAGCAATTTCATCACCTTTCAACGGCTCCGTAACGCTGATCATCCCACTCTCGTCAATCGTAAAACGGTTGTCACCCGATGTAACGTTGTAAAACAATTGTGCATTGATGCCCTCATCTTCATCAACCGCAAATACCCTGGAAAAACTTGACGACAAATTGACAACCATCAGGTATAACAGCAATTCCCACTAATAATAACCACAATCAATCTTGATCTTTCCACTTCATAGACCGCCATATTCCATACTCGTGATTGCCGAAATCGAATCGGTCTTCGGCCACCGAGTGAATGTAATTGAGATGACGAATTTTATAGGTAATAATGAACCCATCCCAGGCAGAGTCTATAACAACAATATGGAAACTAATTGAGATGAAATAAGAGGTGATAATGATAGGGGCTCCAGAACAAACTTATAAACAGAGTCTCAAACTCTTCAGAAAAATTGAAGGCAGAGGGGTCATGCAGGAACATGCGCATTCTGTTCATACCGATCATTGGATTCTGAGGTCACGACGGTAAGTCACTGTAGTGCATAGTCCCCTTGATCACGCATACGACATGCTCACGTTGCGTCGATCTCTCTCTTGGGTTTTATTTGCTGGGAAAGGCCGGTATCGAAGTTGGAGATCTCCGGCCTCTCCGAGAGGTCCTCCTCCTCACAAAAAAAGACCACGCTAGAAATCTCGCTACAAATTTAGAAATCTGTGAAGTTAACAAAGAATGAAAATCTGCCAAATGAACAATGTTGCGCAATGATAAACATTGCAATCAGCACAAAATACTCTCGTAATAAATCCTTCAAGTTGTTGCCTTCAAAAACTTATCGAAAAAAAAAAACGAACGATTTTATAGCATGAAACAATTTAAAAGTTCATTTCCCATAGGATAAATGCTACCTGTTTTGGGATCAACACTGAAGAAACTCTGTGGATCACCACTCGCAATTCTGAATCGGAGTTCAGCTCGATCTTCACCAGATGGTGGTTCATCTCTATCCTCTGCCTCTACCTGAAATTCAGCACAGGTATCGCTATATGAGAAAAAAATGGAATGTAATAAACGAGACCATGCTATATTTCATCATTTAATAGGTTCACTATACCTTCGTTCCAGTGCAAATACACTCATAAAAAACACTGGGACTAGCGATTTTGCTTGGATTACTACATCAGGATGTAGTGATTTCGCCTGGATTGCTAGGTCAATTCTTAGAGACGGATCATTTACTCATGGTTTCATTGTTACCAGCATTACCTATATTTCACTCCACTAAACAACACTCAAACCTCAACATCAAATTAAAAGAAACTGATGAACATATTAAAATCGCATAGTTGATATAAAGGATACTATTTGCAATAAACTTGAAAATGAGAAAATATAGTGCTGCAGAAGACATGCATGGTATTGCGTAGAAAAATTATCACAATATTTCAAACACGAATTTTATAGCCCACTTCATAAAAAAATTTAGCTCTTATAGTTTTCTTTTAGTTGAAAACTGAAATAGCAAATTATCGGGAAACGTTCTCAAATGTTTCAACGTGTGATATGCAGACTCCATCGAATCAGGATGTCTTTTCCATCACCCTTTATTCCATGCTTCATCCTATCCCTTACCTCATCCCCTTCCCTCCTAGAAGATAAAGAGCTACTTGGATAACTCCACCTCCAGCGTAGGCTGCCGCCTCTCAAAACTCCTGACCTTCTTCCACTACAACGCCTGAGGGCTGGTTGACAACTTCACGTCTAGCTTACTCTTCTCCCTTCCTGTACTGCAATACAATAGGATGAGAAAAGAAAATGGAGAGGAAACCTTAACGACGACGGTATCTTCAGGGGAATTTTCAGGTACGCTAGCAAAGTAGATAGCCCTCGATGGAAGTGGTGCGTTGTCGTTCTTATCGAGTACGCGCACAAAGACGTGGACGATAGATGATAGTGGTACGGATGCTGCATCTCAGCTTCTATCGCTAACCAATAACGACTTTCCACCTCACGATCCAACACAATCGACGTTCGCACAATTCCTGAAAAGTTGTTCGAAACGATATGGGAAATGAACAAATGTTGCCACTCTAAAGAAAACTTGGATGTGTTCGTGGCGCAACTGGTTAGTCGACTGAATGTGACACAAAAGATCTCAAGTTCGAAGCCGCGTTTGCAATTTGTGCCCAGTGATTGAGCAAGCACAGACCTGTACTGAATGTATGGTTGAAGAAATTGAAGATTCTGATGGGCGTTTTAATCGATGAAAACTTGAAGGTGTGGTGACAAGCTTCTTCCAAAAAAAGCCTAAGAGGCAATAAGGTGACAGGTTGGTTAATTCAAGGTATTTGTAACAGCACGTCGATCGGAAACACTCAAAGATTTGAAGGCTCATAATATTGAAAAAATTTACTCTTGAGGAGGCTATCATTTTGGTGGATAAGAATATAGCGGAAGCAATAAAGATGGTGCAGAACAGTATTGAAAGAATATGATGAAAACGAAAATGCATCGCACTTATGTATAAATCACATTGTGGGCGCTATTTTAAAGAACGCAGCACAATGGTAGAAATAGGTTTCTTTTTTTTTGTGAAATCAGGCAGCATAGAAATGAACTTTCATTGGGCTGCAAAATCGACAATAATTTGAACTCTCCACAACACTCGATAAGATTATCACAATAGCGCTAAAAAATTACTCGTGAAAGCCGAAATTTTTTTTCTCTGAACAAACAGTTTTTTTTTCTTCTTCAAAAATAATGATTGCTTTATGAATTGAAATTTTCTATTGTTTCCTACTTCCCATGAGGATTTTCTCTCATTTTGTCAAGTTTCTCTCTCGTAATATCTTTACGGGCAGACAAATTGCCCGTCTATTAGAGTTATTTCACTTGGAATGTTTTTCTTTTTGAATTGAGTTCTTCAAAAACGTATCGAATATATTTTTAAATTTGATAAAATATCGCGTATTGTATAACCATGAGACCTTACTAATTTGATCGTGAAAGACCAATCGATCGAAAAATTATATATAATTTCATGTGCTCTTTAAAGGTTGCCAAATAACCGCCTCCCCCACCGTTTCCCACCTTCAAACAACAAAAAGTAGTGAGTCATTCCTTGTAGCATCAAAAACCATACGACATACGAAATGAAATTATTCAAAAATGATGGAAATAAATTAGGACAGAGATCATGCTGACAAAACACTTAGCGCTCTGCCTGGACTGTTTGGAATCATTGCGGTCTTTACGAAAAAAAAAAAGACTTGAAATGGGTTGAAAGCGGAGAGATAATATTCTTAATGAAAACGCTTATTAAAATCTAATATCCAACTTAGGTTTTCATCAAGGAATACTCCTCTTCTAAACTTCTGAAATCTTTCCTTTATTTATGGAAATTTCTCCGTTTCAATTAAAACCTCAACGTTTTACTAACAACTTATAGAAATGGATTATACAAATACATAAAAATAGTGATGCATTTTGGCGATATTTTAGGCGCAAATTTCAGCCCATTCGATGATCTTTTTTATATACATCTATCGGAAATATTTTTGGCGGATATATGGATCCCTCAAATCCCTCTAAGAGGTTTGTATTTACGAATCGATGAACTAGAATGATACCACCCAAGGGAACGTGCCATACTTGTGCTTCAATATATCTCAATTTCTCTCCAATCTCCTTCACATTTCAGTGCGCAATATCGATCACCTATCGATGCCATATTCGGTGATGATTAATTAAGTCCAAACTACCCTCCCAACAGCAACAACAGCACTGCATATCTGAACCTCGACGGCAAACCATTGCAAATATCTTTAATTTGCATAAATTTGATATCGGTACCCGAACACTGAGAAGCGGTGCTAGGCTCTATATTACGCGGAAGATCGCAAGGATAAGGGAGATCCGAAAAGATGCATGCAACGCATATTTATGTTGATGCGAGCTCATCCTTGTTCATTCACCGCTTAAAACTGTTCTATTCAAGCCTCGTACACCTCGCATCCCCCTCTCCCTCCCCTATTTCCCCACCCAATTTGCTGTCCTACAGACATATAAAAAACAAGACGCTAAAGGATTTCGTCTCTAACATAATATGAACTAGCAACTTATAAATATTTCTTAGCATGTCTCTAAAGGGAGCGTTAATTAAATAAGCGGAATTTCACGACATGAATATTTGTTGATGAAAAATTAATAAATACTCTTGAGTACGTTTACTAGAGAGAAATATTTGAGCACGTTTTTTATTCATCATAATATAGACGTATTTTTGTGTGAAAATTGAGAAGATTATTATTTCTTGAAGAGATATAAACAGCAAACGATAAAATCATTACATAACAATCGAATAGATAGACAACCCTCCCCCTCCACCTCCCCCCCCCCTCAATTTTAGACATTTACATGCCGATGTTAATTTCTCATCCTCATTTGAGAGCACCACTATTCCATATGCCAAGCATCGCTCCTACACAAACAAAACCCCTTCGCTGTTAACAATTTTAGGTCCTCAATTTCGGCAACCAATTTTGGACATTTGGACACGACATTTATTGGGTAGCAGTTTTTTCCTCGAACTATGGTGGATGTAAAGGATGGAAAGGGAGGAGAAGATATTTACTTATCCAACGACGCTTGTTTGATCCCCCTCTCAAGATCGATCCCCGTATTGCATCGATCATCGACCTGGCAATGTTTCCCTTTTCGTCTCAAATTTCACCGAAATATTTCTCTCTCAATTGCAAACAATCAAACCTTGCCGCAAAGTAAAATCAACAAACAACGTCATCGTATTATATTCACAAAGGTGAACTTGAATGAGCAAATCCACCAAGAAATCTTTTATTTTCTCTTCGAATTCCCTTAAAGAGAAATGAAGTTTCGAAAATTTCAAATTGTTTCAATTTTCTAATTAAACTTTCGAAGAAAAATTTCAAAGAAAATCAAACCACAAAGTTTAACTTAAAATTAATTACCGTTATAATATGAAATACGCCAACTTCAAATAACTTCCTTCACTATTTCCATTTATCGAATTATTTGAATTAGTAAAATTTGCATAAACAAAAACGGATCGAATGCTTGAACAAAAAACATTGATTTTCCACTCTTCGTTTTGTGTCTCAATTTCAGTTAGTTTCCTCCGGAATTCAACCAAGATTTTACCGGAAACATGAAGAGTTTCTCCACATGATACCGACATGTGACTTGACTCAGGAAAACGCACCTTTAACCTGTGCAGCAGGCAGCTTACCGGTAACGTGTCATATTAAAATCTTATAGAACAGGAAGTCTCTTATCGTAATTTGCATCTTCCAAGCGTCTTTAAGTCTCTTTAAAAATGCCTCATAGACCTCTAAAGACTATTAATTATCTCTTTTTTAATTAAATATTAATTAATTCCCCTATCTCTACAGACATTTAATTCCTATCCTATTATAATCTCTAAAAAAAGGAAGCCTAAGTGGCATTGCTACATTCAACAAGGCTCATTAAATGTCTGTAGTTATAAAAGATTAAAACATCCTTCGATGACGTCATAGGTTTAAAAAAATGCTGATATATCAATCCCGCATTAAACGTTATTATTTCATTGCTCATAATATCTTTCGACATAAATATTTCTATATTTAAATCTTCGATAGTATCTTCATTATCACCATAATTGAAATATGGAACTCATTTTTTTTCACTTGGAATTGCAGTCCTCCAATAAGTACAATTAGAGGATAGAGAATCCGTAGATTCATGCTATATGCGATTAATGCTCTTCACAATAAATAGGAACGTAATTAATTCGGATCCATGAAGTAATTAATTCCTATACTATTGTGCCGTAAAATTCAAAGATTTAAATCAAACATAGATTAATTTTATTTCTTCTAGTATGGTGTGCTATTTCGCCGCCATATCTAATTACAGCACTAGCAAGCATATGCATACACCTACGAAAACAATTACACCAAAGAAGCAATAATGAGATACATGCAGTATTTGATGAATAAAGATGTGCGTGCATATATGTGCCCTTATCAAGTACCAAATCCTTTATGATGTATTGTTTATATTAAACACTCCTAGCGATATGAAATATTCTTACCCTTATAAATGACAGTCAATCCCTTAAATTATAACAGTTATTCATGCATATTTCACTTTACCGGAAAAGTGCAATTACTTAGAAGTTACAACGAGAAGCTGGATTTGGCGTAAGCCGATATCGGGTCAAAGGTCACATCCTTGTTCTATACAGTACCAAGTCAGCCATACACCATTCATATCTACGACCATCTATGGCTCATCGATTCGCCCTACGGCACTCCGTTCTTTGCAATAACGTCATGCTGAGTATTTTGTAGACTAGTAAAGCAATTAAAGGAAGAGTAACCATGTCAGCTGATGAAATCAGACAAGGCTTTCATGTCTTATGCCCGAAGGGAATAGAATTATAAAAAGAGATTTACATGAAATAGAATAGCGCAGAAAATAAAAGAATTTTCCAAAAAGACAAACAGTTTAATGTGAAATTATCTTTACAGTTGATGATTCAAAACTCCTATACTAAAGTTAAGTAAATATATTATTAGTTGAGCTTATTATGGAAATAAGGTGAAAAATAAAAAAAAAAAGAAAAGACTATTCAACTAACATTTAATAAAAACTTCGAAATTCCATATTATTTATTTCACGATCATTAAAATGATTTACAAACAAAGAATATCGGAGTCGTTTGAAATCCTCTATAGGATTGTAAATGAATCAAAAAAAAATAATGAATTTAGCCAACATAATTGAACTCGAGCTAAACTATCTCTATATTTCTAAATTCAAAAACTAAACATCTACAAAATTCAATTCTGAATTTTAAGAGAAAGTAACTAAAATGAGTAAATAGACTTCATTTCAGATTTGGCTGAGAAGCATGCAAAAAAACTTTTTACACTTAACTAAAAGTAAGAGTTATACATAGAAAACAAAAAAAAAAACATTGCAATTTATGAAAATGTTAAACACAACGGCACGACGGAAAAATTTGATAACCTGCCATATTGTTCCAATATAATCAACTTATTTAAGGCAATCCTATCACATTATTGGCTATTATCCTTTCAGTCAATGGATGTCTGTGTGTTAGGGCAAGAGTAGTCGGTGTCATAGATCAAAGAGTATTACGCCCTCAGTGAATTGCAATCTATGCGATATAAGACGGAATTGTGATGCTCGCCCTTCTTGATTTCAATTCCCCGGTGACCATCGAATCGCGTATACATTCATTTATCAAAAGAGCGATATATCCTTCTTAATCCTTCTACTCCTTCATCACGGCAGCAAGAAAAAAAAGAAAGAAAAGGACGCGTGCCAATGGGATAAGGAGGATTCTCAATAAAGCTCGTATACATAAATTTAGTACGCGCAAAATAAACCTGTATAAGATCTGCCAGACTAAGAGCGTTAACAACTGCGAAATGAGACTCGTATGGAAAACAATTTAGATCGAAACGAAAAAACAGACCAGCAGGATCGACCGTGAAATATCCCATGCCATCTCCATCCACAATGGCATATTTAACTGCCGCATCCGGATCATCAGGATCGAAAGCTTGTAGCGCAATAACTTCCGTTCCAACGGGCATATTCTCTGAAAATCAGCAAATATATCGCTAAACACTAAATTTCTAAAATATACACATATTTACGAACGCGCAAAGAATTTTGCAACCTAAAAACAACTCCAGATCATCGTACCACAAATTGAAAAATTCATTAAATGATTAAAAATAATTAAACGTTTCATCGAAATCAAAACGAGCGAAATAGAATACAGTAAGATTCCAATAGTAGAAATCTAAAGCACATCAATTCTTCAGCGAATTTCTACCATAAATGAAAATATATTGGAAATAGCGAGAAAAAAATTGAAATACGTTTGTTCAGTTACTTGCAGTTATTACCGTACAATTGTCATTTAAGAAAATACTCTCAACCTCAAAGCCTGAGCTCGAGAAAACGATCGTTTTAGGAACGGAAGTCATTTTATAGCCGGAAAATCGCATCATTGACAATCGGATATACCTTCAATTTCAAAGCATCTGAAACATAGCAACTCACCGTAAACACTGGCCTCATGAGCAATATCCGAGAAAACGGGAGCATGCACGTTTTCATTGACGTCAATCAACTCAACGAGAACCGTGCACACTGTACTGAACGTTGGATGACCGTTATCCATCGCCTGCAACGGTATCACTTCTATTCGCAGCATATATATGGAATTGCTAACCTCTTCTATTTATCGGATCTTTCCCCATCCCCCCCCCTCTCTTCAATTAGAAATATTCGCAAACCTCAACCAATGTCGTACTAAGGTCACAATTAGATAGAAGTGGCAAAAAAAAGACATGTGAGACTCTTGCCTGACCATCGCCTCATTTTCCTGTTGTCAGTTTAGATTAAGCCATCCGGATATTGGCAGTGTGTGAACTCATATGCAAAAAACGTATTTTACAAGTGTGAACAAACGTCCTCATATGGCACAAAATGCACAGTTTATACCATCGAAGGAATCTACTCCAAGCTCCATTCACTTATCACCTCTATAGGACAATATCTCAAAACGAAGAAAGGGGCCACTTCGCAAACTCTTCAGGCCTCATCCTAAGTTTAAAGCCATCCCCAAAACCAGTATTCCCTAGGCATAAATTGATATTTGATGTTAAAATGAAAGCATATCGAAGTAAACAGAAAAGCAAATAGATATGCAATGAGAAAACAGAACGCTTGAAACAATGCGTAACTACCTTAAATAGTGTTTTCCCATTTCCCATCCATCTACCCGCTGTCCCCCTTCATTCGTTTAACATATCGTACCTCGATGCTGAGGTTGTAAAGGGCTCTCGTTTCGAAGTCGAGAGGGGACCGGGAATCGACGAAGATACATCCCGTGTCCGCTTGAACTCGAAAAGGAAGCTGAGTGGATGTCTTATCCAGCAGTGAATCGAATCCATATGTAATACGGCCATTTTCACCAGCATCTGCATCTGAGGCTGCCACACACGTCACCAACGCGCCGTTTGGATAGTCTTCCGGAATTTGCACCTATTATGAGAAATTAATGCTCTTTTGAAGACTAAAATCGAACGAAAAGTAGAAAAAAAAAGTTTTTTTAAAAAAGAACTGCTTTGCGTCAATTTTTGCGGCGAAGGGGATATAGATGATAGTCGTTCAGCTACCTAGATCATTCTGAGGTTCGAAAAGCGTTACCTGAACGCTTAACTGAAGACAGGTAAAATTCATACGGGTGCTCAAGAACAGTTGGCGGAATGTGGCGAATATCTGAGCCCCTTCATTCTTTCTCCTCCGCCCTCCTCCACCCCTCCAACCACAGTCCAAGAAAGTGAGGAAATCTACGCATCACTACGGTTCTGAAAACGGTAAAAATCAAGTCGGGTTAAATTTATTCCAATAATTGCGGTCGATGGGCATCTTCACCATAAGGATCATGACCAGAGAGGGTGGAGGAAGGGGGGATACCAAAGGATAGGCGCAGGAGGGAGGAGGCGGAATTGCAAAAAAGATTACTTTCTGTATCGGTTCAGCACATTTCGGGGCGTTATCATTGACATCGTCGAGCTCAATAGAAACATTAACGAAGGTGAGTTTCGGTGGATGACCATGATCGTATGCCACTACCGAAAACCTGCAAAATACCGCAATAATTGAGTGCATTCATTTCACACCAATATGGATATCCATAACGAAAAACAACCAAAATTAGAGAATCGATTGAAGCAAATATGCATTAAACAATTAGTGTTGATTTAAAAATTTCTAGTATCTTATTATTTGGATTAAAGAGAAAACTCTGGAAAAAAATATTAAGAGGTGAATAATCCTAATAAAATTAACTTACCTGTCTCAACTGACAGATTTGTTTAAATTAATTCATCAAAAATCTACATTTAAAAAATTAAAATCTAAGAGGGTCTAAAATAATCGATTTAAGAGCTTTAAAAAAATTCTACTGCCTCGATAAAGCCTTCTGGATCAGCACACGTAAACTTCCGTTTACATTCCACAATGTAGAAGACCATTGAATATTCAGAAAAATGACCATACCGATATATTTCATTGGTTTCACGATCGAATTGATTGCGTACACGTAAAATTCCTTTCTCGTTATCGATCTCAACATGTGCATCATCACCGGCTAATTTATATGCGATACGTGCATTATCACCGAAATCTTCATCGGTCGCTGTCAATACAAGAATCTCACTACCAATCGCTATATCCTCGGCGATTCGTACGTTGTAGAATGGCTGTAATTAACGATAATTTGCCCCCTGATTTAAAAAAAAATTGAATAAATCAATTCTTTCCATCTATTCGTATGTGCAATATTGATATATCATCGATAATCACCTAATAACGTTGACCTTCCAGCAATAAACCTTCTATCGGCTACGTATATCATTTCTAGCCAATCTCAAACTCTGAACGCAATTCAAACATTTCATGATGTATACTAGTATGGCTTTCTTATACTTAATATATATATCAATATAAATTAATCAACAAACTATTCAACTAACAAGGCATATATGAATTTAATTTTAAAAAAACTTTGATAACATATAAATATTACATTTATATGATAGCATAAATAGCAATGAATACTTTATTAGATTAGGCTCCTCAAAAAAAAAGTTGGGCCAAGATTTAAAAAAAAGGAAATTTAAAAGCCCCGAAAGGCAAAACAACAAACCCTCAATTGTAAATGAGTGTAAAAGAACAAGTGCACGATGTGAGTGATTCATTAATATTAGTGAGTGTACACTTGTGGGGAATACCTCTTTGTTTGGTGGGTGCTGCATTTGTTAAGTGCATTTTATCTGCAGAAAGCGAATAAGAATTATCGTGGATACATCGAACGCTTTTGCAGACTATACGGCCCCCATTCTATTATTCAATATTGATTCTTTAATCAATCAAAATAACTCAATTTACAATATTATATGGATTTTATGAATTTAATTTGAATACCCTACTTAATTTACATATAAAAATGATAACGTTTTAAAAATTTCAATAATTAATAATTAAACGATAATAGGTGAAAATAACAATTAAACTATTGAATTACAGTAAGCGACAATGCTGTGGGTTACAGTAAACAGCGACGAGCCTTTGAACCACAATAGGTGATAACCCATTGAACTACAGTACCTTTTTCTCTACTATGGCAGCTCTCTGACTAAATCATTAAGTAACCTAACAAAATTTTAAGAAAATAGTCGGAAATTATTGGGACTTCACATTTGTATTTCCGAGAAAAAAGAGCATCCAATTGAGATATTCGGCAAACACCATTGCAGCATATAGGCATCAATCCAATGAAATAACTATGAAAAAGTGCGCAATGAACTATTTTGAACTTCAAAACGATCATGCTGTGAAATATTCTCATCTCAAAAAAAGAGGATCGAAAGATACGATCATAGAAATGAGGAGCATTCAGAAAAAAAAACCGTAATACGCCTGCAAACTATCGTATGTTCAATCACCATCTTTACTCTCTCCTGTCTTCTCTTTCTCTCTCTCTCTCTCTCTCTCTCTCTCTCTCTCAGAGAGATTTCAGTCGTTTAGACAGTATACAGAAGTTAATGCTTCTTGAATTGTGCTGGTATTTCATATCCCACAAACGTTACAAGTAGGATCATCAAAAAAAAAAAAAAAACAAAACAAAACAAATAAATAAATAGATTAAATATCTCACATATAGAAATAATAATAGTAAATTAAATACAAATATAAATAAAAAGCAAATATTAAAAACAAAAATATTAAATGATAAATATAATGAAAAATATATTACTCGTAAATTTTAAATTACTTGTAAATTTGTGAATTTTTTGTTAAATTACTTGTAAATTTACAATTTGTGAATTTAAAAATATAAAAATCAAATAAATAAATATTTGTAAAATTCATTCATAGTATCTCCGTTAAAATATCATTGCGATTTAATTTAGGTTGATCGTTTCTTTATTGAAATCGATCAAGTACTATTTGATAAACATCTTTGGCTATGTGAATCGATCGAAGACGAAAATATTTTCCAAATCGATTTAAGGAATTGAAAATATCGCTTTCTTTATTGTTTAACAATCGTTGTGCTTGTTTTATTCATCGATCAATTAACGATCTATGAGATTTTGTTTCAACAGCCAGGCGGAATAAGTTCTAGGCTCATTTAATGAGCAATCGATAGGCTTAACAAATAGTGTCGTATCATATCGCATGATTAGCTGTATATTATAAATTAAATGCATTTTGGCGATCGTTGCATAGAATTCGACTCGCGGATGCAATCCGACTCCTCAGTGGAATCGCATTAGATCACGAGCTTTATGTTTGTATAACTAGGACGGCAAAACAGCCACACACTGGCACATGCATTACTGCTAATTAGATGCTTAATGATATAATGCACTGCTGCAGCCATTATTACGTTCTCGTGTTACTCATAGGAGTGACCAGCACAAGTTTTCCTCCCCTAGTGACCATATAAAAGACGACATTTATGTGGATGGTGCTATCGCAACAAAGCGGTCTTCGTGCACTGAAGAAATGAATAAAGAGAAAACAAGAGGAACATGGTATTTCGCATATTACAGGTGGTGATAATTTTATATCCCTTACCATCGCCCAGGTTTAAGGTGTATAATGAAACTTTGAAAGTGTCAGTGAAAGAGTATAACCCTCCAAACTATACAGCACATAACTTGGTAGCATAAAAGGATTCTCGAAGTTTTGAAGGTATATCCCTGCTTCGAAATAAATAGGACATTAAAGGGTCAGCACAGGTGCCCATGACGACGTCCACGCATCATCGCACCCACATTACGCATTTTGCGCAGCGCAGTCTTCAGAAAGTGGCTGGTCACTTAATCCAACAAGCTTTTGGTCACTTCTGGTCACTGGCATATCACAACAGGTTCTCGAATTATACGCGGCAAGCTTGTTCATGCGTAGCAAATAAAAAGAATACCGCCGAGACCAGTCAAGCAGAACCCATTCAACCATTGGCTACTATTAAGAAATCAGCCATACCTTCATCTGCGCATTGGCCTCATTTGAGAACAGTTGAACTGCTGACCGATCCATCATTTCATTTTTTTTTGCGCTACTTCCTTTTTTCTCTATGGAATCTTTTTCTTGATGATAATAATGGTGCTCATATTAGTAGATTAATAGCAACATAATAGAATTGTCCGCGTGAAAATTATCGAATCAAAAAAAGAGACCCCCACATATGGCGATCTCTGATAGGATTTATTGAAATCGCTTCGAAAGAAATTACTTTATTTCTTATTTAACTGAAAAGAACCGATCGTCTATGACGTTTAATTCCTAATTAATTCTTTCCTTATATTAAATAAAAGAGATGGTTCAAAATCGAAAATTAAAAAACAAATGAGTAAAAAAACTCGTTGTTTAAAATCAAAACCCTCAAAAAAAAAAAGAGTTCAAAAAAGATTGCACATAATAATAGACTAATCGGCCAGAAATTTCATTGATAGCCACAATCAATCAACAAATAACTTATACCTTTTGAATATAAAACGAGAAAAAAAAACCCTATCATATTTACCGCTAATTGGTGATATTCAACTTCTTTCATCGCTAAAATTTATTGATGAAAGAAATTTTCAATTTTTCTTTGCAAATCGCTTTTTTTTTTCAACTGCAAAATTTCAATCCTATTCCAATGAAAAATTAAATTAAATTACCATTTTCAATTATTTCAATTATTTCGATCCATTTCTATTATATCTATTAACACTTCAAATAAATACTCCATCCCTAATTAATTCATCATCAACTTTATTCATCGAAGATCTCTCATATCTAAGTGATCTCTCTTGGTGCTCTATTTGGTTTAATGTCACGTCGAATGCCAGCAGTGACTTTGGAGGGTCGTCTCTCTTCGAATGTGTCAAACGTCAACAAAACACAAGTCTATATGCGAAATCGAATCGCATCAAATGTATGCAAATACACATAATCCGTACCTTTAATGTGACAGCCGGCATTACTCTGATCTATGAATTTCCACCACAGCTGACACCAACAAACAGCCTTTAAATTCTAGCTACGAAATGACTGAGTGATGAGAGGGACGGAGGAAAGAGTGGAGGAAGGAGGGGAGGGAGAGGGAGAAAGAGGGAAGAGGAGTAAGAGACGGATACCTTCATAGAAATATTTTGAGAATTCTCCATTTAAATTATAAAATAAAGTAAACTTTCTAGAAGATTTAATAGTAAAAGTAATTTATTTCTTTATTCTTCTATGAATAAAGAAAAAATTTTCTCAAAGAAAAACAGAGACAGAAAAAAATGAATAGCGAGAGATGATGGAGATACTCAGAGGAAAATAGCAAAAGTCATCAAGTCGATTCCTTGTTTTAATTTCTTTTTTTTTGGATAGCAACTAAAAAATCACTATTAATGCAGATAAGATTGAATAAGATCAAGTTAATTTCATATATTTCAATTTATGTTATTTGAATTAAAGCAATATCACTCTATAGAGACGTAGATGTTTTCTAACTAAATATATTTAGAGAATTTTCAAATGTGGACCTCAATTTCTCAACTAATACCTGATATAGGGGTAAATACCTATGCATATCAAAGTATTTCCAGCATTCTTGTAGGTGCCGCACATGACAGATAACTAAATAAGATCATAAGAAATAAGGAAATGAACTTAAAAATTCAAGAAAAAAAATTTGCAATTCGATATGCCATAATGCTGTAATCAATTCCTCTAAGCGTTGTTATTCAATATGGGTTTACTTAAAGCATTTGAATTAACGATACGATCAACAAACAATTCAGTGATGCTTAGAAAATCAAAAAAATCGAAACCGAAAGAGCGAGTAAACACTAACGACAACTTCACGTCGGCGATCACCTCTGAAGTGCTGTTTACTCGCTCTCTATTCATCATTGCTAGCGAATTGATTTTTAAAATGGACCTGATTTAAAAAAAAAAAAACTTACTTTTTTTTATCGTCTTTCCTTCACTTATTCTTTTTTTAATCAGGGAGAATGAGAGCAACTTTTGTTCTCAAGTATCACAACTATGAAAAATTAATTACGACAAAGGTGGATGGAAAATAAGCAAATAATTTGCTAAAAATTCTCCAGAGTTTACTAACTAGTTGAAAAATTTACCTAAGATCTTTGGAATGAAACCTTCCTGGATATAATATTCAATTTTCGATATCAAAACTCGCAAGGAGAAAAAAAAACCAAAAAGTGAAGAAAATGGAAGAAACAAATAAGATTGTGCAAAAAATTTCCAGAAGGAAATTCCACAATAACAGATAGGACAATGAAGAGGAAGACAGAAAGAAGATCACCTCATAAATATGCATCTTTATGCAACCTTCATTGTCAAAAAAGATGATATTTAAATTAACAGCGCTGAAATTTATAGTGTAACATACAATAAGCCGTGGCCACTGTTTTGAAGCGATGAAATAAATAAACAAATTGATTTGTTAATTAACTAGTAAATAAATAAATAAATAAATAAATAAATAAATAAATAAATAAATAGATGAGTGATAAATAAACGAATGAATAAAAAACAAATAAATAAATACGTCATTAAATAAATAGGTGAATAAGCAAATCAGTAAATGGCTATACCATTAGCACATATTGTTATGTAAATTCAATCAGGAAAAAGCAGAATATGCAAATAAATAACCTTATCAAAGCGAGGGGCATTATTGTTGCTGTCAACCACATTGATCGCTAGCGTCTCGTTCGAGCATTTCACTGGTTCTCCCATATCGCATACAGTAATCGTAACATTGTGTACGATAGTGTCGCTATCAACGTTGTGCACGATATCATGATGTACTAAATCGTGAAGATCCTCCGCGACCCTCAACTCTCCATTGTGCGCATCTATCTCGAAGAACTCATCCCAGCAAGCGAAACGCAGAATACCAGCATAGCCGCGATCCGTATCTGAGGCTGTAAGTCTGACGATAACCTGCAATGATACTGACGATAACTTCCGCTGTTGTGCTTGAAGACCCGTTTATTATTGAAAAAGCTTCCCCACTGTTCTCCTATGAAATCCCTGAACTGGCACCTGCAACTGCGGATTCGAAATGATCGAGCAGAAGGAGTGGGCTGGGTGACGGTTGGAGGAGTGAGGAAAGGAAATGATGATCTTTTTCCTACTCGTAAAGATCCGCAGTGACCGCCATAGTTTATCGTTCATTTCAGAATCTAGACCAATCGAAGATGCATCCAACCTTCATGAAGTATAGTGATCACTGAATCGAGCTTACTGATCAAATGAGAGGTCATTACGTGCTGTAATGAACAAAACAACAATCAATTTTAGAGTGCCATCGGTCGGCAGAAGGCAAACGACCTTTGTTTTCATACTGCCGAGGTCAGGTCATCACTGCTCTTAAAATGCCTCATCTTTGACCGATCCTAGATGCGAGGAAAGTAATTACTTGTCTGTTATCGCTCTATTCCTATAGCAACGATATTTCTAAACCATTTCAATGATAGGTATAAAGCAACTAAAAATTTCAAAGATGGGAATTTCACAAGAGCGCATTATTCAAACAACAATCGGGAGGATTAAATTTATGAGTGTTTATAAGCTGCCATCTGCTATGCTCTTATTCGATCTTCTATACGAGAGGTAATCCTATATCCTCTAGTGCGTCAATTGTAGCACTCTATTTTCGACTAATCATAGTTATTAATTTATTTATCGATTCCAAATGCAATGTTATGATCTAATGACACAAATCACAATCCGCTAAGAGGAAATATATTCATATAGTTCAACGGGCAATCTAGTTTTTGTTAAGGTCCAAATATCTCGCTGATAATAATATTTCAAATTTGTAGTCTCTACTTAGTAGTATGTCAAATCTAAGAGTTAATTTATGAGCATATTAAAGAATAATTAAATAACTTCAAAGTTTTTAAATGTAATAAACGATAAATAAATATCTGCTCCGAGGTTCAGGTGTTATATGAAACTCGTTATCAATGAATGTCATCGTTATCATTATCATCGATGCAATTGCAAATTGCACATTTACTACTATACCACCACATTTATAAGCTCTTTCTTTCGATTCCATTTCAGACGCATAAGTCTTCTATATCGATCATGGACATGGCAAATGCAAGTGTTACAATGTTTGTCATAAGTGGGTAATTGAAGAAACAAAGAAATATGACATCTTTAAGGACTTATAAATGGAAAAATATGCCAAGCATATCAAAACACCTACCGATCCAATATCTGCGTCTTCATTGACCCTGATCATCGATGGGAGATTCTCGAATTTCGGAGTATTCTCATTCGGTGGATCTCGACTCAACGCTGGTCGAATTTTGGATGGCACATTCGTGCCATTTATATATATTGTCAATATCATTTGCGAACTTCTTGGATATGGCCAACCACCATCAATGGCACGAATTCGTAGACGCCATGACGATTCGTTCATGAATGGTTGTCGTCGTAATTTCACCTCAAAAAATTCCACTTACAACCATCGTTTCTGATAATCTTTGAAAACAACTAGTCGCATATGGAGGTGAATTCACTACTATTCAATTGCCGGAAGCGATTTCATCCTCGTCTGCGGATAACGTTTTTACTAATAATTAAAAACGATCGTTGCCAAATAAGTTTGAGTCAAATTCAAATTTTTTAAAAAAGTTGAAGTAATACAGGATCGCTCCAACTATTATAAAAAGAATATCAAAAAATTCTCGGAATATAATAGAGAGATCGCTAAAAATCTTACTGAGCTATCACATATTTCAGGATAGGAATATTTCATCAAAATTAATCTTCAAAGCAATAAAGAAATCATGATAATTAAAGTTATGCCAATTGGTAACCAAATAGATACTTGATATACGCAACGAATAAAAGAAATATACGAGAAGAAAATACAATAAAATAAACTTATATGAGTATATCGCATAAACTAACAGTAGACGTAGCTTTGGAACCACAAATTTCCTGTCATTTCTGATCCTTAATTAAATTATCCAGAAGAAATAAGCAAATAGCGGTATTATCGATGACCAACAGAGATCATCCGTGAGAAATAATAAGGCAACGAAGCGATCAGCCGCTCAACTATCAAGAACAGAGAATATCGATATCTCTTTGAAGTGTGCAAATCACTTACATCACCATTATTCGAATCCACCAAAAACGGCGTCTCCTCATCATTGACTAACATATAGTGCACATCACCATTTTCGCCGATGTCTGAATCCAATGCGTCCACTCTTACGATTGTTTTCCCCATTGGGAATTTCCTCGATAACGCTAAATCATAAAACTTTTTGAATAGATGAATAGAAAAAACGCGCAGAATATTCATTGCTAGATTATTGTGGATTTTAGGATCTCACCATTGAAAATTATAGTAAATCAACCTACTTTTTATTCTGTTGTTGCAAATTAACATGCTTTTCCTCAAAATTTCAATTTTTCTCCATTGCCATCTCCTGCGCAAGTTATTAAAAAATTCTCTGTGAATATAACGATAAAGCAACGATTTCATCAAACAAAACGTGCGCAATCTCAGGAACAGTTCATCACCGTAAAAAGAATGAATGGATTCTGAAGGTAAGTGGCTCGTTAAGAAGTCATCATCAAGCCTCACACAGCTTCTAGATCTGAAAGAACACAATCAAATCAATTGTTAAAATGAGTGCTGCAATGCACACTTAATTCAATCTACAATCAAGTAACTCTCACCGATCGGTTCGCCTCGTGCCCACTTTGCTGCGAATACCGGACTGTGGTCGTTACTATCCAAGATCGATATCTCCACCTGTGCTTCCGCCGTCGACCCATATTCCCTCAACTTTAAAAAATGACATTAAACGAGTGGTTATATCTGAGATCAAACAGTGGATTCTTTATGAAAGTACGACATATATGATTTCAAGTTTAAAATAGATCAGCAGCAATTGAACAGGCGGAAACAGAGCGTCATGCAAGGTAAGTGAAAGAAAGTAATGAGCACACAGGCAGACCAAGCGACCGCCCAGTATGTATAGTGAGGCTAGCCTGAGGCAGAATCAGGAGGATATAAAAGGGGTTGGTGTGCTCATGTATTCGTTCCAGCTGCTAGGTCGTTCGCAAGGCCGAGTGGACATGCGCATGGTCGTAGAAGTGCGTGAGGAAAACGGCGATAGCGTTGAGTTCGCCGCGAGCGACTACGGGTTCGTGTCGATAATCGAAGCCATCCTTGCCAGCGAGTCCCTACTCGCTTGTCAACTTACTGCGTAAGTGTGATAAAGTCCTCGGCCTTATATCTGTGTCGTCTCGCGGTTTACTCGACGGCTCACGACAGAGGGTGCAGATCTTCAAGGAGACTCCGACGACTATACGAACCAAGGGGAGCTGACCCTTACGTAAGACTTAGTTCTTAGAAGCAGACGACAGTCTTTGTCTTTAACGATGACTCGAAATAAATCAGTAATTACAATTATTTACAACAGAAAAGCATATCTGAAAGTACTCAAATATCAACGATATCCCTGCAACGTTTCTTTGTGCAACCCTTGTCCCTTTCCCCTCCCCTCTCGTCACCTTCGACAATTATAGTTAATTTTGATGCACTCAACAAAACAGCCTGAATTTATCAATTCCTTCATCCAACCTATACAACTCGATGGGCGAATTCCGAGTTTAAATAACAGTTTGCGACGAAAAAGCAGGAAGATTAAGCTGTTCTTTTTCGGTGCTTCAAATTCAAATGTATAATTAGAATTTGCATTTCTTTCTTCTTTCATTTTCGATTTTTTTTTCAAATATAATCACAGTTAGGACTCGTAAAGGTAAATCGTTAATAAGAAAAAGTAATCAATGCTTTTAGATAGAAAGAAACTTTTTCATCTTCTTTTGCAAAAAAAACTTGAAAAGCAAAAAACAGCGAAAAAAAGCCTTTCTTCACTTCAACCTCATCGAAAAAAAAAGTAATATTCAACAAACCTTTGCAAATACAGTGAAAGTGAATGATTTATTGCGTTCATGATTCAACCATTTCGTAACACGTATTCGACCACTTTTCTCGTCGATTTTAAATGGCAACGTCGCATTATCATCAGCCACTATCGAATACCTGTAAGGTATTCATTAATTATTTTCTCTTTCCAATACAACCTATAGCGACACAATATGAGTTTCTGTAGAAATAAAAGTCGTTTTCAGGCTAACTGATATTAGCAACTTAACTGAAGCATAAGAACATCAGTAAATAATACGTAATAACCGATCGACACGGCACTCTGATATTAGATCATAAGGATTTTATCTTGAAAGAAATTGCATTATTTAGCATAAAGTTCAGTGACTTAAACCGCAACAACAGTGGGAATCACATCGTTTGCACTTTTATCGTCTTGTTTGACAGATGCGAAATTAATATTGCACCTAACGTAAATTCTAACTTTTAGCCGTTTGAAGCAGTGATGAAATTGTGATATTAGATGATGACGGCTAACAGTAGCTATTAAAAGCTCACTGATTTGCAAAAATTGATCAAAAAACCGATCAATAGCTATGAAGTATCTGATCACCTATAATATTGATTTACTGATGCATATTTAAAGCTTATTTAATTTTACAATAAAATCTTAGGCATACTTAAGCTTAGCATATTTAATTTTCACTGCAACGCTACAACCGTCTTAAACTGCCTATACGAGACGATTTCCAAGTGTTATTTTGCCTCTAAGAATAACCTCAAACGTCGATTATCCTCTTCGAATCCATTCTTGATCGACGCTCGGAGTTTACCCACTACAAATCCCACAGGGACAGATTCATTGACGCTGATATGTAACGTTGCATTCCCATCGGCGAATTCAACAATACGCTCTTCGCTAACTTCAACTACAACCTCCGATGTTGTGCTCCTCCCTGGTTGCTCGGAAACTTGAGCTCGTATTCGCAGTATCGATTCATTCCATAAACGATATCCTTAAATTTATATCAAATGCATTTCCCAAAAAGGTAATAAATAAATATCAGATAATCATCGATGAGAGAAATTCGAAATTCTATACTTGATATCGAATAATTTTTCATTGGGTATAACAATGACTTCATAATAAAAAAAAGCTCAAATATACTAAAAAATTTTTCAAATACTCGAGAGAATATCAAAGAGTAAGTTAAAAACTAGGAAAATTGTACTGGAACAACAACGATTAAAACAGCGATTTTTTTTTGAAAAAATTTAACGTTACTTGTAATACATTTTATACCGAAATTGAACAGCCGTTTACGAGATTGCTACTCAGTTGGCCTACTGGCAAAACCGCCCTATACATAAAACCGCTCAGAAAAAAACAGATCTAACTTTTTTTGAATATACCTGAGCAAAAACACCTTTCACTCATTCATTGAAAACTAGTTCCCAGGCAACCAGAACGTTTAGCCAACGGGCAAACAAATATTTACCTGGAATTGATTCAAGTCGCCATGCATTACCAATACTCTCTTTGCTAAGTCGAAACGCCTGAGACCGATCGTCATCGATCAAATCGACGAGCACTTCTTCATCTACGATATCATCGACCCTCACAATTGCTGCTAACTGAGCGATGTTGGTCGCACTTGCAAGAATGGGTTTGCTCTCAATATTGATCTTCGGTAACGCAGAAATCGATTCAATTACTTCGATCACCTATAAATAAATCACTTACTAAAACTATAGCAGAAATGTTCGACCAAGATTTGGTTGCAAAAGAGCCATAAAGTAGATGTTTTATTGGAGAAGCAACGCGATTACTTATAGGCGCAGTTGAAAATTGTTCCCTATTCGTTTAGCGTGGAACGACTTCAGCGAGAAAAATATCAATGTCATTACTCGTAAAAATTACCAACGATTTTCGATTTCCCCAATAAGGCATCTAAGACAATTCAGTATCTGAAGATTGCTCATATTTCAATCTTTAAGCGGGATTACTGCACATTCTCTTTCATCATTGCGAAAAAAACGAAACAGACAAAAGAAAACGACCAAAGCGCAAAGCATTTAATATATTCTTTGAAAGAAGATGAAAATATGCCTTTGGAGAGAAATTTTTTTTTTCATTACTAACGGAAACGATAACGAAATTTATTGAAACATTAACAGAGGTTGTATTGTTCTTCAAAAAATTTTAGAAGAAATGAGATTACAGTTCGAGTGAAAAAAACGAAATGAAAAACGGAAAAGAGACAATAAATGGGTAAACAATGATCAATAAATACAAAAATTTCAACGGCTAATAATCGAAGAAAATAATAAATATTATACAATACTTTCTTGCTTGAAAATTTTCATATGTTAATATCGATTTTTCAACGATAATTCAAAATTTTTGAAGAAATTTGATGAATGTTTTTATAATTGCTAGAAATTTATATTCTGTATATTTATTTCATCATAAACACAACTTCAATTTCCCAAACAATTCAATTTGAACCATCGAATTGAAGCAATATATTACCATACTTTACTGTATCATGAGGATATCAGACGTCGAGATATTCATTTCAGGTGATGATATTTCAACGACGTTAAAGGGAACTATAAGTAGGCTTCACTTTGGGAACCTTCTTTCGGGATATGGATTATGGGGGTCGCAATTTTTCTTCTTAGAGCTTCGTGAATATAAGAAGCAATTTAATAGCTCTCAGTGAATAAATGAAATATTCGGAAATTATAAGACAATTCAAATGGATTGCAATTCGTCTTTCTTTCGTTAAAGGACTCACCGTTCCCCTTCCCTCCCCCTTCTCACTTCAAATATTTCACAAATGACAGCACTACTAATTGCTCCTTATCTCGTGTCGTTTCCTAACCAACGAACATTTATTTAAGTGACTAACAAATCCTTTCGTCGAGCAATTAAACAAAAGCTGTCACAAACGGCGATACGGTATCTTTGAAACTAGAAAAAAAGTCTCACATCGTACGCTAACTATTGAAGCGCATTTCTGTAACAAATAAACCACTCGAATTCATTAGTTGATATATTATCCAATCAGTGGTCACTACTGACCAAATCGCCGAGAACGAAATTCAAAAGTAATGACCACTGTTTCGAATTTTGTGAGGCTTCTTTAGGAAAAGAAATTTTGCATTTAATATAAAAGAGATTTTAAAAATGAAATAGAGAGAATAATTTGTTTTCGAAGAGATAGTAAAGTAAATGAAAAGAGAATCGATTAAGATGTCTCTATGTTATTGTTTAATTTATACGATAACCTAAAAATCAATGAAATTACTCGCATTTCCTTGTAAAATTAAACTTATTTTAGCGCTCAATCTCGACTAAACTTTTCGATCAACAAAGTATGAGAGGACTGAGCGGAAGTATCAATTAAAAAAAATATGCGAGGATGAAAAAACGTCGAAGAAATCAACGGCTAACGAAGAATATCGCAACAAATAATGAAAGATTTAAAAGCGTCATAATGTAAACATCTTACCGCCTTCGCTTCATTCAAAACGACAGCAGGTTGAAATTGCTCGCTCTCGGGATCCTCATCCCTGAGGTTGAAGAGTCTCGATTCACGATCCTCGGCTAATAAATGCAATTCATAGATGCCTGGCACGAGCGTCCTCAATGTTCGAATCCATCCACTTAGTGGGTCGATGAAAAAATCCGAAGGCCGATTTACTATCGAATAGTAAATCTGACCATTTAATCCAACATCGGCATCTGATGCCTCCACTTGAATAACATCGGAGAATGGTGGCAACTGAAACTCGAATGGTCAGCAAGAATGACTACCAGTTAATCCCTAGTGTGGTTTTACTCGCCTCATATACTCATATTCTATGGTGTCATCTCTTGGTCAGACGGGGAAATGGACTTTGCGATAATTCATATGTGTTTCAATACTTTGAAATTAGGTCTCATTCGAGATTAATATGAATTCAAGACCTTACCTGGTCGCTTATTTGAGCACGATATTCTTCCTGTTCGAAAATTGGTCGGGCGTCGTTTTGATCAGATATAATAAGGACCACACTTGCCGTCGTTTCAAGATTCGCTGCATCTTTGCGACGACACGTTGCCTTTACGAGAAACTCATAACGATCCTGCAAAGAATTTTTGCATATAGTATGATCAGTATATATACATGTGATACTTTAATAATACCATTTGCATATGCACCGTGTGTTCGATACGATCGATTCAGCAAAACTAATAGCTGTAAATAGCCTCTCGTAAATATCTTCTTAATCTCCTAAACAAGAAGCATACATATACAGAATAACAATTGATACATGTATAGGAATTAATTACAGGCATATAAAGAATATTAATTAACGCAGGATGTTTCTTTTTTTCGCATACAATATTTCAAAATCTAAAATTTTAACGAGAGTCAAATGTATACCTTGAGTTCACGGTTGAGTATCCCATCATGACGATATCTTATCCTCAAAAAGACAAAATCACCAACGTTACGTGCTTCCGCTTTGAAATGTTGCTTATCACCCTGTAAAAAAAAAAGCATATCAAAAGAGAGAGACGATAAAACCTACAACGTAAACTTGATACGAAAATATTTCATAGATTTTCTAAAATATAAAGGACGCTAAAACGAAAAAAAAAACTTGACCAACTTGAGAAAAAAAAACTTTCAAATTACAACGTTGTAAGTAATTTCGTTATCTTAGAAGAAAAAAATATTTTTCACATTCTACAACAATCTTAATATTTTGTTCATAAATAGTGGAAAATTCTGTGTTCGTTTAACTTCTAACTTTAAAAAAAATTATTACAAATATAAATATTTCATATACATCTCATCAAATTTTCTTTTCATATAATTTAAGAACAAAAGAAAATCAAAATGATCAAATGTGAGGCAATGCAATAGACAAAGAGAATCTATATGAAAGAAATGAAATAAGAAATAAATAGGGAATACCTCAACAATTTTAAATTTAACGACAGCATCAATGCTCGGTAGAGGTACACCGATTCGTATAGGATCATTCGAAATCGCATAAACTTCTTTACCACGAGCATTCTCTTCGATGCTCACATTGTATAATGGTGCAGTGAACTGTAATTATTCTAATATGAGCATATTAACGAAATATTATCGTTGATATCTCAATAAGTGTTTACAAAAAAATAAATCGCTAACTATCTAAAATATAATCTGAAGTGTATAATTAAATTTTAAAAAAATCTAATATTAATTATAGAATAGATCATATATTGAAAATTAATTAGAAGATTATCAAGAATTATTTCAGTTGCTATAGAATTTAAACCTATATGAATGAAATAGTGGAAAGGAGAGAATTTTTCTAAATCGATCGTTAAGATTATCGATGAAATTTGAACTATTTATCAATTCCTTACGATTATAAAATATTGAAATAACTATTTTATTATATGAAAATTTTACCCAACTGTATTTTGCCTTTTTAAAAATTGAAAATAAAACAAACACAACCAAAAAAAAAAATTTTTTTTTTTCTTTTGGAAACTTTTCACAATGAAACTCAATTCAATCGCCCAATAATTATCTCCGAATTGCATGAAATCAGTTTATCATTTAAACATTTTTGTAATTCCTCTCTTCTCCCTCATTCCTCCCTACCCCTTCCCCTAAAGGAAAAATATAAATATTCAAGTAAAGATAGCGAGCTAACTGAAAAAGGCAAGTCAATTGCACAGCAAAAAAAAAAAAGAAAAGAATTGATGTCTCGCAATTAAATCGCTCGCAAAGTGCAGCAATTATTGGCTTAACCGCTAAATCGTTACCTGGCTTAGTAACAATTAGTAAAGTAATATAGTAATAATAAATCAAGCTACGTCTAGGTTACGTTTATAACTTAATTAATAAATTTAGTTAAAAAATTCCGAGGTTACAGGTGGACGAATTGATAAATTGAGCTGAAATATTGCAAATCCATAAGCGCTATCATCGGATGCTAGAGCTTATCACATCCTCTAACGATAAACTTAGATCATTAATTCAGTAATTTTATTAAGTATGTTTAATAAATACCTGAAAATTAGTGCTGCTTTCATATAATCTTTGTGCAGAAGCCTTTCGATACTCTAGAGCATATTGCCGTCGATCGTATAATAAAAGTAATAATAATAAAATACGATAATTAGTCATAGATGGATATTTGGCCAAATGGCCAAAAGTCTAGATAAGTGTTGACTAGAACTAATTCGACAAGGATGTTAGTGCTTATTCTACTCATGAAAACGAGTAGAGCGGCAATTTATTTGCACTCATTCGCCGGGATAGTGGTCGCCGAATGGTGGGTGAATCGACGAAGTGAGTGATGCTGGAAGGCGTTCCGACTGTCGACTAACGTCGTCCTACTCGTTTAGCCCGTGCAATGTCGTCTCTTGGCTTTGCTTATGAACGAACGCCTTACAGCAGAGAAACCGCTGCAAAAAAGAAAAAACGATACCATCAAACGCTAACATTGAATGCAACCATGAGGCATATTAACGTCACTATTTATCGCCGAACGAATACGTCACTCATAATTTTCGCCATTACAAATCAACAATATATTATTACTAGTAGATATTATTAAACATAAGTTGGGAAATATTCCCCAAAGAAAACTTTTTTTAACGGTGCTTCCAAGCGGATAGAGAGGAGGATGTGATGGGGAAGGGGGGAGGTCGAAACAACAATATGGCAGGCAGGAAAAACCCAAAAAATTGTAATTCTCCGAATGTATCAGAACAAATTGCTTTTGAAGTAGCCAGAGCGATGCACCCAAATATCTAAAATATTATACTGTCTAAAAATTACTACATTTCTATACTTCTCTAACTATCTTTTTGACAGCGTTAGGAAATGAATTCCCTCCACGCCCCCTCCCCCATCCTGCACTCCTCGTTTACTGTGAGCTAATTAAAAAATCATTGACAACTTTTGAGAATATCAGCAGTTGTATCATTCCAATGGCGCATAATAGTCACATAACAGAGTTTCAAGTGACCTTGGGAATTCTAAGAGTTAAAGGTTTGTCGCCTTTTTTGGATTCCTTTTAAGGCACCCCTTTGTACATCTGATCTTAACCCCCCCCCCCCTTTCAAAAACATTGAACAAGGACTTGAATTTCCGCGTGAACAAGCTTATCAACGAATGTTTGTTTCGTTCACCTCCTCTGAAAGGCTTGATTCATTGTGAATGAACTTGAATGGCGGAAAAGAAAAAGCAAAAAAAAAGGAGGAAAGCGCTCAACAAACGCATTAGCGACAGTCTCAACAAGCAGAATTAAGGGCCAGAAAAAAAAAGAATATGATGTTTTCATTGATGGTGATGCAATCGCAGAAGAATAAATATATTTATGAAGTGACTGATCCCACATCTCATGTATAGTACCACAGAAATTTAGTATACGACCACATACCTTTTTTTAAGCAATTAAAAAATCCCTGTAAAAGAATATTCCACCCTTCTCTTCCCTCTGAAACGAATTGTTTCGATTAGAAAAAGATAGAAACGTTATCGAGGCAACGATCAGAGAATTTCCCACCACATTCCATTAATAACGGAACATGAATAGCGCCTGAGGCGATGGTGCAACAAGAAAACTACACCGCATTAATGTATAAAACCACATTAATTCACGATGCTTGTAGAACGTAATAGGAAAGAAATCGTTGTTCGCATAATTAAAAGCTATTTGTCTCCGACTTCATCATTTGCAGTGAAGATTTTTCGACGACATAAACAGTGCTATGACATATGCGCTATTCAATGCAGGTAAACTGATGGTAATAATCGGGACATTTGCGCCATAAACGAGATATCACAAACTTTTGATAACGAGTGACGTCTCGAGGTTGAAATATACCTATACTGCAATTTTTTTTTGCATAGGCTGTACTTTATGTCGATAAAGGTGTACTATCGCTAACGTATATAACATACAGTTTATCACAATGAAGTACAAAACTTGCTTTGTACAAACTCTATTGCTTGTAGAGATATCCCCAACTAAAAAGCTACAAAAAACAATTCCTCCTCGACTTATACTCTTTTATACGGTTCATTTCGAAAGGTCGCAACTTGGCATGATGCTATATGTGATCAATATTGTTGAGTTAAATATCTATTAACTGTATAAGTTACTCGAATATCTACCCGAGTACGAACTAAAAAAAACAGTTTAAATAATTACGAGAGATATGATAACAATAAAATCGCTGATTGCAACGGACAACAGAAGTAAAGATATTCGGAAGTTATAAATTTCTTCGTCAATATAGGCAAAAGAGGCGGAAAGCAATTTTTAAAAAAAATGTACCCTAACAATGAAATCATCACAAATAACTACAACTCAGGTAAGTGAAGAGATCCTCAATGACAGTTCGTTACCTATTTATTACGTTAAAGAGAATTAACTATCGGAATAGTTCAGGCATGACGAAATATATTACAAAAGCAGTGGTGTACCAATAGGTAGGAGAGAAAGATAAAAGTGGTGGAGATTTTTTTTTTACAGCAATAAATCGTTCCGTTTTTCCATATTTGACTTAATGTGAAGAAATAACCTCGAATTAAATTCATATTTTACTTGGGTGTTCTTTTTTTTTTAATTAAGGCAGTGCCGAAAACAGATTCATTTCAGAGCGATTCGGCGACATTGTTGATATGGAATGCAAATAAGCGGAGAAAAACAGTTCGGTCTTCTTAAAGGATGCTCTGTTGCTCGACGAAGCGATGCGACTCTTTATCCATCTTTCCACTCCCCCCCCCCCCTTCCCCAGCCCTTCACCCTTCCAAATTCCCCCCCCCCCCACCTCTTCCGCATCCAAATCCCCCTCCTCTTTCAAACTCCTCTACTTCTTACCTCCCCCGTTCAAGCAAAACTCATTGATGAATATCGAAAACTCTCTCGAAATTATTTTCTTCACTAGAAGGAAGGAAAGCGCATAATAGTGTGGATGAAAAAAAAAGAAAGAGCCGAAATGGCGCTAAGCAAAGACAAATGGCTAAGTCACATATGGATGCAAAACCGACCCGGTTGCGTAACATCTCAAGATGAGTGCCAATTGGCCAGAAACGATACTCAAAAAAAGATCACAGCCTATAGGCAGTTGATCGATCCCCTCAAAAAAAAAGAGGATCTCCAAACGGGACCCACATTTATTATGGCACTCATAAATTATAAAATGGTGGCGGCTAAAATCGCCAACGCAAAATCATCTCTCTATCGACCACGGAAATGCGTCGTAGAAGCAAAAAAAAAAAACCAACAGAATCTTCTAATACGCTCATTCGACAATATTTCAAAGTGAATGAAGCCGACCAACTATAACTGCACGTTATCGTTAATTATATCACGTTTATCGCCTGAAATATTATACCGCCTGAAATATTTGGATGTAGAACATTTTTGAAGATAAAGACACAATGAAAGGATCTGGAAAAAAAAAGAAATGAATGATAATACGCCTCGTGTCACATGCTGTGAAAATTTTTGAGGCGCAAATGTCGCGACATGACCGCCGACTACTTCTTTCCTTTAGGTAAATACTCGGCTTCTTTTACAGTAAAAACTCGCTCGGAATGATGAAATATGCAGTGATAGAGGAGGAATATTATAAATGCAGAGTGATATTTAGCCAAATAAGAGAAAACACTTCAAAGCCGGGCAAAATCCTCTGGGGCACTCGAACTGAAGATCCTTATGTATCGAGATTGCGCAGTTGAGATTGATGATATTAAAATACAATTGCATTTCCATATAAGCTTAATATTAAAGAGTCTCCGGGTGAGCATCATCCACGTATTATTCAAAAATGTGATACTTTCAGGTGCTCGTTCACCTCATAGGTGCTGCTTAAATTTCAGGTCATAACCTAAGTCATTCGCAACCACGGGAACGAGAAGAAACTTGCACAAGCGCAGGCATGTCAAATTGAAATATGAACGTCTCTAACTCCAATGCAACAATAGACGACTGGAACAGAATTCGAACCGGAAACCTTTTTATAAGCAAGCGGAAATCAGTCACCCTTTGGCAATCATTCAAAGTGACCTCATCCAGTGAGAAGCCTATCTATGCCACTCGTACATACACACAATAGCAAATCATCAATCGCACTAAAGAATATCAATAATCAACGAATAGGAAACACCATTATAATTGAGCTTCATAAAAGAACCGCATCTGCAAATGTTAGAAAAAAAACGAATAAATATGAAAAAACAATATGCAAATTAATTCATAAAATATGAGAAAAATAGCCGAAACCTAGACGGAAATAAATAACATTAAAAGAACACCACGATTATTCGCATTTCACAAAGAAAGATTTCACTTTTGATACTTGAGGCTCACTTTCTTGAGACATCTTGCCCGTAATAGAAGTCTATACTCCTCATATGGTATAGCACAGATGTAGATAACTATAATTACGGTCACACTATGGTCAGACATCAAAAGAATCAACGCATAGAATAAAAAGCCTAACAAAACCATTGCACCTGCATCAACAATGACCACATATTGTATAGGGGTCACCGAAATGTCCTGTCTAATATTGTTCTCTTTCTTTCTCTCTCTCTCTCTCTCTCTCTCTCTCTGGCAGAAGCCACATGAGCACACGACGCTTATACTATGAGTGAAAACTGAAAAATCTTGATGATACATCCAATATTATAACCTCTCTCCCTCATCCAACCGCCTTCCTCATCTCCCCAATAAAAGCTCCACGAAGTTTTTTTTCTGCTCGAATTTTCTGTGGACTGGAATTTGTTGTCAATGAATCCAGCTCGAGTGCAAAATTTCATGCGTCGTTATTCCTCAATTACCCCTTCTTCATGAAGCCGCTAAGGACGGTTGAGTATTGAAGCTTATTTCGCTGTATAGAAACACTCCCCCCCCCCCCCCCCTTTCCCGTTCAAGGAATCTTTATATACAGAAGGCAATCATGAGATAGTGGAACTGAAATGAAATAAAGTGTGATATAAAAATTAGATTTTTTTAAAAAATGCATCAAATCTTTATATTCACAACGAAATCACAAATCGTTGAAAGCAAATTTACTATGAAAATAATTTCTTCCTTTCTAATAAGAAATATTTTATCGATATCGTCGAAAACAAATAAATATTATCGATCATTATTTAATTTATCAATCCGAATAAACAATAGTAACAATACTACTGCCAATAATTACTTCAATATTAATGCAATAATCTTGTAAATATTTCAACAACATTAATATTGGTGGTACTTAAGTCTACTATATCATCAGTATTAGTTACAAAATGAAATGAAAACCCTCTCGATAGCTATTAATGATTGATTAACGACTATCACACAACGAACAGTAAACTGGCTTGGACTGCTCAAAAAAAAAACCTCACCTCCTAGAAGTGATACTCTTTTCCATCACATTGGAGTGGATCTGCCAATCAGAAATTCAGGATTGATCGCAAAAAAAAAACTCTTTTTGAACGAAAACTGATTGATTTATTGATTAATGCAACAAAAAAGGTTCTATTAGCATAGTGCGTTTAGCATTGGCTACTGTATTGTCGAAATCGACTACGATATATGCACCGTATCATAATTATATTAACGTTTTTTAATGAAAAAAATCGATGAATAAGAAAAAAAAGTGAAAATTTTTCAAAACAACGAATATTAGTAAAAAAAAATTTTTGCGGAAATTTGAAACTAAAAAAAGAAAAAATTGATCAGGTTCATGATGAGTGTGATGAGAAGAGAGCAGCGTTGTGATTCAATAGATCCCTTACACTAATCAATATAAACATATAAGCAATATTCATTAATACTTAATTCTTACTGTTTTCGGAAATGAGTAATAAAGTCAATGCAGTCTTAAATTATCTCAACTTTATTTTATTGCTTATATATATATATATATATATATATATATATATATATATATATATATATATATATATATATATATATATATATATATATATATATATACTTCCACAACATGGCGTAAGCGAGAGCCCCTAGGCAATAACTCTTTCAATACCTCTAGAACGCTATAAACAAGGTGCCAGCAAAATCATTAAAAATCATGCCGGCGCCCTTCCTGAATAACTTAGTTCAGATAACAATTCTGGTTTTAGGACTAAACATTTGCAAATGACAGTCGCTAATTTGCATAAATCAGTTACCTTCTGATCGAAAATGATCACCTATGTTGGCAAAACTAAAGATTTTCTTCTAGCAGATTCATGCAAGTAAAATCTATGAATAGTCGTTGTTTGTAACTCTGCCCACCCCTAATCCTCTCTTCATTTAAATATGCACAATAAAAGAGCCACTTGCAGCATTGTGTTTTGCAACAGTAATGTGAATTTTTATAGTTCTTAAAGACAATAAATTCTAAAATTTTCGAATATTTTTATGGGGATTCAAATAATTAAATAAAGATGGCAATAAACTTCACTAAAGTCTATCACAACTTCAATATTTCAACTGTCTAAAATAAAAAAGAAGTTAAACATGCTAAAAAAAATTTCAACAAACAGATTATATTTTTATATATTCCAACGATATCGCCTAATTATTTTATTGAATAAAAGAATTAAAAAATATTAAATATTTTTGGAGAAAATATTCAATGCAATCTTTTTTTTTTTCAGCGAATAGGTAGATGTCTTTTTTTTTGTTAAATGAAAAGAAAACGTTCACAACACTAGAAGTATAATTGAATCAAGAAATCACTCATTTAGAAATATAATATAACTATAACAATATTTCAAAATATCCCTTGTATAGGTAAAAGTAACAGTATTCGACGAGAAAAAAAGAAAGATGGTAGGAAACATAAGTGAAAAAGACTTTATTAAAAAAGAGAGGAAAAAACTTATTTAAAGAAGCTAACCAAGAAATAAGTGCTGCATTTTAATGGATGAAAAAAAAGGACGCTTGGCAAATGTCTTAGAACGTAATCCCAAATAAACACACACGCACACACACATGCACGTATAGTACATACTGTGAATCGAAGCGCATCAACCGATGCAACTCTCCAGAGGAAACTCGTTGAAGCATTGTGCAGATGAAGCGGCGGTAATCCGATGCATCACTCTGCAGAACTCGTTCAATACTAGTCTCACGGCAAATGAAGTACAGTATATATGACTCGTTAGATTCCATCAGACACAGACAGACTGTATCACATTTAACATACAGATCGGTCAGACACAGACGGATTCCATCAGACACATCAGACAATTTCTAAATCAACCAGTAAGGAAGATAATAAAAAATACTTATGTACTGATAAAAGATAAAGATATTAAAATAGTACTGATAAACAAATTTACTAATTAAGTTATCGAATAATAAATAGAGATTATTTGTCATTAATTGCATAGACAATTACTATAATACAATTAACTAATCTGCTCTGATATTTATTAATTTTAAAAAATTATCAAAATTAAATACGCTAATTTTTGAATTTAATTTCACAACTTTGACAATCAAAAAAAAAAATCCAAAAAAAAACAACGCTCTCTTTTTGAATTATTCGCTAAAAATTTCCGATTTGGCGAATCAATAAAATACGCACCAATAGAACAAATCGTCATTCAACGAAAATTATTCATCACGAGAAAAATCACTGCAAAATTTTCTTTTTTTTTCCGAGAAATTTACTTTTTTTAAAAATTTTTCACTTTATTTTTCGATAATTTTCCGCTAGTCTTATTATAGAATATTTTAAAAATTCTTAAAAATAAACCCTTCATGTAATAATCATCATTTAACTATGTAGCTTTTCAATTAATTTCTGAGAAAATAAATACACCCTAATGAACTCCCTATAAACGTTTCGATACGTAAAATCAAATAATAGTCTAATGATTTGTTAATCAGTTATCTTTTGTGTCGTTCTAATTTTAGTTCAATAATAGATAATTAGTCGTCTTTTATATTTTTTTCGAGACAATCCCCGTAATTGACAACCATCTGCCACTTAGATTCTTCATTTTTATTGTAATAAAGCCTTTTTATGTTAAAGAAGATGTCTATTAACAGCGCAGATAGAATTCTGGGAAGATAGAGTTTAATGAACGAAATAGCTATCGACTAAGTTTAAATGAATGACTTTGAGATGTGCACTACAATTGACAGATCATTTTTATTGACAGCCTCCCTCTTTTTGACCCAAAATTTGAGCAACATTTCAAAACAACTGTTAAATGGAGTAGGGAAATAGTTGTAGCAACAACGATCTGTCGCCATGGGGGAGGTGAGTGAGAGAAGAGAAGCAGCAAGACTAAGATGCCCTTCGCGTCGCGGAAACATTGGATATCGGGCACAATCAAGCCAATAGCGGCTATTCGACGTGTGGCCAATAAGCCGCTAGAAATATGTCCACACAAATGAGAAGTGTGTTTGCATAAAAACATAAAGATTAAACGGCGAATACGAAATCTAACGAATGAAAAAATAATAAATAAATGAATAAAATAATAAATAACAAAAAAAAGCAGGAATTATAGTATTGATTGGAGATCTGATTTGATATTTTCTTCACTATAGCAGTGGGATCGATAACTATTCAGTTGACGAACGACCTTCAACGAAGCCTAATACGACGCTGAACGACGCGCCAAACAAAAGACAACACACAATGAACAAAGCAAATATTTCCACTTATTATTATATATACTCATTTGCATATTACACTAGACGATCAAAAATAATAAGATGATCGATAACATTACCCACCGGTATAGTGATAACGACGATAAAATGAATACAAAATACATAATGCGCAAGATTTATACCACTCACATTTGGAAAGTAGTTAATTAATATGCAATTAAACGCACAGAATCGCATAATTCCCAGAAATAATGTCAGTTTGTTAAGTTTTAAATGGTGCATTATTTGTTCTTGACCTCTCGACGGCAGATACTCCCTTCATGTGTAGGTGAGGGCATCTTCATTATCGGCTGGCAATAAGCATTTCGAAAGCAAAAACAATTTAACAGTACTAAATATTAGGGTTTAAAACAAAATACGAATCTCATTGCAAACTGCAAGATAAACGTATTATCGAAAGATGATAATAATGAGCACTATTTGTTGATAAAAGATAACACATTATGAGGAAGTCGAACTCTTAGCTTTTTTTTGCAAAATTCTTCAATTTTTTATCTGTTTATTTAGTTAGCTCAACTTCCGGAAATTTAAAAAACATACAAAATTACTTTCATATTTTAAATTAAATAAAAAATTTCGACTATTGCTTCTGATATTTAATATTTCTAAAATAAATATCACCTGTTTACCTTTATACCTTTATCTTCAGCTTCATAGCATATTATATATTTGTATCATTTCACCGGTGGTATTTCATCGACCGGTAAATCGATACGAAGAAAAAATCATCGCCATGATATTTCAGCGTCAATATTGTCAATTAGAATCAAATCAAGAGCGCAAATAAAAGTCCATTACAGTGGTCAGTGATGCAATTCTCCATTAAATCAAAATGAAACGAATGGTCACTCGAAAATTATAATAGCGGAAATATCGTTAAAAGATTCCAGCCAGGCTCAATAACAAAAAAAGCATAACTTCAAAATGCATCTCTAAGATATAGCATATCACTATGATCGTGTACAATAAGCGCTTTCCTATCTCTTCAATGGACCTTCCTTAGCAGCTATCATCAGCTACAATCATGAGCAAATAACCGACATCTCTGCTATTACCGATCGAATATCTATACTCCATTTGTATATGTTTTAGCTAGATTTCTATATTAGAAGATTCATAATAGTCTTTCGAAATATTAACTTTACTATATGAGCTGATAGAACTACTTAAATTATTTTCAATAAATACTTAAATACTTAAATTTTTAAATGTAATGCAGCAGTAAAAATTTTCAATCGTTTAAACAATAGCATTTTGAAGTATTCTTGAATATGAAATTATTTTGCACGTTGATGAAAAAAGAAAAAAACAATGTGAGATGAGGTATACTGATATTTGCCACACAATGAAGATAACGATAATGACATCATTCGCATGAAGCAAAAATGTCTCATATTTTTCAATTTCTTTTGCTATAATTTGTGTGTTGCAAAATTTTGATGATGAGATCATCATATGGTGGTGATTTTTTTTCGAGGGAATTATATTTACATCATCGACGGGATTCCCTCAACATTCAACGAATTCATCATAGCCGATGAGTGACGCTTTCATTGAAGTATTCATTCAAAAAATTAGAGATTTTCAAAAACAATTTCATTCACAATTGTATAAAATCGCTTATATAACAACACAAAATTATTTAAATAAATAATAAATTATGAGTTGTTTTTTTTTTTTGAGATATTCACTATGATGTCGAGAAAAAAAAAACGAAATGAAGAAAAATCACAAAGATACGAAAACAGACTAAGTAAATTGGGAAAAATAACATCAAAAGTGCCAACGAGACGATTTATGAATATGTGGACGATAATACAGAATGATTCCATAACATAGCGAATTACTCATATAATTTTGCGGGAAATGAACGAGAAATGTGTACTCATATAATAGTATCGTGAGTTTTTATTGCCGACTTTTGCTCTTCGAATAGCGCACTGCAATCATTTGTAAACATTTCCTAGAATTAATCATATATATATATATATATATATATATATATATATATATATATATATATATATATATATATATATATATATATATATATATATATATATATATATATATATAAAATGCTCAATGGGATTCTTTATTTCACCGAAGATGGTCAACAAAATAAACATTCCATCGATGGAAAATGTGATGAGATATGAAACGAAAACTTTTGCTGCTGCTTGAATTCGAACTAGCGATGCCCAACTAGCGCGTTGCTGCTTTACCAGTTGAGCCCACAAATAATGCTACACTTCACATCTAACGTCAGAAATACTGACGACGATGGCAATCAATGAGTAAATGCTTTCGCCCTCAAATGCATCTGAGGCAAGTAAAGAAAAATGATCGATGCAAATAAATAGTGCAGAAACTTGTTCTGAAATATTGAAAAGCAATAGGAAAAAGGAATCGTTCTTGTTCATGTCAGTAAATCATCGCTTTAGCAACTGGGAAATACCACAGTGACATGAACAACCTTGAAATTTGCAGCGTTCACAATTCTTTATCAATTACCGTAATCTATCTTTCATAAGCCCTTTCTGCTATAAACCTCCTTGAAAATATGCCAATTTTGAAAATATATGAACAATATTAGTCAATTCGTTTCTAGACCAGTAATTTTTATTAGATTGCTGTGACAGTTGTACAGTATTTCAGGATTTAGTGATATCGAAATATTCATCAGCAAATTCCCCGTAAGTAAAAAAAAAAGCATTTCGCACTTTATTTACGCATCACAAGTGGCGATCAAATTTACAACCAGTGATAGTACAAGGCGCAAATGCAACATTCATAAAAGATCGCTAGATGAGATACGCACCATACAAGCGATTCACTCAATATACGAGCGAAATTTCCTCCTCCCCTCCCAAAAAAAAAAGTGCGAAGCAAAAGATTCATCGTTGGCGTCTAAAGGTCGAAGAATTCACAACAATCCTCTCATGCAGAAATTTATGTATGGAATCTAACAGCAAAAAGGACATCGGTATGACGCTTTGAGAGTGGAAAAAAAAACTACAAACAAAAATGCGCATATTTTTATTGATCAATTTATGTTGGGAAAATGGCGACTGAAGATATAAAC
The DNA here is from genome assembly GCA_013433145.1 of Ascaris suum. Taxonomy (NCBI): domain Eukaryota; kingdom Metazoa; phylum Nematoda; class Chromadorea; order Rhabditida; family Ascarididae; genus Ascaris; species Ascaris suum. Next base: position 2,204,758 of record CM024181.1, read on the forward strand.
ATTAAAAGAATCGATTGGAAATGAATAACGGAAATTGATTTCAATAAATAAGTGACGAATTATTTATGCAATTCCTAATATTTAAAAAAAAAATTGCTTCAAATTATTTGCATGAAAAAACGTTTGAAGTTTTGAAAAAATAAAATTCAACATTAAACGAAGACAGAAAACATTTATTCTAAGTGTTTTGCTAAAAGCTTTCAAGAAATAGACATTAGAGTACGCACGCGCCATTGAGTACCAATTATCGTTCTCTTTAGAAAACGAAAAATACAATAAACGTGGGAAATAAGATGAAAGGCCAGTTATACCAGTTATATACTCAAAAATTTATTTTTAGGTTGAGGTATATAACTGGTATTGGATGTATACAATTGGTATATAACTAGAATATATAATGAAACTGGATGTATACAACTGGATGTAACACTATGTACCCTTATTTATCTTACTTTTATTTTTTTGAGTATTTATTTTTAATGCAACAATTTATTCTTGAAATTTATTTCTTGAGTTACATCCGACTTAGAGCAAAAAATTTGACTGGCAGATTTTCTATAGCACTTTTAAGTGGTAACTGCTCATGGAGAAAATGATGGATCACAAGAAAGCGGAAGATGAAAAACGATCATTCCGTGGAGTCGGTATTAAAAGAAACAAATTTCATAGCTGTGGAACGTGATCCGGAAATCGAAAATATTGCGCGAACATACAATGAAATTCGGCACATATAAATTATAGGTGCCATTCTACCAACGAACCCTATCATTGAAAGCATACTTCGGGACGTCGAATGCCCTTCATTAATCGATTCAAACAAGTTGAGATTCGCGCAATATCGCGTCGGTTTTTTCCTAGCAAATATGCTGATAGAGCAGCCTCAACCGCATTCGCGAAAGTGGACAAATGAAGCACCCGGTAAATTATATCACAGTATAAAAAAGATGCTTGCAGAACTTTTCAATCATTAAACGAACTCTTTGCAAGCATATTTATGCTTCTACTTCCGCTCTGTAACCTTTATGAATCTTACAAATAACAAAACATCATCTCATCAGCGAAGATAGATTTAAATTTTTGACATCATCGTTGCGATAAAATGCTTTGCTTTTCGTTTAAAAGAACGAGTTCGAGAACTTCGCAAAGAACGAGTTCGAGAACTTCGCACTTTTTGGCCAAAAGGAGGACAACTCCGACTCCCAGCTGACATCTTTTTACGTTCATTACTTTCATATATGCGTAACCTCAATACATTTGTTTAAGAAGTAACAAACTTTTGGCATTCATCCAACACTATTCGCAAGCTAAACAATGTTGACAAGTCAAGAGCGGTGAAATAAAACAAAAAATTGGTACTCGTATACAATCATAAATAAAGATTCAACATCAGAAAATGAAAGATACGCTATAACCTAAGGCATACTGGGAGTGGGCACATTCCACCAAACAAATACCGTATGTTGCGCGTATGCCCCCCGAGATACTGTAAAGGTGTGAACGGTATTCCAAATAGGTATACGAAGCGATTAACGTACATTTGTGATGGCGCCGCACTTAACTTCAAATTCCTTATGCAATGATGCACTCCGTGTAAACATACGCACACCTATCTACAACTCTTAGCACACCTAGAGTGTATCTCGGCGTTATTCTCTCTTCTTATACATCTCACTTTTAAAAAAATTCCATATTATGAATTAAATAATATATATTAACCTTATTCAATCCGGAATAAATACTTCAAGATAGTCGTTCCTCTAAAGTAGTAGTCGGACTTCGAAAATTTAGTCGGACCTGAAAACTAAAAAAAAAATCAATAGCATCTCCTAAAGAACAACGAAATATTAATGAAGCAAATAGAAAATGTGCAATTAATTCCTAAAAAAAATTTGATCCTAAGCATTCATAGCGCACCTAATAAAAAACCTTCGGCTGAAGTATTTTGTAACTACGACTCAAACATCGCCACCTCAGGTTAGGGAAAATTAGTTCCGATTGAACGAATTCACTAATCATTCCTATCAATTACCTTCGATGCTTTCATTATAATACAATAACAACACATTAAAAATATACAATCATAGACATGCAGAAATGCGACATAAACATTTTCTATCTTATATTCCAAATGGATTGTATAAGTGAAACATTGAACGTGAGATGGTCGAAAAGGTGTAGAGTGTATAATGCGCATCGGCATGCAATCAGCGTTCCAATTGCCTCTCACGATATCATCATACATCTCTTCATGGGAAACATCACCACTACCCATGCACAATGGCAGCAATATGCACGCCGAACGATGACCATCCCGAAACGCTAAGAGGTCCCAGAGGTCAATGGTCACTTCTGGACACTACGACCCCTGTGGGGCGTCCGAAATTTATGAGTGATTAACAGCTTGCCCAGATGCCACAGAAATGCCAAACAATCGAAACTACACGCATAGAGAGCATATTTTCGCGATTTATTTCATCAACCTTTCTATGCAATAATCGTTGATGAGGATCATTATAAATCGAGCTTAAATTTAACGAAAAAATGGAAGCGATCTATTGAACTCCATTACAGCGTTCGTAACATTGCATCACAGCAAATGACCTATACTAACCGGAAGACCGAAGATGACAGAGGAGAGAGGAAAATGATGGATGTCAATGAATAAAAAACTAAAGTAAAAACCTCTGCAGGAATAAAAAAAAACCTCAAAGAAGATGCTACTCGTCACGAAATCTCGAAACCCAAGGATATCCAAAGTATATCGATTCATGCAAATCTATTTTTTTTCAATTCTTTTACATTTTTAAAAAAGTGACCATTTTCGTTTTGAAAACATTAAAACAAATATTTACGATATCCTATTGAAATTTATTAAAATATATGGAAACGAGTGTTAAAAATTTGCAACGACAGCCGTTTGCAATCGAACAATTGAAGAATTGCCAAGCAATTGTAAACTCGATGCAATTGCAATAAAACGACGCAAATGCACCTAATATTGCAACGACGAATGCAATCGACTTCCGGTCGAGAGAATTCATTTCAAGTGTGCGTAACACATGCATTCGTTAATGTGCATGAATTTAAACATGGACAAGTATGTCGATGAAGACAAACACATCGATGAATATGTTGAATAACGACTTCGATTAAGACCTTCCCATCTCTTATTTCCATTCACCTCTCTTCACTTTCTTTCAATTTTCTTCCCAAAAGAAAACCTCAGTAAAATTATGCTAATAAAAAATAAATTTTCCTACATATAAACTATAAGAAAACATATTTCTTTGCAATAAAAAATTCTCACTTCTGTTTCTTGAATTTCCCATAAAACAACGTCAACCTCTTAATAAAACGATTTATTCTTTCTCTTTTTTCTTAAATCAAATTATTTTATTTTTTATTGGGCAGATAATCAATCATTTAGTAAAACTTCTTCTAGGAATTACTCTCTCTTGGAGTAGAAGTGTTGAAAATTTCAAAGTAATCGAAACAATAAAATGAAAACACAACAATACGATCATCGATGCAATTCTCGTTCTAAAAACTGTTTCTTTTGAATTTACTTGATTACTTTCTACCTGAATTTACCTGATTACTTTCTATCTGAATTTACTTGATTACTTTCTATCCGAATTTACCTGATTACTTTCTATCTGAATTTACTACTCTAAATTACATTTAGTAAATTTTCGTAAACCAATAATTCCAAACGTTGCAGTCAATTACTTCACAATTAATCATGCTCCGCTAAATATTGTTTTTTTTTAAATTCAATAATATTTAAAACTAGTATATTAAGTTATCAGTTTTTTTTTCAATTCAGTATTTTCAAATTTTCAATCAGTTATATCGATGAATTAACATGAAAAAAAGTTTAAATATTCAAATTTTTATGAGTATTTCCACATTGTTGAGGGACAACTTACGGAAAACTGCAAACTATGAAACATTACCATGCATTGTACCTATCTGAGTAGACAATACCTTACCTTATACCTATGTAAGTAGAGAATACCTTACCTTATATCTATCTCAGTAGACAATGCCTTACGAATGCTCTGAAATGCACGAAAAGCGAAATAATGTGATTGTAAGATTCGCACAGCAAATGAACTTTCGAAGTGACTAATGGAAGTGTGAGATTTCCATTCAACAAAAAAAAAAACTTTTCGACTAGCCATATGCCAAATATTGCAATATCAACGATACTTAATTACGCCCAAAATACTCCATAACCTAACAATATTACCAGGTAGTTTTAATGCAGCAAGTAAATACGGTTACCTATTTAATTATCAATACTAATCCATAAGCGTTAGTTATCAATTATCCGGGAAAATGCTTAATTATGATGAAGTTTTCGAAAATGATATCAACACTAATTAATAGTCGATAATCGCTAGTTTAAAAAAAACCCTTCATTTAAAAATTTCGCTAAAAAATACATCAAAAATGGTTTGAATATTACCGCAATATACAAACACTATTAACATAAAGGTAGAGAGCTTTTAATATAAAGCTTTTAAGTCGTGATTCACATTTCTCCATTTATTTTCCATTTACAGCAATAAATTTGCAATATGTGAAAATAATCACGAAAATGAGGGTTATTTTCTCTTTTAGCTATAACTTACAAATTTTTGTTTATATAGACACCTGATATTTGGTTCTTTTCCAATATCTAGTGGAAAGGGAAATGGAGAGGTTTGGAAGGCAACAATTCTCTTCGTTTCCGAATTTCAAATTTCATTGAAAAGTAAATAATTGACTGCTTAAATTTTGAGAAATTTACAACATTTTTTTACAATACAAGTTAATTAAATCTCATACGATTTTCTCTTAAATCTTATTTCCGTTCTTTGCAGCAAACACTAATCGGATATAGCACAAATCCTCGAAAATATCTCTACAATTGATTCGTCTTGTGTTAAACGCATAGTTCGGATGAGAAGATAGAAAGAAGCATAAACTAGCAGTAGGTACCTAGTGGACAACCTCAATGACATTGAAAGGATGTTTTTCGAGTATATGAGATAGCTATAAGAGAGAATAACGGAAGCTGATTGCGAGGTGTAAGGCATGAGGCTTAAGGTCATTCACCACATATGATGGAGGCAAACGAAAAGGCACACATGAAGGGCAAATGATGCATGCAATTCGATGGGAAATAACGCTGAAGTGAGCAATTCGATTCGTGCAACTATTATTGGTTTCTTTTGATGCCGACAACGATCCCCTTGACCATCCTCACTCCTCCCCTTCTCCTCTCTAAAATAAAGAGCTATTCTCATGCCCTTATTCTCATCATCATACATTAACATATGCCAAGTAGATACTCCATTCTAGAGAATTCCATACAAAACAGCAAGATATTTATTGAGGACATACTTTCCGAACGGTAACAATTGCTTTATGCCCATAACCAATATTTGTATCTCATTCTAAAGTTATAACACTACGAAAATAAAATATTAGAAATTTAACGAATTAACACCGTTGATTGTAGCGAATATAGCATCGATATATTTTTGCTATTGACTAGCGACGATATAAAAGAGGATTCACGTGAATTTTGGTTGAGACAATAAGCAATACATGAATTGATTCAAATTTATGCAAAATTGCAATAATTGATTATTATTATTGTATAAATTATATTCAAATATTATAATATGATTAAATATATTTATTGCCAAAGTTAAGCGTAATGCAATCAATTATAACACAATTAAATATTATAAATACGAATTATTTGATAAATTTGATGGGAATTTTTAAAAACTATAAAATCTCCTCGTCCAACATGTCAAAATCATTTAATATATGGACGATTTGAAAAGCGTCATGTGGTCGATACGATATGCAAGAAATCAAACGTGATAATGAGATGGAATGTGACGATCAAAGAAAAAGCGATATAAGCGGAAAGAAAGACAAGTGCAACACTAATAGCGGGGGGTATATCGGTGAATACCGAATTACCGCTAACGATACTATCGCCTGAAATCTCAATCGCATTTGAAGGTGTGCTCCGCTCAACGCTTATCTGATGTGATTAGCGCATTCAAATCCCACATTATCAATTCATATTTCCTCTATTATTATATAAAGGTCTTCTTAATATAACTATGGAATTTTGGTTTTGAACACCAAAAATTTTCGAAAATTTCAATCTGCGGAAATAAAATCCGACTGTGTAGTTCAATTAAAGAATAACTAACGAATAAGTATAGCATTAACACGCAAAATTTGCATATTCTAAGAGCGAAAAAATCTAAATATCATACATATAACGACAGTTCTTCGCTGTGAAGCCCAAATTCGACACCACACAATCGTTTCATATTATTCGTCTACGGGAGATTAATAATTCATCTACTGCGGGAACAAAAAAAAAATTGATAAATTCAAAACTCAGTCGAAACTTTTTTTTCTGAAGAGCGTGGAAAATACCTCCAGGCAATCATTTATTTAGACGAAAGCAATAAGTTATTGTATACTAATTCGTAGCAAAATTCAAATTTTTCTTGTCATTGCAGGTATGAGAAAGAAAACTCAAAACAAAACACCTCTGAAAATAGGATGGAAAATGGAAAAACTTTTTTCCCCGAAACAATTTCAGAGATCCAGAAAAAAAAAACGATGCCATCCATAAATAACATCAAAAACCTAAAAATGGAAAGATAAATCTCATAGAAGATTTTGTTCGTCAATAGGGAAGAAGTGCAATTCATCAAGAAAGCTGCTCACTGTTTCGCTTCGTTGTCCTATAGCAATAACCCTCATTTAATATGCAATATCTAATAACGGACATACCTCACAATCAATACGTTTTTAGAATATAAAAGTTACCTTTCTGGTTTCCCTCTAATCCACACTACCATTATTCAAGGGTTTTCAAAATATGAGGCATAGGAGAAGGGGAGAACGGATGGTAGAGGGTGAAGACTAACCAGGAGAAGATGGAAGGGGAGGTTCTAATTAATCAGGATATGGTGGGGGGGGGGGTGTGGGGTTCTTAACCAATCATATTCATCTTTCCGTTTCGATAATGTTAAAGAAATACCGATTTCGACGGCGGGAGTGTGCAGGTTGCAAATTTCGAAAGACGTTCACAGCCTACGTACCCATTCCCCTCTCGCCATTATCATAATGCGTTATGCCACTAAATATAACGATTAAACATTCGAATATAAGAATCGTAAATGGCGCATCAGTTCACACATAAAGCACGATGTAACAAAAGGTGCCATTAGAGCGCCGAATCGGTCAAAATGGCCATCAATGAAAGGAAATAGCGACAGCCGTCACTCGTCTTAATCTCAATTACGGCTGAACTGCACTGCAGTATTAAGCGAATTAACATTGCTTTGAGCGAATTTTCGATCTCTAACATTAGCCTAGCATCCTCTTATTTTCGATCTCTAACAAAACTTTAGATTTATATAAAATTTGAAGGATAGAATTAAAGAAATTAAAGAAATGCCCTAAAACCACCTCAAGCTTATTAAACGTCGTAAACTTGAGTCTTAGATTTAGAGAATGCTAGAAAATCGAATGTCAGCATCACAGATCACTGAAAATTGAAATCTCGAAATCATGACAATGAGGAGGTTAAAAAATAAATGAATGAATAAATAAATAAAGTCATTTGATTTCGAAAAGTCGATAAGCGATAAAGTTTTTTCGAAGGAAAAACTGGCTTTGTCTCCAAGCAGTAATCGATAGGTAAACCTGGTAAAGAGGTACGGGATTCAGGGGTCATATTTACATAGAGCGGCTTTGATGAAGCGATCCAAAGACGCGAAAATAACAGAAGGTAACGCGGTACACTTTTTACGACTATATAGCGGAATGCGGATTAGATATACGTGTATCCTATTGCAGTCAATGTTTTAAGGTGTTGCAATATGTGTAGGAGCGGAAGATCAATGCTTAAGCGTAATTCATTCTATGCATCCAGAAAAAGCAACTCAACTAGTTTATCCAACATTAGCACCGTTGTATTAATTTTAAATTTGACAGCTTTAACCAGCCGGCTGTAAATAAGGCAAATAAAAGATGAAGCTGATTCCTGTGGAATACGAAAGTGGTGGTAGCAATGATGGCGGCGGAGGAGAGGGGAGAAGTGCGAGGGAAGTGAAAGTTCGCTAAAATATAGAATATTCCTAATTTGTATCTAGGCAATAAAACAGCAACTTTTTAATAGACCGATTACAAAAATAATAAAGAATATTACCATTACTATTGTTACTCGTTAATACAAATGTAACAGTAAATGATTATTATTGAATGTCATACTAATAAATAGACAAAACTTTTATGTAATAACTGTCTATAACTCAGTAAATATACAGTATTACTGTTTATCAAAAAAACGTGAAAAATGAACGCGTAGCGTGCACAATAAATGAAGAATTGAAATTGCTTCCAATAGCCCAATATTCAGCGACATGAAAGAGTTCAAATCACCTGAAACTCATTTCCATAGAACCGTTTGAAGAGGTTTTTGGAGCATAGATTCGTCCTGTACTACTAAACGCATTCAGTGTACTTCATGATCTAACAGTTAGGGATATTCAGAATGCAGACAGACACCTATATAAGAGTATACACTCTATACTCTGTAAGTCAACTCGAACAACAATGCACGAACCGGGAACTAGTATTGTTTAGTGACCATCAAGAATTTTGATCGATAATTACCGATGTCACCTCGGCTAATGGTCATCAAGAGCAGAAAGGTCATTAGCGACTTTTCGAAGCGTTGCTTAGGTGAGGTATCTTAATAAGCAAACCTATGGAGATGCACCTCAAGAAACGAAACAACAACCAGAAAGTAACACGAACGACACCTGATAAAACATAAATGACACCTGTTGAAACGAACAATAAGAATTGGTCGGAAGGAACTCCAACACTAATTTGCTCCACTTTGCATCTTTTAATTGAAACTTGAATGCACTGCAACATGCCTAAGAAAAGGTCGAACTAGGATTTTATTGTCTCTGGGGAAAAATGGCGGGGAGGGGGACGGAGAGGGGAGAGAGTCATCAAGGTGAAGCCTACCCACTCCATTATTAACCCTTTAAAAATCCTTTCAATTGTAAACAGCTTATGAATGGCTATGCGTCATTACATTTTCTTCAATTTAAGTTCTTTTTTTTTTCGACGTTACATTTGAGAGCACAAAAAAAAACATTAACTATGAAAAAAAAAGAAAAGAGAAAAAATTTCCTTCTGATATAAGAAGCAATGAAATCATTTAGAATTAAAGAAAAAAAAATATGGCATATTGAATGAGAAAAAAAAAATTGAAAAAACATCAGAAACATTTTTCGCTATAAATATTTTAATTGTCTCAATTATCAATGAAATTTTTTTTTCGTACAAAAATTTTTTTTCTTAAAAAAAATGAAATTTGAATGAATTTTTAAACCGACGAATTACGTAAAAATTATTTCCTCTTAATTCCGATAAATTTTCGCTGTGAAATTTAAAAAATTTCCGAATGAAAAAAAAATGCAGCAAAGAATTTAATCGGTGAAGATGGCGGTAGCGAATAACAATTAAAGGTCATTGCTTTAAAAAAAACTCTTAAATAATGAGATAGGTTGGTATGCAATTCACGTTGGATAGCGGTATAGTGGTAGTGGATGTCGACCTCGGTACGCTTATCTCTTCTTCGCAATACACTCTCAACGTCACATGCAATCACACGCATCGCTTGTGGCATTCTCCCTTGTGAGACCCATTAGATTAGCATGCTTACCGTCCACCTATATATACCACCCCCCCCCCCCAACATCCCTTAAAAATTGAGTACAGGTAAAGGGCCATCAAGTCAGCGTGACGCTTGCAAGCATACTGTCCTTCTACATATATAAACCCTCCCCGATATCCTTTTAAAAAATGAGTAAAGACATGTAACGTTGAGAAAAACGCTTCCGTCATGTAATAGACAACAAATTTATTGCTATTGTGAGCAAATCGCAACATCTGCAATAGAAATGTCAGCTAAGCAAGAAAAAAAAAAGATGCTCAGCAACATATATAGCGCAAAGATATTGAAATATAAAAATAAAAACTGACATTTTCGAAAAAGAGAAAATCGACGTGCAGACACACAGACAAACTTTTGCATAAGACACAGACATTTTCAATCGAATATAAACGTTTGTGAAGATGGTAATTTACTTTATTTTTTACTCAAATCGGCAAAAATCTATAGATGATATCGATGAACTCTAGATGTGAACGACAAACTTTACCTATAGGAAAAAACATTGTGCAGATATGATCAATGAGGAGAAATCGGACAAGACGTGTAAGGTAAGCACTCAGAAGAAAACACTCAGTGACAAGAGCTGAAGAATATCTTATTGGTGCTAAAACTATTGCCAAACTAAATTAATGACTCTCTATAACGCTTATTTCTTACAGCTAATTTGGCCGTAAAAACAATTGCTACCCTAAACTTTTCAACCAGAAATTAAAGCCAGTTGGAACGAAAGTAGGTAAGACAAGTGCCTTCATATTGAAATACAATACCAAATCGTTCATAAGCCCTAATGGTTACTCGTTATTTTCCTCTTGAATACAGTAATCTGATTTTATGAATGTCAAAATGCTATAAGTAACAATAATTACAGTAAAAAAGCCTGATATTCTGGACGGCATTGTAAGTGATGTCCACATAACAAAACGTACGGCTTTGCTCGATTTTATCTGCGTGGAATTCAGTTTAGAGGGAGTGCTTGAAGATGAAGAGAGAGAGAAGGAGAGAAAAAGAGGGGAGCTTCAATGTGGACACGTTGGGAGTGTGAATGAGCACAGCATGTCATTTCCTCTTCGAGCCCTGACCTAAGGGACGCCATCTACCTCGCGTTCGTAAGCAACCAGTTTTGTTTCTCTCGTAAAAGGTCACATTTTCTCTCGTAAAAGGTCACACTCCCTCTCTTAAAAGGTCATACTAGCTACTTCTTGTGAAAAAAAAGCGAACTCGAACTGAATGGATTGGTTAAGTGACATGATGACTTTATTAATCGTTTTAAAAATTTCCAAACATTCATACGTAAAAATCAAAACAAATAGATGTATATTACATCAGTACACCTCATATCTGCCTTAAATAACACACCTCAGGAATTCCACATAGAAATATACTAATTTTGAAATATTTTTGAATATATTTATTCATAGAACTTCGAAAAATCGTTTTATTAAAATAAGATAAAATATTTGTCGAAAAAATCGAAAATCGACCCATAAAAGAAATGTTTTCTCCTCGCGCACTCAATGTGACATAATTTGGAAAATTTTTATTTTTTTTCATCTGAAGAAATTTATGAAAATTAAAAAATATCGAAGATTTTTCTTTTTTATATTTGGGAAAATTTTTTTTTCTGAGAAATGAAATAATTTTCTGAGAATTCTCACACATAATAAATAAACGTAAAGGATGAAAAGTGTTGCACCAGTGGAGTATGAATTAAAATGGCAACGAGGCGAATAAATATGCGTCGAGCGATGAGTACTTTTAAGGCTCTTTCAAGGCGCATCAATGGAGGACACAACTCGAAGCGTTGAATGGACACTTGAAAGTATCGCACATTTCGGCCAGGAATTGCTCGAATTGTTCGAGTGACCAATTTCATTTATTGTTACATTCATATTTCACATCCCTCGACGTAAAGCCCCTCACACAACAATCCTTTGAAACGTAAAATTCCCCCCTAGATACCTTTACTGAGTATATTTTCTCATATCAAGTTCTTTCCCTTATTGAATACTTTTAATAAATGTGACTCTAAAAAATTTCATTTAGTTAAACTGCATCACGCTAAAAAGAAATTATGATTTTATAATGAATGATATTATAAATGAAAATAATTTTTTAATTGCCTAAATTGCGTAAATTTGGGAATTTCATCGATACATTCAAACAATATCTATTTCATACGTCTCAAAAATGGTCGAAAAAAAAGCGTTAAAAAATGCGGCAAAATTTTTCTCAATCGTTTAAAAAAAAAATCGAATGAAATATGACAATATCGGACAATTGCATATGAAACACAAAACTAGACTCAACTGAGAGAGAATCTCTTTGTTAGCGAAATGCAACGAAAAGGAGCGTACGCACAACGAGTAGAGAGAATTAAAGAGGATTGAGAAATGAAAAAAGATTCGAATTTTCTTGAAATAAAAGAAGTTTACGTTTGAACTTTAAATTGAAAAATTGAAAATTGAAAAAATTTTACGCCTGAAATTGAATTTTATATTGTTTTTTTTTGAAAATTTTATGAAGATCAGGTTGGAAAATGTTGGGTTTAAAGATAAACGAAAAAATAGATTTAATAAATTAAAATATTGGCTACTAATCTAATGCAAACGATAAAAAAACGCTTAAAATTTAATTTAAACGTAAAGTTTTAGTTAAAAATATAGAAAAAAATAAACTTTTTTTTATTTATTTATTCAATGAATTAAAGTTAGGAAATAAAAAATAAAAATTTAGAAGTTTAATAGTGATTTAAAACAACGGCTAAATTCTAGAGTTCATTTCCTTTACAAATAAAGCAACGAACCGAATAAATAGATGACTTTAGACGCCAATTAAAACCAATTAAAACTAAGCCTATAATATTTCCGCCTCCTTTGCTTATCCCACAAAAAAAAAAAACAAAAAATTCGCCGAGGAAAAATTACATATTTTTTCGAATAGCATTGATTCGTGTTGCTTTAAGCTGCTTAAAAAATGCATTTACTTTTTCGAATTGACGTAAGCCTCATCAGCAATCATTGATGAGAGATTGACAATTCGATTCCCCTCTTTCAAATAGAGTTCCATTGAAATAAAAATTTAGTGCAGACATAAATGGATCTATACTGATAAAGGCATCGTCGCTACAGACGATGTTTTGAGAGAAGAACACAAACATAATCGTTTTATGCTGTAAAAAGAATAATAAAATCAACAATAAAACATTCTCTCAAAGTTTCATTGAAAAAAATTCATATTTTATAGGATCATATAGGAAATGGGCAATAATACGCTCATCAATGCTAAGAAAAATTTTACAATATTTATGACGATAAAAATGGCTATCGTTCAAATAAACTCAACTTAGAAAGCATCTATGCGCTTTGTTCCTTTCAAAAACAACCATAAAATAAACATTAAATAAAATTTCAAAAAATGTATTTATATGTAAGCAATGCGTATTTACACATCTAAACATATGCGAAGATAAGGTGCAAGACGAGATGGAAGAGGAGTTCAAAGTTAAGAGATAAAAGAAAGAAATTAAATAAAATAGTACGAAAGAAGGGAAATAAACGAAATGCTGCAATTAATAACTATTATATTTATTAACAAAATCATCCAAATGAATGAATTATTTTCTTATATTTGAATATTAATTATTTTAGAATATTATGAAAAAATAAATAAATAACTAATAAAGTCGTAAAATAACACGGAAATTCCCGTACGGATTTTTTTTTTTTTTGCAAATTTCCGGCATATTCGACACGTAATTGAGGTAGAAGACAGCAATAATGGATCGAACTTGATTAAATTGTTTTATTTAGAAATGCCTTATTAAGTCAAAAATGACGCATCGATAGACATGCGTGAGTAAAACGGAAAGCGTCACAATAACATACGACCTTCTCGTGCATAACGACGCTTGTTAATGATATACGAACGAAAAAATTCATTCGTTAAGCGTCAAATAAAAACTACATAGAAAAATAGTGAAAATTTTCCTCGCGAATTGCCAAATTTGAATTATATTTACCATTTTTTATGGAAAAAAAAATTTCCAATAATATTGTTTATGAGATTTTTATTACAATTTCAGCAAAGAAAAAAAAAATTTCCAACCACAATAAATTTCTAAACAACTATTTGAGTAAAATATTTGCGAAATTTAACTTGATAGTGTAATTTAAAAAAAAAAAAAAACATATGGAAGTTTTCAGTGAATTTCAACTTTTCTCTAACAAACATTAGTCAAAGAAATTCTCTTCAAAGAGTAAAAATATTTGAATTCATAAAGAAATTAAATTAAAAATCGAATATTACGTAATCGAAAAGAAATCCAATCAATTGTTATATATAAAAACTTGAATTATGATATTTTTTATTCTATCAAGTTTAATTAATAAACCGATATCGCTCTAAACTCGAAAAATTAGCGAAAAAATTGACGTAAATATTAAGCGATATTGAAAACATTGACTAAAATTTCCGCTCTTTTCCTCTTTCATTGCTAGTTTTACGCATTTAGCTAAAAGCTCTAGAAGAAAATAATCTAACATTAGTCAGTTAAATATTAAACGTTCCTCGAATATATTATGCATTCCTACTGGAATAGATTAATCGCATTAATATTCAATGAAAAATGGATTCTAGAAAATATTTCATAGTTGATACGATCAAAAAATATACTCGAAATAACGATCGAGAATTTATATGGATTCTGTAAACCTACAAATAATCGTAGTCGTAATAAATAAATAACTCAATAACAATAATCTTACTATCTTTTTGAGATAACAAGTAAGAAAATGCAGTAAGCAGTTAAAGTAGGTAGTAAAATTGAAAAGTAATAAAAAATATGTTAAAAAATTAATAAAAATTTGTTGTTAAAGATAGTCTCAGAAAAAAAAAGCGAATCGCCACAACGGTCACTAGTCAGTCAGTCAGTAATGAATATAACGCGTTTAGCCGTTGTGTTGGACAGAGCGGGCATCACTGGTGGTAGTGATCCAAGAACACTCCACGCAGCAAGATTGCAATTTGTCTCAATAAGCACCGCCCCTCTTGTTTCTTAAAGCAAATGCTTGCTGGCTTATTCGATGGTGACTTTCACACATACTTTTTTCCTAATAGAAGCCGCTTACCCTAAAGGGCAATAGCATCTTCAAAATACGCAAATAAATGTATATTTAGCTTTTATTTTCTAGAATAATGCAAAATATGCGCTATTGAGTGGGAAAATGTCGAAAAATCTTATAAATAAACGAATAAATAGAAAACTTAGTGTAGATAACATTTTTTTACTTATAGTAAAAGTTGAAAATAAATGAAAAAATTAATAAGGAATTTTAGAATTTCAAAAAAAAAACCCCAAAAAACTGTGCAAAAATTGCGTTATTGCCATTAAAAAAAAAATTTCCCGTACTAAACACCAGAAAAACATAAATTTCCATGTAAGTTTACGACAGCTTCAAAAATTTCCCTCAACTAATTCAGCAGGAGCAAATAGCAACTCGGCGACCGTCTCCTCTCGCCTTAGCTCTCTCCTTCCCTTCCCTCTTGGCTAACCATTGCCGAGAAGATTTTCTTCAATAAATAGAAAGAACTAGGAAAATCTCAAGTTTGCCGAATTCCTACGGTATTTGCAAAGAAAAAAAAAACGATCGTAATTTGAATGCCGCTAAAAAGAATCAATCATAGCGTTCACAATAATAGGGGCACACACACTCACAAAGAAATGAATTGAAACGAGTGAAAAGTGAACGCCTATTATCAATCATTAAAGATTTGTTTGTCGCTAAAACTGCGATGCATGAATATCCCACCTCCTCCGTCGCCCCCCCCCTTCCTCATTTCAGGCTTATTTCGGTGTGAATAATTAAGATTTGAAGCTTGATATACAAAAACCTCTCAATCTGTCAATTAAAAATATGTTTTTCTCTAAGAATTGTATTCAGATACAGCCATGGAATCGTCTACAGTTGTATTTTTTTTAACACCTAAAAACCATTTCTTCATTATCACCTAATATATTTTTCTCGTCTTTTTTTCAGCCGACTCCTTCTTTCTCTTTCCATGGGCGCAGAATTCTGGTACCACTACGGGGAACTACCTCCAAATGTGCAGAAAGAAGCTAATGTAGACGAAGGCGAATTTAAGGACACTCGTTTTTCAAACTCCACACAACGTGGATATAACGGATGGGTCGCATGTGCTGTTCATTCTCAGGATGAACTACGCATCACTTGACGGTGATCGATCGGCTAGCAAAACAGCGACCGCCAAATTGACCGTTGCAAACAGCGACCGCCAAAATGACCGTTGCAAATAGCGACGTCTAAAATGACCGTTGCAAGCAACTACCGTCAAATCGATCGGGGTGCGGTTGTTAGGAATATGCGAGTAAAGATGCCACATCGAATGATACTTTTTTCCACCACTAAGTAACGCTGAAATACTTTTATGTCTTCCTCGAATTAAAAAGATGCAATTATTATCTTTGTCCAATATTGAGTGCAAGTATATCCAAAACGAGGGAAAACGGAACAGGAGGGAGGTAGGGTGAGGGAAAGGATAGGACCGGAAGAAGTAAGAACAAAGCAAAAGGAAATAGGAGAAAGAAAATCTAACAAAAAAAAGGATACTTGGCTTCAAAAACATTTCATTTTTCATCTGCCATTCGTTTTTCTCTCATCTTTCCATTTGTATGCGTCTTTTTATTTTGAACGTCATAATTGATATTTCCTTGTGGCAATATCGTTACAGTTGAATATTCGCGAATATTTTTAACTCGCTAGCCAATACAAATTCTCCTTGTCCTGATTATATTCTACCCATCTTAAAATGCCTACTAAGGAGAGGAGCCCTTTAGGCAATAGTCGAAGAAACGTCGAGCAGAGCTCCCAGAAGACTGAAGGCTGCCCCTCTGCGCTCCTCCTCCTCTCTCCTCCCGACCCTCCATGAATCTGAATGAGAAGTAAATTTTCGATGCCGTCATGCATTTCTGCAAAAAGAAGTCACAGGGGAGAACCGACCGATTGCAACTTGCTTGCCGTTTTTGCAGAAGCCATTTACGCCATTGATAACAGAGCTTTTTTCGTTTATTTCATCAATTAAAGAACAATTCACTATAAAATGCTTTTAAAAAACATTCATCGAATATATCCGAAAAGGAAAACAAAAACGGCGTTCTTTAGATAAGTAAAAATGGTGCAAATGAGCACTTTCTCTTAAAGTGTCACATATGGTATGTTTACGAAAGTGAAATGTTACCTTATCGAACAAAAAAATTGAGGAATTTGACAGCCGATGAAAAAATTCTGATCAAAAATTTCTATAAAAGCAAATATATTATAATTAAGCTACAACTATTAACGAAAAAAAAAATCTCGTATGCCGCATTAATTTCTTTTAATTTTTTAAACGACTTTTGTTTCCCGCGAAATTAATAATAAATGAAAGAAGAGAATATTTTAAATTAATCGAACCACAAATAAAATTTATTATTATTGATTAATACTTAGTTAAGATATCTTCTTTTGTTTTAATTTAATTCCAAATTGATTCAAAGAAATGAGTTTTTCGATATATATATATATATATATATATATATATATATATATATATATATATATATATATATATATATATATATATATATATATATATATATATATATATATATATGAAATCAACAAACTCAAAAAGGTATTTTAAATAATATATAACGCAAACGAAATACTTATATAGACAGATAAATTGAATCTTATCAAAGAAATGAATTGAGTTTTTTCTTCAGCCAATGTTGGATGAGATTTTATTCGTTAAAGAACAATGCAAAAGTCTATCGGATATAACGAATGACATAAATTAAGGAATAAAGGAAAAATATAAAAAAACATGAAGAGCTTAATGCATTTCGTGAACATTAAAAAAATCAAAAGATTTTGTTTCTCGGGAATATCTCACTTAGGATGTAAATTTTTTGCCCGTTCCCACCCCTTTATTACCTTTTTTTTGATAAGCAGGAAGGGATGAGAAGGAGAGGGGAAATTAGAGGATCGAAGAGGAGGACTGAAGGTCGAAGGGAGAGAGAGGGAGATGGAGAGAGAGGGTGCATCACATACAGTCAAGAAGGCGGAAAGCCTGTCAGCCGTAACGAAGCCGTTTATGGCCGACAAGCGACTTTGCACTGGGTCTATGCAAATATTATGCGCAATGACCGTTAGCAATGGCAGACTATACAAGCATACCAGTAAACAGCAACGGCCGCTAGAAGGTGACGCATACAACAAGCCGAGGTGTTCCGCTCTCTACTATGCATGCACCTTCATCAGGTGAGCTTACTTCTTCTCTTAATACTGCTAGAATATTTTAAACCAATAAAATAAGAAGCAACACTTATATATGGGTTAAAAAGTTGGCAAATGTAGAGACAGCTGAATTTAGACTCTTTACTATGCAATAAACCAGGCCTTGAAAATATAATACTACTTCAAATATTTTGATTGTTGAAACAACGACATCACAACTGTTATTTATTCATTTATACGTTTATTTATTTATTTACCTGTCTATTTATTTTTATTTATTTGTTTATTTTCATATTTGTATTTGCACTAATATTTACACATCGATGCAAAGATATCAATTTTTATAAAATACTCCAACGAATCAAATATATCCAACATAACAAGTGTTTGAAAAGCATTCCCTTATTTCAATATAAATAAACGGTGTAAATTCGATGCGATCTCTCATTCACTAATTTTATTTACAAATAAAGAAGTATAAAAGTAAAAGAAAGGAAATTTTAGTAAGTAGTAAAGTAATTCAAAGTGTTCAGACTGAGCATTGGCAATCAAATGTTCAAAAAAAAAGGGGGGAACACAACAGTGATCAAAAATGAAGCAACGATAAGCGTACGCATACCGAATGCATTACGAAACTATGCTAGGCATGTAAGCATATAAGTTTATTTTGTCGCTCACATTAAGGAATGCGTATTTGGCTCGTATTTATTACACAAACTATTGACATATTATATAATGTTGATTGATAAATTTATCCAATTGCAATTAATGTTGACAAAAAAAAAAAAATCCATGTAGGAGCGGGGCTTCTTCGATTTAATCTTTCGAGAGAGATGGTATTATTTGTTGGAATTTTTTTTTCCAATTATTAAATATGAAATTAAAATAAATAAATTCAAATTGAATTCATCTCTTATGAGAGGAAAAAAAAATTGATAATGAAGATTTTTTTTAAAGAGTTATCTATGCGGAAATTCATTTAAAAAAAAAAACATCAATAATTTGAGCACATAGAAATATTGGAAAAATTCTGATATGAAATCGCAAAGATTTATTTCGTTTATTAGAAGACGACTGTTAAAAAGTATAAAATTATTTAAGACGAATCAATTATCATATCTTTTTTTTCATAATAAATGAAATAATTACTATCGGTGAGAAAAAAAAATGAATAAATGCAATGAAACTTCTTCTAAAATTATATTTGATGAAAGTAAACATCAATTTTTTTTTTCATTTCTTTTTTTAAAAAATTTTCTTCAGTAATTAGCGAAAAAAATCTGAAAAATGAATCATCTCAACACTCCTCAGTAACACTTAGAAAATATTCAATTCTTCTTATATTAATTCTATTCGTCAACTATAAAAAATGACCGAAATCGATTATTGAACAATATCATCAATTAATTTTCAATTCATCAATTCCTATTATGAAAGAAATTAAAACAAAGTTTATTGCAGAGAAAAAAAATTTAAAGCGATATTTAAAAATATATACACTTACAAACTAGAAAGGTATTTAATATGGAACAGGTAGGATATACGATTTTAAATAGTCTCGCTTATCACGTCAAGTGATTTGATGAAAAATCGAAAAATAATAAAGCATGATCGATAACGCATTCATAAATTTAAGTAATGAAAATCTAACAAACAAATTCACTTCTTTTTTTTTCCTAAACGGATCGAGTGAAAAATGCAATCCAAATGATTGTAAAATATATGCAAATTTCTGGAGAGACTTATGTGCTTATAATTTACATAAAAGCAAATGGATAAACTTAACAATGCATTAAGTATTTCTTGTTATGTCAATTCTAAAAAGTTTTGAATTAAAAGAATTAAAATTGAAGACGAAATTAAATTTGCTTTCACAGTAAGCACTTAAATATCTCTACAGGATTTGCATGCACTTTACAATCGTTTAAATCGAAAAAAATTATAGTAATTATTCCGTTTTGCACAGACAATAGAGATTGAATATAAAGGAATAAAATGATATGCAAATAAATTTGAATATCGAATTTATTCATAGTTCATCTCTATAGAACAACTAAAAGGATCAGATTTTCGCAATCAAGAACAATCCATCATAGACATGACAAGAAAGAGTGTTCGGGAAAAAGCCCCTACAAATTGGCGCTCTTGTATATTAAAATTTTCATTTCCAAATATCATTTGCAACTTTTTTTTTGAAAAACAGAGGTAAATGTTTAGAAAGAGGAGGAGGTGAGTGGGGGGGGGGGGGGGGGGGGTGGGAAAGCAATAGGTCATGAGCGAGTCCCAGAGGAGAGCGGCAGTTCCATAAGCCATGGCTAGAGCAGAGCAAGCGATTATAAGCTGGATCTAAATGGAAACAACAATTCATAAATGGGGACCGGAAGTTAAGAATCGGCCATCGGAATCTTCTCAGAGCGAAACTCCTTCGTGAGTGATAAAACGACTTGAATATTTCTTGCAAGCAACAACCATAAAATTATCTTTAATTCTATTTACCATCACAAATAACGGTCCATCTAGTGAAAGAAAATTTTTGAAGAAATTATAAACAACGTTATTTAAATAGTGAATGCAGTTTAAATATTCATCGATGATCGCCATGAAATAATTTGATGGAAAATTTTATTTGAATGACCATCAAATGACCATCAAATGACCACTTATGCAAATCTATCCTCTTCATATTTTCCTCTAATGTCATTCTGAATATGAATAAATACGTTATTTAGAATTATATTTTCTTTCAAGAGGCTATAAATAAACCGCTTTTATTTAAAACACTTAAAAACCTTAGCAAGCTATTCAATGACTACAGACTCTACTCGGCTGCATACCTATGATGGTTTTAACGACCGTATGACCGTATGACCGTATGTGTTTCAGGAAGCAATGAACCAAGCGCGATTTCAGGAAAAAAATTACTGTATATTCAAAGCAATAAATACATCAATGGACATAGTGAACCATACGCGAGTGTGGAAGCTGGATGGTCTAGTGGATATTTTTGTATCCACCTTTCCCTATTGTATCGTGCAAAGTTTAGAAACGGTAAGCACTAAAATGCAAAACTTTGATGGATTTTGACTGTTGGAATGGTCAAATATAGATAATATAGACCTTTAGTACAAAATAAAATGCGTTATGAAATAATATGGCTGCCTTTGAACTTTTTTGTGCTTAAAAATAGGACGTGATGATTTTTATATATTTGCAATAAGCTGCCATATCGGCCGATTAACTTAACGAAATACCAGTGAAAGCATGAGGAAGGAAATAAACGAAACGCCGATAAGACACGAAGGAGGGAATCATTTAACACAAATAATTTCAAAGATTCTCTCCTTCGGATCGTCACTCATCCCCTCCTCCTCTCTTTCTTCTTTTGTACTCATTAAGGTTAATAAATAGTTGCCTATTGGTCATCGGAAAGCAAACAGCGGTCATTGTGCAAGAGTACAAGATGGTACATATGTGCTAAAGCTCACAAGAAGTAACAACTAACACGAATGCAAAGCGGGTTAATTCGTGGACGTCGCAGCATTATTCACTAAGTAGTAGTAGAGCTATGTTATTAGTGAGCGTGGTGCTGCGGTATACCTAGGCTTGCTCTTGAGGGATGCTGCTATTCGCCGCCCTCTTTGCTGTCCGACCGCTATGGTCGTTAGAGAAGCCGCCTTGTTTCAATTAGCATAGTTGCCATCATGGCACAAATAGAAAAGCACCCTAGCTGCTTGATAATATCATACTTGCTTTCGATATATATATATATATATATATATATATATATATATATATATATATATATATATATATATATATATATATATATATATATATATATATATATATATATATATATATATATATATATATATATATATATATATATATATATATATATATATATATATATATATATATGATAGACGGAACATTGAAAACGAGTTTGTTTTACCTCTCTGTTCATAGAACTGCCCTTGTTTTTTTGTCAGCCTTGCGTGGTCTACGAAACTTCCCTTCTCCTTCGCTCAAATATGAAGGACGTCTGTGCCTTACGACGGTAGCCGTTACTCTTCAAGGGAATCGCCGAGTGCAAGCAAGCAGAAATTTTCGAAATAGGCTTAGACTGATTCTACGAACAAGAAAAAACATTGATCATATCTCTAATGAAAAAGTAGGGCGAAATGAAATGCTACCTATCGAGTGGGAGATTATTCAAATATCAAGAAAGTATGTACTTTTCTCGTTTCTTCTTTCGCTTAACATAGCTCAAATGTGTTTACCGCGTTAGCTCAAATGAACTCCCTCACTTGAATAAAATGTTTTCCCTCAAACCCTCTCCCTTCCCAAACTCTAGGAAAATGAATTAAAAATTCCAGAATTTTATACCAGATATATCGCAGCTGCTTGAGCTGAATACAATTTTCCGGTATACACCGAGTATTCAGTGGTCATTAGTACTCTCCAATTAGGTGTGGTCAGACGAAGGTGCCGAGGGAGTATGCCGGCCTCCGTTTCGCCATATCGAACGATTCGACGTTTACTGCCCATTGTGGACCATCGAGTGCACACGCATACACACACGCCCCCACAAATAAGAGGCCTCTTGCGAACATCACTATGGACCATATTCAATAATGTGCACCACAAATGTGATAATTACGTAGCAGCCTGAATATGAGAGCATAACAACCTTCAGCTGGCTCTTCCTCAATATCAGCAGGACATCATTCTATCTGTGATAAAAATACGAAAAGACATTTTTTGTTTTGGAAGGGAAAATGTGACCCACAAAAAACTACTGCACTTCAACTGAGAGAATTCTTTCAATTCTAAATTCCAAAAAAAAAACTATTTTCATATAATTCGTCGTTTTAGAAGATTTCATCGATTGAGCTTAGCTGTTATTAGTAAGTTACTAAATCAAATCAAAATTTCGCAATCCTTATTGTTCGACTCGGTCGGTCGCGTCGAATATTTAACTTTAAATTTGCAACGACGAATAAAATGATAAAATTTTTTAAAAATTTCAGCTCAAATTTGGCAATATTCCAACCGAAACGAGAAAGAGGCGGAAAATTTTCGCAGCTATATTCATGGGTGGCAATTTCAAATGAAAGGCATGAACATAAATCGATGAAACAGTTAAAAAAGAAAAAAAAAGAAGCATTTATAAAAGTACAATTCTATGAACGCATTCGTTGCTCTCTGCCTAGCGAAATGAACATGTGCTGTTTGATGGGTAAACCAAAACGTCGATCAAATACAAATAATGTATTATTTGCCTCTATCGATTCTACAGAAGATGTACGTACAACCCCCCCCCCCTCTCTAATCTCCACTGAAATCACCTAATACTACCGTTTGATGAGAAATAATTCGCAATCTAATGTCACCTTGCTGTATTCACCTAGCTACAGAAATCACGTAGCCATTCAATATGGGAATTGGTAATAATGATAATCACCTGTGTGCAGGTTAATTAAAACCTACACAAGGTGAAAACAGTAGATGAAAACTTTTTTTCCAACTGTTTCCTTTCACGAATGAAGAAATGCTATATTCTATTTTATTTGATCGGACCAATGAGCTCAAACTCTGTATTTGACACATCGCAGTTAATGGGATTGGAATATGATGCATTATATTTTATTGATAGTAGAAAAAAGTGCAAAAAATTCAAGTCGTTTTGTTCAATACACCAAAGCTAAGATAAAAATTGAACAGGCTCGACCGACCGAGAAATAAAGTTTATCGAAATAAATTGAACAGGCTCGACCGACCGGGAAATAAAGTTTATCGAAATAAATATGTTTCACTAAGAGATCGATTATTGAGCTTTTTCCCATAATAAAAAAAAATATTAAAACCATATTAAATGTAAATGAACACTGCAAAATAGTTAAGAGAGATGCTTAAAGATTTTGAGAATACTTCCGATTGAGTTTATTTCATTTCAATATGGAATTGATTTGCATAGATGAGAGAGATTTGTCGGAAGGAAATATTTCAATTGTTGTCGGACAGATAGTCAGACTTAGCAACACTACCGCCGACAATAGCAACAACAGCAGCAGACGTTGATGGATGTTTGCAATTGGCCTCTATATTCGTAATTCCCGTTCGCGCATAATGAGACAAATTGGCAAGCTGTGCTTGTGCAGCACGCTCACTCTACTTCACACCAACACACCCACTTCTTTTACACCACATAAAGAAGTGCTACCGAGCTTGTTCGAATTACCGTATAGCATTCAATAGAAGCCCTGTGGGTATAAAAGATGCTATAGTTCCAAAATTTGTTGGTGATATGGAGAAGATATTTCTAAGAAGAAGAAGAAGAAGGAAAGAAATTTTTATTCATTATTACAAAGTGAACGGTTGAAATTGCGAACTCCTCTGAAAAACCATTAGTGATAGCGAAACGATAGTGGATAATTCAATTTTCGAGTTGAGTAGATTCTTTGCTAAAATTGAGCACCCCATTTCCGAAGTGTAGTGACATTTGCTAAATTCAATGACATCTTATAAAGAAGTGTTTTCAGTCTATTAGAAAAATCATCAAAGAGCATTTATAAAAGCTTTAACTAGATGGAAAAATCTATTTCATTAGGTAGAAGATTTAATCGGAGATTATAAAGACAAATTAGCAATTATTATGAGGGTAAACGTTATCACGAATGCTATAAACTTTACATTTAAGAATATCATTTGTTAGATAAAGTAATGATGATTAAAATATGTCGTCGACTTTAGAAAAATATAGCCAAGATTTCGAAGATTCACTTCAATTTTATTTTCTCTCTTTGTTGGAAATTTTCTTCGAAAAAAAGAAATACGATAAATGAATTTAGTATGAATGCATTTATTGAATGACAACAAAAATTAGATATTATTCATTTGAAAGATGCATATAATAAAATAGGCAAAGTGCTACTCCTAAAAACGATGAGTAGATATTTGAATACAAGAGATATGCGCATAAATTGGTTACCATATAAATCGTTACTTAGAAAATTTTGCACCGATGAGACAAAGGATATAATTAATAAGATCTCTACTAAATGCAATTCAAAGCCGCCTCATCTTGAAGTGTTGCACGATGAAACGATGAAAAAAGACGATATGGAAAGAATGTACGTACTTAAAGAGTTGTCGACAAAAAAAAAGCGATAACCTTTAAAGATGCCTCTAGCACGTATCTCTTAGAAATTGTAGAAAAGCTTTTAATAGGTATTTGATAAGAAAGCATAAAACTGTCGAGAAAAATGAAATTTTTTCAATATCAATAATTTTTTCAATGATACAAAAATCTATTTTATTTCTTATATCAACACATAAAATATATTCTAACATAATTCGTCGATTAAGTAAATCTTTTAAAAAATTGATAATATGCAAATATAAAATATTCGTTAAAATGAATGATAACAATACACAATGAATTAAGCAACGAAAAAGAAGAAATACTTATAAAAAAAAGTATAGTTTCTTGTTATATACAAATTCGTAATTTTATAGTCAACGAGGATGATTGCAAATTGGAAGAATTTTATTATAATCATATAAGATCATTATACTCCGATAATAAATAATAAAGTATCGTTGAAAAAGTATAAAAACCAATGAAGATATAAAAGTGGCAAAATAATAAATTTTGTCGGGAAAATTCAAGAAAACACTTTAAATTCTTCACGTCAAAAATCAACGTCAATATTTAAGTTCTATCCTAACCTAAACGTATCACAATAAAAATAGAATACAGACGACCACTAAAACATTGAATAAAGAGTGAAAATTGTTAAGCAACGAATATCGATGCTGTTTGATTCTCAATTGAATCTCTCTCATTTGCTTTTTGAAGTAATCATTCATCTAAAGTTATTCAACGTGTAGTTTAACATAACCTATCATCCAAATAAGTAAAAATCCAAAAATAATACTAATAAAATGAAAAGTTTTTTGCAAATTTGATGCAATTTTGCGAATGAAATTAAAATAAAATAATTGCGAATTTTCTAAATTATATAAAAATTTTCTCAATTATTTCCACAGAATTTTATGATGGAAAATCATTACTATTCACATATTTATTCATTTACTTATTTATTTGTTTAATTGTTTGTTTAATTAATTGTGTCTAAATATGAGGTGAAAATAGTATACTTTTTGCACAGTATACTTTTTTACTTTTTATGAGGTGAAAATATGAGGTGTGTGTTAATTGTGTCTAAATATGAGGTGAAAATAGTATACTTTTTGCATAGGCTTAACATTTTGCTGAAATCTACAGAAAGAAGCAATTGCAAAAAAGTGCAAAAATTTGCACGAATGCATAAATGTAACGACCCGAACTCCTTTTCGGGTTACCGATTTGCACTCAAGCACCCTAAACACAAAACTTTTCTAGTCGACGCAAGGCCTCACCTGGGCCCACAAGCAGCGCATGCGCAGTACCACCACTACGAACAGACGACGAATGAACGAACTGAATAGAGGGGTAATAGCACTCCTTATATACTCTACTTATAGTATCAAAGCGACGCTTATAAGAGCATTTGATAATGCCAACTGTTCTGGGATCACATTTAGCTGCTCTGTAGTCATAATCGAGCTGCTCTACGATCAAAATCAAGCTGCTCTACGATCATAGTCGTTGCATTAAAAAAAAAAGAAGCAATAATTGCAAAAATTTTCATCCGGATTTTGCATACGACATTTCAACGATACACTCACTTTGAAAGCGTTATCTCAACATGCATACATAATATTAATTCTCTCGAGACAACCGTCGCAATCCATTTCTCTTTTCAAAATTGCAAAAAAAAAAAAAAAAAACTTTGAAGCAGCGATTTCGAGTGTGTGATCGATCGTGCTGCACGCAATTATGCGGCAACCATATTTAACAACTCAAATTTCGCTCTCAAAAATAAAAAATTTCTATGCAGTATTTTTTTTTCTTTTTCGTTTTTTTTATTCGCATTTTTATTTCTATTCTCTTTCATTTTCAAATTTTCAAAAACACTACAAAAAATCTCTTTTCTAATAATATTGGTTGCTTATTTAGAGAGAATATTCTAACAAGTGTTTGAAATATTCCACCAATGAAAAATTTAATAAAAAGGTTCAATATTTATAAATTATGCATCTTGGAATTAACAGTGAAGTCCAAAATAATTGAAAGCTATACTGATAAAATTATTAGAGAATTCAATGCTAAGAAATTAAGCTGATAAGAATGATAATGAGATTTGATATATATATATATATGAATCTCAATGACGATTATCTATGTCATTTTTTATTAAAATGAGTGCTCATTTCATTTTCCTCTATATCATTTCATCCGCTATAAATATAAGGTAATGATCTATCAGATGGTTAAATCGCTTAACTGTTATCCACAAGGTCGTTGAATATTATTTTTCTCGATTTGTGGCAAAATGAAAATATCAGAGATGGCTGAGATATAGTAAAAATTGATAGATATGTTGCGTTCAGAATTGTCAAGTTGCAGTCATTAATCGTGCGCAATGGAACTGAACTACTCTATTTCGGTGCATAGAAAATCTGAAACGAAATATTGAAACTCACATTTCCTAAACATAAAATGAAATAAAAATATTATAGTACAGGGAAGGAGGGTAGAGTAAATTTAGGCTTCTAGGTGGGGGAAGGGGGGAGGATCATTAGCAGTGCACCACTAATGCTCACTGCAATAAAGCATTGTTTGCAAATGACTGTAAGCTGTAAGTGAAATGACTGAGATGCTGCTGTCGATGTCTGAAATTTTTAATGAATCCTTAATAATATCACATTTAACTTAATTAGGAATGACCTCAGACTGAAGCCCTTATTTGCATGAACTCATAATTTGAGACAAATTTAATCAATGAGGATAGCAACGAACGATAATGAAGTTGAACGATAAATTCCTGCAATCAGTACAAAAAAATGAAATCAGTTGCACGCGCGAGTGAAAGTATTCACTGAGTGAGAGCTTCCGTTGCTGCGTTTTTGCGTATCCCATGGACACCGTTTCAAGCATACGCATACGACCGCATTTCAACCTTCTTCTATCGCCAACTTTCCAAAATATCGATACTGCAAACGCACTTCCGCCCGAAGTTATCTGTCAATAAGGGTGAAAAGCCGCTTTGAGAAAGAATTTCTGTTACTACTTAAAAGTAGAGTCTTATCACGACTAAAAAGTACCGAAAATCGACGAGGAATACGAGTCCGTAAGCGATAACTCGAGGAAAGACTGCCTCAAGTCTAGACGTTCCTCCTTTAACTCTGACGTAAATATTGAAATATATCAGAAAATTTTGTGAGTTTTATCTAAGTGTCTAAATGAATTTCTAGGAAGATTCGAGGTTCGGAAGTCGCTGATCAGTGGCTCCGACTGTGAACGTCGCTCCGAGCACACACGATCACACTCTTTAAAACGCTCGACAACGAATGTGCACAGTAAACGTACAATTTTTTTTTGCAACGAATGCAAATAACGTGTAATCCGTAGCGAAAATAGAGTTTACGAAAAGTGAACGAAGAGAATCGATATCTGCACATCGTTGTCATTGTGGGGGCAAAATTCCACAAAATTCCAGTATGAGTAAGTAACATTGCTGCCGAATGTGATCAGTAGTTATAATTGATCATTGATAACTATAACAGTTGGCACAACTCATAAGTGATAATTATAAAAATAGTTGCAATTGATAAGTGATAATTATAAAGTGACTTGTAGTAACTGTGATCATGAAAGCAAAATGATAATCGCATAGATACAAAAGAAAAAAATGATTATCACAAGAGCCAAAGATAATGAATAAAAGTGTTCGGAATAAAATTTTGCAGAAACCGATTGCATGTGAATATTGAAGAAAGGTTATAGTTAGGGCAATTGAACGATACGGATAACGACGACAAAAAAAAAGAGCGAATATTTTAATGCTTCATAAAGTGGTCAAATAATTCTCGGCAATAGTTCCATCATTGCATTTTTGCATATCGGGAGAACGAGAGAAAGCGACATTTTTAATGTTCTATCTCAAGTTATACGCCTAGTAAATCATTCGAAAAAAAATTTCATTATATGCATCAAATAACGCGATTAATAAAAGAAATTTTCATCATGCAAATTAGTGCGAAATGCTGTCGTTGAGATGATGCATATGCGAGCTGCAATATACATATGGTATATTTGAAACTCGAACGTTAACATTGAAACCAATATGAACTCAAATGAATTTTATTAAAAACGATTGGACTGGAGAGTCTAAAAAGTGGATAGAAATGAATCTATAATATAATTAATTCATTTTTCTTTTATGATTTTCAATCAAAAGAAATAAACACTGTTTATAAAATCAAATGCTCGATTAAAGATAATAAACACAATAAAACATTTCTATGCTTATTTTAAAAAAATAAACAAACGAATCAATCAATGAATTAAATTTAGCAAATTTTTCCAAACCAGTCTATACGAGTGAATGGAAATCATGTTGATTAAGCTGTGATATGATGAAACACATAGATTTGCATAATTCTACAGGCGAGACAATTGCATTGCACTAG
This sequence comes from Ascaris suum, assembly GCA_013433145.1. Taxonomy (NCBI): domain Eukaryota; kingdom Metazoa; phylum Nematoda; class Chromadorea; order Rhabditida; family Ascarididae; genus Ascaris; species Ascaris suum. The sequence goes on from CM024181.1 coordinate 2,234,422, forward strand.
CATTGAACTACAACTGGAATTAGAGCTCAAACTGCACTCTGAAATAGTTCGAGACAATAACCTTGCCTAACGTATAACTAAATGTTACTATAATCTCGAACTATATTTAAAAGTAGTTTTAACTAGACGCACAACTACATCAATTGGAGTTGAAATCATAACCTAAAGTGATCGAATTATCAAAATACAGAACACTTGAGAACATTTGCTATTTGCTCCATCGAATTGTTTATATTATGATAGTTAAAGCAAAACTCATTAAGTAAGCACAAATTTCAAATGGATTCCTCAGTGATGAATAAATCGTCGATGAATGCAACATTCGTCAACTTCAAATAAAACACTATGAATGTAGAGTAAAAACGACGAACAAAGAGGACAGGTATATAGCAAAAGCAAATATTCAAAAAAAAAATTTGATGCTTAAAAAACTACAAATAAATAGAATAAGAAACGAGGATCGGTTTACCCATGAGAAATAAATATTTCGATAATGATTCTCAAAGAAGAAAATTTTCACGCTTGATTGAAAATCGAAATAGATTTGAATGCTGAATCAACATTCATGTTTTCATGATTACCTTACATACCATTCATATGGGTGTAGTCAAACATTCATATTGAGAGTAAACGCTATTGCAGCGATTGTATTTCTTTTTTTTTTGCACCAACAAATACATTCATAGAAATCGATTCCGTTGAGAAGATGAAAATATTTTATGAGCTTTAAATAGTTGAACGCTTCAAGCAGATTTTATTTTGTTGTTCAACTAAACTTTGTTGATGATCAGAACTAAATAAAGCAGAATTTATTTTAACTTATGATTTGCTTTTACAACTTAATTTGATTCTTGTAAAAATAGTAATAACTGTACTATAGCCCACTTCCACCACACGGACTATTGTGCTATCAATGAATCGTCCAATATTCAAATTTTACAATAAGTTCAATGTGAGATTCCGAGGTCATTTCGTGAAGTGTTCAAAATATCTATCCTTCAGAGCGATCCAATCATTCCATTAATTGCTGCACACCAAAAATTTTTTTGAAAGAGACATTGGATGGCCTTGTAAAAAAAAGAAAAAGATTAAAAGATGAGGTGAATCGAGAGATAGAGAAGAAAAAAGATAGTAGGAGGACAAATGATTAAAAAGGAAAGGTAGAGGAAGAAGAGAAAAGAAAGCGGAGGAAGTAGGAGGGGCCAAAGAAGAAAAGAGGTAGAGGGACAGACTCAAAAAGTGAGCGAAGTAGAACCTCGTCAAAATATGATAAACTGTAAAGAACAAGAGCGCAATAAGCAGTTCGGTTATAAATGATCAAAAAGTATTTTATTTCGTTGTTCAACTGAACTCTGTTGATCAGAACGTTGTTCAACTAAAACAGCTTAGACGAAACTGATGCTCATTTGCATTTAGATGAGAGGCGATCCAAATCACCTACTTTCTAGTTGTGTTATTGCCAGATGGCTGTTACTTAAAATGTTCTCTCTCTGTCTCAACCCATTCCTCTCTATCTTTATCCCCCTCTCTCTACATTAAAATAATCATATGAAGCCATTTAAACGAGTCCTCTTTCTCAAATGTTGTCCAACATTGATTTCATAGGAGATTGTAATTTTTAGATGACTTTAACCGCTCGATGCATTAGACGAACGAAATTCATACAGCACCAAACTTTCATAGCAAAAGTTTACTTGCAAATAACGAAACCTTTCCAGACATTGCCATTCGAAGTCTGCTCCTTCACTCCCTCCCCTCTCCTCCTCGTCACTTTTGCAACGAAATGATGTTCGTATGAAGATGATGCAGCTATAGAATGATAAAAACGGGAGAATTTTTTTAAAAAATGACGAATAGCTATGCGGAAATTGAAAGAAATAGTAAGCGTTATAAGTGTAAGATATTTCAACGGAACGTCGAAACCATTTCAAAATGAGGAATAATAATTAACAAAGGCACAAAAAAAAATCAAAAAGACTCAATGACTACCTACCCAACACGATCGGATTAAAAAAAACCGCAAAAAATACTCTTATTCCACCCTCCACCCCCCCCCCCCCTTTCCCAACCACTAATCTATTCATAGAAGTTATCACCAATAAATATGTAGTCTTCTCCGGTATGCCATCCATACAAAACATACATCTCTATCTATATGATAAATCCTTGTAAAGGAAACATTTGTGTGGAAATAAGATGAAAAGAAGAATGAGAGGTAAGAATTTCAACGAAAAAATATCTTATTGCTAAAAAGTGCTCAAAATATCAAATATGATACATCAAAATTTAAATAATATTCTGTGAATTTACAACTCGAGTGGTATATATTTTTTGCATATTTTATTGTTATGAAAATTATGTGTAAATTATTTTATAAGAGACTCTCTTATTTGAATAAAATTTTCATTCAAAAAGATTTATTTAAATACATTTAGGGAACTTCGCAAAGAAAAGATATATCAAGACAAATACTTCGATCACTAAACAGTGACTCACTTAATCTCGAGAAAATAAAATATTGATGAGGTGAAGGATAAACTTTTAACGTATCTTCTAACTAATGGTTTAATGAATATATGCAAATAATTGAGATATCTTTATAACTATATATGCAAATAATAACTGGGAGATATCTTCAAAAAAAATTTGCATATCACACTGCAAAAATCTTATACGAAAAGAAATGAACATGATTTAGGTAAATATTGCAATATGAACTTATACGTTCGAGTGGGGACGAATGTGTCGTGACGCAATTCAAGCGGAATATATGCAGCCGGCTGGTACGTGAAAGTGAGCTTGTTTTGCTCATTGACAGCCATGATTTGCAACTAAAACGGCCACCCGCCGACAGGTTGCTAGCCTCATTTGCCAAATACGCCTTCATCCGATCACGCTTTACGTTTGCGATAATATAAACTTCATCCGAATAATTAAATTTCCCAAAATTTTTGCTGGCTAAATTTTTTATCATCGATGCTAAAGTTTTCCCCTATTACTTACTAAAATCGTTTATGAGAAAGATGTATACGGTTATAGACGATCACAGCAGTATTAACAGTTAGATGGATTTTGAAGAAAACTTTCAAATTCATATAAAATAAAATTATCATCACTGTGAGAAAATTGATAACAACTTTCATAAGGTATTCAATAAATTAATAGCGAATATGATTATCATTGAAGATATCAGTACAATTGTAGTTATCTCTATTTTTAGGGATTTTAATTTAGCGTGATATAATAGAACGGTAATCAAATAAAAGTATTGAGTTGTACTATTTTTGTGTGAGACATGATAGGAATGCCCAGTCTTGTAATTCTAATTGTAATTGCTCAATGCTCTTATTCTTTTAAAATTTATTCCGCCTTAGTAAGAACTTTTCAAGTCAGTCAAAATAGAAGGGAAAAGATAGAAAGGCATGGAAAGAGAGAGATAGAGAGGATAGACAGAGAGAGACAGAGAGAGGTAGAGAGAGAAATAATGATGGATTGGATAGATAGCACGATGACTAGTTCAGGAAATCTATAAAATATTCATAATGTGCTCATGATGAGTGATTCCATTGCCGTGCAATCATTGTAGACGGTGAAAGAAAGGCATGTTTCCCTCTGAATTATTTAGCGTTCCAATTTCCTCGAATCATCTCTTTCATGAAAATATCATTACCTCTCAAAATAACCATATGATATCGGTTAAAACCTCTGCGGTAATAATCGCTGAAATTTTTTTTGATGCTGAAAGAAAAGAGTTCTATTAAAACAGGTGCTACTGTTGTCTAAAAATTTTTGCTGTGTAGAAAAATAGATCAAGATTTTTAGATGCTAGAAATCCAGCTGTTTCAGTGACTATTTACATGAACTGAAGTCTGTAAAGTGTAATCATTCGTATCCATTACAAATAATTCAAAGGAATGGTAAATAAGAGACCCAAACCATATGCCCTCCTATTTGTTACTGGATCAATGACCTATGACCCCAAAGATAGTAAATCTCAAAAAATTTTGCTTTTTTCGACGTAGAAACCGCAAGACTATTACATTTTACATGAATTTAAATGGTTCGACATAGCTATGACGAGTCTTTTTAATCACCTAATTCACCTGTTGATCCGTTTGTTCGCCAAAGATTGGCTCCGATCTGTCGAGTTCTCTTTTAGATCATCAATGAAAAATTAACCTAAGTGCGTTGAGTTTGCAAATAGAATATCAACAAGTTCGGAACCTATGCATGTAAGTAGACTGCAGAAATCGTGAAGACAAGTGAAATATCTTCTATATGAATTACAATAAGCTGTAAAATAATAGCGCATCAAGATGTGATTCTTCGTTTTCTTGTTAGAGCAATTTAAGCCGTAGAATGATATGCAAATATGCAAAGCTATAAGAAAAAAATTTCAATTACAGCAAAAACACTTTTTCAATATTAACCGACGATCATATATGTTGCATTGCCGTTGGTGATCGATGAATAGCGGTTGTCAATAGGCTGTAATTAACAATCATTTCAGAAAATTGTAAATAAAATTTTCATTGCAAATATTTAAATTTCATCATTAAAGATATTTTTGCAGAGAAAAAAAAATCAGAATAATTGAGGTTTTTTCTAGAATATGAAATGAACTAGTTGTAGCATAATACGATAGAGGTACTAAAAAGAAATAAGAATGGTAGTTGAAACACTTAACCGGTTAATAACCTTGAAATGAGGTATAATTTGAATAATATTCTCAATTGAGAAGTGCTATCCGAAATCACAGAAAAAAGGCTTATAGCAAAGGCCATTTGAAATGACTGAAGAGAGCGAATAACGTTATTATGTTGATTCGACAGGAACGAATAACGCACATTTACACAACGAAAATATATGCAAAAAAAAGAGGGCGTTAGTGTGCTGCGTTTTCCTAAAAACACTGATGACAGTGTTAGAGAACTTAGGTATCTGTCTGGCAACATCCGAACAGACAATTTCCTATTTGTTGGTGACAGCTGTTGTGTTTTAACATGAAACAAACTTACGATCCAGCTGATGACCACAAACCCTTATGGAAAATTGGAGAAATTCTGATTTAGTGAATTCTACTAAAAACAAAATTCAAACCTATCGATAAACTATGCATATGAGGTGATTAAAACAGATCTGATAAGAAAATGAAATCTATATAACTTATGCAAAGTGTAGGTTTAAAAAAACCCTTTACAATTTGTGCAAAGAATAGGCGAGAAAAATAAAGAATTGTATGCAATTGATGCAAATTATGGGTTATAAAGATTTTTTTGGAAATATTGCGTAGAAAGTTGAAAAAGCATAGTAATAAGTTATAATATAAAATCACTCAAAAATATAGCTGTATTTTATATTTCTTTTCGTGAATGAAAATTAACAAAAATCTTCCCAAAAATGAGATACTAAAAGAGGTTAAATAATCCGGGAAAATATTTAGGAAGTGAAATATTTGAAAAGGGGAAAAAAATTTTGTGGAAATGAAATATTGGAAGATGCTAAATAATTTCGTGCTCGAATATTTCCTCTTGAAGGTGGTGAACGAATCAATGAATAATTGGATTTTCGTTAATGTTATTATCGCAAGTAATCGTCTCGTTGAAACGCAATGGAAGACTTTACATTAGTCGAATTTGCAATGTTACGGTTGCTCACCTCTCATCTCCATAATCTGCTCTAAAAACTTTCTAAATGACGCATTCTGAATGAATTCGTTTATGATATTTTTCGATTCTAGCAGAAGTTCACCTATTCCCCCATACTCCCTTCCCCCAGTTGTGCGCCTACTATACTATTACTATATGTTGCATCAAAAGAAAATAAGAACTCGAATGAACGAAAGACGCAAAGGTTACAAGAAATCTGCTGATTTCTTTAGATAGTTGGTAAATCAGAAGGTTTAAACCACCATAAACCTTTGAGTTAGAATCCTCATTCCGCCGAAAAAAAAGAGAAAATGAAAATAAAATCCTCCTTTTCAGTAATTATTTATTTCTTAGCAAGTTAAATATTTCTGAAGATTTTCGAATGATTTGAACAATCCAATTAGGCCGTAATTCTTTGCGACTATAAACGAAACACCTGAAGATGCGAAGAGAAACAGAAAAAAAAAGTAAAAGAAGATTTGGCTGAATGTAAATTTCACTGATATCTTTAACGAGGTTGCTTCTCAAGAAAAGTTGACGGCCGAAGATTCGTTTGCAGTGAAAAAACACCACAAGCGCTATGCATACGTGTCGTGTGCGACATACTGGCCGAATATATCAGTGAGAAACAATATACCAACGATAACATATCTACTGTATTACTATACAGTTTACTGCGATTCCTCTTGACAGTATAATAGACCTTTGCCACCTCATGCAGCGCAAACTTTGTTGATAAAATTTTCACAGCTTAGATCAACTTAATTGAACAGTTTTCCTAATTAAACGTAGGAGCTTAGTTGTAAATACTAAATAAAACATGAAACAAATGATCAAAATTATCTCAGCTATTGGCAAAAAATCATGAGTAATATTGCAATGAATATTTGCATTATTTGCAATATTTTCATAGTTCATTCATATATGAGTATATTTGCCTATAACAAATATGCAATGATTTGCAATGCAAATTTAGAACTCAAAGAATTAAGTGAAGAAACCTCTCAACGATATTGCAAAATAAAAACTAAAATCAATTTGTGCAAAAAATATGAACATGACAGCGACTCACTTCGCTAATAGAATATTGCGATTAATTAAATCCATCGGCTGTTCACTTTTTGCACTGACATCTCCGTAAAATGCATTAATGTGAAATGAATTCACGCGAACCTTTTCTTCTAATAGTAATTCGTGGAGAAATCTCTTGTTGCATCACAGAAGCAATATTTTACATGCTGACTTTTCCCTGTATAAAAGAAAGATCACTCTTTACGCGGAGAAGTTTCGGAAAGTGCCTTCTCCTTCCCAACCCCTCCCCTTCCTCTCATCTTTTCATCGAACGATTTTTTTTTTTTTTTTGCGAGATTTATTGCATATTTCTAAAAGCACCAAATATTTGCTGCTTCCTCTTTATTATTTCAAATATCGCGCATAAATTTTTTGGAATAATGAAACTTTTTTCAATGAGAGGATTTTTTTTCCAAGCAGTTATTGAAAGATTCCATGAAAAATAATTAAATAATAAAATATTGTAAATATTTATTTAAGTAAAAATTTTATCCATTCGAAAAATATAATTTTAAATTTTTAATGACAATTTAAATGAGTAATACGCATTTATGCGAATAATAAAAATGTGATATTCTATGAAATTGTTTCAATGAAAAACGATATCTGTACGAAACTCATTAGTCGACCAGTAATTCATATGATCAATCTTCGTATCATGTTACTAGCAAACTGTGACGTTTCCAAGAGTATAAGCTTCGTGCTTAATGTGCCAAAAGAAGGCTATCATGATTCTCCGAATTGCTCGGGAATAAAGCCTCACTCTACGACCGGAAATAATCCCTTTGCTTCCACAAACATATAGAGTTTGCTATGTACTACTATATTATTTAGGAATTAAATAAATATACTTCATGAACAGAATGAAGCTTTAAATCATTAAAACACTTCAAAAATCTTATATAATTTTCATTAATTATTAGAAAAAAAAATATTAAATTTCTTTTCCAATTTTTATAATTTTTTAAATAATATTTTACAGTATTTTTATATGCGATTGAATGGTATCGCTTTTTACAGCTATATAATAAACGGCTAACTTCCTTACTGCCTTTTTTTTGCACTCATTTTGCATACAATTAAAGTCTCTGAAAGAAATGTAAAATGCAGACCCTTCTATTTATATTATCGTTCTTTTAACTTTCAGCGTTGCTGCATTTAACCTTATACGCCTTTCATATTATTGCAAGAAATGTGTTGTAATGATGAATGGAAAGCGCGTAGAGTATGTCATATCTCTGTTTATTTATGATGTATCTATGAGGTATAGACAACTAGAATTTTTAAAATTCTGACTCATTTTTATAACCGGTCGTTTTTTGACGAGTGAAAAAAGCTAACAAAAACGGATATTTTATCATATAATTTAGTATACTTTATTTGTTTACTTATGATTTTAATGAGAAACGAATATTTTAACTTAGGAATGAATTCTTAATCAGCATCATTTATTCATTGAGCTAATAAAAATACTGCAATAATTTTCAGCGTTGTTAGCATTTATCAAAGAAAATAATTATTAACTATAATATGCATTAAACGATAATATATTAGAAAAACACTCCGATATTGAAGTGATAATATTCTATAAAATGGGAAAATATTAGTCAACAAAATTACCCACTGAAATGGTAAATTTACATCTCGTCTCGTATTTACCTACGATCATTTATCTCATTCATTCCTCTCCTCTCTCATAGGTGGCAGAAATTGCCCAGACAATAATAAGTTAGAATTTTCTGAAGGTAATAAAATGAGGAAATGTTTATCAACGAAATTTTACCGTTTTTCCCCTCTCTAACACTGATGGAAAAATAGTTTATGAAGAATACCCACATAAACAATATAGTTTACTTTAGAAAAGTTTCGTTGAAATATCGTTTTGTGATTTATAACACAAAAAAAAAATTAAAGTTTAAATGGAGTAATTCCAAAATTAAAAACTCTACATAAAAGAGATTTAATCATTTGTTGCCATCATAAAAAGTATTATCTATAAAATATTTTCTGTGTATTCACCATTACCATATAAATCATAATTTAAAAGAAAGCAGCGCAACATTTATGGAGAGGGTCGGTCACTAAACAAGCCAACGCAACATTTATGCAAACGGTCGGCCAATATGAAGCTCACCTCAAATGTAACTATATGTAGTGCTGTTGCAACAACCGTTACAAATAGAGTACCAGTTATGGAGACATCAACATTTGAGAGGACAGTTGAGCACATAATTACGCTTGTTGCATTCATCACGAATGCGATGTGTAAAAAACTACATTAACACGCATTATGAAGGTATGCTCAATTAGGCGCAAAATCTCATTTTTCTCCGCAATTAGCCCATAAAGCAAACAGGAAATGGTAAGGAAATAAAAATATTCATGGAGAATATGAGGGAAAAAACCTGAAAGCCACAAAAAACTAAAATGTATTTAATATGGCACCGTAAATGAATAACAGTAACGTATTTGTGGTTGTTTCTTATCTTTCAGGCGCAAACTAATAATATTTTTTGTTTGCCCTCGGGTTACACCATTTGTGGTACTCTTTAGATATTTTGGATTTAGTATGGGTGCAGAATTTTTTGGGAAGATAATAATATGAACGATTCCGGCTTATTATTTATAAATGCTGTAAATTACATATATATTACGCTGTAAATTATATATCGATTTTGAGTGGTTATATGAAACTAACGGATTAATCCTGATGTTATCTGAGATAAGAGCTAAAGAAGAGGCATGTGATATTGCAGCAGATGATTGGGCATGTTTACCCATGAGCAAAACATCAAAAAATTATACACACTCGAAACACAGGTAACAAGCAAGTAAGTTAACGTTCCATAATACGGATAAATAGCATTACTACTGCTATTACTATTACTATTAATGCAATTATTACTTCTACTGCTGTTACTACCGCTATGACTGCTATCATCAATATGGATATATTTTAAAATTAGTCCATTTAGGGAATGGTGTATTTTGAAAAAAATTATTCAGTCATCATGTGTAGGAGAAGGGAGATACGCTTTACTAATTTGACAAAGAATGCAATAGGCAATACCTGAAAAACTTGTTCAGGTTCATGAACTCACCTGGAAAAAATCATTGCAACGTTACGCTTACTGTCATCGAAAAGCAATTCGTCCGCTTGAAATATCTCACGTTTCGCTCGACTGAATGATGATTATATTGAAAAATTGCATAGCTAGCAATACTAGTTCTAATTTTGCAGTTACTATGGGAAACTGACCACATAATTTGAAATTGTAAATTGCAAATCGATAAATACAATGCAATGAATGTTACAAGATGCCATGTTGGGAAACATGCCAGCGATGGGTTCATCCCAGAGTGCAAAGGTAAGCACCGACGGTAAACATGAAAGAGAATGCGGTTTTTTAAGCACCAAGCGTGGGAATGCTCTATCCTTGCACTGCAACGCCATACGTCATATCATTCCTAAACAATACAGGAGCAATTGCGTATTTCGAATGCCAGCCTATGGACTGGCTCAACTTCATTGCAGAGGACAGCCACTAGGATAAAAACACCAAATTTTGAAAAGAATATCAACGCTTTTCCTAATGTTATGAAATTTTATTGGAGAAGATTTATAAATTGCAAAAACAATCAAAGAAAACAAAAGTTTTGCAAAGAATCGGAGAAAAAACTTTCGAACTTGCAAAGAATTTGCAAAACTCTTTGCAAAAAAAAATTTAACTGAAAAAAAAGTTAATCCTTGGAAAGTGTGAAATAAAAATGAGATGAATAAACATTTATATGTCGATGCAAATAGTTAGAATGGGAAATTATGGACTATTGCATTATTGCATTATTAATCGAGCCTAACATCATTGCAAATATAAATAAAACACAAGCACAAAAACTTTTTGAATATTTCGTAAAACAATTTAAACTAGAGTTGACGTTATTAGACACTTTTGAGAAAAATATGTGGTCTAAACTCTTTAAATGATTTCAACAAATCTAGAAAATAGTTTTTAAAGAAAAGAACAAAACTATTTGATATAAATAGAAAATAAATCAAAAAAATAATGCAAACGACATAAATATTAAATGTTTTTGCGGTGAAATCATTGGTTTCGGCTCAGTCCAGTTGACCAATAGCTAACTTCTTTGTGTTCCTCTGAGGCAATCGGTGGGTCTTTCTTTCGCGGTGTGCCGAAGCGATTGATCTCTATTTCGTCGCTAATTATTCGTATTCTCCCTTGCAGTACATTACATTGCCGCCGATTAAATCGCATCGCTGCGAAAATCGTTTTCCCGACTTTCCCACATTGCCCTTTTTTAAACGAATCTGCAACGCAAAACGATCGCAACAAAACCGATCGTCGGAGATTTTCGATCTCTACCGATATGACCCGATATGACTTACTTACTTGCAGGCATACATCCAGTAAGTATACTTCTTACAACCTCAAGTTTTTCGAGCTCAAACTCTTATGTTCTTGAACTGCCATGAGGACACCTTTCCTCTACCTCCCTCCCTGTTCAGGACACGAGCGTGCCGATTGTTGCCATCTCAAGCGCCTGTAGTCACACAATAAGTTATCTGATGGCATTAAAACAGGTTGATTGAAGATATTCTAGAAAAGATCGATATTATGCTAGTTTTTTTCACTTGTAATAATGTCAATAATCGGCCACATGGCCTTCATTCTACCCCATGTTTCGATCACCTTCACAACCTCTGTCACTATTTTTTGGCTCTATACCTGACAACCTGACATCGGTTGTTAGAAAACCACCGCCACTGAAAAAGTAAAATATTTAATAAAAACCAAATAATTGGTGCATTCGTAAACAAGTATAATGACAGGTAATGACAACACCATTAAAGTCAAACAATACCACAAAAATTAAATATCTACTGCTATTATCACATAGATAAATAAAGTTATCTATCCATCTGAAGGTTACATACTTGACAACTACAATTTAAACTGCACAAGAGCAAAAAGCAGTATAACTTTTAATATAATTGTTATTATTAGTAAATATTATTCAATAGTGAGTATGATACTCCTCGTACATTGTAATAAAAATATAAATGTGGTATCTAGCGTCGGTTTGCTGCTTTTTTTGTGGCAATATTTGCTGCACTTCACAATTTGAAGTGTTTTCAATTTTTTTTTGTATCATTTTGAACGCTTTCCCGCTGTTATTTGTGCAAATTTTTTTGTATTGATACACTTGAATATACACTCGAATCCTATTGGGTTCGTTTTCGTTTCTCAAATATGCCAAGGGTGAGTCTTATTTCGTCAACTATCACTCTATTCGGCAACTACTCTCCACTTCTTACCCCCTTCCTATCGTACCTCCTCTACTCCCCCTTCGTCCTTCCCCCCCCCCCCCCCCTTCTAATAAAACCTAACTATCTTTCAAAGCAGAATTATATTGTATTTTTAGTAGAATATTTTCAGACCTGAATGATACATCAAAGCATGAAGATTAAATTTCATTGCATTTCGCATACAAAAAGAACTTTATTTTCGTTCAGCGTGCCGGGAATTTTCTGAAGTACCATCATAGTGCATTGTTTCCAAGAGACAAGTGCACAGCGAAGACTCAAAGAGGGAAAGAGTTCGAAACAATTTCCGCTTTTGGTACCTTAATGGTTAATTAAGTGAACGGGAGCGGTGATAAGTTTATTCGTTCACCTTCTAAATTAGTTTTCCTTAGAACAAACCTAAAAATGGAAGCAACATTATCTCTTAGATTCTTTTTGCAACAATGCTAAAATTTTTCGGCTTAATTCTTCAAAAGAGGTTTAAAAAAATGAGAGCTTGCGAATGGAATTTCATAGAAGTTTACAACGGCAAGGTTTTTTTTTTGAAATTTAATAAAAAACATTAAAGAATATTCGACATCAAATATCCATTTCCAGAAGTCCATTTCAATTTCTACGCAATTTAGAGAGTTTCTTTCTCAAAAATTTCTATTCATTTCAATAAAGTTGAAAAATCGCAAAGCAATTTTTTTTTTATTAGCGATCGTATTGTAAGACAAATAATTTTCACAAATGGGCACTTATATCTTTGAAGAAGTAATGAAATAATTTGAGAAAATTTGTGCTATCAACCTCTCTCTCCATTTCCCCCTCTCCCAATTCCATCAACATTGAATCCCGTTATGCTTCAGCTATCTCACAACGATCACAAAAAATTCATTGGTTACGCTCAGAAATTCTGCTTGATTTTAATGAGGCCCATTTATGTGATTTAAAGGAGACTCTCTTAAGTTTATGTCAGTTGTTTTCGAAAATTTATATACGAAAATCCAGAAAGCTTATAAATACTGATAGAACTTTATTTTCATTATTATGTTTATTCTATGCCTCAAAAAATTCAACATCACTGCCGGCAATCACGCAGAAAGGCACTAAATCCTCTCATTCTCCTTGAACAACCCTTTCCCTCGCTTTAAACCTCTCTCTCTCGTCATTATTTCTTCACCTGTTCAACTGAGAGATCTTTATTACGCTAAAATACGTGACTCTCATTGAAATAAAGACAGACGAATGCACACATCATAAGTGAAACCATGGGAATATACCCTGGGAATATACCCTCGCATTGAAAGTATGAAAACGAAACCGAAATTATTAACAACAAAGGCGGATGTCACTCCTGCAGGTGTACAGATAATGCCTTGAAGGGATTATCAAACGGCATCCTCTTTTCAATTCTCACTGCAAAGGCTGTGCAGCAAAAGGCCTCTATTTTTTAGTGATGTGAATAGAAAATGACTGCATAGGTGTCATTAACTTTTCAATTTACACCTTATCTCGTCATTACTTTGCAATTTATTGTAACCTCCATAAAAGGTGTCATTATTTCTCACCTTTATAGCCTCTTTAAACAAACATAACGAAAGTTTATTCTACTTCTCTTCTTCTCAACCTATGTCTCGTTCCATCTGATAATTTAAAAATTTCCCAACTATTTCCAAATAGCGGAAAAGGAAAGAAGGAGGGAAGGATAAGATGGAAAAGGGCAAAGAGGATGGGAAAAGGAAGGGAACGGATAACTAGCGCTGCACTGCTATAAAAGGATGCCCTTTGTAGTGTAATTTGTGCGCAAAACTTCATGGCATTATCTAATATATAATGTTCACAAACTACAATTGCCACTCGTGACATCTTCAATTCCTTCTCCCTATATTCCATGAAAAATTGCTTAAACCTATTGCAATCATAGTAAAAATCGACAAACAATGGAATTTTATCCTATATTCAATTAAAATACGATCCCCAATTTATTCTATTAATACAAATTTATGAATTTGTATTTTTACTTTAATTCAAAATCAAGTTAATCTTCAATCTGATTAAAATATGTTTCGAAATGTTCATTACATCAAGTTGTTAACACGTCTAATATTTGTAAGTAAAATATGCCCACAATTATGCAAATTATACTCTTTTTTAAAATAAAACGAGTGCGACTCTCTCTCTCTCTCTCGATTCGACGCAAACCTTCAGTTATATTGAAGCTAAACATTATCAATATTTCGAGCGTTTCATCGCATATCACTCAGTATTATTGAATAGCTTAAGCACCCATGCACAGACAATTTGAAAAGCATCCATTAGATATAAGAAATTTATAAATAACAGATGTCCATGTATAAAATACGATTTCAAAGGTGATAATATTTATGGATTCATTTTAAAGGTAATAATATCTATGGATTGCTTTGAAGAGAACGTTTGAAGCATTGAAATTACCGTCGCTGATAAGAGGATGATAACCTCATCAATAAAACGAATGCTAATATCTTTTCAATAGTGATAAGCTCATTTTGTTGTTGATATCGTGGAATATGGATTCATTAACAACTGAGATATACCTTCCTCTTTTTTTTTTGTGAATATTGCATAGATCTTTGCTAACGGCTGAATTAACTGATGATAAATGTTAAATCAACTATTCTCGCCAACACGTTTTAGTTGTTTCCTCACAAAAATATCCACTTAGCATTGAAGGAATTATGCAAATATCGGAGAAATCGAATTAAAATATCACCCTATTGCTAATAGAAGGATCATATTGATAAAGATAGACACAATTCCCAGGATTTTTCCATTCAAGCTTCAAGGCTCACTTCTGAAATTTAATTGACAATCGTCGAAAGTCATTTTGTGATACGCTGGTTATATCACTCAAAGATAGACTATGAAGAGACACACTCATATATTGCGATAGCGGTGTTATCAGTGAAATGATTTCGTAACATATGTATGGATTCAGAAAAGAAAACCGCCGACATCAAGGCTCCATTCTGACTGACAGATAAACAAAGAATGCTCTGCAAGTTGTTGAGCTTATTGTCGAAAACAAAATTGTCTCATTTAGCAAAAATAAAAATAAGATAAATGGTAAACCTCATCAGCTGAGATTATCACATTTGAGACGTAACCAAAAACAGCAATCGCTGGAGACATATCCGGAAACAACAATCGCCGGAGATATATCCGGAAACAACAATCGCCGAACTTTGCAGCGATAGCAAATTTTTATTTCTCAATAAAACCACGTCATACCTGATCCGGCCATCTTTATAGATCACCTCGTAAACCTGTTTCAAATTGCGAAATTCCATCAACCAACTATGAGATGCAAATTTAAATAAAAAAATTAAAACAAAAATAGGATTCATAAGATTCATATGAGGATTCTTATGTGCAGATTAAGAAGTGAACGAAATTTGAATAGAACGTCATTTCCGCCATGCAGACACACGGCTGTCAGCTAGAGTTTGTTTTCAATTATTCAAAACAGAGATCGCAGTAGTGACACGTCAGGTTACACATCTGACCAATGAGTTAATGTCAGTGAAAGATCCATCCTCTCACTGTGACACCCTCGAGATGGAATTGAAGAATGGGAGAGCGACAGAGAGTGGAAGCGAGGGAAGGCATCATTATGCTGTATTATGCGCAAATTGTTGTGACTCTTTATGGAGTGATCTGGAAATTCTTGTGATGAGGAGGGGAAGGGAATAGAGGTTGGCTGAGGAAGTTGGGAGATGAGCAAGAGAAAGAGGTACTTCCTGTATTCAAAAACTTGAAGATGTGGTTGCTACCAACCTAGCTTTCCCTTTATTCTTATTGCTTTGTTGAGAATTCAAGACAACACTTGTCTATAATAAAAAATAATTTAATGTTTTAAAAAAAGATTTATTAATCACGTAAGAATGAGAATGTGATTGAAAAACCAATATCGAAAAATCTTAAATAGTATACAGTAAGTTTTTGGTGGAAAGTAAAACTGATAGTGAATTTTACTGGAAAGATAGTAAGTTTAGGAATACTCGATTGTATTGGTCGCATGACAATTGCGCCTCCGACGTTTGCGCTCTTTGCAAAAAAAATTTGCACACAATAGAGGATGAAAAATCTTGAAGTTTAACTTAACATTATTTTAAAGTAGAGTGTAATTTAAATCAAAGCTTAAGCCGAGGCCTCATCACTAAGTTTAAGCACATTGTCGCGACCTCAGTTATGTTGATCGGTGCGCCAACAACTTCAAATTAGAGCATTATTCAATGCTATTGCAATAGAACATATTATAAGAAGTGTGTATCACATAATAAAACGATTGCAATTTAGCGAGTAGAATTCTCTCCATTTCAGTTATACTCATATCATATTGCAATAAATGCAATAAAATTCACGACTTTTTTTCGAAAAACGATCAGTTTCCGTGATAAGATGAATCAATGAACAAAATAGAATAAGGAAAATTTCATATTGCAATGAAAATAAATATGTAAAAATGATTGCTGAATATATATTAATAAATATAAATATATAAATAAAAAATATATATGAATAATAAGCATAAATATATCGACTATTTGAATGCATTTTTATTAACGAAAAAAATCAAAAAAAAAAAATTTGATAATCGAAAAACAGAGCGTAAGATCGCTAGGAGAACGTTTACGAATAGATTTCTTTAAAAACTCAAATAAGATGAAGCTGTCCTCGAATTAAGACGAGGTGAGCGCATATATTTATGTGATGAGGGGTACAACGGAGAAGGAGGTGGAGAACGAGGACAGGAGGAAGACCATCTTTCACAATTAAAGAGCGAATTTTTTTAAGTGGTCATCATGGACCAGCTGACCAATAGACAACACAAAATGTCTAAAAGGGTTAAGAGAAGGTACGTTCGGGTTTGAGGAATTTGTGTGCATTTTTATAGGATCGATTGAGTTTTCTGACATTTATAGGACAGATTTAGCATTTTCTAGATCCGAGTTTTTTTTTTTTCTGATTGCCGTTGAAATATTGAGCCGAGACTTATGAAACATCAAAACTATGGATCTATGAACTTCTTACACAATTATTTCCATGTTGTTTTGAACATTGATATGCTGGACTTCCGGATCGATGACAACCGGATGTTCCGGAGTTCGCTAAGCAAAAAAATAGGAAAATTTTATATTTTAGAAATAAAATTTCTTCGAAATGAAAAATTTTTTGAAAACGAATGTCAATTTCTTAAAATAAGATGCATAGAAGAATGAATACGATCATGGAAAAATGCCGCATATTTTCATAACGGAAAAAAAATGTCGAAGTCTGAAGATGGCAGCAAACAGATGTATTGACTTAACTGACTACTTGATATTTAGAGCACAGATAGATTGGAGGTCGGAGAGGGGTGGGATGGGAGCTGGCGAAATGGACAAAATAAGCGGCCACATCGTTCGAATGTCACTCATCTCTCCCCCTTCATTCGTTTCGCCATCTTCCGTCCCCCTCCCTCTTTTGGAATTTTTTCCCACTGAGACTTGCTGAAATTCAAAGCATTGAAGTTTTTAAGCCAAATTCAAAGGCTGCCTCATTTGTCGCCTATCTATATAAACCAACGGTGAAAATTTGATAAATGCTAGAGGTTTTTTTTTTCTTTCATAAGGATACCACAAATGAGCATTGAAAATAATTGTTTCGTTTCCGACGCATCAAAATATCGAAGAAAAAAAATGAAAAGCTGGCGCCATCTTTAAATCGTTATATTTTCAATCGTTGATCATAATGCTGATAAGACAGCTCGCTGACTAATGCATCGTCTCGTAAGAAATCACTAACGTAACGTTCTTTTTTTCTTGATGTGCTATAATGGATTCTTTTTGTTCGATGATAAAAAGGAATGTTGATGCTCTCTCCTCGAATGGACCCCCTCATCTTCATCCTTTCCGATCTCTCCTCTCCAAATCGGTCCCCCCAACTCATAAATTCTAGATTGCCCATCAAAGATCTCTGGGATTTTATGAGATCATAAGATATGTTTGAAGTGGGTGAACAGCTCACAATGCCTTTAAAAAAATTCCTTGCAAAAGTCTTCGAAAATACTCATATTCCCCATAAACCAAATTAGATTGAGGTGGAAAACATATATTACACAAATTAAAGAAATTAAATTATAATAACACATAAATTAGTACTCAAAAGATACGTTTAAAGAAGGCTAAAATATAATTTCATTTCATTACTCGAAAGGCATCGTCAACACATTGAAGCGAATATCAACTCTAGATGGCCTATTTTAACGCTATTCAATAAGAAAGAAGAATCTCCGTTGAAAAAAAAAAAGAATAGATCATTATTGCATAGTGTTACATGGATATTCCCAACCACCATATAGTGAAAATAAATAAAAAATAAAATAAAAACTGAGCAACTTTCCACTGAGGAATTTTTTTTTTTTTGTATTTCATGGCGAAATAGCGCGTTCATTTAAGGGATACGTGATCTATCAGTCTTGCGCTAGTGATAAGTAAATAAGTCAAGAAACGAATTTTAATAAATTAAACTTATTCGAAATTTATAGATTCATCGTTTAGTTTCGCTTAGTGCGCGGTCGGTTTTAAGAGGGCTCCGAGCAAACTCTTTGGCTTTGTCCTACCGAGTCATTCCGACCAGTGGTCTCATCGGGCGCGGGCGGTGGAGCCCTCACGTTCACGCTACCTCAACTTCACGTTCAGGAGCAACGATGAATCGACTCGTCAATATCCGATGGGTAGGAGGCGAGCCTAAGCCCTCACGTTCACGCTACCTCAACTTCAGCTAAATGGAAGTGGTAGTGATATGAAGAGTCATTTATTCGTGATGAATGTTTTGTCGATTCAAGTAAACTTCAAGTAAAGTAAATTTCGACATTTACAAGATGAGGTTGAATTATGTGGCTTAACCGCCAATTACCCGAATTAACAATGATGTCGATAAAATACTCGAATTTTTATTAACGGAAGTGAAAAGACTGAAATATAAGTATATCTTGAGGATGGTATTCTATATGATGATAATAACTTTATTTATTCGCTTTCCAGCAATGAAGGAGGATTTTCAATATTGAATCTGAGGGAGGAGGGAACAAGGAGAAAGAGGAAGAGGGAGAGGGAGGGGAGGAAGAGAAACTGGAATCTCGATGTCAATCGAGGTTGACATGTGGAAACTTCAGCGTTTGTATTCCCTCATTTGGTTATAATATATTTGCGAAGAGGACCGGATTCCTTGCTATCTTCATCCGTTTGTAAGTCTTTGAGCTAACCAAGGGAGATGCCATGGGTTAGATGAATGGGAACTTGCTTTCCCGCTGCGGGAAGATATTTGATGATGCATTGGTTTCGCTTTCAAACGACGACACTTTCCTTTCTGTGCACACATCAATGCAGCAATTGTTTCTTTCACTGCAAATTAGTGCTAAAGTTGTTTAGTTGAGAGAAAAGACCATTCAATGATAGCAAATAAAGGAGGAGTTATTTGTGAGAATCTACCTAGAAATGCTTTTTATTACTTTCTAAGTTTTATAACTTTTATAACCAATATATTCTTTTGATACTTTTATGCGTAGTCTTTTTATATCAAAGTACAGTATAATTTCTGACCTTTTAATAAATGGACGACGTAACGTACGTTTTACATGGTTTGAAGATAGGATTAAGATGCAATGACATTTTCGATTATTTCTTTAGACAAAACGACTGTTTCGCTTATTTGGTAAGGTAAAACGACTGTTTCGCTCATCTAGCCACTTCATAACACAGAAAACAGTGTTAAAAATGGGAATCATTTTTGAAATACATTGTTTTAATCATGATAGACAGTGGATGAATTCATCTAAAGATATTTAATTGGAAGTTTATGGTGTTGAAAAGTTGATGCCTTCAGCGCTAATCGATAAATGAACCCGTAGGAATTAAACAATAATTGAAACCTATGAAACACCTGGTAAGTGAAGATTGGAAAGCATACGATAATTAAAGATTAAAAAATACTCAAAAGTTTGAAAAGTACTCGATAACTAGAATTTAAAAAACACTCGATGAGTAGAATAGAAATAATTTAGTAGTTGACGTTAAATCAATGAAGAGAAGTAATACTCATATGCAATATTGACGCATATTAACGGCATATTCTTTGCGTAATTCATTCCTAAAACGCTCGTCTGATCTTATCTCAACGATTCATAAGTAATAGCACATTTTTTCGAACTTCTTAAAAATTCATCCACCTGTCAGGGTTTTTTTTTCGAAGATATTACCTGTATTTCAATTTTTTTGTGTGAAATAAGAGAAAAATTTTTGGCACGTATCCAACAAAAAATATTTCATGAAATGCTTATTTTTCTATTGATTTCACTTGCTAATCGAAAAAAAAACAATTTGAAAAAAGACAAAGATTATGAATGTAACGATAAGATTTATTGATAGATTGCTCGTTGCGCTATTTGCGATACAGTCATCGAATAAATGAACGCGCTTCAAATAAATCACACCTTCGCTTTTCAACACTCTATCATCAATCGCTCGTAGGTATTTACCTGGACACACCTGGTAGTCGTCGTTCACAACAATCAATCTTTCTTCACCTAGATGCCGGCCAATTAACTAACAAAAAGCCTTTCAACTAATCGCACAATGCATGTGTCAATAGTGAGAATTGTGGAAGGGATCGAGCTGCTCGGCTGCTAAATATCACGAAAGTGGAAAAGGACATTTTTTTGGGAAATGGAATGGAGAAAAAAGAGAAGAGCGGAATATAAGTACAATACCTTTAAAGGGTATGGCGTTGTTTCACTAAGCAAAAAAAGAGGGGATAGCACTGAGTAAAAATTAATAAAAAAAAAACGCATTCTTCATCATTGAATGATTCGATGAGATTGAAGTATAACGAAAACTCAACCGAAAATTTGCACTAAGAAAAAATTCGCTTTGTGTTATTTATTGTATCCTGAAATTGTGCTAACGCTCTAGCAATAAATAAGTTTCATTTCAATGTTACACATCAAAGATCAAACTTTCTTCATAATTAAATCCACATAATGCGCTTTACAGATTGCCCGAGAAAAAAATAGCGTTGAATGTGTAATCAAACATGCATAACATTTACGAAATTTTTTAAACAAATACAACATTGATATCGCATGTTAATGTCAACAACTTTAATTTGGCTTCCATTGAGATGATAACCATTTTTTTAATGACCAATAAAAACCTTAACTATCGAACTTTAAATTTTGGCCATTGTACATCATGAGTGATCATCAAAACTAAAATTTTGACCATTGGACAAAATTTCAATCTGTCATCCAATTCATGAAACTTCTTTATATATAAAGTTTTGATTAAAATATGCTAAAGAAACTAACACTTGCAAAGTCCACTTCTTAATTAAACGCACAAATGGAATACAAATCGATGGACCGATCTGAAACTGTTTTGAACAAATAAAAGAACGAATATTCATACGAATTCGAGTGGTAAAAAATATTTATTTCAAAAGCATAAACACAGCAACAATTGCTTCATGGTACCATTCAAGAAAAAGAGCAGAGGGGTTTATTGACACCGGCTATGGAAAAGTAAGAGGGAACGATTGTAGCAATCAAGTGATTATTACTTTGTGTTTTTACTCGTTGATATAACTTACCTATTAACTTACCTATTCGAGGAATATAACAACAAAAGGATGAAAATATGGATGTTTTCGACGAACATTTAGTAATTAGTGCCGTTATTGATAAATTAAATTCAATGATGATGATGCCTATAATTTCAAAAATTCTGATCAGCAAAGTCTCAAAGAACGATATGAGTTAATGAATCAGTGCAATGAGAAATTATTGACATATCAGTCGTGTTTAATAAAATATGAGCAAAGAACACCTGTCAAATAAGTGGAAACACTGCTAAATTTTAGGCAACAAATTAATATTGATGAACACCGATGCGACTCTTCGAAAATACAACTCAACAAAAAAAAAACAATTTCAAAAAATTGCAATAACAGTACCGATTTATACCGAATTAATTACCAATTTAAATAAACGGAAAAGTCAGTAAGAGGTATTGGTATTATAAGTGCTTTTGTAATCTCATTCTACTGAATTCATGAAATTCATAAATTGTCGAGGAAAAGTAGATCGTGCAAAATAAGCTTGAATGTTTTTACTGGTGTGACTTATCACCTATAAGTTTCCAATATAATGCTTTCTATATAATTGCTTTCATATGTAAAATCTGTATAAAGCTTACACAAAAGACCCGTTTTCCTGTGAGTCAACGGCTGAAAAATGAGAATCCAATCGATGGATGCAAATTTTAGCGTTTTTTTTTTTCGACAGCATCAGCAGGGACGCTTTTTCGTCGATGTTCAGGAAGGATGACATCTTCGTGATGATAGAAAACCTCATGATAGCATAAATAGAAATACTGAAAGAAGAATATAGTTGAAAAACGTCTCCCAGATGAGTTCAAAAATAAATAAATAAATAAAAACAGGAATTAGGCAAGGATCAACGCTGTGATCATTCCTCTTCAACTGCTTGTTCGATAAACAGATGTAAGCAACAAATGAGAAATTCAATGCCGATATGCTCATATACAGTTCGTTGCAAAAGTTGATCGATCTTGTTGATGCCGATTTATTTTGCATCACTTGTCGGAAATTAAGACGCCAACTGATAAAGGTGTTAAGTGTAGAAACACTCTTTCTCAAAAATGCGGTCTATAGCTCAGCCCTGCTTCCCACTCTCTCCCTATGTCCCCCACCCCCTCCTCCAGTGCAAATACCTCGTTATAGCATATAAGAGGGCACCAGTAACTTACTTATAGTCGATGAGACGCACACTGACGAGATCGGTTTCATCAAATAGGTCTTAGGGTCCTCGAATTGCAAGGGATGGTGGATGCACTTAAGACGTCGACTATTGCAACGAGAAGGCAAAAAATGCCAATAGAATGTTCAATAAATAAGAGTGCAACAGATATGCACATAATGGCATTAAAGTGAAGGTTCACATAGGATCCAGTTCTTTAAATGCTTCAAAATGTTGGTATCCAACGTAAACTCGAACAAATTGTTTCGAAGTTTTTGAAAGAATTAAACGACGTTATGAGATGGGCTATAAACTGAAGCAATAAAATGATGAAGAACTATTAAGGAGCGATCATTGAAACAATGTCGTAATGTGAGAGCGAATTTGCGGATAGCAGCTATTACAAGTATAACAAAAGTTCTTATCCACAGACGTTTGAACATCATCCCGGAAGCGCTACAACTAAAACATCATTCCTCATGTGGAAATTGCGTTCTAATTGCGGTAATTATCGCCTGAAAAATTCTGTCGATTGCGTGAGTGAAAATCTCTTCAGTGAATATCCTCGTTTAGTTTGAATTTCGGAACAATAGAGTTAGTAAAAAGATCAAGCGGAACGATGAGGCATCTGAGGAAGAGTAGATTCGGCATCTCAACATATTTGCAACGATGGCAGCAAATGTGAACGCATAGAGGAAAAGAATCAGATAAGCTAAATATGACTGCGAATATTTTATAATTTTATTTTTATGAAATTAATCGATCAATTGATTAAATATTTACAGTTTTTCCGACTTCATAAATCAAGTAGAATTTGCTATAAGAGATCTTCCCATCCAATAATTCCACATCGATAAAAATTCATAGATTTAACCTCATTGAAGTTATTAGTTGGGAGAACAGACATATAAGTGCTGCGAAAATGCGCTAATCATGTAAAAACTTAAGTGAGCAGTAAACTACAATTATAATGTTAGAGGTATAACGTTATGTCGAGAAACTTCCGGTTCGAGCTTATCTGAGTCTGGACTTCGGAAGAGGCATGTCCATGGGCCAGTATGGACCTTCACGTCCGACCTCCGAGAACACTTTTTTTTTCGCAATATCAGTGAAGCGATGTGGTATAAAAACACTCAGCAACCTATATCAATGCCATTATATCATATCACATAACAATGAAGCTCATTACCATTAATTCCATCAAGTTAAGTTTGTTTTTAATGAATGATGAGTACGTTAAGGTGCAATTACTGTGCCTTTGATAAATGAGATACTACTCTAAGCGTGGAATGAAATAATACTGCGAAGATTAAATTAAACAGGAAGGATGAGGCGAGGTCGGGAGTGAAAGGGGCCGAAGCAGGAAGCAGAAGAGAGAAGGGGGGCAGAATGGACTTCTGGACTACGAAATGATCAGAAGGACAAAACACCAGGACAATAGAAGGATCGTTTGTAGTTATATCAGGAAAGGAGGCTATTTTGAGGTGTTCTTAGGGAACGAAATAACATTTCTTTACAAAAAAATCGCGATCAGGAAGGAGAAGACGAGTATCAACAACGTTACCGGAAACCGATGGATCTCCGTCGGGGAGGGGGTTCTCTTATTTTCTCGCTAAATTAGCTTAGAAAAATTTGAAAATTTTACGAAATATCTTGCAACGCTTAGAGAATTTTGAAATCGGATTACCTTTAAAAAAAATGGATTGGTTTATTCGGAAGGTAATGACTGTTTATGTTCTTTGACTTATCTGCTTGCACCAGTCGATGAATAAAAAGGAAAAAAAAATAAATAAACAAACAAATAATTAATTAATTAATTATTAATTAACTAATTAAAAAATTTTAGAAAACATTACAATAAATAAACCGAAAATATTCCTTCTAAAGTACTTTCATTGCAATAATAATGCCATTATTAATTATTAATTATCATCAGAGCAATGAATTATATTCATAAATTATTGACAACAAATCATGATTGATCATCGTTTGAAATGAATTTTAAAAAATTTTCCTCGAAAATTATTTGAAAATTTTTCAAAAATTTTTCACCCGAGAAAACAAAACAAAACGAAACAGCTTAGTAATAACGGAACAGATGGTAAACGAAGAAAATGTGCTGCAACGATTTTTATAATTCTATCGGCTCTTTTTCGTTTCGTTTTTTTCTTTTCTATTCGTTTTTTTTTTCACTCCCCATAAATCGAACATTTTTTTTTCGCCATCAACTTTTATTTGTGCTGCCGTTCGCTTTTTTTTTTCAGCAGTCTATTTGAGTACTTCCAGCATAATGAGTGCTATAAATTTTTGTTAAATGCTTATACGCCCTACGGCACTCTCACTTTCGATGACCACCCTTGAGACTTGTGATCGCCTATTTTAAATGGTGGAAAAAGAAATTCAATAAGAATAGAAAAAACTATTCGCAAAAAAAAAAAAACAGGTCCCTATAGTCGATGTATACGAATAAAAACGATGAGTTTTTATGTGTGGAAACGTTTTTTTTTAGCATTTGATGGATTCCTTTGAAGGTTTAGCACAGTTGATTTTTTTTTCAATGAGCCGCATTAGATTCCAGGAAAATTTCTATGGTAATTCCTACTGGGAAATATTTGCAAATTTTAGAAATTCCGCTGTTTTGAGCACCGAAATGGGACAGCATTCAATAAAGTGTTGCTTAGTTGTCTTCTATGTTTGGATCGCTAATAGTGCCACGAAGATACCCAATCAAAGATTATTCAACAAGATTCATTATTACAAATCTACAGGATCATATTTCAGGTTTGAACCGATTCGCAAACAATCAAGGTGGAACTTTACGAGTGAGCTAATGTTGATTATCTGTTATTGTTCTTCCCTTCAAAATTCATATTACTTTCATATCCTGGGAGAAATGAACCATTTTATGGAGTTTAGAAAATCGTTAATCGACACTTCCTGAAATTTCACCACAACTCTCAATTGATTCGTTCGAGATATCTAGTACCGAAAAGACCGAAAAGTATCTCCATTATACCGGTCGATATTACTGCATCTTTGACGCTTAAGACATCATGAGAGGAAGTGAGAGAACAAACAAACGAACACATCCACAGTTTTCAGGATCGCAGCAATCCACATGATCCATACGCTATCGTCGGAAGTTGAGAGACGCCGATGAAATTTTTAAAAAAAACAAACGGATGCTAATTACACACTTATAGCTCACTAGTATTCGTCATTAGATATGACTGCTGCACAATTACTAATTTCTATTACAGTATAAATTACCGAAATTAGATGGAAACGTTGAAAGGGTTCATTTTCGCATTGAAAATAAAATATGCGATATGTTGAAATGCATGAAAAATAGATCGTTCAATAATTTATCGGCCATTGGATCATTGATAAAAATAACAGCATTTAAGCAGTGAATTGCTTGTAGCAGAAGCAAACACTACAAGGTGGCACCAGTAACGGCCAGCCGAATGTTTTCAATTTCTTATTTATGTCTCTTGTTCGTTTTGGTTATTAAATAAATGTGAAATTTTAGCGAAGCTTTGTTTCATATAATCGGAAAAAAGATTCCTTTATCTTTTAAAACATTCCTGCAATGATTAAGGATCCAAATTTAAATTTCGATGTTCACCAAAGAAAAAAAATTCGCCATCATATGGGCTATTTTTTGCGTATCCTTTGTTTTACTCGATGTTCTTGGCAGCAGATAGTTTTCTTGTTCCGAATTTTCGTTGAACAATGAACGCAATTCCAATTTCTGAGAGGTTTTTTCTATCATAGACTCTAAAGAAATATTAAATTGCAGAAATTTTCTCGCAAATTGAAGTGATTTGCTCGAATAAAAGTATTATTGGAAGGTTTACTTTACAATTTATTATTGGTGCAGTTAGGTGGCTTTATATCGATTTTTTTTCTTAAACATCACAAACACTCATAGATATACTTTTATGAAAATTGTATAGTAACAGATAATTTCAAAGATAATGGTGAGTGAGCACTGCATATATTCTTCCTTTCCTATTCCTATTCTTTACAGATTTGCCTTTTGATTCTTTGAGAAATTTGTTTAATAGAGGAGAAGAACGAAATACAAAGAAGGCATTGGGAGTATACTGATTTGAATACAATACAATCTAATAATCTAAAAATAATATTTTTTATTTATTTCTCATAATTTTAGCAAATAAGCGAACGCTGAGATCATTTTGTGGTTTTCATTGAATTTTAATGTTTTCAAACACTGCTAACACTTCATTTCAAAAATGTCAGCTTGTATTTTTTTCCAACATTTTCTTTATATCCACCTTTTATTTTATCCATGGAGTGATTCCAGGTAAATCTAACTTGGTGGTCTCTTTTATAAAACCACTCCTGTAATTATTATTATCAGTACGCACATTATATATATATATATATATATATATATATATATATATATATATATATATATATATATATATATATATATATATATATATATATATATATATATATATATATATATATATATATATATATATATATATATATAATATACAAAATAATGTATTCAGTATAGAGTGCAAACAGTATATGTCGAATATGTGCATGGATATACTGGATACGGTATGCATCCAACTAGAACGAGTGCTGATAGTTACGGATATATTCTTTCATAAATAATAGAGGTGTGCTCCATCATACGATGAGTTATAGTGGCCATGAAGAGACGAGCTTCCAGATGTGTTGCGTCGAGGAGTGTCCATGTTCGATGCAACTAAATATACTCTTTAAATGTAATGCTTTCTATATTTGCAGTAATATTTCTTCGAATGATTGTTTCTTTCTTTCTCTAATGCTAACGTTTGTTTTGCTCTCTATCTCTCCATCTTTCTTAATTTTCTGTAATCTTATTAGTTTTTTAAACGAATTCTGATGCTTTCAAAATATTTGATAATTTTGTTGATAATTTGATAATTTATAACTTATTATGAAATCAGGCGATTTCACAAGAAACGCTAATTCAAGTTGTATATATATATATATATATATATATATATATATATATATATATATATATATATATATATATATATATATATATATATATATATATATATATATATATATATATATATATATATATATATATATATATATATATATATATATATATATATATATATATATATATATATATATATATATATATATATATATATATATATATATATATATATATATTCTAACCCGCTTAAAAATATTCTGTTTACCAGCACTGAATATATTCATTATTTAAGAATTTTTAGAAATTTACATCAGTCTTTTTTCGCTGTTCAAAGCGAAGTGAAACGATTTCCCAAAAGTAGGTCGAATATTGAGTATAATAAAAAGGAAATTAAATTCTGTCGTCATCTTTTGAGCATCAACAAATCGGTAAAAAGGAAATTTCAACGAACCCTTCGAACAGGTAAATCACGACTGAAACTGAGTCGACTAATTCTTCGCATGCGCAATTTTATAAGATTGTCTTCCTCATATCCATTTTCTATCGTCATAAATCCTTTAAAATAATAATTGATAAAAAAAATAAAATAAAAATTGATGAAATAATTTTCAATAACTCAATGAATAAAAATCTATCAAATAAGAGTGATTAAAGAAATATACACTGTAAAAATCGATTAAAAAAACAAATTATTTCATTAAAAAATTACATATTTTATTCGAAGAAAGAAAAGAAACTCCATATTGCTCACATCGTATCTGAACGTTGCAATTTTTAATAAATTCTGAGAAGTGGCAAAGGCGAAATTATTTTTCTAATATGCAAATCATATCAATTTCCAATTTTTAGCTTTAGCCATGTCTCATTGCCACTGATAAACTGATATATATCCTTAAATCTCCAAGTTCATATCAATATGCAATTATGCAAAAAGTATCCACGAGGTAATTAATATGCAAAAAACAAAAAAAGCGTCTAACCATTACTCATTATCGTATTCATCGATACATTTCTCGTTCCATTCTCAACGGTTATATAACCATATTCACTATGCAATTCACTCATATTATTATTATCCCATGCGAATGCACTAAAATTATTCCACTTAAAGAAATAATAAAATAGTTTATATTGATATGAGCAAGAATTTGCGCGCTGAAATGCTGCCAAGTATGACGTTATATGAAGTAATAATAACATTATCGACTTAGTTTTTATATTTGTATATCATAACATTATCACTGAATCGACAATATGTGCCACCCGCTATTGAAAAAAAAATAGCTAAAATGCATTTTACAACTTACTGTTAACTACAATATTTTAAAGCGCTTATGTAATGCCACCCAAAAATGCTATTGTGCATATTATTCCGATCTTAAGCAACCTAATTTCACTCAGTTTACTTTTTATTTATCATCGAAGTGAACTTTTACGAGGACGAGCTATTGACTCCATTTGTTTAGGCAAACTCGTTGATCACATAGCCATTATCACACTAGCAAGTGATCTCCTTGAAAAACTGCTTTAAAAATTCAATGCAAGATTCGTTAGAGCTGACCAGGTATGACATATTAGGTACAGGTAAATGCACGACATGGAAAAAAACAACCTTACTAAGAAGAGGTGGATTTCTACATTTCGGGAGCGCTTTATCTTGCACCGAAATCGATCATCACTTTTAATGAGTTCTTATATGATATAGTTTCAAAATTGAAAACTATTTTACTAAATAAAATAAGCATAAAAACCTAAACAAAATAAAAATAAACCAGGTGAATCGATGATCAAGCAATCCGAATAAGAGATTATTCATATTTCTCTATGGTTATTCGTCTATTCTACATATAGAACATTCCACTATCCAGTGTCAAATATTTTCAATAGAATTTTGTTGGATGAGGAGTCAGCATAAACGAAAGTTTTGCACATCATTATGGGGTTTCATTCCCGTATTCACTTACGATTTTCGTGGATATTCTTCATTTGAATTCGTAAATAAGAATTGAAAATTTTTATTTCACTAACGTATAATTGAGTGCTGCTAATGCTGTCATTTGTGGATTACATAAACGGAAGTCGATCTCTTCGCCATAAGTGAATTTCGGAATAGTCGGGAAAAATGCTTTTCCACCGAATTCAGATCGCCATTTACCGATTAGAAATGCGATTGGTTGCAAATTTTTCGGCACTTTTTTCAAATCGTATTCTATAATCGTTTAAAAAAAAACAATCTAATTGAATTGAGAAATCATTGCTACAGATTTGCGAAATATTCGAAATTTCATACTTAGTCCATCGGAGTCTTCGGTTAAGAAAAAACGCCTCATTCAGTCAGATCGTGTAGTTCATAATGCTAAATATCACTGCATGTTTGATTATTCGGTAGTTTTCGCATTACCATATTGCCTCAAATAAAACCCCTGAGGTTATTAGTTTGATGATATCTAGTCGAACGGTTATGATAATTTGGAAATCGAATAAATTTATTGCAACTAATCTCACTGTTTAAAAAAAAATCTAACCGATTAATAAATATAGCTCCATTACATGCATTTTTTCAAGGAAAATCATCTAATAGAATTTTTTATACGAAAAGAGATTTCGTTATTGCTCAGTATGCCTTGCAAGTTTTATTATTAATTAAAAAAGTTAAATAGTACCTCTGGGGTAATAAATTTCCTAAGCGTTTAAAAAAAAATTGGTATAAATAAGATGAGGAATAATAAATTTTATAAGCGTTTATCAAATTCAAAGTTATTTCTATTTTCGAAAGTTTATCGAGATTATTGTACCGCATCAACAAATACAGTAATAAAATTTCAACCTGGCTGTGGAGGT
This sequence comes from Ascaris suum, assembly GCA_013433145.1. Lineage (NCBI taxonomy): Eukaryota > Metazoa > Nematoda > Chromadorea > Rhabditida > Ascarididae > Ascaris > Ascaris suum. The sequence goes on from CM024181.1 coordinate 2,265,111, forward strand.
AAATTTTCAAACGAGGTTCTTTGTGCGAGAAAATATAGGCCACTTATAATTTACGAGAATGTTCTGCGTGTTTTTTTTTGTCCTAACCTTTTCTTGCTGTATTTAATCTATGTCTTTCTTGTTCGATTAGTTGTTGGTTACCGTCTACCTGCCGTCTTTCCAATATCACCGAATGACAACTCCTCTTTACTTCAAATTTGTCATGTCTATGACCGAGTAGGGGGCGAAGGCACAACAACAGTATGAGGCCTATTGGACATTTAGAGGAGGTTTTCCGGGCGACGAGAGAGGAAGAAGAGAGCTTGTCGAGATCTACAATCTACTGAGGTGGAGGTTTCGTTAAAAGGAGGAGGAGTACGTTACATATTCTTCTTCCCTCAAAATTTTTGTGGTGGTTTATTCGAGATGGAAAGTATACTGAGAAAGGCCTTTAAGTCCATACTGTCTTCAATGTTCATCGTTTAGTGCATGAAATATTTGACATTCAATATATCTCAGAAGTATCGGCAAATAGGTCACTAATCAACTTCAACGAAATTCAACAATAACTTTTGCTACCATTAATTGTGAACTTATATTGCCATATAAGTTACTACGGACAGGTTGTATAAATTTGATGCAAAGTGATCTGCGATATGCTTCACACTCAATAAATCGAAGGAATTCGAGCTACATACTTTTTTCAATAAAGGTGAAAAAGAATAAGATATTTCAACCATAGAAGTTGAAAATCTACCTGGAGGCACTCGTTTACCGCATTTCTGACAACTCTTTTCACAGTATTTTGCAGTGTTTGTGCCTTCTTCAGTGCACCATTTATGGTTTTCGGCAACCCACGCATAACAATTCAGATCCTCATCGAAACATCGCTTTGCAATCACTGCTGAACAATTCATATCGTTGTCGATGTTCACTCATCAATTATTCAATAAATCTACATCCCATTTTAACTCTCGCCGATTAAATTAAGCATACCTACTAAAGTGTATCCAAATATTTGAGAACACTTGAAAGAAAGATGTTACATTGAATAAATAAATATATAAAAATAAAAATATAAATATAAATATATAAATATAAATATAAATATAAATATAAATATAAATATAAATATAAATATAAATATAAATATAAATATAAATATAAATAAAATATAAATAAATAAAAATATATAAATATATATATATATATATATAATGTCTTCAGCAGCATTTGTCGTGTCTGTCTGTTATATGTCGAAGGAATTGTAAGAGTTTTTTCACGACGACGACAATAAATTCTTTGAGCAAATTCGTTGAAAAAACTGTCGAGAAACATATTTGTAACGCTGTTCGCTAATTACACTGAGATCATATTCCTCCGTTCCCTTAATTTAAGTCCTTCTAGAGAATCGTGTACGCGCCCTCCAAAAAAAAGTTGCTGCATATAACAAGCCTCTAGATTATAAGCCTCCTGCTTCATCAGCATTAAATGTTCCCACCCGATTCTATGATACATTCGACATTCGATTAGATCAAAGCGTTCCAAGCTTTCATTCATCTTTGACTTTTACCCAACAGCTTTTATAAGTACAATATGTTAACATCCTTCATCTGCCCTCTCTTTATATTGAAAGTGAGCTTTGAAAATTTCTTCTTCGATGAGGAGTCCTCTTTTCCCCTAAATTTGGGAAACCTGCAAGCCTCGGACCTATAAATGGCCTCTCATGATAGATTACACCACCTAATTACTAATTCCTCGTTATTCACAAGAAAACGATAGAAAGCAGGGATCATCAGCATAAACCTTACTGTGTCATATGAGAAATAAACGTGAAAAGCGCAAGCAGAAAATATTAAAAACATAAATTAATGAAAAAAGGTTCGCTTTTCATTTACCTCAAGAATACAATCAGGAATGATGCTTCTAAATAACCAACCTTGTGATGTTCCGATTAAAGGAATAACGAGAATAAATAAATGAGACATTAGGACAATACGCTTAGGACAATGCGTATTGAGCGGATGGATAAACGCGTCAATGTTTCGTTTGTCGAATCACCTTTTTTTGAGTGGCGAATCGCAAGAATGCTAGAAAAAGAAAGGGAAATCACAAATCTGGGGCAAAATTGACGCTCATGCGCTCTCATCTATCTATGAGTGGACACAAACTTTACTGTACACAGACATTATTACACCGCCTAAAAGACGCACCTTTTGCGACAGACACAGACAAACATACAAACATACCGACACTATCAATCGCATTGACCGCATCGACCGTCCATCGTTATCCCTCTCTTATATGTACTTTTCACGTTCGCTGACCCATAGTATGGAAAAGTCACATCTTTCGATAGAAGATTTACGAGTATAAATGTGTGACGTTTCATTTAGAATCGCATCAGCGAGCGACGTTTTTTTAAAGAATCGCTCGTGAAGTGTTTTTTCATTGATCGGAGCGTTTTTTTTTCTCGAATTCAAATAATATTTGTGTGGAAATTCTTCCTGTAGAAAAAAAAACTAATTTCATTCTTTGAAAGGTTTGAATAGGATAAAATTTTAAGATTTTGTTTTATAGCCGACAAACATTCATAGTTATGTAACACCTGGCTGAAATGGGAGAGGTGGCAGGTTTTACGTATTAGTCAGCAACTATTTTCTCACCATCTGCATATCCTCCCTCCCTTATTTCCAATTGCTATCGTTCGAAGAGTACATAAGAGTATATAGAGGAAGAACCTTAGTTTGTTTGAAAAAAACACTTTTATATTAATATGCAAATATTAAATCGTATACGGCAGTGGGTAAAACTTTATCATATTCCTTCACGTTTTACAGTAATCCCACCTGCAACTGTTCTAAGGTAATCCCACTTGTAAATGGAAGAGAAATTTAGTTCCATGAATTTCTCCATTCTTTCAATAATATTCCCATGATTATTCCAGTTCGTTTTTGTGAACAATGAGTCCATTCACGTGTAAGCAATTTCCCTTCATATCTAGTCCATTGTTGGTTGCTCTGGACTTACACTTTGAGCATTACTTCAAATGGACCCTCACTCAATAAACTCTCCTTCATCTCGCTCCATGCAAATAAATTTTTTGAATTGCATCTCTTTAGAACTTCACCTTAACAGCCTTCCTCCCCAATTGTCCGTCTTCATAGGCTATAAGTAGAACACTTATAAGAAAGTTGCTGTACTCATAATCACACAGTAAGTTCACGTACTTTTTGCGCACAGTTATGGCGATTACGTTAGGCGTGTAAATGTTGGAAAAACGAATTAGGCGTCATTGCGATGCTTAGGCGCCATGATGTCTTCTAACAATGATCGCCATTCTACCAAAAAGTATTAGACTTTCTGCATTGTACTCTCACTTATACCAAATATATTGTAGTACTGTAGAAAGGTTGAAAGCTGAAACGTCTTGTATCTTTTCATCAAACTCAGAATTATCGTGCTTTTCACCTTCAATTTTGAGTTACGTGATCTCAATACGTCTCACTCTATTTGCGTTTGAAACGGATAAAGTATTCGTTCGAAAATTTGGGGCTATATTTCGTCTTCAAGATCTTCAAATAGCAACTTACTTTGCGTTCATTTTTTAATTTTGTAGTTTTTTTTTTGGTATAATGTGTCTGTTTGCTTTTTTTATTGCAATCTCTTTTCCTGCGCGTTAGCTTAGCGGAAAAAGCTTGAATATGCAAATTTCTTAAAGATTTCAAGATTTTAATTTTACCAGTCGAAATCGTTAGGTAATTGACGATAACTTTCACATCTTGCGTATATTTCCTATTAACAGTCGGCTTGAGTTAAAGAGAAATATATTAGCTGGAATGTTCCATTCTATGATTTAAACAAATTATGCTTTGAACCTACTAAGAAAGTGGAATTTTTGAAGTCGCAGACATTGATTAAACAAGCGGAAGTAGTGGCTACATTTGACAACACGCATAGTTTCTGTTTGTTGAAGTTAGTTTCTCATTTTTAGCGTTGTAATGTCGCTGCCCTTAGGCCTCTTTGAAATGAGTGATCCTCAATTTGGGCAGCAACACAATAGCAACCGCAGCCTGCCGCTTCCACAATGACAGTTTCACGAAATGATTCAGAATGACCACCGGTGCTCGCGATATTAGTAGGAACGTAAAATGGTGCTTCTGAAGACGACAAATACTGCTAAACGTCTGAAAGCGCGACATGAGGCTGACTATGCAAAACTTGCGAAAGCAGTCAAACGTCCGGAACGGCTGTTAAGGTGACGTACATTCGAACATTTAAATCGTCGCATGGAAGATCGAATAAGCTAGCTGAAGAGTGTGCAGAAAAGGAATATCTCGAATCACAATGTGTGTAAGGGTCTCGAAAGCTTCCCGGCGCTACCGAATGTATTCCTGTGCTTCCTTCTCAGCAACAAGTTTCGCGAGTATTCATCTATGCTGAATCTGTGACCCATTCTCCCAAGCCTTCGAAGAGGTATTTGCTCTCTTTAAAAAGGCGACTAGAATAGATCAAGAAAAGAATTATGGCAGATGTGGAAGGATTAAATGGGGCGTCAGTCACTGGTTGACATATGGAACCGAAGATGCATCAAAGATTAATCTGTTGCGGGCAACGATTCATTACATTGAAGACGGATCTATGAGAAATGCATCCTTGGATATGAAGAAACTCTCCGGACATCACGGCGAACATACAACTGAATGAGCTTATCTGAAAATCTTGACCAGTTCAGGCATCGATGAATCATCTGTAGAAATAGCGGTGACTGAACAGGGGTGCAAACGCGGTGCGCGCTTCAAAGAAGAAGAGATGCTGCTGCTTTCAAAAGAATACGCAGATTTGGAAGAGACCACGATTGTAACCAAATGAGGTGATGAAGACGACAGCAGCCCATCACAGACCGTGATACGTTTTAACCCGACGAGGAAACTGATGATTTTCAGCAGATGAACGAAGTAGCCCGCGCCCTTGACATGCAGTTTTCTGACGTACAGTTAAGCTGACATAAATTTCTGCGAACCGTTGCTTATATATACTGCAACTGGGGCTGGCAAGTAGTCTGAATAAGGTCGGATGCTTTAGAGGCCGATTTACTGGCAAGGGTTACACAGAAGTCTAAGAAAATGTAGATATTCGCAGAATGTCTCTGAAGTTCGGGTTACAGAGAAGTTCAGATGTGCTGGGCACCACACGCTGGAACTTTGTTTCCTACCCCATGGGTCGCCAGCTTCGCGTTATAAATGTCACTGAAGTGCTTTCTCTTGAAACCTCGAAATGAGAAGAAACGTAGGCACCCTTTTCGTCGGAAACTTCTAAGTCAATAAATTAATCTCTACCGTTTGTTAATGTACATAAAAACCTATGCGTGTATTGCAGCTGTGTTCGAACACCTGATACAATATTGCACCAAATCTAGACCAAGAACAGTATAATCACAATGATCAATTTTTGAAAGAGTAGCGTGATCACATCATCGTGCCGCTTTGGGAGGGAAGTACAGTACAGCACTAATACCAGCCCCCTCCCTCCCTTGCCCTAAGATAAAGTCCACAAGGAATAGTTCGCGAACTCGAAACTGCATCGTACGACCTGAGCCATATTCCCCACCACAAGTTAGCTGCAGTAATATCCTTGCAAGCCCAATCATCGCACTCTATTGCTCTTGTCTGATCGAAAGCATCCTATCCATTCTACACGAATCCTAAAACACAACCGTTTGCTGCGCAAACGACTGCAACCTTAACTACGACATCAATCACTATGGCAGCTGACGGCTTTCGACCATTCCTATCGATGAACGACCAGAGATCATCCTGTGCTACATCTAGCACTACCTACCTATACTCTTCACACTAACCCAGCATACCTCATTTCGGGCAACCTCATATAATCGAACTTCTGAAACAATAAGGATCAATCGATACCAATATACCATCTTGATTTCCATGCCATACACAACAGTTTAATAAGTTATTCTTTCGATCATAAAAAACCGCACAGACACAGACAATCTATAACACCGATGCTAGACGGTGAGATGAAGTGGTTGGAAGCTTATTTGGGAGCGAGCATATTCTCCGGTCGTACCCATTTCTCGAACTGCTCTTTAGTGAGTATGCCCAACTTGATTGCCTCTTCTTTCAACGTCGTTCCATTCTTGTGTGCTGTCTTCGCAATCTTCGCTGCGTTATCATACCCGATATGCGGATTCAACGCTGTTACTAACATCAGAGACTCGCGCAGAATCTTCTTGATATTTTCCTGCAATGCAGTAGGTCAATATTCAGGCGTAACATCTTCTACATAATATTATAGGAAGCCAATGAACGAATGAACGACTGCAACGTGCTTCAAAATTCAGCAGTGGGATTATTTTACAAAGAAACCATAAGTACGAGTATGTGAAGTAAACAATCCTGAAACGATCCAACAACAAAAGAAGGAGAAGATAACGAACCTCACGCTATCCTACGTTCACAGCCCGCGCAATGAGCAAGGTTTAAGGAGTGCAATAAAGCTTTATGAAAATAGCCTTGAGACGTGGCCTTAAAGTTTGAAGGTGCAAGTTAATGGGAAATCAATACAAAGGAGTTTTTCAGATACGAGCAGCACGGCAAGCTAAGCCAACTTTCGTTACACCCGCGTGCCCAATTAGCAATTAACCTCGTTCGCCTTGATGCCATCCACGCAGTTCACAGCGAATGAGACGCACGAATCAGCAATAAGTCTGGTCGACTGCAGTACGTTGCGTACAATCATCGGCTTAAAGACGTTCAATTCGAAGTGCCCATTTGAACCGCCAACCGTTACCGCCACCTAAAGCAAAATACCGTTCATCTCAGACATCTCTTCAAGCAAATACAAAACAAATAACTCAAAAACTCTTCGCAGTGAACTTTTTGGATGAACCGCCGCTTCTGAAACAATTTCAAAAAATTACTGCCACATATATGGCGAAAGATCGTCACATTTTCCCTTTGCAAAAATCATCTGACGTACTTTCGCATATTCGCGACATCTGTCAGTTTGCTTTACAACGGAAAAACACCTTGCGCGCCATCTTTCTTGCGTTCCGCCTCCGCCTCTGTTGCCTCATCTATACTTGTACACTAACAAAAGATTAGAAGCTTCACCTGATTACCGAAGACTTGTGCAGCGACCATCGTGATTGCTTCACATTGGGTAGGGTTCACCTTGCCAGGCATGATCGAGCTACCAGGCTCATTCTCGGGCAGAGACAGCTCACCAAGTCCACAACGCGGACCCGATCCGAGGAAGCGGATATCATTGGCGATTTTCATCAAACTCACTGCCACCGTGTTCAACGCACCATGCACCTAAAACTCAGTAAACCTCATGAACGTGTTCACTAGCTGAGCGTGAAAGCACATGAAGTGTGAGTCTTTCATTAAAAAAATGGCTCCACAAAAGTTGTCGTTCAGAAGACATTTGGATAAGAGGCCATAATAATGCGTGCTGATGAATCGCAATTACCAAAGAGTTTACAACATTTTTTGCAGCACCTACTGGTTACCGACGATAACTCTGTGAAAAGATGACATCAACCTTTCCAATTGGTCTTTTAAATGTCTACTGAACAATCGGACCAACTGAACATCACGATTCCCTCGAATACGACGTAGGAAAAATCCTATGAAGTAAAAACAGCTGGATTTGAGACTCACCTCAACCATAGCGTCATGACCGGCAAGCGCCTCAAACTTGTTCGGTGCAGTCTCGAAAGGCAGACCTGTCAGCTCAGATACCTTCCTGTAAAATAGTCACGCCACCTATAGAAGTGAGCATTACTATTTTATGTTGTTTATGAATAAATATATTTGCAGCTGCCCAAGAACAACGATCTCTAGAGCCGTCCTTCCAGAATTAGAGACGACCAGCGACTCATTGCATATCAAAATAAAGTACCTCGTGCAAATTGTCAGCGGGCTTATGAATGAATGGGGTCATCGATACCAAATTTGTGGACAAGATGACAGATATCCGAACAGTGAACTTTCTACTTCAATATTTGCCATAATGGTAACTGACGTTATTGAAATGCATTTGTTTGTGAACACCTTACAGGCGTGGCGCATCCCAATTTTTTCTCAGCGGCCTTAATGCTCAGCCACAGGGCAGGTTTCCCGGAATTTTTGACCTCCTGCTTCACCGTTCAATCTTACTGCATTCTAACTGAACGATCACAAAAACGCAATGATGATAACAAGTCGAATGGAAATTTCTGAATTGCATCAAGATCATTTTAAACTGCTTTATGTGAAACCATCAGGTGTGCTCATTTTCTCTGTCGGATGCATTCTTACGTTTTAAGAAAACAATACCCTCCCACGATCAGGGTGGCATATTACGTGAGGTTCGCGAACATAGAGTATTGTACTTCGGAAAGTCCACTTAAGAACAAAGAATAAAGGCCGCAGTGTACACGCGACACAAGACAGATTGTGTTTACTTATCTCATTCCAAGTCTTTCTCCTTCAATCTCTATGCGATGCCTAAAAATTCGTTTATTCCATCCTATATTCTTTTAATGATCCTTCCCATCAAACAAATATTGCATTGTTTATTGCGTCTGATCCACGATAAAGTAACGTATTTCGGGATTCATCGTGAAGAAATTAGCTTCAGGTTTCCAATCATTCGCATCACAACACCAACGGATCAGTTCTCAGTTAATCAATACCTCATTAAATCAGTAATCCCTTCCGTCTATGATAACCGAAGTTTGCATAGTGCCCTATTTCAGGTGTATACTCTTCTGTACGAGTTGCCAGTGACTGACATAATCTCATCTAATAGACCTACGAAGCTTTCACTTGTAAGGGAAACCTGCTCATGGCAGTTAAGGATGCACAGGTAGCACATATGACAGCCTTACATAGGCTTCTAAATACTAAGTGCTATCATCGTGGTGAAAGACATATAAACCGCAACCCATATGACTAAACAAAACTCTAAGTAACGGACGAGACAAATACCTACGCGGCAACTTTCTCAGCGAATCCAATGCGCGTGTTAAGTCCAGTACCCACCGCTGTGCCACCTGCAGCAAGCTTATAGAGATGTGGCAGTGTGGCCTCCACTCGTGCGATACCGTTATCCATCTGAGATAATAAAACATTTTCAGGAATGTTTCAACCACTAATTTTAATTGTACTCTATGATTTCTGCTATCTAAGTGTTCATCATTGACGTCCTCAAAACACATAGCAATAGCAACAGTTATTCAAGACAACTGGAGAAGGCTCCTCATGCGAGCACACTTTACAGTACATAACTTTGTTTTGAAGTACCACACAGCACTGTCCAAAGCTCTGTAGTGCCGCAGTGGAGACTGCAGAGACGTTTGGAAAACAAGCTTCGGATCCCTCTTGATGTCACCGAGGTTTGCGAGGGTAGCCGAAACGTTAAACACTGCCAGGTTACGGTTAAGAATACACGACCTCAACCTCACCGAATACCCAAATATAAATAAAATAAAGATTATTATTATTATTACTATTATAATATAAATGGACGGAAGCGCACTGAACATTACTTCCTCGCCAGAAAAACAAGAAAAAAAAACGATGCAGCTGTCGATACAATTTGCAAATGTGACTACCCATCAATCAATTTATTCGCAAAACATATGTAAAAATGGCAGAAACACTTCCGGCCAAGTCGGAGTGAATAGGCACTTGAATAAAAAATTAATGCTATGTTTAAAAGATTTTTTCATTAAACATACTTGAAAATAATATTATAAAATAAGTAACATACCTGCTGTACATATCCGCTGAACTCTTGCCCAAGTGTTAATGGAACCGCGTCTTGAGTGTGCGTTCGGCCTATTTTAATGATCTTGTCAAATTCTTTAGATTTCTTCGCTAATGAATCTCGTAATTGCTTCAGAGAGGGTAGAAGTCGAGAGTTCACCTCACTAAAATAGATAAATAAATCACTAGACCCCCACGAATATACATAAGACAATTGTATTCTATATTCTGCTATTTATTACCTTAGCTGTGCATAAATACGATCAAAACAGTTCCCTCAATGATCCCTAAGAAATACAACACACAACTTTAATCAAACGTAAGCTCCAACCGAGCAACGGCAATGTGCATCGCGGTGGGATAGGTGTCATTGGACGATTGTGACATGTTGACATGGTCGTTGGGATGAACTGGCTTCTTTGATCCAAGCTCACCGCCAAGAATCTCGATTGCACGATTCGAGATCACCTCATTCACATTCATATTCGATTGCGTACCTGAGCCAGTTTGCCACACCACAAGAGGAAAGTGTTCATCCAATTTACCTTCGATCACTTCATCTGTAATTAACGAATCTTTTTCTATCCAGTGACAGGCTTTTTTTTTCACCTCTATACCCCAATACTGGCAGATGGTAGCCAAGAAATGATTGAAATGATGGCTACCTAAACATAAATAAGCTCTAGTTTACAGCACTCATAAATGAATCTAATGTTATATCGCCAATGCGGTGATTTCATTTCACAGGTAAATATGATCGCATATTCTAATTTAAAAAATTTTTATACACGTAAAATTTAAAAATTGACGAAAAAAAGAAGCCTTATTTTACCGAACAATTCGCATTTTCGATATCCTACATAATGACTGTTTCCTGTGTGTTCTCCTATTCATCCTGTTCCGATTGCCGCTCCAACTCTTTAAATAGTTTCATCTTCAACTACTTTCACAGGTGCCATATTGCACAGTTACTTAATTTTTCGTGTCAGTAAAGATTTCCTGAATAAAAAACTTGGTCTTTTACAAGAGAAATAAATTTTAAAAAAATCACACACCCATCTTTTTTTTTCTTTATCAATCAGCCATTACCTGCATTTTCTTTAATTACCTGTAGTGAACTTATCTCTAAAAATAAAACCTGCGTTCTATCGATGTTGCAACCATTATTTTGTCAGTTTTGCACATCAATATTTGCACTTCCACATACAAAGCACATCTATGCAACCCTTGCAAGCGTCCATCTTTGATCACCGTCCGTTAACATATAACTAGCATTTTCTTCCTCTGCCATCCACATCTCTATAATATTTTGCTTCTCCAAAAATACTTCCTATAGCATAACCGTTGCATAAGCAGAACACACGGCTGGCTATAAACCATAATTTTATTACAATTTTAGCATTTAAAATCAAAACTTTGCTTTAAATAAAATAAAAAACCGCTTTATTTAATTTGAACCTATCCGAGTATCATGTAAAGATTGCTATATCATCGTTGATGATACTTTTACAACAATCCTACTAGATATGTTATTCATTACGCCATTTTAATTCAAAGTCTAACCACTAAAAAATAAGAAAATAAAGAATGCATAAACATTCTGCCAATCGAATTTAAAACTGAACTCTGCAAAAATTATATAACCAACTGGCTAGGGAAATAATGATTACCATAGTTAGCCATAAATAAGTTTGTGAACTGTCATATGTAACTTGGTATTATCAATCTTATCTTTCCCTCCCCTCCCCCCCCCCCCCCCCTCCCCATCATTTCCCAGTGATTACTTCAAGGTCTTGATTAGACCTTCAAGTACAACTAATGATTTCTATAATTAATATATCATTTATAGAACCAGATTTCAGTGATTTTTGGAGAATCACTAAGTACCGTGCAACATAATTAAGCAGTTCAAATTTTCGGTATATGAGACAAACCTGCAGCCTGGCAAATCGCCTTAGCCAACTTTGCATCCAATCCGAACTCCTGATTAACTTGTGCTGCCGCCTTTTTAAGGATCCCAAATGCATGAATCACTGGTAATGGCATACGTTCTTCGGGTCCACCAATTTTGAAATTCATCTTCGAGCTGAAATTCAACACATTTAAGGATTTCCTGGCAAACCAATAATTGGAAAAATGCCAAATTTGCATCACTAAATTATATTACAAAAAATGTAAAGATTTCTTCCCAGAAATTAAGGATGGGAAAAAATTTTCATAGTAGAGAGCGGTGAGAGAAGAAATAAAAGGGAAACGAGAAGTATACGCAATAATTTCCCAAACATTTCACTATATTTTGACTGTGCTACTTAAAAAGCCACACTTAAACTTTTCTTCACATATATTCATGAGGAAACTACAGGAAATGAACCAATGAGTCGCGTGGTTTTACGATGATTCGCCACTGGATTTATAACAGCGTACTGCACTGCAAATTCAATAATAACTGCGACACAATGCACTCTCTTTACCTTTCTACCCTTAATCTTTGCGGGATTCAATTACCTTCATACACGGTACCTGCATCAACAACATATGGCGCATCCACAGTACCTCTAAAGAATAGATCCCCATGAGGCTTATAACAGTTACGTCAGTCATTCAGTTTGGCAAACAGAATTTCAGTCCTACAGTTATGGAAACTTGGTATCAATAACTTTACAAGTTAAAGAAATTTATGCTTGACGTGATATAAAGCTGGAGAATTTCGATTGGAGTGAGCGTTGGTTTTATCGACGCGCTCAACTGCACAAGAAGCATGGTAATATCCAATGTGCTGGTTATAAATACGAGATAGGGTGGGAAGGTGGTTGGGGGGAAGTGGGGGGGGGGCCGGTAAGGGTAAGATGATGGGAGGATTTGCCCTGGAGACAAAAGGAATGACCTGGTAAACGGAAGGAGGAGGGGAAGGAAGGGTTCCCCTCACCGATCGTAAGGACGAAGATTGAGCTGGGGGATATTCGCTCAAGAAAACAAAAACTCTTGAGTTACAAAACATCACCTATAAAATGTACGGAAAATCCCATCCGTCCCATCTAGATCTCATTTCGTTGTGCTTGGAAATGTCAACAATAATAGTGATGATCGACAATGACCGTAAAGCTGCAACTAAAAAAAGAACGACACAAGAATATAATCCGACATCGATCAAGGTGAAATTTCTAAGCATAAAAGGTTGCGGAAAATTCCTTACCGGGCAGTTTGTGCTCCATAGTAACAATCAGCCGGCACCTCAAGTTCTCCGAACGTATCGCGCTCCTTACGAATCTTTTGTGTAGTTGCCATCCGCAACGAATTCTGCAGCAACGCTGCATTTCCACGAACGAAGCATACTCGCGTCAGCATCACGACCACTCCACAAACAACAGTGACGACGACAGCCTACGTGAGCTTAGCGTTAACGGATTCGCCACGCCCACACCATTTTTTTTCTTATTAATTTCTGTTTCGTCGCAGGACCAACGTCGCTATCTTCTCACGGCGGGAAAACTTGATTTTGAAATTCGCTCATTGTACATTTTTCGATTTTCTTAGCGATTTATTTCCTCTAACTAGGTTGTCTTTGCTAGTTGATCTGCGCCAACTTGATGCGTATTTCAGATTAATTTGGATCGTTTCCAAAATTTTTCGTTTATAATTTGTAGGAACGTTAATGTCGTTCTTTTCTTTTAGTATTACATATAACCGATTTTGGATCTTTATATTTTGCGGTGATTTTTTTGCAAACTTTGAAATATCATCAACCGGAAATTGAGTGCGGATTTAAGTCCTGGATTTAGTGTAACTATTTCAAGTTTTTATGTAAAATTATTGTCATCAATCATAATGAATGAAAAATCCGGTTAGTTCCATTGTATCCGTTCACGCTTCTTTGACCGCAGAGAGATATTAGATCCGTAAATTAACTTTCAGGATCAACCTGAAATCGTTTTCATCCAAAAGAATTCAAAGTACCTCTTTATAGCAAAAAAAAGTGAAATTTTCAATTTCTTGATTGCACAGAGGTGGGGAATTGCCCAAATTCAGCAAGTCACGCATTCGAAAGCTGTTTATTTTCCTTTATGGCAATACCAAATAGAGCTAATTTATTGTTGAAATTCGATAGGCTTTCTATTATTTTGTTGAAGAACAACAACAACAACAATTACTTCAAATAAACACAATTGATTATAAGAATTAAACTCATAGTTGTATATTCTTTTAATGACTTTTACTTACAAACAAAAACAATTTAATTTAAGCATAAATGACGAAATTAATTATGAGTATAATAAGAGTAGTATTTTTCACTTTGACTTATCCTATTATCCAAACTCTTTTAAATTTATTCTTCCAACTGAAAAACTAATATATACAGAAAAATTTAGCATTAGCATTGTTCTTTTATTAAAGAGGGAAAGGCGGAAGGGAATCGGATCAATTGTTGAGGATAGGATATTGATCGCTTCAAATCGATATTTGATCTCCTATTTGAGAATTATTGCTTTCTTCATCGATTTTTTTTTCAGATCCTTTTGTTTGATGGAAAATTTCCCCGCATGGGTATGCGAGGAAATTATAGCCGAATATCACAAGAAGGGATTGACATCACTATTTCATTGGCAAGCCGAATTGCTATCGGATGATAGGCTCCGATCACCTCAATATATGAATCTACTCTTCTCGGCGCCTACAAGTGCTGGTAAAACTATTGTCGCCGAATTGATCGCGCTTAATACTATATTAACAAGAAAACGAAAAGCACTCTTTATATTTCCATATATTTCGGTGGCGAGAGAGAAATTTCTTAATTTACAGGTGAGTTGGTTGAATTATACAGTCATTGTTTTTATTCTTTTGTTTATATTTTTATTTCTCTTCAACTTTAAGTGGTAATAAATAAATAAATGAATAAATCTCAAGGGATAGTCTTCTATTAAGATAAAGTTATAGGCTCATCAGCCTAACCTCCTTTTCATTCCATTCTACTATCGTTTTATGGATGAATAAAAATGTGGCTATTCTGGTAGACTTTCATTGGGAGGTGATAATAGAGTTTTAGCTAATTCTCATCACTTTGGCTGCCTCTCCGCTTCGCTTCTTCCATCTTCGTACTTATGATAATCTATTACCTATGTGTATAAAGATCTCTACAATTAGATCTTCTGTTAGGAGGTGTTAATTATTTGTGACCTATTAAATCGCCGTTAAAATTCTCTAGCGTTTAGTCTGAGAGCGTAAAAAAAGTTTTTAAAAAAATCTCTAAAGCTTTTGAAAAAATATTCCCTTATCTATCTTCTTGGAATAGATTCTTTGAAAATTTGTCTTGCTAATGATATCGTCTCTATACGATGCTCGATTTTTAAAATGCTTTATAATTTCGCCAACATATATTTCGTTAATGACTCCAAAAAATTTTCCCTTTTATAGTAATAGAAATAATT
Organism: Ascaris suum; assembly: GCA_013433145.1. NCBI lineage: Eukaryota > Metazoa > Nematoda > Chromadorea > Rhabditida > Ascarididae > Ascaris > Ascaris suum. The sequence goes on from CM024181.1 coordinate 2,280,292, forward strand.
GACAAACCATTGTGCTATTGGAAAGAAGAAGTGAGAAAAATTTAAATTTCCTCATAATTTCTTTATATTGAGTGTTTTTTTTTTAATTTTCCGAAGTTAGGAGAACCCATTTATTCGATTGCTTAAACCTGAATATTCGTCTCTCTCATTTGCAATTGATTAGAATATATTGAAAGGTGGATATGTCTCGATGTATCTCTCAATTTATGGGGATAAAATTCTCGTAATCAACAGACTTCTGATGGAATTTAGCGGTGATCTAAACAGAAGCAAAGATTGGAAGTCTAACAGCTCTTTGCTTATAGAATCCTAGGCGCACCTTATGTGATGTCTCATATTTGATCATCTCAGGTGAACGAAGGTAATCACAGGTTAATATTTTTGTTGTGTATTTAATCCTTGCTCTATTTGCTATCCATGTTGAGTGCTCATCAGTATAGCTCTTTTCACCTCTCAGAACACTCCTTCATCATCTTATTATGCTGATTTTTTGCATCTCTCTCCTTTATATGCAAAAATTACTAGAAAGTATTAGATGGTTGGATATATATTGGAGACGTGTTCATTACAGAGTACAAGTGCAGGAGGAATAGGTAAATTGTCTCATATTCAGAATATGAGATGGTCAACGCTGTCGTTTGTGTTATATTCGGATTTGCTTCTTTCTTCTTTCTGTGTTTTTGCTCTTAGAATTTACTCAGAGGAAAATGTCAGTTAATTATTTCCTTCATTCCTTAATGCAATTCACTTTTTTTTTCAAAGCTCTAGAGGTCTTCTTGAAAAACCATATTTTTGGGGTCATAACCCTTCCATGATGCTGACAGCTTCATTTCCCATCCTTTCACATGCACAATTTAAAGTATTGTGTACATCCATCATTTAGCAGCTGTGATGGATGCCTAGGTCGGAAAGCAGGTAATCAGGAATCAACAGTGGCGACTGGTTATATTCATAGCGCACTAGATTAGCGGTGACAGGCTGGTTGTAGAGCCAGCCGTTCATAGTCATGACTTTTACCAATATGTGGCAAAGGAACTGGGCAGGTTTCTCCGGTATATTCTTTCGAATTTAACCATTTAAGCCAAACGGTTGCTGTAAGCCTCTAAAGGCAGTGGCATAAATGCATAACGATGTGTTTTCCCAGTGGTGGAAGACTGTACAGAAAAATAGTTTCAGGACTCATTAAATCAATTCTGGGAAGATTGGATTTACTAATTATATGGCCATTTTAAATAGCATTAATTCATTCTGGAGTTGTTGTTGTTGTTGTTGTTGGAGCGAATGTCTCTTTTTTTTTGGGGGGGGGGGGTATATTACATGTGCAATGTAATAATTCGCTTCTTTGTTGTCGTGGACTGATAAGTCGCATATATTGTTGGAGCAGTGGCAAAGTCGTTGTCTCTAGTAGGAAAGCACATCGTGGACTAAACACAAAGGATGTGGGAATGGGTGATCTAACTGTAAAGTCGTTTAGTTGGTAAATAAATAAATAAGTAACAAATAAATAAATGGACAAATAAATAGATGGATAAACAAATAATCTTGAATTGCCAACGGGGAAGGAGGTTGTTTTGGCGTCCCTTAGAGGTAATGAATGAAAAGGTGATATTTTATGAGATGTATCGATTGAGTTGACACTCGTTCTATGCACTGATTAATCCATGAGGGTTTGACGCCTAATATTGACGGTACCTTTGACCTCCTTTCAAAAGTTGTATTAATTTTTGACATGTGGATTTTTGTTTTCTGTGGAGCATTTTACAAGGGAATGGTGAAGGGGTATATCTGTGACAGTCTGTTTATTCGAAGAGTAGACAATGCACAATTAAGTTGCACTATCTCTTCCTTTCGTGGTGAAAAAAACGAGATTTTTAAGTGCTGTTTTTCCGGTGAATGTTGGCAGTTTTATACTTGGTTTTGCGGATAGCTGCCAGGAGTTGGGTTGATGAAAATTTATATATATATATATATATATATATATATATATATATATATATATATATATATATATATATATATATTTGAATAGGATAGAGTCTTTGCTCGGCTCTTCCACTTGACAAGAAAAAAAACTTATCCGGTTTTAGAAAATTATTTGATTTTTTCCGTTTTTTATTGAAAATTATAATGAAATTATTTCGTTTTTGGTGGAATTAAAAGTTTTTAAATGTATTCTGAAGAACTTCCACGATTATCTCATCGTTTCGTCTCATTCTTTGCGCTTTCAGAGTCTAAGGTCGCCCCATTGTTTGGCATCGAAAATCCATGGAATGAAGGCGAATTGCTATATTAACGAAATTTTATTTATGAGGCTAGCTATTATTCATCAAATTCTACTTATAAATAACTATGAGGTGGTATGGCTCAACGTGGGAATATGAGCTAAAGTTTCGGGTACATTAGGGTCTTTGAATTATGCTTACACATTGCAAATCGTATACTTTGATGTCCTTTCGTATCGAAAAATCTGTACATTTTAAGAGACGTCATGAAATATAATGAAAGCATTGTATCCACTGTGGAGGGGGGGGGGGGTAGGTGGATTGGATTTTCACTTTGGGGGATTCACATCATATGATTGCTGACGCAGCTTTCGAGAGGAATCAGGGAAGAGTATCCGAGCAGATGCTAATATTTGTGCAATCAGGAATGGGGGGCAAAAGAAGGGGCAACAGTTTGTGCAAGAAATGCTATAGACAAACAATGAAGTTGATGAAATGTCCACTTAGCATTTGAGTGATGCTGAAGGTGGAAAGGTTGGTTTCCATGGAAATATAACGATGCAACTATGTGGAAGGAGTGAGATTTTAGACCGTAGAGAGAATTATTATTTGATCAATTAATATGGATCGTAGACTTTAATAGAAATGGCGCAAATGACTTGAAGACATCATGATGAGGATCATATTTATAGTAATAATGTAATAAGTACTGAATCATGTATTCAGTCAAATTCATAGCTTATGTCTGAATACGTCTATGAAAACAATTTGCTTCTGAAATGGCTCTTTAAGACTCGAGTGGGGAGGGTGCGAGGGACGAATGTTTAATGGATAATACTGCAAAGAGATAAATAAAATGGGCAACATTCATGAATATCATGAAAAACATCGAAAATATCAATATAATCGACGTTCAATCATAACATTGCACCAAAAGAGCGTGCAGGGTGGTTTCAGTGGTTCTCTAGCGGAGAATTGGGAAGTCTTAGGTCTTAGCTGAGGGAACATCGCTTGACGTATATCCACATACGCGATCCGATCGAAAATAGCATTTTTTTGCCCTCGTATTCTGGAATTCTGGAAAAGGTACGTATGTTCAAAGGGGAGTGGACTTACGAAGAGAAGGCTAATATAATTTGCAAATTTCATGGCGGGGGTATGTTTGAGGAAGTCGGGTAGGAAGTTTACCCGAAGAAAATTAGTGAAAAGAATGGGGAGATGCATTCGAGGGAATCTTAATTTTCCTTCTATTAAGGCGTTCTTATATTTTGAGTTTATTGTCATTTTCTAAACTCTTCCGTCTGCTGCATCAGGGCAAAAATAGTTGGAGGCGAAGGGTTATTTTTAGGGCGGGGAGAAGAACGGAATTGCTTAGAGTCTTCGGCAACTTTCCAGAGAGAAAAAACCTGGAGCTGAGAGCTTGTAAACGAGAAATAAGGATGCTTCCGTCAGGTGATAGTTATCCGAGTAGTTGCAGATCGACTGCAGTGGATTTTAAACAGATTTCCGCTCATGTCGCACCCCAAAGTGATGCAATTTCATTTCATTTCAGAAGAACAATAGTTGCTTATGTATTTTGTCCATGTTGAAAACATTAATTGCCAGGATGGCTGACGAACAACAATGGGTAATCCCGGTCGAATTGAATAGACCGGGTCGAATCTGAATATTTCAACTAGGAGGGAAACTTATATAAGGACTTGTCTATCTAATATAATTGTTGATTTCAAAGAGAGTCTAGCATAATCATTGCATATTTCTTAACTTAATACAAGCAAGCATAATTCGACCAAAATTAAAGCGAGAGATCAATGAATTTAGAATTCAAAGAAGAGGGCAAAATTGCAAAGGATTCGAGAGTGAAGCGAGAACACTCGAACAGATAGTGGTGGTATTGAGCGCATACTCGTTTATAGACACACATAGCTAGAAAGAGTGCAGATAAAGACTCGAACAGGTGACGGACGATTTGAATGCAAAAACAATCTTGTGAAGACCTATCTAACGATGATGTCGTCACCGAAATAGCTCGTGTATTATTTTCTGTATAAAAATAATCTCACTTGCACACACCCACAGAGCGATCCTTTTTTTTGCACATTTTTCATTCTTCCAGACTGTGTTAATAAAATTAAATTAAGGGGAAATCGAGTTGAAATCTAAGAGTTTATTGTTTCATATTAGAAGAGATCGAAAAAGCCAAGATATCAGGTATGATAATTGTAATTAGGAGTGAGGGGAATATTCTGATTGTTTGGCATTTCTGTGTATATAGATAGGAAACGTTTCTTTTTGCGGCCTTATTTGGGGCGATTCGTTGAAAACATCGCGAATTTATCGTAAAATTTGTGAGAGGCGAATTTGGAGTTCATTAAAAGAAATACTCCTCGCTTTACTAAATCTACCTACTTCCTTGCAAATGAGATCCATACATTTTCATCGCGATATTAAAAGGATTTTTTTTTTTTTTATTTTGAGCTATTGGAAACATTCTATATCCTTTTAAAGGTTGCAATGGAAATGAAAATAAGCATTTATCAGCGCTTAGTGATTTTTGTGGGTTCTTTATGAAGGTTTAATAAGGGAAAATTATAGAAAACGTGATTGTACAGAGAGCAAAAATAGGGAGAGAGAGGAAATTGCAAATATTGGTGACAATTGTATGCTGAAACTCGCAATTCAAATCTTCTTCTGTAGCAAATCGAAATATAATATGAAAGAGTCAGTGGATAAAATTCGTAAAACGAAGGGTCAATTTTGTTGGCAATACCTCCATGTGAAAAGCAAAGGAGGGGAAGGGGAAAGGGTGGTGGTTCATTGGATCCGTTTTCCACCTTGGCATGGCAGGATATTTTAGGATTCTTGGCGCATAAATTTGAATTTATTTTACGAGAAAATGGAGAAAATTGAAAGAAAAGGAAGAAAAAATTGAAAATTTTCCATTTCGTTTACGATGTAAAATTAAGAGGTTTATTGTTATTTTTCAAAAGTCTTCATCGTTCCGTGGTTGCACATCGGGTCGCGCTTCTTCATAACACCAGCAACCTAGATTCTCTCCCCCCCCCCCCCCCTATCCCTTGTGCTCTTTACATTTTCATCATTTTCTCCATTCCAGAGATCCTGAATACTCTTTCAGCTATTCAATAAAGGTAAAAATAGTTGATTTGCAAGAATGCGTACCTAAGGTTAATATCGTTCATCATTAGGAGACGATTTGGGGAGCGTATAAAAGTAATGATAGAGGAAATCCACAAATAGTGTTATAAGGTTTAATTTTGATTAGATGATTAAAGCAGCCCTTACGAGGGCGACATTCCCCTCTTGAAGGTGATTATAAAAGTATAATAGAAATATTAGTGATGTCGCTGTAATTGTCAGGTGCTCATTGACGCTAAAAGAAAGTACAGGTTGATATGTGTTTATCGGGATAAGGGAAATATATGTATGGTAGAAAAGTATGACAATTTCGAAAAAAAATATTGTTGAATTTAAGGTGCGATAAGGGGAGCAATATTATATCCGAAAATATTTTAAATGTTTTCCACTCAAATGTTTTGCTATGCACTCTTATGTCAGATATTCTGTTAGAAAATTTTCACCTCTGTTGATCTAATATAGTATATCATTTTTTGTTCTCAAATATAATGGAATATGTTTTTATGGATGTAGTAACCTGTGCCTATTCTTCAAGACCTAATTTTAATTCAAAATTATTTTTGCTAGATCATTCAAAATGTTTGAAGGTGATGATAGAAAGACGATAACCGAGTAGTGAGCTTAAGCTGTAAAGGTATAAGTTACGAGTTAAAAGACATCATTTGCAACAGAAAGGGGAAAATGAGGAAAATGGGAATAAAGAGGGATAGCGATGAAATGAAGGTGAAGTTGAGGATAAATACAGGTATATTAGCATCATTGCGTTCTAATGAAAAATGAAGAATGCACATAATGCCAACGGCAAAGAATGTTTTCGATTTTATCATTAATTAGGGAACTACTGAGATGAGTAAGAAATAAATGATTTTCAACAAGTGGGGAAACAAGATTCGAAGGGTTGATCGTTCATCAAACGACTCTTTCATTGGTAAACGAAATATATAAATAAATTGAATTGCAAAAAAAAAATTCTTTTTGAATTGAATTGAATTAGTTTGGTTTATAAGTCAAAAACATTCGATGAATTTGAGTTTAATTTCAAAATTCTATTCAAAATAAAATGAGCGAAAATTCATTGAGATTAACTAATTTGGAAACTCTGGAATTTACGCTTTTATTATGAATGAAAACCCATCGAAATTATTCGCATTAGAAATTGCGTTATATTATTTGTGCTTTTGCATTCTGTAATGTTCGCATAATTTTTAACGTTGGAATGCAATTTGTTTGATATAGTAATTGCGGCTCAAATTGAAAAAAGAGTATTTGTGCCAAGCATGATGGCGTGCTTAGCTTGAGGTAGGTGCTAGCGGTTTATTGAGCTCGTCCAACTCCAACCTGTTCCGGTTTCCGTTATGTCTTCTGATTATGTCCGTCATATTCGGCTATCCTCTTTCGTAATAAATTGTTGTTTCTTTAGGAATACCTATGCGTCACGTTTCCCTGTAGCTTATCTCGTTCGAAGACACTGCCTGACGGAGTTCCCTTATGCTCTTGCGACCTTAAGGAGAATTTTTTCAGCTCGTGAGGGCAAGAGTTGCTCTTTTAAAACCTCTCAGGGAATGAGAAATCCCTTCGGAGTCCCCGTGACCCGAGGGGTCCCAGCGCCCTAAAATCGTTGAATCGTCCTTTGTGAGGGGGTGGCGAAGAGGGATGGAGAATGATAGTGAATTTCGAACACTGCGGTAATGCTTATTAATATTAATCAACGTAGAATCTATGCGTTTTTTTCTTCTGTTTTATGTTACATTAAACGGAAAGCAGCCTAGTGGTTGAGGGCCAAAACTAATGGGAAAGAAAAAATTAGTAGTACTTTTGAAATAAAAATCTCAAGCAGGATGGAATTCCCACCTATTTGGATCGAGGTTAACAGAAGAGGACGCTTTCGATTTTTCTGCTTTATTTTAATCCGCGTCGTGGATTTTTTGCAGTGGGAGAAGAACGTTTTCCATTTCTTCAATATTAAATCAGCAGGGGATTTGCTTAGTTTCTTTTGAGATGAAGCGATAGAGATATTGGGATGGTCGATCGGATAAAATGACCACTGTGCTTGAAGCCTGGTCATTTCTATGGTCACATCGGCTAGTCTAATGAAATTGTGTGTTGTTGCAGAGATTATGGCGTAGCGTCAATCTTCAAGTGCGTGCATATATGGGTGCTAGTTCGGCTCCTCTTGATTCTTGGGATGCTGCCGTTTGCACGATCGAGAAGGCGAATTCCTTACTGAACAAAGCCATCGATGAGGGCACCCTGGATGCCATCGGTAAGATTCCATGCACTCTGAAAGTTTAAGTTTTTCATCAGGAGGGGAGCGTCTCTCAGCATATTATTCTCTCTCTAGGTCACTACTCATTTCTGATGGCCACAATTCATCGTCGATTAAAGTCATATTTGGCATTGTAAGATGAGTTGTCCAATTTGGTGTAAGCGCATTTGAGTATAATTTTGTAAAAGCGATGCTATGCATGAATGGTGATTAAGTGTTCGATTGTGATATTCAATTTTTCATCGAAGGTGATGAAGGAGATGCAGAGACCATCTTCCTTTTGAAATTTGATGACTACTGGTAGGATGACAAAGAGAAGACTTATAGAAAATCAAATGGTACCTCCTTGAAGTTTCAAGGAAAGTGGGCGCTTTTGGAAAGGACTTTCTTTCTTTAGTTCTTTTGGGGTAATCGGCGAACATAAAATAAAGCCGTGGCTTTAATTGAACTCATTTTCATCTTCTACTGTTGGGACTTTCCTCGATATTGCCATAAAACTTTGCATGAAAAGTTACTTACCTTGCAGCAATGGAAATGAAACCACTATGAGTTGTGGCTCTGTGATTTTTCTGCATAACCAGGTAGAGGTACATGTTGTGGTGTTCAGGATGGTGAAGCAGTTAGCCGCATTCATTGTCATAGAAATGACGCATTCCAGCCTAACATATTTTGTTATTGACGAATTGATCTCAAAATAAAGGTGCGATCCAGATCGACAAAATTTTTCCTCTACCTAAATGACCTATGTTCTTCGTGCTTGTCGGTGACTGGATTGCTGACTTATTAGCTGAAAGTATTAGAGAATCGTGTGTCTCTTCTTTTTTATCGTTTGTGAAGTAGTGTACTGGCAGGTATTATCAGTTGATAGCAGGTAAAATAATAGAAATAAACTAGGTAAAGTATTCAACAACAGTAGCAGGAATAACAGATAATCAGATAAATTAAAAAACCTTTTGCCGTCAAGTTTCCGGTTTCATATTGTGGCTATCAGCGGTCATGAATAAATGCTTCTCTATAGCTGTTGTTAAAAATTTATGTATGTTTTTGCTTCAGTTTGTTATTTTTATTTTTGGTGGCAATTCTCTTCGACTTTGATCTTGACCAGCACTCACCTCTTATATTATAAAATATTTTTAAAGTAAAATGTACTGAGATTACTACTTTCTAACTTTACTGCGAATATTTGGGATAGAGCGAGCCCCGGATGTTGCCTCCTTCTATCTCATTGATAACAGGCCTAGAATAAAACTTTCCTTTAAAATTCCTTAAAAGTCCTTAAAAGTCCTTAGAGAAAGTAAAAATTAAATAAGCGTACAACCTTCGTAGTATCATTTCAGCCATATATATTAAGCAAATATGTTGATGTTCTTGCTAACCAACATCAAGTGTACGACAATGCAAACAACTAAATAGCATTATTGGAAAAAAAAGTAATATTTTCTACGCAGGAGAGATTTTCTCTTATTTTTTTGCAGGTGTAATAAAGGTTTTTTAAAATATGGTTTTCAGGTGTGGTTGTGGTGGATGAATTTCATATGGTATTTGATTTGAATCGAGGTCAACTTATTGAGCACATCATTGCAAAACTCCTTTATGCTTCAACGCATTTGAGGTGAATGTGTTGGATTGATTTTTTTTTCTTTTGCATTACATCCACCTTAGGTTAATTTGAAAAATGAAACGAATGGCGCTTTGCTTTGATCTTTTCAAAAAATATTTCGGGGTTTTTCAGCAAGAAAATTAAACGGAAAAAGGATAAGTTGATTGTGCTGAAAAAGAATTAGCTGAATTCGTTTGAAAGATAAAAAATAGATGGGCTGAATAAAAATTCGAAAATAGAGTTAATCATGTCTTTTGCTCACTTTGCATCCAAGCCATTTGGTGAACATATGAGAAGAGTTTTAAATATAAGGCTTGAAGTTTCTATTATTTTTTAAGATGCGTCGTTTTTTATGGATGCAAAATAAATGAGAGTAACTTTTATCCTTGCTGAAGAGGATATCAGAGGTTAAATTGCTGTGAAATAACGTTGGCTAGAATATTCAGGTCTTTGAAGAAGAATTTGCTGTGGCCTCTAGCGTTCTTACATGACGTTATTCACAACATTGTTTTGGTCAAGGTCTTATAGTTTCAGTATTAGGTCCATGGAAGAATATTTTTGTTACAAAGACCATCCTTTTTTCCCGAGTTTTACTCATTTATTTTTCGTAATTGTTTTTGAAAGTGCTAATTTATTTTATTATGAAAAAATATTTACTTATAAGGGCTTTTTTTCTGAAAGGATTTGTAATATTGCACTTCATCGCTAATGTTTATACTTCTTTCAGTCACCATGTTCAAATAATCGCGATGAGCGCTACTTTTGCAAATTTGGCTGAACTTGGCGAATGGCTAAATGCGCAACAGTTCGAAACTGATTTCCGTCCTGTCGAATTGGAAGAAGGAATCCTTATAGGCACTACTGTTTGTGATGTGCGGACATTTTGTCCGCTACGGACACTTCCGCCTCGTTTCGAAGTTCCTTCTGATCCGGAACGTATTGTACAGTAAGAAATTTTAAAAATTATTGCTTCATCGGTAGTTTTTCAGAGGTTACAAATGGATGCTTTAAGAGACATGAAATTTATGATTGAAATCATGCTCAGATTAGGTAATCCAAATTCTTATTGCTAATCGATATTGATCGTTGATGGAATAAGTTTGTTCAACGTTGTTGATCGACGCATTCACCAAAGACTTTATCAGGTTATGTGTGGAATCGCTATCATCGGGCGATAGTGTGTTGGTATTCTGTAGCTCGAAATCCGAAACCGAGAAGGTCGCGTCAATGGTTTCCACTTATTTGAAGGATTCACTCTCGCAAGAACCATTACCCGACTTTCTTCGATTTATTAAAGCAGAAGCGTTATCCTGTTTCACAAAATTTTTCCGCAATGAAACACAATCGAACGATGAAGTTCTTTTGAGCGTTATTCCCACCGGTGTGGCCTTTCATCATGCAGGTATGTGGATAACGTTGAAATTTTCTTAGAGCGTCCAAAAAAATGTCTGGCATCGCGTCGGATTCCCGAGGTTGAGGGAGGGGAGGGTGAAAAAACAGGGAAGAGGGCGATGAAAAATAGGGTGGGGGAGGGAGAGTGACTGGTCTTGCTGATTCACAAATAGGTTTGTATCACAGTACAATCCATAAGCTCGACATTTCAAAATTGTATCTTTTGGTAGTTGTTGGCATGGACAGAAAGGAGACAACGAACAATCGAAATGTTTTTTGTTTGGAGTGCGACATTTTTTGCAAAAGAAGAAATAAAACAACACAGAGGATTACTAAAACTTGAGAAGTTTGTCGCAAGTAAAACTCTAAAAGTCATAAAAACGAAGGTAAATGAAGCGCAAATTCTTCGACCCCCTCAATCCAACAACCATTCTTCTTTGTTACTCTAAGTTCTCATACCTCTGAAGTGGAGAAGATGATGTGAGATAAAATCTCCCATTTTCGATATATAGGCGTTCTGGCCGCAGTTAACCTAACAGGCCATTTTACTGTTATTTGAGCGTTGAGGGGAAGAAGACTACGATAAAGGCACATGAACATTTGATGTCAGAAACCAAATCACACCTCTTTATATGGGGGACAAGGAACAAGGAAAAAAGGTTTTACAGTCAGCCGATCCAAGAACTCTTTAAATATATTGATTTTGTGATTACAATATTACTGTTGAATTAGTTGATCAGTGCTTGGAAATAGCTGAATGGGATGGCGGAAGTAATTTTTAGACACTTCCTTGGTTTTATTATCATCTCATCATGAAGTATTGTTGATAAAGCTTTTAGGTTTAAACAGTTGCAAACAATTGCTTTATTTTTGTGATATTTCGAAGATATCTCTTAATCCCGTAGGAGGGGAAATCGGTGGGAGATGAACTGATAGAGTGAATCAATGAATAGAGCAGTCAATAGATTTGAATGTCGTAATTGAGTACGCGATGTGGTTGTTTAGCCAAATAGCGCCACCCTGATTAAGGTCCATTCACTGCGAGACCCATCCATTATGAACGTCTTTTTCTCTTTATTCAATATTCACGCTCAATTGCTTGCTCGCATTCTGTTACCGCTGCCAATAGCGCTAATTCCATACAACACTGGTCATTTCTCACACAAAACACTAACGTCGTTTCTCTTTATGAAAAAATAGATCTTTATTTGTAGCTTTTAAAGCTTTTATAAGTGCATAGGCAAAGCATGAAAGTTATGTAATTGTGTATTTTGGGGTAGTTGAGGAGGTCTTTTAGACAGGATTGATGGTAAGGAATGAAGCTGCACCGAGAGGGTAACATGGGAGATCAAGGCGATGAAATTCACTAGAATTTCAAATTTTGGCACGAATTATCAATATTGTGCCACAGCAGGCTATCAGTTGCCTAGCAATGTCGATTATTTCAAAAAAGAATTGAATTTTGTTGATGATTGGTGGAATACATTTCTGGGAATTGTTTATATTAGAAATGGATAGAAGCTCATTAAATAGAAGCAACTAATTGAGATTTGTTTTATTTCGGGAGTGTAGCAATTTGATGATGCAGAAACGAAACTGTTTTTGGTTAATTAATAAAGAGGTCGTACAGTCATTTTAAAGTCTGTGATTTCTATATTTTATTGATCAGGCTCATAATCCTTCAATTATTAGGGCATATTTTCATTTTTTTTTTTAAATTTTATTTATTTGCAGTTTTTAGGCTTAACTATGGAAGAGCGAGAGACTATAGAGGATGGTTTTCGTGGAGGTATTATACGCATTTTAACGGCCACTTCAACACTTAGCTCCGGAGTGAATCTTCCGGCGCAGAGGGTGATTATTAAGGCACAAACGTCTGGACCATGTGCACTCACGAATACAACTTATTCTCAGATGGTTGGCCGAGCTGGTCGATTGGGACAGTCATTAAAAGGTGGGTCCACTTATTTATGGATTCTCGAAATACGGCTTGGATTTGCTGAAGTGTTTCGTTCAGTCTCTGTCTATATATAAAACAGGCGATTTATTTTTGCTAATATGTATCTGTTGCGTGTAAAGAAAATGGTACCAGCAGGGTCGATAATACTAGTGTTTTAGGTGATGGAGAGGTTCATTAGAAATATTGGTATTTTACAGGTGATTGAGAGCTGAATTCTCAAGCCGTTTGATTCACTCGTGAAAGAGGCTCGTTCTAAATCCTCTTTTATGAATTTTTGTTAAATATGATAAATGCTGTTGAGTGCGAATGCCTTTTTGTCTATGAAACCCAGTTGGCCGTTTTGCGTATGGTGCTGATGAAACGTGTGTGAAATGTTATACGTATGTTTGAGATATTTATAGCAGTAGCGAATAGTAATGATATAAATGACGTACACGATAACATAAATTGCGTTGCTTAATAAATTTATAAGCTATAAATATAAATTGCAATAAATAATAATAAGTAGTAAATAACATATCGTTACAGTTATAGTACATAAATTGCTTAATCTTTTTTTTTGTTTGTTAATGATCGCAGTTGAGAGGGTCGCATATTGAGATGCCTATTGAGTCGTCATAACATATTTGGATACATCAGATGTTTTTATAATGCTATTTCGATCGAAATTTGTTATGATGATTAATTATACAACAGTATTTGAATAATAAAAAGAAGTTTTTGAGTGCTGAGTTGTTCGTTCGTCAAGGAAATTGCGATTTTTGGCTTGAAGAGGGGACAAGTATATATGAGGACGGCACAGTTTTGAATGGGATAAAAATATCATGCGACGATTGCATTTGTTGGTTGGGATGAAGTTTTATGAGTTTTTGTGCAGTTGTTCTGGGGCATTTTTTTTTTTGATTCGATAGTTCATTGGGTGAGTTTTTCTAAGGCCCTAATGTTAAAGTTTAGTTTCTTCTTCTTCTGAACTTGCATCAGTTTAGTACAATTCTCTTGCCGTTAGGTGAGGATTTCTTCGCAGATTTACTTCCTCCTCTACCTCCCACCCTCCCACTCTCCCTTGGCCGCTGTGACTCGTTCATTTTGTAACTCAAGAGTGATGTGATGAAAGGATTATTGAATTCTTAACTGTTCAACTTATTGCATCGCTGTATGCAATGTAGTTCTATGTTGATTTGAGAGTAGTTGTCGTGACCCACTGAGGTGGTTGTTGGGTTTGGTGGTGTGCAGCACGTCGACGGCCTTTCGAGACTGCAAATTAGACCAATCAGTGTTGTGGATTTTCCTAATTGAGTGGCGCCTCGTTGAGTTTTGCCCAATTACCGTATTCTTGTTGTGGGTCTATATTGCATGTGCTTATGCCTTCTCCGTGCTTCTTTATATGCACACTCATATTTGCAACTTCTCACTTTCTTCGCACTTTATATAATTTCATTTCCTCTCGATTACATCCATCTTATACACCGCATACAAAGGCTATGTCCATATATATGCGTATATATATATATATATATATATATATATATATATATATATATATATATATATATATATATATATATATATATGCGTGGTGGACATGTGCTGGCTTCAGTGAGTACTCATTCAATCCCTATAGTACAGTGTTCTTAGAAGGCTGAAAAAAATATTATGTCAAAGAAATGAAGGAATGTAGGCATGCTGGTTTCACTTCTGAAACTGCAGTGCAAAGAGCATCGAAAATAGTCTCTGAAGTGTAATGCCCTTACGCAATATCAGACCCTCATCCTTGTGTAAAGAATTTTGTAGATAGCTGCAACTGAGTGGAATTTGCTGGTGCCTCGTTGGGAGTAGTAAGCTCATTCTCACAGATTAAAAGGTGACTGCTTGTTGTTTTACCTGCACCTGTTTGTGGCTTTTGTTGTACTGTTATCATGTGCATTGTCGAAGACATGGGCAGGAATCTTGCTGATGAAGTGAACGCCAGTACAGCACCGGAGTAACGAGGAGCTGTCGAAGGACTAAATCTAACGCATGCATGTAAAGTGAAATGGGTTTGTCAGCATGAGAAGCAGAGATGTGTGCGCAATATAGTGGAGCAGAGAAAACGTATATCACTCAGCTGTATGGGATGGAGGAGTCACTGCGTGGTCGTTCCCTGTTACACTTGTGATGAGCAAAACACCCTAAAGGTGTTAAGGAAATGACGGGCAGATCAACAAATATCTGGTGGTACCGTTAAAACTGACGCTGTACTAAATTAATGATTGTGATATTTACGATTGAATATTGATTCAGTCGCGGACTTTCGGCGAGTATGTTGAAGAAGAGAGGAGATTTTTTTAAATGAGAAAAATGCTAAATAAATCTTCAGCTTCATCCCAGTCAACCTTCCAACGTAGTTTTATTATTTGAATTTATTATTTGGTCTAGAAATATTGTTAAATGGTAATTTTCTATTTCAATTGGAATTTCTTGTTGAAAATTTAATTAAGCTTTAAGTAATCAATTACATTAAATTGAGCTTCGTTTTAATTCTGAAATTGATGGTATTCTATTCTTGAAGGTGAGGATAGGGGGATATCAGAGCAAGTTGTCTGAATTTCTGAATTGTTGCTCCTACTTTTAGTTTGAGTGGATTTGTTTATGCATTAGTGTTGTTAAACGTAGTGAAAAGCAATAACAATTGAACATGCCGAGGACATTTCTATAATTTGGCGTTTTGTTGTCTGTATTGAATGCAACATCGCTTTGAGTCGGTTAATTTGTCTCTGCGACGGGTAAATGTTGTGCCCTTCATAACCGACAAATACGCTTACCGTTTTATTTGATGCTGCGATGTGAATGAATGTTTTGTTGCGTTGATGGGAAATTGACAAAGAAGCATTCATTACATTTCAGTTTCCACCTTTCACAGCTCCACCCATCCCTCCTGTCACACTCCACCTTCTTTCATCCTCAATCACACGGGAGGACAAATTCATTTGTTGGTCTGATTTTAAATTGGATCTAATGCATGGATCGTTAAACTATTATGAACGAATATTCCTACTCAAAAATCCCAATTTTCAAGTTTAAATCATTTTCTAAATTCAAGTTTTCTTTTTTTACTGGATTATATGGCGACGAATCTGAAGGGTTGATGAAGCATCACCATTGCAACTTGGCTTATAAGAGGGAAGCGACATTATGACGTTACGAGGCAATAGTAGTGACCACTCGATTGGTTGTTAAAGGCGATTAGCTGCGCTCGGTAGGCTTTGACCATCAATTAGCGTTATCGGCTTAGAGTGGCTATTCCACGTCCACTCGTCCATTGCTTCCGTCACATCGTTG
Source organism: Ascaris suum (assembly GCA_013433145.1). NCBI lineage: Eukaryota > Metazoa > Nematoda > Chromadorea > Rhabditida > Ascarididae > Ascaris > Ascaris suum. Next base: position 2,296,206 of record CM024181.1, read on the forward strand.
TGACCATCTTTTTTGCTCGCTCATTGTTACAAACACCGTTGTTGGAGTGAAATTGTAGTTAATAAGAAATCTAACGTTTTCTCCTATTATATGAAAATGTATCATGCTTTCTTTGTACTTCCATTGCCATATGTCTAGTAATTTTTATGTTAGGATTGTTCCTAGATGCATTTTGAGGTGCAATATCATTTGATTGTATGCAATAAAGCTAACATCGTAGAGGCCCGAATAGTACCCTCGTGGCTGCGAATTTAAAAAAATCTGGAGAGACTGAAGAGTACTTCGAAAAAAATTCTAAATAAACAAGTATAAGCCATTATAAGACCTCAAGAAGAAGTCCTTAAGGAGGTTAATTGGCGAAGGGGGGGGGAGGTAGGTATTTTTGCGATCCAGCAGAATATTGTGGATGCAAGAAACAACGAGATTAAGTTTTTAATTTTCAATGAACTATGGATTACATCAAAGATTCCGTAGACGTAATTATTAAGAAAAATTCACATCTATTGTGAGCAAGCTTACAAGAGAGGAAATCCGCTGATGTCGAATCACTCGGCAATTTCTTTTTTTTTTTTGGAAATTTAAATATTTTAATTTGAAACTGTAAAATCCTCCTGCAGTTTCAGCAATTATTCCATCACTTATTCTCTTAATGATCTATGAAAATAAAATTGAACAAGTGTTGTAGCAGCACTCTCTATTTTAGCATTGAATTTTGAATGAAGAGAGAAATGGAGGGCGGCGAGGAAGAGAGGGAGAAGAGGGAGGAGATGAATTTTTATATGATGATTGTCATTTGAAGAGGCAATTATCGTAATTGAAAGAAAGCGGTTCCACAATGACGAATCACCTTCAGCAAACAACCACTATAATACTTCAACTAATCGAAAAATGCACAATTACAACACAACGTTGCTTGCATTTAATTTAGCCGATGCGCCAATCGCTATCGGCTATACTTATATTCGACGTTTGTGTATCACCATTTCCTTTTGGTACGAGAACGTTAGTGAATTGATGGTTCCACTCAATACGAGTGGACAATCGGAAATGCGATATGTCGAATTCGATGTTGTTGGCTTCTAATTCTTGCTGCCAACGAAATTCTCACTCGATTCATGTCTCTATCATTTTTATTCAACAGTCCGAAGAGCTACTCTCTGAATATCTCAGAATTCGGCAGTCATCCATTTACTTAAAGCTAAGCTAATTAGGTCGATCCATGCATTGAGATTGAAGGGATCCAAAAAATCCTACACTGTCTTTCCGAGATTTCGTGCCCGCTAAATTCTATTGCATGAGATGTGAACAAATTTAAATTCGATTTCATTATCAGCAGGTAATACTGATTTCTTTAAGAATTGGAATAAAAACTATCCTATTCCTTGAATAATGGCAAAAGGACAGCGGTTTTCATTTGAAGCGGCAAATATCGCAAATTTGATTTATTGGTCAATCACTTACCTGTGATTTTCATGAAAGGTAGATGAAATAAAAGCGAATAGATTGCTAAGAATAGTGCAACTATGAGATAAAACGGAAGTACACTCCATGAAAGTAGAAGAATTCTGCGATTGTTTAACAGTTACGCTTGAACAATTTTTACCGCATTGAATGCGCTCTAATAATAGCGTGTTGATATCGGAAGAATGGTATAAACCATCAGTTGGTTTTTTGCAACTGCAACAAACGTAGTAGTAGAAATGAATTGCTCATCGGTTTTTTTAATACTCGAAAATTTCGTTATTGCACGCCAATCACTATAGTAGAATATCTCAATTTTTTTGCGCCAGTATTCCCCAGGAATATGTGCTATTGTTTCGCTCGGTACTTTTTATTTGACCTGTCCTTTAAATGAAATTCGTTTGGTTCGTCTATATTTTTGCTCCTCGGATTGAGGTAATGCTCAGGTTTCAAATACAAGCTTGTTTTCTTATATGGTAATAGATCATTCTACTACTTACTTGCGGGTGCTTATCATTAACTTTTTCCGGTATGAGTGTATATACCTGTCTCTTATGAGTGCAATCAGGTTATATTCGTATGCGGTCAGTTTGCATCAATGGAGATGGGGATCTACAGTTCCTCGTGGGTTTTTTTTTAGTAAGTTGATCCCTCAGACGTGGGGTTTGATATGATCAGTGTTAACGCTTTTGAGAGAGCTTCAATTGTACTTATTGTTGCACGTTTTCAATAGTCTGTACAGTTGGCCGGATACTACTATGATATGTATGGGTTTTAAAGAGGAGTGCGCACTGCATTCATATAGCCCCTTTCCCAGCCCCCGTTTCTCTCATCTCATCTCCCCCACTTCCCCTCCTCCCCCCTCCACCCTCCTATTCTCTCAGATCAGACAGTGCGACTAATCTGCTGGGATATTTTACACTGTATATTATGCTTCACCGATTCGAGATTTCATTAATATTTCAGGCTGCAGTGGATAAAAATGTGTTGCGAGCAAATTTAACACATGAAATGACTAAGGCAAAAATTTAAATTGTATTGCCATATCCGCCAATATCCTGAGGGCATCAAATGAGGAAAGACTGAAGGGAAGGCTTTATCGTAGCAGAGGGATTATAGTGCGCACTCCTCGATTACAGAAAAAACATTTCAACCATTCTTATAGAACATATCTGACTGTGTGAAGACAAAAGGGCCAGAGAAATATTTCACAATTTTATCGTTTTTTTTTGGAAGGAATTACTTTTTAAAAATATTTCTCAATTGATGTATATTTTCTACCCTATAGGTTGTACTGTTCTTTTTCATGAAAAAGGTGGAATAGCTGTAAAACCCGTGCTAACCACCTCGTTGAGATCTTATATTAAATAGATTAAACTAATGCGAGTGTTGTATGAGGTTTAATTGTGAAACAATCTGGCCCATTAGATTTGTGAACGATTGTGGTCATAGAGAGATGTGATCGTATTGATACATGCACGCCTTCTCATCGGGATTCGGTGAGTGAGCTCCATCGGATCTCTCGTCTGCATCCGATTCCTTATCCATCTCACCACTTTCCAAATGTGCCGCCGCTTCCAAACTTTTCTTATGCATTCCTGAGAGTAATTGTTTGATTACGGTAATTACAGTGTATTTTGAATGGAGTAGATTGATTACAATATTTGTAGTAATAATCGGAAAGATACCTATTGGTATGGAACTATTATACTTCAATTTTGGGCACATGAATGAGTTTAACAAATGCTTAAAAGTATCAAAAGTGGTTTTATTTCATTTGAGAGAGTTCAATGCAGAGACGTTTCGCAGAACTTTTCGAGTTAAGGGACAACCATAATGAGTGAAAACGAAATCGTGTTTTGATTAAATTATGCTAAGTTAAGCTAAACATCTCAATTTTGCGTTAATGTTGTTTTGAACAATAACGATGTGACACATTACGGGTCTCGTGAATGATGGATCTCTTTCGACTGTAAAAATATAAAAAATAAAGGATGTGATTTGCATTCAAGAGCATCGAATGGATGGTTGGTACCGTGCAAGGTGCAATAGTTAATGAGGCTAAATCCTGTGAGGGCTAATTTTTCGCATCAGACAAGTTTGGAGCATTATACGGAAGGCTGTTGAGAGTGAATTGGATTTAATTTAGGATGGTTTCAGGAAATTGCTTTTCAGGAGAATAATATGTTTCACATTTAATGCGACCGGGTTTTTTTGGATGGTGCTTAAGTACTATGATAAAGGTCTATGGTAAATTTTATTAGCGATCATTGTTGTTCGTTGGAGCGATTCAGACAGGGGTTGGGAAGCATAGAACTGCGAACTCTTCTTTTGTATTGTTTTTTTTAAATATCGCTTCCGTCATAGTCTTTCATTAGTGAATTATAAAAGGGGAGAGGGCTGTGACTGATCAAATTTCGTCGCAGAGAGGCTCATCCATCCTTTTGATGCTTTTGCACAGAAACACTTCCTTTCTTGTTCATTTTGATAATAAAAGATCGCCTCATTTATGAGGCACATGATGTCGGCTGTCAATTGTATATATATATATATATATATATATATATATATATATATATATATATATATATATATATATATATATATATATATATATATGCACTCAAGAACAAATACGTGAAGTTATATGTGCATATCTTTGAGATGAACACAATATTGTTTTGATGGATTTCATATACTAAAGTTGAAAAGAATTATATTTTTATGCATTAACCAAATTATTTAGGCTGTTAGTTGGATGAGTGCGGAGATATTGAATTAACATAAACCAACCAAGCAACCAAGGTGCGGCAGATTCGGTGGGATTGTCCGATGATTTGGTGATTGTTTCGGGCAATGGTAGTGAATGACGTACCATCGCTCCATAAAGTCCATATTCGGCCATAATTGTACTCTTTCCCCATGTTTTTTCAGTTTTCCTCCATTTAGCACGTCGATTTTGAAACCATACCTAAGCATTTCACAGTGATCATCTCAAGAGTAACTAATGCAGCTGAAGAAAGTCAAATAGACTATAGAGAAGCAAATGCCGATTGAAATGGTTGAAATGCGATAGTTGCTAGCCATTAATATTCAATCGCTTTGTTTTATAGATATGCCAAATACGATTTTTTTTTAAATCCACTTTTTCATCTCTGAAATTTTTATTAAATTTCTCTTTTTTTCTCGAAATTCATATTTTATTAGTAGATGAATTTTTCGAATTTCTCAGCGAAGCAAGAGTTTCAATAATTGGGACGGTAATAGTCAGTTCTATATTATTTCATTAGTACCATATTGCAATAATATTCGCGCTCTTCCATAAAACAATTAAAGTGGAATTGCCTAGTGCCGGAAAAGTATCCACCTTAGTGTTAGTGAAAACTTTTGGGGCATTGAAGCAGTTAACATATTTCGCTTTTGTAAAAAAGGATTGAATTGGACCATCTCGTTTTTAAGGGATTTAATTCTAGGAACGAGCCGTCAAAGTTGACGAAACTTTTGAAAGAACTTGTCGAATATGAGGAGTCGTTTCGCATAGGAAGGAGTAAGTTTTAGGGAAAAGATGATCGAAAAGATAAGAGGCGATTCAACTTCTAAATTCCAATTTTATTTGATTATCTGCAAAGGTACTGACCTGTATTCGATCTTCGGCAAGTTCAGTTTTCATTGCAAGTACTTCCCTTGCGTACATATCTGGATAATGTGCTTCCTGTAATTATAGGTAATTTGAGTGTGTTGTAAACAAAACTTCAATTAAACAACAAATATCAAATGATGAAAGGACGAGAATGTGGGAGGAAAGAAAAAAGATATTACTTTCTCTAGTCGCTTTTTGGGAAAAAGATTAGAAGTTATCCTCTAGTTTTCTTATATAGTAATGGACATATTTGTGTAATCCATGTGCTGAAAAAGCCTAAAATCTAAAAGAGCGAAAATAGAAATGAAGGATCAATGAATTGTGGTTTTCGTCAAAGCTTATTTAAGTATATTAGTTGCAAGACGTTTATATTGCGTCATAAAGAAGCTTACATGCCAAACAGCACGTAAAGCAGCTTATTTGAGGGGGAGGGGACGGCATAGAGAAAGCAACTCAGTACGCCATTGTGGAGTTTCTTTTCGCATTTGGAATATTGTAGTGGACATTAGAGTGGTCACTAATCGATATATTTCAATTGTCACTAAGTGTTGAAAAGGATTTAAAATGAAAACTGATAAAATGTCTCTGTTAATGGCGTTTAATTGTTTAGTTGTTGCGAAATTAAAAGGTTAAATGCGTTGTCCACTCTGATTTGACTATCGAATCCATTATCGCATACCTTCGATTATTCACTTTTTTATTTGAATATAATGGGATCATAATTGAATTTTCTCTTCTAACGTTTCCACTTGAATTATTTTTATGAGAGTTGATTCTAGGTAAATAAAAAAAAAACCTTGAAAATATGTTGCTTAATAAGAGTACTGCAAAATTTTTATTATTTTTAGGAAATGCCAAGACATGGCGGCGGGGATTTCAGTTCATTGTTGGGTTTTTTTTTTGAAGATGGGCAAGAAAATATGGTTTTTTTGATACCGTTCTTTATGAGATTAGAACCATGGGAAATATTTTGTCCATTTTTTAATCGGTCAATGAAAAAAGTCTTCATCTTCTTTGGCTCTGTCCATCTTTTGAGGTGCAAAAGCGTTTCAAGTTGTGCTGCAATGCGATGAATAGCGGGAGCGTGATTTCTTCTGCTTAGGAATTGCCCGAAGAGTGGTGTGAGTGATCATCAACTGTGTGTTAGCTGAAATGTCTACCCCTCACTCTCCCTCAGATCAACATCGAAGTCGTTTTTGAGATGGATCGTAAGAAAAATGCGGAATATTGGATACCTGGAATGCCTTTTCTAGTTCATCAATTTGAAACTGCGTAAAAATGGTACGATGACGGCGCTTTTTACGTTTGGTGGTATTGCTCTTCTGTGTATTGATCGTATTCGTTGATGATCCCTCACTGGATGATCCCAACGTTGCACCACTTGCTATTCCAGAATAATCGAATCGTGCCATACCTGAGCTTTTAGAGACCACCAATATCGACTAGAAGATTATTTTCTACTATGCGCCCAAGTGATGATAAGAGAAGAAACTTTTCTTTTCCATAATTTGGGGCTTATATCCGCGCCGCATTTTGAGGCCCAACTTTAATTACCTTCACCTACTTTTCTAAAATTAGCCACAACTCCTGAAATTGGTTTAAGTTCTGCATAAAAAGCCCTAAACCCGCGTAATCTTTACATATGACCCTCGAAATAGGAATTGTCGCTTCTAAAGGATATCGTATGAGAAAAGAAACGAAGCGAATTAAAAGTGTACCCTCGCACACCAGTCCGCACCTATTTACTGTCATCCCCATCGGCCGCCTACAACATTTTGCGCTTCTCTTGATGAAAAGTGATAAATAAAATTCGAAGTCACGTGACGTCTTTTCCTAGCTTTTCGTCAAATCAAGCCTATTCATTTATAGATATAGCACAGGTAATCATAGGTAATACGTCTTCAAGTGGCACAGGTGTATAAAGCAAATAGTAATATAAACGAAACATAGCGGTTGAAAAGAGTAAAGCGCATATGAATTGTGGGGATGATTGCAAACATATATAATGAAATATTAAACATCCATAGAGATCACAATCGAATCAACGTCAAAATTTTATTATGAGGGATCGATTTGATCTCAGCCATACTCTTCAATAAAGTCCTAAATAACAAAGCGACGGGAATGATACCTAGTTTGGAAAGGAAAGTAATGAGTTCAATAGTAGTACACCTTCATCGTTGAAGCACAATTCTCATTTCTATTAAAAGCTCTGTTCTAAAATAAAAGCGGTGATATATTCATGAACTAATTTTAATTAACGATAGAAAGAAGTATTTTCATAAACGCATCGCATCAATAATATCGCTATATATTTTATTCGTGATCATTTTTGCGTATTACTTTTGGTCAAAATAATCTCCATCATAGTCATAATTAAAATCGGTCCTCTTATCTCGATGCTAATATTTCTTATTTCTCTTTACTTTCAAGTTATTATTTTGTATTTGTTTCTTTTTTTTTTTGCGTTTCGAGCCCCTCTTTTCCTCACATTACTCTCAGAATAGACCTCTTCGAAAAATGGTTTAATTTTATTCTCTTAAAGCAAATAAGAGGCGATTCTTGTGATATGATCACCAGGTGCAATGAGAATTATCGTGGTGAGTTGATTCCCTTTTTTAAGGGGAAGTGATTTATTGTGGGATTGTTTTATTTTATATTAGAAATAATTGGGATCACTCACAAATATAAGATACCTTTTTTTAAAAAGAGATAATTATTCTCATTAATACACTGTAAACGAAAGGTGATGCATGTTTCTCTCATAGTGCAACCGCCCTCTTCATTGCAGCATTCGAGCTTGATTGTGATTAGCTGACGAATAACGATCGAGAAGTCGTCACGCACAAATTTTTTTTTCTTTCATCGATTTGCCCTCGTTATCATGGTTAAACTTGAGTAAATGCTCGGGGATAAATCCGACTTTACCCGTTGCTACTGAATTTTTTCAATTGGATTGTTGGCTTAGATGGAATTAGGGCTATGGCGGTTATGGTTTTTAATTACCAATATTTAAGATTCATTGGAAGAGTCGACTGATCTATATCCTTGATTGTATGATTTTGAATGTGATATTAATTTGAAATTAATGTGAACTGGTGATTACATGAATTTTTTAAGGGGAGAGGGGGAGAGGCGTCAAAGATTTGAATCTAAATGGTTCTTTATCCCGATTTACTAGAGTGCCTTCGGATTTGTTTAGCTATATCCATACGATGATCATTAATTGAATTTTTTGTACGGATTTATTCGGATCTGAATGTTCCCAACTATTGTTTATTTCATCGTGGTATGGCGTATTTTAAAGTATGAGTTGGTGAGATAATAGTGATGCTTAGCTGGTCAATCCTAGTTGTAAGCATTGGTTGCAAAATTGGCTGGTTGTCACGAAGCTCGTGATCGTGGTCAGCATTTCGCTTCGAAGGGGGGAGGAGAGGGAGGATGATTGTTGCCCCCGTCATTGAACCATGCATTACTGAGGAAGTAGACGTCTGTTTTAAAGCAAGCCAAACATGGCTGCTGCTGAAGGTTTGCGGATAATTCGCTTTCTATATTTTCGACTTGCTCTCTCCCCCCCTTTTGCGCAATGTTGCGGAGATAGTGGTAGTAGCTGACTGAGTCTTTCTGATGACTTGACAGCTGCCTATGACTTACCAACTGCGTTTTTATTAGGGCTTCAACCTTGCTCCCTTTGTAATGTGGTCTGTATGAGGATTCTCCTCTTTGGTCGACTCACTCTACCAGCAGTCTTATTCGGCTGCCACGGTTAGTTTATCCAAGCTGTTTGAGTTTATTTAGAAATGAAGAACTTAGTTACTCTTTAAATAAATGCTAAATTCGATCACAAACTCGATATTGTTACGGGAGATTGATGCATAAATCTTGTGCGTTCATCCAATGTTTTTACCAAAAGAGCATTAATAGTCATTTGCATTGATGTAAACTTTCGTATAGACAGTAAAAAGATGCTTTTGAGGTGGGAGGGGGGGGGGGGGAGGCGAGAATGGCGATGAATGCAGTGCATTGTTGTCGGGGCTCAGAGCTTAATTACCATATTTAAAATTTTTGACTAAATTCCCTCATATTCTTTGAGGCTAATTGAAGCGGTTTAGCTGCTCATTCTTAGCAACACAGAGCCGATATTTATTGCATCTTAGAAACGTGTAGTTGCATGGAAAAGCGCATTAGAAAATGACTTACTCAAAAGTGGCAACATGATCAATTGGGTGGGATCGTTTATTATTCCTTGCAAGTTGAGGTGATTAAATTATATTGATTGGAATTTTTGTACTAGACGAGTTAGGGCAATATTTGGAAACGATAGTTTATGAGTGCGGTTTGCACAATGCTGACACATTTCTAATGTTTTTGGTTTAAGGTGAATTATCGTGTCTTGCATATAGATTCCAGGTGGCTCTCTTTACAATTTGCTCGTCATGTAATCATGCTCAGGCATACTTAATCGGAAGTTGCTAGTACCACAGCTGAAAAGCGGTTAGTATGGCGTCCTCTCCTAAACATTGATAATTGAAATACTTTCCTTCACGAAAAGGATCTTTTATTTTAAAGCTTTGAAATATGCAAATTTTTGTCATCATCGTTTTACGGCTTTAAAATATGCAAATTTTTATCATATTTCTTATATCATTGAGCTATCAGCTATCATATTTTTGCTATCAAGAAATATTTTTCGCAATTTCTTTGTAGAATTTTATGAATGTTTACGCCAATGATTGTTGCTTAAGATTTGAAATGAATGATTATTAACGTTGAAAGAGCGCACTGTGTTATTAGCTCTGAGAGCGTTTTCAGCCAATGCTTATAAAATGATCTGCGCGATTTCAATTGGCAAATATTTTATGAAGAAAAGTATCTTAATATTTAGGGGAGAACTCCACTGGTACTAATGTTGTCTGATAATTGCGGTTGATCGGCTAGTGCTTCATTATGGCTTTTCGGTGAAAACGTTCTTTTGTTTTTATAATATGGGCTATTACAATATGGCAAATATGAGTGAAAGGGATAATTTATATATGTATGAAGTGATTAGCGACTACGTTCACATGAGAGAATTGTGGAATTGGCTGGAGGAGTGCTGTAAGGACCTATCATGGGAAAGAAAAATTAGAGACAAGACGAATACGGATGTGATTTTTTTAAAACCTATAACCTATCTAACGAGTCAATTGGCATCCTCGCTTCTGAAGGACAACATTTCAGAGGTGTCAGAAGTTCTATTTCCAGTAGCGACCAGGTGTTGAGTTCCATCTGAGGGGTGGAAGAAGTCAGTAGACTTGCAATATAGGCTTGATGACTATAGCATTTATGCATTGATAGGGAATCTTTATGCAAATATTTGAGTGCATGAAGAAAATGCGTTAAAGTCTGGAAGGTAAAATCGACAGTAAAACTATATAAAACCTTGATTGAGAGTATCATGGCAGGATCCACGTTCGAAGCTTCCCTGTGGCATTTCCATTGAGAATAGTTGAGAGGGATTGTGTTGAAAGAGCGTTTGATGGCAGTATTGAGGTGCACTTCCGCAAATATACGCACCAGATTGCATATCTCGTGCCGTTGTAGCACCACCAAGACCAAGTAGACTATGAATACCAAACGACATACCCATACGATGCGCATTCGGTACAGCTGGGTGGTTGCTAATCTGCGGTGAACCACAAAACATGCTGGCTGATATGTCGACTGACATGCCGGCGCAGGCGCACACACACGATTGCTGTCGACGGCCGCAATCGGACATAATCGACGGCTACAGTATATGGCGGAGAAGGGCGCATCACCATAAGGGTGGAGCGTTGAGAGGCCGTCGTCCACATGGGCCAATCAAATCGAGCCGAGACGGCGAAGCCGATAGGCACCACACGAAACATTAAGTGGCTTAATTGCGACGCACCACATGAGCGTTCTTTTCGTTCGTCTAAGTGGGCTTTAACTCCACCTACCATTCTATTTTCCTATGTACTTTGCCCTCGTTTCTGAGGTTGCTCTATGAATAGAAGAAACTTCTCATGAATTATTGTTAAACAGTTCACTATTGTGGAATTTTTTACACTCTCATGAAAGGGAATTAATCCAAAATATTTATTAGAAGAGGCTTGTTTGATGTTTTATGATTGATTTAAGTGATTAGCTATATTATTTCTTTTCTTCTTCTGAAGGTTTGAGATTGCCGTTTAATCTTTAATTTCTTATCTTCATAAGATTTCTTGTTACAATTGTTAGTAAATTTAATTAATGCCGGAAATATTCGAGCGTAAACAGGAGGAATTGAACACCGTTGAGAGAGTACGTGTGTATGTGTGTGTGTGTGTGTGTGTGTGTGTCACTATTTACGAGCACATCAAAGATGATGATTGCCTTAAAGGCGTTGTGATGCTTTGTGTCCCGCCCTTCCCCTTTTCTTGAAAATTAGATACGAGAGTGTGTGCGACACTCGGCTCACAACTTGCTGCCACATCGCTTTTGACAGCCGCCTTTTGTTATTTATTTGCAGTTTGAGCATATTGATGTTAGGTATATGTATTGCATATGCAAAATTTTTCGAAACACAAGGTTTATATGTAGTTTTTTTTCGTCGCTTTCTTTCTCTTTGCACAAAAATTAGGCCATTATATATATGATTTTTAACGGCGTTCTTTTTTTCTTTGAAATCGTTGATTTTCTTTTTCTTGTTGTTCTGCTGATATGACATAACAACAGCAGATGTTACTGATATTCTCTGTCTTTCAGTATTTATCGTATTTGTATTTGCAGATAGCGATTATCTTATATAAAAGTCGATGACTTTAATTGGTGACAAATATGCACTTGACAGTCCATCTCCTTCTTATCAGGGGCTCTTATAATATCCATATCAGTGGGACAGTGCTGCTGATATGAGATATCACCGTTTATCGAGTCTGTCAAGGCCAAAATCCAAGCAAGTAATCATGAAATCCGTACTGATTGCTAAGATTACGGTGTTGTTATTGATAAACGAGAGCGGAGGTGGGGGGGGGGGGGGGTAGGGAGGTAGTAATGTTTTTATATTCCAGATTGATGGTACTTCCCAGGTGGCCAGATATTGTTGCGTTGAATGCTTAGATGAGCTTCTATTCATTAAAGGTGAGAGTATTTTGGTGTGCCGAAGAGAGCAGCTGGAATTTGTCAAACGAGTGCTTCAACGGGCACCATATCCCCTTTCACGTTCATCATTAAAACGACGACGTTTGAAGCTGATTGTTGAGGTAAAATCGTGAGCATGAACTCGAACTTTTGTTATTTCATTCTATCAATGATGTAGTTTTGTAGGTCTCGAATTTATTTCAAAGTTTCCTGACTTGGAGCTTTTTTTTTCTTCTTAGTTTGTGAAGTAATTTCAACAAATGGCATATTTTATGAAAATCTTTCGTGATGATATTCAGTGCTTATTTTGGATATTTGCTGTAATCAATTTTATTCAATTGCAATGGAGAATTTAAGGATTCATAGTCGAGATTATGTTATAGTGCTAAATGATTTTTTTTTCAAGGCAGTATGTAGTGGCCTATGTAACAAAGTCGATGAACTAAGCGATCTACTTCGATTTACTTATTTCAATAGTGTCACGCGCTTTGAAGATGATCTCGAATGGTTGATTTCAAAACGACTTTTAGCTGTTCAAAAAGGTCGATGCTTTCTTATTTTCTTATTTCAGGTCTCGTGATGCTTATTGGATATTTTTGAATTTGGAAATCTTATGGTACTTTGAGGTGATGGTGGCATTTCCAAAAATGATATCCTCCCTCTTTTTCCACTCTTCATTCTTATTTAGAAATTAATTTTTGGATTTATTGGCGCATTTTCATTCTTTTTCAATTATAAACAAGATTATTTGGATCCATATATGTTAATTATGCAATTAAAACAAGGTTTTTCCTTTTTTTAAGGTACGTATTTAGTAAATGTTATTTTTTTTTTCATGGGATATAAAATTTATAGATGCATCGGATGATGTGTTGCGAGGTACACAACTCGGTGGTGCCGTGCTTGCTTCATCATTACCTCCTGATATTGCACTTCTTGTATACGCTGATCTCGAAAGAGCATCTCGTGCTCTTGTTCTTGATAGCGAACTACATTTATTATACTTGGTTGGTTGTTATTCGTAATATCCTCCGTTGCTTGGGGGGGGGGGGGGGGGGAAGGGGAGACGGAGAGAGAAAAGAAACGATATCATCATCATAGGTTTGCTGCAAAGTGCATAGATATAAAATGAAAGGTGAATTTTTTCATTCCTTTGTGGAGGAGGATATTAAAGGTTCATCAAAGGATTTCCCCAATCATACTTACAGGTCGAGAAAGAAAGTAAGTGAAAAGATTCGTTCCTTTCACTTTTGATGAGTTTTTTGCGCATATCGGCTGCAAAAACTTTGCGATATGGTACAATCGGAGATTGGAGCATCTGTTTGATGAAGGGTATGTATTCTCCGTCTGCGCAATTGTTGAAACTGTTCATCTAGACTGCATTTCCCTTCTCAACGTTTCCGTATGTGTCGGTCATTAGGTTCTCGAGCCGGAGCTCGTGGTACAAACTTGGTATTAGTCTCTATGTGGATATCTCGAGCAAATACATTCTGTTTTATGTGATCGTTGAGGATATGCTTCTTTGCAAGAAAACGAATGAATTTACTCGACGTTCCATTCAACGCCTCTTCGAGCCAATACAATAAAATTCTCTTCCAAAAACTAGTATTTGATTATTTAGGGGGGGGGCATTAATTACTGGATTTATGTCAGGGTGTTTGGTGCATGGAATTTTTTGGCAAGACATAGCAGTAATTTATCGATTCAAAACATTTTAACGTTATCAATATTTATGGTTCTTTTAGCTGTGCAGAGTTCGGGAACTTTCAGTTTTATTCAAAGTTCGCGACCTTTAAACTTTATCTTGGGCTCGAAAATTTTAGCAGGAAATTGATAGAAGGATGAATAATGTTGCACAATTCGCTCAATGATCATTGCTTGTTGTAGTAGATATTTTATTACCTGAGGGCAAGGAATTTAGTCAAGTCACTACGTCGATTCTTTTATATGGGTGGGCTTTCATGTGGTTCTCAATCATAGTTTTGATATCTATTTCAATAAAGAAGAAAATATTTTAGGTGACTCCATTGAATAATGTTGCCGTATGGACGGGTTATTTGGATTGGTCGCATTATTATACGATTTGGTCGAAACTACCATTTAAACTACAGAGGGTCGGCCAGATGGTTGGCATTTCAGAGAAGTTCTTATTGCAAAGAATGCAAGGAATTGCAACTGCTAATAACGCTGATATACAGGTTATATTGATAGTTATTTTACAAGGAATATAGAAAATGTGTCGTTTACTTATTAGTAATTGTATACTTATAACTTTTTGCAAATTTTGCAAGTTGCAATTGCAATGTAATATAAATTGCAATGTGAGGTTCAGAACATAACATGAAGTACGCATAATTCACAAGTTCTCTCCCTCGGTGGCTTCGTGTTGAGGCAGCATTATGCTTTATGAGAGGAAAGTGCTTAATTACCAGGAATAAAGCTGTATGCGAAAGTAATACTTTTATTTTTGGGCCTATTATTGTGAGCTTGTTAAAGCGAGCTCAGAATCAATCATATGTGGACGTTGGGGAGGGGAAGGGATTGAGGGCCGATAAAAGTTGCAGCTAAATATTTGATTTATTTATCGAGCTACTAGTTTTGCAGATTCATTTACGTTTTATGTCTGCACTTGCACTATTCGAATTGATCAATGAACGGCCACTCCACATTGTGGCACATCGTTTTCGTATAAATCGAGGGGCATTACAATCATTACAGCAACAATCGGCCACATATGCATGTAAGTTTTGTTGATTGTTTGTTTATATCTATGAAACCATTAAATTTGCATAAGTTCGTTAATTAAGCAAATTTTTTTCGATGTTTATTTGTTGCTAAATTGATATGTTGAGAGATCAAAATTATTCAGAAATATTGCTCTATGTCTTTTTTATGAGGGGAATATGGAAAGGAATTTCAACACAGCTCTTCGCCCCCTTTTGGAGAATGTTGGGAAAAAGAAGTGTGAGACAACGAATTCTATGCTATATAGACGAGGTTATTTTACTGACAGCAGTGGCTTGCGCATTGATTTACTGGAAGAGGATAGTTGCACGGTTATCGGAGTCAAGAAGGATGTAAGGTGAATGTTATTCAATTTTATATTATTCTTATATTTTGTGACAGGATATTTTTAGTGCTCATTTGTTGCAATTTCTTATTGCCCCTTGACCCTCCTTAACAGGGTATTTATAACTAGGTTTATTACTAAATTTTAATAAGAGGGGTTAGTAATAGGTATTTCTGAATGGTGAATTGAACGGTTTTGGCTAACGGGTCTTATAAAAGGTGAGTTGATTCGATAACGCGAAATGGGATAATTGTGTGTTGGAAGAGTGTTGGAGTCACCCGCGAGGCGTCACTCCATCCACTCTATCGTCGGTCGGCGTTTTGTGTGTTCGTACGGCGGACGATGATTGCCTTCGTTAAAGAAGTAAGAGCACACTCAACGATCTCTTCATATGTCCGCTCGCACATCTACCGTATTACAACAGCAATTAATTGCTCTCACATCATCACTTAAACGGTCGTTGGATGTGGATTTTTTTAATGGAATTCAACTGCCTCGTTTTTCCGAGTTGAATCTGTGATTATAGGTGGGTGATTGCAGTGATAATACGAAGGATTGCTAACATTAAGGAATGGGTGTGGATCTGTTATAGTGGATGGATGTTGTCCATTTTACAGAAGGGGAGGGAGACCGTGGGATAGGGTCTCGTCCTTCTTCCTCCTGACCTCTGATCTTAGATAGAATTGGAATGCATCAGATGTGCTGGTGATTTGAGGTGCTGTATTAGAGTGTATGAATCAAGGAAGTGCTACATTTTGGATTCGAAGAAATTCACGAGCTAGTGATTCGTCGTCGCAAAAGGTCGTCCTGGAAGAGAAAGTGAACTTGCACCTCAGGCCGATCCACTTCTAAAGTGTTACGTAATAGTCAGTTATATGAAACGTGTTTTATAGGGGGATTTCGGGACTATTTTAAGGTATGGTAGTGGCATTTTGTGAGCGCCTTGGTTGGGTGTATCTTCGATCGATCCTAGAAGGCTTCAGTGAACGGCTGGCGTTTGGAGTGAGACGCGAGCTGACCGAATTGGTTAAGTTAGAGGGTATTGACGGAAGACGAGCAAGAGCGTTCCACACTGCACATATCACTACTATCGCGGCGCTAGCGACGACCTCTGTCGAACAGATCGCAAAAATTTTGCGATCAGCGGTACCATTCACAGTCAGGTTGGTTATTTGTTATTTGATGGAGCACCCATTTCGATAGACTTCTTCATTAAAGCTTAGTACGGTAATTGCGTTCTATACGAGGTTCATGTGAGTGTTACATTCTACTTCAAGCATTATTTGTCGATAGCGAGAAGAGGTATATATATATATATATATATATATATATATATATATATATATATATATATATATATATATATATATATATATATATATATATGCACCAAAGTAATTATACAGCAAAGTTATTTTGATTAACGGTTTATGGAGAAATATTTCGTTTGTTGGTTTGTTGATAGCGTCAAAGATGCAATTGCAAGAAGTTACCGAATAGAGTTTCGATCCTAGTGAAAAATTTTATAGAATCTCGTTCTGATAAACGATATTTTAATGCCATAATACCTTAATTAAACGCTGAATGCCTTTAATTTTGAATTCTTAATATTGCGATCGTGAGGAGAGACATGATTTTGAAGAACATTTTCTCCTCATAGCAAAAGTACATCATCGTATTTATGCACGATCGGATAGTGAACATTTTTTCGATAATATTGCGTATATAAATGTGTCTTATTCAAGGTTGAACGCTGTAATTTAGATACGGTGATGAAGGATAGCGTGGTCGATATTAATCGTCGTTTTTGGTTGTTATTGCTGATGGGTATTGTTATGTTTGGGAAAGAGACCTCTGAGGGCTAGCTATTAGGTTGCAAGAAGAGATGTGGG
This sequence comes from Ascaris suum, assembly GCA_013433145.1. Taxonomy (NCBI): domain Eukaryota; kingdom Metazoa; phylum Nematoda; class Chromadorea; order Rhabditida; family Ascarididae; genus Ascaris; species Ascaris suum. The sequence continues at coordinate 2,313,394 of CM024181.1, forward strand.
AACGACATTGCTCGCTATTTGCCGATAGAGTGTCCATTTCGTGGGTGTTGAGTTGTCGTCGATTCAGAAAAGCTTGCCTCGCCACATGCATTTACACTAATTAATGACGATCGGGATGAGTCCCCAACCTATTCGCCATACGTTCATCGGCCATTCTCTATTGTTTAGTGGTTGGCTTATCGTGTTTCGATCGGTGTCTTTGCGCAACCATAATCATTCGCCTTAACATCAACAAAACAAACAATTCAATTAGCAAATGTGCATAGATCTGCCGGAATTCATCTAGGTCAATTCATTTTGTGACCATTAAAAGTAATTTTTTTCGGTTTTTATTATTTCTTGCGAGACTCACAAAGGTGCATCTTGATTTGGGTTGCTTGTATGAATTTAAATGACATCAAATAGAATAAATGCTCCATAGTGAAGCGACATAAATATCAGTACAGTATGGATTAAGGAATTTAAATGTGCTAAGTATATTGATGTGCCTCATTGAAGTTAGTGAATCGAAATTAATAAACTTTGATGGTTTTTTTTCTCTCATATTGGGCGGAAAAGTTGCTCGAAATGAAATTCCGCTCGGTACTTTTATATATTTGATCGATTGTTCAATCATAGTCGAATAAATCTTAATTGAATGTAAGTTTTGTTAGGCGGCGATATGCGCTTTTTGGTTTGCATCTCTTTGATGAAGGTATTTTTTAGCTCTTCTAGAATAGCGGCAATCAAATATTAAGCAGAAAGGTGACCAGATCTGATTTGGCATTTAATATATATTTTATGCATTTGGACATTTGAACATCACCTTCCTGTTTTCATTTGTGATTTTATTGAGCATTCAAAGCGTTATATAATCATTTTTAAAGACACAATTTGCATGGTTATTTGTATCAGCAAAAAGTTCAGGTTTTATCACTGAAAATTGATCTGTGCATATTGCACCTTAATATAGGAGGGGAGGGGGAGGGGGTGGGATATTTTCATAATTGGATGGAAATATTTCGTTTTATTGACTGAGACGAGTACTTCGCTTTACAGCCCTGCTTTCTAGATTTTACTAGTTACTATGAAAGAGAAGTTTGACAATCTTATGTTTTTGTTTTAGCATGCTAGCGAATTTACATTGAAAAAATTAGAGTGCTAAATATAACAGCAACATATTTATTTAGCACTCTAATTCAGCACACATAACTGATGATATTAGTTAAACCTGAATTAAATGGGATTTGATTTGTTTGAGTGTGCGATTCAGGACGGCAATTTTAGGTAAACATTGCATGTTTTATAGGCGTTACGGTAATAAAGAAATTTCACTCTGCAGTTATCTTATTGCAATAAGCAGCATTTGAAAATATGCGCGCTTGAGGGAAAAAAAAAATTAAATTCCTTAGGCTTTCGTGTCATAGATGAACAGTTACTTAACGGGGTTGCTTTAACTTACCGGTTCGGCCATTCGCCAACGTTAATGAAATTTGAGAGAGTATCTTACTGCATCTGAGGAAATTGGTACCAGTTATTTGTTGCATTCGGACCTACGAATTTAAAAGCTCCTTACAGTTTACGGCAAGCATATTACTTAATTTGGATGGTTATAGGGCTTATAGGTTTCATTCATGTCGAATATCACCTCAAATTAATACTGGCTGCGCTTTGTTTGTAATTGATGCTTTTTGTTGGTTTTTGAGAGTTATTATATTTTATTCATTTAGTGATATATATTGAAATGAAATTCAATGCCGATTTTAAATGTTTGAACCTATATTCTTATCCATATAAACAACGTTTAAGACGTTGGAAGTGCTGTATTATGAAAGGGCAATTTTTTGACTTGATTAGAGAAAAGTATGTCATAAACTGGAAAGATCTGCTGTAATTTAGGCGAAGGCCACGAATATTGTCTTTTGAATGGATTTCCTTAAGAAATAGGAAGTTATATATTTACCCATATCTTTTTACAAACCCTTTTTTTCGGGGTATATATCTTCTATGTCTAAGATGGGAAAACCACTTTGATATTTATGTCTCGGGTAGCAACGTTCGTTAGCAGTCGTTATTGTGTCTTAACAGAGCATTTCATTATTTCTTCATTTTTGAAGAAGTGCGAAGCTCAGGAAGGGTTTTTTTAGTTGTAGGAGGGGGAAGGGAGAGAGGGTTTGCTGGAGGTGACCTCGCCGCTATGTAGAACCAGATTTGAGTAAGTAATATGTACTATTTCCAGAGGTGGTAACAGAGGAGGTTTAAACCGATGGCTTGCCGGTGAGGAGGCAATGACCGATTTGGATGCTGCCGCGTTACTGGCTCTTAGGGCACGTAAGCACGTTGCTTCATCGTTAAGGTGAATTAAGTTCTAAACTTTATACATTCTTTTTTTCATCGTTGTGCGTTATAACTAACTGTTGCTACAGTTGAACAAAGTTATTATAGAAATTGCTCACCTGTGAAGTTTTAATATTCTTTGTTGCGTAGCTGGCCTAAAGCTAGCCACTTCTTATGGTTGGGCAATCTACAACGTCGAGTTCCCCATTGCATTGCAGTTCGAATGTCCACAGTACATCTCATTGTACAGATTGTTCAAATGCAAACGCAAACAGTGGAGTTTTTTGCAAATATGATAACTCCACAGCTGAGAAATTGAGTATTTTTATTATTTTAATTGACGCGCAGCACATCACAAGTTTTTGCTGCTTGAATCAACACAAGTCACTCATTATGTAAAAGTATCGTTTAGAGGTCTCGGGGTATTCTCTGAAACACAGCTATCGTTGCTGCTGTCAACAACCGAAGGAATGATTGGCCAACGAGAAGTGTGCCAAGCAGTAGACGCTAATAGGACGCAATCGTTGTTATCAACTGCGATGGAGGAGAAGGTGAAGCAGCAGGATTTCATCGATGAGAACGTCTTCGAGCTGTCCAACTATGATATCTTCGATAGCAGTTCGGTTAGTTTCTAAGTAACAATTAGTATAAATGCTATGAATTAGTCAATGAATTAGAGAAAGGGAATAAATGGTATTTATAATCGATTGTTTATTACCAGTCAAATAAGATAGATTTATTATGGAATGCGGTCCAATTTTTTGATTATGAATAGTGATTTTGATCAATTCGTTGTAGTATATTTGATGATTAAAATGCGTAAAGGTTTCATGCTGCAACAGTCGTTAATAATTTCCATGCAGGAATGCATCCGCTTGCTTTTTTATTATATCCTGACGTCTATTTCCGTCCCGTATTATGGTGACTTCCTTTTGAAGCCAGGTTCATTCTTTGATTTCCACTTTGCATGATGTGATATATGATGCCTTATCGATTTTTAAAGTGCGTATCGATCTTCTTGATCGTTTATGAATTTTGTCGCACTCGAACGAATATTCGACGAGATGACGTGTAACGTTCTACGGTGCTGTAATTTTGTCATCGATCTGTTGATATACCTGGATGCTGGACAGTTTCTTACCTTCAAATGCATTTACAGAGTTCGTTATACAGCTGACGGCATCTCTCCCTCTTGTCCGGATTACAGAAGACCATTTCTTCTCCCTTCTATATCACATCTGACCCCCTTCTCCCTCCTCTCCTTTATCACCAGGGTGGATTCCCTCATCGTCATCTCGATTCTCACCTCCCTCTTGAGCACAAGGTCGGATGGCTGGAGATATCTTAGTAAATATATTCTGATTGTTTTAGAGGGTACGGGTTTAGCGTTTATCACGGAGATAAAATATTCACAGTGCTTTGCAAAGGTCATCTTTTGGCATAGTCTGCTAATGTGGTAAATGCACCACTCTTTATAGCTGAAAGGAGAATAGTTTAAGCGGGGGAACCTCGTTCCTCTTACCTCCTCCTTCCCGAATTGTGCCAACTCTGTCTAGCATTGCATTTGGGGATTAGGAGAAGTGAGTGGTTGCTAAACGGTGAGTTCAATGAAGAGGCGCAAGCTGCTTTTTAACTGGTCGGGATTTTCATGCAGAAGTGGAATGCGAGTAAAAAACAATGAATTGTCTTGCATTCAACAATGTTCGTCGCATTTCACTCATAGATGAAATACTGTATGAAAGCATTGAATGTTATTGTTTTCATTTCAGGTATTCGACGAAAAATGTATTGGTATGAGTTGCTCATCTGATGATCGGGCAGGTGTTGTATCGGAAGATTCAAAAGAAAATCGCATTCAAAACGATTCCACATCGATGCGCAATAAATTTGATAGTAATGAACTTCTTCATCGAAATGAAGCGAATTATTCAGCAAATGTTGTTGAAGAGGAGACAAGCATTGATAGAATAACGAAGAAAATGAGTCGCACTTCGTTATCTTCATCAAAGATAAATGAATCGCTGAGAGCATTATCGACAGCGAACTTCAATATCTCTATTGATTCGAAAACGGAAAACAATTTCGAAAATGTGCCAATTGCTGATCATTACTTGTCGGCAACTCTTAGAGAGAAATGTTTAGACAAGGAGGAGAAGAAGTGCAATTTTTGGCAAATGAACCGTCCGAGAGAGTTCGCTTGATAGCAGAAGGAAATGAAGGAATGGGGAATTCGCAAAGTGCAACTTTGAATTCGGAATTGGAATGGTCCATCAGTGATTCGGCATTTTATGAGTATTTATCATGTGAGCGATCATCGCTGAAGCCTACATTGATCCGTACATCAGAAGCAGATTTCGTTAATATCAATGATTCTGTCTCTGATTCCGTGCTTCTTGCGTTACCATCTCAAAAAGAGGATGAACCTGAGGTCACACTAGAAACTGACGAAGCGATAAGAGATAGCACTTATGTTAAAGAAAGCATCTTGTGGAATGAAGTGGACAGTAATAATTTGAAAAGTGAAGATTTGGCGACTGATGAGAATGCATCTGCCGCAGCATCAATCATCGCTAGTGCAGCAATATCAGCCACCAATATAAAGGAGGCTTCTGGAGGCAAACGAGCTGATGTGCTTGTGAATAGCGACGTGCCTGTTGGTGTGGATGGCGATTCACAACTCGTTTTAGACACCAGGATGCGGATATACAATTTAAAGAAGAGGAACTCGAATCTTGTTCATTTGACCGAAGTGGTGATCTATTCGAAATCTCTCATTCCTCGTCAGTGGCATCCGATTCCCCCTATGAGGTACGCATAAAGCGAGCACGACAACGGTGCTCTATTAAGTCACCACTGTCGCCTACTTGCCATAGTCCATTAACTAAAGTTGTGAAGCTATCGTCTCCATGTTCCACTACCAACGTCATTTCACCTCTTGCGCTTCAGAGAACTTCGTCACCCTATTCTGTGAAAAATATTTCCTCTTCAGAAGCCGATGGAAATAAGGGTGACTTGAGTACACCTCTGAAAAGAGGAGGTATTATACGACTAAAGTCTTCACAAGGTGTTAGAGATTCGAATGGCGACGAACGAATTTTTGAATTTATGATCGATGATGTTTGTAGGTTTGTGATGCTCTCTTATTATTTGAAAATTACATTTGATTAACACTATCTAAATTTGATTGCTGTGAGAATAACACTATTAAATCGTTTGGTTATGAAACCCCAATAAATTGGGAATTCAAATATTTCTGAATTTTCTAGAAGGGATTTGTCTTTCCAGTGGAAACTTTTCAGGTTGAGCTGTTATTTGAGGATTAATTTTATTTTCTTTGCTATTTTATCAAAGATTTTATGCAATTTTTTTTTTGATGTGGCGACTTCGACCTTTGGTCATCGAGCAGTTTCCTCTTTTTCGTAAGGAAAAGGGGAAAGAAATTGAGGGTATAGTTGAAAGGGGAATATATTCGAAGATTTTTACTTATTGACGGCGATGAATTGCTACATTTCAAAATTTTTGCTTACTTCCGGTGAACTACTGGTCTTTTCGCAGGTTTTTTCTCATGAATTTGAAGGTCAGAATCACGATGGTTGAATTTCATCGAAGAAGTATCTTCATGGAACGATGTCGGTGTTGGTGTGTGCCTCGGGAAGCGTAACTCTATGCATGGAGTTACTGTTGTCGCTGTAGCGTTATGCTCGCGTGACGGTAATCCAGCATTCATCCCATTTGACGATTCTTCAGTTTATGGTCAGTAATATTTCTGATTAATCTCTTCATAGTGTTACTTCAGGTATTTGGCCTTACCCGATAGGAGAGATTTGGAAACTTAAAGAACCATAAAAGTTTTCCAAGTGTTTCACTTTGTTTTTTAAGGGGGATTTACATGTTGTAAAGCCACTAAATTGGTTTTTTTGTTCCGTTCTTTACAAGAGATTCCTTAGTTTTCAAGATAATTTCCAGCTCCTCTTGCAACTTTATCAGTCCGAAAACCAAGCTTCACCACTCCATGTCTAAAAAAAATAAAGCTATGTTTAGGTGTCGGTAATGGATAAAAGATTTTTCGTTTTTATCGCAATTAAAACAGGCTAACAGTAAAGGTTTTGGTTAACCATTAAAATCATAAAAGCTTTCTTGATCGGGAGCAGCTTGTTTCATTATGGTCTTCTCGACCGAGAAGGAAAGTAGTTTCCAAATAAAGGCGAGAGTATGCTATTTTGTTTATCTTATGGTACTCGACTTATCTTCTTTTTTCTTATGGAAGTGATTGTTTCAGCGAGAATTAAATTATGATATCCTTGCAAAATTTTTAAATGCATCGAACGTTTTATAACGAGGACTTCTTGAATGTTTTGCGGTCCTTTTTTTGTTACAGAATTTATTGAGGGCAATATATTCCTTCTGTAGTTGGGCTATGAATTTCTCGTTGATCGTATATTTTGCCATACCCGAATTCCATCCCTCGATGTCAGTTGTCGTCGTGATTCGTTTGCCTTTTCCATTTTTTAATGCACCTCCCATTTCCTCATATTCCTTCCTTCTTCATGAATTTACCACTGACGAATATCTCACAATACACAACAGTCTCTTCCTCCGTCATCTTTCCTTCCTATAGGTGTAAGGAGATATGTTCCTGTGAATTTCCCTCTATACGCTACTTTCAGAATTAAAGAGGAGATCTGGTGTGAGAAGAGTTTCATAGTTTACCTGTTTAGCCATTAGGCGGTCGTGTGAGTGTCTGATATATGGACGAATCATCGTCAGAGCAGTAGTTATGGTTAGTAAGAACAATGGTCCCAGTTTATGGATAGTTGTCTATGAATTGAGAGAGAAATATTTTAATTCCCACACTAAATCTATTGTTTTTTCTGCTTTATTGTAAAGCTTTTTCACATTTTTGGTGACATCGATGAAGAGGCGGATTTTCCAAGTTGTACACCTGCCGATTCGATTGGTATAGAGGAGCGAGTGCGCCTATTTGAATCAGTGCTTGCTTCCACTCACCGCAAGATTTTCTTCGATCTAATGGCAACGATGCGCGCTTTGAATCCACCTACTTTTTCGTCGGATCTTGTGGTCAATCGGCTCTCGAATTGTATCTGCATTAAGACACTTTCATTCCTTGCGCATTTCCGCACCTCCGATAGTGAACATCCGCTTTCCTTTCAGGTGAGCTTTTGAATTGCATAGTTAAGACACTTCCTGATGAGATCGTGAAAAAGACATAGGTCAGTTGAATATAATTCTGAAAATGGTGGTTAGTGTAATGATTCTCATGCTCATGTCGGTAGGTGCTAATCTTATCTTATTCTCAGGACTTGAAAAGCAGATGCTATAATTATTGCTGATGAATTTTCAGCATGTTTTTTTATAAAAAGGTGTGACTGTTTAGTCAGTCTTTATGCATCTTTTTTTTTTGCGCAAACACCGAAAAATTGCCTTTCAAAAAATTCCATACAAATTTCAAAAAGTCCTGAGAACGTAATTAAACAAGCGTACGTGCAGTTGATGCCTTAACTAGCGTTTTTGCATTATTTTTTAAATGGCATTTTTAATGGGAATCGGTGATGTCAGTGGGCACTTTGATTGTTCGGTGGTCATGGTGCTGAATTAGCTAACGGCGCTGAAAAGTAGGTGTTGCTTCTGTGTTAAGAACGCTTATGATACTGATCCGCATCAAACAGTTACAAGTTTCGATAAGTTTAAGTTTTATTTTATTCAGTGCAGCATGTTGCCCTAAAGATTGAGACTAAGCGCCTTCTCAGCTGTTTTGGGGTTAACGTAGTCTATCCGGAATTTTTTCCTGATTGCTTTGCAAGTTTTTAGCTTTCAAAGTTGTACGCGAGGTGTATAGATCTTTTTGAGAATATGATTGGTTTGCAAAGCTCCGGAGTTATTTAGCCTACAAGGGAGAACGGAAGGGAATGATGCTTAATTTTGCATATATCATGCTTTGCTATGCGAGTCATGCCAATCCACAGCCACTTTTTGATCTAAAGCAGATGCTATAATTTTGGAAAGTGGTGCCGCGTTTCTGTTAAAAGACTGGCGCGTATTTCATTGAGGATATACGGTAACTGGCTGCTTATATCAACTTGAAACTTTCAGGAATTGATTGCACGGGTGCCATCTGTTCGTGCTCTAGTTCTCAAGAAGAGTTCTAGTGGACGAGTGGCAGCGTCGATATATGCATTCGTCAACATTCGTTTATATGAATGGTTACTACCACTAGCCACAAGGTTATCGTCGGAGAAGTCTGTTTCTTTGGAATTGGAATCAACAGAATTACTAGCACGTTTGGAAGCGACAGGAATTGCCTTCGATCGACAAGCCGGACATGACCTGCTTCAGAGGGTTTTAATTTTATTTTAGTGGAGTACTTATAAACGTCGCAAGTTGTCTTCATAGATCAAATATAAATTTATTTAGCTGCCGATTGAGGAGATGTGTTTGAAGTTGTTACCTGCTGAGCACACAAATTTCAGTAAAGTTATTTTACTTTGTTTTCGAAGAAATTCGAGTTTATGAAAGGAATACTGACTGGCAGTGTGATTGGTTTTTTGGAAATTTTCGCTCTCTGTATTTGAGGCAGGTACTCATTAAGTTGGCTGTAGCGATATTGAGATAATCCTCTTTAGAAATATACCTATAAGTAGGGAAACGCTAATGCCGATGCATTAGTGAATTCATTACTGCAACAGCATAAATATGAGTTGTGTCTTCTGAGATACACTGATTCCATAAGCAGTATGTGCTTTATTCTATTTCCACACGTGGCAATACATTCTTTATCAGCAAGTTGAATGGTTCATTGAGATCGTCGTGGCGTGATTTAGTAAGCAATGGATTTTGTTTGCAACGATATCTAGAGACATTGCCTTGTACGAAGCCTATCTACATAAATAACGATATTCGTTATTTGTAGGTAATATTGCCTAAAATTGAGTTTCGCTATCGTTAAATACCATATTTTTAAAGACGAAAAGTGAAATGTCATCATTGGAAGCGGAAGGAAGACGTCTCGCATCGATGCCGTTCAATTTTGATTCACCATCGGAAATTGCAAACGTTCGTACGGCTTTCTTTATAATTCATTTCGGATGTTTTAAACGATTTCATTAGCAAAGTCTATGATGGTTTTCCTTCGTACTGTTAACACTGACATTATCTCATTCATGCAGTTATTAGTTAGCTATGTTGTAGCATATTTTACACGCTCACGTTTCATTCGTTTTTCAATGCTGTCTAATCGGAATACGGAATGCCATTTTCTTCGAAGGTTTATAGCCAAAAATACAAATTTGTCTACTGAGTGAATGCGGTGTCCTTTTGAATGATATGTCTCATTAAAAGTGAGGGTAGGAGAGGTTTTGAAGCGTTTTCGAATATCTATATTATCTCTTTTGCCGTGCTTCTGATAAATAAGACCGATTTCATTTTTAGCGCACTTAGCAAATTTATATTTCATTCTTTCAGATGTTCCTTTTTAGTTCTGAACTTGTTTCTGTCAATTTCTCAAAAGTCTAAAATTATGCAAAAGAGCTTTGCGAACTTGAAACGTTTACTTTCTCAAGTGAATAAGTTTGATATTAACGATGTGTCGTCGTTGCTGAGGAGGTGATTTTGTAATCATAACGCCCTTTTTCTTTTTCCCCGAGATAACTTTCTTTTTTAAGAGTCCGCTGAAAGAACTATTTTTCATATGCTATTGGTTAGGATATTTTTTGGTTGGTGTTAGAATAAATGATACGAAAGTTACGACGAAATGTCGAAAGTATAATTCTGCAGAAATTCCTTAGTCTTTCACTGCCTCATTCCGTTCCTTTGCAAAGACTATTTCATTTGCTTGACTGTGTTCATAACAAATTCTACTGCTCAGGTGCTATTCGTCCGAATGGGAATTCAACCGGTGAGTGGTTGTGGTGGTAGTGGTGCTCCTCGCCGACATTATTCTACCAATAAGGAAGTGCTACAGCGTCTCGCACCTAAGCATCGGATCGCAGCGATTATTTTGAAGTGGCGCAAGTTAAATACTGCTCTGTCGGTGAGTTGACATACTGCTTTTGCGATGGATTTAGAATTTACATAAAATTGGACTGTTTTTTAAAAAAATCTTACTGTCTTCCGGTCATTATTTGGCGCCCTCAGTACTAAGTTTAGTGCACTTCCGTCGAATTAAATAAGACAATTTTAGACTCCGGATAAATCATCTGAACAAAATGTCATATTTGCCGTTATCCTCTCGCAACGCCTTAAGCAAGACAATAATAGAAGACTACCTAATGTCTTCTTGATTAGTGCGTTCGAGCACAATGAGCCAATTGAACTAACATATTTTTTTCACTTTCAGGTGTAAAAATAACTTCAGGTGTAGCCAGGTATATGGGTTGTTCGCAACCGCCGTTCACTTTCTCTTTTGATCACGGTATTTTTTTACATGGGGTATCGGTAGCTTGTAACTTTCCTATCCTCTAAAAGGATGATGGTTAAAGGAATTGCTCATCGCTTGTCTTGGATTTAGAAATATGCAAAAACCGAACCTTTTGGGTCGTAATAGTTTGAGCTTGTTCTCCACTTCGATCTTGTGAGGATTTATCTCAATTTGAAGCATATTCGACTCGGGCACTTAGCAGAGGATTTTTGTTTATCCAGTTCCCAACGATTATATCGAATATTTTATTGTAGAGCTCGTTGCAAAACCTTTTGCGTGCATGCAGATCTAATGGTCGGATTCATGCATCGTTTACGACGTTCACCGGTACGGGTCGCGTGCAGTCAGTGCATCCAAACGTGCAAAATGTGCAAAAGGATGCACTTATCGATTCGTTGTCGGTGCGCTCACTTTTTGTCGCTCCACCTGGTTAGTTGGTAATGTGTGAGGCTCTTTCAAAGATATAGCCTTGTAGTATGTTGAAATCTTGCAAGTATTTAACAACTGGGGAGGCTAATGTTTTCTGACTGGAGAGGCTGATCAATGCTGTCGAATTTCGATCTTATGACTAGATGAAGTGGCTTGTTTACATCTACCAAATGCAAGTGGTAGAAGTGGCATTGTTATCGGGCCTGCATGATATATTAATTTTGATTTGATTCTGCTCACCCCTACTGCTGTGGCAATATATCGTTATTGAGATATATGCAAGTGAAGTAATGCCAGGAAAAATGATTCAAGCGGCTCTAATTTGTTCATTTTTTAGAGATGATATGAGTGGTTTCACTATTTTAAATTTGAATAAAAATTGTATTTTAATTGGTTGATCAGGCATTGATTTTGTTTACGGGTTTACGTGAGGGAAAATGGACATCTGGGAAAGTAGTGCGAACAGGTGCTGGTTGCAAGGTTATGTTATGATTGGGGAATTCTTTGTAGGTTTTGTGTTGGTTTCGGCCGATTATTCGCAACTGGAACTGAGGGTTCTGGCAGGTTTGTCGAAGGACGAAGGCCTGTGCAAATTGTTTCGCACTGGAGGTGATTTCTTCCAGACAGTGACTGATCGATGGAATGCGAACACTTCGATAGATGTGCCCCTTGATCGGCAAAAGGTGAAACAGGTATGCGGTTCTGCGAGCTTTTCCAAGCACACGCGTATCTTGACTTCGTTTGTTGGAATGGATTGAGTGCGAGTTTATCCCAAAAACCACAGGAATACATCTTCTCCCGGAGTCCATCGATTGGAGATTATTCGTCGTTTTTATATTCGAAGTGATGGCTGATTTCGGGTCGGTCGGCTTATCCGAGTGCACTGAATTTGACTGCTGAAAGAAGGAACTGCTCAGGCATCAATGAAGTTTTTAGAGTTATAACTTTCATTTATAAATTCTTTCGCATCATACAACCATTTTAAGGAAGTGATGGATTCGGACAGTTTTTCTAAAGTCGCAAAGGCGAATTCATGCCTGCGTTAGGATGCCCGAGAACAGAGAAGGAGGCTATTCAGGCAGAAAGGTTAGTTAGACCTGTAGCGATACGGAACCTGTTTTTGAAATGAGAAACAATAGACGGTAAAGGACAGGCATCATAGACGAGTTGACCGGAAGGGATTTTGACACTGAATGCTTAGAGATATGGCGATTAATGAGTAAATTGGCTGTTTTGTGTTTTATTAGCAGCAACGTTTTGTTATGCTATCAGGTGACTGTTGTTATGATGGAAATCGCCTTTTGTGCGGTTGCAGCTATGTTACGCGATCATTTACGGCATGGGAGCGATAACTCTCGGCGAGCGAATCGGAACGACAAAACAAAATGCACAGCATTTGATCGAATCATTTTTCAAGGAGTTCCCAAGCAAGTCTTTGTTGCGAGTTTAAGGACTTAAGAACTTATAATGCACCCGATAATAGGAGGGATATGTCATGGAATCCTTTGCTTTCTAATTGGGAACGCTATGGTAGTCATGGTAGTCATTTGTTGGTCATTTGACGCTTCAAGAGTGGGCTGTGCTAACAGTGCAGGACCGTACTTCTGGGTACCACAAGTAAGGCTTGTAATTAAACAATTGCTTTTATGGTTATAGCTGGGCTATATGACAAGAAGGTCCACATTGCGAAAATGTGATTCTTCTATTATCGTACATATAATACAACACATGAAAGGGATCTATGCATCGCCATTTCATAAGTCTTCAAAAGGGTTAAAAATTAAGTCTTGTGAAGTATTTTAATAGCTTATTAAAAAAGCTGATGGCTGGCATGTTTAGAAAGCAGTTTTATTTAGAGGTCGTTCGTGGATGGATGCGACACTGGAGAGTTGTCGGCGAGATGCTTGTGCAGTGACGATACTTGGAAGAAGACGGCCTCTGAAGTGCGGCGAGAGTGTAGTGCAAAGCGATCGTGCAAGGGCTGAGCGACAGGCTATCAATAGCACAATACAGGTACCTTCCGTTAGCTGTACTATTTCATTAGGCATATATACATGTATAGCTTATGTGCTACAGTATATGCTGAGTTGGAGTACAAATAGAATGCTTACCACTTTCAGGGGTCCGCTTCCGAGATATTCAAATCGGCATTACTGAAGTTGGAGAAAAATCTGAAAGGTAATTTTCCGAATTGTTTCTTCTTTCGAAAAGAGAAGGTGCGCCTTCAAATCTCGAACTCATTATTAGAGCTCTTCTATCTCTTTCCAGACCTATAACTATAAAATCAAAATTAGGCAAGATGGTTAGCTGGAAATGTTCGCTTTACAGTCAAAAACCATAAATTGGTTTGGTGGTGAACTATGGGCGTACTGCTTAATATAACTTGTGGCTTACTAAAGCGAAGTGTCGATAAAACAGCACGTGTGGAATCGTAGTATTGCGACTCGCGGTACGACCGTTTCCTTATACTGCTAAATCATCGTAGAACCCCAAGTAGCTTGCCACTTGTATCAGTAGACCGTCCTCTGGATGCACACGTCTCCCTTCCAAACCGAATGGAAAGATTCGTCAGTGCTGGCTGAGGCTTCATTTAATGTTACACGGCGGAACAGTACAATGCATGTTTCAGATTTGGATGCGCGAATAGTGATGCAGGTTCACGACGAAGTGATTGTAGAATTGAATGAAGCTTGTTTTTCTACAGCCGTCGAGAGGATCGAATCGGCGATGTTGAATGCTCTTCCCGAGTTCCCCGTGCCGCTTTCTGTTAAAATATCAAGCGGCACCAATTGGGGAAGTCTTTTACCACTGAACTCCTGAGTGGAGAAAAATTGCTCATTGTAGATTTATAAAGTACAAATTGTATGTGGCAGGAAATGTTTGAAAATCCTTTTTTTTTGTTTACCTGGTGTGCAGCCTACGTAAGCGAGCGAGAAGATTGGCTGAATGATGTCTTATCTGTGGTTTGGGTGGATCCGATCTCGCTTCCTTTAACATTAAGGACACAGCAAAAATTAGAAATTGGAGGACATATGAGTAGTGCAGAAGAATGACGACGTCATTATCAGTATTCATTCTATCTTTGGGCAAAATGCTATCCCTTTTAAAGAATCCTTGAAAACTGCTTAGCATATTGCTTTCGAATGCTATTGTTAGGATGACGGGAAGTGCCGAATTGCTGTGGGAGAATTGCTGGGGAGAAGGGCTATTTATTGAAGGAAGTAGAAGGAACATTGTATGAGTTAGTTTGTGGTAGCTTTCCCACTGTCACCCTGGAAGGTGGAATTTAAAAAGGCGGTTGAATGAGCTGGTTTAACGGTGGACACTAGCGAGTCTCGAAGGGTTCTGTATTGTAAAAGATGCGGCAATATTCGAATGATAAGGAAGGATGCTTGGATATGAAAGAATTGCTTGCGGGTCGAAGTTAGGAATAAATAGTGCTTCCACTTGAAGCAAGGTGTTGCGAGCGTGAAACGAACAGGAATGGAATTTGTCGTGTCCCGGGCTTATGCAAGCTTTTTATTTGCTTTTCAGCATTAGAGATCTGTTGTTGCCACATTTGCACATTCACATGTTTTTATCTAATCTTATATTGTGGGCGGATTGTGACGAAGGTAGAGAACAGTCACTTGTCTAGAATGTCGGAATTCCTGGCGACTCGGGGAGGGATCTGGGGAAGTGGGGAAGCAGCAAACCGTGAGATGTGTCTCAACCGTGAACCCGCTCTTTCAGCTGTTTTCCTCACATGACGCCTAGCGATATCTCGACCAGTGGCATAGCCTTCTTGCGTGTTAAATTATTCTGTGTTGCATTTGCACAATAAATGTTTTTTCTAGCAGCGAAATGTGTAGCTCAGGAGTCGAGGTCATTAGCACCGTGCTGAAATGGGAGGCCTGAGAAAATGCGAGGAGCAGCTAATCGGCAGCAGCACTTGCCGCCATGCCAATGCGACGATTTGGCAGAACTCTGAGAACAGGTTGACGACAGCAGCGGTAGGACGTCAGGTCATAAAGCACTCTATGAAAGCTATGCTAAACGAAGTTTATGTCCAGTACTATAAATTGGTCCATCACTGCCATCGTTTGCATCACATTTAGAGCCTTCAAATGGAACGTGTTTGCGCTTCCAAGCATCTACTATCAGTAAAATATATAAAAAGTTCGTCAGCAACACTGGCCCGAAGTGGCTCCAAAACCAGCAGTTCCAGTTTCTCTTGCCAGTTAAGATTTCAAGGTTGTTCAGCGAATTAATCTAAAACCCTTCAATTCTTCCCTTTGTTTCCCATGTTTTGCTGAACTTCTATAACAACTATTATCTTGTATGCGATTTCGTGCAAGATGTTGCGGGAAACCAACCTATTCCCAGCACTAAGAATAAGAAAAGCTTATCAAGTCCAGTTCCGTTTCTTACCAGGAATACTTTTAAAGATCGAGCCCAGGTTAAATTCGGTCACGTTTTTACTGATCACTTCACGGACATCAACTGCGTCTCATCTGAACGATTAAAAAATCAACCAAAACTTCTGCTGAACTGTAGTCAATCCCCTCAAACCAAGCGATATTGTGCCTAATCTACCTCCATACTATCAGCGGGGAAATTCGTTTCTCTCCAAACACAATCACCTCGTCTACACACAATTAAAAAATCAACAACAACTAGTTACCCAAACAGCATACTGATGCGCGCAAAGAAGGAGGATGATCTCGGTGGGAAGGGGTGGATTTAGAAGGGGAGACAAAAAATCGCTGCGGAAACTGTCATATCTGATTTTGCGAACGAGCACTTCATGCTTTTTCGTACAAAAATAGGGATGTATATTTCTAGTTAGGACATTGTATAAACTTCGAATTAAATATAAAAATTCAAAATGCAGCTATTGGGAACTTACTCGTCATCAATTTTCATTGCACTTGGGTGATTCGTCGCCTCTCTTAAGAAGAAGCACATGAGAGGTGGGTAAGTTGTGATGTCAGATTCCGATTAGAATGTTATCTCCAACTGAAGCTTAGAACCTCCCTAAGAAAACGTTTTCGCCCTCCATCTTCGGTCCTAATCGCCGATTCTTTCACCGCAAACAGCTGCCAACATTAAGATTCATAAATTAGCATACGTTGTATGTGTTGATCTGAGTGGTACATTCAGTGGTGTACAAATAGGTCAAACGATTCCTTAGAATCAATCCTTTTCATCGACAAGTATGGTGGAAATGATAAAAGCGCAATCACTAGGCAACAGTAGCAATATCTCCGGTAGGGGGGGGGGGGGTGTATGGCCCGAAAATCTCAGCCGATTAGTTAGCACTCCCTCAAACGTAAAGTTTCACATGCGGACGATAAATCAAAACGAAAATAACGCCACCGAAAATTTGCATAAATCTGTGTTCTGTAAAACTGGGCAACCTTAATGACGTGGATTCGAGCATTTTTTTCAAACTCACAATGCAACTTATTTTCTCTGCTCTATCTCTTCAATTAATAATGATTAAAATATCAACCTTGCGCATTTACTCTCGCTAGAGTGCTGTGCTGCAGGTAAGATAAGGGGTCAGATCCATACGTGGTGGAAGGTGCTGGAAGAAGAAGAGGGGTATAAACTTCTTTCTATGTCTCCTTCCACCCTCCTCGACATGAACATAAGACTGCCTAGATTTTACTAAATACTTTGGTCTTTTTCTTTCACCGATGAAATAACGGATCTCTAGATTTCGAATACAATTGCTTCACCAAGCAAACACTTTCATTATGGAGATTCCTCCACCCAGCCCCCCCCGCCCCCTCACTTCGCCATCATGCACATGTATAAACATTAGGTCCGTTTGCACCCGGTTCACTTCTTGTGATCAAGGTTTAGCCCAAGTCATACCAATGCTAAACCCAACCCGTTCCGGTAACCTTGCCGTTGAAGTTGTCCTCTGAGCCGAGCCGGATCCAACCCTAATCAATAGATCGACTAGCACAGATCTGAAGTGGCCTTTTGAAATTTCACGAACAACCATTTCTGCCGCCATTACCGCAGAACAAAAGGATAGTTCATGCCGCAGTAAAAACCATTGATGATTCAACCGCGACAAACTTTCCTTTCCAAAATACGTGGAAATGCCACAACTCCCCAAGCTTCAGAAACGCATCCAGTCAATACATTCAATGAACGGAATGATTTAGCCCTTCAAATATTAGTTAAGTGGTCAGTGTCACTAATAGCCATAGCGCAGCCTCTATCCAAACATCTTTATCGCCTCGGAAAGAACCGAGAATGGAGAATATGGCGGAGTGTGAAGGAATCATTAGAGCTAGAAAAATACGACATTATAGCATTTTGTATGCAAAAAGAACTCTATATGGCGTATGTACTAAATGAGATAGTGCCATGTTATATTACTTGCTTTAAAATTTACTTCAGACGATGATACCGTAATAACTAATAAAAGTACAGTTGTAAGGCATAATCGATAAGAATGGTAAGAAATATTGAAAAAGCTATGGCTATATACTTCGTATAGTAGCACTAATAGCACTAAACTAGTGCAGCTATTAAAAACACTCCTATACGACATACAGAGGCTATTTCATATAACTATCTAGTTTCTACTAGACGAACAATTATAGGATGGACGCAACTACCTACCTGTTATGAATGTTTGATGTAAACGTTGCCAGATAGAATACTGTAAAATAAATCATACTGTAGATGCTATTTTATCGGATTCACGAAAGAGATATTTTCTACGAATATTATCAACTAGATGAGCATTTTTTTTTCATTAGGACTAGCTTATTCAAATTGGTGCTTCAGGGCTTAATTTGTTGGCTTACGTCAAATAAGCTATCATAAGTATTGCTGTGTATGCTTCATTAAATACCTTTATTGCCAATGAGTGGCATTTTTGGTATCAATGAGTATATCTTTGGTATCAGTGAGTACACTTTTGGTACCAGTGAGTACATCTTTGGTATCGGTGAGTACACCTTCGGTACCAATAAGTACACCTTTAGTACTATTGAGTACATCAAATACTTCATCAAATGTCAATAGAATTAATATGGAATGTTTTGCAATGATTTTATTGATGTGGATATTAGTGGCGCTTAAGTGATGGAATTTTTGTTGTCGCCATCGTTTCATATTCGAAACGTTGTATATGCTAAACCGATTGTTTGTTTTTGTATTGGAAGATTCTATGTGTTCCTGGGAATTGCTTATTTTGAAAAATTGCATATTGATCATATCTAATTATATCTGATTGAACTGTTGATTGCAAAATTGCAATCGATTGATTAGCAAATTGCAATTATTGTTCTTAAAATTGCATTCGATTGATTAAAATATTGCATTTGATCAGCTGTAAGATCGCGATTATTCGTTGGAAAATTACATTTGATTGGATGGAAAATTGTGTTTAATGTTTGCAAGTTTATATATATATATATATATATATATATATATATATATATATATATATATATATATATATATATATATATATATATATATATATATATATATATATATATATATATATATATATATATATATATATATATATATATGCTCTTAAATGAAAATTTTATTTCTTCTTATGTTTTAATGGCCAATCGCATCTGATACTGGAAAAATTTGTTCATTGTTTTATTGGCTTTGTTGATACATTGCAAGCGCCTGAAACATTTGCAGTTCCATTGCAATGATGAATCATCAATGACTGTGTTTTACCACATTTTGGATCATTATTTATAGCCCACTATAGGAATTTTATACTAATTGGTATTAGTTTTTGTCTTTAAAACATTATTGTTACTTCCGGTTGCTTTATTTATTGCTTATGGTGGAGGCGGATTCTTTTATTTTTCTTCTTGTTCAACAAGTTGAATGGCAATTATTGCTTAGCATCGATGATTATTACTGCATAAAGTTTTAATAAGAAAATTTGCTGATATCTCTAATATCTAAAAATTCAGCATATTGTTTTTGGGATAAGTTCATAGCTAAGTTTAAGGGCTATTATAGGAGGAATTTTAGAATTAAAGGCAAACTTTAGAACTGAAAAGTGAAAAGATGTTTTTGGGATTTGTAGATGCAGACTCTTCTGTAGCAAAAGGGAGTGAGGAAGGAAGGAGGAGTTGAAATGAGGCTGTCGTATACACTGATAAAAATTACCTCAGAAAGTGGCTTTCAATTGTCATTCTGTTCTTAGTAAAAAGTGCATCTTTTTTGAAGTATACGGGAGCAATGATTATTAAAACATTCTAATATTGCAATTTTTTGCTTTTACTTGCTTTTACCTGCTAATAAGGCAAAAAGATGCTTATAGGCTGTCCTAATTTTTCTTTGGAATTTTTTTTTTTAGTTTCCTTCATCGATTTTCTCTTCAGAAGATTTATCTTTGGCGATTCTCTCTGGCCATTATTACTTTTATTTTATCTCTGTCTAAAAGATTGCGTTTCTTTATTTTATGAGTTGGATCTTTTTCTTTCTTTCTTGCATCGTAAAATTAGAAGATTGCCCTTTACCTCCTGCCTCTCGCCTTATTAGAAGACTTCCTTCTATCCTTTCCCATTCCCTTATTTGAAAACTTCCTTCTACCTCTTGACTCGCATCCTTATTAGAAGACTTCCACCTGCCGTCTATCCCTTTTTATTTCTTCATTAAAAAAACGTGATATAGAACCTTATACATCGCAGTATACATTCAGATTCTTTATGCAGAAAGAACTTATAAGTCTGAACTCGTGTGGCGAACTTTCCTTACTAGAGCAGTGAAATATTTTTGTTGCTTTATATCAGTGAAATTATTTCTGCACACTTTGTGCTAAAACTAGCTGAGCGCAATTATTCTTAGCTGACTACTTATTTATATATGCGATGATTGCAATGCAAATGAACTTTCGCGTAATTTATTTCAGATTACTCGATGACTATCATAAAGTTTTATAGAAATTCAATTATGCAAAAATTAAACGCCTATCAAGGAAATCGTTCAAATAGTTGTTCGCTTATTAATTTATTAATTTCTATTAAACATTTATTAATTCCTATCAATTTCAAATGATCGTTACTTTTCCTTCTATTATTTGAATGAATTTAGAATAATTTATTACTGTAGGATATTTGTTTTTTGGACTCTTTTGGCATGGAATTTATATCTTCCAGAACTCAAAGAAGTAATTGTGCTAACTAGTCTGTTTTATACTATAAGGTTTAAAACTTTTCAAGCTCGATTAGTAGATTTGTACAAGTTGAGCTGCTTCTTGTTTAACGATCTCGTAGTTGTGAGCTTCTGTTTTAATTCATCTCCTTATTAATGAATGTTTTTTTGGGCACTTTGAGCACTCATTATATGCGTTTTATTTCGGGCAAATATCGTCCGGCTAGTTGTTGTTGTTGTTGCAAATCGTTTCAAACTTTCATTGATAAAGTGCTTTAATGCCGACAGATGTTTTAAGCATTTTTCTAATTAAGAAAGGATAGAAAAATTTTCGCTCACCTCTTGCATATGCACTTAGCTCTTTTCTATGTATCAAGAGAGAGAGGTAGGCAAATTGTTTTCTTCCTGAATTTAGAAAGGAACGAGATAGAGATAGAGATAGAGATAGAGATAGAGATAGAGATAGAGATAGAGATAGAGATAGAGATAGAGATAGAGATAGAGATAGAGATAGAGATAGAGATAGAGATAGAGATAGAGATAGAGATAGAGATAGAGATAGAGATAGAGATAGAGATAGATAGAGAGATAGAGATAGAGATAGAGATAGAGATAGAGATAGAGATAGAGATAGAGATAGAGATAGAGATAGAGATAGAGATAGAGATAGAGATAGAGATAGAGATAGAGATAGAGATAGAGATAGAGATAGAGAGAGAGATAGAGATAGAGATAGAGATAGAGATAGAGATAGAGATAGAGATAGAGATAGAGATAGAGATAGAGATAGATAGAGATAGAGATAGAGATAGAGATAGAGATAGAGATAGAGATAGAGATAGAGATAGAGATAGAGATATAGATAGAGATATAGAGATAGAGATAGAGATAGAGATAGAGATAGAGATAGAGATATAGATAGAGATAGAGATAGAGATAGAGATAGAGATAGAGATAGAGATAGAGATAGAGAGAGAGATAGAGATAGAGATAGAGATAGAGAGAGAGAGAGAGAAACATTTGGAAGTGGAGTGAGCGTTTTTCTTCGCCGTATAATATAAAATGTATGAGCAAATTAAACTCTCCCAATAAAATTCTTTAAGAATTATTCCTGATTTTTTGAAAAATATGCAAACAATGCTTGCAGGTCAGCAGAGATTTGTTGGTGATATGATTTGCCAAAATGGATGCAGTTATTTTATGGTCATATGAAGTGGCAACTGATGTTAGTATGTCTGATGATGTTGTTGTTGATGTCTGAGAGTGTCGGTTGCTCGAAATAGACTATGAACAGTGCGTTGTTTTCGGCTTCTTGTTTGCTTTATCATGAGATCCAAAACGTCAACAATTTTTTTCTACTTATTTCAAAATGTCTCTTAAAATGTTTTAGACAAAAAATTAATTGTGTTGCCTGTAAATAGGCGGAATTATGCGCCTAACTTGAAAGCAGCAACTTTTCGTGTACGATCTATCTAAGTATATGAAGATTGATAATTATCTAAGCTAGAAGATAAAGTGGGATAATTTCAAAAATTAACATAGTTGCATTATTGGTACCAGATATTCATCATCTATATGCTTTCATGCATAATCGCTATATTAAGCCTCAAGACCGACACTCATCCCTTTTGTCTTGTGAGAACACTCGCGCATTAAATCGTACTCATAGGAGGATCAAATTTAATTTTATTCTCAATTACACTTCTCTGAATTTAAAAATTTGCCCTCTCCATTTTTGATTTTATCGAAAGAAAACAAAACTTTTTAACCGATTCACAACGAATATTGCATTATCGATTCTCTAAAGACATCCTACAATTATCAGTGTTTAATTATCTCCGAATCGAGGTAATAGAAGCTTCTTATGTTTTCCAATTCCTCTCTCACAAGATATGAGCGATTTTTAATTGTTTTGCATTACTTGAAATGTTTAACAACACTGCACAAAGGCACTGTACTCATTTCTGCTCGTTTAATTCATGTGTATCATTGAAGGGAAGGAATAGAAAAAGCATGACTTCTCAGTAACAGATATATGCAGTTTTTTTTCTCTCTCTATATATATATATATATATATATATATATATATATATATATATATATATATATATATATATATATATATATATATATATATATATATATATATATATATATATATATATATATATATATATATATATATATATATATATATATATATATATATATCAACCGATCTCAGAAATTAAGAACAAAATCGTCGATATAGGTTGAATAAATGTGAAATGAAAAGCGATAATTGTGAAATGCATCCAATTTTTCCTCCCACATTCAAATATCTATAGCTGTTTCGAATTTGACAATTCACTGTGAAATAAGGTCGACGAGGTTATCCTATGGTGCATGTTATATCAATCAACTTTCGTAATTGTAGCCAGTGTAACTCCCCAGTTAAATAAGTGACACCAACAGTGATACATAGAAGATATGCGTGCAGACGCGATGCTGCCTTAATGTGCTCTAACAAAAGCGCAATAAGCTGCAATGAAATGGAAAATTCTACGGAGAATAAAAAAAATTTCGCCACACCGATGACGCAATAAAAATTCATAGAATATCGTTGATATTGGAGAAAAAAAAAACCGTTGACGAAACTGAGTTTTTAAACGGTCGATTCATTTAGCTAATTGTTAAAGCACGCAAAATTTCTCTTAACATTCATTTATTTGCCAACAAATTATCGTTTACGAGTATTGAATAAATGTGAAAAGTGCATTGATGTAAATTCATTTAGCGCTTTTTAAAAAAAAATATACATAAGAAAGAGTAATTTATGGGCGATATATTATTTGAAAGGAGAGTTTATTAAAATTGTGGCGAACATTTGTCCTTTAAATGATTTCGAATTCAGCAGTGTACTTTTGAATAAATTCGTAATGAAAACAATCAAACACATCGCCATGGCTATTAGAGTGTTTTAATTAACGAAGATTTACGATACCATTGCTTTTTTCTTATTCGTTCTACTCGAAATCTGTAATGCATTTCATTTCATGATGACTGCTTTTCCTCTAGAAATTCGCATTCCGTTTTGCTCAGTGGTGCTTTTAGTGCGTTGCAATTGTCTCGCCGTATTACCTTTTTTTTTTGGAAATTTTATTTAAATTCAGATTCAACTTTAATACTCTTATTTATTTTATATTTTCTTTTAAATTAGGTTTTTATTAACGATCAATCAATTCTCCTTTTGATTCGTGCGAGGTAATTTTTCGATTTGTCGCTATTCTTATAGATGAAAAAAATTTTTTAATATAATCTGATAATCATGTTAGCTATTCGCAAATATAGATATCTCTCTAATGAATATCTTTCTTTTTTTTTGGTTTGCAAAGTTATTGCTTCAATTTGATTGCTTTGTTTTAGTATTTCTTGTTTTTTTTTTTTTTCTAAAATATATTCGAAAAGCCTATCAATGAAATATCTTTTTATTTCTTACACACATTCCTGCATCTTATTTCTACCAGATGATGAACGTCGGCTGTCACTATTGCCATAGTGAGAATAACGTTTTTCTAGTTGTAAATTAAATCTACTTTAATGCATTCTGAAGAATTTCCGCATTTAGTCTATTATTTAAATGACTTCCGTTGAATCTGTGATGAAAACAAGCGGCAATCTTTATTTAGATTTTCTATTGCCAAAATGGACGATGAGAGCTGTATATCTGTATGTAGATATCATTTGTCTAGATATAACATATATGTGTATATGTCATATATGTATATCTCTTTGATGTCTACAGCTAAAATCCTATTGACATTTGAGCTATAAGGTATTATCTCAGGACACTTCGGTCTATTTCGGTTTATTGGAGAGAATCTAGAGCTACTTTTGACATCTTTAGCACCCAAAAAATTAAATCGTTCTCGAAAAAAATTATCTCTTTAACAGAATCGCTCGTTCACCGCTTTCTTACGCTCATTCATAGCAATCGTTATAAGTTTAGTATTGCGCCATTTGTCGTTATATTTCGAGAACTACTATAATTGAATAAACTTACGAATAAACAACATTTTCACACGTTTTAACTACAAAACAACTGCAATATTCAAGTCTTAATTCTATATCTTTTTCATTTCGATCATTCATTATTTCTTTATTGATGTTGTTTACAACTAAAATTCATATATTTATACGATGTAATTTAGCTTTTACGAGTAATTTGAAATTATTCTATAACATTTCTTTTTTTTTTTCGTAACTTTTTCAGCGTCAATAATTCATTTCAAATGTTCGAAAATTATTTGAAAATTTATTGAAAAAATTTTCGAAGTGAATTTGAGAAATAAATATTTTATATTCATAAAATATAAAATTGCAAATAATTTCTTCAATAGAACGCATCATCACTTTATCAAAACTATAAAAATGTAAAATATTTTGCTTTGCTATTATTGCTATTTAGAGGAAACACAATGACAGCATATGTAAATCATCAGCGCTGATTAATTCACTATCGCTATTGTGCAAATCATTATATCGTTATTTATCATTAACACAAATATTTACTGCACATAAAAATAATGATATAAATAAATATTTGACATTTTCGAGACATGATATTGAATCCTCGAAGGATTATTTGCTCTTCATCATTACATTCGGCACATGTAGTCAATTGTTAGCAAAAAAACGCATTCAAAACCTAGAATTAAATGCGTCTATTTTTTGAAAATATACTCTGCAATTTTTGAATAGCTTATTAAACAATGAAGAAGGTCCTAGAAGTTAGAGAGACAGCAACGGGTGGTTCTCACTTGGAATGTCGCTTTCGATTTCATTATTTCTGCAGTGCACCTGCAAAACTGCTTTGAAATAAGACAACAAACAGTATCACTTAAGTCGCCCTTAAATTGTGATCTCGAGCCCAAATTTTTATCTATGAGCAGCTGAATTCAACCGGCAATGCAATTTGATAGAAGTATAAGGGGATGATGAGTTGAGACACTATTAGCACGTTATCCATAGTCCTCTAAATCACTCATGAAACATATCGCTCAGCAATCATTTAAGCGTTATATATACCTGTGTTTTTTTCTTTAAGGCAACCGACGCCGGACCACTTGAATTAGTGTTTCCGGTGCATCATTTGCAATCCAGATCGTTTGATGCAATTCATCAGCTGTACATAAATTATGTATTCGGCTTTTATGAGGTGCTGTCATCAATATTTGTCTATCTCCATTTCTATATGCGTTTTTTTGCGGGTAACGCCAATTGCTGATCTTTTTCCGGCTGTCAGCAAACGTATTTCTCATTGCTCACACCATATTCATTGTTGTGCTTTTGTTAATTTGATCTCATCATAACGATCACTTTCACTGCACAAACTATGCTCTTCTTATTGTTTTGTTGTGCTCTATTATATCTTTAGTATTTATTGAATTAAGCGAAATTATTTAATTCATATTTATTCAGCGTCAACTTTATGCAGCAACCTGAGAACCACATGATAGCATCCCCATGCATATCCTAATCCCCGAGAAATTTTTTTTTCATCGATATTTTTGCCATAATTTTTCAATTCGTCAAATTTTACGGCGCCGATTATATTACCCTTTTACGTAATCAATTAGAGTGGGGGATATCCTAAAAGGTGAATAAATATCTGCTAGCCTTAATGTTACCTATAAATTCTCATCTTTATGCCACATTTATTCCGTTTAACTTCATAGTTTATATCTAATTCATTATGTGCGGTCTATGAACGTTATTTTTCATTCTATATTGCAGTATGAAATTTTCATCGACGTATAGAATATGATATATTTCGAGTAATATTATATTTTTCGTTAAATAAAATTTCATGAATTTACTTCTCCGAATCGTTTTTCTTCTCCTAAAATTTCAATTAATTTACTGAAATTTTTGCTTTTGATATCTTATATAATATAATTTATTATATACAATATTAAGGCGTCATTACATTTTCATTTATTTTATTTGAAGTGAATAGGGAACGCAATTGATTAAGAGGATCTTTTTTAAGTGAGAATTCTCAATATTCAAGCTTTAATCACGCTATTTCATTCTTGAATTCCTCTTCTAGACATTTATTTTAACTGAATGTTATTACCATTTGGAGTTTCTTTTATATGGTGTTCCATTATGTCTAGCAATGTTAGACTTCACTTCTTCGACCTAATATTAATTTTGCTTAGCAATATCAGGTCTCCTTTTACCTCATACCCATTATGTCTTGTAATATTGCACATCACCCACTCTCTAAACGCTCCCGATAGGTTTAATTTAGAAGAGAAAAGCTAATTTGTCCATTGAACTTATTGGATTACCTAGTTCAATAACTAATTTATTTCTAAAAGTCAAGTTTTTGGTGTTCCAAAGAGCGTTTCTATAAACCTTTATTCATAACTTGGCACCAAACAACACATTGCAATTCTAGGCGAAACGTTCATCAACAATGATGCTTTTCATAATGGTGCAAATTGCTTAGACAATTATTTCCTCTTGACGAATAAATGATACGTTGATGAGTTCATTAAGAATGCAATATTTTTTTAATATTTGTTGCACTTTCCATTATTAAAATAAAATCGAAAAAGAAATTTAAGAATATCAAAACTATTTTTTAAATTCAGTTTTCGAATTTCTTTCAGTAAATTCATATCGAATGATCCTAAATTACAAATTTTCTCGTCTAAATGTCCTAATATTCGTTTCATATCCATTTTTGTATGTTATCTAGTTTAAAATTTACTATAATCAACATTACTTTCGGCTAGAAACTCCAGTAGTTCCTTAAATCTTAACAATAGGTATAATTTTGTTGTTATTATTGAGATATCAAATCAACTCTAACAGGGAATTGGCATGTGACATATCGAAACTCCATTAATAACGACGCATTGAGTTATGATCACTGAACAATTTCCCAGTAATCATCAACAAATAACTTCATTGTTTTCATAGAGTATTTTCACTGCATAAAATATTACTAAAAGTTTTTTATTTATAAACTAAATATTTTATAATATTTTATTATTTGCAAGTTAATTGCTTTATTAGGGTAAATTGATCGAATTGGGAGTTGTTTTCTTTTGTGGCGATATATATTTATTGAGATTGAAACGACAACGACAACGTGGCAGAACTAATGGTTTGGCTCTGTGAAATATCGCATCATTATTGTTATTGAGCCTTGAGCCTTATAAACCAGATATTCCGTCAATTCAGTTTTTTTTCTTCCTCTTTTTTTTTAAACGACATTTGCTAAACGATGAGATGCGAAAGGCGGAATAATGTTGCACCATTAGAATTTTTATGCAGCTTATTGGAAATGAACCAATGCATTTCGGCTATTCATCTATATTTAGTGTTATTTGTTTTTACATATGAGAATATTCTCTACAACTTATTTATGCGTTATCACTATTATAATTTATGCATAAATTTGCATATATAGGTGAATATGAATTGAAATCATGAAAGCACAATATAATCTTTCTTTTTTGAATAAATTTTATGGAATTTTTATATTTTATAGCCTAGACGATGAAATTACTCACAATATTTCAACGTGTTAAGTTTTGAATGTTATTTTAGAAATTTTTATAACTTTCAAGTAATACTTTAAAATTAACTTATGTGTTAATTCGAAGTTTCCTCACTATATAAAGCGTTAAATTATATTTGCTCAATTATATAATATAAATGTAAAGTTTTTATAAGTAAGTTCGAAGCAGCTTTTGTTCACTTATTCAATTCATCATTCGCATTGTCTATCATCAATTTGAAATTTTTCATTAAATTTTTATTGCTTAACAATAAACTAATATCTATTCATAGATTTTATTTAGGTAATTTTGTGTCAATCGTATTTTTAGATTTTTGTGTTTTTGCTTGTGAATGCTATAAAATCGAAAGGAGATCTACGAAAGGCATTATGCACATACTAGAATTGATAGGATCTGCAAAAAAAATAATAGCACTAATGAGCGCTTATATTAGCTCAATGGCAGACCATGGGCGCATCAGCTTCGGCGGTTTGGGTTCGAGTGCGTCCAATTGCAGCTCTTTTTTATTTATCATCAAAAATTACGGTTATCAAACTAAACGTAAATCTCTGTATTAGTCATAAATTTGGATTCAGCGACCAAGATATACTCATGTGGAGTTTTTCCGACTGTTTAAAGAGAGTTAAAACTTCAAATTTTTGGTAATTTCACGAATAGTCTTGTTGCATTTTTTGAGAGGAATAAAAAATAATTGCATTCCAGATGAATTCTCAGTTGAATAAAATAAATTTCTTGCTGTTCAACATTTAAACTTAGCAGATAGCAAAATTAACATAGACAAGCGGAACCTTTAGTTTTATCGTTTTTAAATAATGCGCCAGAAAGTTATATTTAAATTGTTGTGTAAACGATTGCAATACACAACGATTCTTCGAGTGATTTTCATCAACTCATTATATATGCAAAAATATTTCTATTTCAGATGCCTTCTTTGTTGATTATCTTCATGAGTTTGGGTATAATCGCACAACTGACGCTTATGACAAGGACAAGCGAATCGGCCACAGATTTCCTCCTTAAAAAACCAAAATTTGGCACCCTCAAGCTTTGCCCACCAGGTTCCTTTTTTTTAAAGTTGCTATTGTTACTTTGAATGTGAAAAAGTAATTTAGTAGCCAATAATTTGTTAGTTTTTTAATTTATTTCTGTAGAAATTCTCATGTCAAATGCAAATATAAAGTAACAACATTTATAGTCACAACAAGCGACAATTATTCAATTTTATGCAAATATACAAATAAACGATGTTGTTACCTTCGAGGAGAGGGTCAACCAATAAGTGTAATATGATTTGAAGTTATTAAGAGACTCGCAGTCTAAATCATCTAAATCACTCTTTCAAAATGTGGGTGAAATTGCTATTAAATTTAGGCTGAATTGTCATATGAGGCGCCATCTAATTGAGGAAAATCTAACCGATTAGGGAGAGGAGGAGATAAACGAGAGAGAAATAAAAAATAAATCAACTCGAATAATCTTGCAGAAGACAGATTAGCACTAAAATAGACGGTTCAAATAAACCAAGCTTTTACACATAATGTGGTAATTTTCCGAACTAACCTCTGCGTTGATAATATATGATTGATTTAATTCGATTCATATTTATTTTATTCGATTCAATTAGGAAACAATCCAGTTCAATTCTTCCATTACATTAAACTCAGTATTTGCAGTAAACATGAGTTTCTGAGTAAATGTGATCGATAGAGCTCGTTTCATTAGCACACGCTGTTGTCACCTGAAGATCGATGCGCATCCTGAAAGCGTTTGTTTTTAGTCGGATATTATTTACCTAAGTATATTGCGGTAAAAAAACTTGCTCAACAAACGAGGCAAAAAAATTCAATGAGATGACCAGTAGGTATAATAATACTGCCAGTAGGTATAAGACCAGTAGGTATAATAATTTTATCAAATAATACTGCCTATTAAATGTCTCTAAAATTATTCGAAGAAAGTGAAGTCTAATGAAGGTAAAAGCTTGAAAAAAAAGTCATTTCATTTGCAGGAGGTCGTTCATTCTTCGAGGCATTTCAACTGGCATGTCCTATGCGTCGTAAGAGGGATATTTCGTTGAATAAGCGAATCCCAAGACCGCAAAGGAAATATCGACCGGCGACTCTTCCTGAAATTATGAAGATTTGTTGCTTACGGGGATGTGAATTCTCCGATTTTTTCCCGCATTGTGGTCCATTCAGTGTATGGCATTAATGGCAGGCACATTATCGACGTCGAACAACCGAACAACATTCCATCATTTATGTTCTCATCAATATATTTGTAGTCTCCGAATGTAAACGATTCGTTTTATTTAAAACTTTTACGACTACAAATCTATGCGATAATAAATCTAATCCATTGAAAAAAAAAAATTATCGTTTGTCAATTATTTCTCTATTGGATCTTCAAATAACATTATCATTTTTGTAGTATTTCTTTCAAAATTCAAAATAAAATGAGTATTTTTTCCTTTCAATTTTGGTTGCACTACTGAAATGAATAGATAAAAACTAATTGAGAAGCCTACAAAACTTTTATAAACACTATGAAATGATAATCGTACATTTCGTTGAAAATAAAAATTGCATATAATTAGGTGAAATTTTTTTCGCAGATTAATTTATCTCAGCAATAAACAATTCAGTAATTTTCCATATCGCATTTATATTTAATGCAATTTTTAATACGTCAAAAAATTTTTAAAAAATTTCTTCTATACTCGAAGGTGAAATTTGAAGAAACATATTATTAACGAATGTGATCTAGTTAGTAGTATTGAAAAAAAAAATACCATCTTTCATTTCCATAAATATTTACGTCTCTTTTTATGGATGCCAACGATGAACTTGACAGAAACTTGCTACGATAGAGTTGACGATTACTGGTGTTTGTTGTCGACTGCCTTAAATGTCTTTCATCCTCCCCCCCCCCCCCCCTCCCCTTCTCCCCTCCGATCATTTTATCATTCAATAATAATCGCAATTATTAAAGCAAAAAATAACATAAAAACTCCTTATCAAGGTGTGAAAATTTTCCAAAAATTGGAAGCGTATTTGTGAACAATATCGCATCATGAACATCACGAATATATAGGTGAAAAAATCGTCAGTGTGGTTTTCTAAGCGCAAGAACGCCTACGCACGCCACATACATTAGATCCTTATGCTCTTTTGTGGCTGTATTGCAATTTGTATTGGCAAATATGTAAAGTGTGGCATTGCAATCGGACGCATCATTTGTCTGAGTCTGTCTGCAGACATTTCAAAAATAAGCTGATTACGACAAAGTAATTTTAATTGCCTGTTTCATGCATTCGGCGAATTCTCAGGCTATCCATCCAGCTTTATCCAATTCGACGAAGCGATCGACTCTCTTCTTGCTACATGCATTCACCGAATCTTTATTCAATGCGGAAATAAAAATTTCTGGAAGGAACCGAGTATTTAAGTATTGCTTTATATAAATACCGGCTCATGCCACTAATAATGCCAACATATGTGCTAAGACAATTAAAAAAGTCTCCAAAAGTCGTCTCGAAAAGTTTTCGCGAGTAACCAACAAAGGAACGAATCAATCGCATATCCGACTCTTTTTTTGTCGACTATCTCAGAGGTCGCTGACTCGTCGTTTGCAACGAAAAATGAAATTAAGAGTAATTATTTTTAATTGTATCGATGAATTACAAAACACTGAACAATTCTCACAAAAGCAAAGTCGTAAGGGAAGGGGGGAGGGAGGGGAGATCATCGATTTTATGATAGTATTGCTCAATAAAAAGATTAAAATTTAATTTGAATATACGTTAATAATAAAATAGAAATTCTAGTGATGTCAATTTTAGCCGACCAATATCATTGCAACAATAGAAATAGTGTACTTGTCGATCCAATTTCCGAAAATTTCAGTATTTCTCCTTTTTTTTAGCACTGAATTAGGTCACGGTCATTACACTTCGTACTTCAATAGAGGAACAATTTCTTCTTTTTTTTCTTTTCTTTCGTCGCAAACATGTCAAACACAATCTTCAATCGTACATGAGCATCTCGTTTAGTCATCTTGTTTCTTCTTTTTTTTTAAGGTTGTTGCGTACTCATTCGACAATATCGTACTTTGAAATTATCTTTTCTGGAATGCAATAAGACATTCATCTATCCCTTATTCCTCCTATATTTTATTAATCACCTATCATTTAATTATTACTTATTGCTACCGTTCACTTATCATATGCGTCTAACATTTGTTCATCCTTCATAAAGTCCTAATCACAAATATCTATTCCACGATTCACTCTAAATTCGATAACGAAATTATGAACATAGAAAGTTGTCCTCCATCACTTTGACACTGAAATATTGATATGCATCGATATTCCACAGAAAACTTGCGAATATCTAGTTGTGGTAATATTACCGGCTTTGGAAAAATATTCTCCAGGTATATACAAATATTATATCGGAAAGTGTATACATACACGCGCGATTAGTAGATTTGATAAACAACCATTACAATTTAAATTTTCATAACGCTCTTTCATATGTGGATAACCGTAATTCTGGAAGAAAATGACGTCATTCTGTGAAGGATCCTTTAATTCCTTCAACCGCATTCCCTTTAGACCAAATACTTATATTTTGCAATTTAAAAAAAGTGAGAGTAAATATTCGCTAAATGTTACATTAAATTTCGCCTTATATTACTTCTCTGGTGTTGACGATTAATATGGCCTTGAATCACGTCAATGTTTTGCACCTCCATAGTGCCTCAATGCCATCATTCAATTCACTAGTGGAAAAGCTATATTTGCGTTCGATGTATGGAAACTCACTTGAAAATTATCGCCGGAATATATATCCAATAAATGGCTACCACACCTCCCTCCCCCTCCCCCCCCCCCCCCCCTCCCTTTCCCCAAGAGCGTAGTGGAATAATTTAAAGATGGAGTGAAAGGACACAAGAAGAACACAGTTCTCTAATTTATACTTCTCGAATGTGCTCCTTTAGATGAGGAAGATTTGAAATTTTTGTCTCCCCAAAATTGAAAAATTCCGAATTAATGAATGTCATTACAAATAGAGTAAAGATTTTTTTTAAAAAAAAAATTTTATTATTTCTTTAATTATTAAATTTTATCATAAAATAAAAAATATATAGTGAAAATTTTTCGAGAATTTTGACGATCTTTATAGGATGTGAATCGTCGATGAGGTGTCTTTTACAAGCTGGAAATGAAAGATTGATGTTGACAAATTGCCGACGATATTTCGTCGATTGTTTTGGTCTCGCTTTTTCTATTGCTCAGACATGTCTAGCGAGAAGAGAGATCCTTCCTCTTCGAATATATAGTAGATTAATTGTCCTGTAAAGAATTCATCGTGAATATACCTCCCTCCCCCCTCTCTCCCCGTCTCTCTCCTCCCTTCTTTCTCCCCTCTCTCTCTCTTTTCAAAAGTAATGGGCCGTTAGTAAAAGTTTCGGATTTCGTAAAACTCCCCTCCTTCCTCTCCTCCCCTCTCTTTCTCCTCCCCCCCCCCTTATCTCTTAGTACCAGCTATAAGTCCTCATCTCTAATCTATGTCACTCGCCGTATCATACCCATTATGCATGATCCAATAGTCTCTCGCAATCTAATGACGGGGAATAGAAATGCGTCTGAATAGCCTCCACTTTCTTGAAAATTAATGAGGCTTATAGGCTTCAAAATTTAAGTAAACTAGAGTCATTTTTTCCGTCTTCGAATCTATGCAATTTTTTTCCAAAATCACATGAGTGTTTCTTGAGACAAATAATGCGGTTATCCATAAATATGCGTAACGGCATTCATTACCTCAAATTTGAGCACACCAAACGCATAGTTGCTATTTTTCAGTAATTACTATCGTAAATCATATGATAATTTCCTCATTAACAAGCACCAACATATGGTAGAATAAATTTTTTGCAATATGCATATGTGGAATTTTATTAAAGCCGTAATGAGACTAGTGAATCAAAAGAATTACTGCAAATCGTTCTATTAAATGAGCGAAATTTGAGAGAGAAAATTTCATCGCGAAATATCGAAATGAAAGAAAAAAAAAATGAAAAACTGTTTCATGTCATTTTGTAAAAAATTACAATAAAATTGCATATATTTTTGCAACGAATTTTGTTCGAATTATTCATTTCATTGAATTATGCTAAATCTTTTCTTTTTTTAAGCCGACTATATTCTGAGAGGATAGAAAAATACTTCAGCTATTCATCGGTCAATCGTGATTTTGGTTGGCAATGAAATTGTTCAATCGCATTAACGAATTATATTCATGTTTAATAAATGATCGTCTCACACAAATAGCCATATATTTCCTTTATTCTTTAAGTACTATACGGTCCTTTTTGTTGCTATTAAATCTCTTTCTCCTTTTATCATATATGCAAATCTTTATTCAATTATTTTATTGCAAAATTTTCGACGATTTATTAGAGAAGACAGCACAAAGAGTTATGAATAGTTGAGGAGAAAAGGTTTAGATTTGAGCGCAGTTGTTAAGAATTTATAGATATTTAAAGAAATGTTAGTCCGTTAGTATGTTCTAGGTGAATGATTGCTTCAAAGTTCCAGTTTTCATCAAGGAAAGACGTATAAAATCGCCTTAATACTTTTAATCCGCTACGCACAGTTCGATAATCGGAAAATTTTCTCAGCGTGAGATATATATGCCCACCAAAATAGTAAGATTATTCGTCGCCATAAATTCAGGTCAATAACACAACCCGGACGCCATTCATTCAAGTACCTTCCAATACTACCAGTCGACCGATGCGGCCGAATCCAACGAATATATCAAACTTCTTCTCTAGAATTGCCATCAGCAACAGTTTTTTTCCACGATATTTTGATTGTTTTGATGCAGTAACTTTTGCACATCATAATTGTGCCTAATTGCCAATATAGGAAATAAAACATTGATTTTTCATTCACTATTTTCCATTTCATTCATTTCTTTGCTGCTATGCAAAAATATGCTCTAATAAACTTCAAAAAAAAAAAAAAAGCAAATTACCTTTCTATTCAATTGCCAAATAAAATTCGAAATTTTTAATGACTTTTTTCTTGAAGTATTTTATATCTCATCATATAGGCATCTGAATCAGAAATGAAATATAGAAATTAATAAAATTTTATGCATAGAAATCAAATAAAGATAAATGAAAAAAGAAATGATAAAATTCGATAGGGAGGAAAAATTTCCAAACAATAGAATGTAAAAAAATAGATGAAAAAAAAAGGAAATAATAGGAAGTCTCTCCAGTTACCTCATCATAGAATACGATTGGTCATATGCACTATAATGTTTTTTCTGAGAGGAGTAAACATTGTTAGATGTTTGTATTCAGGTAGCATTCACAGAAAAGAAACGAAACATAGACGATCTCAGTGAATAATCGTCTAAGTAAATGAATTGTATGCGCTTAGAAATGTCTTCAGTAATTTTTTTTTCGCCATCGATGAGTTGAAAATTTCCACTCGAAAAATTTTATCGTTGCTATTTGAGCATATTAGCATAAGTTGAATTAATTTGCATAGGTTGAATTTTTATATGCAAATATTTGCTAACATTTTTTTTTCTTTTCTATTGCAAATTCAAACATTATTCAGTGTTGAATTTTTTTTTGATTTGCATAATAATAGCTATAAGCGTTTTAATGAAATTATTTATGTTTTTATTATGTATTCTTTCAAATATGAATATCATATTTGATACTAAATTATTAATGAAATTGCGAGTAAAAATTATTTATGCAATTTCATTGAGTATCGAATTAAGCAAAATTATTTTTCGTTGAATCTTTAAGAAATAAATAAATTTTTGCTTTAAAAATTTATGAAAAAAAAATTTCGAAAAAGAGTTTTTTTTTAGGAAATATTTTCCCATAGTAAATAGATTATTCTCGTATTCAGAGAGGAAAAATTTTTTTCTGCACTCAATGTAAATAAAAAACTTCCGAAAAACCGATTACAAAGGATTAAATTGACGATAATAGAGGCATTAGGAATTCTCATATACATAGAGATGAATCTATAGTTCACACGAAAAAAAAAAACAGCAACAAAAAAAATCGGTAAATCTCACATTGTTCATCCAACTATCGATGACGATTGTTATGTACTTTTATTTTGTGTAGTTTTGTATATCCCAAATTGTTTATACACATCGAATTATCGACTGCATTACTTTTTTTTAAATGTTATATAATCGTTGTATAAATATTACTGTAAATATAAAGTTATATTTAGTCGATTCATCTATTATAAATAGCGATTTTTTAGAGACCTTATTAAGCTCGCTCCTTTTAAGTATTTTCGAGTCTTTTTCCTGCAGAAAATTTAATTTTCATATAAGAATCTATTTTTTTTTAAAATAATGTCAGTGCATCTTTTTAAATTGCGTTCGAGTCGTTTCGATATAAACACTAATGCTGTTCGAACATAAAAAACGTCCATTTGCTGAGAGTCTAGCATTAACGAATGTTTTGCTCTTCGTTATATATATATATATATATATATATATATATATATATATATATATATATATATATATATATATATATATATATATATATATATATATATATATATATATATATATATATATATATATATATATATATATATATATATATATATATATATAGTTTTCCAACTTCGTTAAGTTGAAACAAACGATAAAAGAATAAACATAAATAGTATGTAAGAGTGCACGCTTAGACTGCAATTTTCGAGTCATCATCTTCTTTCTGGATTGTGATTATTACTTTACTCTATTTCACCCACCTTTCGTACAGTGTTTACCTATAGTAGTAGCTCACTATATATTTCGAGAAGCCACAGGTATTGCGCATTCTCTTGTTAAATTTTCATAATCTTATTTCGACTGTAAAAAAAACTCTTAGAGGAGAGAAAAGGAGAAGCCAAAGAGGAAGAGGGGGAGGGAGAAGAGAACAGTGGCAGCCTCTAAGTTGCAGTAGTGTTGCTATTTGGTGCATCATTTAGGACTGGTCGAGAATAGTTTTTGACAAAATTGTACCATTTAGCAAACGACCTCATGAGTGATTCTTCACATGTGAACATCGACAACACAACTATAAATCAAGCTGAGAGGAGCCAAGCAAATTTGTCGCAATTTGTCGAATTCTCTATAATTCTTTGTCCATTTTGACCTCTGGGAAATCATTTCAAAGTGTTTTCTGCATTGTAATAAAAGATGATTTTGTGTTGAAAAATATAGCCAGCATTTGTTTTTTTTGATAATCATAATGCTTTTATATGTTATTCAAATTTTTTTCTGCGCAAATAATGCGTCGTATTTGCTTAGAGACCGCTCAAATTCGCTCTTCTTACGTGAATTATTTTATTTTATTCAAAAAAAATGCTTCCGTCTTTCGTAGATTAGAATCTCAGATTCTCGCCATTTACGGATCCATTTATGGATTTATGCATCTCCCACTAGAATTCCAGAATGACGTCATTTCAAAGACATGTACATCTGCTGATTGACCTCACTGATTCAGTGTTCCAATAGTCTTTCTCCATGGCGATATTACTGCTTTCATTTGCATGGATTTCTTTGGCACATTTGTCAGTGCGTTTTATGCGCTCAACAATGAAACACATTTGCTGCATTAGCGTTTCGATTTGTATAGAAAATAGCGTCCATCACCATTGTCATTCATTGTCATTATATTCCGTTGCAAGAATTTATAATGATTCTAGCGGTCACTGCTTGCGATCGGTCACACATTATAGAGTGACCATTAAACATTTCACTTTTTGAGAGAATTTAGCGATATTACATGTTTCATTTTATTTTTCACACTTGAAAAAGCATTCAAAAATGAATGACCAAATTTAAATAATTTTTGGCGATCGCTGTAGGACGATTAATTAAGGCAATCACAATTAAACTAACGAATAATTCAATGCAACATTTTTATAAAATCAGAAGCCTTTAAGTATGATATTGTTGACTGCCCCGTAGCTCATCGCCTTTGTCTAGATTTTTTTCTTTTGCAGAAGTCTTTGTAAAGTTCCTTAATTTCACTCTATGAAATTTCTCATTTATTGAATTTTGAATTCGAGTGGATTCTGCGAGAAGCATTCTGCAATAGATAGCGTCATCGAGAGGTTAGGGTTACTGAGGGTCACTTCCGAACGTTTTTCTCAATCGTTATCTTGTCCAAATGATCTAGAATCGAATGCCGTCTGTCCGTTTGTTGATCACCAATCAGCGAATTATTTCAAAGGCTCATCTGACAATGAATGCCTCACAAATATTCACGCTCACATTCTTTTAAAAATATTTTCAATATTTCTGATCTTTCGATAACATACTTCCTTGATTGTTCTCTCGTCTTATTTGTTACATTTTGCCTACTATACCATGTCAATATATATATATATATATATATATATATATATATATATATATATATATATATATATATATATATATATATATATATATTATATATATATATATATATATATATATATATTTATATATATATATATATATATATATTTTATATTTATATTTATATTTATTTATATTTATATTTATATTTATATTTATATTTATATTTATATATTTATATTTATATTTATATTTATATTTATATTATATTTATATTTATATTTATATATTTATATTTATATTTTATATTTATATTATTTTATATTTATTCACTTTACTTATTCATTTATCTATCTGTTTTCATACTATATTAAAACATCAGCAATTAGAAACAAATGCAAATTTTGTTTCTTCAATATTTTATAGCAAAAAATGTTCATTTTATCCAATGTAAACTCAGCTTCCTTATATTCCAAATTCTCATATATAAAGTGCAAATCATCGCTTATTCATGAATCGGTGCAATTGCGTCTCTTGCGTTGCATTAATTTCCAAAACATTAAACGCTCCATCATTTCGTTCTATGAGAACAAATATATTTGCCAATGAAAAGCGTTATTTCGGATTTGTTCATATTTGAACTATTTATATTTAGCAGCTGGCAGTTAGCATAAGCGTTCGTTCATTTATAAGCCTATATCTTCTACCAATCTTCTAAGATGAATGGCAATTTATGCGCTTATTCATTATTCTTAACGAAATCGTATTTTATAGGACTTTATATTTGTGGACATTCTAGGTCGTCTTATACAGGGCATCTATTTAGTGATGAATTTATCTTTCTTCTCCTTTTATTGATCTCCGATGTCCATCACGCAAACATTGTTGCGACTTCATGCTTCGCAAAACATGCCGAGTTTAATGAACTGTTTCGTGTTGTATGGCAAAGTTTTCTTCTAGACAAATTTTTTTTACTGCTATTTTTATCACTATCATTGCTTCTATAATGAACTTGTCAGTGCTACTCTAGCCTACTTTTCCATATTATTTTGATGTGCATGAAAGTAGCAATGATTATCGCTGCCATTCTCCACTCTTGAGAATTTCTGTACCTCAAACATAACGAAAATTTCTTTCACTTATATTTTCTCTTTTTACAAACTTAAATCTAAATTCAAATAGTCTAAAAATCCTTTCATAGTTATTTATATCGAACCGAACTGAAAACGATGATCAATTACACAATAAACATTCAATTTTTTGCAACGGAGTAGATCTTCTATGCCTCCTCAAAAACGATATTTTTTTTAAAATTTCTCAGAGTTACGCATCGATTACCAATCTTTGAAAAATATTTCCTCGATTTCTATCAATAAAATTCTTTCAAGCTTTATTCTAATATTACAACTTTAATTTGCGTATAATTTACGTCCTTTCAAAAATGTTCTCATCAATTCAATGTGTGTGTTTTTTTTTCATTTCAGAATAGGATATGCTTATCATCTTCCATCGA
Source organism: Ascaris suum (assembly GCA_013433145.1). Taxonomy (NCBI): domain Eukaryota; kingdom Metazoa; phylum Nematoda; class Chromadorea; order Rhabditida; family Ascarididae; genus Ascaris; species Ascaris suum. The sequence continues at coordinate 2,353,198 of CM024181.1, forward strand.
TTTTCAATAATTGCATTCATTGATAAAAATTTTGTTCTGAAAATTGTCTAATTTTATTTTTCGATCGTTTTTATCTTTTAAAGGAGAATAGTTGAGCTAAAACAAGCGCTAATGATTTTTTCAGCTCTAAATGTTATTGGTGTCTCTTAAATTTCTACTGCCGAAAGTGTGTTATCGCTAACTTTCTATTGTAGGAGGATAAACGCTGCGAATACGCCCTACTCTCATCGGTCGATAAACACTACTGAAATTATCCCTTCTCATTTATGCATCTCAATCGAAGCCTCTTTTTAATTTATATTAAGCTATCTGATTCATTATTAAATAATTTTTCCCTAAAAATTACGCTATTTTTTGATGAAATTGCAAATGAAGAAAATTTTCGACATTACTGAATGAAATTTTTTTTCTGCATTTAAAAACAAAGTAAAAAAAAATAGTATTTTATATGACTTGAAAAGAGTGTGTTGTGTAAATGTATGTAGAATGGAATTTATGAAAAGTAATATGGAAAATAATATTTTCTTCACGAGTTATCAAAATGAAATATTCGCATATTGCCAGTTAGAATATTTGCGCTCTAACGAGAAATTCAGAGCGATTTTTTTTAAATTTTAATTTATTGTTTAAAAATTATTGCAGGTTTATTTCATTCTTTATTATGTCACCAAATGAGGCAGCGAGCACATCCGAAGGTCCACATGCACTCACACTCACTATAAACAATCATAGCGACGAAGAGATGAGCAAAACGTGCAATAAACAGATCGAGTCACAATTCCTCAAAATCGAGTCCAAGGTTGATCACGCTGAGGAAAGACTAACGTGAGCAATCACCTGAGATCTGGCCGAAGAAGGAAAAGGAAGCACTTTGCGTATATGCTGATCTAGCCCAGGACCATCTAACACGGCTTTTCGAAAATTCGCTAAATTTCTCATGGGTACATGAGCGCTAAAATCCTCAACGAATACATGAGATCTGATTTCCTGAATTATATATCTTTAATAGCAATATGCATAGAAGTGAAGTGCTACATTCCAAAATTGCATTTCTTTTTGCAATCCATATGAAATTTTGCATATCGTTTTCATTCATAAATTGATGAGCAACGTGAAGTAAAAATAAAAGAAAATATTACGAAAATAATAATAGAATATAATTATGATAGGTGGACATTGGAAGAGAACGCAAGAAAATTACAAAAAAAAAACTTCTTATATGTCCTTATCTAGAGTGACAACAATAACGATAAGGCGTAAATTTTTGTCGTTGAAAAAAATATCAACAAATCGACAACTACGAATATATTATAGTAATATTGGGATTTTTGAATTTAAAAATACTAGAAAACTTCGAAGTTGAAATTTTTTTTGAGCATTTTTAATGAAAAAATTCATAAAATATTTCATCGATGTTTATAATCAATAAACCGATTACTTTCAGCCTCAATAATCGACGTCGTGGATTCTCGAAAAATCTGAAATTATTTTTCCAACTGGTTAGTTATCAGTTCATTTTTAGCATTTTGGCAAAAAAAAAAATGAATGCAAAAAAAATATAAATAAGAGAGGCGAACAAATGCAATGATTTAATTACTCGAAAGGAACAGATAAAAGTGCTAGGAACAGATAAAAATGATCATCGATCTTTTTGTATTGAAATAAAGCTAGATGCATTTTTTTTTTAATGTAGGTCATCTTCAGTGGACGAGTTAGGATCGAATATGACTTAAAAACTCCATTAAAGTGTATTACCTTGATATGATATTTACTTAAGTTTTTTTCATGACTATTGCTAGGATGAATCTTTTTCTTTTTATGAGCAAAGAAAATACATATGAAAGACTATAAAATTTAAAAATTAAGCAGATTCAGTATCTCGACTGTTTTTTGGCATTTCTTTAAAGACATGTGAAGATGGCTCAAGGATGGTGATGCTTCTATTGTTTGGCATAATATGCGCACTATTGAGCGGATGCTGCTTATCATCGACGATCGTTTTTACTGGTCGTATTAAGCATGTGCTACTCACACATGCACCTAAAACCGAGTTATTCCGCATGCGAACCTATGAGCAAGTCTATATACTTGCTTCAGTTACTGCTTTCGCGATTGTGGCCAACTTTTGCATGGTAAGTTACGCTTGATGAGACAGACATATGTTCACAAATGTCGCTGATTCCGCAGAGTGAAGAACTGCACCTACTTCAGGCAACCCACTACTTATAATTCCTTTATGACAGTGGTGCTCACTCCTTATGTTCCTCATACTTATTGCACGCCACTGTGACTATGAGGGCAAATTTAGGCTTGTGCTTGAGCTCTTGAGGTGAAATTTTTGAGGTAACATTGACTAGTATTTAGTATGGTGATGATTCTCCTCTATGGATAATCATTTTTATTACGTGAAGGTAGTGGGCGCTGTTGCTTACATCTTTGGCTTCGTTTTTTCCATCGCATTTTACATGATATTCTCTTCTGATTGTTAATCAAATGGCATCGAAAATTATAAAGGCGATTGTTGATCGTATGGATTGAGCAGCAATAATCGCGAACCAGCTGTGATAATAATGAGACCAATCAAGACTGCATATCTACCACGTCAAATTGCACTTACGATGATGAATCGTATGGAAATTTCAGCGGAAATGTAATCCGAACTCAGCAATCTATGATAGAAATTATGAGGTGATAGAAGATACTCGCAATGAGACCTATTTGAATCCATTCTCATCCGTCTTTCATCCATCCCATTCCCACTCAACCTCTCCCCTTCACAAGAAAAATTCACTTATTCATTATATTTGAAATAGTTATTATGTGTTTGTTTCTAGATGAAAAATGTCAACTTTTCTCTTTTAAGCAAAAATTTTGCTTTTTTTTTCTTATCTAATGCAATTGATTTCAGTATATGACATCGAATTTCTTCGGCAATAAAGTCGTCTTAAATCTTCAAAAGAAATACGTCAATTCTGCTGAGAAAATTAGCAATAATCGGCATTTGCAAAACGATATCAACAATGAGCTCAACGAGTATACATATAATTTTTTTTTTGTTTTTATTAAAATTCCACTCATTTTTATGCATATAACTCTTAATAAATCTTCATAGACAATTGTTTAGTTCGAAGCTTAAGCTTTAATTTCTTTTCAAATTCTCTAGAAACTTTTAATCCTTTTTTGAGAAATTTATCCAAATGGAAATTAAATAATAGAAAACAATTAACCATCATGAAATATTTCAATATTTAGGTTCTATTGCTTTCGTTATTTCAATGAAATGAATTTCTGTATTCAATAATATTTCATTGATCGTAAATAGATTAGTTGAACGAATGAATGGCAGAGATAAAAAAATACGATAATCACTCTAAGCGAACAAACATGAAAAAGATAGTAGAGATATGGATAAAATTCATTTCATCAATGAGAATGTCTAAAGAAAAATCGTTACATAGAATGAATACATTGCGATAGATAAATGCCAAAATAAACGAAATAATTAAATAATAATTTATCTTTTTGATATTTCCGCTTCCAATAGATTATCTCATATCGAATCACATTTTCCGCTAAATTTTCCACCATGATTTCTCTTGGATTGTAGCCAAATTTTATAAATTTTTGATAAAACTCTCAACAATAATTTAAAAATAAACGTGACAAATTTTTCCTCGAATAGCTTTTTATGAAAATGAATTTTACTTCCAGAAAAATTCAACATATTCATAGTGGGAGTGAAAATATTGGAGCACTCTGTCGAAGTATGGCGATTGTTATCGCCTCATCGTTTATTTCATTCTATCATGAATTTCGTCTTACACTCATTATGTTAGCGGTGATTCCCATTTGTATGGGAATTCATTTCTTATCGCTAAAGGTTATTTATTATTTTCTTCGATTGCTATACGTTGACAATTATTTGCAATCGATTGATTAATTTTGAAATAAGAGATCATTGATCAATTTCGACGATAAATTGCGTTGCTTTCATTTTCACAAATTTTCAGCTCTACAAAACAAACTTGTTGATTTTCTTGGACATTTTCACGATGCTCATACATGCTTGAAAACAAAAAGACTGCGTGACGCTGCAAATGAAATCTTTTGGTCTTTGACTTTCTTTGCTGTTCGGCTCTGCAATAAACTTTTCGAGTAACTTGAAATTTTTGAAATTTTTACTCCGTCAAAGTTAGTTACAATTAGGCTCTAAAATTTATCTGTGCAAAGTTATGATTATCTTGCATAATTAGCTGAAAATTAAGAGATTAATAATAGTAATGGTGAGTGAAGCAGTAATAATAGAAGTCGCTGCTGTTATATTCATTACCAAATCATATTCGGGAGCAATAACAAATATAGAAGACACCAAGCAGTTATAATGAGTTTAAAAAAATAAAGTAAAGAACGGGAAGAGATGTCAAAAAGTAGAGAAGCGTTCAATGGGACTTGACTCGAGATGCTCTTCGGCCTTCTCCTCATCTATCCAGCTATCTCCGAAAAATAGTAATAAAAACTTGCATATACAAAAAAGACGCCTGCATATTTTAACTGATCCGATCGAATATGCAAATTTTTAACAAGACGTTCGTTTTTTCTGGAAAGCGCCCAGTGTCAGTCGAAAGTGCTACCGATTTCACATGGTGAGCAAATTTTTTGGCAGCTTCAAATGTCGATAGCTTCTTTAGATTTTAATGGATCAGTATGCATGATGGTATAAGAGGTTTCCCGATGGTATATGTTATACTTGCCATATTTGATGATTTGATTTTAAATGGTTATCCAGCTGAAACTATATATATATATATATATATATATATATATATATATATATATATATATATATATATATATATATATATATATATATATATATATATATATATATATATATATATATATATATATATATATATATATATATATATATATATATTTGCGAATGCATACAAATTAGACAAGAACGCAAATTTTTTTAAAAAAATATTTTAAAAGGGAGAGAAATTGCGCGGAAAAGCACGTAATCAACGAATCGGTGAAAGATCCACTATAAAGGTGTGCACTAAAAATCAACAGCAGTCAGTATGCGTGAGTGTTTTGTTTCAGCTGAGTCGACTGTTGGACGGCATCTTACGAGGTAAAGCCGCAAGAGCCGCACATATGGAGAAGGAGCTACTTCTTTTAAGCAGCATCGATGAGCGAACTTACGGTGATGAACATCTTGTAAGATTGTCTGATGTGCTACACGGTGCCACTCGATACGGTATTATAAAGGAAGGATGGAATGGATGCTATAGTGGTATCATCTGCTTCCTCGTATTCACCGCAGTCGGATGTGGAATGCTGTGAGCTTAAAAATTTTTTCATATTAGATTGCAACAAACCTATCTCCTGTATATATAGGATCGTAAAAAATTAGTGAAGCGGAAGTTGTCGAATGAATTGAATGGCAAAGATTCGCACTGAATGCGGTTACGCATATGCTAACCAGTAATCTATTTCGGCAGCTGTTCACAAGTTCACTGAAGTTTATGGGCTTTTTATAAGGTTCTAGGAGTTACAAACCTTCTAGATTGCAAAGCTGGATGGAAATTCTAAAGCCATTGATCTTCCATTTGAATTACTCATTCGTCTCCAATGAAAAGATTGATTTGCTATAGGAAAAATCAACGGGATAATAAATAACATAGGATGAAGTGGTATGGATACCTATTAGACTTCTTTTAGATATGGAGGATACCTATTAGAGGAGAATATAATGGTAAAACAAGGTGATATTTTCATCGTTGTTCTCTCGATGGCGCTTCTTGCAAATACTACTGGTGCTATAACATCACAATGGAGATCATTCATGAATGGAGTCAACGCGGCCAGTTACATCAAAAAATTGGAAGAGCTCGAGTTGGATAAGGTTGGAAGTATTTTTCTTTTCATTGCAACGCCTCTGATACATTGATTTTAAGAGGCTAGAGGAGCTAAAGAGCTATCTAAATGGTAATACAATCGCGAGTGTTGAATATTTTCGAATCACAGAAGAATGCGATCATTAAGATTCTAATCAATTCAGTTTGCTTGAATTAATTTTAATTGGAGTAAAGAATTACAAAATTCCATCAAGTTTTTTATTATTACTGGGGTTGTTACACTAAAGTTACAACCGGCAAGAGTTATTTGCCACTTCTTTTCCATATTTATCGATACAAAAAATATAAATACGAATATTTCACAAATTGTAAATTCATTCAATTTTTTTTTTCAAAATATTTGTAGTTTTGTATCAAATTTCCTCTGCGTCATTTAGTGAATTTTTTGAATTTTTCAGTATTAAATAGACGGAATTTATTTTAAATAAACGTAAAAATTCTAAGACTCGTAAAAAAAATTCATTAAATTTGAACCGCATTCGATAATAATCGTTCATCGAATCACAGATGCATATAAAATTGCAGGCAAATTCGAAATCATTGCAAAATATGTTCACTCGAAATGAGATTGCAATCACCGATCTTCTACCAACAGCACTTAATAAAATGACCATCTCAAAACTACCTGTCGATCAACCACCTTGTAAACCGAATCGAAAAATTGCATTCTTTACGAATGGTACAAATAAGGTGCTCAAAAACAATCATCACGATCGACTATATATGGTAAGTATCTCGTTTAATGTTCTTAAAGATTAGTTTAGTGCATAAGTAGATAATTTTTATTTCATTGATAGCCTCGATAACATTTAATATATGATAGTTCACTTTATGTTTATGCTTATCTCATGTGCTAAAGTGGCATCTGCTAGTATCCAGACCTCATTCTTCAATCATAGGGCAATGCCTGATCGTAATTCGCTATTAGCGCGATATTCCATTGCCCAAGCGAGAACTTCTTCACCTGTTATCTACTAACAAAATGCTTTATATGCGCAAAAGTTGTTCCTGTTATCGCCTTCCTTTATTGCATTCATGTGTCGATAGGTAGGATTCCTTTAAATCTTGTAACCCTCTGATTTGAGTAAGTACTTCTCACAGGCTATGCTTGAGAATAACGTATACCTATGGCAATTAAGTTTCAATGCTTCACTTATAGGCTTTTGGATTTATATTGGCCGCAGTGCATGGTCTCGAGTTGCCAGCTTATAATGTCATAATGGGTGGTGTGTTTTTGGCAATGCTTGAACCACGTACTGATATGATGCATAAACTATTCTATACGATGCTTATTTTCACATTCACTGGCTTTGCTATTCTTATTACAAGAACGATTTCGGTTAGTCAATAATTTTTATTTTGTTCCCTTCTCGAAACTTTTTGCAAACGACCTGTTCATTAATATCCAAGGAGGAATCCATCAGCAATGAACAATTGAGTAAGCGGATCAAAGATGATCTGTCTGATCGGATGATATCGATTTGATCTGCACGAAATATGCAAATCTACGGACCAATATGTGAATCAATTTGCTAGCCGAGTGATGAAGCTGACTATCACCAGAGAGTGTTATGAAATATGCAAGTTTGATTTGCAAAACGACATCAAAAACAATTGACTAGTCGAATGGAATTTAATTATTGGCAACGATGGATAGACATAAATAAGCTCAAAAATATGAATGAGAATCGGAAATTATTGGTATAATAGTGATTTTTATTATGCACATTTCCAATTTTAATGCATAATTTCGAATCGAATGTTGTCATTTGTTTCTCTAAGCCATTATAAGATAATTTGTTGGCATTATTTTTGAATGCTAATATTGACTATTTGTTTATATATTTCGCTAATATTTTTTTTTAGTTGATTTGTTTTCTTTTCGAACATTCGCTCCTTGTTACAAAAGCATAATACGCATCTCGTTTGTATGTTCGATTATTTGGACTTTTCATTTCTATAGCCGAATATTTGAATTTCTCATGCAGTTCAACTCCCGAAAGTTCAATCTGATGATAGAGAAGACTTCCCCACGGTGGCCTCGATCATTAACTAAACGAAGCATCAGAGCAGCTAAAATATTTATGGAAGTAATCAGTAATCTCATAGCACAATGAATTTTAGCTTGAGTGAATGGGAATGTCGAAAGAATTAAGAAGTTAGGTTTGCCCGACTTTTTGCTGTACCATCACTTAATCACAAGTAATAGTTTACATGTGAAAAGGAAGTAATAACCGTCTGAATTATCGAATTCAGTATAACTTGAAGGACACGGCTATATAAACACTATCGAATGAGTATTGACTGTACTTCAGATTCGTTTACTTTACAGGGTGTATTGTCGGGAATCGTTAGTGAGCATATATCGGTTGGATTGCGTGTAAATCTCGTGCGGCATCATGTAAGACCGGAAATGACCTATAAGAAATTCAACGTAGAGGACGTCGTTAAGGATGATGCTTCTAAGGCGACAAATGCTAAATCGGTAGGTCAGCCGAGTTTACCGGAAATGATCCGTATTGGAAATTCTTTTGTTTGATTAGTCAATGAAATATTTCTTCATCGGTGATTTAGCAAAACATTTTGTCGACCTTGATCAGGTTTCATTGAAAGATGCGATCGGCACATCAATCGATCAAACATGTTCGATAAAAAGTTCCTTAATTCTTTGATCCTTTCGCATTATGAGAAAATCGTATATAAGCTACTCGATACTATTAAGAATTTTCGAATGAAAAAATATGAATGAATCGACAATAAACTAAGGTTCATTCTCTAATAGCGATACTTATGTTTTATTTAAATTTTCGTAAGCTTCCTTCAAAAAAAGCGCCAAAAAATTTAAGTCACTTTTGAAGTTTTGAAAAATTTAAACCGAAAGTTCAGAATTCGACGAAAATTTTGCTAAAATTTCAAAAAAAAAAAAATTTACCTATTGATGATTGCAATAATATTGCTAAGTGACATAAGTTGGCTTAACTGTTTTAGAAATTTTCTCGAGTTATTAGTGATGTAAATTTCAGTTTTATCATCCTCATGCAACGCGACTTATCTCAGAAGCTGTATCTATTCTCGCGAATATTATTCTTGGTTTTATATTCAGTTGGGAGGTATTTATGAGTTGTTTTTTTTTAGCGTATCGCATTTTGTTCCTATTTGTTTACTATGTTGTTGATGAGCTATTAAAGAAGGAAAAAATAAACATATATAGGATGGAAATTGAGCCGTTTAACGGTTAAACAGTCTTCGTAACCGATGGAAATCAGAAAAATTGCTTCAAATTATTAAACAATAACTTGGAAATTTTTTTTTGAATTGTGCATTGCCTTGGGTTGAATGCTGTACAAAGACGCTTCTGTTTTGATGAATTGCCTCTAATAATGAAGATCACTGTATGATTCTTAGCGAACGAAAATATTACTTGCAAGCGGTATCCGAGTTGAAAACTTTATGCCTTCCAAGCATAAATTCTAGTTAGTGTGGTTGAATGAGTAACTCCATTTTCCATACGGACGAGCGTGTCGAGTTCGATTTCTATCAGCGATTAGTATTTTTACTCGTTACTTAACAATTGTTAAGAGTATTACTTTCTTTTTCTCATATTTTTATCAATTCAACATCACTGCTGTAATCCTTATAGGTTGCATTAATTGGCACCATATTTACACTAATATGTTTTATTATTCAACTCAAACTCGCAAACTCAATAGATGGAAATAAATGTACGAAATTAAATCAGAAAAAAACAAAAGATGAAAAGGTGAGTATATTTTTACTATTCGTATTGGCATTTCCTATAATAGCTTTGGCTATTTTAATAAGTTTTTAGTGCATTTGGGTAATTTGTCTTTCGTTTTGCACAGATCAGATAAGTAATCCACCCCCCCCCCTCCCCATCCTCTCCCCGTCCTCATTTCTTTCATAAAAATGCAGCAAGTACGTTTCTTTCTTAGAAGAAATTACAAGCTAACTATTGTTCACGCCTAGTTGTGAAATAATTCTGGAAAAAAATGCTTGCATAAATTTTCCTCTAACCGCATAGTAGGATTTCCAAGTACTGCCATTGCCTCTAAATGAAGGTCTCTGTGAGATTGCATGTGAGGCCCTTCTTCACTTCATATTTTAAGAGGAAATCACTTCAAGAGGTAACTGAATGTGTACTTGAATCAAAAAGCGAATAATAATGCGAGAAAATTTTAGGCTGAGGAAGGGGAAATTCCCGTCACCAGTAACATCCTACTTGCGGTAAATTATTCTTTGATGCAAACGTCAGGTTTCATTATACAAACGGTGTGCTATGCGCTAACTGCTTTTATCGTCAATAATGGATATAAATATCCCAATGAAGCTTTTATGTAAGTTAATTTTGATATGTGTTAATTAATCGCTTAATTTTAGTACATATTAGCTAAACTGCTTCGGGGAGCATCGCTGCTTGACCATATATGTGAATCGTTGAATAACGTTCTTATCTATAATGTCCTTTTGAAAATTATCTCATATGAAATTTAGTAGTGATATATAAAGTTTATGGGCATGGCCCGGAACGTTGGAATAATAAACGCATAGTGCGAGTGACCACTTGACCACTTAGTGAATTCAATTGGACCTCTATAGTGGTCAACGATGAGATAATTATATAGCTTTTTTTTTCAGGAGCGTTATTGCGATGTATGGCGCCTTACAGCATATAATTCTATTTCCGGCACTCATTAAGCAAATCAGTGAATCGTGTTCCTCCGCGCATCATATCTTCACACTCATCCACTCGAGGCCTTCGTCTTCAAAAACTGCTGTTAGCTTGGCACTTCTCTATAGAATATTTTAAAAATTGCTATTAACGGATACTATTTTAGAAGAGCATTTGAAGGCTAGTGTTGCAGATTTTGTTCGCTCATAAAAACAGTACTGAATGCAGTGACGTTTCAAAGGAAATAAGGAATCTTGAAAGCAAGATCCGAAAATATGGGAAATCTTGCACCGTTGTTCACTATGAAATACTACGGGATAGTGCTAGGTCAGTGAAGTCTGTGCATAGCCTGCAATCCATCGCTAATAAAATATGAAGCCTCTCTATCTATAGCATTTATAAGTATGTAGCCCTCTATTAACATAGTGCATTCTTATAGATTTTCATAGTCATAGAAAGAGGAGGATAGAATAAAGTCCGAATTCAACTGTTTACCTTCAAAATATGCAAGTAAATCTAATTACAGATATATCCCGCATAAGCAACAATGGCGGAGGAAGAGTCGCCGGCGACTTTTTTTGTTCTTTTGTGACTCAGTTGTTTTCTTGTATTGTACAGTGATCTTTAGAGAGTTCAAGCTTAATACGACGTCGCCTTCGTGTATGAAAACCTTTTCGCTCATCAACAATATTGAACTGCTTATATAAAGTAGATGCGAGTAACTTCTAGTAGAAATTTTAATTCTAATTCATCTTATTTTTGTTTTTTTTTTTCGAACTAAAGAGAAAATAATTTAAGCAGGTGGATCTCTCATTCTCTCAAGAAATTCTCTCTTCTCTTTTCTTCTCTGGATATTTTAGTGAAAATTAATCTTTTCATTCAAAAAGGCCCTTTCCACAATAAATTCAAAGGATGACCTATTTCCACGCGTTTTACTTTGACAAATTTTTAAGACGGAAATGTTCTCTTAGGATTCTGGAAATTTGTAACTCAAGGGATCTACTTAGGTCTTAATTGCTCAGGAGGATCTAACATAGGGGATCTACATTAAGCCTTAATTGTCTCAGGTGATCCCAAGGATCGAGAGAAGTAATAAGGCATTTAGGCGTCATTTTAGATAATCTAAGGTAGGCAGCTAATATATCTTTTTGGTTAGGTGTAGTGATCAACTGCATTACCTCATGTAGTATTCACGAAACGATTCTCATTCAATCTTTCAGTGCGTAGAAAGAAAAAAGCATCACAGATCACTAAGCGATAACATTAAAAAGCAATAAAGTTGTACGATAAACGACACTGCTGAAAACTATTTGTTGAAAAATTTCAAAGTAATTTCCCTATACGATGATATGATAAACTAAAATAAGCATAACGATTGCTATTGTTTAACTATGATCTCAATAAGAAGAAATTCAAAATTGCGCAATTTTATTACTTTATTAATTTCAAAGATAACAATTTACTTTCTAGTTGAGAGAATCAAGAAATAATTTATTTCTAATATTTCAATAATTAAAAATTCAACAAATATTGCCTGGTAAAAAAAATATACCGTTTGACTTTCATCAATGTTCATACTTAAATTTTCGCCTTTCAACAAGATGTTAGGGACTTTTTGATTTTTTTTTTTTTAATTGAATGTTTTTGTTATATAAACTTCGAAATCGAAACCAAAATTGAAACCAAATTTATAATAGAGTAGCTACAACGAAAAGGATAATAAAAATGCTTTCCACAAGCAAAGATAAGGAAGATTGAATGAGAAGCAGTAAGGTGGATTTGGAAAGGTTTATTTTGCTCCTTAGTCACCGATACTAATATTGCGGTCATGCATAAGCCATAAATAGAGTGATCGCGTATTCTATCGACATTAATTTCCTGTTAAAGGAGGAAAGGAACTAACAAATGACAAAGCCTTTTGAATAGACTATGAATTTCGAAAAGGAGAAAAATCTATTAGATAGAATGGGCAATATTTGGAACAAAATTGGCGAAGAAATGTGTTAGAAATTGAGTTCGAGTAATGTAATAGATGTACTAAAATGTGACTTCATTACAGCAAAGGTATAGTAAATTACGACACCGTAGGTAATCAAGTAAAATCTACTTGCTACTTAAGTGTAATGATTTCTAGTCTTTTTTGAGATATCCGAATCTTCCAATTATTCAAAGATTTGCGGCTTGTCCATCTATGGACAATAAAAAGATTTGAGATTCGCTCTTCTAAAGACCAAATCGCTATACTAAATTCCACAAATTACGATGGAAAAATATAAAATTTTTCGTTAATATCGTTTAAATTGCAATTTCAAATATTGTTATCTAAAGGGCTGAAAGGACAAAAAAATGGAGGTTTCTTGAAGCGTCGCTAGCCACGTTCGCAATTTCGAAACGCCTATAAATTAGAAGCAATAGATCTCTGTGAAGTCCATTAAAAACGCCTATTTAACAACTGAATATCTAATAGAATCTAGACATCGCCATACGTCGGCCATTCTCCTTCGCTATCGCACTCATCGCAGAAGCATAACAATAGAATTTCGATAAATCCTTCCTCTAAACAAAAGCGAAATTGAATCGCCACAAATTTCAACAATTATTGAAAAACATGAGCAACGTTACTAAGTAGGAACATAAGAAGAGCACCGATGAATGAGCCGATTTGAGTGAAAGCTCCACACCAGAATAGACCTCGAGCGCTACTCGTCTCACGAAGTACATGTGCCGCTGCGGTTCGTTCCCATGAAATAAAACCGGAAGCTAATGCGAACATCACCTATAATAGAAATCTATGAGTTCAATATATTTTTATGCTAAAAGAAAATCCATCATCTCTTATGCGTCAAAAAAATCCCCCAAATGATATTATTTTTCCAAGAGAATTCGTTGAATAATATTATTTTTCTAGGATTTTCATTGCATTATTTGTGAAAATCCATCGCGAAAAAAATTTTCGCTTTAAATCCATTTCGAAAAAAAAAACTTCTTATTCGAAAGGAAAATATCGACACTATTTGAACAAAGACACTTTTCCTGCTCGAAGTAAATTCAACAAACGATTTCTTGCACTAGCTCATGAAATAAGACCAAACGAATGTAAATATGAAAAAAATTCAAAGAATTTAACGAGAAAATTCCTCTTATTTCAACGGTAATCGAAGGAATGAATTGAAGAAAAAGAAAAAACTTACACAAAGAAGAGGACCCATACCATGCCAATCGATTTTCTCAGGAAGAAGTGCCATCACAAAACCGAACGTAACGAATATCAAACAAATAATCGTCCAAATAACAAAAATTGGGATCCGTTTAATAATTATGAAGAATTGTAGAAAGCAAAATATGGGATTCGTCATAACGAATAATGAACTTGCTAAGTGATAAATCTAAATATGCATATAGTTTAGTGTCTATTGAAGTGGACTTTCCATTTGCTAAATCAAATCCACAACGATAAACAACGCATTTACTTAAAAAAGCTCATCATAATATCGTTCCAAAAAATAGTTTTGTATCCAGAATTGAATTTCTTATCTATTCTTTAGCCCAGTTGAGGAGTAAATATTTCAAATTTTAACGGGTTTTTTTGAAATTTCTTCTTCTATTTCATTTAAAAAGAATGAAAAGCAAAATAATTGGCCGACATTAGGTTCTCATTCGTTCTTTTCAAAATTGCAAGGCTGTCCCCACCCCCCACACCCCTCATCCCCCTCATGAACTAAATTTTTTCTAGAATTTTGTTGATACGTGAAAGATATATTAAAGCACAGTGCAAAAAAACTTTATAGGCATAAGCGCTCTGTATTTAAAACACTAACAGTACAAACTATCACAAACAAGAAGACATAAATACTTTCCCTATAGGTTAAATTCTACTGAAAAAATAAACAACAAATCTGGATTTAGTTACTACTTACTTATTGGCCACCCAAGTGTACTATTTAAATCAAGCTAGCAAATAATCGACAATTTCCCGTCAATGTCAACGGCATTGTTCACACAGCTTCACCGAACAATTCAAGGAAATAGCGCGCTGAACAAAAACTAGAACTCTTTATAGTATGTTCTTAGATCGATGTTATTTAGACATTCATAGTGAATGAACTCTGCACAAATAATTCTACTATAATAAATCAAAGAACTGCATACATTTTGCCCATATGATTGAGTTGCATATGGAAGGATGACGGGTACTACCGAATTCTGCACGGCACCCAGAAGAAGGCTGATCGAGAGAAGAAGGTACCATTTGAATGTGCTAATTGTCTCTACGCCAATTGGAGATTTTGATTCCAATAGATCGTATGAACGCTGAAATATTTATTGCATTCATATCTTAGTGATCAATTTTTTGCAGCCAATATTATTTGCTGACTACAAACAATAACTATGTATCGTTATACCCGGAGAAAAATATATCAAAACACTGAAGCCGTTGAAGGAAGAAGGTAAGGGAAGAAAGAGAGAATTGTTTAGAGTATTTAAATTATTTTATTGTTGTAATTATTCTCGTGAATTTTTTTGCATATATTATGACTATATCGTATCCAATAATGAAATTATTGAAAGAAATTGCAAAAGATTTCTTGAAAAAAAAAAAAAAAAACAACTAACGACGCCATCTTTTTCGATGACGCTAAGTTCGACTGAGCAAAGTGAATTCGATGGCGTTTGTAGTATCGTTTTCGATAAGTCATCTCCACTACCCTCATTCTTATGTTTTAGCAATACAATAAATCCTGAAATATATTCAATAAATATTATAATTTCAAAAAGTCATTACAAATGTAATTATTACAAGGTTCAAAGAAAAGTTTCATTGTTACTTATTACAAATTGAATTATTTTAACTGAATAAATTTTTCCATCACTTTATTACATCTTAAATAGCGATTCATTTAAATAAGTTTTATAATATTTCTATTTTTTTTTCGTAATAAAAAATTAAACTCCAATTAAAAACTAATTTCCCAATATAAAAGCACTGTAAACATTTTTCGAATATGAATAAATAAACAATACTATAATTTTAAGAATTCAAAAGAAATATCATAGAGGTTTTCATTTCCTTGCTGCAAAAAAAACTGTCAGTTTTTACCTTCAGGAATTGACATACCTATTAGTGAGAGACCGCATATAGCAGCCATGAGGATGAGAAAAATCCTTGGGCCAAACAGGACGCCACCCTCTGTTGGCCCCCACGGATTCGCTGCAGTTCCATTCAGATTTGCATTTGCTCCTTGAATGATATATATGATACTATGAAGGGGCTATAGCATCGACGAAGTTCTAATTTTCTTTAAGAAAATAAACCAATAAATAAGTAGGAACACCTGATTAAACAGTAGCGCAGGTAAGAGGGTGGAAGGAGGGATGGGGAGGGGAGCAACGAAGAGTAATGCATGCAACCCTTCAGCTAAGATGATTCGAAAACTTTGCATACATCATCATCAAATATTATTTATGTGTATATCATCGGTTCTCAAATCTTTGCTGCTCTCATAACTTAAACAGGGTGATTACTATGCATGAGAACTGTACAAATCATCCGACACGTTGCTAATCAAAAATTGGGCACTCTTAAATCATCTAAGCCGAATTTTCGCTAAAGTAAGTTCACCTCGACAAAACTATATTTCATAAAATATAGTACTATATTTCTCGAGATCGCTATTGGGAGATATATATCGACACCTGAGGCAAAAGTTTGGCTATGCGATATAACACGAAAAGCTTTTATAACTGTTTAATAACAGGAGAGCACTCTTCATTTTTATCTCTTTCCTCACACTAATAAGCCCCATTATTGGTTGCAAGCTACTTCTAAGAACATTGCTCCACCTCGAAGTCATACTAGCATATTTGGGTCTGAAACATTTTAGGACTCATGACCGTCATAATTCCTGCTGCTGACGATTCATGCCTGTAAGCTTGTTTAAAGCGTTAGGAAAACACGTGAGGATTAGAGTAGAGTTAGTATTTCAACGTTGATCCAAAATGTTGGAAGAAAATGTTGTCCACAGAGCAAATATATGTTCAAATCATATTGATAAGACAAAATAGCGACCTTGAATAAGTGAGGCGGCGCTTGGTACTAATGCACTGAGTCCCATTCCAATAAAAAATGTCGCCACATATTTAGTATTCTCCAATTTTGTGATATAAGGCATAAAGAGTACATCAGATGTCGTGCATGGAATCGACATAATAAAGAAAGCGACGAACAACCAATAACTATGCTATAACACTCCAACTATCGTAATGTGCACATCTATGTGTAAATTGAGATAAGAGATTACAACTAATGATAAATGCTCTATTAGAAACTTTTAATTAATTTCCAGGCATTTCCATAAATGACGGATAATCAAGGCTTCATTATTAATTACAATTTAGCACTAGCAGTAATTGTAACATAATATTTATTTTAAAGGAAACAAATCGAAGGCAACCTATATGATGCCGACTAAATTCAGTATCAGAGTAACTTAATACGTTACTATATATCTAATCAAAACTTTTATTACATATGAAACCTGAATCAGTGACGATGAATGTAAGCAGTACCAAATGAATAATGCCGAAAGTTAGAGCGGAAATGAGTTAGAACAAATGCTCCGAAAATGAATTGAATATTCATATTTAACAAGGGCTATGCGAAATATCAATGCGGGCTCAAATACCATACAACCGATGATGAATTTCGCAAACGTCACTTAATCTATTCGACATCACTAGCAGTTATTCCGCTGAACAATGTTACCTACGAATCGTTCATATCAAATCAACAGGTCTATCTTCTCGACTTCCATTTTCACTGCATTGCAAGCTTGAGGTTCCGTAAAGAGTTCTGGATCAGGATCTAAGCGCACTTAGCTAGAACTCAAAGAAATTAAATCAAAACATAGAGAATTTTACAAGTTTAGAATAGAGTAAAAGCGAATTCAAGTCAAAAAACTATCAAAATGAATTAATTCTATGATTGTTTGAAGTTCATATGCAACAAATATCTCGATACCTTTAGCTAAGGGGAATGGCCCATCTCTCTCAGATCCTCCCTCACCGAACTGGATCCCGATAATTGTAGGTTGCTTAGAAATAATCGGATTGCCTTTTGTCGAAAGAATTTTAGAGCTTATTCTTTTTGTACCACTATCTCACAACCGCTGTCATTGATCTCGTTTTCTTTCTCTCATATCTATCCTCTTATTGTCTACTTTCTCTCTCACAACAATTTTTTCTATCATTCACCTATCTTGGCCCCATTCCGTTTGAAATGTGGTACTTAGAGTGGCTAGCGTCAATAGTTGTTACCTGCAGGCTAACGATGCCATTTGAACTGCACAGATGTGCAGATAAAAATTAAGCACGTGTTTAGAAAATTTAACAAAAGAATATAAGTTTTAAGATTTAGGCAATAGGAAAGATGATTGGAATGAACAAAATGAAACCTTTGAATTGTTGATTACTCCTGGACGATCATAAACAAATGCAGCCATCACGAGGCCTGCTCCAGAAAAAAACAACATTATTGGAATAAGAATGGCATGATTGTATCGAATCCACAACTGAAAAATATTTAGAACTTTGATAGCCACTTCGATAATAGTCGGAATAATTTCTCAGTTACAAATAATATCACCAGTGTAATTACTATTGCAATCAAGTCCGTCGACTAGTTTCTGCTCCTCCGACAAACAAAAGACATTGATCAAAAGATAGCTGGATATAAATTGCATTTCCGATCGATTTAATTGAATCCATTTAGATTGCATTCGTTTAGAAAGAGAGAGATTGCATATACCACTACGAACACATTTAATGGCTCCATGATACTGGAAACTGAGATTATATTCATCCATTAAATATTATAATAAACTACGTTATGATAAATGATAATTAATAAAGCTTAGAAACCTCTTTGGAAGCTAACTTTGAGTCAAGTATACCATAAATTAAGGGAAATAAACATGCGAGTTGTACGATAAGGACAATATATGTGGCGAGATCATAACCTTCCGGCACCTGCAATGAAACGATCTTTCAATTTTGCACTCTTTTCTAAACTTTCGAATCGCAGAAGAAATTTTTATAGCAATCAACGTTTTCGGCAGAAATGGATGGAAATCAATTCATCCGTTTTTTTTTTGTTATCATAAACGATTCCGATTTATCATCTTTTTCCACCTTATTTTTTCGTCAAACTTAATAGTTTTCTTTGAAAGGAAGGATTTTTCATAGCAAAAGAAATACTTTGTAGAGATAACTTCATCAAAATTGGCCATAGAAGAAGATAAATCACCGAAACATCAAACATTTATGAGTTTCTCATAACGCAATAACGCCTATGACTGTCACTAATTTCAGTTACAAATTTGGTTCCGTTTCAATTCTAATGTTGCATGCACTAATTTAAATGTCATAGTTGTGATGCATCAAGATTAATAGTAAATATGAGAGGATATTAGAGTAAGGTTGGAGTAATACTTACAACAGTTATGTTGTCATAAATTGTACCAACAAAATGAATCCAATAACACTCTTAAACTTATTAACTGCAATGAAAAATAGCAAAAATAAATAAATAAATAAATGAAAGACTCACGAAAGACACCAGTAGAGGTAACTCAACGTAAACTGCGTTGACGCTTAACCATGTACCCATCCCGAATGCGGCCACCGCTATATGACGCATGCATTCTTTGACCAACATTCTCTCTTTTATAAGTGGAAAAACGTCACTTTCGAGAGTTCTTTTTCCGCTTCGAAAATGAAGAAATTTTTTTTCTGTATTGTTTAAATGTCCATTAAAATCAATAATTAAAATAAAGTCGTCGAATGCTGAGTGATCCTCAACTATATGACTATGGTATATATATATATATATATATATATATATATATATATATATATATATATATATATATATATATATATATATATATATATATATATATATATATATATATATATATATATATATATATATATATATATATAGCAATGACAGCAAAATTGTCTTAAAAAATCACAGAAAAGATAAAGTATCGATAAATGTAAGCTTTAAACGACAGAGAATACAACAAAAAAAAAACTTGGCAAAGTTTCAATTTTCATTCCAAAATTATGCAAGGAAATACCGACCATATTACATATAGTATATAAAGAATAAAAATTAAAGTTGATAAAGTTGCAATTCTTTTTTGAATATAGCACATCATTAACGATGTCTTTTCACGAAATGAATTTATAGCGCCGATATAAATAAGTATAAGAAAAGAAGAGAGTGAAAGAGATAGAAATTTCCAAAAAAAAACAATTGAAATCATGGAAAATAGCAAAAAATTAGCAAAGAGCAAGACTGAAAATGAACGATATTCGCTGATCAAAGATCCGACTTGATGATATTCACATTCCATAGAAGGTATCATTAAACACAGATCAATGTTAAATCGATAGGGAATGATTCACTAGATGCGTTGATACTTTTATTAATAGTTTAAAGTAAAGAGTATACAACAGCAGAAAAATAATACAATAAGGGGCCAAAAGAAATGTGATGATGACAGAGAAAAAATGATTACCAGAGAAAATTTCTTAAGAACTTATCTTGGCGCAAATAGCCGTAGTGATTTCAGGTGCTATCGAAAGTAATGAAAAAAAATCTACTTTTGTACGAAATATTGGAAAAAAATCCATGAAATAATTGCTCAAAAAGCATTCAACCATTTTCATAAAGGTTGAAACGGAAAGTAACTATCCACTCGTATAAGACGATCACCTGATAATTTCTTTTTATTTAATCAGTTAAAGAGTATTTTTTGCATTACTTCTTATCACTCTTATCAGTACAAATTATCTAATCGAAAATTATCGTTGCAAATACCATTATGGAACATTTATTCAATAATAAAGCAACTAAAATAAATAGAGAAACAATATAGCAATCATGTTTTCAGCAAATAATAATTGAACGCGTCATTGATTCGTTGCATTGCTGTTTAGCGAACAAATCACATCGTTGCAATCGATTATTCACCATCATTGGCCACATGAACTTTTTGCCGATTGGAAAGCTTCATGTCACCCAAATATATAAAAATTTATACATCATTTTTACTCTCAAAGCAGGTTATTTCTCTCCATTTCTATCATAAATATAAACACATATGTCTATATAGGCATAAATAAATAAATGGATATATATATATATATATATATATATATATATATATATATATATATATATATATATATATATATATATATATATATATATATATATATATATATATATATATATATATATATAGCTACTATTTCAATCATGGACGCGAAGAAAATATTCGCCTGAAAGCATAAAAGATATTTTATATTTTATTCTGCTAATACTACATTATGAAAATATAATTCTTTAAAAAAAGCGAAAAAATCGATAATATAGGAAACGCTGTTCAATTAACTCATACCATATCAATGATGGCATCGTCAGCGTTCTCTAATTTGAAAAAATAAAATAAAAAAAAACATTGAAAAGGTGCTCAAAAGCAATATTTTAAGTGATACTTCCATCATGTTTTATTATGCAACTCGACATTCACTCTTAGTGGCAATTTTTCGGTTGTTAATAAAAATTTGAGTGATTCTAGGCTGCCGCCACAATCGAACTCCAGAGCAGTTTTGTGCACTATTCACTGATAAGGAGGAGACCATTGACGTTCTCCTTTATCATTTGCACTGACATCATTCGGATTTATAGCACCCGAATAGCAGCTATTTAGTATTATTAGATGTAAAAGAGCACAACACTGATTTTATTATCAGAAGTGAAGGCATTCTCAGCCACCCGAATGAAGGTGAATGCAACTGCAAAAGGTGAGCGACGATAACCTTATAAAGAGCGATGGAGAAAGCCTTATTAAGTACAGGCAAGCGATAGACTCAGAATATATGCACTCTGCATTTTACTCTATTTGCCATAGACGCACAATACAAATTTGTGCTCGTAGCAAGAAACCTGTATTACATCATTCAAAAAGCCCTTTTATTCATACAGATATTGAGCGAACATGTCGTAGACGTTAAACCTTTTATATATATCAAAAAAAAATCTACACCACAATTTTTTAGCAGTCGGTTTATTTCAGCAAAAAGGGCAAAATATGGCAATGTTGCATTAACAGCTGCTAACAGGAAGTGAGGTTTACTGCAGAATATGATTATATATCTCGCCCTTCCTTCCTCCCCTTTCCTTCACCTTCTTTTCAGCTGTTTGTTCACTCGGTCCTTCTGATCTTTTACAATCGACATTGGGAGTTCTTTATATGGTTTTCTTTATACATGTTCCTGAAATTGTTTCACCCTTGCCGCTTGAATTCTGTGAGCTCTGCACTTCATTTGAAACGTTTTGCTATTGCTTACCTGAGGAGGTCGGTTTTCTGCTCATATCAACTGCTCAGCGGCTCGATTTTGCGTCGACAGGTTTGAATTAAGCGAGACGACTCTCAACAACTCCACTGGTGTGTTCCTTGATCTGCCTGTCTGTTATCATAGATTGAGGTGAAGGGAATCAGCTTGCCCGATCTGTTCTTAATAGGCACTCGGTTAGCAGAAGAGTATAGGAATTCTAGGCGCCGCTTCAAGAAAAACGAGAATAAGCCAGCACTGTCGCTTAAAAATTTACAGTAGAATGTTTTTTCTTGCATAAACTCTAAAATAATTTTTAATAGCGGTTGGAATTGAGACTGAACTTAAAAAGAGAAAGTTCGAAAGTGTTTTACTAATAGTATTCCCAATAACAAACAATGGACATTATGTGAGAAACCACAATACGATGTGCAAAAAATGCGACGGTTTAATACATTTTTAGCACTTAATGATATCTGGTATCACCGATATAATTTTGGAAAGACCTTAAATATCACCGATATGTAATAATTAATTATTTTGGAATCATCGATTCCATATATAAATTAATTACTAAGTAATTACATATAAAAATTAAAAATTACTGGTATCACCGATAAGTAATTACTCGCTAAATTTTGGAAAAAACACCATTAAACATAAAATTATGAAACAAAACAAATTGTCCTTTACGTGTTTTCCAATTACAACTCTCGCGCGAAGATTCCCATCGTTAAGCATCCACAAAATTTCAACAAATCAATCTATGATCAGTGTTAAACAATCTTATTTTGAGAGGTTTTACTAGAGTATCGTTTAAAATAACAAAAATCTATTTTTATGAATAATATGGAAATGAAAAGAAATAAGAGATTAAGAGAGAAAAGTGTCAACGAAATGATATCACTCAAACTTACCGTACATAATTAATATTCGAATTGATATGCCGATAGAAAAAGAATAAGGTAGCGCTAACCAGTTCTGATTGATCCTGAACATGACCTCTGGGAAGGTCATCTAAGTTTTTATGCATTGTTTCTGTCTAGTATTTCAATAAAGCGCTGAGAAATGCAAACGGTTACCTGAAATCCAAACAATTATCACCTTGTTACATACATTGCAGGTGACTGACCAATGAAAATGTTGTTCATAGATGGATGCGAACTCGCGACCTTCTCTTTGCCTAGTGAAAGCTTGGCAGTTATTTTCATTGGTCATTGGTAAATTATTCACTAGATTGGTCGGACGTCGCGGATTCACACCTGCCTGCCGGCGATGTTCTCATTTGTCACCAGATCTAAGTGGTCATTAGAGAGTGATTATCACCCGAATCTTAAAGTTGGCTATAAATAAAAACGAAACATCCCCAAAAAATTGGAACTACCGTGATCGGTAATGAAGTATATGCAAATGCAACAAACTACGTATAATGCAAACTTTATATATATATATATATATATATATATATATATATATATATATATATATATATATATATATATATATATATATATATATATATATATATATATATATATATATATATATATATATGTATATGATTCACCTGACGATCCCTTCATTCGCCAAGGCTCGACACGGACCTGTTGAGTTCTGTTCGCTCCTATGCTGCGATTTCTACTTCACTTTTTAGCAGTTAAGTTTTGCGGCAGTGACGTTCAGGTTGTTAGCCGTCATGTTCCTGTAGCCGTGGGTTGCTTTTTGATATTACCAGGGGATAGTCACTGAGAACCACACAAGCAACCATGGCCCCTTCTGAGCATGGTAGGACCTGATAAAGCATAACGCTGCGCTGGCAGAGGCTCCGAGAACGCGTTGCCTGTCGTGCATCGCGAAGAGATGGTGGAATATGGCTTGCCGGACGTTGTATATTAATATAAATATAAATATAAATATATAATTATATTTATATTTATATTTATATTTACATTTATATATATAATATATATTTATATTTATATTTATATTTATATTTATATTTATATTTATATTTATATTTATATTTATATTATATTTATGCTTATATATATATATATATATATATATATATATATATATATATATATATATGTAAATATTATTTATTTATTTATTTATTCAATATTTACATGTAGAATATTTAGTGAAACGATTAATGAGAAATACTGTTAACGTTTGAGAGGAAAGTACATGAGAGAGCTGTTTAAGAGGCTAATTTCACGAATACTGAAAGCAAAATATTCAATTGCGCTACAAATTAAGGATACTCTTAATGTAATCGCAATAAGGAATTCTGTGAGTCAGAAAGAGAAACAATTTAAATCATGGCTGATTCCTTCGCTCATCATCTCTTTTACTTCTTCACTCGCCTCCATGTGGTTTATTTTTTAGATTTCACGACTAGAAAGGAATAGAGGGAGGAGTAGAAGCAATAGAACTTGGCTCGCATACACTAAATGGTCGTATATGTCACTCTTTACGTAATATTTGCTTAAGAACTTGCTATGTTGGAGTTATCTTGTAGTCGGTTTAACGATTATGTTAGGCTAAACGACTGTGAGGCATAGACTAACTCATAAGATTTGACTTTCCATGGAAGGTCAAAGGTTATCGAATACAGATAATGCTATTCATTTTGAGATAGATGATATTTGCAATAGGTATTGCTTTGTAACTGAATGCTCTTGAAGATAGGTAATATGATTGAGGTTGAGAGGCAAAGATTCTCGAGCACATCTTTGGTCAATCAGATTGATAGTTGAAAGTTATCAAGCAGAGATAATGCCATTTACCTTGAGGGTTCGAAGGTTATTGAGCACAGGTTATGTGATTATCGTCCGTATTCTAGTGGAAGTTATGATTCGTTTTGAAGCGTTGTCAATGGTTAACACTGAGAGAGGCTTCATATTAACCTATTCTGTTTAATGTAGAGTTCGAGAGAGAGAGCGCGCGAGAGAGAGAAAGAGCACACCTTACTCAGAAAAATTTGCAAAGATGGTAAATTGCGGCATCCATCATGTTTGTTTGCTGTAACCGAGAGCATAACAACCGCTGTGCAAACTTAATCGACAGCGGTGTTTTGTATCATTTGCCAGTCAAAGCAAAGATGTCCTTTTGAGTGCCGTCGTTTGTTATACCTCTGTCGATGCTTCGCCATCTTCTGCCACTAATTACAAGTATATTTTCTATGAAAGGGGGGTCTTTCAACTCTATTACTTCCTACTCGCTAAACTCTGAAATTTAATGGTAAGAACAGGTATTTCTAACACCGTGCATTTATATATCAAACGCGTTCCGTACCTTTTCGTTGATGTAAACGAATTTTAAATTTATTTCCCCTTTCTTTAATTACTCTAAGAATTTTTTCATCGATCTATGAATTATGTTGTGATATTAAGTCGAATTTATTTACTGTTCTTAATTAACATTTTGCGGTGGAAATCATATCTAAAAGGCTCTATATTATATATGCTTTAATTTAGTCAATTACTTTTTAATGTTCTTGTAGTTTATTCGATTAATCGCTTTTTCTTCAATCTAGTATTGTTTCTTCTGCTCTGAGAAGTTGCACTAAAAAACTGCTAAAGTCCTGCATGTGCTATAGATTTTTGTGGCACTTGCGATGTTGAAACTTGCCACCTGCAGTAGTTGAATGCAGTGAATACGTTGTATGTGTACTTTATTGGAACTAATGAAATTGTAGAGAATGGAATTGATGAACGCCGGTCAACACAAGTGGATGATATAAAATAAGAAAGAGTATTTCGGGGAGGGGGAATAGAAAGCGACTCGCAAAGGAACTTTTTAGTTAGTGGCCGTTCCCGTTGATGTACTCGGTGAGAGCTATTTATGCGTGCAAATGAATTGTTCGCCCACAGCGGGGATGCTTGCCGATGACATTGTTTCCTATTAATTGTGAATGAACGCTGTTAGCACATCGAATTATGTGGCGCATCTGTCGTTTGTTGCGATACACACAGCTTTTCGTCCTTTTATTAATATGCATTTGCATATTGAACGCCGCTCTATTGCTCATCGCTGCCAACAGATGAGTGTATGCTTATGAAGCAACTTGATTGCTATCAGGGTTATTAACATCAAATGTTGTGCTTGTTGCAAAGCATCGTGAGGCTAATCTGAGCTTGGAACAGTTTATTTTTCAGCTCGTATAATTCAGCAAATTAGGGGCTTTATTATTTCCCAATTTGCAATATTTTTCAAGACCAGTAGAAAGCCATCAATAATGCTAGGTTGGAATAGAGCTTATTGTTGAAATATTTGCCTCCTTTTGACAATAAAGGAGATAATTTTTAAACGACGCTTCATTATTCAATATTTAAATGATTTGTTTGCATACAAACAAACAAACAAACAAACAAACAAACAAACAAACAAACAAACAGACAGGCAGACATGAGCACTTCACAATTATTTGAGATGAAATACTACAATTTCGGACAATATTGGAGTTGTTGGAATTTTCGACCAACTGCCTTCTCCCTATCTGAGTCTTTTGTCGGAAATCTCTCACTTCATCATTTCATTTACTGTTTTATATTCTTTCATCTTCGTTTATTTCATTATATATCATTTTATTTTATTCTTTTGTATGTCGTATTGTTTTAATTGTCATCCTATTCTCTTCCTTATTCTCTTTTCTGTTCTTTTTTTTTTGCTCCTCAATTGTTTGATGCGACTATCATTAAATGTACTGCTATTATTAATGCAACAATTTCGCAATTATTGCATTGGAATTCTTCAAGATAACGCATATTTTATCAATGTTTTTGCAAAGGAAACAGCGCACTATAAAGCGTTTACTAACTTCATTGCATTTCCGGCATTTTAATCCATATACAAAGGTGATGCATTGTTAGCTAGTTAAGGTGCACAGGTGGGCGTTACTTTACAACTTCTATTAATCATTTGTGAACAACAAATTATCACTAACTCTTTTTTTTATCCATAAGCTAAATAAATGAGTGCTTATCAACAATATGTTGCTTTATCTTCTCATTTATGATTCAGTATGCATTCGAAAGCGCTGTAACGATTTCATATTTTTCTTTGATATTCTAAATGCCAAAAATTATTAGTTTATTATTTATTTCTTTTTATATTTCAATAATTTAGAAAAGTTTTCCTGCACTTTTTAATGGGATTTTTTAATTCGAATATCTCATATTAATACGCGTAGTTTTTCTTTCCAACTTTCTCTTACTCGTTATTTATTCACTTTTTTTTCTCCAAAGATATATTCTTATTTACGTTTACATAATTCAGTGGCAACAATTTTCCACGGTATCTGATAGCAAGAAGTTAGCTAGAAAGAAGCTGTAAAGCTGATAAAGTTTTTTCGAGGTGTTTACTCGTTTAAATTACAATATTCTTGAAATAATTTATAGAAGTCAAATAATTGGTTAGTTAACGTTTTCGCAATCAGTTATTTGGTATAACTCCTTCAACCGGTTTGCGGGTAATTCTATCGTTTTTCTTTCAAAGATTATTTTCTACAACAGTAATAAAACAGGTAATTTGGTTTTAAACTTTTTTTAGATAACATTATAATTAACCATCAAGATTTATTTTTACTGTTTCAACCATCGCCGTTAATAGCAGCAATTTCCCTCAGAAAACTAATGCAAAAATAAAGTGATTAATACCGTCTGGATCATCTATAAATTATATTTTTAAAAGTCGATCATTTCTTTTAGTCTTGTTAAATGAAGCTATATAAGGAAATTAGCCTACGATATGTCATAGGCGACATAAGGCAAAGCTTCACTTAGTTTTAATACTAGTTATACCCTAAAAGTCTTCCCACAGGAAACTGCAATATTTACACGAGTAAACTTTTGCTGATGCAATGAAACTTGAAAGGAGTACTTTACTAACAAAATATCCATCACTAATAAATAATAAAAAAGGTTTCAGCAATCGAATAATTTCTTTCTTATTCCATGTCTAGTGAATCGCATATATGTTCATCGATTAATCAGTGATTGATAATTACATAAGATGGTAGTGCAAAATGTGACCTGCGCTTACTTTGATGTGTTATGAAATGTACAAAGAATATATATATATTATCCTGATAAATTATTAGCTCAGTTCAAGAGAACTATTTTATGTATATCCGGAAAAATCTATACATTCCGTACATTCTGTATAATCTGTATAATCTAAATGTTTATGTACTTTCCGGATCCAAGGTTCAAAAGTTTATAATTTATTCAACGCAGAAATGAAGATAAGTAAACTGCAACATTCGAGTTTCTTCATTCGAGATATTGTTAACAGTTTTGTAGATTCTATACATGCATATTTGCATATAAACATAATAAATAAATATAAAACGTTTTTATGTGTTTACAGTTATATTTTTATTTATGTACATGTATATCTCTACGGATATCTATCTCTATGAAAATCAACATACACACATTAGGTATGCAATAAATTTCTTTTGTCAACCATAAGAAGCGTCGTTCGTCCTTTGGGGTCGTAGATTGATAAATATGCATATTTTGGTGTTGTGCCGAGAGGGAAATGTTATTTGAACGATCATTTCCCTTTGATATGCCGCTGTTGCATGGATATTGTGTGCATCACGTTATCTTCGAGGTCATACAAATGCTATCCGAATTTCTCAAAATGTCTCTCAGTTGCTTTCAACTTCCGCTTGTAAATTATAACCTCAGCATTTTTTAAATTAGTTTTTGCTTTCCTTAATTCAACTTCCGTTGTGGCCACTTAATTCGACAGCATTTATTTCATAAAAAGTTAAACAATTTGTCGGTCAAGATTTTTTTTTTCAATTTATACCACCACTTAAATCAATATTTCCAGGTGGATTCTTACGGAGGGTACTTCTTTAGCTAAATTTCCGAGACCATACGTGGCTTACGAGAGTTGATCTTTCAATTCTGAATCTCACAATTGCATTAAATGAAATACTGAAATTACTGTTTCATCATATTTCATTTTTCTAATAGACATCATCATGTTTAAACGATAAACTCGAAATATCGTTTATTGTTAGTTCCGTTTGCAATCATTAGTTCGCCTCTTTTTTAATTGTTGCCACCCACTTCGATATATCAACTATTATTATTGGCGGCGTTAGGTGTTCAATTGCGCATTGCACTATCGCAATCTCTTCCATTGGTGCCTTCTATATAATTTTCTTGCTAAGATCTCATGTTGAGTTGTGATCTCTTACCGCCTAGCTTCATACAACTTTTATTTGACAAATCTAAAATGTCATTCGTCGAAGATTTACCGTATAACCTGGAATAAAACATCTGGGGTAATATAGACTTTTTTATGAAGTTTCGAGAAGTTTTATTCAAAGTTTCGGTACGCAAAAGACTGAATTGAGTTTTTTTTTGGCCAATAAATTGCTATTGCCTTTCAGAGTTGCTTTACTGCTTTTTTGTGAACTCTGTAGACCACAATGTTGCATATATATATATATATATATATATATATATATATATATATATATATATATATATATATATATATATATATATATATATATATATATATATATATATATATATATATATATATATATATATATATAGTTTCACTCCTGACTTATATTTGTAATATTATTTTGAGCATATTATACTACCTTCCAGACTATTCAATGTAATTTCAAAGTAGTACTTTTTTCATGACAATGAATAAAAAAACCTCGCAGTAACATTTTTGGGAATTTGAGCCGAAAATCCACCAAGTATGACTGCGCATGAATTTGTGGCAATTTTCGAACTTTTAGGCGATAATAAGTTGTTCATAGAGGTGGCGTGCAAAAATTAAATTAAATGTTAAAGTGGCACTGGGTGATGATGTGTAGGCGTCATGCTGAAATATTGAAGCAATATAGTGACATGGGAAAAACAGCGTACCATCTGTGAAGCAGTTGTGATTTAGATGTGTTTATTCTATCTATTGTTACTAGGTGGGAAAAGAGGGAGGTGAGGGGAGGGGAGTTGAAGGATAACCTCGTCACTGCAGCCTCAAATAGGTGATACTGTGACTTTGACCAGAGATTTATTATTGTAGCTAGTCATAAACATATTCGATCGTCATCACTCACATTAATAAATTGTGAACGTGATTAATGAATGACAACTGTATGCTCCCAGAGGATTTACCTCAGCGTTTAGTTAAGCCCACAGAGGCATACAATTCATATGGGATAACCAACGCCCTCACTGGTCATTGCTAGTGGACGATGCATCGGTCAAGACGATTGAATATGCGAATGTTTTGGTGTAAGGGGTGACCGTGTGCCGCAGTCCTATTGTAAGACCATCAATCAACGGTAACGGTGCTTTCGATTTTAAGGGCGGGGCATAGACTAGTGTGCGATCGTCGCAGCCACCGCCATAAACATTATATGCAGTCAATTGCTAACTGTGTTGTTGAAGGCTCTCTCATCCCTCAAACACGCTCAATGTTTTTCTTTTCTCATCGATGTAGGCAGCTAATTTTCGTGGATTTGATTGGATGATTTCCTTGGGATACAGATCTAATTTGTATTAATTGTTTTTATAGGTTGTTAAGTAATTGTGAAATACTTCACAGTAGCCAAATATTCCGGCTTTCCGACCCAATATTTGCCTCATGAACGATTATAAACTTTATTCAGTTAATAATATGCGGTAAATTTATTGTTGTGTTGTATTATTTATTCAAAGTCAGTTTGATATAGGTATCCTGTAAATGGGAATCTTGTATGGGTAGGTGGGAATCTTGTAAAATTCGACCGATCGAAGCGATACGACGGTTTCATTTCCTTTCGATTGATTGATTTGTTCGGCGAATAGTTGAAGGGTCGGTGGACAAAAATTCGCCGTTGGACGGATTCACCATCTACCGATTGATTGTTGAATGATATCAGTCAAAAGTGGGAACGTAAAACCGGATCAAGAAGCCACGTTTTGCAGGATGGCTTCCCTACCCCTCCATCTGCCCTCTTCCTTTGAACAATTGTAAGAGCTGTACCATACTGAAAGTCTCTCTCACTGAAAAACAACTTAGAAAAGATTCCAAATAAACTAATACTTTTAACTGCTTTATATGTATTGATTATAGTATAGTGACGTGTTAATGCGTAGTTGAATGCACTTAAACGATGCTCATCGGCAATTGTTTTTATTATATATTTTGAAGTAGCGATTAAAAATATTATGGAAATAAGCGCATTCATAATTCATCAATGTCTTAATAAGTCTGCACATAACGAAGCAAAAAGCATTCTAAGTTTGAATATTGATCATTTTATTCTCATTCATTATTTCTTTTGTATAAATCCTCATTCTTATTTAATAATAGGCCATTCTAAACTATAGGTGAAAAGTCTAAATTTTGCAACAGATTCCTAACATATAATGAAATTGAATAAAACCACTTTCTTATAGTTATTTATATCTATATTTTGGAATAGATTCATAACATTTAATGGAATTGAATAGAATCATCCTTTTTCGATAGTAATTATTGAAAATAGATTAGCATCTTTAGAGCTGCTTAATTCATTGAAAATTTAGGACTACTATGATAATAGGAATAATTTTTAAACAGTAAAAAATATTTCATATGCGGTAAAAAAAAAGTGGTCGCACAAAAATGTTCTCTTTTAAATTGAGCTCTACGAGAAAGAAAAGCGAAACAGACGTATCAAAGAAAGGATGACGCATATCAAATTCCAGTCGACAGACACTTAAAAAATTGGTCATTTATCTAATCGTATTCTAATTGAGCGCGGATCGATCAATAAAAAAAAACAATTATCGATCCACTTTTTTGATTCCCTATATGATATAAAATCCATCAATAAAGAAGCGCTTATCGATCGGACTTTTCGATCACTCATTTAGGAATCATTGAGAACATTTTTAAGTAGTTCCTTCAAAAAACTTAAATATTTTTAATAGTTGATTTATTTGTTGTTTCATGAGAATTTGCTATGTTGTCTTTCAGTGTAACAATATTCTCTCTGTACGATTTTTGAATCAATGTTATCAGCACTCATACTGCAAGTAACTTTGTCACTATCACTAACAAAGTTACTTGCAGTATGAGTGCTGATAAGTTTAGAGCTGGAAGGAACTATTTCGCAATTTTTCCATTTTTCTCTATCGAATGTATATAAAACGCAGCCGATGCTCCAGATGAAACGTTACTATATAGTAGTTAGAGCATTGTGCATAAAGTATTAGTGCGCCTCGCAACATGTCTTCAGAGGGCATGCTATAATTAAGTTGTAGCATTGCATAACACAGTTAGGGGCTGCATTTTTGAGGGCGAATTATAGGAGCGTCGGCTTCGTTTTACACACAGCCCTTAAATTGGACGGCAACTACCGCTTGTCGAGATGAAGCACGTAGCATGTGCACTGACTGATGTTCATCGTTCGTAAACGTTGATCGGAATTCACCGAGTAGGAGTCATACCTGCATGAAAAAATGAAGATAGGCCTATCAATATGCATGACGTCATACAGAGTAACTCGTGATCGCTATTTTTTACTATGAAATGACGTGATTACGCAGCACTGATAGCTGAGTGACGAGAAAAGTTGGTTAGCATTTATTCAATGTGCATTTGCTATCTCATATTATGTAATATGATTACAA
Organism: Ascaris suum; assembly: GCA_013433145.1. Classification (NCBI taxonomy): domain Eukaryota; kingdom Metazoa; phylum Nematoda; class Chromadorea; order Rhabditida; family Ascarididae; genus Ascaris; species Ascaris suum. The sequence continues at coordinate 2,385,870 of CM024181.1, forward strand.
TAAATGGCAACATAACCCGTTGGCTTTTTCCTCGTATGTAGGCAGTCATCTTGCTGTGTAAGAGCGGCTAGAAACAAAACAAACAACGACATTATACCATTGGACGAAACGAGAAAATTTGCACCTTTCATAAATATCACAAAAAAAAAGAAGAAAGAATTCAATCATTATCAAAATTTCTTTCTTATTTTTGTTAGAAACTCTCGAAAATAGTGAGAAAAAGAATAATTTTTTTTCCACGCTGAAAATTTTTTCCACAATTGTGAATATTTCAAATTTCTCCACTTTTTTTTCCACTCAATTCAAATAATCATTCGATGTTTCTATTTCGATTTGTTTGATTGTATTCTCTTAGCAAAGATAAATCGAAGCAAATCTTCTTTGTCGCCGTGGCGGTATTGTGTCTATGCGCTATTATCAAGATTATCATTTTTGAAACGCTTATCGCATTGCTTTTTTTTTTTGTATTGTCGCTGAAATTCGTTTATAAATGCTTTCAGCCAGACGCTGCTGAGACTTTACTAAGGATATCGCATATTGCACTACAAATAGAATTATGAATCATGTATTTAAATATGCATTTGATATGAATTAATCAAATATTTCATATCATAGTAATTTTTTAGCAAAGTAATACTATAATAATAACAGTAATATAGTAGTAAAGAATTTCATCTCCTAGTAATGTTCTGATATAGTAATATTGAAATGTAAAGAAGTTTCACGAAAATACTATTTGGATAGTTTTTTTTTTCAAAATCTTGTATCGTTCACATTAGATTTTTGTTGTTTCAATTGTAAGATCGTTGATGCTTAAGCAATAAAACTGGTTGAAAATGTTTTTAAGGTCTTTTGTGCAATATTTTTGCTTCATTCAAACTAAATTAATAAATGAAATTGTCTTCAGAACTCATTTATTGTCATATTTCATTCCGAAATTTCTTATTATATTTCTAAATTGAAAGGTATGCTCGAAAAAAATTTTATTTTCCTGTTTTAAAATATACCTTCAGCTACCTGTTCTTAACGACTTTAATTTTTTATAAAAGATTACTTGATAATTACTAGTATCTTCATATTCCAGTTCTTTAGGTAGTAATTTTCGCAAAATTATGGATTTATTCAGGTGCTAATCGTTGCGTTATTTATTACACCTTTAAGTTGTGAATTTAATGCCTATTGGTATCATTAATTTACTTCAAAATTATCGTTTCTCCATTTATTTTAGCAATGATAAAATCAAATTCGAAGTGATAAATGACTAATAAAATTAAAATTTTTGATCAAATGATTAATAAAATCTAAATTTACGATCATTTTCGAGCTTTCTTCATTTATACTAATATATTCCTTGCTAAATTGAAATGAAATTATCGAAGCGAAAAAATTTTCAAACAATGGAGTTAGGGAAATTTTCTTCCGCTTTATGAGTCTTCTCAATCTCAGTAGAATTAACCAAAATCTTTCGTTGGTTTGACGGAAATAAGTGAATTTTTTGAAAGATAACAGCAAGAAAAAAAAATGAACGTTAAAAAATAGCAATATAGAATCTATCAACTCCTATCACACCTTGAAATTGGTGCTCAAAATTCTCGAAATTTATTATCGATATTTTGAATCTTTTGTTGGCAATTTAATTTATGGGATTTTTCGTCTATTTATGATTAGAATTTCATTTCGACTAATTATCAAAAATTAATTCAAAAAGCGCTCATAACGAATAAAATAGAGAGGAAATTTAATATCTAGTGGGAATCTTTTTCATTTTTATAAACGTATTTATGCATAAATGTGCATTTACGTGTTTTTATTATTCGATCTATGAGAAGATGAGAGAATTTTTTTCAATGTATTTTCATTCGCCACAGATAAATGAGAATACTTGAAACCCGTATTTTAAATATATTTCTCTTACACAAACATTTCTCACGCATTAAAACGAAACGATATTTCATCAAAAAATTATGTCAAATTGTGTTGAAAGTAATTTTCAATAAATTCGTTAATTATTAGTTGAGATATTTAAGTATGAAACTTATTTACAAAGAGAGAGTAACGAAACAAAGAGATGGCAACCATGAAAACAATTCTGGAATGGTTGATTTTTTTTTTGGGGGGGGGGGGGGGGAATTTTCTTGTAATCATCAAAGAATTGTGGCTAATTTTTTGATGATTACTCGACTTGCAATGAGATAAACTGACCACCCAAAAAAAGATTGCTAGAAACAATCTAATTAACAAAGCAATAATCAGAAAAGTGGACAATGAGAAATAAAATTAAAAAATATTCATTCGCAAAGAATGCCTTCTTGCTTAAATTGAATAAAGTCTTGATGGAACGTTCATTGTAAAAAAAAAAATTGAAGTTATTAGAATGAAAGGAAGAGGTAGAGATTGGAAAAGATCTAAATAATACATTATTTCTGCTGATAACCGAATAATTTGATATCTTTTATGCGGTTGAGCTCGAGATCCTCATCATTATTTAGCTCGAACAATATAGCTCAAGTCATCAGTCATTTCGTTTCTTAACTTGGCTATGAGAATATAAGTAAAACGATTGTCTTTATGCCGTATTGTGGGCAGCGGTGATATTTTCAAAAAATCGTTATTAATCGCTATTCTGATGCACAAATGCATCTTGATTAACAGTGTTGATTAAAATATATACGTCAGACTTTGCATTGCATTCATCAGATATTGGTGAGATATTGTACCTCATCAGGTGTGTTTTCATATCTAATGAAGTATAAGGCTTGACCAATTTATCTCAATTAGCGGCGTCAAGAAAACTGCAATGAATGATCATTAATGATAATACTCACTCTTCGTTCCTTGATTTTAAAAAAATCAAATTGCGAATAGCCGCCGATCGGTATTTGGTCAAGTAAATGTCAAAATTCTTATTGGAGATATATGATAGCTCGATTGAAATATTGCACATAGATAAAGCACTGCAGACAATCAATTTCACCTGTGGATGTGTTTCGAAGGTGTGGAAAATGTACGAAAAAGCGAACATCGTTCCTGGTCATCAAGCATAGAAAAGATGAAACCTTGGAGCAATGAATAGTATTTGAAGTTATTCATTTCTGCAGGTTCCTTTTTTAATCAGCAAAATCTTATCGAGTAAACGTAAATTTAATAATGTGTAAACAACCGGTTCAAATATGTTTTTTTAGGAGAAACTAGACGGGAAATTATTGCTGCAATTGACGCCAATCTATCGTAGGCAATGAAAGTTTTTCTTATGCTAATCTGAATATTTTTGACGATCATCAATGTAATTCTGTGTGAATCTATCGTTTATTTACCGATAATTGTAGTTCCTTATGATGTCGTGTATATGTCCTTCACCTTCTCCCTCTCTTTTTAACCTTGTTGCCTCAATTTCCCTTCTCATCTCACTTATCACTCTCCGCCCTCATTGAGGTGGTTGTTTTATTGGTATGTTGCTTAGGGAACAGCTTTAATTATGCGTCGATGCCGACCATGGAGAATACAACTGCTCAACTCTATTCAAGTGGTGCGTTGAATTTCCGGTTTTCCCTTTCGGATCAATGCATGCATTAAGAAAACCGCAACATATTGGTCATCTCAATCATTAACAAAAAGCAACGACTCATTGGGTCATTTGTTGACCAATGTCTGTCTTGTGTAAGTTGTCTCCCCTCATATTTGGGGGGAGGGGAAGGGAGTGGGAAGGTGGGGCACATTTTCATCATAAACACACTTTCTTCTTGGCATATGCAGTCATTAATATTATTATTCAAAGGTGAAGCTATAATTCGAAAATATACTTTCACATTGGCGGTACTTCAAACAAAGCAAAAAACACCATCTAAGCAATGAGATGCACTTCGAATATCTTCATCGTAAAAGAAAAAAGATTTTAATTCAGTGAGATATTTAAGGAAATGATCGAGTGACAAGTCGCGTTGAAGCTTTAATCCTTTTATTAGATATTTTTACAAATTAAAAAATGCGATCTATTTTCGATTAAAGGCAAACCCATATTAAAGCTTAATTTGAAACTTAATTCAAGCTTAACGTCACAATTTCATGACTAGAATACCCACTTAATGAGGTAATTGTGTTTAAAAATTAACAATAAACTATCGATATGTATGTCTCATAGCGATATCTAATGAATAAGCGGAAATTAGGCGCAATCAAACAATAAAATTAAATCTTTCGCAAATAAATGCGAGAATATTCACAAAGCTTTTTCTTGTCGTTCCATATATTTCATTAAATTAAAAAAATTTTTCAAGTATTTTCACTCATTACATTTTAAACTTTTCATTTCATTGATAAACAACTTCTATCGTATAAGTTCGAATAGAAGAAAAACTCTCGAAATTGCATTTCTCGATTTACAATTGACAACTGTTGAACGTTTGTCCTTTCCTCCTTTTTTTTCCTCTTTCTTCATCCACTTATATCACCTCAAACTTTTCATGAATGCTTCTTTAAATTTTCTGCTTTAATTAATAAATCTCTATATTCTTTCTTCGTAAACTTTACTATTTTTAGGGAAAATAATGGGAAAATAATTCATTTTGATGGTTAAAAATTTAAAAATTTCTTGTTATTTTATAATATTTGAGTTTTCTATGACAACTAACGGTTGTTTGGAAGCTCGCTTCTTGCAAAAATTTGCAGCAAAAAATTATTGCGTTGAGAAATCTTCAATATAACACCACCTCTCCTCAAAATTCCAAGTTTACAGTCATCGAGTCTACATTAGGAGTTAGAAGGAAAGCAAAGACTATAATCGAATTGACAATTCTCCCTTTATATAACACAAAAAATGCTGTTTGTTTATTTGCACACTGCGTCGACTTCGTTTATTGCAAGCTGGTATTTGATGGGATCGTCAATGGTGTATGAAGGAGTTCAATGAGAGCATCGAAAAACCATATGGTAAACGACAGAAGGTATAGACAGAATCACGCTACGGGAAGTAGCAACGAATGGTTTCGTTACGCTAAGGGGGGTCCATTATGTTTTGAGGTGATCATCGTATCCTCATGATTTCTAACGATCGATGACAGATGGTGCACGCTTGAAATCTTTTTCCTTCAATCAGCAATTTTCGAGATATTGTCATTTGTCAATCTTATCGCTGCAATCATTAATAACATTGAGAAGTTGTAAAGAAATTTGAATTTTCACACCTATAATGTAAATATTTTTGTAATAAAACTGTCGGTAACTTGAAAGAGGTTTATGGTTCTATTTTCGCTTTTCTTAAAGGTGTATGATATTCAAGGTCATAAAAGTGCAGCTGTTTGATTGTATCGCTAAAATAGCGTATCGAATATATTTTCCTCCTCTATTTTTCTTCCCTAGTCCTATCTTCACCATTACCACATCAATAGTTCTTATCTGCGTTTCCCCTTACCTCATCCCTTTTTCGTTTTCGTTCGTAACAGGAAGTGGTTATACCGATAGGCGTCTTCAGCTATAGTATATGAGGATTGCATCAATCATCGATGCACAGTATAGGAATTTAAAAGAGGAAACGATAGTCGCCATCATAAAAATCTTATTATATATATTCCTCATTGAAAATTTATTGCACTATTGTATTTCCCATTTCAAGAAGTTTTATAAATTTGTTGTTTTTTCATAATTTCTAAGGGCGTTTTATGTTTAGAGGATGCTCTAAGAGAATGTTTTCAGCTGAGCACTAAGCATTGATGTTATTCTCGGAGATATTAATGCCGCTATATCTGCTAGTTTCTCTTAAGCATAAAGCGTGTGAAAGCACACCAAAGTGGCAGGATGTATCAACGTGTCATCGATGTTTGCGATCGGATTTCTCTTACTTATAGTATGCATTAAAGGATCATCGTCTCATTTTGTATTCATCCGCCAAGTTCACATCTATTGATTTGCTTTCAAATGCGACACCGACAGATGTTCTCAATACTAATACATGAATACGGTAACAAAAGCTTGTACGAATATGGTACTTAACAGAGGAAGCGATAAAAACTATTAGAACAAAAATTTGAATTCGACTGGAACTTCGGATCATTAGACCTAGGAGAGAAACGGAACCATTTGCTTTCCGACGGATGATCTTATCGATTACGCCATCCTCCCCAAGCACTTCGACTAGGCGATCAGTGGAGAGAGAGAGATAGAAGTACCATCGAAAACGATTTAAATAAGCTAGGGTCTAATTCAGTTGTAAATCTGGAATGGAAATTCGAACATACCTGCTGGTGATTTCTGATAAGAATCTTCAACAAACAATTGTTGTTAGAGCAATAAACAACTAAATTCAGCGAGTATTTTCTCACTTGTCTTCATAACGTTTCATTCTCATGAGATGAAGTTCTTTTACTTATCCAGACATGACACTTCCACCTTGTAAATATTGATCTGGATTTGTTTTCTCCTTGATGACTCCGGAGTTATACTACTTATTAAACTTATTCGCATATTTAGTTTTTGTTCGTTCAATCATAAGATGTATTTCAACATTTATTAAGCAATAAGCGATCATTTAATAATCGGATTTCGGAGACATCCATCGTTGTTTCTTGTTAATCTTTTATATAATTTTTCAATTAGAAATCTCTTTCGTCGTTGCTTTATCAATCATAAAATTTTCTGAGATGTAAATTTTACCCAAAATTTTAGCAATATGAACTTGACCTCTTCCAGAAAGTGTAATCTGTATAAAACCGTATCCTCTTAAGCTGTTCAAAGTATTGACCTCTCATTACTGTAAGCTACTTATGAAGTGAAAAAAAATCACGTTTTTGAGTGCCTATAACAAATAAAGTAACGATATCCTTAGATAAGGCTATCGTTTGCTAGAAGATCAGATAAGAAGCGAGCGAGTGGCTTCATTTGCTGTTGCGCTAAACAAAGAAGGAATTCGGGTTCCTTCGATGGATCGAAGGGAAGAGTGAGGCGATATGTGGAGGAAAAATTTTCGAATTTAAAACAAACTGTTGCAGAGTAACTATATGCTTATCGTCTTAGTTAATTTCTAGAAAACACAGCATTTTACTGGCGTTGATCTACTTCTTTGAATATAATTGTATGGGTATCTGTTAAACACAATAATCAATATCATCTCTATGCATATAGCTGTAAAAACGCTCATTCTATGCTGTATACTTTATGCTAGTACCATCACAATTTTCTATGCTCATAATATCGCAATATGAAATAGGTCTTTTAGTATGAAAAGTGGTTAAGTTTTTTTTCTTAGCAAAACCTGTCGACAGAAACTTCCGAAAAATAGTAATGGTATAGAGTGTGCACTGCTGGCAGGTGCGAGGGAGAGAATGGGGAGGCGGGGGGGGGGGGGGTGGGAGGAGTGTTATATCATCGCAGCCTAGAGCAGCGTGTCTTGCTTATTGCACTCTTCACATATGTTGTATTACCTACGCATTACATTGTTATCCCGTAGTCCTTCCATATTCTTTACTTCTTATATTCATCGCCTTTTCAGCAATTCTACTATAAAGTTTTGCATACAGTAGATCATGACAAAAAAAGCATTTCTGGCTACTTCCTATTCCTAAGACTATGTAGATATTTGATGTCCAGCTTTCTTTACGAGTAATTAAAGAGCTTATATGCAAATTATATGATGGAACATGCAAATTTCCAGCGATGCGTGTCTTGCTATGCACGCTATGTGTAGTGACATTCACACAAGCGATGTGCCCAAGTGGATGCACGTGCACGACCGATCAACGTCATATAGTTCGCTGTGATGATGTGCCACTCGGCGATATGCCCTCTCTACTTGATCCAAGGACCAAAACGTTGAGCATGTCGAATTGTAGCCTGAACCGTCTCGATCCTGATGTCATGGAGCTTTATCCAGGTTTCACTCTCGTACCTCAATGTACTGTGATGTTCTTCGAAGCACTTCATTTGTTTCAAAACAAGCGATAGTCAGGTTCCGGCGGTAGTCGTGGCAATTGGAATTGGGACCATATTTACTGAAGTCATCTCCACATCTCAAAGACTTTCAAATGTTTTGGTCGATTGAATAATTGAAAGAAAGCAATTGAAAAAGATACCTTAGCATCGAAGGAAAACTCATAAATGACTACAATGTTTATTTTTTTTATTTTTGAGTCATTAAATAGTCTCATTTATTGCAGATTTGGAATTTCTTGATCTATCGCAAAATGAACTCGAAAGATTGCATATTGGCATATTTCAATATCAGAATAAACTACGAGTTCTTCGTCTTCATGCGAACAATTTGTCGATAATTCAAAAAGGAAGCTTCAGCGGTCTTACTCAATTACAGGTGAGAATCACCTTTAAGAATTTTTTACGTCTTTTACATTCCAGTAATTGGCATAGAGTTTCGCGTCTCAACACGAAAACATTACTATACTTTTTTGTTTTATAATCGGTAATCCTCTTTGTTGTGACTGGCAGTGGCGGCGTTGAGGAGGACAGAGTGTACGGCAGAAAGCAGGAGCCGATAAGTGTCTGTCGATGCCGATATGCAAGAGCACAAGCAAGAGAGAAGAAGAAGTTTATGGGAGAGCACCACTGCCCCCAAACACAAGTAGAACCAAAGACATACAAAACGGCCCGAAGCCCGACTTATAAAGGCCCCAGATATCGCCTGCGGCAGTATAAGGGCACATAAGTCGATCTGTGGTATTATGTGAAGAACAATAAATGAGAATCGAGTGTATGAGTTAATGTGACCACCGCAGTGTTAGATCCTAGATATCTTGGGTTGGCCCTTCTGTATCATACTCAACACTCTTTTCTATTTCTAATTTCAGCGTTACTTTTTATAACGCTTACGTTTTTAGCGAGAGAGAGAGAGAGAGAGAGAGAGAGAGAGAAGGGAGGGAGGGGGCATTAATTCAAAATAATTTAGAGGTGCACAACACTATTTCAAGTTCTCCGAGGACTTCCTGCTAATAGCGTGACGAATTCTGTTGAGAGTTTAATATGTCTACTTGCTTTCTTTTTCGAATGCTATAACTGTCCCAACATCTGATATTACATATTGCTGTTTTTTTCCACAGTGAAACTTTGTGCCTGTTTTTTTTTATGGCGAAACAATCCATATCGAGTATTCGATTAAATTTGATTAATCGAATCGGTTCGATCTTAGCGACTGATTCAATCAGTTAATAACGAATAGTCGATGGCCAGAAATTCAACTGATCGGCGATCAAAGGTGGGTAGTTAGAGGTGGACAAGTTGAACTGGTTTGGCCGGTCGAGTTTTACCGATTGCTTTACGTTGCGATTGCTTTTGTAACGTGATACTTGAGCATTATCTAACAAATCGATGAGAGTGCATTCATTGCGGTTTATTGGAGAGACACTATTGAGCGTTCATGTGTACCGATCATCTCCGTGTGTATAGATTGTTTGCGAAGCGCTTTTTTAAAGGATTGCGAAAGGGAAGACGATTGATGGGGTTATACATGTGATCGTTGGTATATCGATTGGAAAAGGTTGCTAAGGTTCAAACTATCCATCCCTCTTCTCCTCCTCCTCTTCCCTACCGCTTGTCTCCCTTTCTCATCTTAGTTTAGCCTAATTGGCAGAATTATTTGGATCTAAACAATTTTTTCATCCACTCTTTTCGCTCCTTCGAGAAAAAACTCACTAGAATGATATTTTTCATTCGTATTATAATTTGCTCGCATAAAAATTTTAAAGCATTTCTCAAATCTGATATCTTTAGCTATCAGTGCTAATATTTCCTTTTCATTCAAAAGCCCTAAACATTCGGACTTATATTATCTAATACACTAATAAATCACCATCTATAACTCGAAAAGCTAATGAACGCAATAGTAAAGCTATACGAAACCTAAGATCAAACGAGTCTAATTGCGAGCGATTTTTTAAATTACTAGCGATTTTCGTAATTACTAGCGATTCTCACTAACTTCTTCCTTTCTAAATTTTATTCTATTTGAAATAATTTATTCAAATTATTTTCCCGAATATTTCAACTATTTTTTAATGTATTCAATAATTCAATTATTTAGTTATTTTTTCACACCTATTTTGTTCACACCTATATTTACAATATATGATTCATTATGGAGTGGAACATTATCGACGATGATGCAAACATCGATACCACAGATTGCAAACACTGAGTGCATATTGTCAATATAGGACAACAATCGGTTTATCCTTTCAACGCTCCGATTTGAGCACATTATTCGGCAATGAAAGCAATAATGTACTCATATGATTTTAAAAATAGCAAATTTAATGGCAGTGAATTTTTATCGCGATCGAAAATTTGCATTTCATGGGAAAAATATGAAAAGGGGACTTTGTTTTTTGCAAAGAATGAAGACGATGTTTAAAAAAAAAGAAATCATTCAAATAAATGCTGCTTGTGTTTTCGATAAGTCAAAGTTTGAAGCTTAGGAATAAATTGAATTTCGATTTTTCAAACATTTCTGCTTGATTTTGTGAGTCGATCTCGTGACTATCAGCCACAATGCTGAATTTTTTACAGGATATAAGAAGGATCTAATAAAGGCATAATATTCTGGAAAATAGTAACTGGTTTCTTTCTGAGTTTTTAAAAAACGCTTTAAAAGGAGAGGTATTTTGTTTTGTGGCGCACTTGTTCACGGTCAAGTGTTTTTGGTACACGTCTCCTCTCACAGTATCATATTTTAAACTGCAGTCGTTTTTCTTCTTTTTATTTAATAGATTGGGCGTGGTTTTTGTGTCGCATTATTGCCTTGTGAATAGCACTGTCGCGTGGCGCAAATGTCTGATAGTGGGGATGTATTTCGGTTATGTTGCCTAGATCTCATTCACTCGTGCAAACTAGCTTGCTGTAATTAACAGTCCTCGGAGCGTTTCGCAACACGATAAAGCAGTTACAATTAAGAAAAGATTGTTAGCATTTCGACGTTATTTAGGTGAAACGAAGACTGAGCAGTGATTTATAATGTCACTGCTTCACTAACTGCTTGTTTATGCACATATGTTTACTATCATAAGTAAATTTCTCGAAAAAACAATGCTTTCTCAATTGAATCTCGAGCTATGTCTAGCTCGAACTTTTGCGCTTTTTGGTGATTTGAGGACGTAGATTAAACTTCTCCACCATTTTTCTTTGAGAGTATCTTATAAAACTCACATTGGTATCACTTTATTTTCCACTTATCGCTGAGCATTTTTTCTACTGTTTCCGAAAATTGTTTAATGATGTTTCGTTGAATAGTACTGATTCAAAAAAAAAATGTTTTTTCCACGTATGGAAAAAAAATACTAACATTTCAATATTATCTATGAATTGTGTCTAAATCTATAACTTCTCAAGTGGCTACAGTATTTTCAATGAACCAATGAAAGGTGGAATCGTCCCGCTATATACCGATCTATAGATGGGTTTTCATCGCAATTACCTACATTTTACCTATGAAAGAAGTGTTGAATATAAAGTTCGCAATCTAGGTGCATTGAAAGTTTACTCTATAGTTCTGCAGTTATTTTATAATAATGACACATATTGCAGCTACTTGATTTATCGGCCAACTCACTGAAGGTAATCGAACCATCGTCAATGCACGATTTGCGGCGCCTCATTGACTTGAATCTCTCGGATAACTCGTTGACCCACTTGCCATCCGATACATTCATTGGTCTTTCAAAGTTAAGAAAGCTCGACCTCTCGTATAATCAACTTGCTCGTATCGATGCTGCTACACTTATTGACGTCCCGATGCTTGAAGCGCTCATTCTTCAAAATAACGTCATTTCTGAGGTATGAATTGCAATGATCTCAGTCTCAGGCTCACCTTTTTCTCTTTCTCCTCTTTGCTGCCCCTTCCCCTCTCCTCCGTCCTCTTCCACCGCATTTGCCTCAAAAGCATGATCTGTCTCAATTAATAAAATATTTTGAACGCTACTATCCGTTTCTAGTTTACTTGGGCTTGCAAAGGTGCATTAATGATTTTTCCGAATAAAAGCATTTGGCAAATATCTTTCAAAGGCATGCAATGATTACTTCCATTGTATTTTTATATTTTTTTGTGAATAATTTTAAATTCTCTCCTCTTTCTTTCCCCCCTTCCCATCTGCAGTATCGTCATTTCTTGATCATAAAGTTCCCTCCCTCTTCCTGAAATCTTTCTGTGCTATCCATGGCTGCTAACTAAGCTTGAAGTTGGGCGTGACTGTGCAAACATCACGGTATGTTTACAGACTATATATTACCAAATGATGCTTTTTATGTGTTAGCTATATAGGCAGGACTGGTTAGAGCGTGGTTTCACTGAAATTGCACAAGATTATGACGCATTTAATTGCAGGTGATATTATTGTTTAATATAGGCTTCTTTTTTTTACAGGTAGAAGCATCAAGCTTCTCAAAGCAAAGTACATTGAGGCATTTGAATCTTGGCTCGAATCAGATTCTATCGTTAACGGATGAAGCTTTTCGTGGACTCAACACACTTCAATATCTTAATCTCAGCAATAATATCGTATGTTTGATTACATTTGCTAATATTGTAATTTTGCAGTGCAATATCCGTCAATTCAATGACATTATTACGCATTCCGATCGTTTGCAGCAGAACGCATTCAGCTTGCTCTAATTAATTTTCTGATCGCCTTCAATAGTGGCGCTTCACTCGCATTCCTCAAAGATATTGAGCTTCTTATGAATGCTTGGGGATTTTTAGAGAATAATAGCTAAGAAATTTATTTAATAATGACTAGGGGATATTCCGATCAATAAACCTAGGTTTCAGAGGAACGGTAAGCAGAGATATGGAGGTGGGGGATGGGGTGGAAGTGCGATTACCTATCCATGAGCAAATTAGCCGAAAATTTAGGATGTATAATTAATAATAATTCGTTTTAGAGTGAAAGTGATGGTTAACTAAAAGAGTAATTTGTTACTTCTATGAAATTTTCGACAGATATCAGTTAAAAATTATTTCCTTTATATAAATGTTTAGTTTTCTTATCCAAAGGTAACCGTAAAAGTTAATTAAAAGGTTCACCTTTCAACGATAATAAGGCATTGAGGTTTCTATCGATGAAAATCACTAGGGCATTTCTCGAAAAATTGATCTATAATGACGGCGTTGAGTGGATAGAAATATTCCCCTGATTAAAGGTTTTGTATTATCGTTTATAATATTGGGCTAGTGATTTCCTATGCTTCATTATTTTCAAGCATTTCACCGCTAGGTTGACGCATTAATAATCACTTACCTGAATAAAATTGTGCATGTACGCAAAGGATACCTCTTGAAAGAGGGAGAATGAGAAAAAGAATTAGATGATTCTCAATTCTGCATTTGTCTATTAATAAAAATATTTTTTTGATTACCGAATTTTTTGATCACTAGCAAATTTGATTTTTTTTTTTAAGTTACGGCGTACATCATCGATGAGTTTACGTGCGTTAGGTGGTTCACTACGCGAACTTGACGTATCGGCGAATAATTTCATCGAATTGAATGCTTCCTCGTTTGAAGGTCTCTCGATGCTGCATACACTCTCTCTTTCGCGTCTACAGAATCTACGAGTTATTCATGTACGTCAAACGCTTTATTCAGAATCACCAATTCCACTAATTAATGACTAGTACGCATTAGGAGAGAATATCTTTCAAGTTGCAATATTTAACCATATTATCTTCTAGATCAGCGATATCCGTAGTAGTATGATGTTGAAGTCGGATTGGCAGAGCATGTCGCTGAGGTACCTATTCCTCCCAGATAGAATGCAATTTCATCAATCTATTTGATCATATTTATTGCAGAACTGCTCCGAAATTCATAATAATATTTGCATGTTCTCAATGAAATGCAAATATTCCTATATATATGTTATCAACGTATTCAGATTCCGGGTAATATATGGATTCGTATATGTATATTTAACTAAAACTCTTCATTAAGTTGTTCTAAGGTATTGAAAAAGATAATCGAAAAGCTTTCTTTGATCAGTAATTGAGAACTGAATAATTTAATTGTTTTCATTTCATATTGCTCTGACGCTAATATTTCAAATATTTAGGCATATTTTTAAGGTTCATTTAGGTATAATTAAAATATTTCAGGCAAACGCATTTGCCGGACTACATAATCTTCAATATGTGAATCTCTCATTTTGTGGCGCTTTAGAGACAATCGACGATGGTTTATTCAATTCAGCTGAAAGATTACGTGTGCTTGACCTCAGTTGGTGTAAACTCAAACGAATTCCACCCGATCTAATGAAATGGTCACGGTTAGCCTTTTTTTCAATTTCTTTAATTGCTAATTGTTTAGGTATGAAAAACCATTTTAAATTGAGAGTTGTTTTCTATGGATGAAAGGGAGGGGGGATAGTAGGGATACGGGGTTAAAATTTTGTATCAGATAATCTCGTCGATTGAAGGTTCTGAACAGTGACTGTTATGTTGAACAGGCTGCGAACATTGCCATTTATATGCTTAATTATAGTTAGCTTTTTTAGCGTCCTCTCTCGCTCTCTCCATCTTTCTCTTTTACTCTCATTTCCTCTCTCTTTCTCCAATACGACAAATTTAAAAAATGCTTTCTGTTGTATATATTGATGTAGAATTATTTTTTAATTGCCTTTTCAGTCTTTTTTGCACTATTTCGTTTCCACCGTTCGACTGTTGTTTCTTTTATCAAAGGCACTTTTGCCAGCTTTCTCCATGCAAAGAGCAAGGTTTATTAATAAATTGGCTTACCTGGCACTTAGATAATCGACCTTTATTTGTTTCTTAGAGATGTTCAGGTGGGTTGATATTAGTATATGAGACGGGCGGACTATGGCTTAGTGAATGTGCTTACTTTATATTGAGCAGTGGGTATACATCGCGCTGCTTTATACAACTTTTCCTCGTTCATTGTTTCCATCGCCACCCTCTCCCCTCGACCTCCCTCCCCCCTCGCTCCTTCGCTTATATTCCAACCTTTCCCATATTAAATGTTTAAACAGTTTGACTTTGAAGCATTGTTTGCAGGCTTAAATCGCTTCATCTCTTAGGGAATCCCTTGCATTGTGATTGTGAACAACTCTCATTTTTACCTGAACTAACCCGCTCATTAAATCTCACCGACGTCGCATGCACATCTCCAAAGGAACTCTCGCTAAGGATTATTGCTGAATTGGTAAGCCTCTTGATTTTACTTTAGTTGTAAAAAACTTCTGCTAAATTATGCAGTTGGAATGATTTGTGACACTTTTTGGCGGTTATCTGGAATTTTTCGCTTTTAAACAGTTATGATTGAGTTTGATTATTTTGATGGAAGAGGGGGACGAAAGTTGGAATTCAGTTTTTTGTCACCTACGTTGATGAAATATAATTTCCTCTTTTCAGCCATCATCATGTTCAACGCTGAATAAATCGCAAGTAAGCTTAATTATTTTGGCAACTCTTCTAACGATTGCCTTCATCCTTCTATTCGTTGGATTCTTTATCCGGCATCGTATCGCCATCTGGTTGAGAGGTGGTAGCAAATCTAATACACCATTATACGACCGCTCTCTATTGGTCGGTTCAAATGGATATGACAAAAGCGATCAGCTCTCAGATACGACATTTTATTCGACTACACGTCGAAATAGTGATCGAAGTTCGCCGCCTAAGATCAGCATGCGAGATGAAGATGAGGATGGCTATTACAGTAGTATGCTTTTACCGTATGATTATCCGCCTCAGTTGTACAGTACGCCACGACGTTTCCATAGCCTCGCGCCTGAATACTGCCC
Organism: Ascaris suum; assembly: GCA_013433145.1. NCBI lineage: Eukaryota > Metazoa > Nematoda > Chromadorea > Rhabditida > Ascarididae > Ascaris > Ascaris suum. The sequence goes on from CM024181.1 coordinate 2,401,613, forward strand.
TATTCCACCAGCAGCCACCACAATACCTTCACCACCTGTTTTAACTGATGAGTCTTTATCGAATGATAGTTGTAATTTTAGGATTATTTCTGAATATCCGGTCCCAATTACCGAATTATGACGCTCGTTATATTAGATAAAAGGATCAAACGTGAATAACTGGCTGCTACTAGTTTTCACTTGCTTCTATTAACATGCTCATTGGCGGAGTGGATATGCCAGTATTTGAAATTTCGATATTTTTTAGTCTTTGGTGCAGTCATCATTTCCTCCGTCGAGTTTTGATTCATCTCACTCGTTCATCCGGATACAATTTTTCCCTAGAGTTGTGGGAATCCATCCAGACTTTCGTCAATTCGATGACGAAGGCAGGACCATTTTTCCATTTAAAAAAAATGTAATTTAATCGACAATTCTGTGATGTATCGATGTTTTTTCGGCTAGCATTGTCAATTGAATACTGCTGCAATCGAATGTAACAAATTGAAAGGGTCAAAAGTTTCGCAAGTGGAAAAAGTTAGTGCATATTGTTTATTGGGATAAATTGCAAAAATATATACCGATGCTAGGTTCAATCCATGTTCGTTTACCACGAGGCAGTTTCCAACCACAATAAACAGTATCGTTTTCTCAGAGTGCAAAATTTACTGATCCAAGATGCAAATATGTCCACGATTGATATTTGCATATTTGTGTAAAATCTCATTGATGAAAATTTAGCATACATTCTAGAAGCAGTATTGTTTGTTTTTTATTATATTTGTTGTTCGTTAATGATTACCGGTGTTTTTTTTTCGTCCATTCTGCGGGTCTTTTATATCTCGATGTATTTATTGTTTGCAATGCCTATAGAAAAAATTTTCATTCACACCACAAAGATATTGCCTCTCTTGAATAATCTATAAAGGGGAAAAGTAAGGGCTAGGCGATACTATCAAAGTTAAGGTGGCACCGAGGTATCGTTCTGTAATTATTAAGATTTGTTTCTTTTCCTCAGGTAGTCAGTCATGTTGAATTATTTATTTTCTTTTTTTACTATCTTTATTTTTATTTTTTTTATTGTGATCAAAGAATAACTGCCATTATAAAATAGAGTAGCATTATATCTGCAGTCTATGAGAGATTGATTGCTATTGTTCTCTCATAGATTCGATTGTGAATCTTTCATCTGCGTTGAATATTCGCTAAGATTTAAGAATAGATCTTAGCATAGATTGGGGATGGATATTTTTTTTAATTATTACATTTTTTTTAGAATATTTTCAAACTACGACATTGAAAAAAATAGTTTCTTCACAAAGAAATGAAAGATATTCCTGATTTTTCTCATTCCAGAATATCGCCTTCAATGAAATGTAATGAAAAAATAAAAAATTGAAAATTTGCAACATTTTATATATAATCAAATTTATTTATTTGCAAAAATATTTTTGAAAAACTTATCGAATTTATTAGTGGGCAATTGTTGACTTTAAAGAAAACCATTCAATACTTGAAGTAATCAGTGATCTTTTTTTTTTCTATCATTTCCTGTATTACGTCGTTTATTCATCGTTGTGTATAAGCGGAAAGGTAAAAAAAAAACTTCTGTACCATGGTACAGTAGTCGGTTAGTATAGTGTTAAATAACGAACGATAAGTGGAATGTTGTTTTATAGCTAACAGCTTTTTCACATCACAGGAAGCGGAGAAAAAAAAGGTACAAGTACTCTATACACAGTAATTAGAAAATTTACAAAATACAGGTTTAATTTATACCATTGTTATACCTTGCGTTGATTACCGCAAAGGTTTAACGCTGAGAGTTTATTTGAAGAAAAAGAAAAACCTAATTACATTTACAAACGATACACACAAATACCCATATAATATTCGTCCAACAATAGCATAATGTCGCAATTGAACAAATGCATCAACTTGAAGCAAACTATGACCGATTTTTTTCATCAAAAATTCTTATCTCTAGAAAATGTAAATTGCCTTTGTAATCTATATACATAAGTAAGGCAATCGTTTAGAATAGAACTACTGCGTTCATTTCAATTTTGGCAACGAGAATTATCCCTCTCATCTCTCATCCATAATACACGGCAAATTTCTGAAATAAATCTCATCTGATCATTTTATACATAAATTTGAATTTGATAAAAATACTGAAATGATACAACCTGAAATTTCTTTTATTTATTTTTATCTTTTTAGTTCGATCAATGAAAACTTTACGTGAAATATGCGTACGATTTTTTTTTGGACTATAAAAAATAATAAACAGTTTAGAGTTGAGTTATAGGAGCTGTAAACGTTGGAACATCTTTCAAACTCTCGTCTAAAATATTTGATGAAGGACTTGAGGTGAATTGCAAGGGATTTTGTGAAGTTAGCACTTGACCAGCACTGATCGGTCTCTCGTAGATTTGCTCTTGATCGGCTATCGGTGCGATTAGCCTATAATGATTGGTGTCCTCAGATGTTGACGCAGTTGAAGCGCTAAGTTCACTTGGCGAATAGAATGTCTGTTTGGTGAGTAAATCACTTTTATCATAGGTAATTGAGCTGGATAATATCGAATTGCGATATAAAGGTGTGCGTGTTCTGGTCTTCGATTGATTGAAGAATTCGATTCGACGACACATCCAACATATAGGTATAACTAATAGAGATACAATTGTAAGCACACTGCATACAATTATTATGCTAAGTTCCCATTCGCCTATCGAAGAGGTCAACGTTTCCTGCAAAAAGAATATTCTCCATCTATGCGTACTAATAAACTAATACAAGTTTTTAGAGGTATTGCAGGAGAAAATAGTCATATAATGCAACAATCTGAGAAATGGAGATGTTACAGGGCATTTCGCAATATAATGTTTAGCATCAATGCTTTAAAAAAAACGGTTCTTCTTTTGCAAATATTTGCACAAATTAATACGTCGAACATCCTACTTTATCGTTCGCATTCGCAATACTCAGTGGTAATTGGTACCAACGTGTTTGAGGAGGAATCACATATCAACGCTTGACTGAAACGACCTATTAAAGATGAATAGAACGAATGCCCTCAAGGAGAAGAGAGGCGAATCTGCTATCCCACTTTCATTTCCACTTTCTCTCCCCCTCTCCTTCCTCATCCTGCCAGATGAGTGCTACTTAAAAAGTAAATAAGTTTCTATTACGTCTTAAAAGAGAACTATCTCATGTACTATCGAACAAATATTATGCCTTGCATAAATGAGAAGTCCTCTCATTAGTTAAATTTTATTTTTGTTATCCAAAGACAAAGTTTGTAATTAACGAGCACTCCCGGATTAAAACCGTTGGAAAAAAAACTGTTACAACTTCGTTTTCTTGAAGTTTTCAAGCGGAAGGAACCAGAATTCTGAAATAAGATGCACCCCAAAGAAATATGAATACGAGCTTACTAGCGAAGCGATATCCTCGTCAATAAGTTCCTTAGGTGAGGAACAAGTTGCATTGTGAATATCAAATTGGCGGAGTACTCCTGGTAGAAAAGATATCAACTCTTGATCACAATGAAATGGATTACCCGACAAGTGTAAAGTTCTCAGCCTGAAAATATTTGTCGCATAAAAGTTCGCATGCGAATATGCAAATTATTTATAGTTTGTTGTTAGTATGTTAGACGTATGTTTTGCTGTATTTCATCAACACTTTGCAGGCATCACCAGGAAGAATAAGCCGACTGTCGTCTTATGTTCAAATCGGGACTAAATAAATTTATTTTCATTCTACGAATTTTATATTCAACTCGAAGTGCAATTTTTTCTTTGTAGTATTTAATTGTAACAACGATACTTATTATTTATTATTGTTAATTAATTAATTAAGTAATTCTTTAATGCTCAAGACAAATATTTATTTATTTAGAGCAGTTTTAAAATTTGAAGAGAAAATAAACCTGCTCCAATCGAGTAATGTAGGAGGAAGCGATCGAAATGCACAATAGCTGATATCGAATGAACGAAGCTCTAAAGTGCTCTCAAAAGCATTTTTATCGATCGATTCAAGTGCTCGACATGAGGAGATGTCCAAATCGGCTAACGATGTCAAACCCGAGAATGCATTCAGCTAAAACTTTATTAGGCATTTATGAAACACTTTAAATAAGTTTAAAATACGCAAACAATAGCAAGCGTTTTTCCGGTTCATCATAGATTACAAACATTTTATTAGCGAACTCTCAAAAGATAAGGACTCTTAAGCTAGTAGCCTGAAGACATAGTGTAAAGTATTTCCTGGAAGTTCTAGACATGGTATAAAACATACCACAATAGCATTTTCTATTTTAGACGGATTGCTAATAAAATCTTGAAAGCGTAGAAAAAAAACAAAAACGATTCTCCGAATCAGAAAGTTTCGATTTTCATGTAAATCCGATTAAATAACCAATTAATTACAACGTCAAAAGTCCTTTATAATGCTGGCTGCCTTGTTTCAGAGTCAAATAATGAAGGCTCTAATTTTTTTTGTTGCTTTGAATCCTTATATATGCAGATTTTCGAAAAGCAATCTTATTACCATAAGCAAAATTTTGCAATATGTAAATTTTTGCATTGAACAATACGCAAAATTTGCATATCAATTAATTATGCAAATTCACTAACATGAATAATGCGAAGATTTTGTTGATGAGCGAGAATTAAATAACGTAACGATGAAAGTCCCTCAAAGGAAGAAGTGCCAATCTCTGTTATCGAATTCCATGATAGATCCAATATTTCCAGTGTGGGTAAAAATCGAAGATTTAATGATGAGATTTTATGCACCTATAAGTTGTTGCCATTTTTATTCATATGCTTCATTTCAAAATTTCAGCTAAGTTTTTTTTTGAAAAAGAAGTGAAAAAATTCAACGCGGTTTTTTTAAATTTCAAGCTAATTGACAGCTGGCTGCATCGTAGAAAATCATTGCAACAAATTACAATAATTTTCTTTTATGTAATTTAATAATAAACTTTGAAAATAATTTTCATTGCAACTTCGAATTAAACGAACAAAATGTGACGAATTCATTCTTCATTCTCTGAAATTCAAAAAAAGCTTTAAAGAATTATAAACAATTCATTTGCTCGATGATTAGCATCATTTTCGGCTGTTTATACTCCAATAGCGAACGTCATTGACAACTTCAATTCAATAATTAAAAACAAATAGAGCTTTTGTGTTTAAATGAATAGATCACGAGACCAAGTCAAAAAAAAACTGCGATGCAGATATTTAACCGTCGAATTTATTAAACATAATAAGCATAGTTCGAGCTTGACTAATTGCTAGCAAGCTTTCGAGCTTTATAAGCAATCAATCGATAATCCATCACTCTTTGGAGCGCTTCAAAAAGTTAATATTACGATAAACCTGAAACTTACAATATTATTACTCATATTGAGATGCTGAATGAAAGTAAGTCCAGTTAGTGAAAGTTCTGATAGTGTTGAGAGGAGATTCGAACTGAAATCCAAATGCAGAAGTGAGGATTGAGTTGAGAATGCACCTGCTGACACCTATAAGCAATAATATGTAATAAAAAATTAAAACAAAGGAGTAATTCAGTAAAATACAATTGTATTTTATGAAAACTATAAAAATTTTTTTCCAAGATATTCCACCTAGCAAATTTCATTACTCACCTCTTTTAATGTTTTTGTATTTTCGAGTTTTCCTTAAATCTTCCACTTAAAAAATGCACCTTTTTGTACGGGCTGGAGCGCACCTCCCTCTCTCCAGTCCCTTCCCTGACCCTCCCTCTCCTTCACACATTCATCTGCTCACCTAAAATTGCAAAAACCACTCACGAATCAATAGTATCATTTGTCACCTCTGGATGATATCAGAGCAAGGAAAAACGAAAAAGTTTCAAAATTCGAACCACTGATATTAAGTTCCTCCTAAGATCGAGTTTGCGAAGCTTTTTCAACGGTCTGAGAGCATCGACGGTCAGATGTCGTAGTCTGTTGGCTGATATCCTCAATACCCGAAGATTTACTAGACCAGAGAACACTCGTGGTTGCAGAGTGTTCAATGAGTTGTTCGACAGATTCACTTCAGTTAGATTGACGAGTTCTTGCAGTGAATAAGAATCTAACGTGACCAATCCGTTGGATTCTAAATCCAGAATCTGCAAAATCGTCTCATCCATATTAGAGGATGATTTTAGCACTTTTTGCATTTTTTTCTGGAACAAAATAGCATTCGATTTTTTGAACTTATTTCATATCAGTATTATTACGTCTTGGATATGATAGGAGCAAGAAAGTGGAAGATTAGGGAGAAGGAGAAGAGCAAATAGGCTGCTTGAGTTGGAACTGAAAAATTTCTTGATTTATCCTTTTATTTCAGTGTACATACGATTTTCATCTCGTAAAACTGTATCTTAGAAATTGAAATAAAATATAATAATTTAAATCTCATAAAATCTACTAGCAAAAATATGCTAGAGGAGGCAAATGTGTGTTTATCTACGATAAGTGAAGATTATTAACGCTTCATTGGAGGGTAGTGACGAATGCGAAAAAAAAACAAACAATATTGATAGCACGGAGTATGGATGATGGAGTGCGCCAATGCAATGACATTAGCAGATGCTAGATCGGTGTCAAATTACGGAAAGTATGCAATGAGGTCAGCAGCTAAGCTAAAATACAAGACGTTTTTTAGAGATGTACGATCTTTAGTGCATCTTTATGACCCCCTTCCCCCCTCCCTTCCCTCATCTCCCCTCTTTTAGCATGGACTTCACTAGTTTTATGCTCCATATCTAGAAAATTGCACTGCACAAATGAATTTCAACATTGAACTTTACCTTTCTTCATCTGTGCATATTTCACACGAATTTCTTCTCTATTTTATTTCTCTTGCTTTATTTATTTTTCATTTATTTTCTTACTTGATTTCTTAATAGCTCTATTTGTATTCTATTTTCGGTGTTTTTTTTTTGATATGTCTAACTCTGAAAGCCTTTAAGTTTCTATTACTGTTGAAATTGAATCCTAATTTCTGTATGTCGGCTATAAAAGACATAATTTATCAATGCTTTTAAGAAAAATTATCAAATAATAAAGTAGAGAGATTGAATAATGAAATGAGATATCTGTGCATTTCTTCAGAAAATAAAGAATTCCTATTCGATTTCCGTTTAGAAGGTAAAACAATTCTCGAGGTTTTATACTCGTATCGCTGATAAAGAATATTATAAAGGTCATAAATATTTATAAAAGGAAAATACGAGCCTGAAGACTATTGAGCCCGAGGAAAGCTTCACGCTGGATTGTCGAAATTCTATTGCCGTTTAATTTCAGTATCTTTAGCATCGTTTGATAACGAAACATACCACGTCCAATATCTTCAAGACCATTATTTGATAGGTCGAGATATTCCAAATCTGAAATAACCTCACTATTATAGATACGAGTTTTATTGTGATATTTTTTTAAAAATATGGCGGTACAGCAATAAGCCAAATTAATTGATAGATGCTAGAAGAACGCTTTAAATTCGTTAAATTGCCTTATCGGCAACGATCAGGAAGTTTTCCTCAATGAATGAAACCTTTAATTTATCATATCAGAATGTTCGAAAACTCCCGTTGATTATATCTTTTGTATTCTAGAAGACGTGGCAAATTTGAAATTGATATAGGAAGCGGGATTGCGATCGGTATGCAAATAGGCGATATTCCCATCGGGGGATGCAAACGTTTTTGTCGTCGCTAGTCGATGGCACATAATTTTAAAGTGAAGTCGAAACAATCGCTTTATGCATCCCAATAGGATCGTTGCTATTATTCATCAATGACAACGAAAGTATTTCTCAACTGATTTCTTTCGAACTTTTACTATACTTTATTCCACAAAATATGCAGTAAATAATTTTTGGAATAATTTTTGCATTATATGTTCATCAAAGAATTTAGCAATAAGAAATTACATATTGCATTTAATTGAGCATTCCAATTATTATTAGTGCATATCAAATGGATTGCATATTGTATTGCGATTTTTGATATAATCTGCCATAAAAATAAAGGAGATTAGCTTACCAGCATACAGTTCGAGAATATCAGCATCTAATTTTCGAATGTTGCAATTGGATAGGCTCAATCGTTTTGTTCGAGGATCCAGCAATGATGGAATATCAAAAAGTGATGCACCATCACATATAACGAATGTCGATCATTTGAGGTACATTCGCAACCAAGTGGACACATCCCATATGTCGACGTTATCAATGCCAATAAACACAATGTCACCACAGTGACACACATGACAGTCGACTTTCTCCGTAGCAGTATACACCTGCACCACGGAATGCGCGTAGAGTCGAAAAGAACGAAGGAACTGGAACATGAATAAGATCGGTCAGGAGGACATTTGCGAAGGACGGACGAAAATATCGCATACTATCGGCGAAAAGCGATAACAACACAGAATATACTAGATGATGAAAGAACATAGAGTTTACACAAGAAAAATTAGTGAATGGAAAATAGAAAAAATACGAAGGTGTTAGAGAAGGATATCAACTTAGCACAAATTATCACCAGTTTACTTAAATAACATTAAACAGCAAGTAAAAGAATCTCAGCGATCAGAATTTTGGCAACGGATAAAAGGTTCAAGGTTCAAGACAATCATAACCAGTCAATATGTGAAGCTTTGAAATTATTTAGTCTTTGAATATTCGAGTAGAATGCAGCCCTCTCCCTTCTCCCGTAAGTAGCGAAGGTGTTGAGTACTAGATCCGGTTAAATAATCAATAAACTTGAAATTAGAACTCTTAAGTTGAAGTACTATCATTTACCTCAAATATTTTCCATACTTTCGAAAGTGGGATTTAGTTTTCTTGAATGAAAAAGAAAACTATTGCAACAGATATATAAGTGTGTTATTGTTTGTGGACTCGTCTATCATTTCCGTAATTCGCAGCATGTAAAAAGCATTTAAAAAATTATAAAACAAAATAAATTCGTCTTAACCAATTTCAACACAAAAAAAAGAGATTTCCTTCATTGTTAATTTATTTTCATTGACTTGCCCATAAAATAAATTTCCATAAATTTCTCATAAATTAATAAATTTTCCGTTTATAAATTAATCATTTTATGAAGAAGACTGTAGAGCACTCTCTAAATTCATTAAAATTCAGGAAATTGAAAGTTTCAAGTAGCAATAATGAAAGAAAGCAGATGTGACCAAAACGGTCATGTGTTTAGCTCAGCCACTGTACGGATCATTTATGTGCAGATGAGCTCTTGATGCAAACCATTCTAATCCATCGACAAACAACTACCTTTCACCACTAACAATAGCAACACTGATGTGTCTTCGTCGTCGAAAGATTGTTGTCGACTATATGAAGGAAATCCCTTTCCGATCAACAACCATAATCGAAACCGCTGAAATAATTCTCAACGAGTACTGCGTAGAGTCAATCCTCGAAATCTATAGTATCAGGTACTACTTATCTGAAAGGGGATTATTGAATTAGTTTCAGCTTAGGCTATTAGCAAAGTTTGATATACTCGATGCAGTTAAACCTATTTATCGATTGCAAAAAATCAGCTTATAGCTTATCTGTAGATGCTTGGAGAGTATTTTGTTAAAATGCTTTTTTTGCATAGGATTTAACACCTCAAAATAGATAGTAGTAAAACTATTAAGAAGAAATAAATATTTGAATATGCAGAATGAATATAAAATGAGACATTAATTTATCTTCAAGAGTAGAAAAGAGAAGAATGCAATATCGAGAGAGTCATATATAAAATGCCTAAGGGAATGCCATGCGTTAAACGTGCCAATCAGAAGGCAAATACTATAGCGCATCGAATGAGAGCGACGATGAAGATAGCCAACGCCTATAAAATGCATAAACCCGTTGCTATTTATTTCAGGCGTAATACATGAAAAGTACATATTGCAAGAGTTAAGATTTACCCATTATTAGACAATAATAAATCGAAATCTCGTTGCATTAGTAGGTGGTGCTCTCTTTTAGCAGATTAACGAATAAAGAGGAAATTAATAACTCATACTCTTCGAGAATCATCATTTAATTCAAGTGGCCATTATTTTACTACAACTTCGAGAATTTTCGAAATTGACTTGCTCATTTGAGAAAAAAGTAAACTGGATATTACTGTTTTTAAGAGGTAAATACTGAATAATTTGCTAATGTACATTTAAATTTGCTATATCTTTTTGATATTTAGTAAATTATTTATTTCACCTTAAATTGCACTAAATTCTAGCATCTATGATAAAAGACCACCTTTTCTTTTGAAATTCAGGTTAAAAGCGATATGCTAAAACTCATAGTACCCTTTTTCTCGAAATATCTACCAAATTATGCGGATGCACGTTAGAATTACATAAAATACGAATCGAATAGACATTAGATGAAGAGATAGAAGGCGCTAACAAATGAGCAATTTAAAAGCAATATGAGAGGGTGTTTGAGGGTTTAGTGTGATGTTTTACTCGACCCTATAGGTACCCCCCCACTGTGATCACCATCATCGTAACGCACCTGCTATGTAGTGTCGATCCGAAAGGCGGTACTAGGATGAGCCGCTGAAGTGCTACTGTTCATTTCACACGTTAATTCCTTCACTTATAGAACCTTTCATGAGAGAATCGATGAAGAGGAAACCAGATGCTCATTTAATGCCATCGACATTAGTTTGCATGAAAAGAGAGATTATGACCTCGATTTATTAGCGAATTGATGAGAAATGCTAACGGATAGGAAAAAAATAGTTAGAAAACTTTTTGATAAGATTAATTTCAACTAGAAATTCAAGTTAATGTTCAACTAATCGAATCGATTTTTATTCATCGCCTAATCGAGAATAAATTATTCACAGATGAATTTTTTTTCTTTTAACGAAAAATCTATCGAATCGAGAGCGGTTATATTTTGCGGAATGCAAATGAAATATAATAAAATAATGATCGAATGTTTACCACGTTATTTGCATACTAATTTAAGAACTTTAACTGAACATATAATTTGCTATTAAATTCTAGTAGGTAATCTACTTTTTATCATTGATTGATTTTTCATAAATTGATCACGAAATTTACAACTCGTATTCGATAGCAACAATCGATAAGTGGTGAACGGTTTATTGCCGAATATCTCAGATGCATAAGCAATAACTCGAATAGTATGCAAATTTTATTGCATATACGCCTACCATATGACTGCCGAAAGATTGGAATCATCCATTCTGCGAATAACACCTGTTAAACTTCAACTAAAATATAACGATAAAACAAGTAATATGGACTCATATATGAGGTATGATTTTAAAAAAAAGATCGGCATTTTGAAATTAAACAAACATTTTCAAAAAAAAAAAAAATTTTCTGATGGTGGAAATTTTTATGAAATTGAAAAATAAAAAATTTTCCAGTGAGAAGTAGCATCTTATCAATCGAGTCGAGTAGACATAGTGAGTAGGGTAATTATGGATATTTCATTGCCGAAATTGGAGAAGACGAGAAAAAGAAAAAGAATTGCGTGATGCACATGTGGGATTCTAATTAACTGACATAGGCAATTACTATTTGTGTATAACACAGTGCACAGCAGCATGTCAGGCTCATCACGGCAAAAGAACATCTCCATATATCGCTGCTTATTGCGATCGACTTGACGTAATTTAAGCAACATTGCATATATTTAATTAATCATTGCCGAAGTGCATGTACATCCTTTCCCGATACCTCAATTTGACGATTATTTTATATTATAAGCATAAAACGGGAAATTAGCAATGATTCGAAATGATTTTCCAAAATTTATTATAAACATTAGCGGAGAATTTTTCATTACAGAAAATTGGAGGTGATTTATTTGGATGCACATCAAAATCATGAATGAATACGATGTACATCATATTTAAATAATTAAAAGGTTATGCGTGATAAAGTAGTAATGGTACTTCGACAACGATTAGTGGTGAATGGGAACAGTGATTTAATGAATTTCATCAATAAATCAAAATTGGAACGACCAAAATTGCAACATTTCCGTGCCGTAGCACTCATTAAACTCTAAACACACTAAAATCTAAACGCATAACACACGGTATGTTTATATGTGCTCACGCATTATCACGGTATAAATGGAAATTGATGGAATATGATGACTTATAAACAACAATAGTTGATGACGATTAACTAAGATGAAGACAAAATGGATGCAGATAATGATGATCATTTAAGGCAATATTAGACATCACATTCGAATTGCAACGAATGCCTCAGAAATGATGCAAAAAAAAAAAAATTCATAGAAGCTCTCAGCAAATATCTATGAGTGTGAAGATTATAAATCGAGATAGTTATATCTTATGAAAGATTTACTCATTATTGATTCGATTTATGCGCAAAATATGCAACGTTGAAGAAAAAGAAGAATATGAATTCTTTTGTAAATGAAAACTTAATAGATATGATAGAATTGAATATCAATAAAGCAATAAATATTAAAACATATAGAAATTAAAATGTTGAAACAGATTTTGATTAAATTAAAAACAATTGATTTAGTAAATAATTGGAAAATAAAAAAAAAATAAAAATTTAGTAATATTTTATTGCGTTATATAGTAGAAAGCCTAAACGAAATAAAGCAAGAAAAATAGATAGAAATAAAATTGACGAGAGGAAACGACAAAATGAACAAGCTTACGCGAAGCAATTAACAACAAATCTTCAGTGAGCTTCATAAACAAATCCATAAGGAACGATAAGAATCTTTTATTTACACTTTCATTATTCCCTTTCTTATTTATTCTTTTAAAAAAAAATTGCAATTTTCATCTCTTTGATATATTTATATTTGAAACTATATATCCGCCTCTCATATCGAATAGGAGCTTCATGCTAGAGAACCGCAAAGAATTAAACTCCTCTCTCATATATAACCCCATTCTGGAGGCAATAGCGCTCACAGAAAACGTTTTCATTCGCGCACTTAAAAACAACGATATTTCTTTAGTTAATATGTCGTATATTATCTTAATGGTATTTAAGCAGCTCTCTGTGTAGGCAATAAAATATGAAAAGGAGAGAAGTGAAAAATATTCATCCAGTAAAACTCGTATTGATTTGGTCTGGTCCGATCCAATCCGATCCCAGCTTTATTATATGCGTTAATGAAGTAGGCCTTTATCCGTTAGAAAGGTTCTACGTTACAATATTACCGTTTTTTTCTTTTAGTTATAGCAATGCTCGAATCAACACGCAAAAAGTGCAACATTAAAGTTGGATGAATTCTTTAGTTTTACAATCACAGTAAACTTTGTTTGATCTTATTTGCATATTAGAATAACGCATAAGACAGACTATGAAGAGAATATGAACATGCAAAGAGTGTCGATCGAGCGTCGATATGAACGCATATCAGCAAGGATCAAGGGTCATGCAGACAGTAAGGTGTAGGCATAATGTGCATCGATGCATATCCCTTAGCCTATACTCCCCTCCCCATTTCCTCTCATGGTCACGCTGTTCTGCCACGCCCTTTTCATCGTTGTTTCATAGAGTCTAGAAAAGAGCAACGATTTTTCGCTTGTGCTCTATCGTCTTCTATCTTAGCCAATAGGCAAATACGAGATACATAAAAGGATGCAAAAAGACTGACAGCTTTGATGTGACTACTTCTGATAGAATCAAATGCCGAAATGTGTGCAATTGCTAGCGGGCAAATATTCATCGCGCTATCTATATTGTCTTAGGCTTGTGCTTTCTGAGGGAAACGAATTGTTTTTTTTTTGTGAGGAGGAATTAATTGTCGAAAGCAGATCCTCAAATCATTATAACTGCGCAAAATGTTGTGGTAGTTATTGGAAGGAGAATGGGGACACAAAATTTAGAGAAATCGTCGACATCTATAATAATATCCAGCATTTAGTTTCTATCTAACTTCATATTTGCTTTTGAATATTCGGCATTCATAACTGTGCAATAAAGGCAATCTAATTTCTCGACGCTACGATTGAAAGAAGTGATTCGTTTAAAGTTTAGTTTTCCTTTTAGAGAAAAGAAGGAATTTCAAGCGATCCAAGAAGCCTTTTCTATATGCAGGGTTTCTTGGATCGTTTCAGCTCATCCTAGAAAGCCTTCGCTCTCTTTGCCAAAAAAAAGATAATCCTTAAATGTAATACAAATTACTAACTTCAACTCGAACGAAAACTTCTACAATACATGAAATGGGTTTATTTTGATTACAATAAAGCATAGAATTGAAACTCGACTTTTAAATGCACTATTTTTATAATATTTCCACATGCAATCAATCGAACAAAGAAGATTTCTCAAATACATAAGGTTAACATTGCTATTCGCATATAATGAGTTGATTGTTAGCGTTTCATTACGAAGTGATACTCTCGAAATATTTGTTGTATTGTTTGCAATGTCATCGATTTTTATTATTTGATCAATCATAAAAGATGGATTGTTGAAAGCAATGGAAAGCAATTTTTTTTTAAACGTATGTTTGCGTGGGTGATTAAAAACGATCATCGGGAATTGATAGGATCATGAATCAAATCGTTTTTCGGACGATTGCGCCATTCAGAGCATTATAGAATCGTTGCGTTGAGCCCATTTTTATGGCATCTTAACCATTCATTTTTGACGTAATTTACGAGCATATTTTTGGCCTCAGTGATGATTACGTTTAAGGACGGCGATGCATTATTTTCGACGAGAATATCGAATAATAAAAAAAAAGAAAGAAAGAAGTCGTGAAAAATTCGCTATTTGTGGCGATTATCGCTGAGATTAGCGAATTGCATATTTCGATTTTTGCCTCATCATCCATCTCGTTGGCTTCATTAATGTCATCTCAATGTGAATTAATTTGTGGGAAAATGATTCGTCTAAGAAATTCTTGAAGATTTGTTGGGATTTATAAAATTAAGAAAAAATATTTTCGACGGTCTGATCATATGATCACATAGTCTGATCTGATCTGATCTGATCTGATCTAATCTGATCTGACCACGTAATGCTGTAATATAGCAAAACTTATCTAAAAATATCACAGCAGGTGTTGGTAGTATAGTATAAATTGCACATTACTGCATAACAACTCTATATTGAAGTAATCCAGAACCTACACAACATTAAGTATTCGATTAAATCGAGTCGGATAAATTGAATAAATTTATCGAATAGATCGAATAGCATTTAATTGAATAAAAATATAATATTATTATAGGTTAGCGGCAAATTTACGAGAAATTATTTATTTATTTAATTAATTTATAGCATTCAAAGAAAACTTCCAGCATTTATTAATTAAAGGATTTAGCGATATATAAAAATAATTATTTATAGGGAAAGTAACCATTATCTACTTGATAAAAAAGTTTTAAAAAATTGTAGAGTAATTTACTTAGCGAAAAAAAAAGAGGAGATATTTTAGCGCTTAGAAAATTATACATTCGAATGATTCTATTCTTTTCTCAAAAAGAAATATATCTTTTATATCTATAAAAGTATTAACATATTTCATTAGATTTTATTAAAGTAAATCCGAAAAAAATTCAACGTAAATTTTTTTTTAATCAAAAGAATCATATTTTGCTATGAAGTGAATCTCTAAAATTCCCATAAAAATAAGCGAAGCAAATATTCCTATGTGGTTGTTAATCATTTCAATATTCTATAACTAATGTGTCTATCTGAAATATATCTCCAACATATCTATTATCAACGTATTGCTAGGAGAATGTCTGCTTAAATCTTCCCACTTCAAGCATCATTCGTTAGATGTTTGAATAATGAAAGATGGTTGGTGAGAGCTAAAATCCTACTTTAAAAAACTATCGGGTTTTGCTAGCCATTTAAAGGATTTATCTATATCCTGATAGGGTATTTGTCCTCGAAAAGAGGCTGCAACCATTCTGGAAGCTATCGCATTAAATTCAAGAAAGGTCAGAGCAATTGCCAATTCGAACTTCTCAAAATGGCCAAGATGTCAACGTTACAAAATGATAGTTGATTCGTTAAAAACAATTGTGGTTGTCGGGTGTTTGCGTGTGATCATCACGGCGTATAGGTTGGTTGGGGCAACGAGCTGAGTGACGGGTCGTAAAGCGCTCATGCAATCTGACTTATGAGATACGACGATAATGGGAAAGGACATATACTGATCATGCATATATTCATCGCCAAACTATACCCAAATATCCTCCACCATTTATTACCTGCTAGGAAAATATTTTTTTACCACCTACTACCTATTAGGTAAATATTCTACACCAGTAATTATGTGTCAGGTGAATATTCTATGCAACCCATTAACCTTGTACCAACAGCTACCCATTATGCAAATGTTTTATACAACCTGCTGCTTGCTGTCCAGACATTAATGCTTCAACTGAAATATTCAAAAATTGTTGTTGATTTTTTGAGAATCTATTTCATCTATTACGATGAAAACTTTGTCTGCCAATATTTCTAATTATCATAAGCGTAAAAAAAGGAATTCGACTGATGCGACTGACATCTGTCGTTGATATTTGTAAATGACGATTCAATGCTTATTTAAGATTTATTGAGAACCGTTTTTGTGGATTATTACCTCAGCTATTATAGTCATTATAGCCTGATTGTTTCTGTATTGGTGTTTTCCTGTTAGAAGTGATGAAAAATAATCGTCTCCGGTAAACTAAGTCATAACAATATTGTCGCAATATGGATCTCCATTAGGCGTAACAATATTCTTGCAAAATGGACCTCCTCATATACAACTATTGCTACAATCATAGAGAATTTCTACGATATCCGCAATGAAACAAGACGATTGACTTTAGAGAAACAAAAAAAAACGTTGAATAGCAGATATATTAAAAAAAAAAAGCAAAAATGCATAATCAATTAAGAAAAAAATGCATTTTCATAGCTAATGATGAATTAGCATAACGTCGCTTAAGTTAATTATAGCTTTCAAATAGAATTTTGTTGTCTAGACGAGAACAATTTCAAGGAGGTAAATAAAGAGTTATTCAAAAGTTAGAAAGTAAATGTTTTGTAAATTACATAAAACAAGGGTTTTCAATGACGATTATGCATTTTTCTTAATTGATCTTTTTTTTTGAAACGGTTTAGCTGCTTGGGTCACCAAAAAAAGTGGAAAAGTGGATCAGTTCTATCCACAAATAGGTCGAATCAACCCACAAATTACAACGCTACAATTATTCACTTTGTAGCCCATCATCATTGGAACAATGTGCAGCATACGGCTAAGGGATTAGCAGGTATTTGATAGGTGAAAGTTGGCTTACGTCAGGTATAATAGCAACCGATAATTGCGATCTGTTGCGAGGTTTATGAGAGCAATAGAAGAGAAATGGTCAACGAAAAAGAATTCCACATAAACGTGTCAACAAAGAAAATTACATTCGACATTGCTGAATTTCATCTATTACAATTCATGCTGAAATTAGACCAGAGTATTTCCGGAAACACACAAATGCATAGGTATTTTTGGCATTTATTATAACACGTTTACAATTGAGTGCTTACATGTTCTTTTTCCGCGTTTTTTCTTGTTGATTTTCAGGTTCCTTTAATTTTTTTTTTGCAGGTTGATTGAGCAGTAAATAAAAAATAGTGCAAGAAGAAAAGAAAAGTAACAGCCTGATGAAGGTCATCCGAATGGCTTATAGCGTTGCTGTGAATGATGCAAAGCAAGAATTGCTGTGCAAGTTGTGTTTTGTGTGAAGCACGCCAGACATAAACAACACACAAATTATGCGTAGGCACTTATCATACGATGATTTGTGAATGCACTTTACATGCTTATCCACTTAATACACTCCAACGATCGTCCCTATGCTTAACACGAACCCACAACGCACAACAACAAATCTCCCATCACAATAACCACAACATTCATTAGTGGTCATTGGTCAGTGGTCACTTCATGAACTCTGCAATGATCTTAGTCGAGAATTCATTGTAGCTCTCAGCATATTTCTTGCAGCGTTTGCAATAAATACGATTGCAATAAATCTTTCCAACCTACTAAACTTTTATCAAAAATATCCGGTTTACCTTAATAAATACCCAACCCCTGCCTGTTACAAAGCATTTCTTTATATTATAGAGATCTTATTAACTCTTTTCAAAAGGTATATATTGCAAAAATATTTTAATTACAAAAAAATAAATTGTTTCATGATCGGGCAGGTAAATTAGAATTGTAAAATTCCCGTAGAATAGAGTCAAAAATAGGAAAATATTTGCTTCACTCAGAGTGAAAAAAATTGTGGGACTTAAGTGGAGTTTTCGATTGATTGGCATCAATATCTCTGAGTAAATTGTATTTTGGGGTGTGTTGTATATGTTAGTATCAATGCGACATAATTAGCTACTGCACACTGAGAATGAACGCATAAAAAGATGAAGCCTAAAGAATGCTCACAATTAACGACAACATTTGAAACCTAAGGAAATATTTCCTGAAAGAAATCACTATGGAAATATTCGACTCGTTTTTCAAAGAATTGCACTCGAAAAAAAAAAGAATAATTTTGCGTGAATTTTTTATTCAAAAACTATTTTTGCAATTATGGATCTTAGTGAGGTGAATATAGATGATAGGTGTTTAAAAAAAAGTCCTCTTAATAAAAAATTAAATATTAAAAAACACTTTTAAAATATTTTCCCGAATAATGGTTATGCTTTAGCCACGTTATCTAATTTATAGGCCCCGAAAATGCTTTAAAAATTTACTTTTTAACTATTCTCGTAATAATTGTGAAAGGAAATAGTGCTATCGATTGGAATATATCGCTTATCATTCAAATAAAAAATAAAATTCAACATAAAATTTTCAAAACGTTTCGAAAAATTTGGATTTTTTTTTTAATGAGTGGATTGCTGCTTGCAGACTTATTTGATGTGTCATCAAAGTTTTTAGGGTTTATTTGATGTTCTGCGAAATATTATTTTCATCAAACAAGATTGTATTCATAGTTTGACTGAGAATGAGCATCGGCTTGCTGATTAGTTAATTCGATCTTTGAAATGAAGCACTGATCCAATTGAGAGACGGGTCAGCGTTAAGAAGGTCGCTAACCCTCCACTCATTAACTTCTCGAAATGAAGCAACGATCCAGCCAACTGAGTAAACACTCACCCGCTTCAGTGACCGTTCATTGAGAGATTACTCTCACAAGGGAATGCAATCATGGGAAATGACCACCAGTGGTCACTTCACTCTTCTATACTAAGACAGTTGCATAATCAAACATTAAAGTGAGGAAGGAGAGGAAAGAAATTCGCAGATTTTACAATAAATTCCAGCCAACAAAATAAACGAGTGATATTTGATGACCTGTTAGCAGAGTTGATATTTTATTGCAACGAATTCATTGTTCGACAGTTTGTCATTTACCTTTTATATAAAAGGTATACCTATGCTCAGCTAGCTAACAAATCATAGATAATAGAATGAATGACTTTGAACAATAGCTGCAAGAATCGGAAACTTGCCGACAAGAACGAATTAAGAAATATTTGCCGATTGAACATATGGCGACATTCCACAACATAGGAGCGAGCAAGGGCACCCAAGAAACTAGAACCTGTTTGTTGGAGACCAATGCCCTCCCACATTGGGCACAATCCTTTTGCAAATTGCATACTTGAAACATTGCACGAATATGATTTTTTTAGTAAATATAAAATTACCTGTCATTCTACCATGAAATTACGATTGATTAGAAGAAGGAAGCAGAGAGGGGTTGATGGTAATAGAGTATTTGCATGATTATAGAGTATTATAGAGTGATATAGTACCATTATAATGATATCAGCACCATTATCATCAATGTTTTGCATATTTTATAGGCTTTATAATTTTTTGCAAACATTTCTTGACCAAGACTTCTCATCGATCTATGTTGACGAAAGCTGAGCTATTCATGGTCATAGAAAGCTTATAATGTTTTTTTTGATATTTACACCATCATAGTCTTATAAAGTACAACAGTTTATGCAACCTTTTCTTCGCTGATATCAAAAACGATCAGAACATAAAATATGCTTGGCGATTTTACAAAACGCACCTAATCATATATGCTGAAAGGAGTATTCATAGGAAGTAATAGTTGCAAGACAGATATCGCAATGGGTGGGCAAGCTGCCGATGGATGATGCTCTCATTAAGGGAATAATAGCTAAATGCCTAGAAAAGCTTTGATGAAAGCGAATCTAATGAAGCGTTATAAGCAGCGAATGCATTGCAATCTTATAAAAGAGAGCGGTACGTATATCAAAGGATTATGTTCACTGCATGAGGCTCCACATCGGCTCCTCTCCACCACCCACCTAGTTTGATGTGCCGCAAAATAAATCCCTCTCCATCATTATTTCACTCACAACAAAACAAATGTCACCTTTACAAGTGCAACCGTAAATCGCGCATTTAATATGCATATAGGTTTCAAGCAAATATCAAGAGATGAGTAAACGAATGATGGAAAAACTTATGCAAATGATGTGAATAGAGTACAGAAGAAGAAAAATAGATAAAGCGAAATGCGATTAATGAAAGTGGTGAAGAAGTTATGAAAGAAGATACAGTAATAACGAAATAGAAGCACAGGGGTATAATTCGTTTTTAAATGAAAGTTTCGTCAGAGATGTAAGCTAATGTTGTGAAAAACTACATTATCATTGATTTTCGTCAGCTGAATTGATTATATCCCGTCCACCTCGCTCCCCCCTCTCTCCCCCATCCCTTTCCTTTCCTCCCGCATCTAATGAGAGGAGAGGCTAACCAAGAGGTTAATCAATGCATTTCTAAGCAGTATTAAATCATGTTATTAAAAACGTTTATAGAATCGATTGGAAATTGTCTAACAAATGCGATAGTTACGAAAACAAGAAGATATTAAAAACACTCTAGATTGGAATATTAGTATTTTCAATTGTCTTATCTAATGAAAAGATTTTGTTTGATGAATGAAAGAGATGGTAAATTTGCAATGGAATTTGCTCAGAGATTGATTATCAATATTAATCTTTGAGAATTCACCTTGGAAAATTGCATTAATCTTGCAAAATTGCATTCATCTTGCAAAATTGCATTAATCTTGCAAAATTTTAGCAGAGCGTTCCGTTTTTAGCAATATTATTTCGAAAAACTATCAATAACGACATTCTCAATTCTCAAACATTATTCATTAAGAATTTAGAGGAAATTGCACTTTATTATAAATGGCATTTTGAGACAATATTTAAAAGGTGACCTTTAGACATTTCATTCATTAGAATTGAATTGATTTAGCAAAAGAACAGCGCAATAGCTGTGATGGCACTCTGCTAGACAACAAGTGATTAATATTCACAAGAAAAGGATGAGATGCAAAATCGCATTTTTTACTAGTTAGATCCCATAAAAGCCTACCTTTGGTTTATCTAGCCAAAGTCGACAGGTAATCTCCAACATTGTGTACTGAAATAATGAAAAGAATTTTGCGAGTGCAATGAGAGAGTTGCGGTCAAGAGCGTTGCTTTTCGTTGAAAGATATAATCGAAGTAATAATTACTGATAACTGCATATTTGATGTACTCTTATGCCTGCAACTTTCTCCTTTATATGCACAAAGTACCCTCTTCCATACTATTTTGTGAACAACCGATAATAAAAATGGCATTTATGGTATACATGCGTTTTGCCAATGAGTTGAATTCAATTTAAAAACACAAAAAAGTAATAATTGCGAATATTGGCATAGAATAGTTGAAATGAATTTCTAAAACGAATTCCAATTGTAGTAAATCAGTTCTGATTTAGTGCCTCACTAGGAAACTGAAATTAATTTCACTCTTGTAATGCAGATTATTAGTACTGTTTATGAGCGATGCCTTAATCTCGTAATGCTTTACTATAACGCGCATTATTATACGATATTAATTTTGATAAATAATAAATTAAATATAATTTTAGCTCATGAAAATGTTATTCTCAGTATGGATTAAAAGATAGGTAAGAAACGCATATTGTGCAGTGATCAAATGGCTTTCTTCATTGTTACCGCCGTTACGCTAGAAATGCTCGAAAGTCTCTACTATACTAGTAAGAAATGAGAGCTTAAAATATAAGTTTGAAGAATATTTGTAATTTTTAAAGCAGTTCACAGAATTACTTACAACATAAATAACCACTGTATGAGCAAGTACTATTTATTCAACTGCTTGTTAAAGAGACTGTCAATACAGTAAACAATGAGCACCTTGCAGAAACGTTCAAATCGGGCCCCCAAGTATTTGCCAAGTGTTGTAAGGTTGTATATGCTTAAAAGTTATTAAATAGATGGAAATGAACAATAAACATCTTATAACAAACGTTATTTGCACGCTGCTCTAAGCATATTGAAATGGCCTTCATAAGGCGACTAGAATTAGCAATGCACTATCGAAAGCCATTCATAACTGTAATATGCGATATTAATATCTTCGACGGAAATGCTGCAAAATTAGAAGCCGATAAAAGTGCAAATTTTGGTTGAATCCCATTCACCAACACATCAATTTTGATGAGTTGAAAATACTCATGAGGGACTAACATCGTTAGCAGTAATTACTCAAAACGCCTAATATTTAGTAAAAAGTTGTGAAGTAAAATTTTTCTTAGATGATGCATAAATATATGATTATGAGTAAATACAAGTGAATAAATAAATCTAGAGATATATAAGGTTATATTGTGTATTATTGTTGCAGATTTTATGCAAATATAAATATCACAAGCAAACAATAAAAAAAAAACAATTTGTTGATTCATGGGTGCCCAAATTATGACACAAACAACTCCAACATATAATAAAGGTGCAATTGTGCTTCTAATATGAGTGCGTTATTTTTATTTGATAGGTTACACTCATTTGTATTCATTTTCAATGATAAGGCAAATCTTAGGATATAAGATAGCTCTCCTCAAAATTCTCCATAAAGGATGCTACCTTAAATATTAACTTATGTGCCGATTAATACAAAGAATAAAATAAGATAAGAAACCGACCATCAATATTTGCGATTAAATTTTATTCCATCATGTTTGATAACTTCGAACTTCCATTTAAAAATTCATCGGCAGTATTATTGCTGAATTACTGTATTCTTACTTATTACATTGTTCTGCACAGTATTCAATCGACATCATTTTTTTCTTCAGATATCATTAAAATATATTCTGAGGAAAAAATCAAAGGAAATAGCACAACCTTTATGAGATGAAAAATTTCTGTGATAGGAAAGTGCTTCTATGTGATGACCTTCGGTCACTCATGGCGCTAATCTTTCACAGCGAATAGGCGCTAATCTATGATGAAGGTTCAGTTCATGCTCAATTGGCATCTTTGTCTCGCGCATTGAGCCGCATCTCGTCCTTCCGCATCCCACTTGACGACACCGCATGCTTGCATTTCTATCAAAGAGCACAACGCTTTGCAGTCTATGCAAATGTGAATGCATTCAGCAATTGTCCACTCGAAATAGAGCGGTCATTTCCTCTTTTCATACAGCACCAATCCACCAAACGTTTTCATCGTTTTAGCGATCATCACCTCTAGAACCGAATAAATCTGATAATGAGCTCATCGCTTCTGTTAGGCGAATTACTGCTTCGGCTACGATGATCATCGATAATAATTACGTGCAGTTGAAGTAGAAAAAAACTAGGAAAGATGCAATGTCCACTATGAAATTTTGATTTTAAGGACGCCTTGCTTGACCCCCATCCTCGAAATCCGCATGTGTCGTTGATGGACATCTCTGTTCAAATGACCCCAATCTTTCTCGGAAAGTGACGAGTCATATCAATTGTTAAAAATAAATGATCGAATGTAAATACATATTACTTCAATTGTTAATAATTAGTGAAAATATTGCAAACAGATTAACTCTTGAAAAAAAAAATATATTGCAAGCAAATTTGCATAGTGTAATAATGAAAATGTGATAGGACTGAGTCCGTAAAAGGCTCCATACAACATCTCCAAAAAATCCGGAAAGCGTATTTGTTTGATGAAAAGCATCGTATTCCATGAGAATTACGCGCTCTCAAAAGGTATCAAATTTAGAGAATCCATCCTTTGGCCGTAAAACAATCGAATATATACTGAAAGGACGCGAAAGTCGCTTGTAAACGCAAATATCTTTCAAGTGTAAAATGCAAGATATGATGCGTATTGAGAATTTCCAATTAATAAAGATCGTTTTGAAAAGGTTTTTATAGCTAGTCATTTCTTCATTTTTGTTTATTTTTGTTTGGCATCGCATTTAGTCGATGTTGAAGTCTTAAAATTTGTGGAGCTTTTGTTTCTTATTTTAGCAATTTTTCAAAGACAGAATTTCGTTGTTCCAAGTTTTATTCCATTTCCTCTTTTCTCCACCTATAGGCAAGAGAGCGATTAACGAGACATACGGAGGGGCAATAAAAACATTGGTGGTCAAGTGACTGTTTTAAAAAAAAATGAATTTTTTAAAGGATTTTAAGTGATGAAGTTTCAAAACGTTTCTGCAAAATATCGGCTAAAATGAGGAGAGAAATGAAAACGGAAAATGCGGCGAGCAGAGGAAACTTCTTGTTCTCCCCTTTGCACTCATGACATCTTAATGCTGATATGAGAAGCATCTAAAAACACTGTTGTGGTATCGCATTTTATAAAATATTAGTTTGAGAAGAGAACTATCGTATAGTTGCGCTTCAATGAAATCGAATTTGCAACCCCTCCCCACCCCCTTGCATTATTGGAAATTTTGGGCAACCTGCTATGAAAAAGTTATGTGCTGCATAACTCATAAAAGAGGCAGTAGGGAGTCTTAAAAGTTGCTTTACGGACGATGAATTACGTAAGTTTTTTTCATTTTGTTATGCTTTGAATATGCCGAGAGGTAAATTCGCGAATGAATGAATGTGCAGAGATACATGATTGCATACTTAAGTAGTTTGCTGCGGTTCTATTTGAAATTTGTGTGCTCGTTCACCTTGACCGAGTTCACTATTGCGCTCGATTCCAGGTGTTTATAATATTGCCCTCGATCCCAGATGTTCACAATATGGACAACCTTTATTCTTAATTTGATTCGTCTTCAGATTTGAATTTGGAGTGCTGGAAAAAAAATGGCTGTTTTTTGGAGCTTCTCCGCTGCAACTATGAAACTTATCGACTGATGGGTTGCGAAGGAAAAAGAAAGGAAATTTAGAATGGCTTTGTCGAAGTGTCTTTAGTGCCATGTAGTTTGGCCACGTACCTATCCCCCTGCTTTTCCCATCTCGCACCCCCCTTCTGCTTTATAGAGTGGACTATCGGCAATTGTGGCCAGCAATGAATATGAAGAGAACGAGTGACCATTGGTGCGCGATGTTATTTTTGTCATTGTAATGCACACACTCGATGCAAACTCTTCGCATTTACGCATTCGACTCGCTTAAATGGGTCAACATAGGCGTGGAAATTTGAGTGAGAGACAAGTTACCCCCTAAAACCGGGTGTCCTTTTGCCACTTCCCTCGTCTCTTAACCAAACCCCAAGAGATCATCACTTGCAACCAGCTGTTACGTTTTATCATTTTCTTTATATTTGTGCATAATCATGCAGCCAGATTAGTGGAATAGCGTAATTGACAGATGCGAGTGTGGTGTTTCCTTCCTCAAAACCTGCTGCGCAAGAATGCTAGCAGCTGAAAAAGTTTACAATCAACAAACATCAAATAGGGAAATTGTTGCTGTTGTTTTAGCTCCTCCTGATCTAAGGAGAGTTGAGGTACTCCTCTTCTCATCGCCTCTCTTCGAGCTCATATTTTGGATACTGCTTAAGCGCTAGTCTAAGCATTTTGTTCTCTTTGTTTTCGAGTTGTAGTGACCTTTCCTGACTGTTTTCACCTTATTTACAGTTGTTGAATATGACTACGTTATGAACTTTAACCTAATCATAAGGTGACTGATTTGCCGAGTTAATGCAAGAGCCCAAACTTATCCGATTAGATCAGCGATGTGGTGATGATTGAGTTTATTCTACCGGTAGCCTAGTATAATTGGTGGATCCATCTCTTAGTTTGTCACATCGAAACGAGCTGATGGCTTTAAATTCAATTGAGGTCTACATGTGGTGGGACTGTGCGTACCATTTTCTATAATAGATAATATGACAGCAAATAAGACTGTCAACAAACGCTTCTGAAGCACTTGACGGCACGTTAAGAAGTTTGAATAGACCAATTGCTTGAAGTACACCTCAGCCTAAACTATACAAAAATATTTGAAATATTTGACTACAACTTCTTCAGAATATTGCTTCAACGCTTTTTTATTGTGTTCGATGCGAGAGTAAATTATATTGTTTATCAATGTGCTTTTCATTCGTATGTCCGCTTATCTCTTCTATAATTTTGAATTAAATCTTTAAAACGCTATAAGCACAAAATCTTTCAGATCTGGTTTAAATTCCATCGCAATTGTAGTCGAAACTAAGTTTAACCCGTAACCGTGTGGAAAATGATCTAAGGTCCATGCTGGTTAGGTCAAGTCCCTCGTACGATCGGAATGGAGTTTTAACTTATCTCTCCGGATGAAGTCGTGGTTTCCAGTCGTCCGCAATGGATCAGATCCGGTTTCAGATTTGCTAGCAATTGGGCTCGCAATCGATTTTATTTCGGATTTCAAACTTCAGTCAATAAAATACGGAACGTGACACTGATCTCCTTTTTCTCCAAAATTTCAAAGGGAGACAAAAAAAAACATCTTCTGATCAAAAAAAAACTTCATCAAAAAATTTTCTGATTTTGGCAAAATATTCCTTGAAAATTCATCTTGCAATATTTAACTATTTTTTCTACCCTGTATGGCCATCGCTCCCTTTAAATTTGCTTGCTTTGCTTTACCTATTGAAACGGGCACGAATGAGACATCACTCCGGATCCAAAAGAGTGACGATGAAGGTATTGGAGATAGACTTTATCAAGGTGGGATTTACCTTGTTTTATTCATGGGAAAGTAATTTGTTTGGAGTTTACTGAGTGAGGGATAGGAGGCATTCGTCAAGACTCTGCGATGATCTAAGCTTAAGCTGTTTGCATCTTTGTCAAATTTGCAACCTTTATTTGCGTTGAGCACGTTTGCCTTTCCTATGATTTCATCTCAGTGCTCAACGAATATAGCATAATAGTTGATACATATCACATATCAAATTCGAAGTGGATTATGGTGCGTTGGAATTTTGCAAGCTAAGTTCTAGAGTTTGGAATTTGCAAGCCAAATTCTAGAGATTGCAGTTTGCAAGCCAGGTTCTGCAGTTTGCAATTTGCGAGCTGCAACTTTTAACCACTTAGACGAGAAACAAATGACTGTATTGTTACGTTTATGGGGATGTCGAATGTTTTAGATAA
Organism: Ascaris suum; assembly: GCA_013433145.1. Lineage (NCBI taxonomy): Eukaryota > Metazoa > Nematoda > Chromadorea > Rhabditida > Ascarididae > Ascaris > Ascaris suum. The sequence continues at coordinate 2,429,052 of CM024181.1, forward strand.
GCGAGTATGATTTGAATGCCGACGAATATTTGTTTGCTTTCTATGGCCAGTTGATTTGTTATTGAAATAGTTGCAAAAAATGCATCACAACAGTCTTCCTCTTTGCGTTCTCATTTGTTTATGAATCACATTTAATAATTTTTTCTCCGGATGTTTTGCGACATTACTCATTACTATTTGTTAATTACTCACTTGTTACTAATTGTTTTTGATATTTGTTATATTATTTGTTAAGCTTGTTTAGCTATGTGTTATTATGCAAAATATTGTGTTATATTATTACTTGATGTATTTCATCATTTATTATCTTACATTAGGTCATTACAAGTAATTTCAGGAAAGGAACGAAAGTAATAAAGCGATGCTAATTACGAGTTAACAAATAACGCAAATTAGCCGATGCGTTTCGATTGTGTGGAGAGGCGCTTGGCACTTCTATTTGCTAATTATGCACGTTTCATTGTTTTCTTTCCTTGGCCGTTCATCATTCTACCGTCCATCGTTACGGTATCGTTGGGATCAGGACTTCTGCGTCATTCCGTAGCATTTATTAAGGATGAGCTTGACCTCTATACGCCAACCGATGCTCTTGCACGTCGAGAATTGCAACAACTCGACACTCTTTTCCATATTAACGATTCCGATCCATTTTATGCGAGTAGGCGGTTAGTATTTTACTATTGCAAACGTTTTTTATTCTTCGTCTTTTCTAAAAATTCAAATGATCTGACGGTTTTTAAGGTGCTACTGTCGTAGAATACTTGAACACAATTTTATTGACATTAGTTTGTCCATACATTCATTGCTCGCCTCCCCTTCCATATCCCCTCTCTCTGCACCCCTCCCCGCTAATAGTAATTGATGACCTGTTTTGATAAACCGATCAACGAGTTTTCGATATTCTCGTCTTTATAAGGGAATCGAGGTTGTGAAATCGTAAGATCCAAATTACACAGCCGTAGATTTATCCTCTTTGACATCTCCGCCGCCCCCCCCCCCCTCCCTGCTTCCAGGCTGCCTCAGAAAACAGAAATGAGTCATTCATTTCACATGAAAAACATCAGGAGAAAATCTACATCAGCAATGATAGCAAGCAAATTAATAAACAAACAAAAAAAAACCACACAGTGGTCACACTACAAATTGCAATAAAGTAGTATGTAGTTTACTGGCGCGATGCAAACTGAACGAGGACATGCAATGCTTTCATATCAACCCCTTCTTCTTTCTTCTAGACGATGGTCTCGTCATTTTCCTCCAATAGATGGCGATTTCTGATTTTTTTTTGTAATTTCAGGTATGACATTAAACGGAGCGGTTACATCATTGTGACGAGTAGTATCGATGACGCCGAAGTTTTGAATCCCACAACAATACGGGCTGCGATACAACTATGGAGTATCGTGCAGTCACTAACGGTCAACGATCGTAATGACCAACATATCACCTATCCGTCAATATGTGTCAAATTCCCAATGCCACCTGAATTCATCGATGCTCTTCATGCGTTTTTCGCCACCAATACATCGACGTAAGTCTCTTTTCTTTGGGTTTGCGTGTATTTTTTCGAGATGTAAACCCCTTTGAGAATGGAAGGGAATTCATCTTATTTGCTTCAAAGTTTATAAGCATTTACAATCTGACAATAAAATTCGATATTTTGAATACCGCATATCTCAGTTAGTTTATTTGATATGAATCAATTATACTATTATATAGCGTTAATAATATCGCAATAAATTGTCGGTAGTTTTTTTTAAAGGCATGAAATTTAGAGAAATATTTGTTCGTCTCTTTGAGGTATGCTTATTGCTTTAGATTTTTATAGGTTCTTCTGAGTAAGATCGCAATTATGGGAAGGCGCCATAGCTGATTCTAACTCAGAACCATGCCTATATAAACCTATGCTTTTTTTTATTGCAATATATGCGTGTATTTTCTAAAGCGGTTAGGCAATAAAGGCTTCTATTTTTTTTCATTTGTTATCATGTTATTTTTATTTTATATAAATATAGTCTCGTTGAAATACATCCTCAAGGTTTTATTATCAAAAGCAAAATGAAACCTTACTAGTGATAATCAGTCAATTTTATCAGTAGGTAATATATAGCACTTCTTTATTTGTTATTGCAGCCCTGAGCAAATGTGTGTATCGAATCCATTTGTGGAGGCGTTCAAATTTATTCTCCTCAATGAAAATACCATGCTGAATCGTTCGATTGATCGATTATCACTCACACAGATCAGCGATATTATTTCGGTGAATTCAGTGGGTTTCGCTAATCTCCTAGGCGGCGTAACACTTGACGATCATAGACGGATTGCAGGTAAGCTTATGGATTGCTAATAAAAATAGAGATTGGTTTCGCTAATCTCTAATCACTAATATGAAAAGACCTGGACTTTCTTGTCAAGATTTCTTAACTTAAGCGGTTTAGTCGTCATAATGGTTGAAAAGACTTGATTGTGGATGTGAATATTTCGATTGTGAGGGAAACCAATAAAATGTGCTGCGAAAGGTAAATAAAACTACCTTTAGTATTTTTTATTGCAAGAATCTTCTATGGATAAGTTTTTCAAGAGTTGGAGCATTTTTTATCGGCCATATCTGAGCAAAAAGGGAAGGAGATTCCGGCTCCATGACCCCGACCTGTTCCATTTTTTCTAATTCTCTGATTTTTTTTTCATCATCAGAGTAGCCTTGGTCAGTTTGCTGTAGATCGCTTGCAATTACGCTTTTGCTTTCGTTAAAGAAATTATCTTTTTGCTCAATTTTTATCTCGTAGAAGAAAAATTAATCATCAGTGAATAATAATGGTGATTATGGAAGTCATGACCTTAGGCTATTTATTTTTTATTCCCAAAATTGCGAGTTTTTGTTTGTAACAATGATAGGAAGATGTTCATAGAAGTTATTATTCCTTCAGGCGCTAAGGCGATGATGTTGCCCTATGCGCTTCGCCATTCCACCGAGGCGGAAGATCGAATTGCTGAAAAATGGGAGTTAAAGCTGGCGGATTATCTTCACGAATATGAATCTCCAAGTATTCATGTCTCTTGGTGGACCTATGAAACCCTCGCTTCCGAAAGCGCTAGAGATCGTGAACAACTCAAAAGGTTCGATGTTTTTTATTCTGCACCAGTTGCTTTGACGGCCCAATTTTTGCGATGAAAATATCTATCTGTGGAGGTGATTTAAATTATTGACCATAGAATCGGGGGACGATAGAAATGAGTACACGATTTTACAAAATGGATAAAAAATCCTTGTGGGGAATTGACACAAACCTTAAAAAATCCGATTCTAGAAGCTTTTATGCTTACTCGATTCATCGGCGTTCTCATCTTCAGGTTATTTCAGTCTTTTATGTTTGATTTACTCATATTTTTATCTTCATGACATACGCTAAACTGGAAACGTATCACCCTGGAAACTGCTTTTTTAAGGGATTGTATTTTTCGAGCATTATCGCGTGTGGCTCCATTGTGACTGCATTCTTGCTAGTCTGATTAAAGCAGGTTTTGGCTAGTATAAGTAAGAGAGTGGGGGAGGGTGGGGACAGGGAGATGGGTAGTGTTTGATGAATAGTAGTTGAATAACAACTATTTCATAGTTTAGATTGAGTGATACGTTATGCGTTTAGCTGTTGTGAAGAAAGTGAATATTTTATTAGCAAGTGGTCTGCTATTGAAAACCTAGTGCTATAGAGCCACCTTTACTATAATCGAGGAGCCTTTAGCCATAAGTGGGACGAAGAACACGGTTTACTGAACGCTCGTTCTTGCTTTCGAGATCGGCTTACTCGATGAGAGCACGTTAGAAGATCTCAAAGGAATTTTCTATGGATATTACTGTGATTTCCGCGATAATGAATAAATAGGCGGTATTTTAAGAGTACTTTGAAAGAAGGTATTACCAGGTGGGAAAAAGACGAAGAAAACGAATGAATATGATGACGCACAAGGCATCAATGTTGGGAATTCTTATGTAGCCCTGTGGGAATGACAGAGGGCATTAAGTTACCTTCAGAGGTTTAGCAAAGTATCCCAGTTGTTTAAGTGGAAACGTGTAGACTCGCATCTAAAAGAGTTTCGGGTAAGAAATTTCATACCTCTTACACCACGTTGTCAGCAACCTTTGAGGCGAGCACTGCATATGGGAGATTATATTACAGGATGCTATTGCCATGTTTCATTGCGATATCGCTATATACGGTGATATGTTGCTGTGTCGCATCATCGGTTCGATCAAGGCCTTGGCTTGGCTTGGGTGGTGTGCTAAGTGCTGCAATGGCTATTATCAGTGCTGTTGGGCTATTGTTGCTTTGCGGGTATAATATGACTAGTGTGGCATGCTCTATGCCTTTCATTATTTTCTGTAAGTTTTCATTGTTGACTCACCTTATCCTTCATATGAGAACGTTAAAGAGATAAGAAAAGAGGAGTAATCGAACGTAGATGTCAGGTTATTTAATGAACGAAAGTAACTGTTAGGAAAAAAAAGCCAGGAAGCAAGAAGTGCGAAGGATGTTCTCCACGATCACTTAGCTGTTGTTAAAAACTACGGTTCTTATCATATTTTCCTTCATTAGATGAATATAAATCCTACTATTAGAGATGAAAGTTGTACCTCCACCTACATGAAGGGAAATATGATAAGAATCATAGTTTTTAACACAGCAGAATCATCGCCAAGAATTCAATAGTCCACAATAGCCGGCTTTTCTTCCAACGTAAACGTTGTGTTTATGCGCTGTTAGTGGCTTTAGACGTTTTTTTCTCCATACATATTCTTGCTGTACATTTGCACCCCTTTTATATTTGGTGTTGCTATAGCCTATCATAGTTTTATTGAGACGAATAATTTCCTCTGTAGTAGACTTATTTAAAGTGGTGTGATATACAAAATTAGACTTTTAGAAATCAGAACCGACGAAAATTGTGGATGAATATTCGATTTTGAAATCTCAGGTGAAATATCTTCAGTGAATTGCTCATCCCCTCATCGCCATCCTCCTCATACAAAACTTTTTTCATAACAGTTTGAGGTAGTAAATAACATGTACTTTATTAAAAGATATGCAAAATTTTTCATCGAGTTAATGGATCACACATCTCTGGTGAAAGGAGCATTTGTGGCATAGGGAGGGGCGTCTGTTCAGAGAGGGTTTATAAATGTGACAATACGGCGCAACCATTTAAAACAAACGGAATTGCCAACAGACTTTTGTTCCATTCGTAAAAAGATATAGATTTTGCGCATTGTGTTGACAATACACACAATTTGGTGCATTCACTTCCCTATTGCACACTAATGCATGACAAACAACTCGAAAGTCATTCGATAAGGAAGTGAAATTGTATAGCGCTTCTAAGCGACTCAAAAATCTTTCAAATCGCAACGACTGTTTTTAAAAAATATCAGATCAGTAAAATGTTGCTCAGAAGTCAATGTTTTTTGGTTCTGCGCAATTTATATTGACTCATTTATTATTGAAAACGTCTTTATGGAAGTGTTTAGTGGAAAGTTATTTGTGCTGTTTACAATTTTAAAAAAAAGTACCAATTTTCTGGGAAAGAATTGTTGAACAAAGAAATTTGAGTAAGCGATAGTCAGGTACGGGAATTGTTGTGGAATTTTTTTGCCTTCTATTAAATTTCTATGGTCATATTATAAAAAAAAGACTATCGGAGACATTTGTTGTAAGCATATTTGGAACGTGCTAAGGATGGTTTTTTAGCATTCGCATATCACATGTTTCATTTTATGTGGCTTTTTCAACTCTTCAAAAATATTTCTTTATAAGTCTTAAATTCATGAGGGAATTCTACTTTTATGAGGTAATATATGGTGGAAAGGTAATGTCTAGGAAGTTCTAGGAAGTAAGTGATAAGAATTAACAAGTAAGAATAAGCGGGCGTAAAAAGAGTGTTTTACAATTGTAAGATTAACGCGAATACTTGACAGAGTAAATTTAAGCATGAAACACCTGCTTCATTGTAACCTATGTTTTGCGTGCATATTTACTAGTTACCTCGTAGTTTGTGGTTATTTTGAAGCGATTTTTGTATCTACTGATTTTATTGGAACTTATACAAAATACTCTAAGTGTACTGTGATTAACAAATTTCTTACTTATTAATTTAATCAGTAATTATGAGCAAATGTCTCTTCAAGTCGCTTCCACTTCCGCCCAGGAGAAGTAGTAAGGTGGTATAAACGTATCGCAATATACATAAGAGTAACAGATAGTTAAATTCAAATAGGGTAGGATATTTTCATGCGTGAACTATTGGAAGAAACGCATTGAAAATTGTTTTCAAAACGTTGTTTACATTTGCTATACTGCACAACATTAGATGTTGGCAATTCGGCTTAGTGATTTTCTCGTCGTTGTTCATTTCCTCTTGTGGTTATACTATTCGGCGTATAGTTTAGTTATTAATTGCCGCTAGTTTTCACTAAGAACACCTAAGCAATACTCTCAATGAGAAAGGATTTATGTACAAATATAAAGCAACATTTCAAATATATATATTTTATTTGTTTATAATTTCTGAAGATATATTGAAATTTTTACAAGAAGTTTTTTATATTTTTATAAATTCAATAAAAATTTTTATACAGAAAAAAGTTTCAATCTTTCAAAATATTCATTTATTTACGAAAAAAAGAATAATATAGAGGGAAAAGCAGTTTTAAATAAGCTATTGTTTTGATAGAAGTCATTAATTTTAAAACGTTTGAAATGAAAGCGCTTTTTTTTTTAAACTCAATTATCGTTCGGATGAAGCCAGATATAGAGGATTGAAGGATTTTCCAGATTTCTCAAGGAATACCCATAGTTCCGGATAACAGCTTATTGATCAACTTTTTGAGAGTATTAGATGGTTAGTGAGCATAAGGTTATATTGTGGATCATTGTTAACAATTTTATTCACTTCCAGTTTCTTTCTCGTTATGATAATAAAACGCTCATGTATATGTCGTAACTGTAATTTTATGTACAGAAATTTAATATGCACAAAATTGAAGATGTTGAGAGTAATTGTGGTGGTTTTGTTGGTTAGGTTATGAGACCAAAATCCCGTGTTTGTGATCGACGATTCAAATCCCATCTCTGACCGATTGCGTTTATAAACGTTTCATAGCATTCAGAATTTGATCATACTTTAACTTTGATAAGCTGATACGATAGAATCTAGAATTCAATCATAATTTCTCGCTGTCCTTAAGTTGTTGAACGACAAAAGCAGAAGTACTTTTGCCCCATTGATATGAACTTTCAGCTGTTGGTGTTGATAACGTATTTATACTACTATCTGCATGGAGGTCAACAAACGTCGGCGGAACACTAGAACGACGTATGATGGATACATTCTCGGATGCGGCAGTCTCTATAACCGCTACCTCGATGACCGATCTTATTTCCTTTGCAGTCGGTTGTATGGCACCGTTCCCGTCTGTTCAAGTTGGAAAATTTCTATGTGAAATGAAATTTGCTTTAATTTTTTTAAAGTTGGTATACGAGCTTCGAGAATTATCTACTCATAATTTTTCCATTTGTAAGTAGGTGAAGATAAGTTGTGATCCAACAATATTACTGGAGAGACTATTCCTATAAGTTGTCTCATTGCTAGTTGTTGCTATATATGAGATGGAGAATAACTAATTGTCCATTGGGAATAAGGTCGAATTTATGTTAGGAAATTGGTCCTTTTCGTTCTTTATGCTCTTAAACTACCATATCCGCTGAATGGATGGCAAATCTCCCTGGTGATTTCATTGATTGAGGTCATCGAAAAGAAGGGAAATTCCTGTTTTTTTCTTTCTAGAGCGTTTGCTAAAAGTTCTTCCGAAGTAAATTCTAAATGAATCTTTTTTCTTCCTTTTTGCTTTATTGTTGATATTTGATAGATGATGGCGGGAATTTTTTTGAAAGTTTCTGCTCCCTTCCACCTTTCCCGGGGGAATTTTCTCCCCTCATTGAAGGGTTTTGAAATTTCCGGTGCCCTCTTACCTGCCAACTGAAAAGAGCGGTGTACTTTTAGCGAGAAAGCTGCATTGTTTGCAATATCTGCGACTATATTTATTTAAAAATGCTGTGTAGTTACACAGTGGAATGTGAGTTATTACTGAGAAGCGATACAGAAAAGAAATAGAAGATGTTTTCCTTTGTGAAACACTGAAGCTATAAATGAGCTTAAGTATAAAAGCCTTTCGTTTAAATTTTGCATTTGAAATTGCCTTCCAAAGAATTTTCTGAAACTACTAAACTCTCCTAAACTATAAATCGCCAAATTTTGCCGCATATTTAGTTCAATTTTTGGGAATCTTTTTATCTTTATTCTATTGTAAATGAGTGATGAACTTTCAGATGTTTTGCGTCTATGCAGTTACAGCGGTTTTGTTTACATATATCTATCAGTTGACCTTTTTTGCAGGTTAGAATCCATTTAAATGTTGGCGAAAGTAATTCCATCTATGAATAATGAAAAAATAAAATTGAACGAATAAATCACCTTTTTGTTTTTATTTATTTTTAACACTTTCCTCCTCCTCTTTTTCCCCTCCCCCTCTCTCGTTTATTACAATTACTCAATGGTTCCTTGCATATCACATCAGTGCTGTAGACGTTGTATAAAAGAAAGAAATCAATAAGAGCTAGCAGTTGTTTGCGTTCAACTAACATTTCATTATGAGGACCATTTAAGTATCGACTTAATTTTATCTTACTTTTAATGGATAACCAAAGTATGGGCAATTTCAGTAATCGAGGCAGGGGGATATCGATTTAAGGTTTTATAGATAATAGATAAGATAATGAAAAAAAAAAAGAATTTGTGGGCGCAATCGAATCGAATGTTTATTGCATTTACTGCAGTTCAACTTTTATGAGAGAAAATTCCCTCCACAAATGCATGTAGTTTTCGTCGTTCTTTTCCATAGTTTCTCACAAATCGGGCATTTTCCATTCATTATATTTACTTTGCTGCTATATATTGTAATTTCTCATTAATTTGTGTTTTCTTTCTTTTGCAATTTCTTTTCTCTTATTGCAATTTATATAGCAACTTATATTTCATTTTGCAGCATAAACCGATAAGAGATTGCAGCTCATTTCCTTTGAAACTTTTTGCAATTTATGTGCAATGTATGCATCTTGCAATACACATTGATGTGTCAGAGTTTTTGCTCTTTCCAACGTATTATAGTTTCCCTATTGTTTGAGTTTATTTAGCTATTTTGCAGCATCTTTGAAATTCGTTGTCACATTTGTTTATTAAATGCTTTGCTAAATTTCTCAAAATTGTTGCACACTGTATATATTACAGGAATAATGGTACTCACAGGCAAAAGGGAAGTAGATGGCCGTCATTGCCTAACATTTTTGATAATCAAAAAGCGTTCAGTCGATCACTTCGTTAGGACAGCACCTGTGAACAAATTGGGTGAGTTCATTTATTAGACATCGTTATTGTTATCAATTATCATTTGTAACTGTTAGCAATTATTATTACTATTTACTATCACTATTACCCGTTACTATTATTACTATCGATCATTATTATTAATTATTACTGATATTTATTATCAGTAATTACTGTTATTTAATATTATCATTTACTGCCGTTAATAGTTCTTATCATTTAACGTCATTAACTATTATTCTTATTAATTTTTATTATCAGGTATCATTATTGTTTATCATTGTTATCAAAGTTATGTTATTATAGATTTGATAACAGTTATAATTTTCATTGTCACCATTATTATAGTTATTCTCATTATTATTGTTGTTATCATTTCTTATCATTGCTTATTACCACCTCTTCTTAGAAATGAAAGCCTCGTGAATTCTTTGACAATTAGCGAAATGTTGTGGAATATTAAAAAGTCATGGAAATATTCCATACAAAAAAAAAAATATTGCGCCAAATTTATTGAAATCGTTTTTGGAAACGGAAAATCGCTATAATTGAACAAATTACTCCGCAAAAAAATAACGAGGAATTAATGGCAATCAACGATCAGTTTTGATTATGAAAGCATATCATGGTTATGTTTTCGGTTTTTTTTTTTGGTTGCCATCATATCGTCGATTCTTTTTTTGCAGCTCATAGTATCGATTTTCATTCAGTTGAACGCTTTGCAAGGGATTATTTCGATAAGATGGATTACGGAAAGGAAGAAAGTTGGACGAGGAATCATATGATGGCAAAATTCTTTCGAACAACCTATTCTGATGCATTATTGCAACCGATTTTTCGTGTGGCAATAATCATTACCTTCATCGCTTATATTGTGAGTTCTTTTCACTATTATGAAATAAACTTTTTTACCCAGATGGAAAATTTACTCATGCTTAATTTTTCGCATTAAGTTTTAAGGAATTTTCCTATCCCGGAAAAATAAAGTTTCATATGGAAATTGAAAATAGATAAGCAGTTAAATGGAAATGAAAATTAATAAGCAGTTAAATGGAAATCTAGTTTAAATGGGAGACAAAAACAGGAAATTTTTAAAAATATATGGAAAAGTTTCGCAACTGTGAGTGGTAAAATCCTAAGGAAGGGCTTTCCATGAGCAACATTTTAGTGAAGGTGTCCATTTATTCTGGCCAGTCTTGTGGCCACGCAATGACAATACAAAAATCGAAGAACGTCTGGTTGTAAATTGGTGAGGAGAAGGAGGAAGTTCACCGTACCTGAGGCATAAATTGACGTTTATCTCTCTAATGGACTTACCACTAAATCGAGTGATAAAATCGAAGACAAGAGAACGATTCTTTTATTACCGCAAATAGATAACTTATGCCATTCAAGTACCACTACTCGAAGAAGTGGTGTGGATTCCTCGCTCGCTTTCACTTATCATGAATCCGTCTAATATTTAACACATAAAGTGAATTGATTATTTGCGAAGAGAAAATTTTCAAAGATATCGCTGCAAAAATGAGCGAAAATAGTTATTTTACTTGCTTCTTTTGGAACAAAAAATGTCCGCGTTTTACGTTGAAGGCATTTTATGAAATTGATGATATTTCGAGTAATTTCATTTCGTGATTTAATGGTATTAGATCACATTGTGAAGAAGAACTACATTTAGTTGAAATGAAAGAGTTCCTTCCTTTCGAAAGAATGTTTGGCGATAAATTCGTATATCTGAAGAGCGAAATGAGTCGGGCTCAAATTCGGTTCGTTTTTCCTCAAATAAAAACCGTCCACCGGAAAAAAGAGTATTAAAAGTACCTGTTCAAAAATTTCTTTTGCTAGAGAAATATTAAACGCTCATATCTTCTAATTTTTTTTCTGCAGGCTCATGAATAGAACAATATTTGATGTCAGCAGCAATATAAGGTCAATAAATTATGGATTAGAACGTCTTTGGAATTGCTTGGCTTGGGCGCTTTCGATCCGCAGTTTTCGAAATTGTTTAATTCATACGGAACATAATAATTGTTGTCACAGTCAACACCTTTAATTTCTTCAAAGATGTGATGTTATTTTGTTGATAATTCAGGGATTAGCAACTTGGGGTTGCGTCAATGTCAAATTTGGACTCGAGCCTAACGATCTCCTACCTGATAATTCATATGGGAAACGAACATTACTGATCGCTGAAAAATATTTTTCTGGTTTGAGTTTCTTTAATTCTCTTCGAACATCGACGGTAAAATTCGTTAGCTATTTATGGCTATGTTTAGAGGTATCCATACCAAATAGTAATTATATTATATTAAGAGTGTGTTTGTTAGCTTAAGCAACAATAATATGCTAGATCTCATCCGTCTTGCTCCTTCGTCTATTTTTCTAGCTAATTATCGTTCACGATTTTATTGGCGCTTATGCTTCATAGATATCAAGAATTGTATCTTATGTAATATTCCAACTGATTGCATCATTTCTTTCTTGACGTCGAGAAAATCAGATTAGAAAATTTAACGCGCCAACTGACATTAAATATAATAACATAAGTGAAGTCACAGTCATTGTGTGTGTTCTGCAGCTTGCATCGATAGGAATAATTGAGATGTCAAGGTACGAAATAGTAGAAATATGGAGCACGATACAGCGGCTGGAAGATTGAAGATTTTGATATTTGATAGGAGTGAATATTTTTTCCCTTAGATCCTGGAATTTTATCCGAGAATAATTCATGATCTAGAAAATAATTCAAAGTTTTACGTTGTTCCGAATCTTATATTGATTATTAGGGTATCCTCACTACTGTGAATATTTGAAAATATGTTGGAATGCGTTTCACATTAGGCACTTAGAAATGAAAAATTCAAAAAAAAGAAAATTTTTCTACTCTGGAATTTTTCAACTTTCATCATTAGTGAAATTTAGGTGATGGAAATTTTCTACACGTTTGGATGTATAATCTATCGACAACGAATTTCAAACATAGAAAAATATGGAAAGTGTTAGAAAAAGAGATCGCACTCTATGAATATACCGAATTCACTGGATCGAGTGATTCATGGCAAGTGATTTGCTATTCGAAATATTTCATGAGATTTATTGCGCGAATGGTATTCATCGAAATGAAAAGTATATTCTTTCAATTAATGAAAGAATAGAGTATTATATCTATACTATAGGAAATTGCTCAATCAAAGCATTGTTGTTGTTTTCGAAGAGATATAATCCAGGTTTTTTTTTTCGAATATAGAAGGCCACCATTGTTTTGATAAAATAGCATTGAGCAAAACAAAAGTTCTAATAGTATTTTGGGGTTGGAAAATTGAACTTTGACCTATGGAAGGTTTGGCAACTTCATAATTGTTATAAACCGTTTCTTTTTTTCTTTTTTTTTCTCAAGGGATTGAAGAATAGTGAATGCATCCCATCGCTAAGCTTTAAGCTGCAGCGAATAGCGTATCGTAATGCGCCAGTTCAAACCTAACTGAGATGGTGATGGTGACTCGAAATTTTATTGCTTTCGCTCATCTCTTCCTATCATGAACTTGTCGAAACCTCTGCTTAAACGTCGCTAAAGACATGCAAGATATGATGAAGAAATAATCAGTCTTGTGGGGGAAATTATAGCCGCGTGCATTTGTGATGCAGTGTATTTTTGAATGAGAGGGTAGGGAGGGTACAATTGGCGAGAGCGAAGAATGCGTAATCGTTGTTTGTAAATATGGACTGAATACGTGGTATCAGCTTTTCTTTTGAAAGCCGGAAGAAGAGATTTAGAACTTAAATTTCGGTGATTCGATAATCGATAATCTTGGTTTTTTTGATGGTCTATTAGTGCGCCATGGTGGAGACCTTCCCCTAGTTTTTGGTCTATATTTGCCGAATGCGATCATTTCGCCTTCTGTTACGGTTTTGTTATTGAGAGAACCAAACCCCTCATCTACTCAACAAAAAGTTATGAGAGAACGGAGTTTCGCATAGGTACGCTCCCTGGTGAGAGAAGGGGGTATTGCATGGGCATGCTCCAGGCTTGCTGTGTGACTCTTCATTAACTAAGCTACGAGTTAATGTGTTGATTGGACACTTCACTTTCTGTGCATGACGATTGCTGTCAGTTATAAAACTAAATGACCAACTTTACTAACAAAAGCGAAACAATTTTTGTTGATAGTGGATAGGCATTCTCAATCCACTAAATGCTCGAAAGCTGTGATTTTCCCATCGCACAAACACTACAGAGGACTGCATATTTTGCTCTTATCAATATAGGCAGCTTAATAACTCAGAAACAAGGAAAACAACACATACCTTATATCTGTGTTTATAAATCGCAGGACGTTTAGTGGGTGTCATTGTTCAGGGTGGATGTAAATTCGAATTGTGGAGGTGGGCCAGCAAAATCTGCTGTCTTTAGGATTAAACATGAAATCGAAACGCATTTGAGGAAATATTCAGAATTTTGGAGGTGTCGACGGGTGGGGGGGGGGGGGTGGAGGGAGTGGAGAGGCTGGCTTATAAACTTAATTTAGGAGTATATCTATTAAATTATTGTTGTTGTTTGCTTTGCAGGTTGCGTTCATTTACATCACTAATTCGGCAATCCGATCTGTTGATTACGTCGGAGAATTTTGTTTATATGCTGAGGAATCTTTTTCTATCACAAGCACAATACGCCAAATATAAGCGGTTGGTATTTCTCTGTTAAGCTAGCATTTATATATGAAAATACTCTGGCGCAAACCGTGTTTGCTATATTTTATTAGCCAAAACAGCTAAGTAATCCTTGTTTGCCGTTCTCCTTTCTGTCTTAGTTGAAGAAGAAGTGCTGACGCTATTCTTAACTAAGCATCGAAATTTAGCGCTAGCAAACGTTAGCACGAGAATGTAGATCCTAAAATCGAGAGGGAATATCTTTCTGCTAATGTGTGAACTGGAATTGCCCATTGTACCCATTGGTTGTTTATATCATCTTTATACGAGCGATCACTTCCAACCATGTGGTAATTTCTGAGGAAATTTGCTGAATGATTACATAGCTCAATAATGCTTTCTAATTTTTATTTTTATTCTATTTTCTAGTTTTCTTCTCTCGTTGTATGGAATTTCTAATTTTTGTTCGTACTTCATGGAAACGAATTTCTCGTTGAATTGCCGATTTGCTTATAAAAGTGAACCACAAGAAATTGAAAGATAAGAAGAAACAAAACCGAATAATGGAAATGATGATGTCATAATACATGATGTCGGGCTTTTTAGTTAACTTCATGAGGATTTTAAGCCGGATATACCATAAAATTGCATATCCATATTTTGAAAATGTAAGGAGAAGTTGCTCCACTAGTGCTTATTCTTTTCTTTCGTTAATTTCTCAGTCTGAGGGAGAGGAGGCGAGGGGGAGAGGCGAAAGGAGTGGAAGAATTAGGAGAATTCCGATTTTATTTGTTATGAAGAAAATTGCTTTGACGTGGGCTATAATTCCTATTATTCGTAAGTAAGTTTAGTCGAGAGGTGAGGTTACACCTCATCGATGCTAAGTTGATTCCACTATGAGTATTACATCATAAAACCGTATCACCGATCCGATGAAGTAATCTATGATAACGCGGTCGAGAATATATTTGAACGTAGTTATGCCTATATATTGCAAAAATTAGCCACGATAGCATTGCATGGAAATCATACGTTCAGATGGCTAGGCTCTAAAGATGTCCACTACGATAGTGACTGACGCTGTGATAAGCTTAAATCCAAAGCTGATGGTACCGTTGTGAGATAATTTCTAAGCAGTTATCGAGTGTATCCAAGTAACTGTCAGAAATATCATCGAGTGGATAGATAGCGGATCCTTACGAGCGATTCTTGTGGTAACTATATGATTCGCCTGAGATCGTTAAGGATCTAGCGCAGTTTACAATTTGAAAACAACTGTGATATTTGAAACGAAGTTCACGAACTTGTAGTCATTAACTGCAGCTAAGTTTTACTGAAGACACCGAAATCCATGCTACATCTTATGAGTGGTACTATTATGTTAATTATTTTGCGTTTATTATCGGGGTAATTTATTTTAGAGATATTATTTTTGATAAGAGAGGAACAATGTTGGAGGCATCACGAGTAACTGTGCAACTGCGATACGTTGGAGCACGAAATCAATCTCGAGCGATGCATCTCTTCAGGCGTCTTGCTGAGACGGCCGAGTTAAATACTGGTGTTTATGCGGACTTCTTCCAGGTTAACTGTTTGGTAATGGATCGCTGGTAGTTGATGTCCTTGAATCTTTTCGACTTAGAGATGGCAAAGGTTTTGGACTACTGCATGTTAAATACTCCATAGTATCGAATATGAGTAGTGTTTTATTAAATGCTAGAGTTGCCTTTAATTATCAACTTTATTAGTTTTAGATCTTTATAAGTGCAGTGGTTTTTATCATCTCTGGCTGATGTGAAGCTATCGGCACTTAACTGGGTGTTTTTTGAACTATTACAATCTTTGCACTAGTCTGCCAGTTAAATTTCTAATCCTTTAAGTCTCTACGAATTACGTATCCGTTGCATTCCTTAGAATTTTGCACTTTACAGCCTCATTCCTTCTTCTTCTCATCTCCTCCCCTTATCCGCTTTCCCTTAAATATCTCTCTAGTAGGTAGGCATCTGAAAATATGCTCATATGGTTGAAAGAGAAAACTAATGCTGGGAGCCTTACTCAGAACATTTCTGGCCTCGGGACGCTCATTCTTGATACTAATTTTGCACCTAAGAACCTTTGTGAAGTGGAACATAGTAACGTAATTTGGAGAAAGCCCATGATGACGTTTTACAGTTTGCCGAGCAATATAGTGCGGTACTACCGGCGACATTAACTACGATAGCAATTGCGGGTGCTGCGGTAATCATCGTTTCACTATTGTTTATACCGGAGACGATTGCCTCTGTTTGGGTGGCGCTCACTATCGTAAGTATCAATGTGGGCATCCTTGGCTTTATGACTTTTTGGGATGTACGCTTGAATTTCATCTCAATGGTGACAATCGTGATGAGTATCGGATTTTGTGTCGATTTCGCATCACATCTTGCATATAATTTTGCTAAGGTTAGTGCATATATTTTCTTATGAAAAGTTTTATGGCAAATTTTAATGAATGCTGAAAAAAAAATGTATGTGTTATTTAGAATGCATGATTCTAGGTTTGAATTAGGCAATTTTAATGCATATAAAGCAGCATTTTTTCTTGAAAAAAAAAAGGAAATTTGATTCATAGAAGTAATATTATTTGAAGAATTTTCGTATTGTTTTATTTATCCTCTTATTGCTAGACATTTCAAGGGCTCAGTTGTTTTTTTTAAGGTACTATATTTTCCACAAATTAAAATCTGTCTGTATATTTTAGATGCGTTGTTTTTTGTTCGTTATTAATTAGAAGGTTTCATCTAAGCGATAGCATCTATATTCCTTCATGTGGCACTATGTTTATTTTAGGGTTCAGATGTCATAGTTTCTGAGAGAATGCGTAACGCTCTCTATGCAGTTGGTACGCCAATTCTTCAAAGCGCTTCGAGTACCATTATTGGTTGGTGACTTCTTAAAGTCATTGAACCTTGGAAATCTTGGAACTTATATTTTTCAAGAGCGGTCTTTAAAGTTCAGCTTACCTAACATTCGCTGTGTCATCTATTGATTGCACAATATATGGAGAATGGGACGTTTATTTTGAGAGATTCATCGGCGACGTACGAATGCAGTCCTTTATCTTGTAATAGGTTTTCTCGCAAGGTGAGAATATTGAAGAAAGGGAGAAGTTTGGAACGGAAAAATTGCGGAAGAGGGGGGGAGGGGGGAGGAACGCTTCTCTCGGTTTTAAAATATCTTACACCACTTTGGACACCCCAGATGGTTATGTTGCAGCCTACGAATATTGCAACCATAGTTTTCTTTTGCAGCAAGTGGGAGTTAAGTTTCTAAATGATTAGAAAGAAGTAGGAGAATATAGACAGGTATACTCGTTGCGGTGTCTTATTCTTTCAGAAGGATGTCTCTTCAAATATAATCCTTCTCGATTTTAGGTGTTTCGTTTTTGGCATCGGCGGAAAGTTATGTATTTCGTTCGTTTTTGAAAACGATCATTCTCGTCATTACGTTGGGCGCTTTGCACGGATTGGTTTTTCTACCTGTTTTACTCACTCTATTCTATTCTAATGACACCAACAATAAGCGTAGGCAGTAAGTTTTTTTCGTATGAGACTTCTCTAGATATACCTCTCCTTAGATCATAGTAATATTATGAATGGGTTGAAGGGACTAGTAAAAAAATGCACCAGGCAGCGATGGGAAATCTGTTTTTGCTAAATCATATGGTTTGGGGACATGCACAACGCATTTGCAGTCCTTTATGTCTTCATCATTACGGAAGTTGATTTTATGACTCCATGACGGATTTTACTTAGGAAATATTGAAGTATACATGGAAAAAGAACAAGATCTTCGCTGTGGTTGTCGTGCAGGAAATTAAGGACGCATAAATTGGGATAGAATGGGCGTAAAATTAAGCTTGGAGAGTTCGAGTATTACTGCATGAGCTTCAATGCTCGGAGCTACTCGCTATTCGGAGACGTTCGACTGAACTCTGATATAAATAGTATTATAGGACGGTAACTACGATTCCGATGGTATTAAAGGAGGCATAGAAGTGTTTCAAGTACTATTTTCTAATACATAGTAGCGCAAATGTCTTGACAGCTGTGAATATTTTGTTTCAGGATTCATGCCATAAGCAGACTTCCACAAATCGACCCAAGATGCTGTGCTTCCACTGATACAAGGCCTTTTTCGAATGTTGGCAAAGTTGATATTTATGCTCGAGGAAGTGACTACAGCGGTGGAGGACCGACCACAGCTCAACCTGTTCACACCAAGAGGGAGTGCGGGCAGTATGCGGCACCAGGGGTAAATTTTTATAAGTGGAAATTCTTGTTAAGGCTTCAGTTACGTTGCGGTTAGATTTCAATAAAAAAATTTCAGTTAGGTTTCAGTTAGATTTCTGCAGTTTTTAACATACTGGAAAAGAAAATTCCTCTGACGATTTTATTCTTCTCGAGTTATAATTTTTAATCTGTTTGTTGCGAATATGAAACTCGCATCATATCGCGACTCTTCAAAGTCACAACAAATCATTCGCTCAGAGAAACGCTAATTTCTTTGAAGTAATTAGTCCGTTTCTAAATTTTAGCAAAGAAACGGATAGGATTGAAATAGAGATGAGTAGAAATGAAACGATGACATGTGGAAGTAGACTTGCCTAACATCAACGTTTCTTTGGACCTATGACTCCTTAGTTAATAGAAGCGATGCTACTGCTTCCGGATTACGCATGAACTGAGATGCATTTTGATCTGTAGATATGGCATCCTAAGCAACGCGAAGTTTCATAATGGGCATTTTGTAGACGTGGAGTATTTGCCAGCTTCCGATTTTGAGTCACTTGCGCGGATGAAAAAAAAACCTTTGAACACAACTGTGTGAATTCCTCTGTCTTCCTTCTCCTCCTTCCCATGTGTCATGAAGGTGAAAACCCTATGATGTTGTTGCAAACTGTGTCTAGCATTTGATATCTGCTCAGCACTACATCTAAGTTGGTTAATCGGACCTGGAAGAGAATCATTATCTGAGAGAAGTTAAACAGGAAAGCCCATCTAGTAAGTATTAAATTTTGCAAATCACATACTGCCAATCTGGAAACAGTTTCCTCTTACTGCAGTCTCCGGCGCTTCTTTTCTAATAGAAATTCAGTCGATTTCAGTGTTGCAAAAGAGATGCTGAATGAAATGTATCGATGGAGTTTTCCAGTAGGATGTGTTCAATATTTAGGGAGCCGCAACACTATAGATGGCCCTCCTCTCCTCTTCCTCTTCCTCTTCGCTGTCCATCATCACCACTTCATATTGTACAGTTCAGGCCACATATTCTTTAATGTGATCATCTCGCTATTTTTTATTAATACCAAAATTGATAGCTTTGCCATCTGCGAAAATGGGCAACACACTATATGAGGAAATTACAACGTTCTATGCTAACTTCTTGCATTCTCAAAATTAAAAGGTGAACCAGAATAGGCGAACGACGAATTCTATTTTATATATTTCGTTGAAATATTTAAATATTCCGAAATTTGTAGGCGATCTTCAGTTCTCCATTAGAATTGGGATTTCATCAAACAGCGACTCCTCACTATGACTATTTATCGCCGATCTATATCCCTAATTCGATCGCCAAAGAATTCGGCGTTGAACATCGTATGTTTTTAAATCTCTTCGAAGAACTCTTCTCTCTTGAATTCAATTTCTAACCGACAGATATTTGGTCACTTGACAGGTATCGCAACGGTGTGCACAGGTATCAAAAATATGAGATTATCTCAAAAAATATGAGACCAAATGAGAGTATCTCATATTCAGCAAGCTACCTCGTGGTACAATCTTTCGTTCATAAGTAGCGTTTCGATGGTATATCCCCTTACCTCTTTTGTTCGATGCGCATATAGTCGTAAAATTTGTTGATTCATTGCAGGTTGTCTTTCCACGAAGCGACGAATCTACACAGGCGAGATGGGCAAATAGTATAATTTTCGTATGTGACAATCTCATCGTTGCTTGTCATTCAATTCTGACTGCATATTTGTCGGTCTATGTTGCTATCTGTTAGTAAGAAAGAACTGTTTATATCACGTTGGTTCAAAAATCGAATGTATCTTCTTCTAACTATCGCTCTTTGAAGAATATTTTTTACTCAAGTTCCCTTTCATTAAGGTTTATGCAAAATTTTGCATTCAGAAATAAACGAAAAAAATTATTTGCATTCATTTTATAATTTATAGCAGTTAATCGATGCACATATATCTTCTATAAAAGTAGAAATATCAATTCCTCACAGTATTGAAAATAGTTAGAAGGTGAAAAATATCACTAAATTTGGCCAGAATAATTCAAATATTTGACCACGAAGATTAAGTAGATTGTATGAGTTGTTTGTTTGAATATCTCTGTTAATACCTGCAAGTGTTGCATCTACTGTAAATGGTTGTTTTGTATTTCGGAAATTCTGGTCAATTGCTTTTTACCTGCGAAATCGAATAAATCTTGAAAGTATAGAAATTTTTGCACTTTGTTCCCGATTCAACTGAACAGATATATTCCTATGCTTTCATCTATCGAATACCTTTTTAGTTTACAATTGAGGAAGGACGTAAATAAAAAAGTATTTTTTTAGCAGATGATGCATGATTAGGAATAAACGTCCCAATGGTTGGTTGATCTATGCATTAGAAACGTCTGTTTTCTATCAACTTCACTGTGACCACTACCCCACGACTATGTCCGCCATTTTTAAGCTTGATACGTTTCAATTCTTATCTCTTTAATTTATTGATATGATCAGTCGTTCGATTGGTTGTGTGTTGGGAGGTATGCTGAATTAATGATGCGAACACTAATAAGGGAAGGTGTGCTTTCCTAGGATTGGTGTGAGTGAACAAGTTTGCAGAGACAGGTGTCCTCCATAGGTCGCGATATTAGTAGGATTGTATCTTCACAAGATTTCATACTTGAAGAGGAAATCATAAAGAGAATTTCATAGTTTCAGGGAAAGTTCCATGAGTTACTGAGATTACATGTACGACTAGGTCTATATAATATAGTGCGGTCATTTCTATGACCTAAAGGCCGAGTCAAAACCACTTTGCAATCAACGTAAAACTATTTGAAACATTCGTTCAAGCATTAGCGACCAGGAGCTGTGTGGAAGACATTTGACCACCCAGAATGAAACAGCTGATCTATAATACTCATCCCTGAAAACATTGACTCTACATCTCTCTTACTGCTGTATAGTGGAATGAGTGATATGTGATTTGTCGGCTAAGCGTGCCTTAATCCAAAGACCATTGAGGTACGACAGTTCGCCTTTCCGGATTCCCCGTAGAACGATTTGCAACAGAGCATCTTTCACGTTATCACTGATAAAGCTCTAACACTCTGCTGCATTCCGTAAGTCCCCGCTTGTCGAACCGACTCGAACGCCAATCTCTGGTAGTTACACTTTGATACCCAATACCTTGGTGGTTAGATCATCTAGCCTAGGAATTCCGACCATCAGCCAAATCAATTCATTACAAATGGTACAACTAACGTCTCATCGCTAGCACAAATTCCCCTTCAATCTCAAACATATTAATATTACAATAATGCTGATGACGAGCCTAGTAAATATACGCGTATTACGCAGTTTGCGGTACCTAAACGAAACATATGAAGCACTACGACCAATGGCCGCAAATGCGCGAAACTGCAAACCGTTCCAATATTCGCCGTCACATTCGCTCGTTTTCCAGCTTATCAAACAAGCTCGTTGTCTTCTCTCCCACAGAGACTGTAAATGCTGATTCCACAACAAAAAACCATCCGCCGATTCTTTCCATCTTTCACAAACGTGTGAAACTTTGCTGCCTCATTAGGAAGACATCACCTATTACCTAATCCCCTCGCAGATATTCGTTGTAGGAATAACGGCATGATAATAACTAACATAAAAGAAATATATCGGAAAAAAAGCATAAGTATTTATTTATTCGATCGTTTTTAGCTATGAGATATAAGCAACAATTTTATCACTACAAACGAAATACTTTAAAAGCAAATTTATCTGCTTATCCTTTACAGACAATCACTCACATCTGACTTCTAGAAAATGCAATTAACTCAACATCGAACAGCTACAATTTCCAGCAACCGTTTCAACATGCGATAAAAAATGCCCTAACAATTTAATAACAGCAAATATACCTAAAGCAAATTGATGAAATGGCCAAGGGGAGATCTCCAACTGCCAGCCCAAACAAAAATCCTCTTATTTATCTCTGCAAGACGGAAAATTGAGAGAGGAGGGAAACATAGTGGAACACCCAAAAACATTTAAAGGATCGAAGTAAAGAGATCGCGATAGAGATTTAAGGCTGCAATAAAAGAAAATCAATCTAATAAATATTTCTATGCGAAAGTGCTTTATAATAAAGTTATCAATATTGGGCAATAAATTGAGTGGGAATTTTCTGGAAAAAAAGTAGAAAATCCCCTATTCAAAGAAGAAACCACCCACATCGTCTGTTGTTTAGAAAATAAAACATCCCTGCACGGGTCACACAACTTGCAATGGGCATTTCTAAATGACACTCTAACATCAATACTCAAAAAATACATGAAAAAATTGGCAAGGCTCATTTTTGCAGACATAAATCGTATTATCACCAATGCAAATGGTTTCTATTGTACGATATCGATCGCTTGTTAATCACTTCGCAAAAATAGTTCAAAGAAACAATACAACGAACGCATATTTCACTACTATTAAATAGGAGAGAGGAGGAGGGGGGAGGGGAGCAAGAGAGCGGGGAGCTGTGATGACAGAGCATTCGCCTTGATCGTGCAAACTATATCCTCAAAAATAAATGAAATCTGAACTGAATTAAATTTCCATCAACACGAGATGCATTGCCCACTACCGTCTATGAACTGCGTTATTCCACTCCTCAAGCCTACAAGTATCAAATTTAATGCATTGCTAATATTCTCACTTATAAAACAAATTTCAATGATAAGAATAAAATCAATCAATGGCATTGATGATATTATCATTAAATCACCATATTTTAGTGATAAGAATGTAATCAATTCCAATACACTCAAATATCCCATTAATCGCATCATAAATATATTCCTAAATAGTGTGAACAACAATAGAAACAACAAAACTATGATCAGCATTGAAAAACATCAAAAATTAACCATCTTATAAGATCGAATTTAAATTTCAGGCGAAATTTCAAAAACTATAGGCACAGATCATATTGTAAAGTTTTTATCATACTATCAAAGGTTCTACCCAGCAATTAGCAAATCATATATTAATATCTAAACTCGTCAATACCCATTAGCTATAAGAAAAGCGATGAACTGCAGCAAAATCACCGAAAAAAAAAATAAATGAAATTTGCAATGAGATCGAATGTTCATCGGATTTCTTCTAGCTCCCAATTTCTACTCAATATCTGATATGATATAAAAATTTGTAACACCAAAAAATGTAATTATCAAGTTGAATAACGTCGATGTTAACGGCATCATCCATCGAACAATGGCATCCAATCAGTTGAGATACGTCCGACATATTTGACCCGTTATAATAAGGTAACAAACGGTAACAAGCCAGGTAATAAACCATTTAGCGGTTATAAATTGTTGTGAGTGAGTGACAAACTGGCTATCAATATGTCACTACACATATCAACAATAAGCATAATATATAGAGTCAATGCACTATCATTAACTATTACACCTCACAAATTAATATTAGTTACCCACCCACACTCAATCTCACCCACATCGTTTCGTGTGGAAGTTAGAGAACTACCTTCTCATCTGTGTCTGATACACCTTCAAAGATAGGAATAGCAAAAAGGAAACAATGTGCGGCAATAAAAAAGCAGTGGTATATCATTACAGTACACTAAAGAAATAAGCCCCTTTCATACTTTCGAATGTTACTGTAGCACTCACGTCGTCGTTACGAGACAACTCTTTTCGCATAATTTCCATTAACCATCAACAAATTCCAACATCATTTCCAACCTCTCATAAAAAGTCAAGTAATCAATGCCTTTCTTACGGATTATCTCTAAAATGGAAACGCGGCCAGTGAATTTTCTCGATGAAAATAAAACAAAGCACTTCACTCAAAATATGAAAGCCTCAAATCTAAACAAAAATGCGACGATAAGGATTTTAAAAAAAAAGCAAAAAAGCGCCCACCACAAAGCTCGAACTGGGATTATAAGAAATCATAAGTTAAAACTCCAGCAAAGTTAGTTGTCCAGAACTCTTGGCTTTAAAGAATCATCTAGCAGAGCGAGTCTTTCTGCCCTTAAAATGAATAAACACCCCCCTCCCCTCCATCTCAGTCGAGGTGCTGCACGGGTCAGTTCATCTGCTAGCAACATGCGCTCGGATTAAACGCATCATGTTGAATAACTTTGAAGAAATTCAACTGAATTCGTACATTTATTTCCTTGTTTTTCTTCTTCAACGTATTCTACATACCGAATTAAATAAAGAAAGACAGCAGGAGAACTCCTGGGAAGCAAAACGCTAGATAGGATAACTAAGGCATAAAAGAGGCACAAAATTATGATTATGGCACTTTTCTGATGGAACAAATACTGTATAAAATAGAACAACTAGCACGACAAAAAACTGAACGACTAGTCTGATCGCGTCGTAGATATGCCAATAATGCTGACAAACCTGAAAGCTGAAACATTTCTCAGTGATACTTTCTCCTGAAGTGCCTAGCACTCTATTATTCAAATAGATCGATGACGTTATCCCATTGTGATTTGCATCCAGACTGCCTGTGTAGGTCAGCTGGGTAATTATTTGCGTATTGATTTAGCATCTAAATGATCAGCATACTCACTCCATAATACCTCCACATAAATCTACATATCCCATAAAATTTCAAAACAGCGATCGTCCATTCAACTGCCAAATCAACTAAAACAACCAACCTACAAATATGAACAATCAGTTCAAACGGTTAGTGGCTGCCATCATTTTTCACAAAACTTCATTGTACTATGGATGAAGGAATGAAAGAAAAACTCTTGCAACATTCTGAACTACATCCTTTGCCTTTTTGTCACGTATGTAAGCTTTCCGAGGATCTAAAATCCATAAACTAGCACCTGCACACCAATATTTGTTGTTACAAAACAAGAATCGCACTAAATGAAGCACAAAATTCTCCGCCAAGAAATCCCACTAACACAACGTTGATGCAATTCTTGCATCGCCGTTTCATTAATGAATTGCATTTAAAACAATGTGTGGGAATAACAGTCAAAAAGATACACGACTTACTCATTCAAAAATAAGTGTTATTAATAGATTTTTTGCACATTTTCAGCAAGGATATCACTTTCATCTCTACCTTGAAATAAAAGAAGAAGCAAAGATATAATATGAACCCATTCTGAACTATGCTTCCTGGATAAAGCAATAAACAAACACTGTTCCTCGTCATATGAACATTTCACGAGTTTATCTTATCGCAACTGTATGACAACTGCAAATTACCTATCAAAAAAGCACCGTGGTGATCAGTTGACTGGACCAAGTATCTCCATAAGTGCTTTGATCAGATAGTGTGCAGTTCCATACTCGCCAGCCGGTGCAGAATCGTAGAAATGCTGGCACATCCCTTGCGCACCATCACAACGTTTCCCGCTGCCACAGCACTCCATCACAATTGTCTCCATTTGAACCTGCAAACAAAAAAAAAAATCCTCCCATATTAGCTAAAACATTCGAAGGTGAAGATGTTGCGTAAAAAGTAGCCGTTTGAACTCAATAAGATAAACAATTCAGGAGCGAGCAATTACCTAAGAAAACGTTGAGAACAACAACTGAGAACATCTAATAGCATACCTTACCGGAAACCTGAATAGCAACAATCAATTTGGAAGGCATTTAACAAAAGATATCCTCCTTATGAAGGCGGCGGATATCCACTAGGCATAATATCAGCTGTTTAGAAACGGTTCGTTTATGTGGTGGCCACAGGAGATTTTCGTTTGCAATCGCAACTAAATATAATTCCCAAGCAATAGTGCATCATCTACTTTGCCACTACACTTCACCTTCTGAAATATTGCAACAAAAAATTGAAGTTGGAGGAAGTTTGCACAATGCAACAATCAAAATAAATTTAAAAAAATAAAACGCAGAGTTCCTCTCTGAAAGCGTCGATACACGGCAATGATAAACAATAGGTAATTAAAGTCTAACGTTATGATCGACGAAAATTTTATTCGCTCTCTGCACAACGGAGTCCACACTGAATGGACGATCGTGTGGAATGTTCGGCCGATCAGTCTTCAGGATGATATCCATCTTACCGAGCAATGAGAGTGCTTCAATTATCATCTCCCGATATTCCGGCTCAGCTATCTAAACGAATGCACCTCTCAATAAACTGATAAATGATGAAAACCATTGCAATCATAAATAATTGCTGTTTGTTTCCTGCAGCATCCACTAAAAGCGAAAACAAACGAGTTACTAGTATTGTATCTGAAGATTCGGTTCCCATAACATTTCATTTTTCCGGTTGTCCGCGAGCAGACGTATTTCTTATCTCCGCTCTTTCTTATCTCGTCCTATATTTTGCTGACCTTTGACTTCTCACACTTTAAATGCTGAGACATGAGTTATCGCACCTATCGAGAATTTTATCTTTATGAATGCTAGAAGGACACCAATGTTGCAGCTCCTAGCAGGAATGCCAATACTGTATTTGGATTTGACTGAGTTAGCAAACACATTATCAAAAGTTTCACAGCGAAGATAGCTCCCTTGGGATGAGCCACATCGAGTGGTCGACAATGGAAATTTGAGGGTTCACACCAAACTAAGCACTAGCAAAATAACTAACACTCTCACCTCAATACGTCCAAGCGGCAAAAAGAAAAAAAAATTGATAAAATGGTTCCAACGTGATCTTACTGAAAGCCAGAAGTTTGTACGTCAAGATACCATCGACTTCCTTCTTCTATCAAACGAAGCAGAACCTTTTTGAGAAAAGATGGTAATATCTGATGGGAAATCGATAATGGTAACATCTGATGGGAAATGGATACTATTTGGTAATCATAAACCCTCTGGTCGTACATCGAAGAAAAGAAACTATTATAAAGAAAAAAAGGAAAGAAACTCGCAATGATTTTCATACTTTCATAAGGTTATATATTGTTACGGCTTGTAGGCATTCGTAGAAAATATTTTTTTACCTCTCCTCCACCTTAGAAATCTTCTCAAAATCTGAGGAAATTTACATCATAGAGATTTTCCTCGTGGTGATAAGGCATACTTAAAAATGTAATTTGCCCTACTTAAAACGCTGGGAAGAAGTCGATGGATTCCTCTAATTAAGACAACTTGCATTTTGTGCGTTTGTGCTCGTAACTGCTTTCTCAAGTGACCATTTTCAAAGCGAAGAAAAGTACTCCGTGCTGATGAATGAACAACATCAAGTTTATAAAGCACGAAAACAGTGCAAGGCATTCCGAGAAAGGTATCACAACACCTTTGGCTCATAGGAAATGCCCGCATATACGAGTCAAAAACCAATGCAAAACAAATGAGAACTCATCATGTCAAAGCATACTGTGTTTGTTAGCCCACTAACCACTAGATGCCCTTTACCCGATCGTTCTGCACCGTTCCTTACAACACGTAAAAGCCAGCGAAATGATCCCCACACCGTTAGCTCATGGAAAGCACGGCTTAAAGTTAGTGAAATAGAAAACCAACCTGATTGAGCACCTGCTCAACTTGCAAAGCGAATTTGATCTCTCGTCGAGTCATCTGCAAAAATATTGTTCATATACGTTTTCATGGAAATATCCCAAAAATCATACTTTAGTGAAAGAAAAATAGCTTGAAAACAACTGTTTTTTTTTACTTGGAAAATACGAGCGGTGTAATTGGTTTCGATTGTCTTCGACAGTAATTAAGAACAGTTCCCTTGGTTATGAAATATCCTCAGCTCTTACAGTGTTGCCTATCGAATTCGCAATGAATAGCGACATCGTCAAAGGTTTTCCAGAATCACCTACGGTGATCCACGTTTCCACTCGAAAATAAAACAGTTCCATTTTTTCAATATATCAGCGGTTCAACAAGAAAGACAACACAGGTAAGCGACCACATGCTCGACTTACGGCAAATTATATCACATGTTAACTGCACTTAACTCTAATAACGCAACGAACTAATACGCAAAAATTGCATACAAACATTCGAATTTACCGCCTTTTACGGCATATGTTCACTTCCGATTTAACAGCCAAGTTCTTAATAAAACTTCTTTATATATCAGAATACATCAAAATACAACTCGGCGTGCTGCGCCATTTATCATTCTGGTACCTATAACCTTTTTCACGCTTACACCATAGCATAAAAGCACGCTACCAGTAACTTAATGGTTCAAATAAAATGCATTTACATAATTCAGAAGGAACCACAATTTAAACAGCCATAATAATTTAAACAAGTTGGCAGTAACAAGGAAGTAAATAAAATATCTCAATAAAATGATAGATATTGTTACATAAAATGTCGAGTACCAACCTCTTGCGTGAGCCCCCAATGAAGAACAATGCGATTGATCGATAATCCACGCGGAAAACGTCTCACCGTGTCCCACAAAGTCTGAAAATATATGCAGCTAAAAACAGCATATATGATATGGCAAAGTGTAATAATTAAAAGCATCTAACATATAAACAATAAATCGCATCGTTGATTTTATTACAATCTTTCAGTGGAGGAAATTTCAATACAATAAACAACGGATTATAATCGAGAGTGAGCAAACAACTTCCAGCCAAATAATCAGAAAAAAAACGAAATAAAGAAAATAAACTTTAGAAATTAGCGAAACAAGGAAAATACCGCGAAAAACCCGGGCGGAACTCGATTGAGGGCGCCATCAATGCGCCGGTGCCTCAGCCAAATACCAAACTGGAAGTCTTCCTCTCCTGATTCCTCCTCCTCCACCTCAGGTAGTTCGAGAAGGCTCATATCAGGCGAATGCGCACTTCCCTTTACAGAGTGCAATGACCGCCGCATTGACTGCAAATCCATCCATTTTCAAATACACGCAAAACTTGACGTGATTCGGAGCTGACCTACTTCTTCACTTAGAATGCAAAACACCAACCTTCTTTCTTTACGACAACTTCCATTGCGCATCTCGAATGTTTTTATGCACACAGAAACTGCGACATGCCCAAGCAAAAAGCAACACCTCAGCTTGCTGTCTCCAAATTATTTCAACCTTGTGGAAAATTTCTACTTGTAAATTTCAGTGCTATTAAATCTTTAAGTTCTCCTACGAATTTCTAAAAATTTAAACAAATTTGTAAATTGCAATAAAATTCCAATGCCATTAAATCTTGATCGCCCTGGAAACTCAGCTTAGGAAATTTCTAAACCGATCCGACAGCTTCCGGTCAGCAACGGAAAGAGATGAAGCAGATGAAAAAAATATGGTGCTGCTCTATTTTAAATTACGAATCTTCCTTCATTAACAATTCCAACCTCGAGTGGAATCAAAACAGAGTCCTCTGGACTATCATTAAGGAAAGCAACGATGCCAAATAACTTCCTGGATTGCTTGTCAATAAGCCACTAATCACAACATTCCTATGAGTAATTCAGAAATTTAGCCAAGAATCTTCCTCGTCGGATTCACAGTTTCCCCTGAAAAACCTACAGTACGGCGTCGAATAAAAGCATCGCCAATCAAAATGTTCGTCCTCTGAGCATCTATATCAGCGAACAAACGTAGACTTATACAGAAAACACGAATGCTTTTGGGGAAAAAGCTGCTGCCAGTCCGATTTGCTATTACTCACTGCTGTTAAAAAGTTTAAAATTGAAGATTCGTTGCAATTTCCTCTGAAAATCGTTGCAAACCCAGGGTCTTTAAGCGAGGTAATACAGCATCTTGCAGAATAAAAAAAGCAAAATTGAGAACCCGTCTCTCTTCGATTTGCTTTCTGATGGAGCCCATACCCGTACGCTGTTCTTTGGCTCCGATTTCCCCCTCCTCGCTCAGATCTTCAAGAAGTCTTCCGCTCAACAAAGAGAGCAACATAGACTTCAGCTCGAATGGTGAAATCTCCAGCAGCTTCTGCGATGCATCAGTACCTGTGATTTCCCTCAGACGAGCCAATTCGCTGGCCAGAACCTTCAAAATATCCATAGAAGCAACCGCGTCAGTGAAGATGGGTAGGCTGACACATTCCCTCATTGATTCTTGAAGAAATTCACGAAAATTAAGTAGTCATGAACGTATTTTTATTAACTTCTGCGTTGGCTCTACTCCAAAATTTTTTATATGCGAAAAATTTGGTCAATTTGTGAAGAATACCGCATGCAGCCACTTCAGTGACCAACAAATTATCAAGCGAACATCAACTAAAAAGCTCTCAAGTTTCCATTACTGCCTACACAAAAATGCAGCTCCAACTGACCTCAGTGTTAACTACCATTGCTTTCCAATGAAGATTCTACAACACTGAGCACTGAGCAGGAGAGAGGCGGAGAAAGGAGGGCTGGGAGCACCGTCCGCTCGGCCCCGATAATGCATTATTTTATTTCTTTTTATTAACCTTATTCCTCGTTTTTTTTTCGCTTCTTTTTTCATGAGCCACATCAAAAGTCCTCAAAAACCAACCTGAATAATCAGCCCCACACGAAGTCGGAACATTTCAACAAAAAGACGCGGCTCCGTCCTTACCAACGATCCCAAGCATACTATTATTTCCTGAAAGAAAATCGATGACCAATAACCACTCATGAGAGATAAATAACACGATAGAGAAAATTACCCGTATACTTCAACGATAAAACAATGTTAAGCATCTTCGTAAATCCTCAAAACTGATCGCTTCAAGCAATGGAGCTATGCGATATCCTAAAATTGTTCAAACCACCGCAATAAAATTTGAAAAAAAAGGAAACAGTTACAATAAAATATGACAGAACCTATAGGAAAAAACACCTGACGCTCTATCTACAATTAAACATCTTTAAATATATCTGCAAATAAATATTAAACAAATTTAGTCAAATATTGAATTTAACTAACTACGCTGCCAACAAGAAATATTTCAACAGTTGCCATGAACTTCAATGAACTCAAGAATAAACATGACCCGGAAATGAAGCAAAGGTATGAATACCTGTGAAAGAGTGTAACTATTCGGGTCATCGCCATAAGTACGCGCCAGGATCTTGCTCAGCTCTTCTTTTGTCTTCGGACACGTAATTGCCTCTTCCTTCTTTGACGGTATGCCAAGCGTTAACTGCTTTTGTCGTACAAGCAAGTAAGTTACTGCCTTGGCCAACTCGTCTAACTGCCGATTAAGAAGCCCAGCTGTCAAGCGAACCAAAGCCCAATCACGACTCTCACATGCCTGAGAACCGCAGAAGTAAGGAGCACAAAACATGCAGTACAACAGTGTAACCTCTTATATATTATAATCTCTTATGCAGTGTAACCTCTCAAACAATAAATATGAAGTCATTATTGAAAATTTTCTGGGAAGAGGAAAGACGAAGGTGAAAAGTGGTACATGAAATTCTCAGGACAATTTATTTACGATAATAAGGCATAAAATAAGCTTTCAAGAAATAAACTACAAAACAGACAGTGCACGGAGAAAAAAAATGTGGATTATCAATCAATGTTACTATAGCGGCGATCGTGAACGCCATGAACCACGCATCCACCAATCATCAATATCACAGTAATGGTTGTTAACCAAATAGCGCGATTCTCAACCACCGCTGTGAACCAATCTCTCGTCCGATACACCAATACTGCTACCTATCTACAACCGATCGATTTAGTTTTACTTATTTACCTACACTCAAAGTTATCACATATGAAAAGAGGTTACCTCAGGTGCAACACATGCAGTTATCTAATGCACCTCAAACCTAACACAAAGATGCCATTTTGTTACTGATAGACATATGGTGATGATTCAGCACATCGGAAATAGTACTGTGCAACGCAGCGTCACATGACAAATATCGCGATATACATGGCCACGTGATGACGAGGCTCAATATCGGGATGAAGGCCACGTGACTACATAGCACGACGATCATATTTCAGTATAAGTTGTCACATGGCGAAAGCTATGTAAGCTGTGCTTTTTCCATTGTCATGTATATGTGTCAGTCAGTACAGTTCAGTTCTCTTCGTCTAACAGACTCCTTACGCAACAGTAATTTACGCCCGTTCTTACACAACTACATTAATAAAACATTTGCAGTACAGTAGAATACCTTTCCGTAGATTTCTTCAGCCAGCATTCTCACTGTTGAGCCCTCGATTCCATTGAGTTTTGTGTCGAAATCTGGTCCCCTGGAGAAAAAATCACGAACTGATTACTGCTAAGCAATCACAGCAAGATACGACAACGGTTGACACTTTGATTAAGGCACATAGAAGCAGCTCAGATCTCTAGCTCAGACCTAAGGCAACAGTTTTCACTTGTCACCACAAAACATGGAAAAACTTCGTCCTCATATCAGCGACTTACTGATTACTTTATCATGATCAATAAGCCGCAGATCATGAAAGGAATGGCGTCTCATGTGTGGAAGTAGTTAGAGAAACGTAAAAGAAAAACTGTTCTGCATGTTTTTCAGAGTTAAAGAGACTTCGTCCAGAAGTTGCTAGCACATGAACGGGAAAAATCCTAAACGGATGTAAGATTAACTCCTACAGGGCCAACCTCACGACCCCCTTCGCCTTCGGAGTGTGGTCCTTCAGTGGCTCATACTCACTCACATTTACAGTTGCAGCCGCAGCATTTGAACCAATGCTTGTTGGTAGCCACTCTCCCATCCCACTTCCCTCAATCCCGCGAAATAACAAAGACAAATGTCGGACCGGTGTAGTGATATGCAAGTACGGATCAAGCGGATGCATAATTAAGACAGAAGGATTAACACTAAAATAAAAGCAACAGTCGCAAAATAACAGCGTTTTCTCTAAATCATGTTTGAATAAAATTCTAAGACGAATGCAGTTGCTTAATAAATATTTAAATGTAGAAACATCATACTTTTTCATCCAAAGATAATGCACGATTGATGTCTGCTCATCGAGGACACTCGTTTCGGTTAGCATATCCGTCAAATCAGACGTTGACATTTCATCCATTTGTGCTGCATCCAATCTGCAAGCTCACTGATTTCCACTTGCCCAACAGAACAACAACTATTTTACTCCTTTTCTATCTTAAGCCACAGCAACCTCACTCATTCCCCATCACAGAGATGTCGAAGTCATCGACAAACAATAGTGGAAGCTGATCCCGAAAACTCCAGTGATAAAACGAAAAATAATTCTACACCGTATCAAATAACATGCTGACGCTGCTCGTTGCATAAGGAGACCTTTTTTTTGGGGGGGGGGGGGGGGGGGAGGAGAGAAAAGGGGAAAGGTGGGAAGAAGACGGGAAAAAAGAGAAGGGAAAGGTGTAAGGAACTGAAAACATAAGAAATGCAAGTTTTTCGAAACATCACCACTCAAAGGTTCAATATTGAGCAAATTGCACTCCTTATATCATGCGAGAATTTCCTGCTGTCTGTTTGAATTCATTTAACTCATCTCTCGCTCTCCAGTGCTCTTTTCCCCACTTGATAAAACATTCCAACATAACAGCCTTCTATGTACTTGTTCCTTACAACCGTTTACAATGGCATTTTTCCTTTAGCAGACAGCTTGACATTCAATTATTACCTTACCGGCGACTACCTTAATCAGAGTAGCGATTACCCTACCTATACGTAAAGCCCAAAATAATCTAACCTAGTGAATAAGTGTAGCCTTTTAACGATAAGAAAAGTCTATTAACGCAAGTCCACCTTTTCTCAGAGTCACTCGATAAACTTTTGAGTGAAGATGACGATGAATTCGTTTGAACTGCCACCGGTGGGACAGCGGAAGGAGGTTTCTGAAAACGAGATTTTAAATACTGAATCCAAGCAGAATATCGCCATTCCACAATGATGCTCCGGAAAAAAAACCTCCAAAACATCCTTCAACGTTTTTATAAGTACTATTCTATGAAGTAAAGACGCCATGGCACGTTTCCTGTAGCATAAGCAGGTGGACACTTGCGCCACAATTCAACTGCTCTATGGAGTGAATAACCAATATTGTTATAATGTCGTTATTACTTCACTGCTGATGCCGATAAACACTGACCAACTACGCTTGTTACAGGCCAAAGTCAACTCTCACTACTATAGCTCTGAAATGGATTTAAGGATTGCCTTTTAAATTCCGGAAAAAGAACTGCGTCCAGATTGACCCACGCATGAGTTGCTTTAATGATAGCAAATCTTAAAAACATGTTGGTAAGCCTCTGGCTAGCGATTAACAGCCCGTCACCTGTGATAAACCAATTGTGGTCTTTATTAGAAGCGATTCAAACGATTCGAAATAACAATTCAGGTAAACCAAATTTTTGATAATAGGTCTTAAACAGTAAAATTAATGCACCATGATGAACCAGGATGCTTAACTAGATGGACCCCTTCAAACAAGACCTTCTAGACGTAAGAACGATATTTAACTTACAATATGCTCCTCAGCACTTGCAGCAACATGTTTCTCGCGAACCGGTGAAAGTAATCTCATCGGAGATCCATTACGGTACCTGTCGAGCCCATGAGGCTTCTCTTGACGATTCGCATAGGCCAAACGCAATTTAGCCAGATCTAAATACCGTCACACCGTAAATACCAACAATTTCGACACAACATTCCACAAATTTGATCCTGTAAGGTAACATTTCATAGTTTTTAAAGAAAACGCTAGAGCGAAAGAAATAAAGAAAGAGAAAGGCAGCGAATCAGATGGAAGCAAGAAAAGCATAAAGTAACCTCGGTCGCCTAAAACTAATGATCCTCAAAGCAATGACTTATCTTCTGTCGTACGTTCAAAACGACCATAACATCACACAGTTATCAAAAACAGACATTTGAATATCACAAACTAACGATCACATGATCGCGATCTCCTCCCCAAAGAAATATTATCTATGATTATTAAGCTTAGCGAGAATCATATATTTTTAGGCCATGCCTCAGCGATGCAGACTTAATAGCCATAAAGCCAGCAAAAAGATGGATTACGCAGCTCAAAGAATTTCGAATTAAGTGAACCTCCAGGTATATCTCCGACATAAAAATTACTTCATCTACTTCTTTACGCAGCAATAAGGGTTTGCCAAAACCGTCGGTGAGCAAACTTTGAAACAGATTAAGAGAAATGCTTCCCTGTGATTCGCTCTCCCACATCATATCCGGAAATACCAGTTGATAAGAAATACAACAAAAATATAAAACCTACCAGCATCATTACTATCCAACATCACACTTCGATGACGCATCGACATTTTTTGTACGATATCGAACTGCTCATTGTGATCCCCTCTTGAAGAAAGCGATCGGCTTATCTTCTTCGGTGTTAAAACTGAAAATAATAAATAAAAAAGGAAAAGCAAAAAAAAAAATCAGTCTGAAGACCAGGAAAAAATTTACGAAACAATAGTGCTTCGCAGTGCAAGAAAAAGTGACTTTAGAAAAAGAGCAAAGCACAGCAAAAGTGACGATAAGTGGACAATCTTTAAAGCTAGGATTGCGTGGAAGTTTCTCTTAGACCGGCTAAAAAAACTTTACCCTTATCTGGAAAATTTTCACACCCCCTCGTTCTTGCCCCGATTCTCCGCTAAACTTTGACGGGGTCGGGTTTCCATTTCAATTTTATCTTAACCTAAAATTCTAAACGATTGCGCAAACTATTTAGCACAAATAAGAGGTCTTTTGACGAACAGCTGCAGTTCGCCACAACTGCGGTCTTCAAACTGGACGAGGACGAGTGCGGCTTAGAGTGCAGTGCTTTCTTCACGAAGACAGGAGCAAGGGGCAATCGAAGGAAATGAAACGGTAAGCTTAAATCGTCACGCAATCACCTTCGAAAAACGAGGCAATCTTCTATTATATCAAACATCACAAAACTCTTCACAAATTACGAGCTACTATGGATGGTGGACGACAACGATGACGTGAAAGGCAACGAAAGAAGAGGAAGGTATTCGACAACACTTTCTGAATAAGAAACACTCATTAGCCAACTGCCGCTTCGATAAAGGAGAACAGCATTGGTGCACTGATAAATCAATGACCTCCCATCCAGAGACTTTATTTACCTAAATATTAATGTAAATGAAGAAAAAAGATAATGCAAACCCACCACCACCATCACCGTTAGAGCAGATCGATAACAGACAATTACGTGTTAGCAAAAGTGACTTCTACGCATAGAAAAGAAAAATGCATGGAAAAACTACGGCGACACAAGGAGAAAAAGATGAACAGATCTTGAAATATAAAATCCCATGCCACTTCAACATTTACATGCACAAATGAAACCACCTTTAATAACAAGGAAATTTATAACCAGTGGATGTTAGGTTCTTACTTTCATGGGTCTACAACTGGTAAAGAATAATAGCACTATAATACCAAAACAGGAATTGACTCCTTACTTCTAAGCCACATCACCGGAAAAACCCCTGCAATCACCTCCAAAAATTAATTCACATCTATGATACCTTGAAAAATTTAGAGAAAATTTGGTAAACTTCGATAAAATTCAGGAAAAAATCAAATTATTTCCTTTTTTCCTGATACGCTTGTCTTTACGACTCTTTATGATGATTCAGTAATGCTCCTCATAAAGTATAAAAGAAAGTGATATAATAAAAAAGCGAAGGAAAAACTACACAGAGGACAGAACAAGTGAGACGTCTAAAACTTACATTGAACGTGATCCTTCTTTTTATTATCGTCCATCCCACGACCTTAAGCAAAGTTGCAACAACAATACTTCCGCTTTGTGCATATGCTAACTTCTAGCATCAAACCACTAACGCTATGCATCCGTAACTTCGCTAACGATCTCATGTTTACGCCAAAATTTCAGTCTCACGAACCCGCAGTTTACGTCAAAGGTTCAGCCTCACGACCTGAAGCTTACATCAAAAGCTCAACTTCTCAGTGTGAAGGCTCCTTCTTTGCCTTCCACATATGCAAAGAACACGTATACAGCGCACTTCAGTTCGCAGAAATCGCAGAATCCGCACTGCTCATATTAAGTACTATAGAGAGTATGTACAGGTGGGACTTTCATTAGCAGTGCTTTCTATAGATGACAAGCGGAAGACGGGAGTGGGGATTAAACGACCTCAATATCGAATGTACTGGAATAAAAAACCTCGCAATCTTTTTTAAACGTTGAGTTGTGGGTTATAGTTTTTCATGCTTCAATAGGGAACACATCTATGAGTAGGTTATAACTCATATCAAAAGAGTTTCAAGAAACCGACAATATCACTGATCAAAAATCGGCTTCTTCGAAGGACACTAAATGGGTCGCTTCAAAAATGAATAAGTGATATCTAACGCAAATTCTGGTCGTCATCGGCTGATCGCAGATTTCGATGCATTCCTCTCGCCTCGAGCTCTCCTCCTTCACTTATCAAATCATCCACATTTCCGTCGTGAAACTCCAGTTTACTAACCGCCGTCGTGCGGAAGAACTCCGACACGTCTTTCATCACAACTCTGAAGTGAAACAAGTGCAATAATATAACATAACCATCAATAACCATGCAGAACGTAATTTCGCATTACATAGGAAAGAAGGAAATTCTAAAAGCTAACGTACAATACATGCCCGTACTATTATCTTGTCCGTTCTTTTCCTTATGCAATGCTTCATTCCTCAGTCGAAATCCTCGTTTATCTGCCCAACCTCCCCGCCTCCTCCCGCTTCACGATATTCACAACCCCCTCCACTGCACGTAAAATATGGCGAATATGCAAGAAAAAAGATTCACCTTGCTCCACCGATATATCCGGTTGCAATTTTCTTTATCGTGCCCACAACAGTCGACATCATATGTCTGCTCGTGAATGCACTTTTGCTTGATGAAGAATCCTTTAAGATATAATCGGTCACTTCAATTATTAGTGCCATCGATCACAACGAAACACTCAGAAGAAAGCACCACAACTCCTCTTCATGAATAATCCCCCAGTATAATCAAAAAATTCAAAATTATCACAAAATTCGAAATGGATCCCTTCCTCCCTACGCCCCCCCCCCCTTACGAAAAGGTCTCAAGCAGTACAAATCCAAACCTGGCAAATTGCCGAATCATAATTGCAAGACAATTATTGCAAAACATCAAACAAAAAAAAAAGAATGACAAGATAGGCATCGCTTAAGACCACACATTAAGAGGAAAAAAAAATCGGTCAGAAACGATGAAACCTTAAAAGAGAACGACAACACAACCACCACCAATACACATCATTATTTAAATAGTAATTACCAGCTCAAAAACGCGAGAATGCTCTTCGTTGCACTGAAAATAACTCGGAATCTCAATGTAATGTACGAATTACTTGAAATGATAAAACATGAATAAAAACTTCAATAATTCCTCGCAACGATTAGCGAGGTCAATCCTAAAAACAGAGGAGGTGCGACGGGTGGTGATGATGGATTCTAAGCATGTATGCGAGAGGATACATGCTTGCGCATTTCCTTGTATATTTTTTCATTTTCCTTCTACGAACTCTTTGCGCTCTCTTCTTTCTACATGATGTTTAAAATTCCGCGAAATCATTCACCCACTTCATCTCTCTCTCTCTACCTCTCTGAACACATCTGGGATTCTGCTCTTTTCCTCACTTTAGCAGGACATGTCTCTAAGCATATAGAAAAGCAACAGAAATCATGCAAACTTAAACAGCATCTATTAAAGCATCTTTTGCGAGATTTTTAGATTTACGAGAGGTTTCAACACAAGTTCAAGTCCCAACACCAACACCCCGTGAATTCCTATTGATCAATTCCCATAGCATACGTACTCTACAAATTTTAATTTGCGTCGTTTACTTGAACCGACATCTCAATATAAACGGCTTGAAGAGAGCTAAAAATCAATAAACGATTGATCAAACGAATAATTTTTTGTTCATATTTGAAAGATGGCACTCTAAACGCGAGGAAATCCCTCTGGCATCAATGAAATGCTCCACTAGACAGTAGAGAGGAAGAAGGAGGGATGGGAGGAAAAGTGGATTAAATAATGAGAATCAGTTAACTAAACAACACCGCCACCACTCATTTCAACATTAAAAAATATATACATATAATTAAAGGAACCCAAATCGGAAGGCATTAACAAAAAATAAAACCTGACCGCTTCGAGCATGTTCTTAGCGACGATGAGTACAACGAGTGGACGTCCTGAAACACTCGTGCTATTCCACGTGCTATAGATGTATTGCAATTCGGAACTCCATTCGTCCATAAGAATGCGAATGTCATACATCAGATGCGATCGACGACGATCCATAAACTGCAACAAAAAGAGAAATTCGACCTCACCAAATGAGGCAGTACACGGGCGAATTTTTCTCGAGATCAAAGAGCAGAAATGTGTTGGAAAAATGGAAAGAAAGAGATATAAAATGAAAAAATTGAAATCTATTTCAAAATAAGATCATAAAAGAAAACATAACGGCGAGCTTCATCATTTCATCAAAAAGTATATCTAAGCAGTATTCAATGCTCCAAATATGTCCAACTAATAGTTATATAAAAAGAATATATCAAACGAAAATTTGAAAAAAAACCCTTTCATAGTTACAGAAAATATTTTTAAAATGAGACAAAAATGCAATGAATCTTGAATGGAAAGAGAGAAATTGCACAACACATTAGGTTGCTGATTAAAATTTTTGCACAATAAAATTCAATACTTACAAAGTTCGATAAGCCAACTCAAATTAACACCTGTGGTGTGAAGATGACAAACTTTTGTCCAAGCTGATAGAGTCGACTCGTACTCAACACACCAATATCAATATCCAGCGATCGACCGGTGAGATTCAACTTCTTTGATTGACCCAATCTGCAACACATTCATCCTACTAGAGCATCGTAAAGCACATTTATCCACTTATAAAACCTAAATCTGTGGTACTCATAATCTCCTAAAATTGATATGCATTGTACAGAGAGCAAATGAAGAGGGAGAGGGACACAGCGAGAGACAACGAGAGGCTTATAATCCTCATACATCAAAAAAAAAATCGAAAAAAACGTGAGAATGGAAAGAATTAAATTTATTGAAAACGAAAAAAAACCGTTAGAAGCAAAGAAAACGAACCGTGAGAGGATTTTTGCAAACGATGATGCCGGTTGAATGCTGAAAACTTCTTCTACTTCACCGACATTCTGCACCACAATACCATGCGTTAGCAATTCTTGTTGCACTTCACTCGTCTCAGCCAGAACTGATACTAAAAGTAATACATAAATAAACATCCAACTAACGCTAGACAGAACGCAACCCTCTCCAACGACTAAAACCACAGAACAAGACGAGATTCGAAACCCTAAGTTATGACTTCGAGACCGACGCTTTACCCGTTGAGCCATCTAAATGTGTCATCTCCCCTCGCCGCAAAACATGAGTTTTCTGTCCTTTAGTGTCAAAAATCATGTCCGCCAGTGCAAAAGTATGTCAAGAC
The DNA here is from genome assembly GCA_013433145.1 of Ascaris suum. Classification (NCBI taxonomy): domain Eukaryota; kingdom Metazoa; phylum Nematoda; class Chromadorea; order Rhabditida; family Ascarididae; genus Ascaris; species Ascaris suum. Next base: position 2,469,794 of record CM024181.1, read on the forward strand.
ACCACAGTTTCAAAAAACATTATCCCTGCTTGTCTTCAGCACATTTTCCCTAGAAGCTCTTCAGGAAAGGATGGAAAAGAGGAGTGAAACTGAGCAAGAAAGGCGACAAGCAAAAGCCAGGAAAGGTTCCAAGGGCGAACCATTTAAAAAATAAACACGAGAGGATGCAAATCCTCGCCGGAGATCCTAAAGCTGTTTGATTCTCCAACAACGCTACTCGAGGCTCACGCTGCTTTCCTCTTAATATCCGGATCAAAGAGTCGTCGAACTCAGCATCACCGCGAAAGTCAAATTTCGTAATTCAGCCATACTACTCTCTTTTCAATATTCGTTCTGCGACACTTCCCTTCGCCTCCTTAGTAAGATTTTCTGAGGAAGAGAATTCCAGAAAACTGCATCTGCGGTTGGAGTGTAAACTAATCGCGGAAATATCATTGCCTTCGTGTCTAGGTTAAAATCCAGCTGCATTTAGTCCGGAATCAAGTGTGGATTAAAAGCATTCAACCACAGCCACTTCCAATTCATATTTCTACAAAATGCTTACTAAATTCCCTATCCCCTTCTATTCCAGTCAACTTCTCGACTTCATCACCAACATATACCTGATTTCCGGATTGGATAACTGTCCGTCGACCCTGACAATAATAAACGGAACGAAGCAAACTTGGAAATGCCGGGATACAAATCCTAACAAAGCGGGAATGACATCATTTCACACAGATAGGAGAAATAAGAAAGAATGTTTCCGAAAAACTTAAGGGCTGGTAGAAAGAAGTTGTAACTTCTTGAATCCTCTTTTTTCCTAGACAACGATTCTAATTACTGACCTTGTACCTCACACGGTGGTCGTTTCTCATAAGCAGATAGCCGCCTACTCAGTGGGTCCAATTCAGCGGGCGTTAGAAAACCATCGTAAAGCAGACAACAAATTATATATAACGACTGTGCCCAAAGATACGGCCTGAAAAAAAGATAGAATCCTATGATCACCTTAAAGTGCTCATGACCGAGGTATTTACCAACATCAATTTAAAATTCATTGATATTCTTGTGTATGAAAACTTTCAATTCATACGTAGTTCTATTCCGCGTTGCTTTAGTGAAAATCTTTCATATCTTAGAAACTATTTATAAGAATAATAAAAACATATATAAATAAGGGCTAACTATCAAGGAATTTTCGCAATTCCAGTACACGGAGCACTAGTTAAGGTTAATGGCAAAATATCAGGTGGGACTAGATTTTCCAAAGAAGGAGAGGTGACCCATCAATACCAATTTTACCATATATCACATATCAATGTTTCTATCACAAAACACATCAATAACAACTTTCAAAGAGTGATAAGGAAAGGACGTTTCAAGGCAACTCAATTGATAAATCACACTTAAACGAGTCACTAATCAGGCAAATATTTTCACGAGCCCAACATTTCCACTAACCATTTTTTTAAAACGTAAAAATACGCAAAGATGAGAGTTTAAAAGCATACGTTGCTCCAGCAGCAACTCTGTCCTGTGTTCCCCTTTGTCGTTTCTCTGCGGCGACCTTATCGTAAGGTACGGCGTATAGTTCGGGTACTAGACGACATCCACCGCTGACTACTACTATCTGCATATAAAACACCACCATCAAGCAAAGCAACTGATACTAGGAAGTTCAGTTTCTTTCGTTAACGCTTCGTAAACCCAGTTACTCAAAACGCACGGAAATTTATTTCCATATCACTAACGAATTGATAAAAGAGTAAGTTCCGTTACAGTGGGATCTGGTAATGAATACAGTGTAAGGTAAGGGATACCGCAGCATTTTCCATACTTTCATGAAAACACGTGGATTTCCATGCTTCATTTCAGAGCTACATAAAACTGCTCCTTTTTACAACATAACATCCCAATCCCTCAATCGTTCCATGATGCTTCTGAAACATTCCTCATTCATTTCGAAGACTTTATTTAATTCATTTCGAAATAATCTCATTTAAAACTTAATCTACGTCCAACAAAAAATATAACCCAATAATCATACCGCTTTATTTATTTCGAAAACTGGGTGGTCTTAAATAAAAGAATTATCTTCTATACTCAGGTAAAGAAGAAAAGGCACAATCTTCACTGCCACTACGAGTTCATCAATGCCGCAGATATTTCGCATCATGCACCAACCTAATATCTCAATGCTATGTATGGCCTTTCTGCCGTTCATTGTTCGACGACACCTATCACCTTTGCACACCTGCAATCGAAAATCCGGTCTTCAAGTCCCCCATGTTCTTTGCACCCTTGATTTCATTCCCTCTTCTATCAGTGCTATAGTACCTAATTCCTTAAAGAGCAAAGGGGGAATGCCATAAACAAACATCTTCCATAATGCGCCAATACTGCTCCACCATCAAATCATCGCGAGCAAACATCGCATCCAGCATCAAATAGCAAATAAATAGTGGCCATTCGCATTCAATATCCTCGAATTGTTGCAGCTCCGAATTATTATAATATAGACGTGACGGGTCCTGAAATAAATTTACTGGATTAATAGCCAATATTACTGCTTCTTATTTTAAAACAACGTCTACTCACAAGTGATCCAAATCTAATAAAAGCAACGCCCCCTCCCCCCCCCCCCCCCCCACAGAAGCGAAGCTGACACAGAAATTAACCGGCGAGCTTATGTTCATGGATTTGGATAATGCTTGAGGTAACTTTTTTCATCTGTTACAGCACACAGAAATATCCTCATCAAAAACCTCATAGGATTCACGTACTTGATAAATTTCTATTCCGAATTCCAAAAGAAATCACTCAAGGTATTACAATGGCAAGGATGTTCCCGTTTATTTCCGATACAGCCTTTTTGACCAAACTGAATAAACTTCCCTGAATGTTCATCTCTGTAACTAAAATGATAGAATCTGCAATCTTATCAATCCATATGAATGATTCTGAATCTGCTAGCAATAATAAAAATGACAGTGATTTTTCTCTAAATTCAAGAACATATGCATCGAATTCCACTTAAGTAAGGTCTCAAGTACTCAAAAATCAAATCTGCGATGAACAATTAGAGATCTGTTTACTGTCATCACACTCTAACTGTTTGTACCCGCATTTTGGTTGCATTTAAGTTGTACTGCATAACGTTTAACTGCTCTACCTGCACGTACGACACATTTAAATTGTTCGTCCTTTCAAGACATGGAAAAAGAGCAGACAGCTCCAAGGGTGAGGTACTACCCCCTCCACCCCCCCCCCCCCGTCACCCCCGACGAAAAGATACAATATGCCATAAGGAGATCGAGATCTCAATCCCCCCAAACTTTTCCTTATTTCTTTAAAGAGCTGTCCCAAGAGTTCTTATCCTGATATTGCACTGATCATGTCAAACTGTCACACAGTCCACACATTTCTACAGTGACTTTCAAGTAATAACAGCAATGAAATTTTTGCTTCCGCACAAATAATTTCAATAAATATACGATCGAAATATTGCCAGAAGACATACTAAATATGGTAATATTATGAATACATGCTAAAGCGTTGTTGACTTAACACCGCCTTCCAAACATTAGCAAAGAATAAAAAAACGCTTATATCTATCATCTTGTTTTATGTAATAATATTCAAAACACAATAAAACAATACCTCGAGTGGCGTTTTATATCCATCACGCAGAAATCGTTTGCATCCGTATCTGCCCAAAAGTGTCTCGGTTATTGTTTCACGTGTCACTTGGATTAACTGTTGATCTTCTACGGCGAACGCCGGATATGATATTACCGTCAAGAGCGCCGAATCCGTCTCCTGATGGGAAACTATCGATCAGCTTCAATGAACCAACTATGCATGCTTCATTTACTAGCGCATATTAGAGGCAAAAACTGTTTTTAATTTCTAACTCATAATGACCAATACCTTTCATTTACCTGTGTCTTTTAATCACCTGCTTGAATCACCACAACATCTTTTATTTACTTGCTTATATCTATTTTAAGTCGTAAATTTTACAATTCTTTTGCTAGCATGACACCTGCGAGCAATTTTTGGCCAAAGATGTGGATGTATGCGGGAAGGGTGTAAAGAAAAAAGGTTTGCTGACGTTGAAAACAGAGTGCATGAAGAGATAAGATAATAGCCGAGAAAAGCAACGATTTGCCTATATCCCGATGTTCCATCCTGGATTGCAGAATAAGACTTTGCGAACTTCCATCTTAGCTATGACTATTTTTACCGCTCCCTCAAAAATACGACCGTTTTCGAAAGCGAAAAATACTACGTTCCCTAGAACTTCGAAGGATCAATTTCTAGCGTAATATATTCGACGAATTGAAGTCGAAAAAATAAATTTTAAAGCGATAGCTTCAAAGTGGGATCTCGAGTGCAATGCACACATTTGGTAGATACTCCTACCCTATCCCAACATTTTGATTTTACTGCGGCTTCGACCGATTATCACTTCGCAGAAATTACCTTGTAAAAAGTTCTCTCCTTTCAATGATCCTTCTTTTTTCCCAGAAGAGAACCATTAATTACTACAATAAAATAAAAAATGTTACGAAAGGGGATTCAATTCCCACAATAACGCTTTTTACCCGATTGCGACTCTAGCAGGAAATCTGACTCAAAGCTGCAAATAGCGTCAGGAAAGTGGCAAAAATAAAGAGGCTGGTACACGTGTGTTGCTCAAAAGCCGATTCCCGAACGCTACCTTAGAAAACGATTCCCTTGGTAGCATTGACGTTAACACAGCCGAACACTGTTCGATCTGATCCGGCAATACATGGATTACGGAACCTGTAAATTACAGGACTTTGCTAAAATTGACTAATAAATGTGAACAGCAACAGTAAAGAACACATTCTTCTTTTAACAGCAATAATGCAAATGACAGAGATAAATTTCTCTACGCTATCTTTCGGACTACCATCGCGAGAAGAAATTCAATTCATTATATATATATATATATATATATATATATATATATATATATATATATATATATATATATATATATATACGTTAGGAACAAACAACAAATTTCTTCTTAAAACGCGAAGCATCATAATTCGAAAAGCATACCTTTCGATCCATCACCAAACAAGTCGCCAACATCGTTAAGAGCCTGCAAAGCCGCTTTAGCCATTCCAACACTGCTTGCGTTCAGTTCTCTGATGCCTTGATTCGTCTTATCACCTCTTTCCCATATGCCATAATCCTAAAAACATGACGAGCACATAGCAATTACCAGCCTGCTCTATCAACATGTAAACAAAAGGTGTCCTCTATCTTACAGCACTCACCGAAACACGTCAACAAATAATATCAGCATGACATCCACCCTCAAGAAATGGTTTGTCACCACCATACCAAGGTTATAAAACAAATCATTTGCCAAAACATGCAAAGACGATTTAAATATTTGATAAACACAATTGTGGACCGCCTAATTTCAAATATCATCCACAATTCGTTCCTACTCTTGCATTAAAAAAAAAACGATGCCGCAACTAACCGCGGTTCGATAGCTCGTTTCAATATAATAGACAAGGTTCTGTATGAATGCAACCTCATCGAAGTTACGCACTATTTGCAAGCCTGCAAAAGCTCGTATTAATGGACAAATTGCCAAAAATTTATAGCACTAGCCATTTAAACTTTTGAAATCACTGTTGGCATAACCTTAATTTGGAAACCATTACCCATTAAATATGGCCTCAAAGAGCTGGAACGTAGAAAAGTTACCCAAACCTTTAGAAATGCAACGAGAAAATTACGAGTTCAAATCTAAGCAAAATAAACCAAAAATAATCACCACCACCAGTCAGAAACTCAATCTGCAACAAATGCATTATTTCTTGGCACCGTCACGAGACCCCTTTATTTAAAAGAATAAAAAACTCCTCTGCTATAAACAAGTTTCCCCTCATCACTCGACAAACATACTCTGTCATCTCTCTCGTACCACAAACCTCGGTGCGAGCAATCCCAGACCTTTCTTTCAACAAACAAATGAGTCGTTTAAGCTAAATGGACCTACGTCTTGCACCACAACCAAATGGGAGTCTTCACACCACTATCCTAACCTAGATGAGATGAGTTAGTACACCCTTCGTCTCCCTCACTCTTCACCAACTATTAAAATATTGCAAAATATGAACAAAACAAAATAACAGCGCTAAACAAAAGCGGAAAAAAACCGAACCGGAAGCAGTCATTTGTGCTAAAGTGAGCAGGAACAATGAAGTGGCATCGATTTGCAGATGGCCCCACTCTTCGTCGCCACATACTGAACTCTTCGTGCTCACCGAGTACTTCGCATGCAGTGCATCCGTTTTTCTCTGATACATCTTAAATTGCTCGACCTTCTCTGATTGCAGCATCATACACTCCATCAACGACTGCATCATCTTCACACTGCAATACACCTCCAATCAACCAGTAAAATACCTTTAAACACCTGTAGCTCTGACATGTGCCTTTTCCGTCTATTCAACGTTTTCTAATAGGCAAGTACTAATAATATAAAACTTGAGCAGTTATCAGGACCGTCGAAAGAAGGAAGGGTTCCCCAAGTTTTTGAGAAAGAGGTAATAGGACAGAAGAATGGGGGAGAGGGATTCCAACGCAATAAAATAGTGAGGAAATCTCAAAATTAAACGCATGCGCAAGTTGAAATACTCGACGATAACAGAAAAAACTAATCTGCCAAGCGTGTAGAACCTGTTCCTTTCTATCGCCTTAATATACACACCATCAGAACAGTTCGGCAGTTTGCAAATGGTACGTCAAGTTACCCTTAGATACTTCTAGTTACTTTCAGAGCCCTCTTCCAAGACTCTCATATCACAAGTGTTATCCTGTTTTTTGCAGCCTGTTATCCAGACCAAGTGCAAAATCTCTCGCATATTTTTGCATCGACCTATCTATTTTCGAACAAGCTATAAACAACCCGTGTGAATGAGAATTGCCAAAGGATCCACAAACAAACGTCTGATTGGGCAAAAAAAACGAATGCATTATTAGGCATTGCGAAATTGTTTTTCTTCCATACTTACATTGCAACTTGGCAGATCGCATTCACCGAAATTTACAAAGTGTATAGCCTGAGGCGCTTTCATGTGCTCTTCCACTTTTTGTGAAGCTATCAATTTTTCATTATCTACCTTATCAATTACCTGCTCACATAAATTAATGAAAAACGCACGACGGTGATGGTGGTTTGGTTACTGTAATATAAGGCAAGTGAAATGTTTCAACAAACTCTATGCCAAATACAATGCTGTCTGATTTTTCCCCTTCACCTTCATTATTTCTCATGCGTCAGAACGACCGAATTAGTAATGTCATTGCTGCATATACAATAAATTGTAGACAGTATCGTTCAGCATCGGGTGATAAGGATTCTAGGATTCTGGTGTTAAAGAATACAGACCCCACCCAATTCACTGGTGCTCCTGATCAACTAAGAGATACTCTAATCATCCTGCAGAGTCCTCAATAATTAAATAACTGAATTTTTGGGTTATCGAGCGAAATATGCTTTTTTTGTTATCAATCGAGTTTTAAGTCACTTTAAGGCAACCTATACCTGTCGCGTTAAATAATTTTAAGACGCCTGTCAGGAAAGACACACCATGAATGTGGGAAGGATACGGATGGGTGTGGTAAAGGAGAGTGGGGTAGAAGGGAGAGGGACGCAAATGGGAAGGAAAGAAACAGTTGTTTAGGGCCTTGTTGATAATGATGACAAACTAGGTCAATAGCAGCTGGTGCTAAAAGAGTGGGAAAACCGAAAGCATCTAATGGCATATTAAATTCATACTATTACCCTCATTCGAATAACGACATATTGAAAAAGTATATGGTAAAAGCTTGCATAAATAAAACGACTTACCAAGTGAGGCCAAGTTCGTTAGCCTTTGCAAGATCCTCATCGAAGTCGGCACTCTTCTGATATGCACGGTACATAGCCCATAATGCATGTGCCGCATAGATATTATCTCGTACCCAAGCATGGCCGGGAAAGTTCTGCAATTTTACAATATATGGCGTTAACTCCAACAAATTCTTGCAACTTCCAATCTCCTGCCAAACAGTTCCCGGTAGGAGAACAAACTGTATTTCACATAAAACAATATCAATTTACTTCAATATATATCTGATTTTATCGAACATTTAAATTCACATAACTCTCGATTTTCAATCACTTAAAGCCATCACAATGGCTGAGGAAACAAAGAAAATGTACTGCTCATTGAATCTTAACAGTGAAACCTGTTTTATCTTGTCAACTATAGAATTTTTAACATATCTTTGGCAAAAGTTAAATCATATCAACCATCTCCATGCTCAAAATTGTTAAGATTTGAACTCGAATATAATAAACTAGGGGAACCGTGCGTATCATACATCAATTTGTCAATTTTATATAAAAAAACAGCGAAAAAGAAAACCCATTAATACTATAACTAGAGACTGCCAATGGGAGAGCTCTACGGATAGGGGTAAAGGATTCATAGAACCGCCATTAAACGATAAAACCTGTCCTCAAAAACCAGGATAAAAATCTAAAATGCTAGAAAATGAAGCATTCTATTCGTTGCCAATCCTGTAATCTGTTTCAATGAAAATTTTAAGCTGTAGAAATCTTCAATGCCTTCAGACATCTTTCAAGCTTCAAGTCTAGCATTTCGAACCAACAAATGCAGTATGTATACGTGCCAATAAACGAACGCCCAAGTAGCATTTGTGACGTCAGCACACAACTGCTCTTGTTTTTTGCTCATAAACCATTATAAAGCCAACTTAACAACGATCGTATGCCAGTCAAATCGATTTCTAAACTACCCTCGCATCTCATTTATCGAAATGATGTTGCAGGTTCATCTAGCTCAACTCCCACTGTCCTATTTTTCCCCGCCTCCCCTCCCCCCTCCCCCTGTTTCTCGCAGAATTTACCGTCTCGTTGTAAGAGATAAAGTTGCCCGCAGACAGCCCCCCTCCCCCACCTGTTAAAGTTTCTGATATGTGGTTACTCTAAGTAACCACATATCGCCAGTGATAACGGTCGAGGGGGAGTCTTTTAATTTCTGTGACACTAGCTCGATTAAAGCATACACCAAACACTACCAGTGCTAGTGAGAAAAGAAGTGAGACCATTAAAGGCATATGTTAGTGTGCAATCCCTTGGCGTATAACAAACGAAGCAACAGAAACCGGTGAGAATATCAGCATCAAAGATTCTACGCACAATAAGAGTTATTCAAATTAAATGCGATACTCTGTATGGACTACGCTAACATAGCTCAATTTCGAAAAAACTTTCGGACTTTTCGCTGATGAAAAATCAGCGATAATGTCAGCAAATCAGATACAACTCGCTTATGTCATTCTAGAGCCATCTTCTTTATCGGATGCAAATTTTCTAAACAAAAACGACTAATAGCAAAGTGAAACTTAAGAGACTTAAGAGATATTTGCCTATAAAAACTGCCTTACAAAGCCAATAAATTTTCAGCATACGATTTTGGAAAGAATGGCGAACGCTTTCTCATAAATTCATAGCGAAATGCACACTAAGACTCGATCGATAGCAGATGTATTAGACTTCTTTTTGCGGGCTCTGAAGAACACAATCGAGATGCAATGAGTTAGACGATGAGACCCCCTCCCCCTCGCCACCACTCAGCAACTGTAACAATCACAAGCCATTTCTGAATCGGCATCAGCGTACATTAAATCCGAAGCTTTTTCGTTGAAAACAGTTCCATCTCGCATAACACCAAAAAAAAAACCTTTTTATCCGTGGCGAAAAGTCCGGTGATCGGATTTTGTTGGCTTAAAATCGTCTTCTCGACGAGATACATGAGCCGATCCAATCGAACGCCCGAACCGCTGCGCGATCGCATTTCGGTTCCTTTCCTTCCCTTTCGATAATAAAAGAACTCGTTTCACTCAGGCCTATGCCCACATTAGTATAGAACTTCCTGAAGAAAAAATTTCTTTAAACTCACCTTTGCTTAACCGACTGTCAATAATTACCGCTTTTTGTCAAAGATTAAATAGATTGACGGACGTCACTCATATACCACTTACAAAAGAAGCGTCAAGCTCGCATTAATACAGTAAATGGCAATGTCTACATAGAGACAAAGATATGCTGAAGTAAACGAGGAAATACAAACAATATTCCGCTAAGGATGAGATTGAAGGATAAATGTAACAAAATAATAACATTAAAGAACGGAAACATCATAGTTGAGAGTAGCAAGTGGAACTCGTGCTAGTGCAAGTCCAATGTGCAGAAGGAACACAGTAATTAGTGTTCAAGCACATGGCTCAATGTAATGGTGAGTGGGCGTAATGGGGAGCGGGAAGGATGGATCGGAGGGGGAGGCAAGGAGGAGGTAGAAAGGCAACCACTCATGTCGACACCACAACGAAGTTTGAGTGTGCAACCTGTACGTTGATGCAAAAGCACACGACGTACACTTGTATCGAACTGCAGCTAATGTTTGAGTACCGAACTGCAGTTAAGGTTTGAGTACCGAACTGCAGTTCACACCCGACCAAACGACATCGGGAATAGATGAAGTGCGAGGGAACGCTTCGTCAGTGCGGATGGCACAAACTTCGGGTTCTGCTCCCTGGTCTGATTGTGAAAAAAAGCCAGCTGCGATGATTCATATGTGCCTCCTTTTCCCGCCTCTTAACGTGGTGGCTAAACGTAGCTCTAAGAGGTAGAGCAATCTGAAAACACCATACCGCAGCTTCAAAAACATCTCGGAAACGTGGCAGCCTCTATAAACACGATAAATTTTGCGATACGCTTTCTGTCCACATTATTGAATCTTTTCTCTAGACGCTCGATAAAAATTCCGGAAACACCGGTCGAAAGACCGCACCGAAAATCCGTTGAAGCTTATTCAATAACAAGCAGATGAACTGGTCCACAACACATTCATTGCTTACCGGAAGATCCTCTTCCAGTAAGCAAAGAAGCGTCTAACGCCACGCTTGTGGCTCTAATTTCAACCCCGCCACCTTCGGGAAAGCATGGCTTCGATTGGATCTGACTACGCCCTTGGTCCGGTTAGGTCCGGCATCTGGGTCGAAATCGGACTTAAACCATCACCACATGAGCATGAGTTGAAAGTGGCATCGTCCAGTCTTGGGCGAGTGGAACGTCGTCGTCCAACATGTACACGAAGCGAGTTTAACCCCGACCTTTAGGAAACCTGCCAAACTATGCTTCAAAAGAAAGCACGGTCCTATTCATGCGGGAAAATGTGGTTAGACCGACATAACAAATATTTTAATAAACTGAACGAAAGCGGCAATGATGGCAAAGTGGAGGGTTATGGTGCGGAATCTCAGTATAACAAGTGATATGATAAGAAGTTGAAGCTTGCAATAAACGATGAAAAATGGCACTTATCTCTCTATGTAGATAGGACAAAGGCAATTCAAGTGCTAATCGAAAAAAAAAACACCTTTCAAATATAGGTAAATCACCTCTAGAAATCAACGAATAATAAGAGGAACTTAGGAAGTTGAAGAATTATAGATACCTGGCGCATTAGGTAGCAATGTTTACCTGCAATAAACCAACGACGAATAAGAAAAAAACCATCGCACAAATATATCATTCAACCATTCCACTAAAAACATCTCAATCCCACACAATTTTTACCGCATAATCATCCACTTTTCACATGAATTTCCTCGTTCGAGAAAGAAATCATTCTTCCTTTGTGACATTATTCTATGAAATTTTCACTCAAGAAGAAAATGAAAATGCCATTGTAAGATTTTAAATTTCAAAGAGATAAATATTTGCGCCATTTCCGCTCTTTGTTTCAAAGTTGGTTTCAATTTGATGGGAAAGTTAAGCGAATAGATGAGAAAATAAAAAAACATTCAACTTTATCGGCAAATAAAAAGTTGAATTTTTCTCTCCGATTAAGTTGTAGAATTTGAAAAGAAATTCAACATTATTGTAAATGAAACGCTAATTGAGGTGAAAATAAAAAGAACGTTTTCAATTCGTTGAATTTAATGAGAAAAAAATGCTTTTATATTTAAATACAAGAAAAAAAAAACTTTTTTTTCTTCGATAATAGTTTAATATACGAAGAAAGAAATTAAGGTCGCAGATTTCTTCAGTTAGTAAATGTGTCCACGGAAATATTTATTTGCGCCATTTCTATGGTTATGGAATTTATATTCGTTTGGAGGCGATTACTTCTGAATCGATGTCAACCTCACCAGTTATGATACAATTATTTTAAAATTTAAGCGCTTGTAACACCTTCCAAATGAAAATGAAAGGGCACTTACCTGGTGGAAGTGGGGGGGGGGGGGGGGGGGGGGGTCTTTTCGAAACCTTACGGTAGCTCATATTTCATCAACTAGTATATAGGTGAAAATTTTAGAGAAACAAACTCTCTTTCTCTTAAATCAAAAGAAATTAACTCTAATAAGGATGATAAGTTTTGTTGTGGAGAACTTTTTTTGCTGCACTGTTCTTTGCTTTAAAAAATCCGGAAATTTGTTATATATAGGCGTTTACTGTTTGTTTGTTGTATATACAGTTTTTCAATGCTTAGATGTCATACGAGATATCGGATCGGGTTCTCTTTTTACCGGCGTCATTTGCGCCACCTCAATCTTTACGTAGCATAGAGGAAGGCGAAATATTCCGGAAAAGTGCATATTTATTAGCATTCTGGAACACTTTAAAGGTGTGACAAAAGCGCCATTTTCTTCTTCCATTTTCTACGAAAATAACTGAGGTGCAAATGTGATTGTAACAAATATCATCGCATAAATATCATTATATAATGATGCTTTTATAGAGCTCGAAATTATTTGCTATTAGTACGCTTGAAAATTGGAGGTCAAATCAGTGCATTGATAACTGTCATTTTTTTTTTTTTGCATAAATGTAAACGATACAATAAGATGCATTTATTTGGTTTTCGGTCGTATCCTGTTACATTACACGCCTATATGTCACAATGTTTTCTTAGATGACCTTCAAAATGCTCACTACAATTTATTTTCGTAGTACTCTTTAAAACCGGAACTTCAGTAAGAGAATTTCATCGTAATGCTGCAACTAGAAAGTAAAATTCTTTCGATGAGAATAGCGGCGATGAAAGTTTACTATAAATGTCAATAACTTTTGTAATTATTATTTTTTATTCACTATTTATTCGATCATATTGTTTCATTATCTCTTTATCATATCTCTTTTTATCATATCATATTGTATCATTATCACTTATTTTTTTCATTACTTGCATTGCTTTATTTAAAATTCATTGACGATAATCAACTGTAGAAAGAATATACATCAGTTATTCAAATTAATATTCCTCTCTTTATGTGAAATATATATATATGAAGAAAAAATTCTCTTTTAATTCACAATTGCAGAAGAAATTCATTTCAGCCAAAAAATGCTGTTTATATTAAGATAATACTATCCCTCATCGTGGGAATTGATTCAGAGAGAGAAAAAATTTGAATATATAAAAAATACTTTAATTTCGTTGTTTCGATTCAGTGGTACTCGAATACTGAAATTTCTGAGAGAATATCCTTAAATAAGGCTCATATAAAGCAATTACATGCAGCACAACGCGAGATATAAACTCACAAACTGGTTGTGCAATTATACAGCGTTAGGAATGTGTAGTTTTTTCTTTAGTTTGAATGACGTATTCACCTGATTGAAAAAAGTTCAACACCTCGACAATCATCAGTATTCATCGCTTAATATAAAAGAGACGTCTAAGAATTTTCAAACGCAATTCTCTGCTAGTGCCTTTCACTGTAGACCTTTGAGCATTGTTTATTTATCTATTTGTTTATTAGCTATTTATTTAATATCTTTTATTAATTTATTATTTAAATATATATATTTGTGAAAATTGCAAAAATTACTGCATGCTTGTACTAGTAAGAAGGATGACGATGTGTTTCTGATGGGCATTTTCCATAACTGGTTATTACCCTTCATGCACTGTCCATTTTATTCCGGAAGTGCAATTCTCACCGTTATATTCGCTAAAGCAAGGTCATCGACGTGAGGTTTTATAGTGGCGAATTTGTAACATTCCGGTACTACTGAATGAATACGTACTCTTATACAATGTTTGCATTCGAATTGGATAAATTGACGAACCTTTATTTGACGAATATGGTCTGCATTTGAAATACGAACTGAATTGTTGTCGGTAATACAGCGGATGTCGGCAACGCCTGGAATGCCCAGAGTTTGCGAGGGACGAGGTGGGGGGACGGGTAAGGGAGATCTGGATGGGTTGTGGGGAATGGAGAGTGGCTAGGACAGGAAGATGGAAGTAGAGGAATGACGCTTTTAGCAATGATATTCTGCAATGACCACCAGCTGATATTTCGAATATCCGCATCGTTGCTCATGAAGTGCTACTTACCAACTGTGATCACATGTTACCTTGATATATGAAAAGGTCGGTGGAAAAATCGTTTTAAGAAAATGCATGATAACAGCGATCAATGCAACAAGATAATGAGAGAGAGAGAGAAAGAGAAAGAGAGAGAGAGAGAGCTGCTTTCCAGTGATGAATTGCAATTGATAGATTATGTTGCTTAAGGTAAGTTGCAATTGATTTTTTTTTACTGTTATGAATGACTGCAATCGTTGTGCAACGTTGCAATCAAATGCAATAAATATGTGATGCAATAAAAATATATATTATATTTAAGGTTATTTTCATTTTGATTCCTTATAAGTATTGCACTTATGTGTTGTTTGCATTTATTCGTCAGTGAACCCACAAAAATCGCCGAATAGTGGTGCAGAATTCATGGGCGGAACCGTCGAAATGGATCCCAATGCAGTCTAATGAAAGTTATCGCATTATTTAACGCCTACCATATATGTTTTCATGATCGTCTCTATGTGTCTTTTTGTGTACTTTTTTACAAATATGCTGTGCAAAATCTTATGGAAGTGAAATTTTGCCTATACAAATGCATATATTTTGGTTTGTCTGCCCGTTTGTCTGTCTTTGTGTTTGTCTATCTATTCGATACTTTCAACTAAGTTGCCATTATATCTGGAATTACGAAATTTGGCGATTATTATGTGCATTAGAGAATGACATCCTATGCCATATTCCGCTGAAATCTATCAACTTTCAAGTAAACTATGCATATTTAAATGTGAGAAAAAAGTTGGACGCATTTCAAACTTATTGAAATTTTCTTTTACATCATTCGTTTGCGGAAAAAAACAACCAAATCTTCAGTGGAAGACTAGATTAATTATGTGTCGGAAATATTTGGCTCATTCAATCATCAAAAGAATTTTTTTACTTGGCCACCATTTGCATAATTGGATTTTTTCATTAATCTATTATAAAATTACTTGGCCAAAATGCACATTATTTGAGCCTTTTCGCCATTTGTCGCCGTTATTTTTTAAATACAAATCACATTTTGAGCAGATAATATCGGTGAATTCGTTCATTTGCTTGCGTCTGTCTATCTATCTATCTGCCTGATAGTTCAAATTCACGTGCCGTCTAAGTTAGGGCGATTACATCATAGGCAAACATTTACCTTCCAAATGAGCCTAATGTTCACGATTTAGTTGAACCAGTCACTCGTACAACTTCTCCAGTAGTTTATTCTTTACGATCGGCTTGTTGTGAAATCAAAATTGCACCGTTGCAAAATGCATACAATTTTTTGGCGATTTGAAATAGTGTAGTTCCCTTCCGAGGCAATGAATCCACTTGGAACCTGATTCGGGAGGTCTTATCAACGATCATTACAAACGTCAAATTGCATTGCTCTCAGGAAGTAAACCTGTCAATTAGACAAGCAGACACATACATGCACATACGAACAGACAAACACCGCTGTCGCATGATTGTTGGAAAATTTTGCAACAACATATAATAGTAGGTTTGATATTACCTGTGAAATATAAACCCGGCATGAATTATGCAAATGAAATTTGAAATATTCGTTAGCGTTTGATTAAAATGCTCCACTGGATGCACCTCCGATGAGGTACTTAAAACAATACAGTGGTAAATTTCCTTCATAACGTAACATCTGAGCTGATACATCTACCTTCTTCCATCCTTCTATTTCTTCTTGCCGCCCACTCGTATTATACAAACCTTTATCTCCTTCCCATCTCTTTCGAGATCGTTTATTAACAACAAAGTATAATAATGGACATTAAATTTTCATGATCTCTTTCATGTAACGTATAAAAAAATCTCAATTTATTTTTCTAGCACTTTAGTTTAGGATTCGGGATTCTTTCAATTAGGATTTAAGATCCAAATTAACGGCTCGATGAGATAAATAATTTTCATAAGCACGTTAGATATTTATGTAACAAGCCAAAAACAAATATTTTTTAACTAATTGCACACTAAAAAACATCACCAGGAAGCTTTGTACTTTAAGCCGAAGACCGGTCCAGAAAGTGCGGCCATTTGGCTAATGTATCGCATCGATTCAATTGACGCCTACGATGCCTCTCTCATTCAACAACTTCAATATAAATGCCATTCCATTTTAGTTACATCACATATACGTAAACAACTCGTTAGATGTTGATGAATTCTATTCTCTTTAAATTTTCATTGAGCTGATCGCATTAATTTAGAATATAAATAAAACACGCTAATAAAAATAAAAAAGAAATAAATAAACCCAAAAAATTTTTCGCTTATTTTATTTTATTTCTTCTTTTCGATTAATAAAGAAATATCTAGTGCATATTATGATGTTCATTCGTTTTGTACTCTTTTCTATAATTTTTCTAATCACTATTAGAAGCGATTACTTCTTAAATATTTCTCTCAATTTTTCAATATCGCTCTCAATTGTATTTTTTTCAAATACATAATGTATTTATAATTCGTTTATTTAAAGGAAGCTTATTTATACATTACAATCATTAAGTTTCTTTATTGTTGTCCGCTTTATTTGGAAAAATTTATTTTTTATTTGCGTTGTTTTTTAAATATACATTTGCAGTTTTTATATTTTCTTGTTAATTTCTATACTGGTGCAATTTTCTTCTGATTGATAGAGGGAAAGATTATCATGATTTATTTATTACACCTCTAATGACAATGACCACTTGATACCGATGAAATCTTCGGCAATATTTTGTGATATTGACTCCGACAATATTTTGGGATATTGACTCCGACAATATTTTGGGATATTGACTCCGACAATATTTTGGGATATTGACTCCGGCAATTTTGGGAAGTCGAGGAACCAGTTCCAACTTGAGAAAGGAATCAAAGGAAATGGTCGACTACAGAGTAGTCTCATCACTGCCTTCACTAACTGTATCTTAGACGAGAGCTGAATACAAATAAATGTCGATTAAATGATAATGAACGCACCTTAGCATTATTCTGTCTCGGAACACTCCCTACTAGCTTGTGATTGGCTACTCTTGACGACGCACAATCTCTGAATTCATCATCGGGCTAAAGAGAGAGAGGAGAGAATGGAGAAGAAAGGGGTAGAGAGAAAAAGGAAATAGAGGAAAAAGAGAGAATGAAAGGAAAGGAGGTGGAAAAGAAGAACTAGAGAAATGGGTGAGGAAGATCAAGCAAGAGAAGGAGAAAGATTTTGATTGTCGCTCCTTGAAATAAAACTGCTCCGAGTGGATAAACACATTGTTATATGCACTATTGCCTACTAATTTGTAGCGGAGCAGTTTCTAGCAGTGCTTTTAAAAATTTTCGTTTGAGGGTGCAGATCGGCGGTTGGCTGCGATTTACTTCGGAATGACAGTCGCCACAGTTGTAAGTTTATTTCGATGAACATTATGCTCAAAAAAGTTGATGTCTTTCTTTCCCCTCATCCCCATCCCCACTCCCCTCAGCTCCCTGTCTCTTCCACTCCGCATCCCTCATCCCTTCATTTTTGCTAAAATCTCTTTGTCCAACGTTTTGAGCGAAGATACACATACGTTGGAAATTTTGTGAGCATACACTCAAACCTCAACAAATTCTCTTTAATAAACTCCTCCGAAGAATCTTAGTAGATTTATTATTATTATTAGGGATACCAATCAAAATTTTATGCGGTAATATTGAAATTAAGGATAGGGATGGAAGGAATGGGGAGGAGAAAGGGATAGAAGAAGAGGGACGAAGTTTTATGGAGGAATCGAACAAAGAACGAAAGAGAAAAATATTTGTAATTCTTTCTTGCATGAAACGCTTATCGATGCAAACAAAGAAGACTGGAACGATACAGTAAATTCTCACTCGATTATATTTCAGTGATTTTTTGCACTTTGCGTTTGATTTTAATCTTTTTCTTTATAATTCACTTCTTTCTTTTCTACGAAATTCACACATCATCGTATATGAATGCAAAAATGCTCGATTATAATTCTCCTCGAAATTTCCTAATGAGTAATTCGGACAAAAGTCCATCGCCTCATTTTATAAAGTGTTTTAATTTGCCTCTTTTATCAGATATGATAATTTTTTTGCACTGAAAAATTCAAAAACTCAAAAGTTTTTATAGAGACATCAATTAAGGAAAGCAAAATTTATTTCTGCGTCCTTTTTCACATTAGAAGCAAAAATTTTTTACTATTATTTCTCTTGCTATGAGTATATTGGAAATGATTGAAAATTTATGCAAATTTTTTGGTAAATATTTCATTATTTTAAATTTTTCAAAGAATAATTCAAATAAATCAAAAAAAAAAACTTCGACGATACAAAAAAAAAGTTGAAAATAATTGTCGAATGATGAAATAATTTGAAGTGTACAAATAGGTAGACGATGGCCTTAGTAGATATGAAATAACTTCCGATGGAATGCAAATATAAACTCCTCCTCATTTAGTTGATATTGCTACTGATTATGCTTATCAACGAATCGAAACAGGTCGCGACTAATTCGAGTAGACCTCGTGCTGCAGGATATAATATATATGTTCAAAGATCGAATTTCGCTATCGCTCAAAATGCACCAAGGTATACTAGTGGAGTTTGATCTTCATTATTAGGGAATAGGAATCCTTGAATGAAGAGAAGGAAGTTTGTGAATTTTTTTCAGATATGACTCTGTGATGTTTCCGAGATCGAGATGAAAAAAAAATGTATTTGATAACACTTCGACTTATCTAGCTATATTTAGAGCGAATAGCTCTCAGACTTGGGTAATTAAATCATCAAGCTTGGGCGAACTCATGACTATAGAGAATGTTTGTTGATCAGGTGGTAAGTTTAATTAATAATATTTCAGGTATGGAATAATGAACGCAATTGACTTTAATCCCGCTTTACTAGCAGGCAATCGTAGATTTCCGGGAATCAGACTTCGAGCCAATGCACGTGCTTTTCAATATGCGAGCGCTCTAGCAGCAGGTATCGTTAGCCAACAAATAGGACGTGCGCAAATACCTGATATTAGTCAGTGTGTACCACAGGTTGGGTAATAATTTAATTTCTTTCAATTCCATTTCGAGTATACCAACAACCGTTGAGAGGCTTTAACTTGAAAAAGCCAACTGAGAAACCTTGAAATCATTGATAACTTTATTTGATTTGTTTCAAATATTAAACTCACTTGCTCATCAACACATAAATATCAGTGAACCTATCGACTCCCTTAGCACAAGATGTCGTGACGATAAGCAGGAGCGGAAATGGCCCATTGTTCAATCCGAGAGAAGTAGTGCTCTAAAAGTCGACTACACACTTTGAAAGCATACTTACATTTTAGCATACTTTATATATATATATATATATATATATATATATATATATATATATATATATATATATATATATATATATATATATATATATATATATATATATATATATATATATATATAATTCATTTCCAAACGTTAAAGAACGGTTTTTAAATAAGCCAATGATGTTTTAGCGATGATGCATGATGATTTATGAATATCCTTGCAAATTTTTGCAGGACCCATAAAGGTGATTAAGTAACGAGATGCGCGAGAAAGCAATATTTGTCATGGAAGTTAATTTTTGCAAACTTCGAATTGACCATTTTTTTATAAATTTATTCGATATAGGATTTTGCATATACGCAAATATACCACAAATATGAGCACCTGAATCTTCTTACCTTTTCCTCACTAACTCATTCCTTCTCACTCCTCCTCCTTCCTTCTTTCTACTTTTTTCTCTTCACATTTCCCAGTTCTTCTCCAACCTTACCTCTTAAAGGAATATCGTATCGATATAGGTATGATTATACTTAGTATAATGTATCAGGTGAATGGTTGTGTACGTGTCTACAATATGTATATAGCTTACTACCGTTGTCCTGAAAATGTTGCCATCTACCCGATGCCCTATGGTCGAATCGTTTTCTCGATAAGGAACTTCGAAATAAGGTATCAACCTCATTTCATTCGATCTATTTACTGCATAAATATCATCCTTATGATAAACCGTCTTATTGTAAATATTTCGTTGAAATTATTTATTAAATTATATTCTTCAATGCCTTATGAATAGCCTTTTTTTTAATGAACTTGTTTTGACGTTCATATAGCACTTAATAAAACCATTTATAGCCAATTTCTACTAGAATGAATGGATTTTCTTTAGTAGTAGAATTATAAAATCATCGAAAAGAGTAAATTTATTTTTGATGAGAATAGAATTATTTTCGATATATTTTACAAAATATTATAAACAATTAATAAATCAGAGTCAATAAAAATCAATTAAATCTCAAATTTTTCATTATTAGAAGGGAAAATTATCGATTTTTTCGTTAGTTGAAATATTAAAAAAAAATAAATATTATTATTTCTAACTAAAAGTTTTTCAATTATTTTATATTGAATGAATGGAAATATTTATCAATGGAGAAATGAAGCAACTATTGATTAGAATTTAAAAACAATTTTACTTATATTAGAACATATAAAAGATATTTATAAAATAGATATTCAGAGAGAGATATATGTTCGATTATGCAAATTTGAAAGATGCTTCCCATGAAAGATATATCGCTTTTTTTTGTTGGTTTATTTAAGGATAATGGGACGACTCGGAGGACAGGTTAACGTGTTGATACCTCTTGGACTTTTTGGAATACTTTGTATGGATGCTGATCAGGTAAATATTATTCAACATTATTGAAATCTATAGGTCAGAGATTAAATCAAGGCTATCAGTAGTACTTTTTAGCAAAAAAAAAAAGCGAACTAATTATAAAAAAATAGCGAAAACACGAAGGAAATCTTCTGAAGTAACCACTTAATAACATTATGCGAGTCACTGCACTAACAGTATAATGCTTATTGCAAAAATAAAGGAACATGATGAGTAAAGGTGATTGATTACCTATTTGCACCTGTTCAGATATCGCTGGATGTCGAGTTAACTCTCGTTACGAACGCCATGGGAGGACCGGCCGTAGTCGTATCCGGATGTTCGGCGTCCGTTGGTTACGTTAATATTTACGTCATGAATGGTGGCATCGTTGGTTTCGCTATTAATACTGCCTTCAGGGTGAGTATATTTGAAGTTTTTTATGTTTATGTTTACTGAACGAAACAGGGAAAGATATGACGTTAGGAAGAGGGAGAGGAATAAATGTAAGAAGTGAGAGAGGAGTGACGTCAAGAAGAACGAGAGGAATGATATCATTGTGGAGGAATAGAGACTATCATACAAAAAGATGGCTGTTGAGGTGGAAATATTTTTGAAAATGCTGAAATAGGCAGCACATAATATCCTTTAAGAGAGGCCACATTCTATATGAAAACCTGCTATGATTTGGTATAATTGGGCTGAACTAGTTTTAGCCAAATTTAGTGCAAGCTAGTCAGTTTAAACTTTGACCTTTACTGATCTTTGACCCCACTTGCATATAGAAACAAATGAATGCGTGCGTTGTTTATTTCTTTAAAATAAAGCAGGCAACGCAACAGCAATAATTCTATACCACTAAAGAGGTGTGAAGAATAGTAGGTACCACAGCACTAGGTACTATAAAATAGGTCCTCATTAACCATGATTAATAAAGGAATTTAAAAAATACGACAATTGTTAACCTTTACTGTGGCTAATAAATACTTTTCTAGTGCAATTACCGATCAGATATAATTCATTCTACACATTAAAAAATATGACAATTTCAAAATTGATTTTAAATTTGTTCTTCAAAGAGATTATAATAATTTATGACTGTAAAATAATTCAACATCCATAATTTACAGAATATGGTGGCCGGCCAAGTGAGGCAGATGTTACCGAATCAATTGTGTGGAATGGTACCAGGACTCATCAATAATATGGTGAATCCGATGTTAGCTAATCTACCTCAGGTGATACCGCTCTCACAAATGCTATCGCTCGTTACTTCAGTTCTTGGCGCACCTCCACAAATACCTGCCTATGTATGTCTCTTTTGTCTTCCACGTTATATAGTCCACTAGGCTGGCTGACTGCTTGTAAAAGTACATTATTCGACATCCATGTCTGGTAGCATTTATATGTCTGTGTGTCTGCTTGTCTGTCTAGTAGTTTCACTTCGCTAATAACTAAAGCTGAAGCAACGAAATTTCAATATGATACTGAACATCATAAATTGGACGATCATATTGACCTTTATATTGATCGATGAGCTTTAGAAGGCGATAGGCGTAATTCAGAGTGTCTTTATAATTTACGATTGGTGGGTTTGTGGATTTTACTAGGTGCTAAATCTTAAATCAAACCTTAAGGTTTATATAGTGTATGAGTGAAATAGAAGCACTGAATATGCGCTTTTGCAATTGGCTTACATAGTTAACAATTTCCACAAGTTATCACCTCATCGGCTCATTGCCATCAAGCCGATCGTTTTCCATCACTCTTAGGCTGATTATGAGTGCTCATTTATATAATGCACATCGACTAAAGTGTTCTGCTGAATTTGTAAAAGAAATTGAGAAGTATATTTCAGTGATAGCAAATCACATGGAACGAAGGGAGAGGAGGAAGAAATGGGGGAAGAGAGGATTGGCGAATAGGAAAGGGAAGAGAAGTTACGCTAATAGAAGGCCTATATATCTAGCGTTTGGATATACAAGATTATCACCACAACAAATTCTTAAAAAATTAATTGTTTCATCCCTAATTTATCTCGAAATTTTTCAGTGCTACTCACCGTTGTGTCGAGGTATGGCAAGTACTCCTCCACCAGCTCCGAAGCCTTCTCCTCAACCAACTATGGTGCAGCAATCAGCACCAACTCTGCGTTTTAGAACTTCTTATTCAAATGTACGACCTAATTACTCCAACCAGCAGCAACGTGGTTCACGGATTATGAGCTCCGTCAGTTCGATTGCTGTGTCTGCTAAGCGAAATGTGAGTATTGATCGTTTTGACAATTACCAATAAACTGAAACTTAATGCTAGAAATATGATACGTTCTTTCTGTATTTTAAAACGACTTTTCAAAGACCCCTCTCCTTAACTCGTCTCCTCCACTTTGTCTCTACTCTCCCAATCCCCACTACTTTGCTATATCTTTCAAAAATCGATTGGTTTCAAAAGATGCACTATCCGCACAGTTGGCATTAACAATATTTGGTGGTGAAATTGTTTAGAGCCTTTTGATCGTTTTTTTTTTTTTCCCTCTATTGTACTTACATAGCAGATAATACAAATAGACAAATATGAGATAGAAATACAAATAGAGAAGTATGATCATGCTATAATACACCACATGTGTAAATTTAAAAGCTTTCTAAGGCTGATCCTTAATCATTTCCGCTCACTTGATTTTATAGACATTTGATTTGAATTACGATTGATTTACACATTCATTTCTCTTCTGAATTATATTTTACCTGTAAATGATAATGCAGGTATTGAATGAAATTGCTTTGCTCGACGAATATATGATTGGAATCAAACTTTTCCAAAAAATTGCAGAAGCGAATGGTTGGTGGTCCATGCGCAGGATGTCCACCACCGAGCACAATTATGCAAGCACGATCCGTCCAAAATATCCTTCAATCGCTCGATTTGGTTTATTTTTTTTTATTTCTGGGCCCTTATAGAGATCAAATATTCCAAAATCTTCTAATAGTGACCTATTCTCTACTACAAATATAACTGGGTTTTGGTGTGATCAAAAAAGAGTTCCAGTAAGGGTGTATTGATAACGAATTAAAGTCTTATGAATATTGGCGGGTTGAGGGAACTATTGGATGAATCGCTCTTTTGCAGTCTAATGATTTCACTTTTCCCTATAAACACTTTGCTATCGGAGGACTGAGTGCTTACTTGTTGGCGTGCTTTTTGATTCCAGAAATTGATTTCTCTGATTCCAGAAATTTTCTCCTTACGCAACAGTACTTAGGTCTCTTGATGCTAGCCGCTTTTTCCAGTGATTTTACTACCCCCTTATCTACAGTCATTGTGATGTGCCAAATGTGATTATTATCTTCTTTTTTTTTTAATCTTAGGCGTAAAATTTGGCGTAAACGAAAGTTGGTCTTTCGTCAGGAAAGAAGTGATATCTTTTGTGATTACAATATTATGCAATATTGTGAGTCCTAACTAGGAGGCTGATAGAGATTATGCTGTCGAAGTATAGCTGCTTGCATAAATAATATCTAAGTTGCTATAGCTGCTAAGTATAGCTGCTAAGAGAAACACTTTAACGATAGAATAACACACCAAAAAAAGTGCACTTCTTTTCGTCATTTCTTTTATCATACATATATTCTTTTTGCAGTTTGAACTCTTATAAGTTGAAACCACCGACTAGGATGCATCAGGCGTTTTTGGCTCTTTCCTTTCGCCGGTCGCCCTTTCATTCGAATAATATTGCTAACCTTGCCATACACCTGCGCGATATAAATCGATCATACCTGAGCAATATTAACGGCATCGAAGAG
The DNA here is from genome assembly GCA_013433145.1 of Ascaris suum. NCBI lineage: Eukaryota > Metazoa > Nematoda > Chromadorea > Rhabditida > Ascarididae > Ascaris > Ascaris suum. The sequence continues at coordinate 2,494,734 of CM024181.1, forward strand.
TACATCGAATATGCCAATACTGTTGTTGTACTTCTGTTTTGTTGTGCGTGATTACCTACGACGTTGTATCTAATGAATGTGAAAATTTTCAGCGAAAGCTTGCCGATTTGGGATTATCACTGCGCCTTATGAGCTCATATTCAACGAATCAAGATTTTATAGTGGATCTATCTGGCGAATTTAGTCCTCGTGGATGGGGTGGCACTCCTTTTGGGCCATTCCCAGTTTTTTTCCCCTTTGCATTTGGCGTACCAATGGTTGAGGCTGTTCTTAGCGATTACACTGTCAATTCACTTCTCTATTGGATGCATAAGTTAGTGAATCATTGATTCATTTCAATTACCGAGATCAGTTAACGTGTCGGAAGGAGACAGAATTTATGTATCAAACGCAGTCGACGACTACTGTCAGCGAATTGCATCATTCTGGATAGGAGGAGATGATTGAGAGAAGGAAATAAAAGCTCCGGGGGGGGGGGGGGGAATGAATGGAAAAAGGTGGGCGAAGGCGTTAAGGACTTTTCATGAATGACTAAGTTGGATATATTCAGTATTAATTGTATCGAATTATATACCCTCAAAGTGGAATATTATTCATTTTATCAATGTGTAAAATGTCTTCTAATGTTTTTATTTATCTATTAGTGATACTTTCATTCTATACAAAGTTTTATTGAATATAGTTCCATTTAAACAATCTTTACAGAACAGTACAACGAAATAAACGATATTTTGAATTATTCAATAATATTTATATAAATTTTCGAGTACTCGTTGTAAAGTTTTATTGAATAAGTCGTTTCTTATAAAGAGAACTTTCAATGATTTCGAGTTATTGATGAATGCGAGCATAATTTAGACGGGAATTCTTCGCGTTTCGTATTGGTCCCGAAATGGCAGCATTTAGCAATCTTTTAAACACAACATGCGGAGAGGATTATGACGACAGTAGCGAAACGAGTTCCGAGGAAACTCGGGCAACAATGGTAAGAAGTCTCGGAAGAGAGATTTTTTTAACCCTCTAAACTTTAACTTATTTTATCGTAGAAGAGATCTGAGTCTTTGGAAATTTTTCTATGTTTATTTGCTAAGGGAAATGGCAGCAGTAATGCGCGATCTTAGATTCATTCCCTCTTATGATTTGGTTTGCATAGGTAATTCAAGTATTTTCACCTGCAAGAAGAATCCCAGCGAGCAATCGAGTAGCGTATGTGAATAAATTATGCAAATTAATTTCTAAAAGAGCTTGAATTCGTTGACGTTCATATTGGCTAAGAAAATTTTCTATTTTCATAGGCGAGTTTTCCTCTAAACCAAAAGAAACGTAATGAATTTAAATTTAGCGTTCTGTGGAACAGCTCGAAACTATTTCATTTTTAACTTCTTTACTTTATTCTAGCTTATTTTAACAACTGTTGTTAAAAGAGCAAAATACGATAACGTATTGTTTAGTTTTTACCTCTTACCTTGTCAATAAAATCCTCTTTCCTTTTAATTCGACAAAATTCGCGTTGAAAAGTTGAGAACGTTGTAATTTGTAATTCCTCTTAAACAAGTGAAATTATTAGGAAAATCTATGTCGCTTATGTATGTGAACTAAGTGACCGCACTAATATTTTTCAAATTTTATGATATAAAAAGGTGAAGCGTTGCCTTTCTAGAGACGTAAAATATTACGATTACTACGAAGAACAAAACGTCAAAGCATCGCCGATCTGGAAGCGTTGGGTGTATGTATCGGCGATATCGCTCCCGCACTTGCCGAGAAGTATCCCAATCGGAAGCTATTCCTCATTATTCGAACTGCTCGTGCTCCATCGGTGATAATTAGTGCTAGGAATGGAGGTTGGTGTTCTCTCTCCCTCTCTTTCTCCTTCCACCTCTCTCTCTCCCTCTCTCTCTCCATTCTAACTCAAACATTTTATTTAATATTTAAATACAGTCAAAAGAAAGATAACGCTTTTGACTGTCGCACGCAATGTGACTACTTTTACGCTATTTAACATTCATATGAGCCAAAATATAGTGACAGCAGCACAGCAAAAACTGGGCCACTGGGCCATAGGTTGGCTTTTTCCTGCTCAAAGTGATTGGCCTAGGCCTAACAAAGTGCATTGAATTGCTTAGATCGGCGTGAAATTTGGAGCTTTCTGGATAGCTGGTAGTATTATTTATGAATGTTCTCAGTTTTGCAGTTCTGTTTCAAGCTAGGATCTTCGAGTGACATTTTAGCTAAAGGCTTTCTTGTTCAACCTATGATAGATATGTTCATTTTTGTGTTACATTAATAAATGCGAGGTTTTATTGATCAAAGCAATTAAGAAGCTCCTCTATTAGAAAAGCCTATAAATATTTCAACGCATAAAATATTTAGGTACGGCGACTGTGGATCTAATAGCTGATGCGACTATGTATTTGCAAGGTACGACTAAACGAGTGGGTAATTTGCGTATAACAGTTGTAATGGATATAACGCTTCGTCTTCGCGGCAATTGGGTTGGCGGGACAATGGCATTACGTGTGTTAAAGATTGTCGACACGGATGGTACTCTTGGCGTAACACAAGATACGTTAGATAGCATCTCAAGTCTTGCTAAAAGTTCCATTGTTAAGGTGAGTTAATTAAAGCATAACTTTATATATTAATCACGTAATCAATTAAATTCATTTCAATATTCAATTTCGATACCTATGATTTAATAAACTTAATGCATTTGTTATTTAAGTAATTCTTAGAAGAAATGAATGACCTATGAGACCAAAAATATTTGAAGGGTTAGATAGGGTGGGGATTGCTGTTTCTATCTGAAAGAGAGGAAAGATTAGGTGTTGATATTTACGTAATGAAATGAAAATCTCATAATATCGTTAATATAGTTAACACATCGAGTTTTCCTTTATCAGCGTAAAACTATTTTAAACGGTAAAGATAAAATTGCCTAAGAAATTCGCAGCCGTTCCTTCCTTTGCAGGCTTATATGAACGCTTACATGCCAGTCCTTTTTTGGATAAAAAAGATCATCGTTATCATTAAACGTTGTAAACAGATTTTAAAACTTTCATCAAAAATAAATCTCACTATATCATCGAGCAGAAAATGCGATAAAGGTATTTCAATTGTGCTTATAAATGAGAAAATAATTTCAACTTGATAACATTGTATTATTTTTGCAATTAAATTTCATACGTGTGATGAATTGAAGTTTCTTTTGCTTCAGATGATAAATCAAGCGCTTGAAAAAGGAATGCGTATACCGATTCCTGCACTTCGTTTGCCAATTAATTTATATAATATGCGTGTGGGTATCGTAGAGCATGGAATCTATTTTGGTACCGATATCAGTGTATCACCATCACTACTCGGCGGTATTTCACCTGGACCTGGCATTATTATATGCCAAATGTGATATCTCGCACATATCTATCAATATTTGACCTTAATAGAGAACGGTTAGATAATTGAATGGAGTAGAATAGATTTGTGAATGCATCTAGTAAAGTTAGTGGGATTGTTTTTGCATTTTTCCTCTCAACTATTAAGAAAAATTCTTCGTGTGCAACGTGTTTTCTTCTATAAGAACATCATATATTTTATGTTTGTTAAAATTCATCATACGAATATATATAAAAGTATGAAAGTGAGAGAAAATCGAATTTTGTTGTGCTCATAGGTGCTTGAACAGAAAGTAATGCTGGTCAATATTTTAAGGAACTAATCGTTTCATAAGAGATATTTATTATTTAAATAGAGAGTATAAAGTTTTACAAAGAAATTATTGCGTGAAAATTTATGCACGAGGAAATGTATGCCTTTATTAATATGGTGAAAAAATTATTAAAACACACATCTATTTTGGTTTAAAAAGGCCTTCTCTGTTAAAATACATATTTATGATTGCCATAGGTAGTGGTTCCTTGCAATTATTGCAATTGCAATTGCATAATGTTGCTACTAAAGAAAACAAACATATAAGCGGATTGAATTTCTTTGAAATAAAGAAATACGAAAGTTTTAGCATGATTTGCATTGATGAATCGTTGTGTTGGATTGTCTGATGTGTTGAAATGTTGTCGATTTAACAAACACACTCTGTTTGTTGTTATTAGAGAAGTAGTTAGTGATCTCGCGAACAAGTTATTGCCAGCTTGTGATCTATGATCGCTACTCATTGACTGCCGATTCCCACTTGGGTGCTTATTAATTACCTGTATTTTCACCTTTGCAATGTGTGTTCATAAAAAGCGATTAAATTAAACGATTCTAATACGTTACGTTCGGGCAATCTACAAAAAACAAGTGCGAATATTGCAAGTAGATCTGGTCAAATACAATCATGCACGATCCAAGATATATATATATATATATATATATATATATATATATATATATATATATATATATATATATATATATATATATATATATATATATATATATATATATATATATATATATACATATGATCAGTAAAAAAAGCAACTCTATCGATTGCGGAGAGTCGTGATATAAATGAAATAGATATTATAAGTATTACAAGTGTTACTATTGCAAATAAAATAATCGATATTATATAAATTATATTATTGTTATTTAAAATGCTACTACTCTTAAAGATTACTTATCATTACTTTTTTAGAAATTCGAAATTCGACAAAGAGTTTAATGAGATCGAAAGATTGAAAAACGCCGATAAATGAACCTTTCGGGGTATCATTTTTTGGGTCATTTGTGGTGAGTGATTTGTTTAATGCGCATCGATAACCCAAATAAGATGTAGATAACCGAATGAACATCTCCGTATTGGGTATAGATACACTCATATATACGCCTTGTACGCTTCTTTGCATTTTTTTTCTTGATATTATAGAAAAAAAGGATGGAAATTTCCGTTGTTTAAGATGTGGGAAAAAATTAGTTTACCTTGTCAATAATAGACAGTAAGTTTTTTCCATGCTTAAGTGTAATGCGTTAATCGCAACAATCGTCAAAACAACCAGTTTAACGATTGTTGTAGATAAATTGATCGGTGTTATCAAGCATTTTCCTCACTACTAACTAAACATGCAAATTTCCTCAGATGACTGATAATCGAATGAATAATATATCATGTAGATACTAGTTAGTTATGCAAATAAGCGAATATATAGATATGCAAGCATTAGAAATTTTTGTATGGGATTAGTCAGCTTATTGGCTTTATCTCGCCTCTAGCTGCATTTCATCATCAGCCATACAAAATCACCTGGTGAGTATACAATGAATTTGCTATAGGGAATAACCTCAGGTTTGTTCAAATTTAGCGTCCACGTTTTTTAATATTTGTTAATGAGTTCTTATTGATCTAAAAATATATCTTTAGATTATTTTTTAGCGTTATTCTTTTCGTTATTATCATTTTAGTTCTTTCTTTTCCTATATATACTAATTTATATTTTTACAAGGCGCTTACTTTCATTAAAGCTCTCATCGCATTACCTCGAATCAACGCACCCTTCATCGAGTTCTATTCCAGAACAAATCCCTTCAACTTCAAACTTTTCAGACACTAAACAGCGTAACTTCCAAATGACCACTCCCCCCCCCCCTTTGCTCCCCCAATTCGCAGCAACCCGTTCCTCTAAAATTTTGCACATAATTCCGAGTTTTCATATAAGGTTATGCACCCAACCCATTTATCGTCATATGCTGCATTCAATGGATGTCAATACGAAGATTAGAAAAATTTGTTGTTTTCAAAGAGCGACTGAATCACTTTTTCCAGGAAGATGCATCACATCGTGCCGATTCTACTATCGATTCTAATAATTCACAGTTCAAATACATGCAAAATCAAGTTGACCATAATTTCACGCACCATAAAGCCATTTCTATTTCAAGCGATTGTACCGTCCTTAACAACGAAAACTGCCGTCACTGAATTCGTCTACAAAGATCAAATCATTACTACCATGGTATATGCATGTTGAGTTGTTCTTCGTTTCGTTTACGTCATGCTTAATGCAATTGCACTTGAAGTACGACAATGTTTGGAATAGCAAATATAGACGAATTTAGAAAGTTTTCACATCCGATGAGAGTTATCGAATATGAAAATAGAAAAAAAAAAGGCAATTTATGGGAAATTTCGAATTGTTCGCAGAATTTTCAAAGAAAAACGAAGAAAATTTTTGAGAAAATAGCACTTCGTGTACCGGTTCGACAGGAAACCCGCATTTTGGAACTTCTCTGTTAATCTGCTTACATTTAGCACTTTTTCGTTCTTGTCATCTCGTTTAATCAAGCGCAACAATAATAATAAATAGTACCGTAGTGGTAAATAAATAATACCCCATGGTTTATATCAACAATGTTCTATCTCATTATCGCGAAAATCATAAAGGATAACTAAAATGTAATCGTTTTTGCGCTACATATGATGATCACAGCAGCAATGAGCCGAAATTTAAATCTAAATAAAGGATTTTTTATATTCAAAGGGCGTTTATTTTGATATATTTTGGTATTATTACTAGAGGATATTCAAAGATCGGTGCATATTTCTCTTATAGCTTCATTCTACCTCTAGCCTACAGACTATATAGCGTTACAACTTTGAAAGATCAATTCTTTAATAGTATGCTATTTTAGGTGGAAGGAAAGAACTGCTACGATAAACGCTGGATTATGAAAACATGGAAGAAGGCAGGTAAGAAATGGGTGGCGGCAAGGGAAAGACGTATGAGGCTCGACGGAAATGGAAAACTCAACGTCACTGTGGGTGATAGCTTAATTCCTGTGCTAGACAGTCGTATGGGTATTCTGTGCTCTCATGGACCTTGTTAATGAACTGTAATCGTTGGCTTTATTGCAATTTAATCCAAAGGAAAGCAAAGAGGTACTCAACGAAGGTATGCGACAACACCTGTTGAGTACTAATCGAACTAAGAAATGAGGTGACAATATGTGCTATGCATCCTACGACTCAGAATAAGCCATATTAAACTTTATCTTTAAATGGAATTATGTCACAGATTATAACTACGATCGATGCTGATTCGATTTCAATAAAGCTGGAATAAAAATTCAGGAAAAATCCTTTGATTGCAAGCAATTGCAAGGAATGTAATCCATATTCGATACTACTGAATATCGTCACTCTCATAAAATCCACATCAATACCTTCGTAGAGATAAGAGATAAGTGAAGCATTTATGCAAATCTAATTTGATTACGAAGGCGATAATAGTTTATCGAAACGAATCGAGAAGCGCATCGATATCGTAGTAATCCTTTTTTGCAACAAATGCGAGAAGCAAATAATCGCTCAACTCGACGAACTCATAAATCCATTGAAGATCCCTTCCGGCTAATGCATCGATCTACCTATGTTAATAAGTTGAAACTTGGTGACAGGTATCACTTGAGCTATAGCTTCACTGATAGTGAATCGGTTCATGGTTTTCTCGATCAATTAGCATACATAAACTATTAACCAATATGCTTCACTTCTAAGCCTTCTTTTATGCAAATTTCTTCAAGTTATCGCGAGCACTATTCGCGTTGAGGGTAATTTTATGGCGTTTCAGTTAATTAAAAAATAATAATAACAATAATAAAATACTTTTTGATGTTTCAAATTTTTAAGCAAATTAGTTAAATGCGATGAATGCTTTAATAAATACAAAATTTATTAATGAATATAACAAAATATTCACGAAAAATATCACAAATTCTTAATTATTATTAAAGAGAGGGGAAAAATGCCAATCGGCGAGTAAACGTAAATGATGCGACCGGAAATTGGCATTGATATGACCTAATAAGAGAGGAGCATAACATTGCTCACGATGAGCACATCAACCATATAAAGAACGCGTCAGCATATCACAATAGACAAAATTATATCGTATTAGGCCATGGAAATTGTGTTGATCAGGTAAAGGCTCTAGAAAAAGTGTTGAAGATGATGAATTCGGAAAAGAGTTCCGTTAGGAGAGCACTCGGCAGAAACTCCGAAAAGCGTAAAAACTTGAAAATAAAAAAAAATTTCGAATTCAGAACTATTCATAAAAATTCCGGAAATATAATCGTAGAACCAAAGTTTCGTTCGACAGACTTAAAAACTGCAATAGAGAGAAAGAATAAGTCGAAATAAATAGGCGTTTATCACTAGTGGAATTCCACAGTGATAAACCTATAAAAGATCGATGAGAAAAATAAAGCTGACGATGAAATTTTAGAAAAATATATCAACAAATACAACAATAGACAATAAAACACGCCCCACAAAAATAGATAACCATATACTATGATCTTATCAGTATGGATCACTTTATCACTAGTTAGTTAATATCAGTGAATTGATATGTTCTTCATAAGACATAGATTATTGATTTCTGCATCAAAAAACCCACTGAACCTTGCTGATCACACATCAGCTAAGAATTAGTTCACCACAAGATTTCGCTTAGGAAAGAGCAAATCGAAAAAAAAATTGAAAGTTATATGACTGAAGCGAATTGCACTAAACTGGGTAATGGATATCGTTCACTAGAAGAGAAAAGTATTCCCGCAATTACGGGGAAAATTAGTCCCCCATCACCGCTTATGAACGGGATTATTAGTCACTAGCAATGAGCGATTTATTTTAACCGCATTTCAAATAGAACAGTTTGCATTTTGACAAAGGTATTTTCCGGCGTAATCATACATAAAGGTAATTAAAGAAGCAAGTGTTTTAAGTTTTGAGTTTTACAAGATTCTTACAATATTTTTTAAAAAGTTCTGAAAAAAGGTGTCAGGACGAAAAATTGAAGATCTAAGGGAAAAACTGGTTACACCCACACCCCCCCCCCTTTTCCATCTTATTCATAACGTACCCCCTTTGTTCCTTATAAAGACCATACTAGATACGCAAAAAACTATTCTTGAAATACGAATTACTCAATCCAACAAGGATTCTGACATATATACTTCCCCTCTGCGAGAAAAATGGATCTCCGTTATACTAAAATAAACAAAATAAAGACTGTATTATTGAAAAAGGCGAAAAACACTTCTACGCCTTTCGAAGTGAAAAATTCATTGCCGAAATAAAATTAGTTAATTATTACAAGCATTAAGCATTTAGCGCATTAAAATAAACAAAAAAAAATCACAGAATTAATAAAGAAGACTCTGAAAATATTTGCAAATGGCCATAAAATACTCTCAAATAGAGTGTATTTAATTGCAATGAGAACTTTTATGAAATGAGAAAAAAAATAGAATTTAAAATAATAGAAACAATAAACAATAATATGGCACAATTTAATCAATAGAAAATCTTTTTTTTTCTTTCACTTCGAAATAAAGAAAAAAAAAATTAGCGCAATGGTGATAGTTGTCTTGTCTTCGCTATTGAACGAATACATGTTGATTCTTCGTGCTTTGAAAGATAACTTTTCAATGCGAAACGTTTCCCACATCTACTACATAGATATGGTTTTATACCTAGAAAAGAAATAGCATTGTAAATGGAATATTTTCCGGAGAAATAAATTCAATTTTTTGGAAATTTTCATAAAAATCACTCGGAAATAAAAATTCATTACAATCAATTTCGCTATTAAATTTTTTTGAAATAAGATAGAAGCAAAAAAAAAAAATGAAAGGCCAAAGATCATTGCTCAATATTGTTCCATTTAATTCAACTTAAACTATAGAAAACTATGACTATCAGTTTATTTCATCAATAATAGGCAACACTATAAGTGATTTCTATTGTTGCATTATATCGAAAACGTTGATGAGTACTTTCGTCTATACGATATAATCACTACAGTAATCGTAAAATCGCATTATATCACCATATTACTATCTCAATAGTGAGCTTACCACTGTGGGTCTGTATATGTGCACGAAGATTGCTTTTGTCGGCGAATGCTTTCGAGCATGCACTGCATTGGAATGGCTTCTCCCCGGCTGAAAATAATCCACTTCCTCGAAAATATGACTACTTCGGTTGACAGTAGTAACCGACAAGTAAGCATATAAGAGTGCAATTTAGAGATGAAGAGAGAAATCCAAAAAAAAAGGGAAAAACAACGAACCGATGGTATCCCATGTTGACGTATAGAAAATTAAAAACAAATGAAATTAATGCACACCTCGCAGATGAATCCCATAAACAACCGTCTTTCATATTTTGATGTCGATTCGGGATGCACTTAATGAATGATCCAAAACAGATCAACAGTGTCAGACAACTCACAGAAACCAAGAAAAAACATTAGATGACGTACTATGGGTGCGGATATGTCCTTGAAGCAACCAGTGTCTTGAGAAGCTTTTCCCACAAATATGACATTGGCTTGTGGAAAGAGGTGACCGACTTGTCGTTGCCTTTGGACTGGTCGATTTTGAGCTCCTCCTTGCCGATGTCGGTGTATCTGTTGTTGTCTGAGACGCATGTGTCTGAAGATGTGAGAGCAGTTCAGCAGGACTCCCAAACGATTTCCCACAAAATATGCACTGCGCATTCAGAGGCAACGGGACCGCTGGCTTAAACACTGAAAAATAATCGGTGAGAGGAAATAACTAATAATGAATGCTGTTTTCATTGAAATGCTTCATCGATGCCATTCAACGGTAAAAGATAATGGTATAAGCATAGAACGAATGAAGGAATTTCTATGTGGTAGAAATTTCTAAAAATTACGGCTCGGTGCGTGCTTACAGCGATTTCGTATATATATATATATATATATATATATATATATATATATATATATATATATATATATATATATATATATATATATATATATATATATATATATATATATATATATATATATATATATATATATATATATATATATATATATATATATGATGTACGTAGCTGGAAACTAGAAAATGACATATGCAGAAGTAGCTGAAATGGATTTAATGATGACATCATGAAACACTTAAGGGTAAGGCATTTTCAGATCTTGTCAATCACTGTGTGCTTCAAAACGATAATATTTACTGAAAACATTAAAACGCGAACAAAATAAATCAGACGTCACCATTATTCATTGCTCCGAAGGAAGTGAATGGTGTCTGTCCAAATTGCGTTAATACCGTAGAGGTGAAATAGTTCGGCGGAACTTGAGGTATCATGATAGGCGGAAAAATGAAAGGCAACGACGGCGGACGAAGAGGTAGTGGTAAATATGCAAATGACGGGTTCATTGCCTGAAAGTGAAAATTATGATCAACCAATACGACTATACAAATACATTCGATGTGCGGAAATCCGACGAGCATGCTAATGAGATGCTACACTTGAATGTTGAAAAATCGCTCGAGAAAACTCGCTTAGTATAACTTCTTCCCGAGAACGAGGATGGATGGAATGCTTGTGGCTGTCTGCTATCCCATTTTTAACAGAACCGTGCATATCTTAAAACCTTTAATAAATACCCAGGAGATTAGAGAAAATCGCAGCTCGATACGTCGAGATACGATAGCTCGTGCACGAGATTTCCTCTTTGTTATCACGAGTTTAAGGGGAACTGAAAAATCTGTTGAAAAATATTGTTCTAGTATTGCGAAGTTGCTGTTTTTGCATATTACGCTTTCTTATACGAAGGGAAAGGGAAAGGAGAGAGGTAATGAGGTGAAAAAATGTTTTATATTTCAAAGGGGGGGGTGGGGGAGGAGGTTATAGCTGGTTAAGAAAATGTAGGTTTCCCAGAGAATCAGATGAACGCATAGTTGACACTATTAAACGCTGCAAAAATACTGTCCTCAGCTGATCTTTTTACCTTCCACGTGTACAATGGTCAGCTTTCCTAACGCTTTTTCCCACCTATATCATTTTTAAAATGACAAACTGTATCGTTAGTGGCAATCTGTATCGCCGATATCGATTTGTGCCAACCAAACATTGAGCTGCACCAATGACCAAATCTGACAAAGAAATACTTTCAACACATAATTTTGCATAGGTGAAGAGCGACAGAGGAAAAATTTTCATTGCAAGCACAACAATGTCTGAAAACGTAAGAACATTTCTTCATGAGTTCAATAATATCAAAACAAATATTTATGGGATTTCGATTTGGAATAAAATATTTTCAATAGTTTTGAGAGTGACGAATGAATAAATACATTAATTCGACCCATCGAATTTCTAAAATCGTTTCATCCTGCATCCGCCGATGGATTACGACCTACTGAGATAAGTAAAGCTTATACGAATTACAGTGATCGGATATTGCGAACCGATCAAACAGTAAAAACCATTAAATAATATTGCTGAAGTTGGTATCGTTTAACTCTTACACTTCTCTATGAGGTAACCCAACAAATGTACCAATAATTAGGTATATTCTCAAGTACGCTTAACGAATGTTTCGCCTTCATGTTTTATCAAATATGCATCGCTTCATCTTCAGTCGCAACAAGGATATATTATCTTTCTCTTTCGATAAAAATATATGAACGGCGCTTTTGTCATATCGCGCTTTTACAAATGCTCGTTTAATTACACTCCAAATTTCCCCTACATAAAAATTTTCCATAATTTAATTAACTAATAAATGAATTTTTACTAATAATTCACAATTTATCGCACCATAAGCAAATGAATAGTCGCATTTATCAACGAGTATCAAACAGATGTCGTATTTTCGCACTTACAAATACAGGTATTTAAATGTCCACAATATATGGAGATACGAGCGTTAAATATATGCTAAGGGATGTGAAATTCCATCTCACAACGACGATCACTGAAGTACTTTTATCGTGCGATTATATGCACTTATAAATACGATCTGGCGTACTATTTCCGGCGCAATGCTATTCGAATTCGCCAACACACATATCGTTCTTCGCTTTTTCTTCCTATATATTATAATTCGGTACTCCGATGACAATGTTTATCATTTCTGAGCGATTTTTTTGTCTTCAAAGAAATACACAAATACAAAACAAATCAAGAATATTTGCTCAAATATAAGAATCTAATACCATAACCTACGAAATATAGCCCCACCTATCAAACAGAATACACATATTGATCAGCGGGAATATTATGAAGCATTATGAGGTTTTAAAAATTAAAAAAAATATATTTTGCTGAACTAAAAACTGAATCGAAAAATTGATTTCTAATAGACAAATAAGTGGATAAACGAATGTAGTGATTTCGACATGAAACACAAACAGGAAATTATGAGTACATATGTTAACAACTTCAACAATAATCTGCAGCTTAATCTCGATATAAAAGAGTTATCGATTTTCGGTGAACTTTGACCCCACTTTTGTTAATGCTCTTTCCCACTGCCCATCCCTATCAACTTGCATCGAAGCCAACAAAATCCTAGAATAAACCGGTTGTTATTGAATGCTCAACCACCCAACTCATGCTACCGTAACACCAGCGAAGTGAGGAAGTGGGCGGTCTACGGTGGTAACGCGGGAATGCTCGTTCGTTGTGGAAATGAGCAATGGGCGTGTCATCAAGGCGTTCTACGCGCGTCAGGATTAACAAATGCCGATCCATTGTTATTCCCACTCTCTCTCTTTCTCTTTCTGCTTTCATTGCCTCATATTATTACAGCATAAAAATTGTCTTTGTGGGATCCGACATATTTATTAGTGATGCCATTAAGCTCTTAGAAAAATATACAAATTTTCCAACGGAAACGCATTGCATAATTTGTCGGCTTAACGATTTTTCTCTACGCATTATGTAGTTGTCCTTTTTTTGTATCGTTCCGCGCTTATCGTCATTGCAATCGTCCGTCTTTCCGTTGTTTACTGCGAATAAGTGAATCGTTTCGGAATATAATAAAGCAAAAAAGACATCACACATCAATACCATACTAAAAGACGGTATTGATGGTTGTTATCGAATTTACCGACGCATAAATCTTTGCTCAACCAGACAACCTGTCCGGTAAGACAGTTACAGCAATGAGACTTCGAGGTAAACAATGAGTGGCCGATTCCGACGCCGATATAGCAACTGGTCGGCTTTGTCGATGTTGTCATATTGTTGCATATCTCTGGGAATTGAACTTCCAGGTCAAGCTCTACTTCCCTAGTGACTTACGATTGCCGATCGGCAAGAAAGTACAGTTTTATGGCTTTTACATAGTTTCATGTCTCGTTGAAACGAATACAATAGCGATATACGAATTTTTTTTTAATTTGTTGCTAATGCATGAGTGCGAATCTCGTTCTCTTCAAAATGCAAAACATTTGGCGGACAGCTCAGCGGCATTCCAACAGTTATGAATGTGATTTGACTATTCATATTTCTAGCAAACATTTAAAGAAGAGCAATGAGAGGTGATAGAGGAGCAAGAGGAGAGGAGAAGACACTGCCCGTCATAAAATTTGACCGAAGATAAGCAATTTTTTATTAATTTTTATAATCTTTTCTTATCTTCAAGAGTTATTTCCCTCACCCTCAAGAAATTGTTGAATATACTCTTGGGAAATTCCAACCCAGCTTCTTCCTCAACTTCAGGAAGTTGTAGAACGTTCTCTATGGAAAATTGGAAAATTCTTAGGAATGATTAAATTCTTCGGGGAACTCTTAGAAAAATTAGATTTGAAATATCAATGGAAAGTATTGCTCAAAAGGAACGAATGAGGAGTAAAGCATCACGAAATTAAGCTTAATAATACTGGAATGTTCCGATCATATCCACACCATCATCCTATTGAAATATCCTATCGCGATACCGATCGTTTTCGCGATCGTTTTTACTCGACTCGATATGTCAAAAGTTTTTCACGATAAACGATCGTTCCGAGTGAGCATATGTAACGCCACATAAATGTGTTAATGCCTCATTACGCCAACTCTCTTATTCGATCGTTGCAAATATTTATTTTTCCTATCGTCAGCTCTTTGTTGTTTCTTCCTCTAACAAGATACGGAAATTTATTAGCTAAAGTTTATTGGAACAACAACGATTGACTCCAGATTATGCAACGATTCCGTTGTGATCGCTAATGATGCGAGACTTAATTCTTGGAATATATGAAAGTAGGTTCAATTTGATTTCAGTGGCCGTCATAATCACAAACGATTGGACGCCAATCTAGCGATATTAGAGCTATTCATACTTATTTTCAGATCCTGTTTCAAAGATGTGATACAACGATCGTTATATACTCTAAGGTTAGCGTGGAATTCTGTTGATGCAAACTGATGTGATCGATTATGACGTATGCATCAATGAGTTTTCAGAAGAGAATCACGTTTATTCAGTTTCCGTTATTCTTTTCAAATATGAATGATGCAAATGTACAGATGATAGAAGCAATGATCGCATTATGTGAATTTTAGGATCGCATTGATTACCCGAGACGCAAATGTAATAACGGAAATAAGATCATTCTTATTGCTACAAGAAACATTTATTATACCGGTAAATCACTGATTTCCGGATAACGATGACATTAATAAAGGAACTTATGGAATAACATCGATGAAGATGAAATAGTGATTTTTAGTAGGGAATACCTTCAGCGTGATATGCCACTGCTAAGTATGGGAGGGGATGGATGCCAGAGTATAGGTATGGTCATCATTGATTACGGGGGGGGGGGGGGGGTACTGAAATATCGATAGGGTTAATAGGTGGTTAGAAATGGGTAGACGTTGAAGTGGCTAAAAGGTGATGAAGGAGGGTGGGAATGGTGATGCATATGGGAGCGTGTGGTTTCCAGATGCTATGACCACTAACTAACTGTGTGAGCGTTTAATCAACGCGAAAAACACCTCGAAGGGCGCCGAATCGAATCGCATAAAGATGCGAAAATCCACGACAAAAGCAATTAAGGAAACTCTTCACGTTAGTGGCTTCGAGTGAAGATTGATGTTGTAACGCTGAACTAGAAAAACCAATCGGTTGCCAACATTGTGACAATATCCATCTT
The DNA here is from genome assembly GCA_013433145.1 of Ascaris suum. Classification (NCBI taxonomy): domain Eukaryota; kingdom Metazoa; phylum Nematoda; class Chromadorea; order Rhabditida; family Ascarididae; genus Ascaris; species Ascaris suum. The sequence goes on from CM024181.1 coordinate 2,510,649, forward strand.
CATCACTTGCTTACTGAAATTCGAAATAATCCTCCAAATATCTTATCGTATAAAACTTTTACAGAAATAGTAACTATACTAGTAATTTGCTTCTCTTTTATCATAAAATTCGAAAGAATTACTCTTATTTATTTAAAGTGTTAAGTATTGTTGTTATCACGAAAAATTTTAGAGAGAGAAATATTTATCACGTTTATAGAATCTCTTTGAAGTTTCTAGAAAGTTGTTGGCAGAGTGTTTCTATCGACGTTCTCTGATATTTAGCAACGAAAGTGAACCAATAGAAAGAGAATAATAAGAATACTTTTAGAAATAATAATAATTAAATTCTATTTCTTTTTTCTCTATCGGAGAGGTTTTTCAAAATCGAAAAATATTAGGCTTTTTTTTCAGAATTAAAAAAAAACTAAAGAACTTTGAAGGAAAAATAATTAAATTTAGGTGGATTTTAGGAGAAATATTCGAAAAATTTATTCTCAAACAATAAATGTAAATGGAAAATTTTGAAGCAAATGATGAGATATAAGAAAGTGGGAAGTTTCAACACAGGGAACACCCATTGCGGTTCCTAGAAATGATAAAGATGCCTGATAATTAGAGATGGAACCTCCTCTGCCTCCAACCTACTAGAGAGGGGTGAAAGAGAGGAGAGGCAATCTCCTTCCGCCCATGTTCTACCGTACTTCTTTCGTCTAGCCCATTAGCTCTCCTCTTGGAAGAACTGCTATTTCTCACTTATATAATATAGACATGCAATCTTTAATATTGCAGCTCCGTTACGTAAGCTTAAAACACTTTTGGATGAAAGCACTTCATATGCGAGGTTGTTTTGCTGAACCAACTTGAAGTTTAAGCTTTGCGCCTCTCCTCCTGGTGGAATAGAGTTGAGGGATTGAAGGAAGGTAAGAAGCGAGTGAGGAACCTAACATTTATGGTCCTTCCAACAATTCAGAGAAGGGTTTAGAAAGACGTCTTCCAGCACGTTTCACCTCTCACACTTTCGCTCTCCTCGCATCTTCATTTATGGGGCCAACGTGAAGTGAATTGGAATAACACCATAGCGACACTTCGATATACTATTGGTGCATAAAACGATAGCTAACATATTATTTCATTAGATATTCAGTTAATCTTTTAATTACTAAGATAATTACAATATCAACTGTAAATATTTTTATCCAATTCTTCATAAAAGAAAACTTTATTTAATTAAGAATGGGAATCAAATCGAATCGCAGTTTACAAATAAGCAAAAAAAATGACTAGAACTAGAATATTTGATTAACGATTAGTGATCGATATCCTCGTAGATAAGCCCAAGCCTATCCTTGAATCAATTCTAGGCATGGAAATTTGCATATCGTAGAACAGACAAAAAGCATCTTCATATTTCCGTAAAATTTAAAAGGAAGCAAATTTCATCAATATTGGCGAGCCAATTGCAAGCAAGATGCTCTAAAAATAGACGATCACAACGATCACAGTGAACGTTAGCGGATTTCCCGAGCAAAGTAGATTGATTCATAAACCGACCTCAAGTGGGCGGTGTTATCAGCAGTGTGTTGAGGATTATCGGTTGCGCTAATCACACACAGACACACATATACAACACTGAACATTGAATCACAAACGGTGACATTGCCATAAGGTAGAATGAACGGAACGCGAAGAACGCTTATGGCGATTGCAATTGCAACAAAGAAAACATAAAATCGGCTATAACGCATAGGCATGAGCATAACGATCGACTGTTTTTTATGATCGTTTTCAGTGAGCGCATTGCTGAATCGAAAAAAGCTTCACTTAGATAAATATCAAAAATCATCGTTAATATTTTACTGAAAACATAACAAAAACGAAAAAAAAAATCTTTATTTTATTCTAAAGCCTAAAAAGCACAATGCTGTGCTTTTAAAAGCTCGAAAAAAATGAGATCATAGCGATTAATCACTTCATTACTCTAAATGTCGTAATTATAACCATATGATATGATAAGGTTTTCCTTGCAATTTTTGCTCACCTACAGGTGTGAAAAATTCCTTGTACCCTAACTAAACGTCGAAGACAAATGGGACAGAATTTTCTCGAGCAAATTTGCAAGGAGAAACTGAATAAATAATGAAGAAGGATTTTAGCTAATATTTGTTTTTCTAATATGTTTGCACGTTTTCAAGAGTATCTATAAGGTGCTTCTTTATTTGTAGCAAACCTCAACTGCCCATAAAATGTCGTCGATTAATTCGCTGTTGTATGGACATCACGTTATCGTCGTTAACTTTTTAACGCTCACCTATATTATATTGGTTAAACTTTATGAGTATTGGAAAGGTGGGATAGTGATGCGTTGAAAACGATGGCAGTGGATGAGTTCTTCGAATATACTTGCATTATTCTTGCTTTGTTGCTTCACATCTGTGCTATTTTATTCCGAGAATCATAATGATTCCCACTAAAAAGTAGCAAAATTTAAAGCAAAGCAAAGCAACAAATCTAGAATTTCATAACATATCATTTCGCTTCCGCATTCCGCATCCGGCAGGCGGCATTTCCGCCCGAGCGATTTTAGTGTCACTGAGTATATGTTTTAGATAAAAGGTGTAAGTACGTAACGGATTGATGAAAGAGATATCGTTTGATGAAGAGCGCTTAACTAGCGATGATCCACTTGTTGGTGTGAGTGAGTTGTTTGATGTGAGCATGTAAGGAAATATCACTCTCTCGGCAGTCGCTTACCCCCCCCCCCCCCCCCCCCCGAAGCAAATTCTTTCATTTTTTTTAATACCGATGAACTTCCTACTCAAATTTTGCAAAGTTCATTCGTTGCAATCGTAAAACAAAATTTATTTCAGTGATAATATTTAAGCAATGCGAGAGATTCAAAGAAAGGAGAAATAGTGAAGACTGCACTCTCGAATATTCATACTGATTGCAAATTTTTGATGAATTTTTCCGGAAATCTATGAAAAATTTGAAAAATTTTTGAAAGATGAAAAAGTTTTCGTTGTTATTCGGATTTTTTTCGACTCACTAAAATAATTAATTTCAACTTCTTTTTTTTTTCAATGAAAAACGCCAATAAATTTTTGATTTACAAGAAATGAAAGTGAGACGAACAAAGCGATCATCAATTTTTTAAAAAAAGAGTGCAATGTTAGCTATTCGGTTGGATAACTGCCACTGATGCAAACGAGTGTGTGAGATCTGGTGACCGCGATAAACAGCTTTCTGGATTCGCTCTTTTCGGACGCCTTCATAAACCGGGCAATTTACGATTGGCTCTCATTTGTGTGGATCGCCATAGAGTGGAACACTTCGTTTTATGACTACGGTGGCTCTTTATTGGTGGCTAGTGGGCTGACAGAAGTTTCTTACCATTTCCGATCGAGGAATCACTTCAAAACTACACACCGACCATCGCATATCATTCACATTTATGAGGTACTCTACAGAGCAACAAACCTTCAGGGAATATCGATCCGTACTCTTATCTCTTTGATTAACACCGACTGTTTGACGAAATCAACGTTCGCGATCGTGTTAATCAATAACACACGAAAACTACTCCAATTGTCGGATCTTTAAATAATGCGGCAATGTCCGCGTTGAATTGCAATGGCCTCAATCTTAGACTATGAAAAAAATATGCTAGAGAGAATTTGTTACTGTAAAACAAAAATGTGAATTGTTGCAAAATGCAATATTTAAATTTTAAGGCAAAATGGCGTAAAATATTTGAGAAAGTATAAAATTAGCAACGTGGAAAAACACATAAGAAACGATAAACCACATATCTCATCGTTGTGAAATATTGAGTGGAGATAAATAAATGCAAAAAAAAAAATTTTTTTTTTCCTATTACAATATGCGGTATGTACTCGCAAAGAAGAAAATAAGATATGCATAGTGGATTATCTCTATGGCTATACACTCAATTACGCAATCACTCTATAGTGTTTAATTCGTGAGAGAGATCCTCATATCCTTGTAGGTTTGCATATTTTCGATTGCGTATCGTTTTGAGCTATAGCCAGCATCACGATATATGTCTAGACATTTGAAAAAAAATATATAATTTAAGAAATTGAATTCAATAAAAACTACTTTCAATACCTTGCAGGTACGCCAGGTTATGCTAAATAATTGAAAACGTATAGGTGTAACACACCTGAATGAAACTGCAGTAAGTCCAGCTAACATGGCATAGCTCAATCTTTTTCTTTCTATACTTTAGTAACAGCTAATAATTTCAATGTCGATGTGAATTCAGCTAAGAATACCTTCCATTTCGTTGAATCTTATAAACGACAGGTTTATCAACAAGAAAAAACAAACGAATTTATAGAATTTTCATAGGCAACAAATATCATCGCAATTTCAACAAAACAATACTAACAAACAAAGACAACAAAAAGTACAACAAGCATCAATCTCATAACATTATCAACAATTCAATAATACATAAAACATCACAAGAAAATTCAACCCAACGACACCATCATCGTACTGAGCAACAATTTTCTTCTGTAGTTATCACCTCGAGCATCTTAATACAACGACTTATGCAATGTGAAACTGAAAGTGTAACTCTCAGAATGGTCTTAGAATCGACCCTTTCGATTACCTTTTATAAATGAAAGCCTCTTAGCGAAAACAGAGGCAATAATATATATAGATGCCAAGAATAAAAGTAGGTAATACTACCAGGTAATGCGCACGGTCAAATCTTATCGCTGATTATAAGCAAAATGCAATACACTCTCGCCAACAACTAAACAAGACCATCAACGATACTCCAACGTTCCAACATCAGACGCCATTCCAAACTAATGAATCACGAAAGCGACCACCTTAATTGGTGCGATATGTACAGCATAATTAATAGATTTTTAAAAAATCAAGAATGGCTAGTAAAAATCTAGCTCAGTTGGGTACATCGTAGCCCGGAAAAATGGAATCCGAAGGTACAGAGCCCATCTCGAAAGAAACGCCTTCTGTGTCACTTCAAGTCTGACGAATAGAAATTATTTTCTTGCTATGCAGATTCTTTATCGTTTAAGCGAAATCTATGGTACGGAATCTTTATCAGCGTAATCATTATCCCTAGCTTTTTCTAATACAGACACAACTCTTCATCCTATTGCTCTGCTTAGATTGCAAGCATACGGAAGCATAGAAAGTAGACGGCGATACGACGGCCGCTTGTCTTCATAGCTACAATTATAGTCGACCTCACCACTTATTCAGTTACCCAGCAAATTATAAATAATAAACGAATATGTGAATAGAAGACACCAATAACGAAGCATGTTACTCTTCTTAAGCTCAGTAGTACGACTTGCGACCCGACCTCTCTTTACAGTCTTCTTTTGGCAAAATCAATGAACAATGAAAACAAGAGCGCATCATGATTGAGCTCCATCTCGTGACATAACAGATCGTTCTGTCCACGACGATACCTTTCCAACGTTGAGCGATCGGCAGCTGTCAAATACATATCTTCCACCTCACCTATCTGAAATATACGACTTTCCATCACAAGCTTCACAAATCAAAGGTCATCATCATTCACGTGCTAGTAAAAAAAATTGATAAATGAGATCGGTTGATCGATCTCATCCACTAGGCCTTACTACTTTCACTCTAGAGCACCGAATCGTCGTTTTGACTCATCCGAACAAATCTCACACCAACAGACAACAATACTGAAAGCTAGAGTTACGAAACATTTTGATCATTTCGTTAATCAACAGTGAACAAACCATCGTACTTACTTGTTGCTTTTTAGATGCTTCGTCAAGGCTTGCATCCGCTTCTATATTCGCAATAATCGACTCCATTTTCAATTGCCGCTCAATGAGCATTCTGTAATAAAGAAAAAATCATTAATATAGTACTTCCGGGAAAGTATGCAGTAGCAACAAAAACGATAATATTGGAAGAAAATACTGACCTGAAACTTATTTCCGGCTTTTAAAAATCTACTTTCCCACCTACACGAATCAATATAAAATAGGCACGCAGCGCCGATCTATCATTACTGAACTCGAAGTAGACTGAACTAAACAAACCACCATCGCAGTATTAATTATTTACCTTTGAATCAGTAGTCGCTCTATCAGTTCTTCAATATCTCACATGCATCAATCAAAATAACAAAAATTCCAGCACACATAATAAATAAAAAAAAACGATCAACTCTTTTTTTCACTCCCATTTCATAAGAAAATCTACTACGCAGTACAAGTTTACTCAAACTCATATACACTACTACATAGATGACAGCGTTAGACGAGTATAGGTTATGCAGGTGGCATGGACGACTGCGCGCTGTAAACGAGATTATAAATTCTATTTTATTCTATTTTATAAATGCGAATTTTTTGCAATATGCAAATAGAGTAAACTATGAAAACGAATCAAACTGTGCTCAATTTTGATTGGTGTTCTAAATTTCTATTGATTCCTGTTCATCTCATATGTTCGGATTTCGCTTATGCGTATAATATACTTCCGTTAGAAAAAGAAACAAATAATGAACAGTGATAAGAAGCGCATACTTGTGTTCCTTAGTCTCATGACGCCTTCGAATAATCACGTTTCTTAGGGTCTGAAATTTCCAAATTCAAAATTTTCGTTCAAATTAAAACTTTCAAATCGAAATACTTATCACTGGAAAATATGACTTTCTGCCCCAAAATGGCCAGTTGTGTAATTAAGGCAGAATGATATCCCTCACTGAAAAAGCAAATATTGTGATGCTCATTACATTCCGCTTCAAATATCCATAGCGAAATATCCACGAATTCAGGATTGTTAGCCGGAAGGCAAACCGAACACCGTCAGATATATGGCTGAATCTGTAATCTTAGCCGAAACGACATGAAATTAAGCAGATCTCCTTTTGTACCTATATTTCAATAATCATTCCATTGTTCATTTTGTTTTCGTTTATGTAATATTTTAGGTCCTTATATATTTATTAAAAAATAATAAACTCAACGAATAATATAAATAATACCACCTGAAATGCCTCTTCAATGGTCAATATTTGAAAAAAAAAGCTCCCAACTTCAAACACCATACTAATTTACCTTCCAATCATTGAGGTATGGAGAGAAAAATTTTAGAAACTGAAAAAAAATCCATCAGATAAGAAGAAAATCAATACCTTGCATATGTTGTCGTATAAGAGTTGCGCCAAATCACTAAGGTCGACATGATACAAACAAAATGTGCGTGCAGGTGCAAAATCATTCGTTTTGGCAACGTGCTAAAACGACCGCATTCAACTTGGCCAATATGAACGTAATCAAATTTTCGATTAATTTCCCACTGAAGTGATAAGAAAAAATATTACCGTTTCCCAACATTTTATGTAATAAAATAAACTAACTTATTTAAAACATACTAGCATAGAATATTCTGCAAAAAAAAAAAAAAAAGAACAATAGTAACGTCGAAACATCACGATAAGGGATATATCCACGTCCTACGAAGAACAGACAACTCACTTACTTCCCCCACACCCTGTTCCTCGGCTCCACCCGATCTTTGATGGTGGCATAATTATATTACCACTAGTTATAGCACAAAAAGGCTAAGCCATAACTCTGAATAAACAGGAAACTTGGTACATTATTTTGTCCTTTGCTCCTCCCTATCTTCTTCTACGCCTACTGAATATCGACTGTAGAGGGATGATAATACCTCCTACAGAAATATTACTAGTAATAAATATTACTAGTAATCCTCTCTATAGGATAAACCACAAATAACGAATATAAATATATACTTACTCGAACAGAAATGAAATGTTCATCGAGCAATGTATAGCACAACTCTTTACTTTCTTTTGAAGACAACATCGCTAACTTCTCTATCTGGAAGAGTAAACAAACCATTAAGTACATATAAAATGGAGAATATCACAGCCATAAATGAGACAGCCTAAAACATCTTCCATCTTTCCACATTACCTTCTACTATAAGGTAAGAAACCGGAAATAACGGAAGACAAGGTAGACTGTAAACCGTCTAAAACCGAAAGCCCTTTAACTGTTACACCATAGAATATTCCATAGACCATTAAGAAATCCCAAACGAAGAAACAAAGAGTGCAAACCTGCTCTTCTTCGAGGTGTCCCTTCTGCAAGAGGAGTCGAAAGATGCGTACCGCCATCGAATCGAACTTCTCACGTATTATCGATTCGATATTCGACTGGCACTGCACTGAGATGGCCTTTTCGAAGTCTATATCCATCGTATCATTTTATCATTTGCATTCCATTCTCTTCATTCCCATCGTTGATCAATTCTTATTTATTTTCATGATCATCACACCCTTTAAGTCAATCCCCCTCCATGTTTTCGTAACGACGTAAGTGATGAGATCGAGGTACCTGAGGATACCTCTTTAAGGCGCCTGAGGTAACTCTTCAAGGTAACTCAGACACCTTAAAGAGGCAAACTGGATATACCTCTCTAAGTGGCATGCGCAATCCCCTGGCCATACTCTTGAAAAAGAAGACTTTCATACGCAACGAGAATGAGCCGTCCATTTCTATTGGTTAGATTAGTAGGCGAAGCAAAAGCTACAGATCGACGTTTAAATGGATTAAAAAAACCAGTTTTTCATCTGCAGCTGAACTGTTCAACCATATGAGCGACGAGCTTGGAAATCATCAGTTCCCTCTTCTTTCAAGTTAGAGGACCTCACCTATTCACCTTCTGAGCTTGACCACAATCGTTTATGACTAAAAACATCCCATTATTTTGCTTTTGTGTATAACAAATGCATAGAAATATTACCAACTACATAAAGACCACCAGCACTGTCGCCGATTCTTCTTACAATCTGATCGCTGTCATCACTCATAATACGTAGAGCCACCTCAATGTCATTCCTTTCAAGACCCATTTCGTTTGTGTTAGCTGCTCGAATAACATCTTGCACCTGGAACACAACAGCAATAATTGTTGCACTTTCGGAAACAACAATTAAAATCCAAATTACAAACAAGAATTCACTAACGAAAATGGAAGAACAAAGAACAGTGCAGAAATGGAATAAAATAAACTCACCTTGAATAACGATTGAACACTACAAAAAGTTCATTAACAAACAAATATTTCAAGAGACGAGTAAATGGATTTAAAAACAAATAGGGAGAGGAAGCAGTACTCTTATCCGAGTTATGCCCCATATCTCTAGGCAATAAAGTGCGTATGAAAGTTGTGATATAAGAAAAACTGATCTGCGAAAGTAAGTGATCATCAATAAATAATACTAGTTAGGAATTATCAGCAACACTGAATGCTAGGTGCCCGTATTTCCAACGGCATCAATCTTGTCTTTGTGGACGATATTCACTGTTTTGAGAGTGCAAAACGAAGTCCGCTGTTACGCGGTTCCACATCATCAGTGCCATTCCTTTCCTTTTCCCACACTCCTTTCTTTCCTGCTCGTTCTTCCTCCTCCTCCCTTATTCCTTTCCTCCTCCTTCCCCTTCCTCCTCTAGCTACCAAAGAACGTATATGTAAGACACCATGCACACGTTCAACAATTATTCTCTGTAGAAATCGCGGCCATTTCCGTCTCCTCATCCCGCAAATCAACAGTTATATTAAAATACTACCGAAATAGGTAATGAAGCAGCAGCTTTTGAGTCAGCTTTGAGTTCGCTAATTTTGAGCAACGTTCTGATCGTTTTCACACATTCCGCACCAAAACTGTCGATCTTTGACACCGCATCGACGACCATCTCATCACGCATATAGCGCTCAAAACGTGGATGATTTAAACGCCATAGAATATCGGCGTCTACATCACCTGATCCATCACCTTCATGCTTTCGCTTTCCTGAAAAATTTGCATATGCTACCGTAAAATATTTATATGTGATAGCTATGCAAATTCACTCTTTTTTTGCAATTTTCAATTTATAACTCCTTCAATCGCATTAAAAAACTCTCTTTTCTCCTCAAGACGATTGAAAACCTAAACTGAACTAGTGCCAAAATAAAAACACCTGTACCTCCTCGCCGATTTCTCTATGAAGGAAATAAATGCCGTTAAGCTCACAGGTTGACAATCATTAAAACTTAAAAATGCAATGTTATTCTCGATAAAGAATAAAAATGTGTTGAGAGATCAATGAATAATAATTTCAGAAAGGAGTTTTAAAGTAAGGAAGTACTCGTAGTAGAACTCGAATCATGATTCGTCGTATTTTGCTTGACTGCACTCAATATGAGATCAGGCATAATGAAAGGATCGGTTTGTTTCTCGAAGATCGGGCAATCATAGTCCTCAGCTTCCACCAGTGGGCATCTGATAACCAATTGTGCTTCGGCCAATCGAGCAAATTTAGTCTTCACCTATAAACGAAATTTTATTTTCAAAAACAATTGGTTTCATAAAGGAAGAGAGCGAAGGGATTTTAGAAGAGAACTCTCTCATTTATATATAAAGTGGAAACTAAACTTCACAGTTGTTTTTTAATAAAATTAAGGACATAGATTTGCTTTATTTTTCAATAACATTCTTTTTATTTCTTTCTGTAAGATCGCCATGCGGAGTCGACAATCTCAACTCCGAATCGATACTCACTACTGTCCTTCGTACGAGATGGGAGAGTTGCACGCTGCAGTAACCTTTGCCTTTATCCTCTTCATGCATATATTTTTATGTTCCTCGGATTATATAAATATACTCCAAAAATATATCCCCTCCTCACAAGGACCGGAAAGCAGAACCAAAAGAAACTTTGAAGGAAAACGATAAAACAACCTGAAAAGCATACAGCACGGATCATATATGAGGAGAAGAAAAGTAAAAACCGTTAGTTGTTTAGTACAGCTGTATCAATACTGCATAATCTCTTTTAACGGTATTAACAAGTCAAGTTTTCTTTCCTATGCAGAATCCAATTTTTGTAACTATCGTATAAGAGAGCATGGATCACCTCACTGAGTGGAGTATCAAGTCTGCTGGAGACACGTCGCAAACACTCGGAGCACGACAATCGACCCTGACATACCAGCTCTTCGCAGATTGCCTCAGCTACTTCCCCGTAGAGTGTCTTCACTAGAAACGAACATCGTGCCGATCTGGCTAAGCGTAGCACATCTTCGGGTTTTATCGAATACACAACACGACGATCATCCATACGGAAAGTGACGATATTATGTTGTTCCAGAATCATTAATGAACGCTTGATCTATAAAAACCGAGTTTTTAAATGACGCTGATAAACTTCTTTGACGGATGGGAAAAGGAAATAAAAGCCTTTGCAGGTAGTTAAATGATTACCTCAATAAGAAAAAAAAGCAGGTGAATAAACAAAGAACAACATAAATACAAATGTAAACAAATATGTTTACTCTTAGAACCACTTTTAATTAAATAATAAAACAAATACTCACTAGGCCAACGTTGACTTTTCTTAAACGAAGCGCAATGATCGGCAGTGTAGCCTCTCCACATAGTAGAACACGACCTAGAGATGCGACCAAACCACCGAAATGATCTTCGAGAATCTCCACACATGCATCAACTTCAGCAGAGCTCATTTCCGATACGATCACTGAATGAAAATAATGCATCCTTACCAGCACTGTTATCAGGAGTGATAACGTCGGTATTAACAGTGCATCATTTGTTGTCAACGCTGAATGTGTGATGCATAAAATAAACAGAATTAGGTGTTTGAATAAGTGGAACACGAGAAACGATAGAAGTCATTTTGTAGCTGTGATGGACGGAATCACAACACTGGTGTGATGGATGATTCTGTGATGGCGAGGTGAGCTTAATGTCATCATAGATCAATGATGGTAGTGAGGGAGAGTTCTGACTATTTGAGAAAATGAAGGAAGTTTTAGTGACTCAAATAAAATCAAACCAGTATGTGAATAAAACGGAAGCTTATTTGAAGCTTTTCGAGATGGAGGTATTTCAAAAAATTGTTTTCCAGGAAGACCGAAAACATATCATATAGGGGGTGGGAAAATTCCACTGCAGTGAGCACCGCCCTCAACATACCAATGCATAGTAATAACCGAAGGAAGTATTGCTGTGGATGGGCGGCCCCACCTGGCAGCTTTGAAACGTGTGTCTATCTACCAATGTGTTACCCAACCGTTGCCCCATTCCCGTTCAAGCCAACTTCAGAAGATGCGCCTTCTAATCAGAAACGCTGTGGGCAAGCATTTTGCATATACCATCTGACTCTATCAGAGCTCTTTTATGCGGAATAATCGGCTATTTATGCAAAAACCAGTAAGAATAAACTTATGCGAGCAGCAAACGGCATCACTCTACTAGGACATCACCGATCAACTTGACTATACCCAGCCACAAGGATCAGATTCAACGAAACGTTCATTAGCTTCATCGCTTGAAGAAGAAATCTACTTATGTGTGCCACAATATTACCAAAAACAATTCATATCAGCTTTATCTGATCACAAATAGTACCCCCCCCCCCCCCCTCAACGAGGGAAATAGACAGGAAATTTGGATAAAACCTAAAAATCACACCAAATCCGAATAAACCTCGAAAACATGCTATGGCCAAACTCTTCCGACACTTGCGCCTCCGATAATTTCCACTCAATCTATGTGTGCCTACTATGGTTATGCAATAATTTATGTAAATAGGCACTTCGCCGAAAGTGTCAATCAATAACTACGAAGATAACGAGAAAAAATGAAAGAACTATTTATTCGGCTATAATACCTCGTATATATATCTGCAAAGAAATCATCACCACAATAGTTTCACATTGAAAGGCTCTTTAGCGTTGTGTCTCGGATTAACAGGGCATTTCACCTCGAGTCTTCCATCGACTCGCACGAAATAACAATGTTCACAACGTAATTTCAACATACTTTTCACCTGTAATTTAAATTATTTCAACACCTTCACCTGTAATTTAAATTTTATTTATACGCTTCTTACCTACATTCTACCTTTTTAGGTGCCAATAGTGATGTAAGCAAACAATTCTTCAACTATTACATTTAGAATTGGTTGATTAACGAACACCACTATCATGTAGATGCTATAAAAATGAGGCTTTTAACACCTCTGCACTATAGAACTACTAACATCATAAGACTACTAGTAATAAAATTTCAGCCTTATGGTAAAGCGCATTTCTGAAGGATCTACGACAGTACCCCAAAAAATTAAATATAACCCCTCCCCCCTAACATAAATTTCATTTGTTGCAACTATCTAAACATTCAGAAATCAACCTGCACCTTAGACTTACACGTTTTTCCATTTGAAGTGAAAAAAAAAAACGATTTACAATTGCAGACATATTTGATAAATATTGAAAACGTTCAAAGGAACAATCGTCAATGCAATATTGGTTGCCTCAAATCTCCTTCATAATATCTATCAGGAGAAATTAACGAAGAAAATCTTCAGTTCAATCAGACCTTTGCGAGTAGTTAGCCGTTATGGTGAAACACAAAAAGCGCGTATTGTGCCAGCTTCCTTGATGCAATTACCTACTTTTTAAAATTTTCCCTGCCAACTTTTTTTTGCCCCTCAAATTGCAAAAAACCAATGATCTCTTCTAGTCGGAAGTCCTGAGTAAGTTAGTGTTTGTAAATGCCGCAATTGCAAAAGATGTTCTATTCAAACAGAAATGGGATGTACCTTAAACGTTGCACAACTCTCTCTTAGTGGAAGGCGAACTCCTAGCAAACCTCGGCATGTATATTGCATTGTATTGATGCTTGTCCTCACCAATTGTGCAATGACGTTTGAAGGCATCTGAAAGAATGACGTCATTTAATGATCAAATACAGCATAAGATTGAGTTACATTCGGCGATTACAGGACTGCACTAATCAACCGCTCGCAAAAATGCTTGATAGACAACAAAAATGTATGGTTGATAATAATAATAACAATTAGATACAGGGAGGTTCACATATTCTGTAAGAGCCGAACCCAAAAGGAGAGCAAGAAAATTTTCCAAATGGGTATAGCTCAATCCGAGGTGGCAGTAACAATCCCCTCTCTCCGGCTTTTCTATCAGATACATCCGATAGAGGAGAGATCAAGCTGAAGGATCAGAATCTATCTCACAAATTGCAATCAAATTCCACCACTATATAAATTCGAAACCACCATATAAAACTGTCAGCAAATACAGTGATATAAGCACATATGTATCATGTACCTACTTAAGAACTGGTACATATCATAATGCATGCCAGCAAATAACCTACCCCGCCCCCCCCCCCCCACCCTCCTCCAACTCCATCCCGGATCATTGATCTATTCAAAAAAACTGAAGACGAATTGATCCCCTAATCCAAGTCTCTAGACTGATCGGCAGGAAACGAGACTGAAACTTGGCTAATATTGATTTTTAGGAAAGTTACGAACTAAAAAAGGGTAAATTCTTAAAACTGCTTGAAAATGAAACAAAATTTTTCCCCATCTCGAGAAGATAAAATCAAAAATAAAAAAATGCAATCAGATTTCGCATCGATGATCGGTGATTTATGTATCGTTACCGTTACTTTGCTATCATTGCTCCTCTTACTAATTTATTCAAATTTATACATTCTAACGGGTATATATAAGCTACACAATCGAGCGATCGAAATCACTGTTCGTTGGTCTTTAGCGGTTACTTCGATTCTCCGAAGGGAGGTCGATTCCTCTGCGGACGTTGTCTTTGAGGATCTGCCCACCTGTGGAAGCACTGGTGGTGGTCGCTGGCGTGCTTCCTCCGTTGCAATCATTTATTCGCAGGTAAATTGTCGAACTGTTTCTGTGCGGAGGGAGGGGGGGGGGGGGCTGGGGAAGGGAAGGCAAGTGGAAGAGGACAGATGTGTGTGACTTAGAGCTTGAGGTTCGCTGAGGTCAAGCGAAAGTTGTGGTGCTTTCAACTCAAGTTCAGACTTCTTAGTATGATGTTTCAAACAGCAGCAATATTTTCCCAAAAAGTTCAATCTACCTCATTCGGAAGGAATTCGTTCCATTTAAAATAAGGCAGAAGCAAAAAACAACAGCCAAAAAAATACACAACTTGAACCTGGCCAGATAAAACGGCCAAATATCCCCGTAATTTTACAATCCACAACTTGTATTCTTCGTTCTTTCGACTCAACTTTAGGTGTGATAACATATAACGCTCGGTGGTCTCAGTCAAAATTTGACAAAGTTGGAGCTAGAACACCTCAGGTGGTTCTATTTGATGTGCTAAACTCTGAAGTAGGCATCAGATAAGGTATAACGATCATCGTGATTTAAATACTTTCAGTGAAAACTTACTATGTGAGATAATTTAAGTATTGCAAAAAGTGTACTCGAATTGAGCTAAATTATCGCCACAATGGAACTTAAATACTTAAATAAGAATTGCAATTGAAAAGACAAAAATTGTAGTATCAAATAATTATCACAAATTGGATCTTTAATACGATGATAGAAACTCTTTCATTGAAAATTTTCCCCATATTATACGTTAACAATTTGTAGTATCAATAACTCAATTAAATCTTCCATTATAATCAATTACATTGCATTGCAATCCGTTAAATTATTTTCATCATCTATTTCCATTTTGCAAATTATGCAATGCAATTGTATAAATGAATTGCAAAAAAGAAAGAAACAAAAAAAAAAATCATTGATGAACAATCGACAAAAATGTACCGTAAACATTTCTGCCATCAACAGCGTTGAATTATTCGTTTCAAAACGATCAATATCTTTAGTGTTAATTGTTTATTTACAAATTACTTACTGTTTTTTTTAATTCCAGGTTACTTCTTACTGCTAATCATAGGTAATTTTAGGTCTCTTTTATTATGTTAATATTGAATTTGCGTATATCAATTTTTAAAATTCCTGATTGGAATATCGTAACGATCTCTGAGGCGTGCGTCATGCGTGCGGTTAGAAATGAAAGCATGCCCGCATCAACGTTTCGTTGGTCTTTGTTTCACTTTGCCTAATCATGGTAAAGACCCTGAGAGGTGAATCGAGTTGCAGTTATTCGTTCTCTCAGCCAAAAAGGCTCATTTCCTTCACATTTTCGCATCATTCAATCGAAAATAACGTCATCGATTCGGTGAGCTTATTTACCTGTATCGTTTTGGAGCTAGGATTGAGGATGGACAAGAACTTTTGAGGTTCCGCAATACATGAGAGAGTTGCACAGATATCAAGGTTTGGGGAGGAGAAGGAAGCGGAGGTGATCCTGAGTCTCTACGGTGAACTTTTTCGTCGTTTTTGTCATGTCTTTCCCAAGCATATGCTTTGTATGGCGTAGGATTTTCTTATCTTTTCCTTTCAAGCCCACGATTGCAAAACAGGTCACGGAGGTGTGCCCTGAAATAGGCTCGAAGCGGTTCCATTTCATCTTTACCCTTTTGTAACCTGTGTTTTCTCCGCGAAGAGCGAAGAATGATGTTCTGTAAGGTTTGTTAGTCAACAACTAAACACTTTCGAAACTTCTGTGAAGTTGGGGAAAGTTGAATTGATTAGGTCAGCAGATCAACGGTGACAAATATTGAAGAGATGCCCTTTATTTCTTTGAATAATAGCCTCAAATTCTTTAATTAATTTGTTCGTATTCTTTGGCTTCTAATGAAAGGGTTGTTATTTACAAATTAGCTATATTGCTGCCGTGAAAGTAAACAATTTGTAAGTTAATTGTGATGATCTGTGGCTTGCAGTTGACGTCATAATACCTGTAAGAAGTAACAATTGGAGGTTTCAGCAGTTGGCGTCATAATACCGGTACGAAGTAACGGTTGGAGGTGTTCATTTATAAGTGCTCCACCGCTGTGGCAAACGATCTTTGTGTGCAATTAACGAACGACACGCCATCAATTATTACATCGTTTTACCAATCGTCGTTGAACACTCGTCAAGCAGGTTTATTTTTTGAACTTTGACCTCTACCTAAATTGTTTCTGGATCCCAGTCAATTTCGCACCTCAGTCTTGCTCACGAATTTTTGAAGTTCAGGCTCACCCTTATGATGTTAGGACCACGATCCCGTCCCCACAGTGCTCAGACTCGATCCCACCCTACAAACGTCCAGAGTTTAGTCCTACCCATGACGTAAGAAGTGCACAGCGTTCTTGAAGTCCCACTCAAATGGAATTTCAGCACCTAAAAATCGCCAAAAAGGGAAAATCGGAGGAGGAGGTCGGGACACTTTGATTTGACCTTGACGTTCTTGTATCAGTCTGAAAAGAATGCAAAATGAAGTCAGTTGTTACGTTTTTCCCGCCTAGGCTAAGTGTGTTCCTGGTCGTGGCCTAGAATGGGCCTAGGTTCAACCAGTGACTGTGTTCGATGGGTCAGATTAGGTCCCTGCTGACCAGCTTTCCATAATTTATCTTCGGCTGAAATCGAATTTTCATCCATTTACACATACGTTCATTGATAGAATCTGATCGCATCCCCTTTCGCAAGCAAGAACCGAGTTGAACAGTATCTCACTTCTCGGTGTTTACAGAATGGCCGATGATTTGTCTCAGTTTTTTGCGAAGAAGGCAGCCAAATCAAAGGACAGAAAAAAGAAGGTGAAAGTGAGTGTTGATGACGTGGGCCAAGTACTCGAACGCAAAGCCAAGAGACAAGTAAGTTGAATTGCTCCATCCGTTCTTTTTGAAAACATATAGGTCTTACTTTTTATTCACCTATCCATTCTCACCTCTTCTCCTTTTGATCCTATCTCACACTATTCCGTAATCACTTTTTTGGTTCTGAATTCTTTTTCACAACTTTGTTGCGTTCCCTCACACCTGTTGCAATCTTTTCTCTCTCCCGTTTATTGTTATTTATTTTTCCGCTTGGCCATCGTCCAAGTTAGTTATGATTTCAAAGCTGATGGATGATGTGTGTGTTTTGATGTTTATAGGAGGAACGTGATCGTGAAAATGAAGAGGAAGAGAAGCGCGCTCAAGAGGAGGCTATGTTTTTTGAGAAGCGAACTGAAGACTCGGAATGGCTTGAATTTAAGGATACAAATAAGTGGGTTTCTTTTATTTTATGTCTTTAGAAAAATGCAACGGTAAATACCAAATACTAAATAATAAGGGAGAGAAATTAAAGAAACAAATATGCACGATTCGTAGTGATCCACACAAAAGTTAAGAAACGATGTTATGGCATAATCGAGAGTGATGTTATTGCAGGGAAATGAGTTTGGAAGAACTAGGATTCGTGATATGAATCTAACAGAGCAAGTGGAAGAAGCTCTTGATGAGGAAAAGACAACTCCGACTGAGGCACCCAAAACCTGGAATACCGCCGCCACTGAGGTGAGTGCCGTTAAAATTTTTTATTGAGAGCGGATAGAAGTGGGAGGTATAATGCTGCCTGCCTTTAGATTCCCTAAGAGGTAGTTTTTAATAAAGCACAATTGCAGACCAAGGAAGTGGAAGAGGCGACTGTAATAGCGCCTCCGAAGCCAGCCATCTGGAGGCCGCGTCATCAACTCGCCGCGCAGAACGCTATGCGAGCTGGTGCAGCACCGAACATAGCGGATCAAGAGATGTTCCCAACGTTTGCGGATGCGGAAAAAATAGAAAAACTCAAAAAAGATGATGAAAAGAAGAGGTGAGATTTCCTTGTTCGATGATGCATTAAATGTAGATATTGCATGCTTTCCTGACGGGATTACTTCTTAGTATGCAGTACAAATTTTGAGTGAGTTGAAAAATTATTTCACTTAGTAGCTCGTCGTATAGAAGTAGGATAGATATGGAAATAGCGATGCGATCTCAGAGGATTGGCACTTGTGCAGACCGCATGTCTTGTTAGTAGAATTTTTGGATTTTCCTTGATCATCAGTTCACCTAATGATCCATATTTTTTATTTGCGAATTATGTCAGCCTTTCTCATTTGGATTTTGAAAGTCTTCTCTTTTTGCATTGGCTATAATCACTGTTCAGTGATTTCCTTCTAAAGTACATGGTAGTGCTTTTAGCTTTCTTGTTAGTTTTGTAATTGCGTTACTTAAATTAGAGTCGATTCCGGCTCCAAAGAACCATCAACGAAACCGTTGATGTGATCTGTTAACACTGATGCAGTTGTTTTATAAAATATATTAATCTATTTTATCGTGGCAGCTCAATATCCAATTATAGGAGGAATGATGGTTTTACGACTGTTACATCGGAGAGAGAAACACCAAGTGCGTGGGGTCAACGTGGAGGAATGGCACAAAGCAGCAGTGCATGGCAAAGGGGTGGTGCACCAAGTTCGTCCAACACCGATAGAGCTGCTCTTTTTTCTGCCGTTAAACAAGTTAGTTGCTGTTCTTTGGAGAGGCTAGTGAGGAATCCAGTTATTTTGCTGTTTGCATCTTTGTGTCTAGCTGCATTTAAGAGGCTGCGGTGTATAACATGTGCTAGATGAGGGGAGGGATGCTGGACATTTTATGTGGGAGATAGGATAAAGACTGTATATCCCATAGTGCAAAAGATATAAGAAGGGAGTCATTTATAGATACTTAAATAGCAGTCATCTATGCGGGCATCTCTTTTGAAAGCATTTCTAGGTTTAAATTCAATATTTAGTGCAGAATTTTTGGCTGCAAACGTTGTTGGTATGTTCTGAGGCAACGCTTATGGCAGTTGTGGGCGAAACAGTGCTTCAACAGTTTCGAATCTGTTTTGGATTGTAGTTGGCAATGCACCAGAGAGAAAGGGAGAGGATGGGCTTGTGGGTATATGAACGCACGGTTAGATCATTAAGGTTAGCGGTCGTTCCCCAATCCTCATCACATCTGCTAATAAAGTCACCAGTCATGAAAAAATGACTTCTTGTGGGCTGTGTTTGACCGCCGAATTTCGCAATAGGTGAACACTTAATTGTATCATAGCAATTCTTTAGCATTCAGCATTATTGATCATCTTACCGGTGTTGTTTGATCTAGGTTACTTCCGGAGGTGCACCAAATCCGGTTCCACCGCCACAGCCTTCTTTGCCGAAGAATCCAAATGCGTATGTTCCACCGAGTAGGCGACGCGCTGAAGCGATGCAGATGCAGTGAAAAGGCCTTCGTTATTCGGCATTCATCTTGATCTTCATGGATGCGCACATTGATCAAACATATATCATTTCTTGGCATTGGTTTGTTGAATCTGGACGATAGTAAATATTCCACGAACTTCACTACAAAATACCTGAAGTTGCGTTCGTATGACGGAGGATGCCACCACACACGCAGATTCACATTTAATAGCTTCGAACAAATTTTGGGATTTTTGAAGGTTCGACCGATAAAAATCGCAAGTTTGGCAATGTGACGTTCATCGCTCTAGCTTAATCGGTAGTGAAGTTCCTCAGAAATCTTTAGCATGTGGGTTCGAAGAAAGCGTCAAGCGCGAGATGCTCGTGGAGTTTCTTTTTTCTTTGGATTGTCGTTTCGCTTTGTTTCTTACCATCAATGGCGCTTCGAAGATGATTAGTTTGGAGCACGAAATATTTCAATTATCGGTCGCTTAATTAGTTGTTCGCTTTATTTAAATTACAAACTCAGTTTCTTTTCGTTTTCATTTGTTTTTGTAGCTAGCAACTGATAACCGATGACAAGTTTTTTTTAATGGTTGCCGCATAACGATGACCACCTCCTCCGCTCTCATCATCCTTGTATTGGCAGAAAAAATCTGTTGGGTGAAGGGACAGCTTGTAATTGGTTGAGAAATATGTGTGATGCTGTTTCCTGAATTTTAGGGATGTTTAAAGTTTGTTGGTATTTCATGCATCGAACAAACTATCAAAGGTATGCCTGGAAGCCGGCCAAATACCAACCAATGTTCGTTGATGTTTATAACCGGACACCATACTTAAGAAGTTGGACATATGTTAGATTTTGATGGTTTAAGGTATCTGGGAATTAGATATTCGAAGAGGTGTTATCAATAAATTTCACCTAGAACCTCGTTATAACCCTTCTAGAATAAGTTGAAGCCATCACCCATATAAAACTGAACGTTCTTCTAATCTCACCGTTCACTCACACTTCATAATTCATAGCAATATGGGAGACGAGTTTTAAATTCCATTTTCTGGGTCTTTGTTTGTGCCTATTGCAGGTGCGAGTTACTATCGGCGAGAAAACCGTTACCGATAGTGAAGTGATGTGAAAGTGGTAATTACCGCCAAATTGGTTGATTTAGTCCCTGCAAAAAAATATGTCACAGGAAGGTGGAGGTCACGGGCCTTTCTGGGGGGGAGGGGGGGGTAGGGAGAGAGGCGAAGGATGTGGGGAGGGAGCAATCGCGACTGGTACCATTGAGAAGTGATTGACAGTCTTTAAGATGCGTTTGCATTTTATGCTTTTTTTGTTTATAGGCTTTTGGTTTTTGACTAGGCAACATGTGTGTCATCGACCAATGGCAACTGATTAGTTTTTAGTGGAAAATGAGGGTGATGCATGTTCCCCCACAGAAACCACTTTTTTTGGTAAATTCTTTACCACACCCATGACGACTATTTATTGTCGTTTGCGGTTATTTAAAGGGGGTTTTAAGGAGGGGGGGGGGTGGGGTTGTTGGTTGGTAATAAAAGATGTTCGGTTGTGCGCAAATGTAATGGTGAATAAACCAACCATGATAGGCGTGCGCTTTGCATGACTGTGCTGTTTACCGGTGGTTGATGTGCAAAGCTACTTTCATGAGGTTTTTCAATTGCTAGCACTGCGGTATATTTCGGTAATGGTTTTTGTCGACATATTTTCTGAAGTGTGCGGTTTTTTTTTCTTGGTTTAGTGTTGGTCGTCGTTGTGTTTGCCTTTTTTTATCTCTTCCAGAAGCTGTTGTTCGTTATTTTCTTTGAGCTGTTGTTCGGTTTTTCTTTAATGCAGCTAATGGTTGAATGTGCTTATGTGGTTATAACATTACCGAAAAGAGTGATCAACCAGCATGCTTGTTGGTGTGTTGGTGTGGTTTAGTATTTCCGGCCTCTAGTGAAGCTTTCCCTTTATACGCCAACAATCCATGAACTTCTAAGGAAGTTGGTATATTCATTTCGTTCTATATTCGCGATCGTTTTCGTTGTTGTTGTAGTGTGTCTGTGCACTTATACAAGGGAGTCTTCTCTCCCCCCCCCCCCCCCCCCCACATCCCTCTTCGCTTCTTCTTCTGATCCCCCCTTTCCGCTCCCCAGAGGTGCCGTCTGTCTTTAGTTAAATGCTGTCTTGCCTTGCGCTTACAATCAAAGCGACTGAGTAAACTAATCGATATCAGAACGCGTGATTCTGAACATAAGGTGTGTCGGGTTATCTGCAGTTTCAACGCGCATCTTTAGTTTATTTCACCGTCGGGAAATGGGGAATTGCACGACGGGCGACGAAATGTGAGCCGCGGGAATGGTGACGACGCAGACAGCTCTTCGTTATGATCGTTGTTGTTGATCCGTCCATATGTGCTCGCTTATCCCGACGATGGGTATTTCTTTACTGTTGGATATGGCCCTTTATAGGATGGGCATTCTATTGTTGGTTTTATCATATGCGCATTGGTGAACATATTCGGATATGCGTTCGATTTGGTCGATGTCTAAATGGGGAGTGAATTTAGTCGGTGATCTTATGGGGTGGTTTGAACCCGATCGCGATCGGATGACTGATATCATCGTAACTCGGGGAAGGATCAGCCTTAATCGATCTGTTTGTGGTCATAGGTTGAATCTAGACTCGTTCTCAGCCATCATCAGGGTCGGGTTCAATCCGGATTCTAGGCATTCATAGGTTCTGGTTTTCGCATATTGCATTCGGTTGGGGGTATCCTTTGCTGCAGATTTGTCGGTGTTGAAATATGGAAGTTGTATATATTGTAGTGGTGGTGGTTGATTGGTGCATGAATTTTTCACCGATTTCATTCAGTACTCCTCGATTTTTTTGTGTGTTTGTTTGCAGTGTTTTCTTTTCCTTTGATAACTTCTTTTTTTTTTTTCAATTTCATATCAGAGTTTCTATTGCTTTCCCATCGGATGATGAATTGATTTTTCTTGACGCTATCGCTTTTTGTGTTTTTAAATTCTTACGTTTTTTTTTGATCGAATAAGGGATATTCTTACATTTTCCGTGCATTGTTCTCAAATATTTCGAGTTTTATCGAGGCTTTATTGCCTGTATCAGTCGAACTTGTTGGATGCATATTACGCTCCACCTCATATCATGCATATTACGCTCAACAATAGGGCCATCCCATATGTCTGATTACTTTAGATACTAGACATCTGGAGGCATCTGGGAACGAATCAGCAGCGTGGAGCTGTTGCATAAGTGTTTGAATCAATAGAATTCTTTAAACGACCCAAGGTATGAAGTTATGAGGCGGATGCGAGATGGATGTACGATAAATGGCACTAGTAAAGAAATTGCATTACTTGGGATCGATGATGTTGTATATCGTTTGTCGTCAATCAGTACTACTGGGGTCTGTGGCTGTCGGGTAAATAACGAGTTCTAATAATTGGGGAGTGGTGGATTATTTAGTCCGCGTTGCATTGCTAGTATTTTCCGAGAATGCCCTAGCTAGCACAATCAGTCAATATGTTGATTGTTATTCAACGTTAGCTGGCATAGAGTTGTACTTCCTCGGATATTTTCGGGAGGAAAATCCATTCTAATGATTAAATGATAGCAGTTATTAAAATGGCAGGAAATTTTTTGGGGAAACTTGCAGTTCCGGTTGCCTTTCAGGAAGTTTTTTACTGCAGCTCTAGGAAATAGGAATTGGGATAAGCCAGGACTTTTGTTGTGGGTATGTTATTCGATCCTGGATCAACAAATTTTTATAAAATGGTCGGATCGATGGAGTCGTGATGGATGACATACAGATCGTGAGTGATCCATGTGCGAGGTTTTCATCGTGAGGTTTTTGCAAGTTGTGCTGCCGACCTTTCTGAGGATGTGAAAGTAGATGATGTCGTTGGCAACCATTGTGTTTGTTTCCGTTTCATATCATGATCGCACCGTCAAATTATTTCTTATTTGTTGATTTTATTAATCGAGATATTAAAGTGGATGAAGCGGAGGAAGGAGGGAATGGGCCGAGAGAGGAGTGCTTTCGTTGTCTTTCCATTATAGTAATAATTTTATGGAACATTTTCGGACATCCATTAGCCCCTGTATTATTCAGTTTACATCCTGCAAGGATCAAATATTCGGCGGCCAGGTTCAGGTATCTGTATGAAAGGGACATTCAGTTAATGCTGCTTGGAACTAATAGTCCATGTCAAGTTGTTCTATTGCGTGTGTTTGGCCTAATGGTTTGTTACTCGACCTGGCACGAGCAAAGATGACTTGGAATGCCGGAAAATGAGATCAAAACAAAGCAGTTAAAAATAAAGCGACCTTCTTGAAGATAGAGTTTCCGGTCTGGGTCGAATTAAACTTGCCATCGAGTTTATGACCTTTCAATGTAACTGTCACGAAACGTGAAATGTTGTCATCCCATTAAGCAACGATCTGTGCGTTTCATATTTGTAGACAACCAGCTGCACTTGCCTGATCAGGTTCTCGCGAACCTACAGCTCATCGATTCGTAGTGTAATTTGTAAAGTTGGTAGTTTCTAGCAGGAGAAAACCTCATCCAGTTAAACTATCCCTCTTTTGGCAATTCCTGGTATGGTATAAACCTCAGCTCCCTCAGCCGCCCATCTCATGGTAGCTTCTTTCATTGTGCGAACTTCAATCAGTTAAAGTCCTTGTTACATTTTGTCTAAGTTCATACTTTATCTTTGGCTTGGATCGGACTTCGTCCTATTCAGTTCACCCAACTGAAGTTGATAAAATGCCTGGTTTGTTGGCCTATACTTTTAAAGACAATTGTGGTGCGGCAGTTATGCATCTGTAAAAGTTCTCGACGCCAGGGCATAATGGCTCGGAGTGCTATAGGTTTTGAGCACTCCAGCTCGAGGTCAAGCTCTGTCTATTTCAGTTTGTTATAGATGAGCGTCACCGAGGATCTTGATGATATGGTCGGGAAATATTATCGAGTAACTACCATGCCCGTAGTTGGGAAAATTTTCGCCCAAAATAGGTCGATAATTTTATGACGTTCTAAACGTGCCGCTGCTTTGTTTATTTTTTATTTCTCTACGCCATTCAGGAATGTTGGCACGCCTATGTCGCCTTCTGCCTCATCTCAGCGACGCCGTCGGATCACAGTCTATATCAATGAGTACCAGTGCTTTGAAGTGCGTACGTGGAGCATCCTTAAACAGGTATACCCACTGTTTTTATTGTTTAGTCGATTTATTTACCTGGAGTTTGGAATGGGTGGTCACGCGGTGAACGTTGTCACGAAGTAAGGGTTACATGATCAGCTATTAACCAGATTGATAACTGACAAGTAATTGAAGTGCGCAATGTTGTTGTAGTTTTAAAGGCCTTCAGGGTTTGTTTTGCTTATGAGGGAGGGAAGAATATTTGCTATCAACGGCAAATACGAATTATTTGAGCCTTAAGTAGCGTAGAGTCCGCAGGTGAGACACACTATCGTCGCTGTCACAATGGTGGTACGCGTTTCTTTCCCTCCCCCCCCCC
The DNA here is from genome assembly GCA_013433145.1 of Ascaris suum. NCBI lineage: Eukaryota > Metazoa > Nematoda > Chromadorea > Rhabditida > Ascarididae > Ascaris > Ascaris suum. Next base: position 2,536,204 of record CM024181.1, read on the forward strand.
CCCCCCACTCCCCCTCCATACCAACAGTCCGAAGATTGACTGAATGAAATTTTAAGGCACACTTCAGCGTTGCAGTTATGATACATTTATATTTTGCATAAGAATGCTTATTCCTCGCACTATATCCCTAAGCATTTTAACGATCGGTTGGTCTATTGTCGGTAAAATTTTTCGGAAGCGAGCATGTTATCAACTCGATGAAATAAATGTTGACATATTTTTGCGATTGAATCTTACGTCTCACTGATAATTGATAGACTTTTTCAGTGTTTCGAAATTGGAGTCTACACCTGAATTGGATAAACTCTTTTCGAAGGTTCATTTGGAGATTCGAGGGCACGACAAGGCAGTGTTGAAATCGTATACCACTTTCTTACAGGTACACCTTTTGTTGTTTGAAACTTCGCACAATTACCTGTTGTATCAATTTTCACCACTATTGAAACAACGTGAAATATCGTATTCGCTGATATATTAAGTCGAATTTTTATGTGAAGGCTTGTTCGAGAAGCATATGAATTTATATACAGTCACTTATGTACCCCCCCCCCCCCCACTCGTCCTATTATCACAGTTTTGCAGTGTTGTACTGAAAATTGGTCACTCGGCCTTTATTAAATAGGAAAAACATTTTGATAATATCAAATTTAGCTTATGGGTAAAATTATTTAATATAATCGATCAGATACTGCGAAAGGCAACGAGAAAAAAATTTTTAATGTCTTTTTCCTAAAAGTTTCGAATCCTATAATCTTATCAAGAGGTCGTTCGCTGTTAGTTCTACATAGATCTCTAGAAGGTTATGCATCACATAAGCCCATGGGCTTGCATTCATGTGCTTACTGTAATTAAACGAATTCTCTGTTATTGTATTACTTCAATCTGAAGTAGGTGTGCTATCTTCAAGTTTGGAAACAATTATTGTGTATTTCACATACGTTGCAATTATTCTCGTACAAATATATTTATTTTCTCGTAGAAATGATCTAAATCCTTTGCTGTGGGGCATCTTTAGCCCGAGTTTATTTTAGAGAAGAAGCCTTACTAGTACGGCCAACAATTAGTCCCCACCTCGAGTTCTTTTACCTCATCAAGTAACTAAGCAAGATTTTGAAAAATATTATAGTCTCAGGGGTTCTGTTTTGAATGTATGATGTTTCCTACCTTCTTTTGTTTCAGACGGCATGCCATCATTTATCGATCGAATGCAGCCCAGTGAAGGTTCTCCCTTATGTGCGATGGATTCAGCCGCTATTACGTTCGAAATTCGTGCACAAAAAATACAAGCTCCATTACGAGACGCGTACACATATTAGATGTATGACGATTAGTGACGTCACCGGAAGTACGGCAAGCACTTTTCTGGAATATATAGAGAGGAATATTCCAGAAGGTGTGGCTATGAAAGTCACCTATGAGGAATTGCTGCCATTTCCACAAATGATAGCTGAAACAATGGAGAAGAAAGCATTGACACCTGAATAGGTGAAAAATGTTAGTGAAATTTTTATTCCAATTAGATTTTTGAGGGTTTTTTTTTTGGTTTTATTTTATTTTAGAAGAATTCAAGGATGATTAAGGAAAAAATGAGTTATATTATGCGAAAAATACTTTTTTTCCGGCCGGTTTTTTTTTGTTGGAAATTGCTCAGCTTAGCCGTTTGTTTGATTATTCTATAATTTTGTTTTGCTTGTTTTTTTTTTCACACTTATGCCGGAAAATTAGAATTTCAACGGAATTCCCACTATGACTCCGGAGTCTTGTGGTTCTGATAGTTTTTGAGTTCCAGTACCCATTTTGAAATTCTAAGAGCAATATTAAGAGTAGCGCATCGGAATTTTGGGAATTTTTTTCTTTGGAATTTCATTTGTGACCACAATTTTTAAGTTTTTCCCAATATAATCTTATTTAAGACGTATGAAGGTGAGAATTGCATATTGTTGGCTTAGCTGCAATCGTTGGAATGTAGAAAGTTCCTTTATTTGTAGTTTTTCACGAAAGTGATGTGTTTACGGATATTGAAGCTCAAGTATCAGAGATGATCGACATGTTACACTAGTCTTACGGCCTATTATTTTCCCATTTAAAGAAAAGTTCTTTCTTAATTATTATGATGAGAATGATATCTCTCTATAATATATTTGTGGATTTTCGATTGTAACGTTATGTTTTTGTTTTGCTTGTCGTTCTATTCTTTTGTTACGGTATTTTCGGTTTTGTTATCTGAATTTGAGGTGAATTTATGATGCGTTTCTTCTTGATGTAAGGTAAGAATTTTACTTATGAGGTAAAGGATGCCAATGATCGAGAAATCAATGGTCGCATTCTTATGCAAATTTATTTGCATATTTCACCAAAGTTCATTCGATCAATGCGTTTGTATGAGTCGATATTGTGTGGGAAGAGAGAAAGTGAAAATTTACGGATGATACTTGCAGGAAAATTATTGTTGGAGAAATCAACAAAGATGTGAAATAGTTCATGAATGGAAGAGAAAGGAAGGCAAACATACAAATATCTCTACAAGGAATTGTGTGCACTTCATATATACCTCAAATGGCATATGAAAAAAAAAACAAGGCAGTCTGTAGTAATTTATGAGTTCACCTTGAAGGATTTCTTCGGGATGCGTAAGGATTGGCAAAGTGTGAATAACACTCTCTTGAACACCGTTTCGATCAGCTATGTTCGCACCAATACTAGTAAATCTATTTGGAACTTTGGTGAAAGAGTAGCAATGGTCAAGAGATTAGTGGTCATATTCGTATGCAAATTTTTTTGCATATTTCACTGCAATTGAAACCGGAAAAATCAAAACAGAAATTCGGTAATGTCGATCAAATGAATTTTCCGTTTTCGAGCAAAAAAAAATTATTTCGATTGGTTATACGATCATAAAAATAAACACTTCATCGCAGTATCAATGAAAAATGAAACTGCGATAGAAAAGGTGGTTTGATTTTATTTCTCTACGCGTTTCTCCGCTCTCCATTTCAATTGGCTCGTTTCCACAGATCCTCTTCGCATTCGCAACTCTCACTGCAAATCATTCGATTCCTCTCAATTCAATTGGAAGTTAATCTAGATTCTTTGACAAATTACTGTAACGATTACAAGTAAACTATTGTGGATTCTGTGATAAAAAAGGATTATGACATCCATCTATCAATTATTTTATTCAATTGATATCTACTATCTTTAGATCACGATGAACTGATCAAAAATAAATAGGTAGAAAGTTGTTCAAAAAAGGGCTTAAGGATCGAGACTTCCTGAAGAGTATAAGTTGGACCTTTCAAGTGTTTAAATCCGCCGTTAAATTATCGTTTCTATTTACTGCATAGTGCAGAAGTATTATGTAGTAAGGCATATTTCAAGAACTATTACGAGTAATAGGTCTAACAAGGGAATGTGCTATGATAATAAAAGTAGACCAATGCAGTTAATAAATACCCGAACATCTCTTTTTTCCTAGTACATGTGCATGCGCTATTATCACAAGTTTACTATGAAAATAGTTCTATCGTTCTTTTATCATATAAAGGTATAATTCCGGTTAAGCAGTAACTCTTCAACATCAACGGAATCTACCTTTGATGAGTGATCAATAATCTGTTCTATAAGACTTTGACCATCAATATCTATTTGCTTTTCTCGAATATGCCTGCAATTATTGATGCGACAACGCTAGTTTCTAGGATTTAATCGAAAGCACAGGAACACATTTCAAAAACTCAGCAAATGCTACACATAACAAGGAAGTGTGTTATATAACACAAGTAATAATTAATGACCTGATAATGTGTGTTATAATAACATAAGTAATAATTAATGACTTGATAATGTAAGTATGCTTGATAGAGGATTAATTTTCACCAAAGAAGACGAACTTCATCAATTTGTCGGCCAATTGCATTAGCGGAAATTTGCATCAAATATCGAAATAATCAAACATCATTGAATGTAAGAATCGATTTGAATTAAATTTTTAATTATTCACTACTATATAACTATAAAGGAATCACCTGCTAACATAGGGTCGACCATGACTTCCTTTTGATGAATAATTTTCCATCAATTCACTTCCTTCTTGCAGTAATTCGGGCTTCCATGATGGTAATAAATAAATCCACGCCATTTGCAATTCTCCAGAATCCATTTCTATCTGAAATTGAATTGATATATTTGAATATCTAATTTTCAAAGCGATTGGGGCGCTATGAGCTTTTTTATTCCTTCAAAAATTACACATCGGAGTCTTTGTTTAATGAATGTGAAATCAATCGAGTTTTTCAAAAAAAAAAATGGCGATATTATTTTACGGAAATACTAAGTGAAAACCTGATAGCATGAAAGAGTATTGAGTTAATGAACGGGGAGAGTAAATTTCGACCACTGAACCCTCTTACCACCCCTCTCCCCCTCTCCCCCCTTTTATAGTAAAAAGAACTAATATATGTGTAACAATATTGCTGTAAAAATGAGGCTTCTACAAGTGATAGCATTCATTCAGTAGGAGTGACACTAACGTGATGTCATCTGTCGCAACCGTCTATCCAATAAAGGTGACATCACCTGTTGCTCTTGTCTATCCAATAAAGGTAAATTACCTGTCGCACTTGTCTATCCAATAAAGGTAACACTGCCTGTTGAACTTGTCCATCCAATAAAGGTGACATTGCCTGTTGCACCTGACTATCCAATAAAGGTAACATTACCTGTTGCACCTGTCTATCCAATAAAGGTGACATTACCTGTTGCACCTGTCTATCCAATAAAGGTAACATTACCTGCTGTAGCTGCCTTTTATAGAAAAGAGGATGTGCCTCGAATTCATCAAGAGTATTCATCTTTGCCTCATCCACCTCGTATACTTCACCATGAATACGCTGAAATGCAATTTGCTTATCAATATCGTTTTATCGTTCATCGCTCTAATGACATAATAAATCGTTTATACAGTTATGACGTCATTATTTTTTGGCTCTTTTCCAATTTTTAACGCATAATTTAAAGGAATAGTTTAGAAAAAAAGCAGTTTTCGATAGTATAAAAATATAAAAATATTAACCGCAGTCGTTTCAGGCCATTTTTTTTTGAATTGGAAGTATGCCAATATCCATTTACGTTTGAAGGATCTCTATATCTCATCGGAGTTTAAGTTAGGTATGTGGAGCACCTCTTTCTAATAAAGAATAAATCAAGGCAGGGAATCAAGGTAACAACTGTTGTTTTGGAAATATTGATTTGTTAAGAGCAGGTAGCTTCTAAAAAGTGACGTCATAAATTCTCGAGCGTCTCATTTAATTATACCTTCTTCAGTTCCGAATTTTAAATGATTTATTTTCCTTGAACGATATTCTAAAATTTCATATGTAAATTTTAAAAATTTGCATATTGATTAAATTCTCTATACTAATTCTTGAGTATTTCTCAACGTATGCAAATATAAATTTAATTAAGCGTTTTGCATATAATGATATATTAAATAAAGATAAGCATTTCAACTTACATGACCTATTCCAGGTTGTTGCAAACAGAACGGTATATTAAATTTAGAGGCGATAAGCAATGGAAAACGTTCAACGGTACGACCACAACCAATAAGACGACATTTACCCGTTGAGATATTCGTCATTACATCATAATTCGGTTCATTTGTTTTCAATGTTCCATATACAAATATCAACGAGGTGGCACTCATTACGCTCGAATTAATAAATCTCTGTAAACGATAGAAGTTTATATCTCTTTCAAAAAATATTGATGTTTTAGGTGAGGAAATTTTAGATTATTATAGTAAAGGTCATTTCTATTAGTAAATTGTATGTTAATTAAAATGTAAAGTAAAATGCGCCTTAGAGGATCACTATAATTGGATTAGAGATTGAATGACTATATAGAGCTTGAGATTTGATTGACTAATTGACTAATTTACTGCAACGATTAGCGCATCATCTATTAAACCGTTGAAAGTGTAATAGTGATATTATATGAATTGATTGGCATCATTTCTCATTTGTGTAGTGAAAAAGTATATAAATATTTTCCTAATAAAAAGTATATTTTTTTAAAAAACATTTTAAAAGTAGGAGTATATGATCAATTTTTTTTTTCAATTTAGAAAATTTGAATAAAACATGATGATGTAAAAATAGAAAATGCAAATTTTTTCTTGCAAATGGAGATGAAGTCTAAAGATATTCGATTTTCTGAGGTAATAATAATAGAAACGGAGATTCATCGTTAATTCTTGCATATGAACCTTAATATGGCAGATAATCCAAATATTCTATACAATTGTATCATAAATAAATGAACGTAACACCTATATATTATTGCATATTATAAGCAGTGTTTGTCTTGCATGGTAATTCCTATTATAATGGTAACTATCAGCATTAATTAAGTTTAGTGATAACCTTCAATATCATCTGAGCGCTTATCACTAACTATCACCACTACCTGACCTTATCAGTAATTACCAATACTATTTAATCATATATTATTTTAAAAAGTTATTTCTTATATTAAGAGGATTACTGCTAATATCAATTTCAGAATGAAATAATCCCTCAGACTATGACATTAATGAAATGGATCGAATCCAATTTTAAAAAAATCGCACAAATAACATTCTCGAGGATTTTGTTCTTTAGAGAAAAATAAAAACTGCACTCAAGCATGATATTTAATAGAAGAGGAAAAAGAGTAAACATCACCTCAACAGTTATGTTCAGTGCATTTTTCATTGCCATCGACATGACAAGAAAAGATTTATTCATCGATTAGATGACTTCCATTTAAATATACCTCAGAAGTAACGCTGCAAATCACCTGAAGTGCTGAGGAGCAGGAAGGAATCCTGGAAGCGCAGGAAGAGGTAAGAGATGGCCGATAGAGAGAGAACGGAAAAGGAAGAAGGAAGTAATTCGGAATCTCACCTGTTCTTTTTTACCTCAATGATTTCTATTCGTATATGGGATTACCTGCGTGATGAAATCGAACAAAAGATATAAAGATGCATAATCGATCCACAGGAAGGATGTTGCCTGTTAATTACTGCGACATTACTCTCGCAGTAATTGAGGTAGAATCTTTTTGAGTATTTTTGTTCGATTTACTAATGCTGAAGAAGTTTCTCGTATAATTTACCTCTCCATATCAAAAACTTTTCAAGGATCTCTGATGAGCTTTTCAAGGATCTTTGATCTATGAGCTTTTCAAGGATCTATAATCTCTTAATTATGCTATCGGATTTTCTTTTAGCATTGGTTCGATCATGCGAAAAACTTTTCTTGCAGATTTCTATGATTGTTAAATTAACTAAAACTATAAATGCATCATTATGCAGAAGTGAATATTTCCTACCAAAGGTTATATGGTTGAATGAGCACAACTATAAAGCGCGTAGCGTGCCAATCTCTCTGCGCGTTTTCCTCTTTCTGTAATAATGAATTATATTCGGCAAGATGATGCTTTTTTTTAACGTGAGTGCTGAGGTCATTCTTTATTGTTTGAGCGTTTGTATGGGTGAAAAAATCATCAAAAAAGAAAAAAATTTACTGCACTGAATTCTATCCGATTTACCTTCATATCTGATACTGTTTTGGATGAAGTTTTCGCTTTATTATTTTTACAGGTGAGATAGATGTCTATGCTACCTTATGCGAACTTTTATTAGTTATTAGCAATTTCTTACAGGTATTTTAGAAAATCAGTAAATATATGCATTCAAGGTGTGGAACGAAACGTCATTCAAATCGATTGTTGAAGAAGACGATTCAAAGAAATATCCACATAGAATGAGAAGTAATCACTTCAGATACTTCACTTTTATTTATTACGAGGAAAAACTTAATTACTGAAAATTTTTAATCTCGTATTTTATTCAAGAATAGTTGAATGATATGGGATTATTGCAAAATATCCGCCGTCGCGTCTCCCATTCCCACCCAATATTGCTACCCCCCCCCCCCTCTCATCCCCCCACATAAGATAATTGAATCGGAAGGGACCGATCCTAAACAATAGCCTCGAGGCATAAATAATAGACGAAGCCAATGCGAGCATATTTGCATAACGCTGAAGAAACATGAGTAGATCACGTTCGCGTTGTCAATGCAACGCGCACTCAATCGGCCCGCATAAAACATTGTTTGTTGCTAGATGAATGCGAAATATGTTGCACTTTGAAGAGTTTACAGGAAAGCAAAGAAACAAAAAAGAGCACATAACTGATGGAAAAAAAGAAGAAATAATGAGAAAAGTGCATGGCCGTTTTATTAATGCTTAGAGAGGCGTATTGTTGAGTGGTATATGATGAGTTATTAGTGGAATGGATGAGGGTATTGCAATATTGATACATGCATAGGTTGATTGTTGAAATCGATGCCCGTTTTTTTTAGTTTTTTTTTGCAGTTATTTTGATTGATTTTTTTTCGGGGGGGGGGGGGGGGGGGGAACACATTAGTAAAAAATTTTAAGGAATTCATTGACATTTTTATTGAAAATTTATTTCAGGAAGTGTTTTATTTCATTGAAATTTATTATTTTTTATTGATTTGCTCATTCATTGCTAAGAATTTCTTACTTTGCAACGATCTTTTAAAATCATCTAACGATTCGTCTTCATTCTTCTTGAAATATGAATTTGTTATTGGAGAATGCTCGATACCGTTGATGTTGCTAACACGTTGACGGATTTTCAGCACGATGGTTGGCGCTCAAGGTGATCCCCCATCGGTGAAACCGGAAGCACTAGCCGAAGATATGCTTAGTGTACTTCTAACGGATCGCAACTTTCAAAAATACCTCGTTGATGCGGTGGTCGAGCATATCATGCGTGAAGCATCCGGCTCAGAGGTGCCAGATGATGGAATCCATTCTAATGTGCATCATATCCGTGAGGACAGGACATTAAGTGTTCGTGGCGAGATTATAGCGAGCAACGTTGATTCACTGAAGCGTCTAATCGATTCAATCACGGAGACATTCCTTCGAAGCGGTATTGCTCTCTTTTTGCTTCTTTTAAGGCAAAAGGGTTGAGTGGTGGGGGGAGGGGAACGGCAAGGTGCGAGAGGAATGAGGCTTGGCGGTGAATTGAGGACGTGCTGCGCCACCTAGAAATCAGCGTGCATGCAGTAGTGCCGAGACTGTAAATCTTGTGTTGCTTAGAGGAATTTACATCATTCACAGATTCCAACAGGATATGTGCGATCGAAAGACACCAGTTTTCTGCGAAGTAATTTTTCGCGTTTTTTGCGAGTAAACTCTAAGGCATAGAGAATTTTCTTTCAATAATAAGCTGTTTTACTTTTTTTAAAGGCTACCACGAAATTTTTGCCCCGGTTGAACATCTTGCAGGAAGTACTTATGGATGAAAAAAATTCATGATGTTCCAGACTTTTTATGGCAACGTTTATAGTCGAGTGGAGTTTGTGATGGTTTTTCAGTCTCTTAGTGGGGAGAATGAAGGACGTCGATCATAGGAGGGGGATTATGATGCGGTTTTACCGCGTTTATGTATGTTTTTTCAACATCAGGCGTCACTGCGACATGTCTATAATGCGGTATCCTCGTTTATATGGAAGGCGAGATAGGGACAACGAAGGAGACAACCTACACCTCTTTAAAATCTTTGTCTCGGGGAGGCTGTCCATAGTTTTGGAGATGACAGCTACAAGGTCCGGAAGCTTTAGTTTTGTCTCACACTCACGTCTTTTCGAATGCACTGCGTGAGCTTTTGAATGGCCAAGCTGTCGCCTGTTCATATTGTGGGCGAATCAGTGATGGCCGATCGTATCCATGTCACAAACTCCAATAGTGACGCGCGTAATGCACAGGTACCAATTAACACTATTTGCAGGTAAGATTAACTGTGAAAGTGGAGAAGGCAGGTGTTTGGATTGGTTGATTATATCAAGAAAGAAAAATGGGCGTAATGTGACATCCTTCGCTTCATATAGATTAAAATAACTCGTATTTACCGAAAACGTTATACGTGTCTCTTGAGTGCACCATACTTAGAGGTGTGCTGCAACTGATACACTTGGGAATGCTTGTCTCAGACAGACAAGTCCAACCACATGTTGACACAGAGTTTCTTGTTGATATGAGACTAGCAGCAGTGCCATATAATCTTGACGACTCATTTGGTTGATTTCATGAAGGATGTTTAGAAAATAGCAAAATAAAATACAGTGGAGAATGCTACATACAAGCACATACCGATTAACTTTACAAGTATGAAATGCATAATTTCATTGGCTATTCCGTTGCTTCTGTTTATCGTCTTAAATAGTCAATTTTCTTGATCACTCTAAGTGGAATTATCTCTCGTGACGTGAAAATCAATTGAAAAACAAAAATTTCAAGTACATTTGATAACTGAACTTATAACTTTCTAGAATATTACCTTGCTCACCTGGTAGCTTTATGGAATATATGAGGGTTAGGTTTTTTAGTGGATTTATCGGTTTGCGGATTTGGCGCCGATGCGAATCGAGACGCAGCGTTATTATTTTCGACTCGAATTCAGATCGATCGTTTCCTATCGTCAAGTCGTTTTGAGTTGACTCGCTTTGAACAGAGTGTTAGACGTTTATCGACGTTGTTGCGTACGTTTGCAACAAGGATATCCACGTAAGTTTTTCTCTCTCTCTTCTCTCTCTCTCTCTCTCTCTCCATATATATATATATATATATATATATATATATATATATATATATATATATATATATATATATATATATGCTAGGATGCAGGTTCATAAGTTCATTAGAACAACCTGACAGCCTTAGCGAATTTCGGCAACTGCGCGATGGGCAATCATGTGAGACGTGTCAAGCCGTCCTGACAACCCATGCGTTTGCTTGTTTCCGCATCGGCTTTCGTGATATGCGGGGGGCTTTTTAATCGATTCATCTCAGGAATAGCTGTAATGTTTTCATAGTCCTAGACGATGGTATTTAGCGGCAGGATTAATGCCGAAGTCTCATACTACTCTAGTTTGAGCTCAGAAACCTCATGCTAGTTTTTGCACCTATTCGCCGCTTCCGTCTTCATCGCTGCGGGAAGAAAAGCGAACAGTCGCGTTTTTCGTCTTTATGAAGCCACAGCCTCCGGTAGTATATAAAATCGTACACAGTGATCTCCTTCAAAACGCTATCGGATTATGACGATTGCTTAATGAGGCAGTGACTGAGAGGCGATCAGTTAATGTGCGAGCAAAACTGAACTATCAAGAACTCTTTATTTAGCAAAATGTCTACTTCAAATGCTCCCTCTAAATTCTTGAAAAATATAACTTTGTATTTTATTCCTTTTTGATGTTTTATTTGCATATTTATTTATATTTGTATTTATATTTTTTTCTTTATTTATTCGTTTATTTATTCATTATTTGTTGACATGCAACATTTCACATTGTTTCTGAGCTGACGAATTGAGGCGAAGTTTTTACTTTCTAGACCTGAGGTAGTCCTTAAACTGTAGCTATCCAACTTATTAGCTCTGAATTTTACATAGCTGTTGGTTATATTTAGCTATGTGGCTTAGTTATTGACGGTAGCCACACAAATGAGGAATGGCAGAAAAAAGGTCTTAACGTTTGCAGTAATAGCAATTGCGTTAGTTTTGCAACGGTTTTCATTTTCCTTTCTGTTGTTAGCAATAAAAATTTGCTAATGGCAGCGTCTGATGTCGTCGATTCGAGAATAGATATTTCTCCGCCTCGAGTGATGGTCTAGGGATAGTTCTTGTCACTCACAGCTCAGAGATCAGCACTTCGCAAGATCATCTAACGTCCCAAATCTTTATGCAAATCTTATTTCGCGACGCAGTATTAAAAGGAATGGTTTTAGGCCATTTCAAATAGCTAATTGTGCCTTCTTCGCGAGTTCTCTTTGTGACATTCTTTATCGATTCGAGGAATTTTGCTCAATTTACGAGAAAAAGTCAGCGGATTGTTTCACTCAACTTCGAAGCTCAATCGATGATTTCTATTTCGTTGTTGTGCATCACCTGAATCAGGTTTGATTTATGCTACTTATGTTAGCTCCATTGTGGGAAAGTTGGCCAACAGTAGCTCTCCAACAGGGTTGATCTCGCTATCTACTGTTGTTTGTTTCCACTTCGATACCTTAGTGACTTCAGAGGTCGAATATAATGATTTATGGTTTTTCTTGATACCACTGATTCCTCTCACTTCTTTTCTCTTCTGCATCTTTGGACTTCATTGTGCCTCGGGCCTTCTCACAACGAAGGCGGCATTGCTAGCTTCAGTTGTTTCAAAGAATCAGCTCATTAAAGAGGAGAAAGTAGAAGAAAATAGAGTAAACGATTTCATTTGGATTTCAGATGTTTAGTTTCATAGGAAACTTCCATTCTACAATACGGGTAGCGTCTTGGTGCTATAGGGTTCCCGCCGGGTAAGGAAAACAAAATTTACGTGAACAGTTTTCTTTGGCATTACATAGCAGACCGACGTCTTTCTAGAAAAAGCGCAGAGCATTGCAGAAAACTCAACCATATCAATAAAGAAGGTCGGGATTTCTAGTTAGCACAAAGGATTTTGTTTATAGGCTCATTTGTAATTTTGAGATATGTATGTCTTTGTCCATGAGCTCAATAATTCTACTCGATTACGAAACTGAAGCTGGAGCTACAAACCTTGGTAGGGGTAATTTCCATGGCAAATGGTCTGCATTACCGGAATTCGAAGGCATTTAAATGCGCTTTAAAAAAATCGCATCCATTTTGCAATTAATCGGGTTTTCATTTTAAATCAGTCGTTCACAGAAAAACGATTATTTGATAAGAGATTTGAGCGAGTGATCAGATCATTGAAAATATGAACGTATGATTGCAAATATTTTATTAATTGACTATAATTTATCAATTTTCGGCGATTTATGGAATTGTTTGATCGGATGAACGAAATTAAAAGTGCATATATGTTGATTGATTAGGCTTCTGTATTTATTGCCGAGCTTTATGTGAACTTACTATGACGATTTTGTGCCTGTGGTTACGTACGGTTTATCTATCGTGTAATTCAAATTTGAGAAATTATAACAGCTTAATTGGAGCTAGAATTATGCAGTTTGCTAGGCATAATGAAAAGTGGTAGAATAACCTCCTAAGCGATCATCAATTTTGTGGAGTTGGAAGCTGAAAAACTGGAAAAGAACAGTATGCATTTTACACAAATCGAGTCATTGAAAAGCGAATTTTTTTCTTTGCTGAAGATTTATGCGGATAGCTGAATTAAATGAAGTCTGAAGATATTCAGCTCAGTTTTGTTTTTATTGGTAGACTATAAAATGATTGCTCGGATGCATCTCGTCTGATACGGATTCTTGAAGCTTCCTGATAATTTGTTGTGGTAAACGAAAGGTTGAGAGGAGACTTTGTTCGAAGATGTAGAGTTTATTGTCTCATCAATAGCAGCATTATTTTTAGATGGTATTAGCGCATCAAGAAGCGGTGACCGAAGCGAAAAAGAAAGAAAAACAGGGAAGGATTCATTTCCCTCAAAGGGCGCCTGTACGCACTCGTTCTGCGGTAACATTTCGTGAGCAGTCGAATTTGAAGTCGAAATCTCCAGGCTACTTATTGCCGAGAGATCTTCAGGTGTGGGTTTAATATTTCATTTTATTCCGGCCTGTATGATTTTTTAATTAGAGTTGCGGCTACCAGCTTTTTTCTTTCGTTTTTACGAGTCACCACTTCGCAGGTACATGTATCTGATCTATAGACACCAGAGGCATCTTTGTTGCTTTTCGGGGAGATTGATCAACTCCGAAATTGGTTGCATTCATTTAGAATTGCTCAACAAATTGCGCTGAGAAAGTTACCACTATTCGAGGGAACTAGGTTGGAATGGGTTTGGATATTGTTGAATAAGTGAGAAATATTATAGGAGAAACGTATGGCTTTGCGTAATGTGCAGCGTCCACGAAGCGCCGTTTCTATACGCCGTAATCCAGTGCAGGCATCATCTATGCGAACAAGTCATACAGCCTCGGAGATCGGACAAAAGTGGTCGAAATTGCTCAACAATGAATTGGTCTTGAGGAACTCATTGATGGCCGATGAACAAGGCAGGGCGGCGTTAAGGTAATAGATGTTCATGATCTTCTATATTCTTGTATGTCTTCTATTTAGAAGTAAAGTTGTTTTACCTGTTGAGCATAGCGAAATTTGTTTGAATTCTGCTGTAATTTCTTAGAATTAAAGTTGATAATTTTCCTCTTTAATCTGCACTAGAATAAATCGGAAGTTTTTATTTAAAATTGTGATTCAATAGCTTGATTTCAGCGATTGTTGTAGAAGTGTGTCGTTATATTTGCTTGTCTTAGCAGGAAGTACTTGCAACAGATTGCAGCACTTTGTAAATGAAATTTCCATCAGTGATGATGTACAATTAGTAAATACCATCCGTCTATTTTTATGAATTCATACAATTGTGCATCTAACATTTACATATTTATAGGTTGGCACGAGAAATAACGAAGAACGTTGTGGAGGAGTTAGCAGATAAAGTCGATAGAGTGTGTCTCACAAGGCGTTCACACTGATTCGTTGAGCGATAATATTGCTTCGTTATAGGATGATCTCATTTTCTGTTGTACATTATTAGAGTTGCTTATATCTAACGAATGTGCATTAATAAAACACAAATCGCGTTTTCTTGTTCCATGGAACAGTTTCTTCTAGATAAAACGGTTAGCAGGTTTTGGTGGTGCGAAATTGCGGTGGTGTACTTTATGTCGCGAAAAATGAGTCCGTGCTATTGATGCTTATGGTTGAGGTAGTGTTGATACTTTCTTTACAAATACTTTGTATGATCTTGGCAGTTCTAGGCTCAAGTTATGCTCAACACTTATAAACGTAATGACCATGTGAGCTGGCCATGAGGTGCATTGGGATGGAACACAGTGGATTATTGAAAAAGCCATAGCCCTAATAAGTAGGCTGGCTATGCGATTATCTTCAATAAGCCAGATTGTGTTGACGTTTCCAGTACAACAGCTGGCACTAATCGTTCCGGTCAACTCAATCTTCAGCAGCTGATGAATTTCTGAACGATTTAATTCCACTATTTTGGAGTGGTCATATCATAGCATATGGCCTAAAAGTCGAGAATACTTTTGCTAGCTAAAATTATGGGATGGGGCCAGAGAAGATTTGAGGGTTCGATGTTCTCGTTATGTGAACCTAGCTTAACTGTTGTATGCTTACTTTACGATAATCAAATCAATCCCCACAATAACTGTTGTCTATATAAGCTTGGAAAATAGAGAGGATTTCAGACGAACATGTAATGGACATTGATAAGTGGGAAAGCACATGAAGATAACATTCACTAAAACGAGCGTTTAGATCTCTTCAGAAGTTTTAATAAAATCCTCGCTCGAGCTTGAAGATCTCGAGTCGAGTATGTAATGAAAGTGCTCTATCTGCTGTGAAACACTCAGCTAGCATAAGTCTCAAACAGCCTGACCTTTACGTGCGAGGTCAGATATGTGCTGAATGAGAGCCACATGCTAACTATTAAAGCCATATGTTAACTACAGACGAAGCCATTGTTACTAGGGCCCGTTATGGTGCCTTATCTTATCCTCCCTCCTTCTGCAGACTCTTCATCTTTTTCGGCGTCGAAGTGGAGTTTGCTGAGGAAGTAGTCATGTACGCAAGCGATAAGCAACTCATTTTCAATTCCAAGAGTTAAAAGCAATAAGAGAAACAATATTCGATCAGTATTACGGAAATAACAATTACCAGAAGCTTCACAAACCGATGATTTTGTTGCTCACTTCTTCGAAAACCTGTGATTGACCACCGAGGAATTTTCTTAAGCTCTATTATAATACACTAACGACCCGAAAATTTCATAAATTATGCAATGATATACACTAATACACTAACGATCATAAATTTTCGTAATGTATAGTTCATCGAGTACAAATTTTCTGTCCCACTATCATGAAAAATAGATAACTGCATTTTTTCTTACTGCGATAAGATATAGACAAAATTGCGGTGTATCATGTCGGGCTGTTATTTTCCAAAGATTTACATCTTGCCAGCAGTCAAGGATTCGTTGTTGATTTCAGTTCTTATCAGTATGATAACAAGTAAAGTGAGCTTCACCACGAGTACCCCACGCCTTCTGCACCTTTCTTTGTTCCGCATCACTGCAGCTTATAATTACTCGAGAACATGCATCATTAGGATTGTTGCCTCCTTAGAGCGAACCCCATTTATCAGCAACCACTTTTTGAAAACCTTTTCGGCAGCTAAACTAAGCCATCCACGTTAACACGTTTGCCACAGACGTACTTTTTGGGCTTCAGCCGCGCTCTCTCTATCAAACAAATTGCGAAGAGCATGCCAGGACCACTACTCCGTAAAAATTGCTTATATTGCAGCTTAATGCGAAAACAATACACCAGAATAGTAATAACATATTGAAAACAGTCTCGTAACGGAACCAGGCGTTTCCAGCCCTTCGTCCCTCCGGAGGGACCCCGACGGATCGGATGCCCCTTGCTCTCGAAAAACATGCCACAGGGAAATTTCCCAACCTCGAAAACTCCTGCAGGCGTGGAAAACCTCCCTTGTCTCACGGACGTCATCACAACACATAGAGAAGGCCGCGGGGCCCTGTCTACGAAGTTCTTCCATATACTACTTTCAACATAGCTTCATACTTAAGACAGTGCAAATAGTGTAAAGATCGAAGCGAGAGTGTTGCCGACACAAAGCGAAAACGCCGAAAGCACTGATGTCGTCTGTTCTTGCACTGAATAGGAGAGTGCATGAATGGAATAAAAAAAAACACGACGATCCACTCGAGTGGAATTTTCTAAGGATTCAAACAAGTGGAAACGATGACCGCATTTGCTATGAAATAAACTTCGAGAGGAAGATCACAGCTTCATTCTAAACGCATAAAAATGAAGAAAAAAAAAGTAACCATCGAATCAAACCTCGAAACCCGCGAATCCTTTTCGTGCTATCGAAATAAAAGTGTTGGGGAAAAAGTGCGTGATGCAAAAATTTCAACAAATACCGCGCGCATAGCAAACTCAAAGGAAATGATTTTTTTTTTGCTCGGATCTGTTCAGTGATACTCGTGTATCAATGAATTTAAACCAAACAAGCAAGTCTATCCAATCTAATTACCTTGTTAAGTTGCGAAAAATTATACTAAAATTACCTTCCAAGAGTTTGCAGTGCTCTTTCCTGCAAACTTAACTACCTTAACTTGCGCTTCTCTTTCCTTTCACTATTTAATTTGCCGCGTCCAGTGTTTCGCAGGTATCTCAGACCGATACCTTCGGTTCTTCATATCCGCCCAATGAATAATCGGAAGAAACGTCGTGTTTTTCAGTATTCATTGGAAGCAGGGACGTGAATAGTCGCGAACAAATGGATACTGCAGATTTTGCGTTTTAGAAATATCTTGATGAAATTTCCATTCCTAATAGAAAGAAAACAATTAGAAATGAAACGGGAGATCATTCGCTCTCATGAGGCCAATGAAAATAAAAAAATACTTTCTCATTTATCAACAAAAAGTCACTCTGTTTCTATAAAACCTCGGGATTCTTCATTATGAAGGACATCATTCTACGCATTTATGATTATAATGGTGATCATGACATGGAAAGCAAAAAAAATCTCTCTGAGAGAAAAACAACAGCGCACAATCAACCGAACTAAGAACAGCAGAAGCAAAATCAACAACGATAAGCAGTACAGCTTCACCGACACCGGTCCGAGTGTCGAGAAATACAACAAAAAGTTATACAAACTCATTGAAATCAAGGAAACAGACAAACACTATATCCATACATACGCAGCCATAAAACACAGCGGGTGCAATTTAAACGGCGGCGGACGTTTAAATTGCAAGCAACTGTGAACGCTAAACAAATGCATATACAAGGAATACAACATGCTTCCACACCGTCACTTATGAAAGAAGAACATTAATCTCCTTGGTGTAAAAGATGCACGGAATAAAAAAATTCGAGAAATGCATAGGAAGAAATCAGATATATCAAGGCAAATTTTCACGAAAATCCACCTTGAAAATGCATGCCAATCCTCAAAACGAAGACATAGAAGCTGCGTTTTAAATGGCGGCCGCTCATTTAAAACGCAAGCAAACGTGAAGCATCTAAATTGGAACGTCCCAGCTCAGCATTCTGCTATTTTCAAGGTGTCGGTGGCAACAATAAGACGCATTCATAACAGTGCTCTAAACGAAGCTCCAGTAGTGAGTATCAAGTCCGCACCAACATATTGACAAACAAATGACTGCAGTAGGAAGGTGAGCGCCAAGTGGATGCCCAATGAAAAGCCCCATGCCCTATTTGCATAAAGAGTCCTGAGGGGATTGAAAGCTCTTATTCGGTTCGGCCAGAATAAATGCCAATAGAAATGGTGGGAGGAGGTAACAAAGGAACACATGACTATTACAACCCAAACAGCAAATGACTGTATGAATATCAACGTCTGTGCTGTAAGTAGCGGCGGAATACTTATAGCACAAACGAATTTCAAGATAGGCATGCTTGCAAAAGAAAATTTACAACTCAATCACTTTCGCTACAGATAACCTTAGTCACCTAACACCGTGGTGTGTCTGGAATCCACAGTACCAACAAAAATTTCGGAGAGTTCTTGGAGGATTCTCGGCAATTCACGACAACTCCATAATTTTCGACAACGAAAATTCCTTTGATGTTGGAAAACGATGAAGCTCGAAGGCGGAAGAAGACCCTTTTCTCAAAGAAAAATGAATAAAATATGACGAAAAGCCATGTTCTTCCCACTAAGCCTTTGAAAGTGTCAATTATTAATGGGTTATCTGCAGTCACTTCGAAAGTGCTTTCCAAAACCCAGGAACACCAACGGTCTCGACACCTCCTATCGGGAGTGATACAACAAATATGCAACGTCACTTAAAAACATTCTATGGAACAAATCTCAAAGAAAACGATGAGAAAAGAAGTCTCCCACGCGAATCCTGAAGTTTCCTGTATGGCGATCTTGTGGACCCGATCGTTCCTCTCCAGAACTCATTACGCCGTGCCCTCATTCCTAACTCCGTTGGAAGTGCGATGGAGCCCGCGTCGGATACCTGCAAAAAAAATCATCGAATACTTCACTGAATGGTGAGCAAAATGGACTGCACTGCACCGTGCAGTGGCGGAGACCAGAAAACATCCCCATCGTCCTCCTCCCCACTACGAATCCTTGGGGTTCATATAGCCTTCTGCTATGAACTGAAGCAACTTTGAATTCGCTACAAGTGCATAACACTTCCAGAATGTTTAGCCACCCCTCCCTGTAATCGCATTGATATATATAACGACAAGAAAATTTGATCACGACTCAACGGCATGAACTGAGATGACCGAGAAAAATTTAAAAATTTCTAACGCCGTTCGCTTACTTGAAGCACGTCCGGCTTCTTCCTCTTCCAAGAATTGTGTGGAGCAATCGTTCCATCGCTGCTCGGACGAGAAATGTTCCGAGGGCGAAACTCCAGAGAAGTCGATACCCAAAGTCGGCGCCACGCTGTCCCTTCCACCGTCCTACCGATATGTCGTTTCGGATTGTCTACGTCCCATCGGTCCTTCACAGCCCTCCTGGAAAAAACAACAATTTCTGCATCACAGTGCTTCTGAGGCAGTCCTAAATACACCTAATTTTTATTGCGGCCGCTTAACGCCTACACCCTAGAGTTATGAGTTGCCGAGCACAATAAAATAAGCGCTGATATATCACACGCTAAAATTTCATGCTGCTAGAGTAATTCCCAGCTTTACAGCACATTAATCGCTAATCATATTTGCCAAACACCCCTATTAATATAAACAACGGAACCCTCCCACAATTCTCCCTTTTTTAGAGGAAAACCCCAAAAGAACAAGGACAGATACGCGAAGCTTACCCCACTCATGCCAGATGCTGTTCCCGCCGCAGAACAGCACATTTCTGGTCATGAGTTGGGAACAAGCTTCATATGTACTCCAAAAACGGAGGCCGAATATGTGTGTATTAAAGCCGTTTGTTTTCCTCGCCTCGACTAAAACCTGTGGATTTACGCCACACTGATAAAATGTGGATCGCGTCGCACAGCCTAGCCTCCCCTGACAGAAGGCATTTCAGTTAAACTGATCCCTTACACTCATCTTCCCACCTTGCCTTCTGCAATGCTAATCCCTTCATTGATTTCAATGGAACTGGTGACCACCTCAATGTCTAATTTAGACCTAACGGATGGAAGGAGTTGTGTCGTGACAGCCCACTCTTCGAAAATTTATTTCCAAGCATACTTCAAGCTCAGCTCGTCAAGTGCACAGTCGCAACTCCTTAGCAACATGAACTCTTTTCATTTTGCTGTGTATATTCTGCTGGCACCATGGAAAAGTTTGTAGAATAACGAATGAAGAACAGTCTTTTTCCACTTGTTCTCAAACATCAAAAATAAGTGGTCGTGTTCTCAGTGGAACCAAAGCACTATCATCCCAAAACGCTGCAGTCTGTGAGTAGACACCCCTGTTTCGTATGCATCCCTTATCAACAGAGCAATGTGAATGCTATGAAATGCCCTATTGGGGTTGTCAATTCAGTTATTCTGAGCAATATCAACTGCCGTCGTTACACTTCTACCAGTACCTAGATTTTCAACACGCTGAACGTTTTGTAATCTTTACGTGATTAAATTGCTTTTGAAGACTTAACCCAAAATGCATCCATATCTCAGATAAAATCTGGTAAATAAATTCCAGAATAAAAGGTGGTCTCATCCGTGCTAGTGGCCACTCCCGCCGCTGAGCAGCAAATTTGGAAAAACATGAAAACAGCTAGCATGGATGAGACGCACTTTTTATGGAGTCTGACAGCAAACTAATGGCTCATGCAGCCGCCTTGGATTTGACTCTTCACTCAAGATGTCTCAAACAAAACGCCTCAGAAATACTCAGCCACTGAGAAAACAGATCTCATTCATTCAGGTAGAACCCACCAATTTTCCGTCCACAACAACCTTATGCAGACTTTTGCAGTGAATGATCCGCTACAAGCCTTACGCTAACCTTTCAATCTCCCCGATGTTGGGCAGGAGCTTTGAGAACACGACCACCGAAGAAAAAAAAAGAGCTCGCGAAAAAAGACTTAGCTGAGCTCGACAACAGAAGTCGACGATGCAGAGAACTCTGAAGTTGTCTTGGTCTCACACGAGGACAGACGCAGCGAAAACGGGCGAGCTCTCAGCCCATCAGCACTCTCGACCCGTCCTTGCGAACGCCCGGCACACCCCAGATATCCTATTACCGGCTCGCCTTCCACACCCCATAGCTACACGACCATCGGACGAGCCCGACGAAACAATGAATGCTCGAGCTATGCGCTCGCCTTTTATACACCACTCATAGGACGATAATGCGGTTTGCCCCCCACATTATTTGGATCTTTGATAATAAACAAATGATACGCAGAAATGTGCAGTGAATATCACGAATGAGTGATCAGATAAAAGCGCAAAATGATCATAACAGTAATAATTGAGGTCGCTGTTGATTAGTCCATAGTAGATCAGATCTTTAATAGTCAGTGGCCAGACTCTCTTGCCTGCAGCAACAGAAAACGTGCGCGTTATTGCTCAGATCATTTGAGGAGTATATAAAATTGAATCTACATATAATCTTGATGTGTCCGAGTTGTTTTTGCTCACTTATCTACATTTAAGGCAGAACTGTTTGAATGAGAATGACCTGATGCAAAGGAACAGCGCCAAGGTATGACCGGCAGAATGTCGTTCTCCGCACTGTTGCGCGCTATCACTAGAACGGCAGCATCAGGAGAGAATTGTTGAGGCAATCGAAACTAACGCAGAGGCAACAGCAACATAGATCAATGATGACTTGAAATGCTCAAGTATGCTTTCCAGTTCCTCGCTGCTGGGAGCTGGGAGGATATCTGAGGAAGAACAATAGCTCTTGTTTTTCACCCATATTTGTATTGTTGATTGAATTTCAGATTTAATTATCCATACTTAGAGCGCTCCGATTTAACTCCACACATCCCGAGTCGATAAAATCCAATCGATTCTTGATGTAACAGTTAGGTTTTTATTATGAACGTTTTGATGCTGATGCTTTCTCAAGACTCGGGATCAGGGCTGTGATGGGAGGCAAGAAACAGGGGATAAAACCTACACTAACTGAAGCAAAACAGTAGAGGCAAACAAAGATTTGCCAACTCAGTGAGGAAGTTTGCCTCAAGCAACGAAGAGAAAAGTAGTCGATAAGGTTCACAAACCCTCAACTTTTGAGCTTTTCCAGTCGCAATTCGGCGTATAAATTGAGAGCCAGGAGCCAGTTATTATTCCTTCTTCCCAAATGGACGCTCATAACTTGAACCTTGAATCTATATGTCGTCGAGAGTCGCCGGTCAAAGTGCTGTTGTGGGCTCCCTTTTTTCCCACTTTTGGAGTTATTTCATGTTCTGCTTGATGTCCAAAGAAGCTATAAAAGCCTTTGAAGTTAAAACGGTGACTGATAATGAGGGGAACTCAGAGAAATTAAAATGGCAGCTTAGAGCGGTAAAAAAGAAATGAAAACTTTGATTATGGTGGCGAAAAGTGTGGTCGATTGTCGCTAGCAGAGTTGAAACATCGAACAGTCTAAATTAGGGTGGATGGTATTTGTTTTGAAGTGTTAAAAATTAACCTAGTTACCAGTGACAGTTAAAAGTGTTCGAATTAGAGCGAATCATATGGCGGTCGAATGTATAAATTAGAATAAATAATGCTTTAATAAATGGTGACAAAATGCTTGAAGTTAGAGAAATGCTAACAACAGTGGAGCGTTCAAGCTAAGATCAACAATGATGGTGACGTTACGTCGAACATAAGATTTCAGAGCGAAATTATATGTATTTATTTGATGCAAATGCCTCCGATATGATCGATCGTGATAAGCAGCTTTTTGCCCTTAATTGAAAATTCTTCGTTCTTCGGCAAGTCATTCATCCAATACTCGCCATATCCGTCATCATTATGAGCAACTTTTTATTACCTCAACGAATAAAAGGACATCAGTGTGACGACCTTTTATTTATCCAACTTCTAGAAATTGTGAAATCTCTCCTCCTGACAGCCGTTATTGATTTATGTTGCTGTTGCCTCTGCGTTAGTTTCGATTGCCTCAACAATTCTCTCCTGATGCTGCCGTTCTAGTGATAGCGCACAACAGTGCGGAGAACGACATTCTGCCGGTCATACCTTGGCGCTGTTCCTTTGCATCAGGTCATTCTCATTCAAACAGTTCTGCCTTAAATGTAGATAAGTGAGCAAAAACAACTCGGACACATCAAGATTATATGTAGATTCAATTTTATATACTCCTCAAATGATCTGAGCAATAACGCGCACGTTTTCTGTTGCTGCAGGCAAGAGAGTCTGGCCACTGACTATTAAAGATCTGATCTACTATGGACTAATCAACAGCGACCTCAATTATTACTGTTATGATCATTTTGCGCTTTTATCTGATCACTCATTCGTGATATTCACTGCACATTTCTGCGTATCATTTGTTTATTTCAAAGATCCAAATAATGTGGGGGGCAAACCGCATTATCGTCCTATGAGTGGTGTATAAAAGGCGAGCGCATAGCTCGAGCATTCATTGTTTCGTCGGGCTCGTCCGATGGTCGTGTAGCTATGGGGTGTGGAAGGCGAGCCGGTAATAGGATATCTGGGGTGTGCCCGGCGTTCGCAAGGACGGGTCGAGAGTGCGGATGGTTGACTGGGCTCGGCCGTTTTCGCTGCGTCTGTCCTCGTGTGAGGCCAAGACCACTTCAGAGCTCTCTGCATCGTCGACTTCTGTTGTCGAGCTCAGCTAAGTCTTTTTTCGCGAGCTCTTTTTTTTTCTTCGGTGGTCGTGTTCTCAAAGCTCCTGCCCAACATCGGGGAGATTGAAAGGTTAGCGTAAGGCTTGTAGCGGATCATTCACTGCAAAAGTCTGCTTAAGGTTGTTGTGGACGGAAAATTGGTGGGTTCTACCTGAATGAATGGGATCTGTTTTCTCAGTGGCTGAGTATTTCCGAAGCGTTTTGTTTGAGACGTCTTGAGTGAAGAGTCAAATCCAAGGCGGCCGCATGAGCCATTAGTTTGCTGTCAGACTCCATAAAAAGTGCGTCTCATCCGTGCTAGCTGTTTTCATGTTTTTCCAAATTGGCTGCTCAGCGGCGGGAGCGGCCACTAGCACGGATGAGACCACCTTTTATTCTGGAATTTATTTACCAGATTTTATCTGAGATATGGATGCATTTTGGGTTAAGTCTTCAAAAGCAATTTAATCACGTAAAGATTACAAAACGTTCAGCGTGTTGAAAATCTAGGTACTGGTAGAAGTGTAACGACGGCAGTTGATATTGCTCAGAATAACTGAATTGACAATCGCAATAGGGCATTTCATAGCATTCACATTGCTCTGTTGGTAAGGGATGCATACGAAACAGGGGTGTCTACTCACAGACTGCAGCGTTTTGGGATGATAGTGCTTTGGTTCCACTGAGAACACGACCACTTATTTTTGATATTTGAGAACAAGTGGAAAAAGACTGTTCTTCATTCGTTATTCTACAAACTTTTCCATGGTGACAGCAGAATATACACAGCAAAATGAAAAGAGTTCATGTTGCCAAGGAGTTCTGAGTGTGCACTTGACGAGCTGAGCTTGAAGTAGGCTTAGAAATAAATTTTCGAAGAGTAGGCTGTCACGACCCAGCTCCTTCTATCCGTTAGGTCTAAGTTAGACACTGAGATGGTCATCAGTTCCAATGAAATCAATGAAGGGATTAGCATTAGAAGGCGAGGTGGGAAGATGAGTGTAAGGGATCAGTTTCACTGAAATGCCTTCTGTCAGGGGAGGCTAAGCTGTGCGACGCGATCCACATTTTATCAGTGTGGCGCAAATCCACAGGTTTTAGTCGAGGCGAGGAAACAAACGGCCTTAATACACACATATTCGGCCTCAATTGGAGCACATATGAAGCTTGTTCCCAACTCATGACCAGAAATGTGCTGTTCTGCGGCGGGAACAGCATCTGGCATGAGTGGGGTCAGCTTAGCGTCCCTTGTTACTTTTGGGGTTTTCCTCTAATAAAGGGAAGAATTATGGGAGGGATTCGTTGTTTATATTAATAGGGGCGTTTGGCAAATATGATCAGCGATTACTGTGCTGTAAAGCCAAGAATTACTCTAGCAGCATGAAATTTTAGCGTGTGATATATCAGCGCTTATTTTATTGTGCTCGGCAACTCATAACTCTAGGGTGTAGGCGTTAAGCGGCCGCAATGAACACTAGGTGTATTTAGGACTGCCTCAGAAGCACTGTGATGCAGAAATTGTTGTTTTTTCCAGGAGGGCTATGAAGGAGCCGATGGGACGTAGACAATCGGAAACGACATATCGGTAGGACGGTGGAAGGGACGGCGTGGCGCCGACTTTGGGCATCGACTTCTCTGGAGTTTCGCCCTCGGAACATTTCGCGTCCGAGCAGCGATGGAACGATTGCTCCACACAATTCTTGGAAGAGGAAGAAGCCGGACGTGCTTCAAGTAAGCGGACGGCGTTAGAAATTTTTAAATTTTTCTCGGTCACCTCAGTTCATGCCGTTGAGTCGTGATCAAATTTTCTTCTCGTTATATATATCAATGCGATTACAGGGAGGGGTGGCTAAACATTCTGGAAGTGTTATGCACTTGTAGCGAATTCAAAGTTGCTTCAGTTCATAGCAGAAGGCTATATGAACCCTAAGGATGAGTAGTGGGGAGGAGGACGATGGGGATGTTTCTGGTCTCCGCCACTGCACGGTGCAGAGCAGTCCATTTTGCTCACCATTCAGTGAAGTATTTGATGATTTTTTTTGCAGGTATCCGACGCGGGCTCCATCGCACTTCCAACGGAGTTAGGAATGAGAGCACGGCGTAATGAGTTCTGGAGAGGAACGATCGGGTCCACAAGATCGCCATACAGGAAACTTCAGGATTCGCGTGGGAGACTTCTTTTCTCATCGTTTTCTTTGAGATTTGTTCCATAGAATGTTTTTAATGATGTTGGATATTTTTGTATCACTTCCGATAGGAGGTGTCGAGACCGTTGGTGTTCCTGGGGTTTTGGAAAGCACTTTCGAAGTGACTGCAGATAACCCATTAATAATTGACACTTTCAAAGGCTTAGTGGGAAGAACATGGCTTTTCGTCATATTTTATTCATTTTTCTTTGAGAAAAGGGTCTTCTTCCGCCTTCGAGCTTCATCGTTTTCCAACATCAAAGGAATTTTCGTTGTCGAAAATTATGGAGTTGTCGTGAATCTCCTAGAATCCTGCAAGAACTCTCCGAAATTTTCGTTAGTACTGTGGATTCCAGGCACACCACGGTGTTAACTGACTAAGGTTATCTGTAGCGAAAGCGATTGAGTTGTAAATTTTCTATTGCAAGTATGCTTATCTTGAAATTCGTTTGTGCTATAAGTATTCCGCCGCTACTTACAGCACAGACGTTGATATTCGTATAGTCATTTGCTGTTTGGGTTGTAATAGGCATGTGTTCCTTTGTTACCTCCTCCCACCATTTCTATTGGCATTTATTCTGGCCGAACCGAATAAGAGCTTTCAATCCCCTCAGGACTCTTGATGCAAATAGGTCATGGGGCTTTTCATTGGGCATCCATTTGCGCTCACCTTCCTACTGCAGTCATTTGTTTGTCAATATGTTTGGTGCGGACTTGATACTCACTTACTGGAGCTTCGTTTAGAGCACTGTTATGAATGCGTCTTATTGTTGCCACCGACACCTTGAAAATAGCAGAATGCTGAGCTGGGACGTTCCATTTAGATGCTTCACGTTTGCTTGCGTTTTAAATGAGCGGCCGCCATTTAAAACGCAGCTTCTATGTCTTCGTTTTGAGGATTGGCATGCATTTTCAAGGTGGATTTTCGTGAATATTTGCCTTGATATACCTGATTTCTCCCTATATATTTTTCGAATTTTTTTATGCCGTGCATC
The DNA here is from genome assembly GCA_013433145.1 of Ascaris suum. Lineage (NCBI taxonomy): Eukaryota > Metazoa > Nematoda > Chromadorea > Rhabditida > Ascarididae > Ascaris > Ascaris suum. The sequence continues at coordinate 2,563,308 of CM024181.1, forward strand.
TTTTTACACCAGGAGACTAATATTCTTCTTTCATAAGTGACGGTGTGGAAGCATGTTGTATTCCTTGTATATGCATTTGTTTAGCGTTCACAGTTGCTTGCAATTTAAACGTCCGCCGCCGTTTAAATTGCACCCGCTGTGTTTTATGGCTGCGTATGTATGGATATAGTGTTTGTCTGTTTCCTTGATTTCAATGAGTTTGTATAGACTTTTTGTTGTGTTTCTCGACACTCGGACCGGTGTCGGTGAAGCTGTACTGCTTATCGTTGTTGATTTTGCTTCTGCTGTTCTTAGTTCGGTTGATTGTGCGCTGTTGTTTTTCTCTCAGAGATTTTTTTTGCTTTCCATGTCATGATCACCATTATAATCGTAAATGCGTAGAATGATGTCCTTCATAATGAAGAATCCCGAGGTTTTATAGAAACAGAATGACTTTTTGTTGATAAATGAGAAAGTATTTTTTTATTTTCATTGGCCTCATGAGAGCGAATGATCTCCCGTTTCATTTCTCACTGTTTTCTTTCTGTTAGGAATGGAAATTTCATCAAGAGCATTTCGAAAGTGCAAAATCTGCAGTATCCATTTGTTCGCGACTATTCACGTCCCTGCTTCCAATGAATACTGAAAAACACGACGTTTCTTCCGATTATTCATTGGGCGGATATGAAGAACCAAAGGTATCGGTCTGAGATACCTGCGAAGACACTGGACACGGCAAATTAAATAGTGAAAGGAAAGAGAAGTGCAAATTAAGGTAGTTAAGTTTGCAGGGAAGAGCACTGCAAACTGTTGGAAGGTAATTTAGTATAATTATTCGCAACTTAACAAGGTAATTAGATTGGATAGACTTGCTTGTTTGGTTTTAAATTCCTGACACATTAGTATCACTGAACAGATCCGAGCAAAAAAAAAAATCATTCCCTTTGAGTTTGCTATGCGCGCGGTATTTGTTGAAATTTTTGCATCATGCACTTTTTCCCCAACACCTTTATTTCGATAGCACGCAAAAGATTCGCGGGTTTCGAGGTTTGATTCGATGGTTACTTTTTTTTTCCTTCATTTTTATGCGTTTAGAATGAAGCTGAGACCTTTCTCTCGAAGTTTATTTCATAGCAAATGCGGTCATCGTTTTTATTCCATTCATGCGCTCTCCTAGTCCATCTAAGAACAGATGGCATCAATGCTTTCGGCGTTTTGGTTTCATATTAGCAAAACTGCCGATCGAATTTTACACTCTTTGCTCTTTGTTAAGTATGAAAGTAAATTAGCACTTAACCCGTATAAAATTTGAATTTTTTTTTGCATCGATTCTTTGTAATTTTCGCAGTATCGAATTTTTTTAAATGTAAATCTCTGCACCTCTCTCTCATAAACTATTGCTTTCATTGGAATTTAAAATTGAATTTGATTGTAAACTCACGATTGCATTCGCATTATTACTTACTGTTTACATGACACGATGAGTGATAATATACCGCTCTCGATTACTACTATGTAACCAATTATAGCGATTCATAATTTTATGCAATATTTTACAACAATTATTTGCATAGCGACAATTCGTATAATTTTATACAACTCGTTCTAACACAACATATTATTACACGATAAGTGCAAAAACTTCTATTGAGAATATATGATAATGCAAAATTTTAGCAATATTTCTCATAAAATCCCATTATTTTTATCGATTATTTGAAATTTTAAGCATAAATAAATTAATGCTAGTGGATAGGTTAAATGATTTAATAATTACTAATTATTTTCTACGAGTGATTCGTTTTTTGAGATTTTTTGGTCGGCTTGATCAGGTCTAGCATGCGATCGAATTAATCATAAGGAACATCCTGTTCATTGCTTATATTACGTGCGTTTGATTGCTTTAGAAACCTCATCGTTTAATTTGCAAACTGATTTAGCAGTTTATTCTATGTGGCTTATTACATCCGATAAATCTTCCTTAACTCTGGCCTAGATATTTACCGAGGTCAAGTTATCAAACAGGAAGGGCGATATACACATGCGTTCCTATTCTAATCCATATTGCGAAAAACGCATAAAACACAAGGATAAAGCAGTAGGTCCCAGACGGATAGTAATAAAACAGGATTGAGCAATATTGCGTTGGGTACTGATAGCTTGTGGGCAGCGGACGTTGTTGGGGAGGGTTGAAGGGAAGACGCTTCCGTTGCGGCGGTAATCGGGTTTTCTGTTCCTGGTGTTGTAGTCGTCGTTTTGGATGCGGTTCTTGTTGTCTGCGGAGTCGTCGTTGGAGACGCCATTGCTGGCGCAGTTGTTGTTGTCATCGGACTTGTCGTAAGTGGTGCAGTTGTTGTTGCTGTCGTCGTTGTTGATTTAATTGTTGTTGTCGCCGAAATCGTGGTCGTCATAGTTGCTGTATAAGCCGTGATTGTTGTTGTTTCTGATTCTGGTGTGTATCTGCAAGGGTGTTACATCCATCTATATCGAAGAGCGGTGAACAAACACTGCGTTTCCCTCATCAAAAATTATACAGCGATAGAAGTTTGAGTGGATAAAGTATGGAAGAATTGCGCTTTTGCTTCTATTGCCAATGTATTTTGTTTTCGAAAAATTCATTGATATGGAAGAAACACTGAAGTGTGCAATTGTGTCGACAACAATTTTAACTGCACTAACACTCTGCACGACTCACAATGTGTTTTTCCAAGAGAGTTGAATAAGTTCCGCTCCAGCGAGATCGATGAAATGTTCCATTTCCATGTGAAGCACTTTAGTTTCGTTGTTGTATTGCCACTTGCTCTTATCAATAGTCGTCGATGTGGCAGCTATGCCATCTCTTCGCATTTGAAACGTTGAAAAGTTTGGTGTTACGTTATAGCCAAATATATCGATCAGATCCAACGTTGGTATCTTTATTGTATTCTAAACTGCGTTAAAAACATTTAAAAATAAACGTCATTGATGTCAATAACAGAATCAAACGCGTTAATCTTCAATAGTTTTATAAACACGGCTAGCAGAACTTCCTCTCAATCCGAAAATTCAGGGACTTCCTGAAGCTCGAACTAAAAAGTTCGGGTAGTACCTCAGTTTTACTTACTAATTTAGAAGAAGCTTCACTCTAAATTCAAAAATTTACACAATGCCTCATTCTGAAGAGAGAAGTTCTGAGAAAATTCCAGCTTAAAAGGAAGATTGCTGGAATTCCTCGAATAGCAGGAGGATTCTTTTAGCTAGTCACATTTCGAAGAATGCATTCATTTACGAAACGATTTATTCGCTCTTTAGTTTGTTAGTAGACTTCAGTGAGCAATAACTGAAAAATGAAGTATAACGGTAGATTCTATAGTTCTTCAAGTACTTCAACGTTGTGAGATAAGATGACGTCATTCGCTTACATTGAATTTTTTTCTGAGGATGTTGAAGGTTGTCGTCGAATTGAGGATATTCTCGTGATAGAGAGAAAAATGCCAGTAATTGTAGCTATGAAGCGTAAAATCGTTATTTCGAACGATCGAGTATCCATCATCCCAATATAATTCTCCAAATGGAGAGCTCCCATTCGCACCTAAATAAATCGCCACAACATTGGTACATTTAGTGATAAAGATGTAAAAAGGAATATGTTTGATGAGACTGATATGGGGAAAACGCTGTGGTGGTCGGTAACGAGCGATTTGCACTTGAAGCTCTTCAATTTGAGAGCCGTAGAAGAGGAATGAGGACTACTTGGGTAAATATAATCGTGGAATCGAGGTAAACTCGCTTTGATGAAGAAGGCAGTCGTTTGGTTGTGTACTTGAGAATATTCCATTATGAACGCTCACTTAACGCAACGGCGACCTCGAACGGATTTTTTCTCGATGTAGTAGTCGTCATGTTCGGTTTCTGTCGTGGAATAACTGTACCACCTTAAATCATTAATGTTCGTTATTGACAGCATGAAAGACAAGCGAATGCATCTAATCGATTAAGTCAACTAGAAATTTTTATACCAAGGTGAGCCACTTGTACCTTTAATAAGTACTACCTTTAATGAATACTGGCGGCAATTCGTCGGTACGTGCACTGAATTCCCGGTGTCCACTTGGTATAAGCTGACCATAATCTGCATCTCTCAGCGAATACCATGTGCATTCGACTGGTAGGTAGCCACTTACTTTATTGATACTCTGCAAGAAAGAAGAGTGAATAAAATGAATGTTAATATCAAATGTAGTAATGGGATACAATAATAATTCCTTAACGAAAGCACCGCTTATAGACACTCACCGGATAGAGTGCCGGAGCAATCATTAGTCCCGATCCCCACATGAACTGATAGCTGAGATCGAGCGTATTCGAGTCGTTGGGGAATTCGAAGAACACCGGTCGGATCACACTTCCTCCGTTCAAGGATGCGCGAAAATGAAGGCTGAAATTATGAGCGCTGTTTCGATTTCGGTTTGCCATATAGTTTCACTACTTGATGACTTGGACAGCGTACAGGTGTAACAATTATTCGAACACATCGCAAAGGTGAATTCCACGTGCTTACCTGAGTATAATCCTCTTTACGCGCTAATAGTGCAGGTCTTGACGATCGCTGTCCATTGCAAATCTTATAGCGTGGTCATTGCCGATATCTAAATTTCTCCTACAAGGCAATGATAAGGTTACACAAAGAACGGTTTGTTTAACCTGAACAAGTACGGGAGATATCTGTATCTGAAGAGAAGCGCCTCGCGTGCAGCAGTCGCAACCGCAGGCCATACTCCTGGATCATGAGGCGCATTATTTTCGCCGTTGTGATTTCTGCAAAAATTACCTCAAACAGTGCGTACGTTTTGCATGAAAAAACTGCTTCTGTAATTGATTATTTCCTTCAAGTGACATTTTCATTTATTTCCCACGTTTATGAAAATGAGCATGGGAGAAAGGCAGCTAGAAAATAACACTGAAAAATGAGGCACGTAGAAGCAACCGAGCAATGAGTGCCTTGAAAGGAAGATTAGGGGGGGGGGGGGGGGGAGTAAGTAGATCCGAAATAAAAGAGCATTTCATATATTATCAAAAGGCTTCACAAGACCGTCCTGAGAATGCCATTTTATTAGATTTGCATTCCTCCTCAATGAGAGAAAGGAAAACCGCTGATGGGCACTCACCTCGAAAACGAATGGAATGCGCCCAGCTGATGCCATCGAAGGCAAAGCTCTTCAGTGACACCAGACAAGTAACCGCAGATATCGGATCCAACGTACGGTATACCGAACAAATTGAATTCTTGCACTCCGATCACCGATGTGCGTAGATCCTCCCACGTACCACTGTTATCGCCGAGCCAATGGCCTGCATAGTGGCCAGATGACGGGAACGTCGACCTGAAGAGCAGCAGTGTGGATATTATGAAAATCTCTTGGGTAGATGTTTATCTTGTTTCGAGTAAATGACGTAAAATGGTTTCTATAAAGTGGCCCGCAGTTACTATTCCAAGAAGCGGTTCCGAAATTAGGCAATGCAGGTTTCTCAGACGATCCCGAACACCTATAACCCTATAAGCGTATTGTTTTGTTTGCATGAGATGCATGCACAGGACTATACATCTTGGTCAACAAATGTATTCGATGACTTTATTAGGCATAAGGAGAACAATAAATTGTGACCTGGAAATGACGACGCCTCTTTTTGCTGTGGCTTCGAAGACTGCCGTTTGCGTTGCGATAGCTTCGAAGAGACCATAGAGGTTCTTCGTATCGTAGAATCTAAGCTTATTCCTCGATGTCGTTGCTAGCATACACAGCGTTTTCGACGATAGTACGTTCTACAGCAAACCGAATGAATTAAAAAAAAGGTGAAGCTGGTTGCATTTGAATGCATGAAGTGGTGGATATTATGTGATAAAACCACACACATAGACGAAATCTACGGTTGTGTACGTATTTGTTTGTAGAACAAATAGAGCTGAAATTTCTATAAAAATGCAACTGTTCCTTGTTGAGCGAAAATTTCTGCCTGGAGGGGATCAAGAAAAACCTTAACAAGTAAGCAACGGAACTGCTAACATCAATTATATCTATCGACCGATGCTATTATCGTCCATATTTCGTTAATGAGGGGAAGGCAGGTATAAAAGATTTATATAAAGTGATTCAAACATACTCCATATCCCCACTGGTAGACGTTGACTGTTTGATACGGTGGAAGGTCGAGAGTGGCGCTGGAACCAGATAAAGGACACTTTAAGGGACTCAATTGCTTCTGCTCCCAGTACCACGGACTTTGTTCGTTGGTGCCAAAATTAGCGGGTTCATTCATATCGATCCATATACCATCAAAATTCACCTGAAATCTTGCTAACCTCAGCCATCTTCTAATTGCTAAGTGATATTTTTTTAATGGCGAGTCCGCCCAAGAGGGCGATTCTGCGCTCGCAGAGCAGTTATACACAACGAAGATACCAACCGAACGGTGCAATTGGTTGATCTCGTTTGTCCACCAGGCCATTGTTTTATTAAGCGGATCGAGGAAATCGGGGAACGCAACATGACGATCGGGCCACACCACTCCAAGCATTATCTGAACATCGACAGAGATCAACGACAGACATCCGTTTAACGCACTTAGCGTTAAGTATAGGTAACTGAACAATTCTGTAAGCACTGTTTAGAACAAATAATAGCACTAACCTTAGTTCCTTTCACAAGGGGGTAGAGTTGATTGACTTCGTCTTGTACGAGCTCTGGTTGTGGCCACTCGATAAAGCTTACATCCTTCAAAGAAGATATCACAAAACAAAAAATATTATATCATACGTTGCTGTTAGGTATAGTGAGTCTCGCGATGAAATTAACTCATGAAAACATATCGCACAACATTAAGCATGATTAATTTCGTCTACTTAAGGTTTTTAACGATGGTACACCAGATCACCAGTTGAAATCATCTCCTATCTTGCAACATCCTTCCTGTGAACAGTTTAAAAGTTAGGCGCATGAAATAAGAGACTCTCGCAGACGATCCACAAACCTGTTGAAGAGAGCGATTAAAAGCATCACTATCTGCCTGGATGGCAGGGTCAAGGATAAGTATGAGGCTCATGCCTTTCTCATGCAGCTCTTTTGCATAATCGCCGATACCGAGCCATGCCTGAAAATTAGGGATTATTGCTTTGTACATTTATAGGACGGCGATCAGGCACTGTTACATGCGCTGCTATTGATTTCAAGTTGCCGATCCTCTATACATATACCATTTAGCGATGTACAGTGCTCGAAACGATTCTTAGCGCTGTTATAAATTCGCTGTATATAATCAAATACTGTGGACGCAAGGGTGCATTCTAATCATCATTTCAATTACAACACACTCAAGTTTAACAATCATAACCGAGTATAAACCAAGCATAATCATTGATTTGTTCTTCACAAATCATAGCACATTCGTTGTGCTATTTATTTACAAAAACAGTGATAACCTCTCCAACTGTGAAGTCCTTATAGCGATCCATGTAATCAATATCTGCATGCACAACATCAAGTGGAATGCCATTTTTGATGGTACGGTTGACGGCGACTTGTAGATCGATCAGAGTCTTGAAGCTATAGCTGCTAAGCTGAAACCACATACGTTCTCTATAAGATCGTTGTAATCAAGCATTTGACTGATAAAAGTATCATTCGCTTTATCAGACGCAATGCAGCCGCTTATATTTCATCTGATAGGCTACGCTTAACATTGCTCACTGAATGCTTTTATAGCGCTTGTATAGAGGGAATCCGCAATAACTGGATCTGACACCTCCACCACTGTGGTTTATCTTGGAAAATTTCTTTTCGTGACTCAATGTGAACTATATTATTATAAGAGCATCTCGTACTTGTGACTAACCTGGAATCCAAGTGCCCAGTAGGCTGGAAGGAACGGCGTACCAATTAACATCTGGTATTGCTGCACGACTTGTTCTGGCTCTGGACCAGGGAAGAAATATATATCGAGGATACCACCGATTGTGCGATAAACAAGGTGAGGTGCCATGGCAGTTGTGACTTCCTTCAATTATAATTCTTATAGACGTTTTGTTGCGTCCGTAGAGGGGGACTTGAAATGCATTCGATAAGAGAGCGATATTTGACAGAGAAATTAAACGCAAAACAAGAGAATTTGCGTTCTTTTTCAGAAAAGAATAACGTTTGCTTCACGAAGGGAACTATGAATTTACCTGTGCGTTACTGTTCAGTATGAGTACGCCGTAAGCATTGTTATCGCTCCCCAGACCAAGGTAGAATGGATGCACTCCGTAGAGATTTTGCCCAATTGGTGTGCCCGCCGAATTTGGCGGTTGATCGCGTGCGAACATCCCCCACGTTTGGTAGCTGTTAAAGGAATGCTGCAAATAATTTCTTGACAGCCTCTCAATATGTTTTCTTTAAATCTGGGAATGAGGATATTCCAAAGTGGGGGTACCATGCATTGGGCTCACTTTCATTCATGTCTAACTATAAAAGCTCTCTGCAGCGATCATCTGATGGGGCTCCTCAGCAAAAGGAATTTCAACTTATCGCACTGACAGGATCCAGCGAAGTGCAGCGTCGGATTGACTCGTTGCATGATTGAATGCCCTCATCACATTTTCCTAATACGCTGCTGACATTTTGGACATAGCTAGTGGACGGGTTGATTTGTGTAGCATATATCTGCCTTAAGCTGGGTCCGTCAGGAGACGCACTTCCCCCTTTCTCCCTCCCCCCCCCCCCCCCACTTCACTCCCGGTCCTTCCCATCTTTCAGTCCAGACCGCCCGATATGCGATGGGGCGTTAAAAAAGAGAGGCTTACTTTCAGAGTTTGATGAATATTCTCGCCAAAGCCATAAACGTTTTCGGATGGAAGTAGCGTGGCTATTTGAACATATTGCTCCGCGAACAGCATTCCACCTACAAAGGGATACAACTGCATCGCTTTTAAATTCTACCTGCAAAGGAGCTCCACATGTGCTGCTGAGTATTTTAGGCTATGAAGTGTACAGTTATACTGAGGTAAAACTTCTAGTACAAATAACTCTGTAAAACGAGTGGGATGCAGAATGTGTGAAGGTTAAAATGGAACGTGTTAATTAATGACTAATAAATAAATAAATAAACTTTATTTATTCATTTGTTCATTTATAGATGGATTAGTTTGCTGCTCTTGTCGATTGAACGTAGATGAAAAACATTAGTCAATAGGCAAATATTTGCCATTTATAAACTGCACATACCAATGGAAGTGTCCCAAATCCAACTCCCGGTACCTCTTGTGATTGAAAACGAGTAAATTTTATCATTGATATTGCTCATGACCCCTCCTTCGACGAGGGAAAGAAGATTCTCGAATGAATCCGACGGTTGTTGTCTCATATATACGGGCGGCTCGTAACTGAAACGATCAAATTGCTTGTGTTGATCAAAAATAGTTGAAATTATTAATCAAATGGCTAAAACAGATGGAACTTTACCTTCCATCATAGCCAATCCTCACATTAAGAGCGAATCGACTTCGAGTCTGTTTCAACGTAATTCGGTCGATAGTTTTACTGAAGGGACTTGGCGGGCTGCCAGAGTATCGCTCAAGTACAGTAAATGAATCATTCGAGTGCGATACGACGTATCCAGTATTGGGTGGAAAATAACACCACGGAATACCGATATTGCTCTGTAAATAAAAACGTTTTTTCGCAACATTCATTGATCCATCGCTCTTGACGAAAGTTATCGCCTGCTAGCATTTTTGAGTGTACAAACCCTCTTCCATTGCTTTCATTTGACTGCAGCATTGTTTTCTACTGCTAACTTTGCACAGATCACTAGCACAGTTCTATATTCTATATATCTACTACTGTAATATGCAATAGTCTGCAATATTCATTTAGTACGTTCGAGTGGGCGTTTCATGCTCAACACTATAGACACTCACCGGATTTGCTGGATTCCACCAACATCCTCGACTTTGACATGTTGCTTCAACGTTTTCTAGACCCCAATCAGGAGCACAATCAATTCTTCTTCGTTCAGGAAGCCGATTGTCGTTTGGATCGACATCGCGTATCATAGTAATACAAATGATTGCAAACAATAGTTTCCGTATTGCAATGCCGACATCACTTCGTTGCATCGTCTAATCACTCCTGAGCTTTCCTAATGTTACACTGACGTTAGGGGTAATTTAGTGCCGAGTATACATGGCAATGATTTATTGGCAGTCGGCAGCGGAAGATAGCTGCCGACTGCCAATAAATGATCCTAACCTTAGATTGCATCGATCGGACTTTATCGCTGTGTTTTTTGCAATTCATAGTTAGAAATTACTAGACGGATAGGCATGTATTTACAAATGCATAGCTGTGGCATCGCAATAATTCGTTTTTCGCAAAACCTTATATGAAAATAATGCAAGACATTTTAACTAGAAACACCCACAAATATCCTATAAAGCATAATTTTCAATCATAAACGAAGTTATAATAAATCAACATCCATATGTATCAGTTAAAAGCCAACAAAAATATGGATATCAACAAAGGTCGAAACTAAATAATCGAGTATATCTTACATTCACAGATATAAATGGTAACAAAACGAAAAATCCAAAACGGAATGGGAGATATTTGCTAGCTACATTTAACGCAGCTAAATGTAACTGATTTTAAAAAATAAGCAAGCAATCGCTAATTAAATATGCAAACGACTGCTCATAGATGATTATGCATATATGTATAAATTATCGTATGTATCAGGCGCATGATGGTAGCTATTAATCGATGGGCTAAAATTTGATGATTTACATATTTTAGTCGATACAACGGTAAGTATTCAAATTTTTAATCATTATTTACGAAGTATGGGAATTGTACTTTGTTGTGGTAAAATTATGCAAAATGAGTATCGTTGGCTCCTATGTATTTAAATTCCAGGTTCGTATGGAAACTAGCTTTTTTTGCGGGAATCATAAAGCATTGATCATAGTGAAAATTGCCCATAATTACTATAGGTTTACAATATTATTGTAGAGTAAATCATAGCTTCTCGGTTTGGAACGGATCTATCTAGATGCAATATTGCAAATATACCAGGATATAACTGAAGTGCACACAGCTTTGTCGATGAGGTTTCGTATTATCGTACTCCTCATTTTAAAGCCCGGACTATGAGGCCTTTATAACACCTAAATCAAAAAGTATTCGGATTGTGGGATATGAAGAGAAGATGAAAGAGCTTATGGGAACTGGGAAGGGCTTATATTTGAAAAAAAAAAGAGTCGATATCCTTCGCAACATATGAAAGTCGACCTAAAATTGAAGACACAGACATTCGAGGAAATAGGAAGGTGAGAAGAAAATGAGAAAATATCATAGATAACATTGGCTTCACCCCTGTGCAAAAAAAAAATGTTCATTTGCATATTTTAAGCTAGATTTGCTTGAAAGATAACGCTAAGTTTGTATCAAAAATGACGATTATATCAAAAAAAAAAAAAATCCGACAAGAATTTTTGAAATACGATAAAGGGTGCGAAAATTTTAGGAAATATTTCTCTCCAGGATTTGGTTTAATAACGCAATAGAGGTGTAAATTCGGAGGATCGAAACTTATATCTTAAAGGAAATGAAATTCATCACGTGAAAGATGAATACAATTTGGAATATTGAATGATTAATGAAAAAATCGAATTTTTTTTTCTTCTTCAGAGGAATATCTGTTTAATTCTAATATGAAATTAACTGTTTCATTGAAATGAGCTATTTCCTATTGATAAATTTGTTTCACATTTATTGAACCTTACGAGACATAAAAGCCATAAAATATAACAGAGTTGGCAAGCACTCAATGATCATTAAACAACGAATATGAGCCGACATTCATTTTATATGCTTCCATTTGGAATGCAAACCTGTACTATAAGAACGGTTGTACCTTTGTCTAAGACATCAAAGATAAATAGATAACTGTTTGGGCGTACTTCTCAGCAAACTTTGATTTGAATCATCATCAGGCACACTGTCAATACACATGCTTCTTCATTACTTTTTTTATATGATTTTATATTTTGAGTGGTGTTTACTTACCTCAGGAAATAAAGTTTTCGTCAGCTGTGCATGCTATACCTAGAACAATTCAAAAAGTTCTTCTCAAGAATAGTAAGTCATCTCAAAAACTTTTCCCTCCCACTTCAGTTTGCAGTATGACTCGGTAGGTGCTTTCCACCGGTTAATGCATTTCATAAGCTAATCGTCTTTCTCGTAGATATGTGTACATTATATACATATATACAGGAATAACGATTGGCGTTACGAACAGGTAAAATCGACTCACATCTGGGAATAGGTGTGAGAGATGAAGTTGCTGTCACAGGCAAAACATACTTGTCCATCAATTATCCAAAAATGCAAACATCCACCCAATGGATTATAAATCACTGAAATCCACGCCGTAATCAACAAAGCTGTGATCGGGTCCAACGACTGTTGTGGGCATAAAGCATGAAACGACGAAGGGAACTGCACGGCTTGGGAACATTGCACACACACAACGTTCTTCTTTCCTCGCAAAAAACATTATCGGGGATATATGTCCCCATGCGCATCCCGATCGCCATATCTATGAACATATTATTAAGGAAACATCGATCATGAAAATTTGTTGAACTTTTCAATGCTAACAAAGTTGCACTGCACAATCAGTGCCTCTTCTGTGAATAATAAGATAAACGTGCTGAAATGATATAAGGTGGCAGATGTGAGGGGTTTTAACCGAATGGCACATATAGCACTCAGACTTTATCCCCCTTCTGGCTTCGTTTACCCTCACTCTCATCCCCCCCCCCCCAATCTCCCCTTTCTGCGCAGTCGATGACAAAGAGCATCTATGAAGTGCATACCGTTTAGTTGACGGTTTAGATGCATCGTAGGCACCTTGAAACTTGACACAAATATTCTAGTGCCTTCTTTGTGTGTGTAATTCAAGTGTCACTTGATTTCTCGCAGTAACCGAACGCTAGTTGAATCGATGGGTGAAGCTCAAAGGCTTGTATTCACATATAGCCAAAATAAGGCACAATTAAGTGCTAGTTTATTTTCCCACCAATTATACACAATAATTCGCTCAGTGGAGCCATGGCTTCCGGTTTCCAATTTCCTTATCATTTGTTATTTCTTTGCGAGTTTATTTAAATCTTTCAAAATTGTGCAAATCATATTTTCTTCTGGATCTAATCTGATGTCGACCAAAAATGGGTTACTTCACTCATAATTTGTGGAACCGGTTGGTTTGAGACGCTTCGTAGCTGTTCTTGGATATGCGAGTAGATGATCTGATGAACCGGGAAAATACGTTGACCGACTTTGCGTCGATTGTGGAAATGAACATCTCGCTTGATGTTAATGCCTCTGAAAATGTTTTATCCAACCTGTTAAAATATGCAAAACTATAAACAAGGAATAGATGTATGATAAATTTGCATATAAATAAAGATTTCTGTAGTGACCGGTGACTGAAAGCTTCGAAAAACAGTGTTGAATTTTAGTGTGCTAAAAGTGGCTGAACGAATCAATGGCGTCCGATGGTGTTGCAGAGTCGCCTTTCGAGAACAGTCGTCTTAAAAGAGTATCGTTTAGTTAAACTTTATTGGTTCGGTTTATTTCGAAAAGAAAAAAAGCGATAAATGGTGCCGATTATTGCGAAATAATTCAAAATATTTCGTTCATTATTTGAATAATTATAAGTTGAATGATTAAATTATGAGTCATTGGGTGCAGTTAGTATCTGATAACGAAGATATAAAATTATAAGGGTGAAAGTGAGTATTAGGAAAGTACAAAGTAAATTGTAATAAAAAATACTGCCGGTGATCGCACATATAGAGAAATCAAAGTTGCGCTCTTTTCCTCCAAAGTTGTGATGATTGCTTGCGATCCCACTTCTTCCACAAATATTTCCATATTTTATTTGTTCAGCAGCAGACCCTAGGGTGGCTAGAAAGCTGAAATACTAGCAAAGAGAGGAGGCTCGCAAGTGAGCATCGATCTCATTTCGAGGAGGAAACGGATCATATGATGTAGTATTATCTTCAACGATGATTTCAATAAAACTGAGCCACCTGCAATCTTGCAGTAGTGTAATATCGTAGTTATTTCTTCCTCCCTCACCTTCCCTTTCCTCTCCTCGGGTAACCCACCATACTATATATGTTTGCCACCAACGATTTTCCCAACTTTGGCACGTAATTCGAACTTGACTGCTAGTATTAATTGGATTGTTGGTTGTTTGAGTTACACGACTGTCTAAAAACGTTAAATATATTATAATTGTTGATATACAAATGTGTATCATCTAGAGGTATCAAAATATCAACCTGTTTATAAGTAACGATCCCGATATCGGCAAACGTTTCAGGATTTGATTAATATTGAACGAATAAAGGAGAAGAAGTATGCATTGAACGGTGTTGATGAAGCGCATCTAAATAGGTGGAATGTTATTCTGCTACCGGTTAGTGAACGAACCTGTATTATTACTCAATCATCGATCCATTATCGCAATGAACTAAATAGCGATCGCTTGCTTAGTTGATTTTATCACAATTTCCGGTCATCTCATAACCGACTTGATAATTGCTCATTTAGGTTGATGTATGCACATAGTACAAGAATAAATTTCCACGCAAATGCAAAACCATCTCCGATACGCTCAATACGAAGGTGATTCGACAATGTGTTTAATTGAGATTAAGGCAACGAGGGATGTGTTCGGTCTTTTAGACGTTAAGCAATGAGTACATCGCGTGAAGGCACGCATATCAGTACAACAATAATCTGTCAAAATGGGCACAATATGCGCCAGACGGAACATCTTGGGATAGACTTCACTTAGAGCGGTTCTCAAGTTGCATACCCGAGAGTCGCTAGCTGAATAAGCTGTGGATGGAGTCAAGTATTGAGCTGTTGTTGAAGCCAAGAGAGGTCCAGACAAATCGTTGTTGGAGCCACACCAATAACTAAGAATCGGAGGCTATTGCTATTAACTCATCCGACATCGCTAATTTCTATTCGATGACAATCGAATGCATTTGATAAATGAGCTAATTTTGTCTTTCAGGATAAGCCACCATTCAATGTTGGTGGCTATAAAGTTGAACTCGAATTCCCAAAGGCATTTCCTTTCGAAGCACCAAAAATTAGATTCATCACGAAGGTCTATCATCCAAATGTCTCCGAAAGTGGTGAAGTGAGCTCACCGATTAGTTTTTCATCAGTGCATCTCTTATTATATCACTTCTAGGCCTCTGTAGCATATTTCCCCTAACAGAGGTCCAAGTGCTTCTATTTTCCTCCCTTCGAATGGATAAGAGCAAGAATGAGGGTTGTTGGGAGAGGGCTGCTCTATTCAAAAGGCGTTTCCTGTTTCGTCAATCTTGTAAGCGAGTTGTTTTATATAAGAGAATTTTCTTTTCAAAAGAAGTGCTATAATCAGTGAATAACTGTTTAGCAGTTGTTATCGCTATCTTTGAAGCAACATATATAGGGTCACCTTGAGGATTTTGAAAAAATACTGCAAATATGCAATTTAATTTGTGGCGCTTTTAGGACGGTATTATGTATAACGCATTACGGTATAATAGTATATAAATAGCCTAACATAAGTCTGGTGGAACAGTAGGCCTATCATGATGCATTAACGATATATCAGTATCAGTGTGTAAGTTAATTATCAAGGTGTATCAAGGTGTTCACAAATGATAGAATTGAAAGTTAATTAGTGCGCATGCGGGTGGCATGTTCGCTGAGATGTGTTGGCTACGTCATCTTCTCGTTATGGTGACCTTTCGTTGATACCTGCATGAAAGTTTAGATGAAGATCTTGCTGTTTGTTTTTCTTTTGCTCTTGTTCTCTTTTGGTTGTTTTGTCTTTTTCAGTGAGATTCCCCATCTCTGCAGCATATGATAAATAAATTACTCTTCAGGTTCAATTCCCAATGATTTCTGCACAAAACTGGAAACCAGCGATAACAGTCGATCAAGGTTAATGAAATTTTTACTGTTGGCACTTTTGTCGGAACGATAACTTAGACTCAATCCACTACTTGTTTTCTTGTACGATATAGTTAATTATGTGTTCAATCAGCAACCATCAAAAGTACTAAGGTAGATTGCCTAGTGTCAAACATACAAGTTCATTTGGTATGCTGTTACAGAGTAGATTTCCTTCTACGATCTTCAAAGATTGGGCAAAAGTTCGCCTTGTTATTAATGAATTAGCCAAATGAAGCTAAAAACCAATAGTTTCAGTTAAAGATATGTAGGTACAATTTGGACTAGAGAAAGCAGTTAAGTTGGATTTAACTCAGAGAATATTTGCGCGGCGGAAGGCATACATACAAAGCGTTTCAAGCGACTGATATACTTCATAGAGTATTGCAGTGTTGACCGCTCTATCGGATATGTTGTGTGCACCACTTTTGGGATGTGCACTTCGCAAGGATATTGCAGATCTCTATATTAGCGATCCAGCAAAATTCGAACAAAATGCTGCCGAATTTTGTAAACAACATGCTGAAAAGATTTAAATAAATATTTCACCTCTATATTTATGAATCTTAACTGTAATTATCCAAAATAAAATATTTGTCTTCCGTGATAAAATATTCGATGCATCAAGTTTGTGGTGATAATCTAGCTTAAATGTCCATTTTAATCGAGCCTAAATTCTAGTCGCCATTTTATTAACCTTCTTCCAAGTTTTTTTTTTGCGAGAAACTACTTAGAGCCAACTTGATATTGAGTTCAACCTCAGATTCTACTTGTACTTCAAATTAAGGCTTGCATGGCGAAATTGCGCTAAATAGCTTTCAACACTCTTTCAGTACGTCGTTCAATATCAGTTGGTTTCTTAATTTTATCTATATTATTGAAATTGCAGAAATCGTTCAATGTTTCTCTATTTTCTTCCTCTAATCGCTCTCAATGAATCCGTTCAACGTCACTACTTTGCTGTCATTTTAAGGATTAAAAATGAAATCGCTTAACTAATTGATATTCGCTTAATATTTATATAATGTTTATTTGTTTAATTGGTAAATATTACTCAATTATTATCGAATTTCAATCATTAATTCTAATTAATTCCAGTTAGTTCATTATCGATATCTCATAGCTCAAGTGATTAGCCGTATAAAATGCGACTCGTTTTATAGTGCTAATCCTAAACTTAAAAATGCATAATATTTACAAATTATTTGCCTTATAATTCGGATTAAATGAAGCGGAAATATTTGAGAAAATATGAAGTTCAAAAACTCTTCACGAAATTACTGCATGCGAATACATCTTATATATATATATATATATATATATATATATATATATATATATATATATATATATATATATATATATATATATATATATATATATATATATATATATATATATATATATATATATATATCGTTTCGCTTTTTTTTTTTGTTTCCGTGCCGTTTGTTTTTATAAATATGCGTTGTTTTATGCAAAAAAATTATAAATTGCTTTTATGAATGTGCAAAAGAACAAAGATCAATTTTGTGTCACTTCGACTGCAATATTTATCTCTGACAACATAATTGTTTTTCTTCGCGCTTAGGAATGTGGCCGAGTCGCATAAGCACACAAAGAGGTTAAGAATTGAGTAAACAAATAGGAAGAGCGTTCGGATCTTGTGGACAGGTAGGTCTGAGGGCAGATAGGAACAAAAGCATTAGTGCTCAGTTGTTGATGCCCTACCTTTCATCAAGAAGTTCCACTCCATACACGTTCGAATCACCCATGTTGTAATGCTGTTTCGATACTGCAATCTGCAGAGTGCACTTTTCATTGCTGCGTTAAACTCCACTTTTTTGACAGTATTTTATTCTAATCTCTACTTTTTTTGCGGATATTTATGAATATTTTTTAATCACTGTTTAATGAAAATAAATAGGAAAACGCGCTGTGGACATTGGCGCAATATGTGCTTTTTGCATTAACACATCATATTTTATAAAATTGTTGTCTACAGAAATATAAAACACGTTGAATAAGTTCAAATCTTAACTAACTGAGACTTTCATACAAATTCGCCACGACGGATTTTTGTTTTCTTTAGTGATGCGAATGGCGTTAAATTAATGCAAAATTTTCTACGGTCTTAAGTGAATTCTAATCTTCGTTTTATGTTCATAGTGCAATTTCACTCTGCTATGACGTCATCTTAATTCGATTCGCTGATGTAAATTTGCATAATTGTTCGGAAAAAATTAGAAAAAAAACAATCTTCATTTGCATATTCATAAATGCAGGTGCTATTCCTCTTGTGATAATTTATTAACGTGCCCGTGTTGTGCAGCTATGATCGACTCGTTTACCAGAATCTTCCGAATGTTTTCGCGTTCATTTCTAGTATATAATAAAGATTTCGTAGTGAAATTTATGGTTTCCTTTAACTGACCACACATTAATCCCACACCTGAGGTAAATAAGTCAACCTGAGGCAATTTTAGTTGGATTCGTCAACCAGCTGAGGCAGTCAACCTAAGGTAAATCGACCTGAGGCAGTCAAACTCAGGTAGGTCGACCTAGGGCATCCAACAGTCAACTCGGAGCCTCACTCATAAATTTAGAGTTATGTAGGTAACTGTTAATTTGCCGAGAGGGTGACTCCGAATTTAAGGGTCGCTTTCAAGACTAATGCCCCCCATTCAACGCATCACGTAGTGTCGTTAACGTAACTTGAACTTCATATTCGTCTGAAGCTAATGGTGAAATACAAAAACGACAAGTTGGTATATCAAACCTAAAGGTGCTATCTTTGACCTCAGCGGTGATCTGTGCGTTAAGTTTGGAGTTATTTCTGTCGATCACGGTGTTCGGATAGTGATCCTCCGCCCATTATCAGGTGATCGATAAGTGCACAAGGTCAAAGATCAAATGGCAACCGCTTGTTTGCAGCAATTGTCTACTCTCGTTTAGTGCTCGGCTTCGTTTCGGGTTTCCTCGTTTCGTGAGGGCGCTTCGGTGTCAAACTTCAGCTCTGATTGCTGTAATATGTATCAAACTCCAGCTACTAGAAGGTGTGTCATGCTCTAGTTATTACATGTAAGGTATTAGCTGCAGTAATATATGTCCAGCTGCAATAATTTATGTCAAGCTCCAGCTACTGAGGGCAGGCTTGTTAGTAGAAACTCGACGTGAGGTTCTCCTGTGTGTTCATCGTGATGGTGACTTTTCAATAGTTTTAAAAAAGCTGTATTGTACTGATAAGGCGGCAATGCAATACTGATAAGCAAACAGCCTTTATTGCTTAAAGTGTAGCTCTTATGGCGACAAGTTCAAAGCTCGCCCTCATGATCTTAGTGGCGACCTTTGAACTTGTCGTCCTTGTGACCATAAGGGTGGCCTTCGAAATTGTCGCCCTCATGTCCAGAAATTTTCAATATTCTTTTCTTAGCCAATAAAAAGTTGATTGGCATATCGCAAAGGGCTTTTTTTGCCTGAACAACAATGAGGAATTTTATTTGAGAGGGGACTAGCTCACCTGAGGTTGTATGTGGCTTCTACGGTGATAGTTACTCTATTTTTTCTGAGTTTGCAGTAGTATGGCCAATCCATTCTATGTCTAGGGGAGTCTGTTTTAAGGCCCATTGAGCAATAAGTTATTGATCGACTTTGGCAGTTTTCTGTGGTGTTATTTCTCCTTTTTTTCCTTTTACTCGATTATTATATGTATAATGCAACAGTATTTTCTTGTTATGATTGAAATTCGCATGCACTGAAATGACGTCATTTTTGAATGCTTTGTCTTGTTTTGTTTTTCTCTGTGTCCTCGAAAAGGAAAGTGCATGGTAATGATAAATGAAAATGCTGCATGGTTGAAGTGGGTGGATGACCGCGCAAAATATAACCCCCGAGGTCTTATTGCATTTCATGCGACCTCGAGTTATGCGTTTCCTAGAAACTATAACCGAGAAAAGGAAGTACATTAGAAAAGATCGGGTAAGCTATACTGAAGCAGAAGTGATTTCACTTTAGAGGGGATTATTTCATTGGATGAGCTTGAGATGGAAGCCTTATTTTTGCTTTTATTGCAGTTATTAAACGTTGACGTATTTCGATCCTTTAATAGACGAGACTATATTTAAATCGTTTTATTATCATTTCAGGTGATGAGTAAATCAGTGTTGGCGTTGGCGACAATAGCTGCGGGTGGCGGTGTTCTATTTTTCATCTATTGGTATAGGAAACGTCGCTTCAATTATGTGTCGGAGTTTATTGAGATCGGCACTCTATCAGAACTTACTCTCTATCCTGTTAAGTCAATGAAAGGTATCAAGGTAAGCAGACTTCATTACTCGGTATATATGGGAGTTTTCTCCCATTAAAGGTAGTTTCGTATGCGCAACTTTCTTGGATTCTATATGTAGTGGCAGCGTTAATAGCGCATTGGAAAGACTGGTCTACATTATTTTAACTAGACTACTGCATGTGCTTATATGTGGTGTGGATACGGTAGCGTATAACATCGTTTTGGTTCGATGTTCTAAGTGATTTACAGTATTTTCGAAAATTTAGGGAACCGTAAAATCTGAAATTGACCACCGAGGTGAAAATAGGTCGCTGGACCGTCGGCTCAGCCAGTTCATTGTTGAAGGGATCTTCATAACAGCATTACTTCGATCGACTGTTTTAGCAGGTTGGTTTGATAAGCATCTCACTCTGGATACTATTAGAGGAATATGCGGAGCAAGTTGGTGGCTTCTAATTCAAGTCGGAGCAGAACTTCGTTATTCTGTTGTTCGTCACCCTTTAACTCCTGGAAGTAGCATTGGCGAAGAGTATTTCGTCAAGTTAAACGATATAAATATACGAAAACAGGTATCAACATAAAATGTTGATAGAGAAGGTTTAGGTTAATAAGATGGAGTGTCTTCCAATTGGAGGGAAGAGTGGCGAGATTAAAGATCGTCATTTTATGGTAATGGATGCCGATACGGGCAAATTCCTTACAGGACGACAATTTTCAAAGCTGGTCACGATAAGCGTCGCTATCGAGGTTTGTGTGCTTGGTATTGTTTGATTGTTTCTGGACTTTGTCGGCTTTACTTTCACTCTTATGTCGACAATAAATCTTTTTTTGGTGGGACCCCCAACGTCGAGAATGATCCAACAGACGCTTATGAGCCAAGCTCATATGTGTCAATTTAGAACAAGGTTTGCATAGAGTCATTCGTTTTACGCATTTCAGGGCTATTTTATTGAGGGTCGACGTATGTCGCAATTAAAAAATTTCGCTCAGCTATGGTCATGTAATTAAAAAATAAAAGACGATGTCT
Source organism: Ascaris suum (assembly GCA_013433145.1). NCBI lineage: Eukaryota > Metazoa > Nematoda > Chromadorea > Rhabditida > Ascarididae > Ascaris > Ascaris suum. Next base: position 2,584,642 of record CM024181.1, read on the forward strand.
CTAATGATCTTCTAATATGTTATAAAATCTTTTCATTTTATTGCGATTATGATGGACCGATGTGTCAGCCGGTCGATCTGTTGTTCTCTTGATCAACTTCAATGAATTGATCTATTGATCAATAAATCAATCGAATCGACGAAGTGATCAGTTTCAGGACAACATACTTACGCTGCGATCGGATGATCGAACGGTCTCAGTGAACATCAACGATGTTCTCAACCAGAACATGCAGAAACGTGCCGAGTTAGTAACTGTCATTGCCAATGAGCTTATTCGTTTGCATCACCGATACTAAAAGTTGGAGAGGGACGGAAGTGAAAATTACTTCCCATAGTTATTCACTTCTCAGAAGTAATCCCGTTGGTAGACAATAATTTCCTCGCAGTTTTGCTAGTGTGCTAGCCTCGAACATTGGACTAAAGGAAGTGCTGCCATACGAATTTTGGGTTCAAGTTGATAATGTTTATTATTAAGTATCAATATTTATTTTGGTCGTCGTACAAAGGTTTATTATTTTTCAGCAGCTTGGTTGCCTACCTTCTCGCATTCTATTAATTACTTCCTGGATATGCTAATCATAGAGTAGAAATGCCCTGAATCAGGTGGGCTTCTCTGCAAGCGGTCATTTTTGACGAAATTGGCTGAAAGTGTCTTCCAAATTGCACAGTAACAAACCATAAACCATCTCGATAAAATCGATTGCTTTTATGTCCGCCTAAATGCTTTGCATTTGGGACTTCGACCAGGTTTTGATATTTGTGATTTAATTTGTGAAAAAAGGAAGCCTTCAGGTTGTTCCATGGCTTGAAACAAGATGGACTCGATTGTGGCGATGATGTATCAAGTTTTTTGAAAGCGGTCTTAGAAAGCGATAGCAACCTGAGGCTAATTCATTATGTAGATGGCCTTTATTCGGAGCGAGATGTCATTTCAAAAGAGGAATGGCTACTCGGCAATGTTCCTAGACGATATGATCGTGTAGGTTTTTCTTTGTATTTATTTCTTGATGAGATACTTTTATAAATCATTTCAAAGAGCTGTGATTACTTTTAAGAAGAAAGAAGCAATATGTCCTTCACGAAACGAATCGTTTCATCTGAGATAATGAAGGTGTATATGATATAAAAGGCTGTCACCAAAGGTGATATATGGCTACCAAGTGCTATTTCTTTTTCTTTATTTACTAATGTCAAATAGTAAACCTAAGAGGAGGTTAATTGGATTAATAAGCAAAATTAAATCAAGATTGCTTACCCGGATGAAGGACCCTATATGGCATTATGTGATAATTCGCTGGTCGAATTGAATTCGCATTTTTCGAGTCGAACCTTCGAGATGCGTCGATTCCGTCCAGTCATACAAATTGGTGGTGCTCCAGCTTTCGACGAGGATATGTGGGCTGAATTGAAAATCGGTGACGTCATTTTCTCGTGTTTCAAACCTTGTACAAGGTTCGTACTCCGTCTTTTTCTTCTTCCTTTATTTTTTATTGATTTTATTTGTCAATCAATAAATCGGAAACCGATTTTTCATCATATATGATTGTATATGATGCTAATATAGAGTGATATTTTATTCTAAACTATAGAACAACTTTCAAAGAATCATTAAGGAGGAGATGTTTATGATATTAGTGTGCAAGAAATTATCTTTTTATGCATTCTTGCGTTAATTTATATTGTAAATTCAGCAAAGACTAAGTTATGTTGTTGATTTAGGCTTCTGAAGGTAGTTGTGTGCTTTCGCGTTCCACTCAAAACCACAATCATTTGGTTTCAATGACTGCAACGCTTTCGGAATTTCGTCAGTTTTTAACGTCTGATTTCATGATTTTTGAGGATTCTACCTGTTTAATTTTTGTCGCTTCAGAGGAGAGTGGCGGCAGCCTTCTTTCAATCATCATTTCTGCTGTTCTCATTACCATTATTTATATATTTCAACGACTTTTATTTTAGGTGTGTGATGACGACAATCGATCCCGATACTGGCATCAAAGAGAAAGATGTGGAGCCATTGAAGATGCTCAGAAAGTTAGTGCTACTCGTAAAATTCGATCTTTCACTTCGAAATGCTCCATCTTAAATAGGATACTCAATGAGTGCTTTTAATATTACTTTATTTGATCAGGATATATTTTGATAGAAGCATATTTGTTGGGTCTTTAAAATCCCAGTGTGAGGTATGGTACCTCAAGTCTATTTCCGGTGTTTTCTATGCATTATATGATGTCATTTTTCGTTTGAGGTGGAGCATAGTTTTTTGCTTTATTGTATTTATTCAGTTAAAAATCGAAATGAAAAGTTTTTATTGAATGGAAAATTTGAAAATGTTTATATATAGTTTTTAATCTCACTAATTAGTCTAAATTAGGTTAACTAATAATAATTTCATTAAATATTTATTTCTTGGCTGATTGTACTTTAAGGAGAAAACTACTGCTATTAGTAATGATAGTGAAATTTTATTTGGATGGTGACAGTAATGAAGGTTCGTCTTAGTTTGTGTAGTTAATATGTTTGCTGGAAAAAGGTCTACCTTGATAATCAAAATACCTGTAGTACCTGCGACAACCGCCTATTACTGCTGTCGAGTTGCTTGCGATCCTTGGCACACGGCAGCGACCGCGTAGGTAGTACCTAGTCGGTACAAGAGCCCTCAAGCCTTTGTGTGGCGATAAGGCCCCGGCTGGCAATATTCCTCTTGGAAATAATACCGAAAATAAAGTTTATTAAGTGAAATGGTAAAGATTAAACCTGAAAGGAATAAAGTAAGTTTTTTTAATGGAGATGGCGGAGTTCGTTATATCATTTAAAGTGAGAGCTGCACTCACAATTTTTGGGAATAAAATTTATTAATGGAAATTTCGGAATTCCATTTCAGTATTTCAAACTTTCAATTTTTTTGCTATTATAGTTAAAGGCGGAGAAATTTTTTCATTGACTAAAATAACGGTGATTCACTTTTGAAGTACGCAGTTTTGGTTAGTAATAAATTCCACAATGATTGTTTCTTTCGTCATAATATGTTCTTTGGCTGGTCTCCTGTAACTACAGTAATATAACAGGTTAACCCCAGGTAAGCTTTTAATCGCACATTTCGTTCTTTTCGACGACTGATTTCGTTGATCGATAGTCAATGAATTTACCGCTAAATGTGATGTTATTATGTGATGGAATAATGGTATATGATTATCATGGTACGCACATATGCAAATTTCATACCCGTACAAATTAAGCTTTCTGATTTTCTCAGGTAGTGTTCCTATGTTTTCGTTTCCATAGCTGGCCCCATACAGTTAAGAAGTAAGTGCCTCTAATCCTTGATTCCTGCAATTGCTAGACGATTATTCCATTTTCCAAACTTGTCGAACGTTCCAAATTTAAGAGCATTTTTGTTTGAGGTATCGCTTGGCTCCTGGCCGTCTGCGTACATTATATGGACAGAGTCCCGTTTTTGGAGTATTGATGGGTGTCGTGCAAAGTGGAGTCATACACAAAGGCGACAAGGTGTTCGCAAGATATAAGACACATCGTTGTTGATCTGTATAGCGTTGTAACCATTTGTGCTATAATAAACACCTTTTTTTGGATGGCTTCCTGATTAGAACACCTGAGCATTGGTTGTTTTGTTGTTGAAATCAGTATATCTATCTTATTGTTGCGTCATTGATGCCGTTTGTCTTCCCCTGTACCTACTTACCTGCTATGTGTAAGTAGGTATATGGAATATTACGAGACCTCAGGTATTTCGAGTATTTTTTTAATGAATCAAAGCACCGGCGTACTAATGACGCAGTTTAATCGACGTGAGTATAGAGCGAAGTTTTCATCGCTGCTTAGTAAATAAACGATAATATAAGATTTCGAATATTTTATAAATTTATTTCTAACACAATAGTATAACATGAGGCACAACATTTTTTAAAAATACGTCAAAACGTATCCAATTAAAATTGTTGTCTGTTTGTGTAATTCGTTGTATGTGTATTGTTCTGTTTATCGTTTAATGTTTTATTGTAATTTGGCAGTAAATTTCTTAATAGAGGATGTCTTCCTTGTGTGCAGCATTGTGTTATGTCGTCGATATACGTACTGGCTGACAGTCATTTCGATTGTTTTTTTAATTTCATCGCTTACTTTAAATTGGATTGTTCCTAAAAACAAGGTGTGAAATAAATAAGTGTGGCGTAATGCTTCCTTCAGCACAATTTAAGAGTGGTTAGCTGATAGTTATTATGGATGGATAAGTCGCTGCGAAGGGGTGACAAAATTTTTTTGTGGTCAAATACCTGGACGTGATTTTCGATTTCGCGTTGTGCCTATGACCATTTCTCGGAAGTCAGGAAGCACGTTAGTCACAATTACAGATGGACAAGCCTCTTAAAATGAGTTGACCGAAGGAATCCACATATTCACTGAAATACCTGGGAGGGGGGACGTGTAGCCGTCCATTTCGACCTCTATCCTCCTCAATTCCTGTTCCTCCCATCTACGCATATGCGCAGTTGGAATGTTGAACTTACCCGGGAAATCATCGGATTTGATAATGAACGGAGGGCGGGAGTGGACTAAGTGATCGATTTGTTCAATATATATTTTGCTTCTGTTTTGCGCATTTCGAACAACTCCGTCAGGAGAATATCCAACATATTTCTAGGATCGTGTTCGCGCTCTCATCCTGAAAGATTATTTTACAAAGTCGTTCCGTTCATAGGAACTTCTTCAAAGATGATCAAATTTTCCACTCTCCGGTTGGCAGAGTCGAAAATTTCCGGATGAGAAATTGGTATATTATGAGATTAGATGTCGATAGCTTTGTTCTTTCATAGTTCGGAAATATTCGAACATCAGATAGAGCGGAACATAGATGCAAATAGACTGGTCATGTTGCATCTGTAAAACCTCTTCGTGTAGATTCCGTCCGACGGCGGAATTCGTTACTTGACGCTATCAGAGGCTCCGTGATACCCATAGTGGAGTTCGCCATTGTTGTCAGCTCCGGAAACATCCCACCTCTTGGTTTTGAAGGAGTTGCTAGTCGATTGTTTGCATAAACTTAATGCATACATAGTTGATTGTGGTTTGCATAGATAATGTTAGATCCATATGCACAATTCTTGCAGTTTGGCTGGTGTGAATTCCACACGTCATTATTATCCGATTTGCTCTTCGGTTCAAATTCTAATTCTCCTGATGATTCAAAAATATTGTCATAGCTACACTAGACAGATTTGGATGCCGGGCCGTATAATGGCTTTTTTTTCTAAATCTAGTGCAACCTACTTTCCATCATGCTTAAGACTCTTTAATAACAGAAAAAGGCAAAATTGAACAGTCTTTTTTTGAGTGCTTTGCACTAACAAAGCAGTTGAGATCTCGAGATCAGCGGTCGTCAATTCGTTGAGATCTCGAGATCAACGGCGTCAATTCGTCGTGATCTCGAGATCGACGGTCGTCGAAAATTGTGCAATCGTGCGCCTGTGCGCACCTTATCGCGGAAGCTGATAATTTTTTTCTAAGTCGCAAATTTTATTGCATTCAATGCAATGTGATATCAGTATAGCCTGCAATGGAAAAGAATTCCAATCGTTAAATTGCAATCGTTTTATTATATGTGATACTCTTCTTTTAATGTTTTATTGCAGTAGCATTCAACTATGCTCTAACTTCAACTTGTTGACGCACCGATCGACATGACTGAGGTCGCGACAATTTGCTTACAGTTAAGAGTAGGAGGACTAAGGCCTAGGCTTTGATTTAAATTACACTTCATTTTAAAAGTATGCCTAATCTACTTTATAGCTTTTCGTTGTCGTATCTTAGGAGAATTTTATATTTATGCAAATTTCGTGGGCACAGTTGTTAATGGTGTTGAATAATTAATCTGTGGGGTACCGATCACATCTGATCGGGATCAGGTTTAACTTATTTCCAGGTGATCAGGAGTTAAGAATCGTTAAATTTTTCATTCGACACTTTCACAATGAAGGTACAATAAATCGTTTTCATTGAGTGGCATTTCCTCTCATTTCTGCCCTCGTTTTCTAAAGTTTAGACTGTGGAGTTTGTATCCGAGGTATTACAATAGGTTCTTGATGTTATTTCTTTCTTTAAAGAGCGTTTCTTACTAAGAGTTGTCGTAAAAGCGGTCAATCCCCTCTCGTCTAACAATAAATCGACATCAGTTTTCTTGAAATTTAAGGTTTATAAAGGGGAGCAACGTGAGCACAAGCAATAAATGGAGTGAATGGACAAGAAGATAGTGTCGAACGTTGCGAGTCGGGTATTCGAATTGAATGAAGGCGATCATACCATCGATGAAATTTCTTTACGTATTTTCAATGTGCACGAATCGATCATCCAACAAATCGATCTCACGTCTACAGCGTTCGTTTGAAATTTTATTGCTTTTTTTTCAGGTGTGACTGAGGTGAAGGATCTTAATTGTTCGTATTTTCTGATGTCTGTGAGGTTTGATCTTATTCCCTAATTTCCAGTCTTTTTAAATTTTTCTCCCGTATCTACCTCATAAACGATTCTACTAGAGTAAAGGTCTACGAATAAGGGAAGTGAGCGGTATGGTAGAGGATATGACCGCAGCTATGGGCATCCCTTTGGTCCTGAGTTGGCAACAGATGAAAAAATGTGGTCAGGCTAAATCGAAGCGGGAAACCAGGTAATTGGAGAGATCCATCGTCGTCTCCGATTCGGAATCATCACACTGGTGGGTGTTGATGACCCCTTCAGTCTGAAACGTGACGTAGCCACGGTTTCCTATGCATGGTCGAGCCGAGGCCATGAGCGTGGCTTCGACTCGGTTTCCATCGTTCCCCCAACCCCTTCTCCATGTGCGATAATTTGCTGAAAAATCATTAGGTCTTACTTTTGGATGCAATTCTTTCATTTACATTTCTTCTTTCTGCTGAATCAATAAGAATAATGCAACGTAAGAATTTGATTGCACATCGAATTATTTCGTTGCAGAACTTCAAGTAGTACAGCAGTGTTTCCGAAGTGAAATGAATGAACCTTCTCTTGTGATCTGCTAATTCCCTCTTTCCGCCATTTTTGCATCGTTATGTGCTATTAACTAAATTTGTATATCATCTTTTTTTACCGTTCAATGAGCATTTCGTTCATTTGTGTTTTGTTGCGAAAACACACTTCTGCCCATTAAGGACCTCCACTCACTTTCCCCCTCTCCCACCTCAAATCGTTATTTAATGGGCAGCTGATAGCGTTAATATGTGTTCTCAGGAGTGATAATAGCGATGTACTGGATGGACTTATTCCGTCAAATGTTTTCAACGCCGAGAATAAGGTGGAGCCGGCTAGCGGGAGTGGAACTCACATAAATGTTCTAAACACTCTAGCCGCTCTCTTCGACGCCCCTTTCGTTGAAATCGATTCGAATGGAATAAACATGGTTCGTAAGGATACATTTCGTTACTCATTCACTTCACACTCAGTTATCGCTTTTCTATTTGTGAAGTGTTTACCTTGGCTAACCTGCGAGACATGACGGTTGAGACGGTGGGCGGCTTGTAAGTGATCTTTGCCATCGATTGCGCTAGAAGGAGAGAGACAGGGGGAGGGGGAGGGAGGGTGGGGATGAAGGAAGCGAAGATGAGGACAACTGTTGAGTGCTGTAGGTGCCACTCGGTCATAACTGCAATATGTCCCTCACATCTTCCACCTTATATTATTTCAGCACGTTTATCTTATTATTCACGGAAGAGGCACTGATTGTGCAGTGCAATTTTGTTAGCATTGAAAAGTTCAACAAATTTTCATGATCGATGTTTCCTTAATAATATGTTCATAGATATGGCGATCGGGATGCGCATGGGGACATATATCCCCGATAATGTTTTTTGCGAGGAAAGAAGAACGTTGTGTATGTGCAATGTTCCCAAGCCGTGCAGTTCCTCTTCGTCGTTTCATGCTTTATGCCCACAACAGTCGTTGGACCCGATCACAGGTTTGTTGATTATAGGTCGAATCGTTGCGTAATTTGACGATTTCAATGGTGTATTGTCCATCGGATGAATTTTTGAATCTTTTAGTTTTTAAGTCGATGGGCAAGTTTGTTTTGCATTATATAAATTGGGGTCAAAGCAAGTTTCATGGGTCAAGAAATAATTTGAAGAAAGGAGCGATTCCTCAATGATTCCGTTTTCAGGCTTTGAGATGGGGACACAGTTTTTGAGATTCGCTACCAATGCCATTGAGCCATCGGCTAGTTAGGCGGTTTTTTGCGAAAATGGTAAATACTGATTTGTGAAATAGCATTTTCAGGCTTTTAACCTTTTAATTCGACAACTTCTCGACATATTTAATGAATTTGCAACGCGTTCATTATATCCGTTACTATCGGCAGACGTTATATGTGCGGATGAGGATCTTTGGTTAAGCGTCGATCTCCCACTATTATTAAACGAGCGATGTTTTCCAAGGAATCCATCGTCACAGAAGCACAGTACCGAGATGAGCAATGAGTTGAGTGAATGTCGTCTACGTGATATGACAGATGCGTGGTGTGCCAGACGGCTGTCGAATTTCGATTATTTAATGAAGTTAAATGAATTTGCCGGACGTACACGTAATCAACCCGATAATTACGTCATTATGCCTTGGGTTAGTGGTCGCGTTTTTAGTGAATTGCTTTAGTTTAATGCAACTATCGATTTGACTGAATACGGTTTGAATTATATCCTTAGAAGTTTATGCTCTTGTTTTAAGCTGCTTCTAGGATTGACATCGTTCTGAAAATATTTACGAGTGATTAAAGCCCCAGTCCTTATAATTGATGAACTACGGTATATCAACAGCGTAACGCAAAGCGAGATACAACTGCAAATAGGCGATTAATGAAAGTCTTCAGCTGAATGAGATTGGTGTGTTTGGTGATAGAATCTTGAAGATTGGTGATTCACCTTGATTGGCACATTCCAGGTATGTAAAATTGAGTATAGGAATAAGGTATGCTTCGGGATTTACGACCTCCGTGACTGGAAATATGCACAATTTACTTAGCTGGGGACATGCAAAAATTTAAGGTGTTCGGGGCAATTGGCTTATTGTTAATCTGGCTGCTATTACTTGAGGTCTTATGTTGCTCATGGTGCTTTGTTCTCTTTTTCGTATCGTGTTATGGCGTTACCGCAAAAGATTTGAGTATGAAAGCAGAGTTTTTGATTGAAGCTATATTGTGGAGCAGTTGGGTTACAGCTAAAGTATGGTGACAGCAAATACCTTCAAGCTGGTTCCGCCTGTTGTAGTTGTTTTAAGGTGTATAATGTGGGTAAGTGATAGACCACGTTTAGCTCATATTACCTTCGGGCGTTAAAATCTCTTTTCAACTGGATTTTCAACTTTTTCGAAAAATCTTCCTAATATTTTTTGCTATAGGTTTTACTAGGGATTTCCTACTTCAGTGCAAGCCATGTCTATTATTTTTCTATTTTTTGATTACCTACATACCCTGTATTATTTATTTCTGCTCTATTCTTTTAATAAGATGCTGTCATTGATATCAGCTGACTTATCATCTCGTCTAGTTCCCACAGTTAATATAACATTTTATCAGTGATGTAAGCATTCGATCAGGAAAGGGATGGATGAATTGTAATAGGTTGGCTGCGCACTTTATTGACCACTCATTATGTTAAGGTGTGTGATTTTTCATCGGAAGATGGTGGATGGCGTCCGTTGGATCGAACGAAGTACCGTCTGAATAAGGGCGATGCACAACTCGAGGAGACCTATCGTCGAGAACCGGCACATCACATCCCCGAACTACTTTCTGATATTGGCTATATGGTGTATCGTGCAAGGAGGGAACCAAGGGAGGCGCTTTGCCGGGTAGTAAGGTCTAAGGTGTGTCGTTTTATTAACGAAAATTTGAGATATTGTTCGAGTGTTTTTTTAATGGATTGAGAGAAACGTCTTCAATGGTCATATAGAAATTTATCGGATTTAATATTAATTGAAGCAAAATATTATCTTCCTTCGTTTAACTATAAAGAAATTATAATTGTTCTCGAGTGATGTCAGTTATGCGTTCAAATGTTCGCGTAAACTTTTTTGGCGAATTGCGATAGACAGCTGTGTGGAATATTTCTGTTCAAGACTGAAAATCACGGAAGTGATTTGTATTGTTTATTATTTTTAGTGGGTTCCTGAAGAATATCCACGTTCAATGGCGAGAATGTATGAATGGACGCCCGACGAGTGCATTCCAGAGTTTTATGATGATCCGACGCTTTTCCATTCCATCCATCCAGGTGTGTTCTCCTCCTTACTATTTCGATCGGGAAGGAGGGAGGGGGAGGGATTGGAAGGTTTGCATTGATGCAGATCATTTAAGGGAGGTATAGTTTTTTGTGTATTTAAATTTGAAAGTATGGCATTACTATGTTGTTGCAATTTAGACGTTAATTCTTTGTGTATATACATTTATTTTTTATTCCATGTTTACCATGACAAAGAATTTAGCATTTTGCCAGGACTTCACATGCTGAACAGTGATGGCATTATGTGTTGGGTATATCAGCAGCACTGAAATAAAACTAAGAGAAGAAGTATTGAGGGAAAAACGAGGGAAGAGGAATTGGAGAGATGAGTTAAAAGAACGGCAGGATCTGTCAGCTTTTGCTCGGTCTATAAAATGAGATACTCGAAGGTGTAGCAGAGAAGGAGGCTCATGAGGAACGATGCTGTCTGCAAACTCTGCCTCTCGAGTGCTTAGGATATCCAACGTCTTCCATTTTCTCTACCTTCCTCTAAAGGTTTTTGCACATATGCAAAATTTCGATGTCTTCCTCCTCCCTCACACCTATTCCCTTCAGACTTCGCTGCAATGTTGTATAATTGTTGTTAATTGAAGATATGTGTGATTTGGAAGTTCCTCCATGGTGCAATAACGCGTCAGATTTTATTAAATGGCATCGGGCAATGCTCGAATCGGATCAAGTTTCCGGGTCGCTACACCGATGGATTGACCTCGTTTTTGGCTATCAGGTTTTGCCTCATTGCATTCATTTGTTCGTTCGTTTATTCTTATGCTCATTTCTATAAAAAATTCTTCAACAATAGAACGAGATAACATGAACTGATCAGATATCATCCAATTTAAGTGGTTTTTTGATGTTTGCCTTTCAGACATTTTTATTCTGAAATGATTCAATTAATATTCACTTTTTTTACTGAAATATTTTCAAGGAAAGGTTGGAATCTTTAAAATCCACATTTTTTCGAAAATTTGTAAAATTGGAGGCAGTAGTTTTGAGAAGGTTGAAATTTTGTAAAATTAGCAAAAATTAAATGCAATTTGCAATGTTTCACTATCCAATTTAGTTGTTCTTATTTGCAAATATTTTCATAATCTTTTGCATGAATTCGATTGCAATACTTCTATTGAGAACTGATATTTCAGTTATCTGGTAAGGCAGCAGTAAGCGCCTTAAATGTTCATTTATCGTTGGTGCAGAAGAGTGTTTCACCTCGGACGAATGGCGTCGTCCAGCTATTTCATGTACCGCATCCGAAAAGGTTGTGTTTTCTTCTTTTTCAGTTTTTTACCTTTGCAAGTATTTTGCTCACTCTATTCTTAGCTGGTCTTCTCTCTATTTTTTGTTATTTGTGCTTTATCAACCTGAAAAGCGGACGAGATGATACCTGTTAAAAAAGTTCAAATTTAACAGTCATTAACCTTGATTGTATCCTCATTCCTTTCCTCCCTCTCCCCACGCTCCCCCTTCCCACACCAAGGTTTCCAGAATGCATTACTTTAATTTAATGCATTACTTTAATTTGCGTTTCCGGATTGCTTATCGTTTTAGTGAAATATTTTTTAATCGTTCTTTTCTTTCATTTTATGAAAATTTTCTATTTATTCGTCTTTTAAATGAGCTTCTTATGAGTTGTTTGTGACTCTAAGATAAATAGCCCTATTACAGGGATTAGGGATATCTTACAGTAAAGATGATAGAAACTTGAAAGAAATTGAAACGATCTAAGAGGGTGAACAAACGCATTGCTAACACTATGATAAGAACGTTCATCACTAAAATTTTATCCATTGTTCGGTTGCAGTTTTTGCTTATCCCCTTGCAACTTTCCAGCTTAATTAGACATTGCATTTCTTTTACAAGTTCAAACGAAATTGCAATAATTATAGATCGAATTGCCCACAAAAGGATTATATAAGTCCATTGGATACACCTAATTTTAATCCCCTCTATCATGCTTTGAACAATTCGCAAAACGTCAACGCTAATAGCATCGATGGTGAACACTTTCATTTAAAAGATCTCTTGAAGGAAGTACGGAAAACACAGGTATGTTTACTTTATTTATGGAAAATGCTTAAGGTTTGAGTTATTTAAGGTGAATGCTTGGCGTTTAGTATTGGGGTGATAATAGGAAGTGTTGAATATTACTTCGTTTTTTAATGTTTAGGTTAGTGTTGCTATGATATGATATAGTATACTTCTAAACGATATGCTTTTGAACGATCATCCTTCCGATTTCCCAACAATGAGGAGGTGATGATCTGTTAAGGTCAAATCTTGAGGAGGAGCTGTCGAAGACAATGAGGGAAACAATTTTCGGCGTTTCGAATACGCACCATCGAATGCTTCCAATTAGAATCAACAATTCAAAACTGAAGTTTATTTGCCTTAAAGAGGATGTGGAGGGATGCTCATGATGTTTCGGAATTTCTCACTATAGAGGGAGGAGGCGAGGGGGGGGGGAGGGGGAAGGAGAGGGAAATCCTCGTTTTTTTCTTTTTTAGAGGAAAATCCCGGCTTTATTATGTGCTCTGCACATGGTGTTTGTGTAGGTGAATATTTATCTCGCTGTTCGGTGACTTAAATTCATGAATCCGAAAATTGCGGTGGTAGAATTTACAGTTCCAGTTTATAATAGGAAGTACCAATACTACTAATTTCGTTGCGATTGGTTTTCTATGAGAGTTAAAGTTGATGTTTAACTGGCCTGAAAATTTGCAAGTTGGATTTGGTCCCATGCAGCGTAAAAATTAATTTCTTTAGCTAAAGATTTTTATAAGTAGTAGGACACCTATGCGAGGCATCACTAGGTGCATATTTAGACAACGGGATGGATCGAAAATGCTAAAGCGCATATTGTGGCAGCCACGTTGGTCGTTTTTCGTGTGTTCTTTCCTCTTAGTGAACTCTTCGATTGGCTGTAGTTGGCGATTACGGATTCGGAATCGGCAACGGCATAAGCGTGATGTGGACTGATCGGAAGATTGCAGCAATACGCCCATTGAACATTTTGATTCAATTAATCTTCAAAAGAAATAAAATATATTTTGCAGCTTGAAAGCAATAAGCAAGTGACCGCATCGGTGACGAGTGTTGCAGTTACGATATTGGAGTTGGCACTCGCAGAATATTGCCGTGATCTATCACCGAAATGCGACGTTTGCCGATCGTCTTTTGAGAGCGAAACGATTGCTTATATCGCATGGATATTTAATTCCCGGGTTTATGCTTCTTTTGAACTTTTTATTCTGAAGTTTTTTCTTGTCTTTTTGAATCTTTCGATGGTTATGAATGAGGGTACTGTGAGTCTCTTTGTTCTTTTCCCTATCTAAGGAGAGGGATCCACCACACTTCCTCCGATCAAGCGATATATCACCAAAACAGGCGTGAGGCTACTTTCCTCCCCTTTCCTCTCCTCTTTTCCCACCTCTACCACTACGACGGATATTATTAAATGGTAAAAACCTTGCATATTCAGGCATACGCGGGTTCTTGCTCCCCCTTTTTTCAACGGATCAGCATTTTGGTTTTGGTCAGCTATTGGCACATCCTTGCTATTCTTGATTTATTCTTTTCTAGATTGAGTACTACTAACCACTACGCACCTAATTTGTAGTTGAGTGATAGTGTGGCCAGCTGTCTCGTGTGACTTGTTTAGTTCAGATTCTTAACTGGTGTTTTTTAAGTGGCCGAGTCGTAAGCGTAATATGTGTCTAATTGGCGAGGTTCTCAAATGAAATGGATTGTTTCGGTTGTTTACCAAGTTTGAATTGCGTACCCATGCCGAGCATATATATGCTCGGTTTATTTTAATGACAAACGAGTTGGCTATTTTAATAACTGGATATGAAAATACTGTTGAAATATGAATGAATTGGAGAGCATGGAATGTTTTTATTATGGCTTTTGAATTGCGATTACGGCTAAAATCCAGCCTGTTTTTTTGTCTACCATATTGTCTAATCGCAGTTGTTGTTTTCAGACATATCCTAGAACCGCTGAAGTTATTGTTGGATGAACATCATGCAGAATCGCGACTTGAGGTGAACTTTTATGCCTAAAGATTCGAATTTTGGCTATAGTTGTATATGGGATTCAAACATCTTGAATCGCCGAGCTTGATCCATTCTAAAAGGTGATCTTTCGTTGTGATGAATCAACGGGGCGATGGATATTGCGCTTTAGTTTTCTCATCACCTAGTTTTTTATTGAAAGGAAATTCGCGCTAATCACGGATAAGTGCATTGCAGAAAAGCGTCTACATGTCAAGTTGGCTGCTGAACACATTCAATTTGCCATCAAAAATAACGCGTCTTCACTCACATCTAACCGATTTCCATGCATTGGCGCATGCTCGCAGCCTATTCCCTGCAGGTATGTTTTTCTGTTGCTTTCTGTTTAATATTCTGTGCGCTTCGTATGTTTCGCATATGGAAAGGGTATAGTTTCATCTGGATATTCATTGAAGCTAGAGTGGCAATATTTGTTCGACATAGATGCGCCGTAAAGTGATTGATTCCATGATCCATGCTGATCCATCAATTTTAAATGCAGTTGTAGGCACTCAAAAGGTACCAAAGAATTCAACTGCGTCTTACACGGTTGTTATTTAATTTAATACCCGGCGAGCCGCAGAATAGTGAACTTTTTATAGGGGATTTATACCGACGGTCGGGTCAGTTGAAACGTTAAGTCATTTATTTTTCTGCACATCTTGTCTTATCTTTTGCTCGTAACTTGTGAGACTGCTTGCTGAGATAAGCGAGATGCAAAGGGTGTATCGCACCAACTGCTCTGGCAACGACTCCACTTTTTCGTCCTTGAGACTTCTTGTATTATAATTCCTACTTTTCACGGTTATTATATGATCAATTTCGTTTTCGCTTTTTCATGAAAAATTAGAGAGTAGAACACAAGCACTAGTGGGAAAGCTGTCAAAGATCTTTAATTAACTCGTTTTGATATTTCACTTTGGATGTTGCGAGCGTGGGCAAGCTAATGGATATCATCCTGAAACAGACGAGCATGCATGCAAGGATGGACTGTTTCATCAAGGTGAAGGTGCAGTTGAGTCGGAGGTAATGACATAATTAAGTGAAAGAAAAGCTGTAGTCTCTATTGAAGCTAAGGTATAATTCCCGTCAGCGGACTTGTAATGTTAGAACCTCAGGTGCGCTAAGGTAGCGATAAGCAATATGTGTATCCTTAAGGGCAGGCTAGTGATGATCTTCTAACGCAGCAGTTGAATGCGTTTGTGGAATGTCTACGAGTGGGAGGTGTCGAGATGAGAGACTTATTGGCTCGAATGTTCGTTTCACAGTTGGGGCACCCCGAGTGTGCGGTAGCTGCTCTACTCACCTGTTTCCCACATGTGGTCGCAGTCTTCGATATCACTCATTTTGACGCACTCTTACCAGCTATCAAAAACATCTACGACAGCGACGCGTTCTATCCCAGCGTTCTCAAGGTTATTCCTGTTATTCCAATCGCTTTTTTAAATCGACCCCATCACCTTATCACTGAAACGATTTTGCTCGTTGAACCATTTCTGCAGCTTTATTACTCTATTACCTCTGCCAGGCCTTGAGGGCTACAGTTTTCTCAAGATCGAAACGGGGTCGTTAAGGTGGGGCGATCATTTTCGTACCGGCCGTCGTGATGGACTGTTTAAAGCATTGGAGAAATAACATTTCATGTTTAGAGAGTTCTTTTGAATCTTGTGGCTAGCAAGTTGTTGAAGCGAAGGGGTTTAATCCGAAAGGCACCTTTCCTGGAGGGAATATTTATTCAGGAGGAGCAGCTAATGGAAGTAATACGGTAAAAGCAGGTTTTATAGCGCGGAAAAATTCTCAATAAAAGAGGTGTGTAAGGTGTATAACTTCACTTGTTGAATTTATGTTTATTAAAAAATATTTAATCTTTTGGTCTTACTCTTTAATAATTTCTTAGTTATATTTTTGATTTCAAAAACTGCGGACAATTTTCCTTTTAGCTTGAAAGCGATCTTAATGGTGTTACGAAATGCCGTCATAGTCGTAGTACTGCCTCTATGCTTAATTTTTTCTCAGTATGTTTAGCTCCTTTTATGTCTGCATTTTAAGGTTTTAATATTCGGCATTGTTTGCAGTTGCTTGACCGTCGTTTTTTGGTGCAGTTGAGTATGGCGATAGGTACGGAGAGTTTCATGCGGAATATTGTACCTTCATTGGTAGAACTTCTTTGCGCTGATCGACCGACTTCACGAGGACAGATTCTGCGTGAATCGATTGTTTGGTTAGTTTTTTTGGCTTTCCTGGGTAACAGTCTGGAGGGCAGGTGTTTATTCATTTGTTTATTTCGATCTCTCTTGCGTTCGGAAGTTCATATCTCAATAGACAGCAGTGCATGGTGACACTCGGCAATTGGCAATATTGTGAATGAAACAAATGCAAAGGAAAGGTGAACCCAGGAAGTCAGCTAGCCAATAATCAGTTAGCAGTTTAAAGTACGCAAAGTTTATGGAGGTGGGAGTGAGTGAGCACCGAAACTTCGTGGAATTAAAGCGGCTATTTGTTGACTGTAGAAGGTGTCGTAGCACAGTTTTTATTTACTTGGCCTGATATAAAATTTTCGGTTTTTCTTTTGATTGCCTAATGCGATGCCTGTTTTATTTACTTCTACAGTTTTTCATGGGGGATATTCTCGAGATAGTGAGGGAAAATTTCAGCTCCCTTACCTGACGGGAATATTCAATAATAGTTATCGTCTATTGTTGTTTTATTTACATTTTATTTTCATTTTCCGTTTTGAGGTGGTAACTTCGACGAATTTTGTTGTTTTTGATGTATGCATTCTCTCATTAATGCCTTTTCACTATTCTTTCGATAGTGGGATACGATGATTGCTGCATAGAGAATGGATCGAAGAAGATTGCTTGAAGTCGAATGGAAAGCGATCGTGTGTAGGTGAAATGAGAACCAATGAAATATTTGATGCCCCTACCCTTGGCTGTCAATCTATGTGTATATTTGTAAGTACTGCTTGAAATTAAGAGTTAGCCTATAGGTGAGTAAAACTTTGAAAGCCTGTACTAATGAACTCGTGAGGGATGTTGATTCCTTTATACTTTGTTTCGGGAGAATGGCACCTATCTGCAAGTATACTTTCCAGAAAGCGCCTGGATAATTAAAGTCGCCGATTAGGATGCGGGAGAATCGAGAAATATTATCAGATTCAGATGCACACAGCCTAATTATGCTGCTTGCTGTTGAAAGTGTTTGATGGCTGTGTTATAAAATAGCGCCCGGATGCCTTGTTTTTGCTGTGAGTGTAGCGATTTTATTTGAAGGTTGTCGAAACGATACGGACCAATAATAACGGCGACGCATATATCATCAACACTGTTAAGAATGCTCGCACTGTGTTTCTCTGTGCGACCAATCGATGAGGCACTTATTCGGGAGGTATTTTTTCATTTCGTTTCATTCCTGATTTAATAGATTTTTGTGTTTATAGTTTTTAGAATCTATGATATTCTCAACCATCTTTTTTCTCTGCATAAGTTGTGTCATTAAAGGAATTAATTTCAGGTGGATTTGGATATTGCCGTTGATGGTGATGCGAGTTGTTCAAATGTTATCGGTTGCTTACTTGAGGTGATGTATTTCTTGCTTTTTGTGATCGTTCTTATGAATATTTGGCTATTGATCCTTATGGGAGGAGGGCGATTGCATCTTGAAATTTATAAATTTACTTCAGTTTCAATTTTAGTTGCTTCTTCAGCCGTCGATGTGAATTCTACTGATGGGACGTTTATATTTTTAATGGTTTTGTGGCAGTGAGTTAAGTGTAATTACTATAAGAGTACTTATATTGTGTGGCTGTAAAGTAGTCATTTTTAGTGTTTGGAATTCTTTTTCCCGTGTTGTAGCCGTTGATGCAGCCAGCAAAAATGGATTTTACCTTTACTGTATCTTTATCCGCTTAGTGCATCAGGGAATCTCGAGCTCAATTAATTCCTCTTTGTCAACTGCTTCAAGAGTTTTTGCCGTAAGAAAAATTTTAAATGAACGAATGACCTCCCGAGTAGTTTTACTGCTCGGGAGTTATTCGTTTATTTACAATTAAGTGAACGCTGAGCAGTTTCACTGCTGCCGTATAACTTGGAATAAAACAATCGAGTGCTATAAGCTTCCTATGATTTTGTGAATGACTAGTTTTGATGATGGCAGAGATTTTAAGTGGGAAGCGGTTTGTTTTATTAGAATTGTACGTTTCTTATAATGTTGTATGTGAATTATTATTAACCTGCAAATAGTACCGTTATCTGTTGTCGTTGAATTTGTCCTTAGCTTTTATCGGCAATATCAGGTGGGTAACGAAGGATTATTTGGAATATGTGCGATCCGGATCATGAAGTGCTTAAGAACATAGTTCTTTATCATCGGCGATTCTGTTTGTTCGATAACAGTGTCGCATAATGCTGTTGTATTTGATGGAGTGCAAGCGGTCGATTTTATCGGCCTTATTCTCTCTAATGCCATAAAGGACGACTTAGTTATCCTCGAAGCAAAGTAAATTCCTGGATTTATGTATTTAGCTTTGCAGATAGCTGTATTATACGGTGTGTCGTTCATCACATTCCAGTATTTGCCGTTCTGTGCAGAAGTAATCGAGCAAGCAATTAAAAGGATCGGGTTTGCGAGCGAGGGGGCTGCTGTTGCGGCGGTGGTCCTTCTGCAGCATTGTTGCAATTCACTTTCCGATAAGCAGCTCATGGACTGTTTGCAGGTGATTCTCGCTTATTAGTTTGCAACACTTCTTGGCAACTATGGGAAATGAGGTAGAATCTGAATTTGCGAGAGAATGGCGTAGTATATTTGCGATCAGCGGCTTTAAGAGGACTGTCCGATAAGGTCTTTTCGATGTCGATAGAAAGAGCGCTTTATAGGCTCTCTAATGAATAAATTGGCCGATAATTCTTTCCCACAAAAGAATGTGATTTCCGTTTGCAATTATCAGAAGGGACGGAATGGAACATGCAATATATAATTAAGGTATATACGAGGCACAACACTTTGCCAGTGTAATATTAAATATGATAAACTGAAGGCTTATGCTTTCATAATTCATTCTATGAGTTATTGAGTGAATATAAATGACTGATTTCAAAAATTCTAATTATCAATAGATTTTAATTATTTAATAAGGTGAATGATGAGTTGGTTGATTATATGAAGAGTTTATTTATTTGAGGAATGTATAATGGATTCAATTCTATTCCCAGCAGTTCGTCTATTTTGCTCACCATCTATTCAATTCTCATCGTTAGCGATGCGTCGATTCTTCGCTTCACGTCTCCTCTCATCAATACATCTACTTGCATGCCGTATAGGTGCTGAAAATGTTACAAGGCAATTATTTCTTTATTATTAATGCTTATCAATAGTCACTCGTATAACTTGCTTGCTCGCAACAATCGTGCGATTGGAAAGGTTGTAATACCTGTCACAAGTGGGGGGGGGGGGGGGAAGGGGAGGATGGGAGAGGTAAGGAGAAAGAGCAAGTAGTTAGCGAGTGACGCAGTGATGGTTTTAAGCGATCCGTGTTCAGCTTCTCTGCTCAGATTTTGGTGGTATTTTAGACGCAGCAACAACTACGTCATGTAATGCATTTCATAATTGGAAACGATCAAATGGGCAAAGATTCCCTTGTACTTAGAAACCTCCACGTTTCGCATTTGCATGAAAATTCGCTTGAAAATGTAAAAAAAAATCAAAAAATATAGGTGTAGATTCGCAAAAGACTTAGTTGATACGATCAGTCGATCGGATGCATGCGAATTATCGATTGATTGGTCGATGTCGATGAGCTAGTACCGTCGACTCATTGGGGGAGTGTTGAATTTAACTGTTCTGGGTATATGTCGAACTAAAATCTTATTTTTTAGGTATATGTCGTGTGCAATACAAAGGATATTTTGCACTTTTGATCTCTTTTACGAAATGGTCGACGATTCTTTGCATCGGAAGGAAACTGACCACTCGCAGGTAACTTCTTTATTGTTTGCCTGTATTTTAAATTCGATCAACAAAAATTTTTGCTGGCAGCATAGGGTGTCTATTTTGTTTATTGGTTTCTGATACTTTGATTTGAAGAGCTGAAGAAGTTAAATCCATGAAGTTCAATAGATACGCTTGTTGCAGAAATTTTATGTTGTGCAGAAAATGATTATTGCATAATCGGTGAAGCATTTATACAGTGGATGGATCCATTGAGAGCGAATATGTTCTGCGCAGGTGTGCAGTTAGAGATGATTTTTAATCAACTGCAGAGTGACATTTTGTCCCATTAATAAACAAACAATGGGGTAGTATTTCTGAGGATACTGTTAGCGGTTGCCTTCCATACTACTGTTATGTCGTTAAAAGTCCAATATGAGAAACGTTGCATTGCCTAATGATATGCGGCCATATTTATTTAATTTGTTGTATCGAACAAAATTACTGTTAATGTCCTGTAGGGTGCTCATTGGTTTCGCTTTCATATGAACGAACTGAACTGTGTTATAAAGTAAGTGCTTCATCTTTGCAGATGTTGTTAGAAGGTTTTATACGGTAGCAAGTTTTCTCCGAGTAGTAGAAATGAAAGGACATTGGTACAGGAAAGGAGAAGAGTCCTGAAAAGTTGGGATTTCGAAGATATTAGGGATGAAAACTTCCGTGAAGCCAAAAAGGGGATCAACCTATCTTTGGATTTCGATGCATTGAAAATTACTGCACTCAGTAGATGTGGTGCTAATTAGTTTTGTCATCACAGCGTAATATTATGTATTCCCACGGCGCAAGTGTCCGATACATTGGTTCAGTTTACTGCAACCCTCATTTATAATGTCTTTTAAGCTATCGGAGCTGTTCTCGGTGTCGTTTGCGCAGTTGCTATTCCGATTGTTTTCGTCGGTTTGTGGACGACCGTTTCTATTTGAAACGTTGCCAAATTCGGCACTTGTATTCCAACTATCAGGTGCGCGATCGCTTGTCTCGCCGCATTCAGCATTCGCACTCAGCTCGGGCAACAAATTGAACACATTGGTCACCTCTCATTCCGCTTCCTCTTTCGATCCATCTTCCGATCTCTCATTGAAGTATATTGTTTTTTTTGTTTTCATATTTTTTTGTTTGATTTGATGTGTTTGAGGGGCTAAAGATATTTTGAGCATTTAGATAAAACCTTTTTTGTAGGAACGATTTAATGGTTATCGGACTTTGATGTTCGAGAATTCTTTGACCGCCACTTTGACCATATTTGACCATCCATTATCTTTAGATACTTTTTGGGTGATAATTTTTATTCTTTTTCAAAAGAAAAAACATTTTCACCAGCAGGTTAGGGAATGATCCAGTCTTGATTTGGCAAGTTACCGGAGGTTGCCTTTAGCCATTAAAAAAGTGGTGGTTTTTCCGGAAACAAATAGTTCCAGCTCATGATTTTCTTGTCTCGGTTACCGACAGATTACAGTCCTTGATCTGTCGGAATTTGCACGTATAGCATTTCACATTCATTTACTTAGGGGGAAGGAGCAAGGTGGAGCTTAGTCCAAGCATTTTTTCCCAGGCTGATGTTTTGTTTCTTTTTCTCATTTTCTCATCTTCCGCGTTGTGCTTTCTTTGCATCTCTTCTAAGATTTTCGAAGGGGTGGTGGTCGGCTCTTTTCTGTATGCTACCTGTGAGTGGCTGTGCCATTGGCATAAAAGTGAGCAAAATAAAACGTCCAAAAATAGTGAGATGCCACCGTGTTTCTTTCTTTCAAAAAAGTTGAAGCCGTCTTAGGCAGGCAGTTGTTCTTTGTCCCTTAAAAGAGGTGGTAGCATAGGCTGATGTCACCTGTCCCCTCTCCCCTCCCCCACCTACCTCTATGCGTCTGCCACTGGATGATAAGTATTAGAAAGGCTCGCTTCCTGTGCATGTTTGCATGTTTTTTTTGCATGCTGTCGATCGTGATGATCTTGGGCAATATTAGCTTTGAAAGACGGGAAAAAGTCTACTTATTTGATATTTAATGTTTAATTTACTATTTAAACAGATCGCACTTCTCTCTTGCCTTAGAGGGAACTTCATCTGAAGCCTAACGCCACGGCAATTCACTGGCAGTAACCTACGTATTTCTCGCCGTCTCTCTCTGCCTGTGCTCATTTTGATGGGAGTGGATGAGATCGCTCCCGAAATCGGATACTGCGCATTCTTGGTGTGGATCTTTTATGATGGGAATTCTAGGCGGTGAAAGTTGTGTGTAAGTGAGCGAGTGTTTAATTTCAGTGATAAGATGTCCTCGTCATCCCATTCTCATATGGGTGCCAATTGTGCGGCGCATTGTCGTGCAGTGCTATCGACATCAGCAGAACGTGTTCCATTCAATCATTTACCAATTTCTTCATTTGCTGAGCATTCGGCATTGGTGCGTCGTATCGTTTGTATGGACAATGAGAACTGCTTCGCATCCGCTTCGGTTGATAAAACTGTCAAACTGTGGTCCATCCGGTTTAATGAACAGGTTTGTGCCTTATTTTCAACGGTTTACTTTACGTTGTTTTGAAACTGCGAGAGCATAAAGCTTGCGGTAGTGACAGATGGCACTTTTCGTCTTGCTGTCGCAACTACTGGACATTCCTGACGTTAGGTGCCCGGAGTTACTTCCAGATCTGTCCATGGCTGAGGGAGATCTGTAACCGTTCAGAAAATATCACCAAAAAAGGAATTTCGATTTGTGGAGAAAATTTGTATATGTTTGGTTTAATTCCCGAAATAGTTTATTCGATAACGGATTGCAAGAAATGGGTTTTCAGTAGAGATATCTTTGTCGCTTTTAAATATATTTGACTACAAGTAAAAAGAAAGTTTTTTACAGGTTTTTTGCGGGATTTTACAGAAACCCGATAGGAGGAAACATTTTGTGCCCCAGTGAGTTTATTTTATTAAAGGTGAGTGGCTTTCAGCAAGGAGTACGCTCACGGTGGACTTATCGACAACATACAAAGCCTGTACTCGACGTATGTCTGTTGCCCTCGTTGAGTCTCATTGCTTCTACCGATTCATCGTTGCACGTGAGGTTTTTCTTCTTTCTTTTTTTTCATCGTCATGAAAGCAGTTCGTCATTTAGCAGATGCTGGCACACTCAAGATGACATATTCGAAGTCGGACTCATGTTCTCGATCGTATTTCTTGACTTACAAACCACAAATGCCAGGTAGCTGGCTGATGCATTTGGCTGGATCGGTTGCAGATCTCAAGAGTAGAATGCAGGTAGTTGGCAGGATGTTTCTAAGGTTGCGGAGAATTCGAAAGAAGAGATACGCGACGAGACCTGGCGGTTGGCAGGGTGTTTCTGTAATCGTTAGTGGTATCCTATTTAGAAAACTCCGAATGAACGAGTGTTTGAAATTCTCTAATTAAAAACATGTGTTACTTTTTTTGATTGATTTCTTATCATGAGCTGAATAGGTATTGGTGCATAGAAAGAAATCCTGTTTTACTGTGGAGTGACGAGTGGGATTTCAGACTGTCGCACTCGAATAGTGGCACCTTATCACTTGCGGCCTTTAAAATTGAATTCGCTCATAAGTCAAGTAGGACTGTGGAAAGGTAAGTATTGCACTCACACAGGCTGATTAAATATCTCGCAGGTATGGGATCCGTTCCGTGGTTCGACTGTCTCCCAATTTGATTGGCCACAAGTTGGCGACTCTGCATTGACAAGCATCGCTTCCCTTGGACGAGCCACTCTAGTCACTGCCTCTCCACTCGATAACGCATTACGGTATGGTCTTGTTTTTGCATTTTATAAATATCTCGAAATTAAATTCGACCAATCGTAGATTTTCTTTATATTCCAATTCTGTTCTAATTTCTTTACAATTTGAGGTTAATTAGCTTATTTTTCAAATGAGATCTCGCTAGCAGTAAAGAAGAAATACTATAATATATTGTTGCTTCACTTGGCGAAAGTCTCGTTGATTCCTTAAACTTTATGTGGCTCCCAAACAATACAACCCTCTTCAATATAGCTTATTTCTTTGAAGTGAAATATTATAGCTCGAGAGTTCTACCTGAGATTTTGCGATTTTTCATTGAAAGTACTTTCAGTCTAGTAGATGTGCGTGCAGGTCGTTTTTGTGTATCGCTATTCGCATCGGAAGCGAATGCAGCCATCAAGGGTTCGACGCATTCGTCACCAAGCGCTACGATTCGGTATGTTTAATGCAAAGCATTGGAATGGGTAACAACATTATTGCTGTCCTACTTTTTAATTAACAAAAAAATGGAAATAAGTTTTGGTGTGGTCATGATCGTATCAGCTGGCATCCACATTTGTAAGTTTTTTGAGAACATAAGTTACAGTTTTCGATGGGAAACCTATTTCACCAAGCACGCTGCGTTGCGCTTTCCATTTTAAGACAAATTTGCCACGGAAAGATTCGATCGTTTCGGTTCGCTGGCTCTTGATGAAGTTTCTTTGATAACTCTTCTTCGCTTTAGAATTAGTGAGGTTCGAAAAACAATAGGAGTAAACGCTTAACTATGAATAAATCTGTGTCCACGAGTTGGTGGATCACGCTTGCATTTATACCATAATTTTGAATCGGAGTTAGGCTATAGTTTAACTCTGACTGGATACGTCTCAGATCGATAATTGAGGTATCAGAAAGCCTAGCCTCACATCTCGTTGAGGCTATACCCTGTGGTCTGCTGTGATATGATGATAAGATAACATTCGGAAATTCTCCTTTAGTTTCCTCCACTGAAATTTTACCTTATTGTAATGTCAAATGTGGAGATACCTATATTGTTGCGGCATTGATAGAGCAGAAACTGTTTAGATGCTTCGCAATCTCACCTGACGAGAATCAATGCGCTATTGCATTATCGAGTGGGGTGCTGTCTATTTTGGACCTTCGTACCGGGTGTATTGTTGCCATATCATCGCAGATTCATTCGGACACGCTTGAGGTTTCCCTCTATAGCTCTTGATCATTTTGACAAGCATTTTGTTTCCATTCTTATTATTTTTCTTTTTTACTGTGTACTTAGTCTCTAGGCGATGTTTTAGAGTGTTGCATTGAACGAAAATTAATGTGAGCAGATGTGTGCGATAGATTAAATGAATCTCAAGGGTTTATCTTTGTTTTAAGAGGATGGGCAAAAGGGCTCGGAAAGCTAGAGCTCTTGAGATATAAGTAGAATTAGTAAATGTATTTCTTTAAGTAAGTAGAATTAGTAAATGTATTTCTTTAATAGTAATCAAAGAACTAGTAATTAAAGAATTGAAATAATTTTAAAAAAAGTAAAATATGTATAAAGGTCTCACTTAGTCTGCGATGCATTAGTTTCGATGGAATTTACGTTTTTGATTATCGATAAAATGTGTGCACTCTGGTAGATTCATTAGATTTATTAAATTGTCATATAAGATTGAACTAATCATTCTTTAAATTCCCTGTTCACACCATTGTCCATTTTCAGTGAATTAACGGAAGATTGCCATCTGTACGGGTCGCTATATTTAGCCATACATTAAAAGACCTTGTAGTGATACCGAATGAATGTATCGAAATGAATCCGTGGTACCGAAAAAAAATACAGGTCAGGCTTTAGTTGGCATGAAAAGGTTGTTATTATAACGGAAATGTAATTTTGTAATTGCAGACAGGTGTAAACATTTTTCTGGATAACCTTCTGACTCAATTCAGAACATTGCATACGTATTCCATATGATTGCTAAGGTAAAGCATTCAGATGAGATGGACAAGCAATGGCTATCTGGTGAGTTCGCACTTGGATCATCCAACGATTTGTTGGGATACTCGGCCTTTGCAAATTCGCCGTCGTTTACCCGAATCGGCTTCGATGATTCTCGCATATCGCAGTCAGCTATTCTCTGTGCATTCATCGGGTCGCATCAAGGTTTATGATGACCTTGAAGTCAAATTGGAGACGAAATTGAAGTCGGACTCGATCTCGGGTTCATTGACTTCGGTGGCTTTTCTCCCGAACAATAAGATGTTTCTGTTTGGATCATCAACGGGGCATATTCGGTTGTTTTGTTGAGAATCTACTAGTCGTTTAAGAGGCGGTGCTTGTGTTATGCAGAGATGGAAAGGAAAGGGGAAAGGTTTACTGCTCACCACACTTCACTTATCACCATGAGTACTCACTTATCAATGCGCCGTTAAATAAAGCTCATAAATCGCGACCGGAAATTGATAAGCTCGGTCTCATCATTTAATGCTTCGATAGCAACACTCAAACTTTTTAAACCATTTTTTCTAAATTGCTCTTTAGGCGTAGGAAAATTCCATAATTTTTTAACAGATGGTGGTTCTTGACCTTTATTTCAGTTGGATCTCATCAATGAGCAAACTGGGCATTATGTTAGCTACCTATAATATATAAAAATACCATATTATGATTATGCTTTATCTTGATAACAGTATCTGATAGGATCGTTGATTCATCAAATACAAACAAACCATTGTCAGATGTTTGCAATCTGCGCGACTTTCCACTGCGGTAGTTGAAACGTTTTTACGGGAAATATTATAATTGAAGAGGAGGATTTGCTTAGAAGACTACTAATTTCCTATAGTTGCTTTCATAGAGATTTTTTTTTTTGCTAGAGGGCTGCTTATTTTTGCTTATTTTTCTCGTTCATCGTCGTTTGGGTTGGATGTGAAGGTGTTCAGCTATTCGTTATCGCATTAACTTTTCTGATATTTTAAATTTTGCCCCTCTTAACCTATGACAGGTCTGTTTCAAAATTTTTCGACATTTTTGGGTTTTTGATGGGAAATTTAGGCATAATGGATTCATCTAGAAGATTTTGAGTGGAACAAAACATCGAACCTCTTATGAGTGGAATAAGGTCAAGATCAAGTTAGCTCGGGAACATCTCGTCTCTGGGGTGGTGTGAAGCATATTTTAACTATTTGAACTATAAATATGCTAATTTAGTGGCACCCGTATAGTTCGAGTGTTCGAATATTTAGGTGTATAATAAGCCTTAGAGGTTAAGGCTTTAGCGCTTTTTCTATGAGGTACTAATGTGAGTGTAGTATTTGTTGGTAAAGGTCATTATGAGCGTTTCGATATGGCTTCTGTGATCTGTGATAATATTCTATTGCCGATTGGTGCTTTATTGCTTTCATTGCCAAAAGAGTGATGCATTAAGCTCGTTCCGATGTAACGCCATCATATTTCCTCTTCTTTTTTAGGGAAGGGAAATTCTTTTTTTTTTTAAATTAGAGATTAAAATAACGGAAATTTTTCTAGTTGGAAATTCTAAGAAACATTTTAATGAAAAATGTGGAAATGAGCATTAAAGCCGTTGATAATTTTAGAGCAGGTGATGTCCCCAATCAGGAATCTATTGTTTCTGTTTTTGACCCCTCAGGTCGTCTTAAAAGGGGAGGGGGGTGGGTGGGTCTGGTTGAGTGACTGCATTCGCTAAGGCATCATCTGGTTGCTATTAGTATGAGTTGTTCTTTAAAGGCTTAATCCCATTTGCTGCAATGTTTATTTGTTTATTCCCATTTCAGTTCTTTCAGCGTCGAGGTTTGAAATACTTTTCTTGTCTATAGCGTCTAATGTATGTGTATATGAGAAGAGGAAAGTCTTGGATGGGATGCGCCCATATATGAGAGTCTAATCCTTCGTTCATCTCTCTTTGGGAACGATTTCGCCATCATTAAGGGAACTTGGATGAAACTCTTTACATACTTGCATAAGTGGGTAGATATTTAGAGGTTTTATTATAATGATTCGTAGGTTCATTTCATGGTTAAAAGGTGGTGATTTCAGATGTGCTTAGTAACTGCTTAGCGGTTTACCCCATTGCTTAGTGGTGTACTCCCGGTGTTTTGCGGTTTATCCCACAGTTTATTGGTTTACACCGGTGCTTAATGGTTTATGTTACGGCGAGGATGATACCGCATGTTGATGATGACCTCTTTCTTTCTGTTGAAGACTCCTTTCTTTAATCGTAGGAAGAAGAAAAGCCGATACAATTTGAAGTGGATGATTCGAAGCGATGATTTTTGATCTTTGCAGTCGTGTCCACATAATTTAATTACTTCCGTTGGAGCAAAATTGAAATTTAATTTTTATAGAATTGCTAAATGATAAATAAATTTTTGAAATAATCTTGATATGGATTACTACAACGCTGTAAAGTATACGATAAGCGGATTATTGTACCGTATTGATAGTATCAATTCCAATTGATTTGTTCTTTAAGTGCACGAAAGGCAGTTGAAATAGAAACATTTATAGTATAATATCACAGAAAAGATTTAGTGTCTATATTGAGCGATAATGGTTGCCCTCACTATGCAGTCATATTCTTCGAAAGCAAATCGAATAGCGCGGATCATCTGAATCCTATAGTGGGATACATATATGCGCACAGTATACGAGGATAATCTTCGATGTGCGTCCGTCTTCAATGATTTTTTTTTCTTTGAGGAAGGGGGAAGGAGAGTGGAGTTTTTACTTGCAAATGGGAGATGAAAAAAGTGGAAGACTGCAGAGATTATCAATAAAAAAAGCTTTTTTTCTCATAGAAACGACCAGTCATGAACCAAAAAGTATCAACGAAATTGTTCGATGAACTTGAGTTCAAGTTGCTCTCCTTGGTCATCGTTCCTTCCCTCTCCTCTCTTCCCCCCCCCCCCCCTCCCCTCCATCTTCTGTTTTTTATATCTGTGCATAATAAAAGCCAAACAGTGGAATAACGTGTTGTACACGTGACGAACCAAGAGCAGCTAAAAAGACATGCGTGTGATGATACAAAATTCAGTGAAATAAATGTCATAACGTATATGGCCACCTCCAATCGCTGTGCGTTTCCTCTTTCCTCTCCTCATCCTTCTTTCTCTTCCTACTCCCCTAAGCCTTATAAATGAAAATAAATGTTGCTGTGCCACAACAATTCCGGATGCATTTTTAAGGGATTTGCTCGTTGAACACATTGAACGTTTCCTGGAGGGTCTTCTTTCCCTTCCACTCATGCCCTTCATCCTTTTATTTATATATTGCCATAAATTCGTCCACGAGTAAAAACCATGAAACTTGATATTCCAAAATCTTTTTTTATTGACGATGCGAAGGAGGAGAGGGAGGATAGAGGCGGCGAACTTGCAGGATTCAGTTTTGACAGCAATGAGGCACAACTTTTATAAAAAGCAAATGAAGAAAACGAACCATCCGTATCTGTAATATGGTACGATAGGAATCGCTAGAGAATCAAGCAAAATCATGTCATAAACAATTCACATAGGAAGAAGGGGGAAGACTGGAGTCGTAAAATGCTTTAGATTCAAAGTTCTATAGACGCAGATATGTACTCACCTCGAATGTTATGCGATTCGTTCTTCACCTCCTTCCCCCTTCCCCTTCGCCAATCCCGATCGCCTACAAAGAAGCGAAGCGACAATTTCCGAAGGAAGAAAGGAAAGAAGTTTGACACCGGTTCCTTCATTGAGCACATACAATTTGCATTCGATTTTTTCAAAGGCTTGGGCCATCTCTACCTCGACGTTCACTGAAATGAGCGATGCATCAAAAATATGATTAATGGGTAATTCAAAGAATAGAATAGTGAATTCAATTATGAAATAATTTTCCCCACATTTGTCGACTAAGTTCATTTCAATTTATTATTTAAGCTGACGCTAATCTATAAACTATAATTTATCTCACTATTTTCCCACCTCTTACAATCGATTAAATCAATTTACCACTTCTCTTTTCCCAAATGTTTTGAAAAAAAGGTGCCGCTTATTTGCGACTGTTTTTTCTTCACATAATGCAGAGAAGATCTTCCGATTCTTCGTAATTTAAAAGACATGCCGAAGTTATGAAGAACTTTAGCTCCAAAATATTGGGAACGAGGAAGGTGGGGAAGTGGGATGAGCAGCAATGACGAGATTGCAGCCTCTACTTAGTATGGCTTCAGTCAGTTATTGCAGGAACAATTTTCAAGAAATAAATCTTTATTTTTTTCGTAACTATATTTGTGTTTTTCCGCTTTGAGATATTTTAAACAAATGAATACCGTAGAGGAATCTCTTAACTCAGCCTTTATTTTTCAAAGATAACACTCATTTCAATTTATATAAAGAAATATACATTATAGTGGAGCATTCCTTATAAATCTATATGAGCGAAAAAAAAAACGAAATCATCAAAGGCGTTATATTGATATCGAAATTCTTGATGACAAGAATAATTGCATGACAATCTTAGCAACTTGGAGAAAAGAACTATTTTTATCACCTATTCAAGAAGAAATATTAAATACCCACCGAGATGACGATGACCCACTGAAAAGACTATGAAGGATGGCACCGGCTACCGCACCTCCCAATACACCAAATCCAATCTTCCATAACGTGTCTTCGGATGACGACTCTTGACTTGAAGCAGCCTGCTCGCGTTCCCGTTCTGTGCGTCCGTGCACTGGTGCCTGAGGTCTAGGCCTCATATGTCTACTTTCGCTCAGGCCTTTTCCATAGATAGGAATGACCTTAAATCTATCAACACCTTTATTTTAAGCATTTGAAACTTTTTTTCTGGAGCCATCAGACAGTTCTTTCTCCAGATGTTGTGTTCATGGATTTTAGGAATAGGAGTGAGGTCACTGCGGTCAAAATCTGAGACACTTTTTGTTAGCTAATACTCACTGCTGAAGGTGTGCGCGCTTAGGCATGCTGATTTAGATTGTTGTACGTCTCTTCTTCCTGAGAGTTAAGGGTCGGCTTTTTGTACTGCCTTGGCCCTGCGGTCGAAACATCTTTAAATCGCCACCAAATTTTACAGGGAAATTTTTTGATGTTTAATGACTCTTGAGGTACCATTCAGGGAAAGTGGAAGTATTTGAATAGGAAGATATGGTGAAGTATTTTGGGGGAGGGAGGGGAGGTTGGGTGGCCCCTAAGCGTACGTCATTCGAAACAGAGTGTTCTGATTCTTCAAGTTACATGCACTTTTAGTGAGTTTGCCATACGCTTTGAGATTCCAAGCAACTCCTCCCGTTCCGTTCCCCCTCCTCCCACTCCCGCAGGGTTGATGATTATAGCCAAAACATTAGATTCTTCAAAGGTAGCAATACGAAAATAAACGAATAATCCCAAAACGTACCCCTCACCTCTCCCGTCCTCACTAAGGGGCTTAGCAGTGGTCTACCAGCTGTGAAAAATGGCATTTATTTATTTTTATGCAGTAAAATCATATAACTTGAAAAAGGAAGAAACAATTAACAAACGTCTTTGTTGCGGTTGACAGTAAGTTTGCACACTGGACAACAACTTTTTTGCGTCAGCCATTGGTCAATGCACTGCCAGCAATAGAAGTGACCGCATGCCAATACAACGGGGCTTTTCGCTTCACAGTAACAAATGCTACACTCATACCTGCAAGCACTACTCTGATGGACCTCATTTCTAAAATATACCGACTACTATGTGTATCACTTGGATCAACTAGTACAAGAGAGTCGAATGATCCTACTATATCCTCATAAAACTTCAATTGTTGAGAAGAGCAAACGAAGAAACTGATTTTTAAAGAAAGGAAAGAAAAAAATATCGAGAGAAATGAATAAACGTTACAAAAACTTCGTTGTTTTCCTTTTATTTATAAAGTTGACGAGTTTATAGAAATTCCCAAAAGCATTTGATTATAAAATCTCT
Source organism: Ascaris suum (assembly GCA_013433145.1). Taxonomy (NCBI): domain Eukaryota; kingdom Metazoa; phylum Nematoda; class Chromadorea; order Rhabditida; family Ascarididae; genus Ascaris; species Ascaris suum. The sequence goes on from CM024181.1 coordinate 2,616,658, forward strand.
TCAAAAAGTTGATTTTATTTGTGTTTATTTTTAGCAGTATTCTTAGCAGTTAATAAATAAGCAAATGTTGAGGTGATTTTCGACTATTTGAGAGGTGAGAAAATTGATCAAAAAATCTGGAAGATGCAGTAAATAGTAAATAGAAACCTGCAATCGTGATCGACAACACTTTGCTGCGAAGTACGTTTTTTTTGCGACTGACTTGCCGAAGCCATTGCTCACCTGAATGTTCTCATTAGCTTATCATAGTATGCAACGATTGATTAATATTAGGCGAAAAAAGGGGAAAGCGCGCCAAATGAGCGACACAATTTGCGCTTTTACATTTCACCTCATATGGCCAACACACAGACAAATAAAACTCCTATATTAGTGGGTTCCTTTGGTAAGAATGGTCGGTTCTACAAATTCTTGACTACAATCGACCTTTTTTTTGCATTGCAGTCGAAAGGCTGCAGAGGTATCCGATTCGCAAATTTTACGACACGAATTCATTTTTGAATAAATTTGATCGCATTCATTTCCTGTTATCGATTCGAATACCTCTCGCTGGTTATTTGCTGCAAAAATATTTGTTCGACCCTTACAGGTATGCAAGACAGGTGGTCAAATACGGTTGAAACACTCGCACCAGTGTAATACCATCGTGAGATTTTTATGGAAATTTGCCAGATCGACTGCTCAATTGGCACTTTGCCGAATCCATCCCACAACAACACGATTGGGAGGACGATTGTCCAGGTGGAAGCGAAATATCCACCTTTTTCTTCCACTTCAACAAAGGTAATATCGTAACAAGATCATATTTGCGATGCGCATGAATATTTATCGACGCATTTCAACTCATCAATGAGTTCACCTACGGGGATAAAATTTCACGGAGGCAATCGACACAGCAAAGAGGAGTTTATTTTCATCAATTCAGCCACGAACAAATAAGGAGACCGACAGGCAGACAAACAAACCGACAAACAGACAGACACGCACATACAATAGCACTTGTTGGTGAATAGATACGACGATACTACTCCAACATTAAGCATTGAAAATGTTGAAGAACACCGCACAATCGGCGCTAACACAGTGACTGCAGTGACTCTCAATGATTGCGCCATTTATACCTGGTTGATACCTGGTTATGTAGTGACGAATAATCGACAAGATAAGCGATAGAGGACGACATATGACTTCAGAAGAGAATCATCACCTGCATTTTTTTAATTGTTAGATATCACTTTACGAGCAATTTGAAAAATACTGATATCACTATTTTTCCCACTTCTCTAAAACTATTGATTTCAAGTTTACAGCTAATAGTCTCATACTACCCTAATCGACCACCCTCGTATTACCTTAATCGAGCACTCTCATATTACCTTAATCAGCCTATCTAGTACCCAAAAATACGAAGACTCGCATTAAGCTATTCCCAATCAACTGAGAAGTCGCAGAATTTTTTTTTTTTAGAAAAGGAGCAACTTCCATAGAGATTCTTTTGATGTTGGAAAGTACATTTGCAATAATTAGATAACAGTGGCGAGTTATCACCAACCTGCAAGTGGAACGGATCTTAAAAGCCTATAAATATCGGCTGATTTAATTGAAGACTTCAGATCGGAGCTCTATTGAGATTGGCAGATTTTCTACAGGACGGTGGATTTAATTGCATCTTACAAGGTCAAATTAGACGGGATTTCCTAATGAATTCGGGTCTTAATTACCGATACTTTCATATGAACCACTAGAATTCTATCGAACCCATTGCAAAGTTAATTTTTGGCAGTTCATGGTTTCAATGAACAAAAAATGCACTGGCTGTAAGGTTTATGCAGCTCCAAGTAAAGCTCTTGGAGTTATTGAAGAATAATTTCGACTCCTTTAAAATCAAGAACTTCACCTCCTTCACCTACTTTCCTTCTCCAAAAAGTACGCCTCGAGCTCGAAGGCATAAATTACAGCTGGTGTATGAATGCCTCTCAACTACTGAAGTTATCAGTTGCCTTTCAGAAATGAGCTTGAGATCATCACGCACCACCTGCATTGCAAAAAATGAACGATAAGGTCGTTTTGCATTGAAATGCACGTGCATTTTTGTACAAACGCTGCAACTCTTGAAATTTTCTATCGTTTTAGGACAGAAATATGTCAGCCACCTCTTCAAAAAAAAACTTGGAAATACCTGAGCCATCCCTTATCTACCTTTAAAAAAAAACCACTTAATTTCGATCATACAATATATGAATCATATGCACAAACAGAGATAAATGTTTTCGAATCGATTGAACGACTTCTAAACGAGACGAATAGAGAGCTTTTATTGCAAACTTTTCGAATATATTGAAGAAAAATTATGCACAAATTAACAGGAAACGGGGCACATCAGCTAACTTAACGTAATTTATATTATTATAGATTATTGTGCGGCTTCATATTTCGTTCAATTTTGAGCTCTCTAATATTGATTTTCGTAGATTGGTACAGCCGGCTGTCGCTAATCAGTTGGCTAGCGGTCGACTATTTCTTTAAGTGTTCTATTAAAATCTTTACAAGAGGCAATTTGTGATAAGAATATCAATCAAAAATAAGTAAATAAATAAATAAATAAATAAAATGACAAGAATTTGTCTTTATTTGAGAATATAGAAAACATTCAATTATAAGTTTAAAGAAAAGTTTTATAATGAAGCAGTTAGCTGATGAGCTTAACAGTTCGATCTTCAATGGGATACTTCCATTGGGTGGAAAATAACCCCACAGATTGAAATGAAAAATAACCCCACAGATTGAAATGTTGACTTGAAATGAAAATTATAATTATCAAATTATTTCAGTAGAAATTAATAAAATATAGTGGCCATCAAGGGTAAACTTACAGCCATTTTCTTAAATCCCGAGGTAAATTTCTTTTCTTGCAAGGTGGTTACATCTTGAATAAATTTCTTCAACGCGGATTATTTCCTACGTGCCAATGAGAATCCTCGTCATTAAAGGGTGTAAAATATGTTTTCCTGACGATTAAAAATCACCGAATTTTGCTGATTTTTTGTTGCTTATGCAAATGGGGGTCGATTCTTTGAGGTTTATGCAAATTTGCTTGATTTAAGTGACAATCAATAAATTCATTGAAATACTTTTCAGCATAATTTTGCAAGCCATTATTATGCAATGAGTGCGGCTATGAAAATACATATTATTTCAATCATCTCAGCACACTCTACTATTCACTGCTATTATTGACTTGAATCAACCGCTTGACTCAATCTACTATAATAAAGGAAATATTTTCGTGTGCCACTTAGCGTTTATGGCATCTTATTCTTGACTAGTTTTGAATTTTTCGAAATCGGAGAATCTGCTTCCTCCCGCACCTCTTTCCCCTCCTGTCCCCTCCTCCCTGTCCTCCTTCCTGTCCCAACCTTCCCCCCCCCCCCCCCCGCAGGCTGTCTTCCTCCTCCTCTCGTCTCACTCTATTCTCAGTCAAAAATTCTTTCATATTTTGAAGCTGTTAAAAACATTCGTTCACTTTAAATTTCAACCGTAATCTGCTGAGAGTATTGGTGTTTTGCCAATGGACGCGCGCATCGATCGTGTGCGTGCGTCTTGTTTAGTAGTTGTATCTTGTGATGTCTGATTCTGTCAATTCACACGCTCTCTAATCGAGCGTTTGCTTCTTTGTAATGTTTTGTATGCGCCGTCAATATGTGTGTGTGTGTGTGTGTGTGCATTGGGGGCAACTGCGTTCGCTTCTATTGCAGCGATCGTTGCTTGTTTGGGGTGGTCGACGTTTTTTTTTTCTTCATTTGCGATTGTTCGGCATTTTTGCATCGATTATATCGATATTTTATTTGCAATTGTGCCGATTTTCACTTCATTTATTTTTTAGTACTTTCTAACTGCATTCAATTGTAATCTTTTTCTAATGGTTGAAATATTTGATAAATTTTCTTAGTTTATAACGTCGAAATAATCTACTAATAAAGAGATCTGATGAATTGACACATTCGCAGGTGAATCAGGTGATTATAAGGAGAACTTCAATACGTATAGATTATCGATTGATAGGCCATGTAGAATGCTGCATGTATCACTTCCGATTAATTTATGCTCTATTTCAAATCCGCGATACTTCATTCTTATTGCGTCGTATAGAAGTAAGAAAAACAGTAAAAGGATATTCCATTGAGATTTAATTGAGTTGTTAAGAATTTCGGAGAACAGTTATGTCTTTAGTGGAGTTGCAGTAAGTAGTATGTAGTATTGATGGAATGTTGGATGGTTCGTTATGTTTTATGATTTGAAGTCGAGAAATCTCAGTGGATCACTTCGAATTCCAGTATTGTCATTTCCTCTATACCTGAATTTAAATTTGGTTCGACGTTTCCTCGCGGTGTTTTTTCGACTTTTTAACGAAAATTTTGCAGCTATTCCTTCTTGTTTATGAAGCAACTTGTCAATAAATGTCTCACGAATTAGCTATACTTGAAGTGAGTCCCGACCTATATCGTCATGCGAGAACCTCGACCTCGGTTCCGGCCTGAGGTGATAAAGTTAGTCACCCGACCGGAATCGAGTTTGCCTGTTTACATGCGGTCTCGTTAAAGAAGGTCCTATCTGCAAAAGTTACTGAAGGCGGATGTAAGCAAAGTCTGTCTGAATCTCGATATTTTTCTGGTCAATGCATGCAGATATTGACGGTTATGGTTATCGTCTACCATTTCGAACATTTGTTTGCCCTAATAACACCGTGGTTATCGTTTCTAACTGCTGTGGGATTTTCTTTGCAGAATTTCCTTTCAAGGTTTTTGTGTTCAGGTATACGGGTTTGCCTTCGAGACGGATACGATATTTCTCTTGGACGTCGCTTTTTCGATATCGTAAGTTTTGCATCGTTGTTTTCCTTTGCATCAATGTGCGTTACTTTCGATCGCTCTTGTATAATTTGGTAACGACGTACTCTTTCTCTTCTTTCCTCGTCCCCCTCCCTCCTTCCCACTCACCCCTCCTCCCTCTAGCTGCTTTTCTCACCTTAACCCTCGAAATTATTCTTAGTGGAATTCTGCTCGGAAACAGTAAAAGTAGCGGTTACGAAATTTCGAAGCTTTAATTCGCGTCATTGGATGAATGGGCCATATCATTGATTTTGTTGCTGCCAGTCGTAATTTGGCATTGCCATTACTTGAAAGTGGTTTAAAATTTGCGATCAGTACTGGCGCGCTGTCCGGAAATGTAATTCTTTTGGCAGAACATTTGTAACAGTGGGTCTCTCATATTAGAAAGCAGCAGGCTTGCATAAGTTGTTTCAACGGGCTTGGTTGCAAAAAGCACATGCCATGCTAGTCTTACAGGCACGCTTTCCTGCCCGATGTTTTCAGAGGTTCCACTGCAGTCCTTTGAATATTGAGCCCGCACTTTTAGAGCTTTGAATCTAACAAAAAGAGATGCGCCCGTTACATCTTTCAGCTTTCGTCTGACCTCTTGATCAAGTTTAAAGCAATCAACGATTTTTCCGCAATACCGCTTGCAAGGCTATACCAATAACTTCTAACCTTAGTTAAACGTACCACGTCGACTCGCTTATCATATAAACTGTCCTTTTGCGATGTGGACCCCATTTATTAAAATTGTAGTTCATTTGTATTGATGTGATTTACACATATAATGTCTTCATTTATGCATAACTGAAGTGGAAATTCGTTGCAGTCTGTCTATTTGCAATTGTGCAATGCTTATTTTAATAGGAAAAATGCAGTCGCGCAGCCCATATGAAAATATTCTATTTTTTATTTCTTTGAGTGTTTTAATGTGAGTAATTTATTGTTAGAAGAGCCGCCAATTCGTTTGCATATTTATTAGTTATAAATATGAGTATCTGTCAAGTTTTATTTCGATTGTTGAAAGGGGCCATGCATTTTGTTGTTTGTTGCTGCAGTAGAGCGGTGCGCTTTTGTTTTCGCTCTCGAGATTGAGGATTTCGTCGCGGAGATCTTGAGGTGATCGTGAACACTTGAGCTTAATATGGTGTTGCTATTGTTTATTAGTGTTATTATTATTATTATTACTATTATTATTATTATTATTATTATTATTATTATTTATTATTATTATTATTATTATTATTATTATTATTATTATTATTATTATTATTATTATTATTATTTTATTATTATTATTTATTATTATTATTATTATTATTATTATTATTATTATTATTATTATTATTATTATTATTATTATTATTATTATTATTATTATGTTATTGTTATTATTATCGTTATTATTACTATGTTGTTGCTATTATTATTATTATTGCTGGCGTCTTTTCAACACGAAAGGAATAGGTGGGAATGTGGGAATAGGGGGCTTTTAGCCAACTTCTTATGGTTATAGGTGCACTTGAGAGGTGCTGGTTCTGTAGCTTTTCCTCCTTTCTCTGGACGCCTCGTTGAGCATTCATGCACAATTGATGTCACACTTGCGTGGAATTGTTTTACCTGATTTTATCATTGCTTAGACACCTCATAACGGATATTATACTCTAAGAAAACGTTCGAATTGCCTTATGTGTATGAGTAGTGGAATCATTTTATTCAAGTATAATATCCACTAGCGAGCGTAGTTTGCGATGTGTCACGTCGATATATATTGATCTTGTGGGGACGACGGATAGCCGTCGTTTCTCTTTACATTGATTCGTTCTTAGAGAGGGAGGGAGAATGCACAGCTGCGTTTCTTTGTTTTTATTTCTAATTAGATTTCCCTCTTTGATGAATATGATTTGAATCTGAATCTGAAAAAAAACAGATATCTTTTTTTCGATCTTTTTTTTTTCAAGCCACTTTTCTTGATGAGGTTGTTGAAGCTGAATTTCATGGAAGGCGGCGTATATCATCCAGGTAAGGCTGTAAACAAAGTTTAGATGGGCTAGAGGGAATCCGCTATCTTCTCGTTTTATATGAAACTGGGTGTGTAAGTTTCGCTGCTTTGATTTCATTGCTTCTTTTTTTTTTTGTCTCATCTGTTCTCCGCCTTCTTTATGGCCAATTAGTTTTTTTTTTTAAAATAATTGCCATAAATTTCAGAGTAAGTGCCTTGCGAGTGCGACCCGAGCAAACGAAAGTTGTTCATAGGGGCGCGTAGTTTGTAGTGCATGGAGCAGCATTTCTCGAATAGACCGACCCAAGCACAGCAGCAGCAGCACGTCTACAGCACATCACCGTTCAGTGTCTACTCAAATCAACCACCCTATTTACCAGGTGCGTTGGGAATGTTTCGTTCGGTGCTTTGAACCATTCGCCATTTGAGGTAACCGTTGGATGGGTGATTTATGCTCTCGTTCGTTTGTTGTGAGCGTTGTACAGAAAGATATTCTGCGAGGTTTTAGGTGAAGGCATTTATGGAAGATTAGTGGGGAGCTGCACGAAGCGGTGCACTTTTCAGCGGCTTCTTCTGCATTTGGGAACGTAGTTCCACCTCTTTTTTTGTGATCCATTTAGGAGGTGAACGATTATCATAAAATTGTAAAGATTAACTGCTTCGTGTAAATTAAATGCCTCGTTGGATGGTTGCGTTTCGCCAATATCCACGAGGTGACGAGTTTAATGCTGGCAATTTTGAGCGGCTCTGAATGAGGACAGATAATTTCCGGTGTAAATAGCATCGCATTTCAGGTGCCTATCAACCGGGGGCGCAGCCTCAGCAGATCGCCTATCCACAAGCACCTGCTCAGTACAACCGTCCGGCGGTCGGAGGCAGTGGTAATCTTTTTGAATGTTTTTGAATTTTACCCTTGCTGATGTTTTGTTGAATTTGTCGAGTGGGGAAAGGCTGGCCCATAATATACTCTGATTATGAGGACGGAGATAAAGTTTCATGCGGACTTGTGACCTCGGCCCCGCACTCACCTTCTCGCTCCTGGGCTCGTTATGTTTCACTTATGAATTGGTAATTTGCGTACTTGTTATTTCGTCGTTTCCACGCATTGCAAACGTTGCATGCAATTCCGTCATGATTGTGTGTAGAATACTTTCGTATGTCATTGATCGTTCGTTTCTCTGAGAAAGATGCTAACATGCCTTTGCGATATATTTGGTTGTTATTGTTGGAGAGCAATTTTTAGCGCATTCGGGCACTATGCAACAGCAGCAGCAGCGTCGAGGAGGCAGTGCAGGCGGTGGTAATGGTGGGTTAAGCCGTGGGCCGGTACCGTTGCATCAAAGTGGGATCCCATCTGGAGGACCCCCACACCATCCACAAATGCAGCCAGGTGGTAATGGTGCTGGAGATGCGCCACATTCACTTGCAACCGCTGGAGCTCCTCTTCACACAGTCGCATCGCTCGGCCCACATCATCGTGCACTTCCATCTCAGGTAAGACTTTATTTACTATACTCAGATGCGTGCCAATAAAATCTTCCTTTTTTGTGAGTGCGCATTGCAAGGATATGATCGCAGTACAGTAGGTTTGTTTGTAAAGGAATAGAGGGCATGTCAAGTATGTGGCCAAGTTTTATGGTGTGAGTGATTTTAGCGCGTTAAGAGAGGAGATGTGGAGAGGGAGTGTCGTTCCGAGTGAGTCACAAACGAAAAAAGAGTGGCTAAGATGCCTCCAAAAATCTCCCGTTCCCACACAACGTCAACGTTCAAAAGCAGCATTTAATCACTAAGCAGTTGTGTGCAGTGAACTTAAACACTTTCCAAAAGGTTTTCCTCGGAAACAACGTGGACGATTTGATGTAGATTCTTGTTTTCAGTATTTCAATATCACAATTCATTCTTTTATAGGGTTTTTATTTTAAATTTTTTGTGTGGATTGAGTTATTGGTTTCAATGCAAATTGCCGTCGTTAAGCTGTGGTGAGTAAATAGCAGGCTATGAGGGAATAGCGCTTGTCGCAAGAAATGTCGCTTTAATAATCCATCTGAGGGATTTAGTTGTCAACGGAAAACAGTAAGTTTCTTTTTTTTGCAAAAAACCTTCTGGTTTGTTGGGGACGATCCGTTTTTGCCATAAACTGTATTTGTAGGTCGTTCACTTCAAGCTTCTTAATTGCGGCGTTGGGTTTTGAATAAGAAATAATAAGAGCGTTTACCTCGGATGCGATTTGTTGTGGGATTGTTGTGCCCGTTGTATTGTGGATGGTGTCAGCACAGAGGTAGCGTATTCTGTAGCGCTTAGTTTTACTCTTCGCAGTGGGGAAGGAGAATTCAAGGTAGATTGCAAAAAGATGATGAAATATTCAGGTGACACTGCGTTTTAAGGATATGCCTCTGCGAATAGTGGTCGATGCGAAATATGTTGGCGCCATTATTGGACAGGGAGGTTCGAATATTCGCGAGATCACAAAAGAGTCGAAGGCGCGATGCGTGGTCGACGTTCAGAGGGCCGTAAGAGACCCAGCCGGAAACGCTGAAAAAGTAATGGTTCATCTCAGTTTTTTTAAGGTTTGAGAAGGATGTTTTGGCGAGAGTAAGTGCGATGACTGGTATTTTCCGCTGTTAGTGCTGCTTTCATTGCAACGTTCCGCTGAAACTTCATCCGAATGAGAGTAAGATCTTGGAGCAGACATGTTGATTTTTTTTGTTTGCTAAGTCGTGAAGCTATCTTAAAAGGAAGTTCTAGGGGAATGCGTGTTCAGTAAGAAAAGGGAGACGTCTTCAGAGGCCTTCATTTTTCTGCGGCTCTTTCTGCGTGACTTTTTATGCATGATTATAACGAGGTAAATGATGACATCCCAGTTCCTCACTCGTATGTTTGCTGAGAGCAGCACCGGTTGAGGGAGGAGGATTATACATGGATCTGTTGATGGGTCTGTCAGCGACGGCAGCATAGTTCTTTACTCTCCTCAAATAAAATTTTCGGGGGTCGAAGCGTTTGAAGTAATTTTATCGAAAAGACGGTTATAAACGGATTAAGTTGTTGCCGTTATCTGGAGGATGGATTCGATAGGGATTTATTATCTAAGTTGATCATGAAATGTGGATGCTTCATCTTGGCATAGATCTTTACGTGACTGTTATATAAATGAGGGAAGTTTTGAAAAGGAAGAAAAAGTATGAAGAGGGAACGTGTATAAAAACACTGTAACATAGTGCACTTATTGAGTTTAGGTTATTTCGATATTAGGGCAACCGGAGAACTGCACAAAAGCGTGCGTGAAGATAATGGAAGTGGTGAGGCGGGAAATGGAGAAAGATTCGACCGCACTTCAGCAGTATGTTTTTGCGTTTCTGAATAGCACTTCAGTATTGCTCTTCCTATAAATCAAGTCTCTTAGTGATAAATCAATAAAGATCAGTTGATCTGCGAATGATGCATTCTGAATGGCATTATACAAATTAGCGTCTTATCTTTTGTAGTTTATAATATATTTGCAAATAGTAGGTGATTATTCGTTATTGCATTTACGTTTTATTTTATTCGTAAATGAATCATTGTTTATATAATTGTTGAGGTTTCTGTTAGTTGCTGCCACTTTTCTTTTTCAAGCAACAGTTGATTAAGGGTATACTTGTCATATTTAATTGTAGGTTTATAAGAAAGAGAGAGCAAGAGAAAGATTGAAGAGGAGGATAAAATATTGAACAATTAGGAGGGGGTGAGTGTGTGACCGAAGTGAATAGAAGAGACAGTGGTAATCGAATGTGGGCAGCAAAACGACGCTCAATGAATGCAGAAAGGAAAGTTGGGCACTTGTGGAAGTGCGCTTTCGCGCATTGCGCTTCGCAGCTTGTTGATCTCGTCGGCCGAGTCGTTTTTTTTAGAGTCCTCGCAGGCTGGCCATAATGTGTTTTAGGATGGGCCGACTAGCCGTTTACTTGAGGATTTAGGGTCAGGATTGGCTATAATGTGCTAAAGTTTGAGTTTTTGTTGAGTGATAAGATGAAATTTTTTGTTTCTTATTTAGAACATATTCCAATAGTTAAGAGAGAGGATCGATGGTACAGTGAACGTTTGAACTACGAGTTACATTACTGAATGGGTAAGAGGGACGCTATTGTGCAGCTTTGAATCGATCCTTCATTTATGAGGTGGTCGATGGGGATTAGGAAATCCATTTTTTTCATAGGACAGAAAAATCTTGTGAAAGAGAGGGAGAGAGGTGGTCTTATTTTATTACTATGAACCGCTTTTAATATGCGGCCGTGTGCATATTGTATGTGTGGAGGTCAAACAAGCCCGATTGGGGGGAGGGGATGGAGTTGAGTGCCCCAATTATATCGTGCACGAAGGGTGTAGGGTTTTCCTGTAGAATTCCAGGAGCTGGATTCCAGTAATCACTCATAGTGGACGCCGTGAAAGGAGCTATTTAGGTGCTGTCGATGAAATATTGGCTGCAGAGAGTCGCTCGTGTGCTCCGAATGGGAATGCTAGTCTTTAAATTAATTTTGAATCTCCACTGGCCTTTAAAATGTGCGAATTTAAAAAGCCGTCTGCATTAATTGTTGTTGTAGTGACGCTTCGGACGCCTGTTCAAGCCTCTCCCTTCTCCCTCTTTGTGGAATTATTCCCAGACTAATCCCATGATAGGTTATTTGTACCGAGCCACTATCGTAACTGTCGGAAATGATTTAACGTGTTTCATGTGTTTGCTTCTAAATTAGCACGTATGCATTTCATATTCATTTGAGATGCTTGATGTTAACGAAGTGTATAAAAGGATTTCAGCCCAGAAATAGAACTGAAGATCCGTGCGCATAATCAGTTGGTTGGCCGCCTCATTGGTAAAGGTGGTGCAACTATCAAGAAAATTATGGAAGAAACGGGCGCGGTCGTCTTTGTTTCAAAGTTGGTTGTTGCTTCTTTTCGACCAGCACTGAACGCTTTTCGCTGTTTTTTGTATGTTTTTTCTGTTGCTAATATTGCATTGTTTTATATGTACTACTATAGTTTTTTACAGATATTAAGAAACCATTTCAAGTAGAGTGTGTTGAAGTGTTCAGCCTTCCAAATTCTTCATCCTTTATATTGTTGCTTTCATATGCGTCTTTGTCATATGGTTTCAGATTTTCAAAAATATTACATGGGCTGTGTGCCTTTGTGTATGTATATATCCGTCGTCTGTCTGTCCGTAACAGCTGTGAATCTTTTATTAGTTAGCAGCTTGCAACTACAATATTTGAGATCTTCAATCCTGTCTGTATTTTGCGTCCTTAAAATGTGATTTTTAATGCAGTGTCATTCTAGTCGTCTATAATAATGCGTGAAGTATGTTGATGTGCGGGCCAATGAAGCAGCTTTTGATGTGTGCAAACGTGAAAAATGCATAATTGGCATCTGTGTATGTTGCTCGCGGTTGCGGATTCCCTACCAATTGCGAATCAAATCAGACTAAAGCCTTTTACTCGACTGTCGAGTCAAACTAGCTTAAAACTCACTAGCATTTTTATATATTATTTGTGGCTTTTTCGTGAGGGATTTTAGTACCGTTTAGGGGACAGTAAATGTGTAAGCATATTTGAGAAACTAACAAACATAGAGCTTGGGGGGTGGGGATGGATTGGAAGCTTGGTACCTCTCGACGCGTATTCGATTGTACGCTTATTGACAGGACCGTTGCGAAGCCACCATATGTCTTAATTTATAGGAGGTTATGACGAATCAGTGATGGCTGATTATGAATCATTTGTTCATCTCCAGAGGCACGTTTATCAGTATCAGGAGGAATGCTTTTGTGTTATGGAACTTAGGTTGTGCTGAATTGATGGTCGTGTTTTACAGTGAACCGGCGCTGTCTCGTGACATGCTTGGCATGCTACCAGGATATGGCGGACCGCCACCGCTTTATGCTGCTGATATGGCGATGCATATGGAACGAACGATCACTGTGAAAGCCCCCGAGATGAGCATTGTATCAGCGGCTGAGCAGAAAATCAGTCAAAAATTGCGTCAGAGCTACGAAGCAGATCTTAGCAATAGGGTATATCATTTCAACTGCAGCTTATGATTATCAACTAATTTTCAAAAATTCGCTGCAAATAGCAGGCGGGTTATCACCGGAGGAAGTTGGCTTTAGTCATTTGAGCATTGTGAGAAACAATCTAGAAAGTATCCTGCGTTGCATGTGGAAAGTAGTTTTTCTTGAAATCGTTAAAGCTTATGGAAAACACAAGTGAATAGGTACGTTTATTCTGCTGTGAGGAAGCATTGTTGGACAATGCTGTGCAATTTGAGTGTAGTGTGGTATGAAAGATAGTATAGAGTTTGATAAGGTCGTATGACGACGGTCTTTGAGTCACAACCTCTTTGATATGGGATGTAGTGCATGTGGCTATACTATCGAGATCAGAATAATGGAGGAACTTGTAAGCTATGATAATAATCTATTGTTTTTTCAGCAGATCATATACCCGCCACCGAGCGCCGCCGGCGCAGTGCCGTTAATGGGTCCGCTGACCCCAGATCCGACTGCATATATCGCAGGTGCGGGTGCGGCTCCAGCAGCGCTAGCGCGTACAAGTGCAGCGGCGAGTGCGGCAGCAGCGGCAGTCGCTGCGGCACAGCAACAGATGAGGACGGTACGCATGTGGGTCCCCAACAATATGGTGGGAGCACTTATTGGTGCAAAAGTGAGTGTGGTTGCATTGAATTTTATTCGAAATATTTATATGATAATTCATTCAGTAAGTTGTTGGCTGCTGTGTAGTACAAAACAAAGGCCGATGATACTGACGCTGTCATGCTTTTATGCAAAAATGGCTTGAAGTGTTAAGTGCGGTTTCCTGTGGCAGTCCTCATGAGGGCCAACACTAGTCGTTGTGAAGTGCTTACAAGCTTCTTGTGAAATGTTGGGTCGCCTATAGTCTTCAGAACCGTTTTCTTGGCGATGCTGATTCATTGTCTCTAAGGGAAAAGCATTGTGTTTTCGATGAGGATCGTGTGGCTGTTTCATTGTCATGAGATTACTCTAGCTGCTCAGTACGTCATAGGCTTGTATTTGCGTCGAAATGGACCTGGTATGCTGGTAGGTTGTCTGCAAGTAGTGGTTCGCTAAGGTTGCGTTGACTATGGGTTGGGATTCTTAACAGAGAAGAGTGAAGTCGTTTTTTTGGAGTGAAGGTTTAGGCGTGGCAGCGTGAATCATCTAGTGAAATGTCAGCTGAAGGGTCTGTGAACTTGCGCTTCGCTGATTGTTTGAAAAATTGGCTCTTCGAATGTACTAATGCGACCACAATACTTGGGGAAGAGGAAGATATTTAAATCTGTATAGCACATGTGGATTGCCTCATGCATAATTTATGAGGCATTAAAATGCATCGAGTTTTTTGAAGAGTATCACTGATGGCTGTTTTCTGTTATTTTCATTTTGTTAAGGTACAGCAACAGCGGATAATGTTCCCAATCAGGGGAAACCTTTTTTTTAAATTCTGTAGCACATTATATAAGATGTGGCTCCTATAGTTGATTGAAACAGTGGTCGTTTCTTCTGTCGAAGTTTTCTTTTAAAGGACAAGAGAGGATACGTTCGAGATTTTGCCCGTGAATTAATTCCTGTCGTTTCGTTGGGGTAGTGTTTTGAGGATAGCTGCAGCGTGGAGGTGGTCATAAATGTTACAGCTTCGGCACGCAGTATTGACGCAAGTAGGCCAGCAGTCGATACCGCTATTAAATGTTTTAATGGATTGCTTAAATGAAGAGCTTTTAGGGAGTGCACATTCGGAGTGTAATGCGAATGACTGGCGCTCATGTGCGCATCGAGGGTGGTGGTGCAGCGAACAAAGACAAGAAGGAAAAAGCCGAGGGCAAAGACAATAAGGTATTTCGTTATGAGTCGACGATATATGTTTTACGTCTTTAGACGTTTCTGGTTGTTTTTCTTTTTGATGCTATAGTTGGATTGATCCTTTAATTCGAACTTCGTCACCCATCGTTCACTGTTTTATCCGTATTCGATGATTTTTGGTTTACTTTCAATGTGGAGGTTTACTTTCAGTCTGTGCTAATAAATATGCATCTAAAGCATGGTTTGAAAGGCGACTTTGATTTGTGGTTATTTTAATGACAGGGCAAGAAGTATAGTTATTTATGTTTGCGGGGACTGATGGTGAGCGAAGAAGCTTTTCTGCTTTACCTTTAGGTTTGCTAACGCATATTTCCGCAAAAAGGATCACATCTGTGAGGACCCGTAGGAAGTAGAGGGTTGATTCTTCTTTCTTCAAGAGATGATTGTAATCGTGATTTTTTGGCCAATTCAGGAGACAAGTGGAGATGAGGCGGCGAAGAGCCCTGGCACGCAGTCGGAAGATACCGCAGCGATGACGACGCCCACTGAGCCAATGTCGCCTGAAAGCAATACTGAATGTGGTGAGGTAGAGAAGGGAGAAAAGAAGGAAGAGACCACTGAAAAGGTTCTTTTTATATCTTTCTTTATCGTACGTAGGTGAGGGGAAGCAGTGCACTGCAAGCGAGGATGACTGTTTCCTCCTGCATCCTTTTTTGATTGCTTAGTTACCTCAGGAGGAGAGGTGAAGAGGATCAGTGGAGGAGTGGGTGGAAAGGTTTCCCTTTTATTAGTGCAGGCGTATCGATACTTGCGAAGGTTCAACCTTTGAGTGTTTTGGAGAAAACATTATCCAGCTATATATAAAGGAAATAAGCACGTTAATGACGCTGTGTTAATAATTATCTACCTTCAGGTAAGGTTTTTGATATTAGTTAAGGTATTTTTACGCTCCGCTTAGTTAGTGAATTGTGTTTGGAGTTCAAGCACCTGAACTAGTAAAGAGGCTTTGTGGGTACTAGCTTTGCAGATAAATTCGTACTAAATTAATAGTTTTGCGGGGATACTACGATTTGCAAACGGTTTCTGTGGACGAACCGTCCTTTAAAGTACAGTTACTGAGCATATAACGGAGTTGTTGACGATGGAACTTGGAAGAAGTGGGTGAAAAGTTTCGTAAGGAAGTACGATGATGTGCTTGAATTACGTTATTATTCATAATTAGGAAGAGAAGGAAGGGGAACATTTTCATTTCCTTGTGGCACCACAATGTTACAGATAGGAACATTAGATTGGATGACTGGAACCCTAATTACATCGGATGACTCAGTTGTAGCGAGTTTTCAAGACATTCTTTCAGACCTCATCGTCATCCGCGTCTAGGTCGTCAGAGAAGGAGAAAGACAGAGACCTTCATGCGGATGAGCGTCTTGTCACCATCACTGGTAATGAAGGACAACAATACAAGGTTAGTGTTAGTTACTATATCTTTCTATTTTTATCTGCCTTGCGCACGTAATCCAAGTTTTCATATTCCTTTGCAGAAAGTGACTAAATGGTTTTTCCTTTTTTTACTGATCTTCAAAGAGTATTTTCTGCTTCGTTTGTTGTGGTGGTTTATATTTAATGGCGAGTTCAACAAAGGTTTGTGAAATATGTTTGGTTCTGTTATGGCGGCCGATGTCTCGGTTATCAGTTTTGCCTATGAGATGACGAGCATTTTTGCCGGCTACGATGTAATTGTGGGCAATAAATGTCAATGGTTTTTGAGTTGTTGATAGAACATTTTACTACATCAACGACACCATTTCCCAATCGCGAGATGCGGAGCACATAGGGGTACACAACACTACAACATCAGGTGCATCCCTTTCATATCACAATATCGTTCGAAGTCAAAAAAAATCAGATATGTGCCGTTACGAACATTGTGGTATATTATTACTTGTTTGTCGAACGCACTATGGAACTGCTAAATATGAGTGTAAATATTAAGTGAACACCACGATGCGAAACCGTTGATGAAAGCTTTGGTTGGAGTAAACACGCTTCTGGCTAGAAAAAGCAGTCCGTAGCCGTTGCATGGTTGTTGAATTTCATAAGGCGAAACGCTAGTGCGGCCAGGTTGTCTTGCCGTGTATGCGGATCCGGGTGGTCGATGGCATGGATTATCTGCTAGATACTGCGGTCCCTACCACATTTATATAAGCGGACGTTATATTAAAGTTTAATTCAGCTAGATGGCGTTGTGTTTGAGGACCATCTTCGCATCGTTCTTTGTTGTACGCTCGAAGATTCAGGTTGCGCTTTAAGTATAATTTACACTGAGGTGTGCTAACAACAGAGCAGAGCAGTTCGAGTCAAAAATAAATTCTGAGAATTTTTTGCGTATTTTTAGTCGACAATAAAACGATCGTGCTTGCAGGCGCAGTTCTGGATCTATCAACGCGTTGCCGAGCAGAGCTACCACTACCTGGATGAGGTGCGTCTTTGTACGGAAATCAGCGTGCCGAGCAAGCTCGTTGGCCGTATCATTGGGAAAGGAGGCCAGAACGTAAGTGTGTAAACTCTTTCGATATGTCGAGAGCTGTCATAGAATCGTCACGTGGATCTCGGGTCTTTCGGTTACCGGTAGCAGCACGTTTTGTCGCGAAATTTATAGCGTCTAATGTCTATTGACTGTTTCTGAACAACTGATTTGGTGCTATTTCTTAGTGCGGAATGCTTAAAACCCACCAAGAGGTGATGCCAGGTGAACGCTATGAACTTGACTGTCTCGGTGAACTGGATTGTTTCTGGGACTGCCTTCGTTTCTCTTATCTTATGTAGTTGGTGCCACAGTTCCTGGTAGTGGAAATTTTGGTGGGCAGCTGTAATATTTCGGGCAGTTGAAAGCTTGCTTGATTGGCCTCATATGTTGAAGTGAATTCTTTAATTCAATCGCTTAATTTCTAAGAAGCCTTCGTAATACTTCATCAAAAATTTCATGCCCATTCATATGAGGAAACAAATGTTGCGTTTCTGACAGTCGGCTTTTTCAAAGGATACCGGTGTTGCTTTAATAAAAAACCGACTCGTCCGAAGGCGAGTTTTATCACAAATTCGGCATAAATATATTTCTTTTGCGTCAGGGAGTTTTCGTCTCACTTCGCTTATCATGCGATGTGGAGATGTGCTGTAAATCCTTGCGAGACGTCGAGTGTGATAAGTTTGGCCGTATTTGAATTCAGGTCCGAGCAACTAGCTGTTGGCTCATGAATCCGCAAATCTCACTATTTTGCCAAAAGCGGTCAGACAAAGTGCGCAGACACATCTGTTTCACTTTAATGCATTATGGCGCAAACAATGAAATATTATAGGTTGGAGGTTAAGGAATTATCCGATTTAAAGTAGAATCGATTTTCCAGATGCCGAGGGGTTTTTCTATTTGGAAATGGGTCCACGTAGCTTGCCATTCCGAGTGCAAAATTTAGAACATTTAGAAAATTTAGAACAAAAAAAAAAACAAAAAAAAACAGTACGTAGATGAAGAGGGAAATGCGGAATGCGGGCGGTAATGGTTTCTACACCTTCTCTAGTTATGCCACAGTGTTGGGACCGAAGAGTGCGAAGGTAAAGAATAATTATACTAATTGTCGGCTATATTGGCGTCTTGTAGTTGTTCATCGAAGTATATCTAAGCGTGGCTGCTGATTTAATGTGGCCCTCTTTGCTTATAGTTTTGAGCCGTCCACATGATGCTTCTTGATCACAGTAATGATGGGAGTGCAGAATTTTGAAGAGTACGTAGATTATGCTTTGGAAGCGCCTTTGTGTTTCATGAGCGTTCATAATTTATAGAGCCTCTGAGAGACGCCCAGATTTCTTATGAGTGGGGCGCTTTTCGTCTCAGGTGGATTGATCACTACTGTACTTACTTCACGAACGAATTGGAGTTTAAGCAGTAGTGATAGTGGTATTTTCTGGTATATATTTCAGGTTCGTGAACTGCAACGCGTGACGGGCGCGCAGGTGAAAATTCCGGATGATGCAGGTGAAGACGAGACACAAGAGTCGACGACAGTGCGTGTGCTGGGCAATTTTCAGGCGTCACAAGCAGTTCAAGCGAGACTCGCGCAACTGATGCAAGAATTCGCACACAGACTTTCTCAGTGGTCAACTAACGGGCAGGCACCAACGCAAGGTGTGAAATACATCTAACTGTTGGAATTCACTTCTGATAGGGAGCACTTGAAATATCAGGGGCCGGTTTCGTCCTCGCCTTATTGCAGTATTAACTTCTGCAGGAATATTGTTATTTTAGTGTTGTTATCGTTTTTGTTATTGTCGTCGTTACTATTGTTTTTACTTCAGCCGTTGTTGTCAAATAGCAATTATTAATTATTGCTCAGTGTTATTGCACAGAAAGTCCTATTTTAGAAACTGAAATTGATAAGAACGAATGGTCAGCACTGATTAAGTATAGGATGATGGTTCACATAGGCGCGATTTTATTACGGCAGATGGATGTTTTATGCATAGTACTTGAATGCATTTTTATTTTCACTTTATTAGAAAGGAAAGATGTATTTGCTGCTGTAGTAAGTATTGGCTTTTTTCAGGCGCTTCAGTGAGCTCGAATGATCGCGCTACAGCCGGTACGGCGGCAGCACAAGCGGAAGGCGTGGGACGTGCTTAGGAGTATGCGGCAGTCGCGGCTATGTCTCTAATGATCCCATTGCTGATATGGCCGTGACTGTACGCTTGAGTCATTGGTTCGTGTGATGATGTTTCTTGTATATTCGTGTTGTGATGGTCAATTTGCACAGAGCGCGTTCGCTGAGTTTCTCCCGTGTTGCGTCACTCAACTTACGGCGACACCATTCGATTTTGTTACGATTGCAGATCGGGTCGTTGTTTCTTTTATACTGCATCTCATTTGAATTGCCTGCTGCAGTGGTATTGCTTTTGTTTAAATGAACCGAGGAGTGGGACGAGTTTTTGTGCATTACATTTATGTGGGAATTGAGAGAAAGTGATGATGCTAGAAGCGGTTCTATACCAGCTACTGTTGACACAGTGGTTAGTGAGGTGGTGCAGTACTTCAGGTCATTTATGATGGTTTTTTTATATCGACATGAGATTACTGATAGTGGAGTGGTCGAAGAAATGGGGGGGGGGGGGGAGGGGGGGTGCCTGTGTGGATGATGGAGAGGTTCATGCAAAGAGCGAATCGTGTGATGCCGCTGGTGTGAATGTATTATAAGTTGGTATGCGCGCGATGTTGGACTCATCTCAATGCAGTGTCCACCTAGTCGGTGTTGTTGAGTTCAAAAGCGAAATGTTTTTTTGCTGACTAGGACTGTGTGACGTATTCAATCCCGTATGCCGATCTATAGTGCACAGTGTTATTTGTTGTTGCGCTCGCAGGTTGACTCTCTACCGAATGCATCTTGATGCTTTTAAATAAAATCTTTTCTCGCACAAATTGACCTCCAAGTTTTTAATCGTTTATTTTGGAGCGAACAATGAAAATAGCGAATTAGACATCGTACCTTATTGGTGATGTTGAAATTGTCGCGATGATTATTCGGCGTTTTTGATTTGGTGCCTAAAGAGAGGCAGCGGTCGGATGATATACTCGTCTCGTATCGTTGGTGTGATGTTATGTTTTTGAGCATGAGTGGACAATTAAGCGTTCAAGAGAAGCAATTAAACGGGAATATGTGAAAATGGTCTCTAAGTGCGTGTAGCACATAATGCAAGCTCTACTACTCATCATCACGCATGGATACACCTAGTTGCTTCCAACTGACGCGGACATACGCTTGCAGCCAGGCGGTTGTCATCGATGCTCATTTGTCAATAGATCTCTCTGCGTAGAAAATGTTGTTTCTTTTCCCAAGAAATGAAGAAGTGTTGTATTTTGGAATTGACGTTTCCAACTGTTTTGTTGTAGACAGTTATAGTTCTTACAGGTGGAGTGGGCAAGGGAGGTTTATCCATGCGTCTCCTCTCCATCTTTCTTTCTTCCGTTGCTACCCGTCCCATCTTTTTATTTCGAGCCTCCGGTGATACATTTTGGCGCATTTATCCAGTGTTGATCTGTTTCTCCTCTTTATTCGTATCCGCAAGTTCTATTTGTGTCTGCCACTCTCTGTTCATCCGTTCCTTGTCTCTGTGACCGTTTGTTTCGTAGCTATTTCGGGATGGTATCTCTTTATCTGAGATGTGATCACCGCAATCAGCAAACGCTCATTTCCTCCGATGATAGCAGCAGCCACATTCCAATTTTGTGGGCGTTGCACTAGTGCAAGGCCAGTCTGTCGTTTGAGCTTATCTGTCAAGGTGCGTTATTGTGTTTTCGAGTTGATGCCCCTATGAAATACCACCTGGCACAAGTCTTGGGTACGTGTGCACTACTTATGAAGCGTGATTCGGCTATAGTGGACACTGAAGGGCCGGAACATATGACTGTGCAAGTCCAAGTTTGTCGCATAAAGCAGCTTTTTGAAGAGGCATTAAGTTTGTGGCGATGCATATTTCGAATAGCTTTTATTGCGTATGAATGATGGCGGCGATTGCTATACCGGTATAGCGGTTTATCTTTACATGCGAGGTAAATCGTTTTTGTTTCTTCCTTGCGGGGTATCACTTGAAAGCTTGGTGCATCATCTTCTTACTGCGTATATGCTGCCTAACGGTATCGCCTGGCTCCTTTGATTGATGCCAGTCAATTACCAAGCACCGTTTGCGGCGAACTTCCAAGTGTGAAGGGTGGGTGTCTGTCATGAACTACAAGATTCCTAGGATTGATGTTACTTTGGTGTTCTCTTTCAGTGCTATCCATTACATGCTCCAAGACATTCGATGAAGGATGTTGCTGCAAAAATTAACTAAAGGATCGTCCGTGGTGCATCACTTCTTAAGGGAGATGGTTAGATGAGGGGAGGGTTGGAGGTGATATTTTTTTCAAAGTCATGAATGCTTGACTGAAATGAAAATAAATGGAACTAGGTGCGTAGTATTTGTGTCCCATCTGTATGTAAACTTCAGCTCTGAAATTTTTCGTTTTGTGCCAATATTAGGCGTTGTTTTGAGATTCGGATGATTAGATTCTATGGCACTTTTATTGTTTTACCTCTGCATTTGACTTTTATCTATAGTATCTTTACGTATGAAACTAAAGACCCACTTTTAAGGTCACATATCACAAAGAGACGGTCTGAGCTCAACTTTGTTTCATTTGAGAGCTAAATTCAAATGCAGAGGTGGGCATATTCGTTTGCTTGCACAAGACGGTTGAAAATTTTGGAGCGTTCAGGAGTTTAACTTTTTTGAGAGTTAGTGGGAGGACTTAAGTTGTTCGACCGATATCTGTGAGTTAGGCATTTCCGCAACATTTTTTCATGCTAGTTGATAATGAGGCATTAATGAATTCGTAAGAGCGATCGCTCATAAGGCAAAAAGAAAGCGTTTTTCGTAATTTTTCGTTTAAAAGCGTTCTCAAGCAACTCGTACTTCATAGATCGAGGTCGAACAAGTCGAGTCGAGTTCTTTTGAATGACATTGAAGAAATTGAGATACTAGATTTTAACACCTTGTTCGACAGCAAGAAATAACCTGCCGAACATTCGATCTCTAGATTTGAGCATGATTTGTTGGAAAAAAAAAGTTGCAAAAACTCCTCTTATCTTTCATCCGATTCTGTTGATTTGTGGTGCCACTTTCAAAATTCTTTAACTCGAATGAGAAAACTGGAATTTTTTCGTTGATATTATCAAATTCCTTTCTATTGTAGTTATCAGACACGTCGGATCAGTAGAACAATACAGCTTCCGAAAGTGTGCAATGTGGAATAGTTGGCAATGAATTAAATTCCATGGAGAAAATGAGCGAATATTTCGAATTTCTCATCCGAATTGAGGAGTTCGCATGCGAATATTTCTCTATCCCTATGTACATTGATGTGATGTAGTAAGTTCTATTTATATATGTGGATTTTTTTTTTGCGTTGTAATGACGAAAATTCTCGTGTGCAGTTTATACATCTCATGTGTTCTCTGGCAGCTAGCCGGGCAGAACTCGTCCGTTCTTCTCTGCTTCTTTTCTCTATCTCTTTCGTTGATTTCCTTTAAAAAAAAACGCTCCGAAAATCCGCTGAAAAAGCAATCGTTTGAGTTTCTCTTTTACACATATAATTATCTATTATCGCTCTTCTATTATTTTTATTCATTGTTTTTTCACAGATAATTTCTGTTGTTAGTCTTTTGCCATATCTTATAGAAGTTTCGTCGTTTGTAGTTTCCTTTCAAGAATTATTATTTCGCCGATATTTCAATATATTCTAATTGTTTTCAAATGCTTATTCGTTTGTGAGTGTTCCCTTTAGTTTATGCAGTTTGGCTTTCCGAATTACCCTAAGAGGTGGTCATCGGGCAGTCTTTTAGGACGATTTTATTGTTCACAATATGAGATGGGCTAGTGGTCATTGAGAGTCCCAAAATGGGCTATCGGTCGCCTAGGGTATTGGTTTTAAATTTCCTTATGGATTCAAGAAGGAAACCGGTGTTGATTTTTTTTTAATTGGCCACGTGTGATATTTATATTGGCGACAAATTTCTGAGTTCGAAGAGAAATTCATTAATCGATTAATCGATGAAAGATGGATTTCATCCGAAAAGGTGTTGAGAGTTGGGGGAGGGGGGAGGGAAGGCGGGGGCGGCCGTCTTTTTCATTGTGTGCCAATCATCGTTTTCAGCTTTCTCGGCAAATATTCCATACTTGTGCCAATGCTGCCTTCTCTTGGAAACACTGACTAGCTCTCCGAACGTTTTATGCGTCTATTACAGCTATTGTAGTGCTATTTCATTTAATATCGCTTATTGTATACGCTTTATTTTAGAAGATTAGTGTACTTCGAATTTCGTATAGAGTATTCGATAATATTATATGAGAAACGGATTCATCACAAAGGTTGAGGGTCGTCCTCAATCAATTCAATTCTCCAACTTCTTCAGCACACGTATCATACTATCTGTTCGAGAAAATATATGGAGTATGGCTTTGGACGACAGGATATGCGTCGTCCACACTCATCGATCATCGTTACAATTTTATCCATCAGTTATGATCACCCACAAATGTGTTTCTCTTTTATTGCCACGCATTGGAGTCGTTGTCAAAATACGTTCGCAAATGTCTCTGTTTCTATCGCTCGCTTGCCTTTTTATGTATGCCTACTTTGGCGATTCCTTTTCGGCTAATTTGCTCGATATGTTCTTTGCCTCTTCTTTCCTTATTTTTTTATTAAGTACGCCGCATTTACACATTGCTCTCAATGGCGAATAGGCATAATTGGCTATTAAATATCTCTCAGGTGACAACAAAATACAGAATATTTTCTCGAAGGGAATTAGAGGTGGGGAAGTGGTGAGGGTTCGTCGAGTGGTTTTTGGTGCCCAAAAATGGTTGACTATGTTCCTGTATGGCCAGTCGATATGTGGCGTACTATTAAAAATTAGCATGGAATCACACATATATTTAACCATTTTTATAGTCAGCCACAACGTTGTGAATTTTTCAATTCTTTTTCCCTCTCGTTCGTTATGTTTGTCTATCGTACCGATGTCACGGAATGTGGCATTTCATCAATCGGTCTTTTGTTGAAGGTGAATTACCTGTTTCGCTAAATGAGGGATGCGCTTTACAGTTTTTCATTTCTTTATGCAAATAACTTCCCTATTTAAACAACGTTAACTGTGCTGCTGCCACGAATAAAAAATTTTAAGCTAAACGCCGTCATATGTTGTGAGCCATCGGTAATAGCGCAACATTAGAATCGATGGTCGGCTTCTTTGAAGTTGTTGTGCCTTTCGTTTCGTCTATATTAGAATTCATTACGCAGAGATCGGATGGGGTGGTTGCTTTTACATGAGCAGCAAATTTTTTTCTGCAAATGGCGCTTCGAACCGGCTGAATCCGAGTGCAAGGCTGTGCGGTCTGTGTTTTTGTCCTCTACCCTTAATTTCTCCTTGTAGAATCCTCAAATTCCTCCTTCGAGGCTCGACCAGATGCTCTGTGATCTGGCAACAAGACGAGAGGTTAAAATTTCTATAAGCCCTAAAAAAAATCAATGGGCATAAGGCGGGTGGGGCAATATGACGGCAGGAGAGACGTTGCTCCGACAGGGACTTGGCATGAATAGTGTCACATTGGCATCAATCAGCACGGGCACTCGCTTCTCATGCCCAGAGCCGGATGCACACCGCTACGGTTCGGACCGACCCTCCCAAGGACGGCACCTTATGTCAAAAGCTAGAAGGATGCTGATGCCCTTTAATGAAACACTACCCTTGCCTCAGGGTATTTTGCAGAGGGTTTGCTCCCTTCGATGATCTTCTGATCTCTGTCCCATCCTACTTCTTTGCTCTGCACCACAGCAGTTGATTTATAATTTATCGATTATTCCTTACGCATAGCAACGTCGAGTTTGGAGTTGGAGCTGGAACTGCGAGAAATGGCCCGTTGTTTGCTGATTACGTCGATTGTATGCGGACGTCGCTAGCAAAAAGCTGTTGTTTCTCTCGTGACACCGTTGCCTTTAGTGTACACTGTTCGAACACGGTACCTCATAGTTTTTTCATGTTTTTGCAATTGTTTGACGAACTTTTTAAGCTCACGAAGGCAAGATTGGCCTTGTTAACATTGCTCACAGATATGACGAAACTCACAAGGCCCTCTGTGCCCCATTAGAGGGTCGATTCCAGAAGGGGTCGGTCCTCATGAAGGAGGCCCCACGGGAGATGGTGGTGAACTCCGAACGCATGAGAGGGTAAAAAAATTACCCACATAAGGACACAAATAGTGGGCACCAAGTCGATGAGGTTTTACCCTCAGTACTGCCAACTTTGCAGATCCGACTTTATTTCTTCAGGAGCTTGTTGATGAAAAAAGAGTCTACGAAAAAGATATGAAGAGGCTATAATGCAATTGATTTTTGAATTTTCCGACTCATTTAGCGAAGAAAACCGGTTTTAAAGATATTCCAAAGATAAGAATAATGAGGTAGGGTGGACTATTGCATTTGGCGAGCATTAGTGAAATAAAGAACGTCCTTCAAAAAAGTGCAAATGCGATAGATGTTTGCTTCCTATTGCATTTCATAATTTGTTGATGATCGGGACATCACAGAATGTTGTTTGCCTAGAATATATTTGTCTAGAATATATTGCTTAAAATGCAAAAGTTTTTAATTCTGTTGCATGCCAACTTTCTAAATTATTTTCGTTATATAATTTAATCCGTTCGAAATTTTTCATTTCGGCACTATTTTTTTTCTCATTCATCGAATTTGATGAAAACTCTTTTCGAAATTGAAAAATGAACGCAATGAAGGGTCTTCGTTCTTTTTTCCTTCCACTCAAAAAATCTTTTCTTTCGTTTCGTTGTAATGTTGAGAATTTTTCGAACATTTCTATCATAATTTGTTTCGAATTATTTCATTAAATGAAACAATTTTAGCGGTGCGCTAATCGCCAGAAGAAAACGTTGCGACCTGAATCTCATCGAAATTCATAATCGCTTAGCGGTTTCGATGGGCACATTAAGTGTCTTAAATAGGTGAGATCATTGCCGTTAGATTCCGCCGATTTAACAGCTTAGCAGTGAAGGTGCACACTTCTCAAGCACTTTTATTTATAGTATTACGGAAGTTGGTTCCGTTGAAGTGTTTTGCATGATTGCAGTGCTGTCTGATGTGAAGATGATGGCTATTGAAACGTAATTAAAATATTCGGTTCTTATCGCAAATATTGCATTGGTTTTTGTGAATCGGTTGCGCCAGAGGTGGTTCATTTCCTTCACTTTATCGTTCGTTTAACCTCTCCGGTGTAAGATTGAACGATTTTTCGGCTGGATCGGGAAGGGGAGGGGAGAGGAGGAAGTGGGAACGGCAGTTAGCCAAACGACGAAGCCGAAAGGATTCGTATTCACGATGTGCATTTCACCGTGATAAAATCCTTGGCTTGATGTCGACGTAAGGATTTGTCTATGGACTAAAAAATTTCTATCTATTAGTTGAGCTACAAAGTCTGTTAACTTAATGAGAAGATTTTTTCAGTGCTAAGGCTGAGAGAATGGCGTTGACTTAGGAAAGAGGCGAGGGGGGTAACCGTTTTGGTACGCCGTGAATTAAGCATAAAGTTAACATCACCTTTATATGTTCTGTGAATGGAACCGCGTTCTCGTCTCGTCGTTCCGCCTCGAATTTCATCTTCAAGACATTCGACTATTACCGCTGAAAATTTTTTCCAATGGTGGGAATTTTTATATTTCACGTTGAGATGCCAATAAGTCGAAAGTCAATTTTTTTTTGAATTATCGGTGTATTTTTTTCATCCATACATTTGTTTGTCGGTAAATTTTTTCCCACCATTTATGTTGTCTTCATTTTGACTCTTCTCTTTATTCGAGAACAAGTACCATTGATCATTTGTTCGAAGTTGATCTACTATTTTCATAAAAACTTTCAAATGGATAATTTTTATTTATTTCAGTATCCACTTCGGTTGTTTATCTCGACAATCGTATCGAAATTTAAAGATGAATTTCTTACTACTGGTACCGTTGGCTATTATTTGTGTTTGTGATGCGGACGAACTTGGCACGCTATCACCTTCCGATATTTTTCAATTTATCAACGCATTATCACACAACGGAGATCTCAGCGAAACATGTAAATATGACCTTAGCATCGTATGTTTTATATGTTCAGGAGTATATCGCTTTTAAATAAACGGGTGATATGCATATAGATATTTATATATTATATAAAGTCACCAAAATTGCTACCTTTGAGAGATCAGTTGTTGATAGTGAAATCATATTTTTAGCTCTTATAAAGTTGAACTTGAGATTTGTCCAGAGGGAATTTTATTTAGCGATGTTTCATAAGTCTCATAAACCACACCTCATTAGTCAAAAATCATGTTCGTTGCATGCCACAATCGCGGCTTCCAAAACTTGTAATTGTCAGATGCCGCTCCCGGATATCCAACTTTGTCATCCATGGATCGTCTTTCTTTTTGCACTCTCTAGGAAAGAGCACCTTTTCTTTCTACCTCATCCTAGAACCGAAGGCAACTTTATTCCGTCAACTTGTTTCAAGCTGCCATATGTAAACAATAAACGGCGAATTTTATTTTCGAAACCCTCAAATTGCGCTGGTATAAGAGTGCGATAATAATAGAGGTACGGAAAAAATAAAAAGAAACGTTTTCACTAAGATTCTAGGCAAACTGCTGATTTCATTTAGTTACTTCAAGAAGAGCATTCCCACTTGAAATGAGAAGAAATATCGGAAATGAACATTGAAAGTAATCAACGTTTTATTTAAACGTTTCATTGATAGCGATTCAGGTGAGGAGTGTTCTCTCGAAGACGGAAGATGGTTCACAACGTCTGCAACAATTCCACAATGCGTTTCGCTTTGGAGTTGCGCACTTCTTAGAAACAAGAGATCGTGATAGATGGGTTCGATTTTTCTAAATCTCATAATTTCTGACATCCTTTTTTTCGGATCGTTCTTTTTTCCTCGTTTTTGATAAGTTGTGATAATTTTATGAATATATAATTAATTAATTAATTATTCGACCTTTTTTCATATTTACTAAGACGATGCAGCTATCGGATTGTTCGCAGAATACTATTGCGAACTACTTGATTCTGCTTAAAAATTTCAATGCCAAAGAGTTTATTAATATATTTGAGTAGAATCGATATATTCAGATAGACTATGTTTCCAGCTGTTTATAGATCCGAATGAAAGAAGCAGCATGGACTTTCATTTTATTTTCATCTGCTGTCGTCGTCCCCTTTTGCGATGTCGGCAGGAGATTATCTTCATCATTTTTTAAAAGATATCCACTGGAAACTGCCTTCTTCCTTATTTAAATTATCTGCAGGAAACTGCCTTCGTCCACTTTTGAGATATCGATAGGAGGCTGTCTTCCTCCTTTTTGAGTTATCGGCAGGCGACTACCTTTCACGAGCATAAAATCAATCGTCTCTTTCGCTGGGGGTGAATGCGCTAAACAATTTAATTCACTATATTATAGATATGCAAATTTACGGGTAAGATGCACAAATTATGCAAGTTCCGGTGACAATCATGCTGAATTAAAGTTCCTCATAGTTGGTCTATAATAGATGTATGCGAGTACAGAATGCGTTGAAGCAGCACGCGAATCGATGTTTTTCGCTGCGGAATTTCCACTTTTATATTGTCATGGATATAACGCTTATAAGAAAGAAGGACTTGCGTTCGGCATTTGTGTGCCTGCATCGTGTGATGACGATCGGCTCTATGTAAGATTTTCATTTCGTTTGCAACGACAATTTATTAATTCCTGTGAAAATTGGCAGTTACAATTTTCCTAAAATTGTGGATAAGGAGGGAAAGGGAGTATTTTTTCTGCCCTAGTTTATATATCAGCTGCGATACCAGTTCATCTTTGACGTTTTTTTCGAAGGAATTAGGTTGTGTCATATCACTTCATATGTCAAGAATTTTATTAAATAAATAATTGAAGCGAACTTCAAGACTAAGGAGTGCCTAAGATCAATCATAGATTGTATGCAAATTTCAGCCAAAAAATTTTTGAATTCCGCTCAGAAAATTTTTGAGTTCCAATCAAAAATTTTTTAAGCGGAAATAAATTTATATCGTATAGGAACACTCATTATCGAATACATTCCGAGGTACATCTTCGTCAATGAGATTTTCATTGATCATCGAAAGATAAGTGAATAATGCATATGATGCATACTGTACTCGTCATTTAGGTATATTTTCGATAGGTATACCCTATGTGTTATGAGATGTTAAGTATATGATAGAATATTTGAATTCGCTACTCGTTCAAAGGTTGCATAAATCCAATGAGGGGATGACGGCGTTGAGCTAGCGTTATTGTTTTTATGCAGATCTACATGAGCACATAAAATTTGAGTTTTACATTCTATCTCGTGATAAGTAATAATCGATGCAAAAAAAAGATCAAAGCGTTTAGTGCGATTACAAAATGCAACGGTTTCGGCAAATTTTCGCTTGTTGGAATAGGAAATATTGGCATTATATTTTTATGGATAAACGTTAAGTTTTGAAAATATTTAAAAGCACTCTCTATTTTATCTTTTCGTATTTCAACATAGGTGATTTAAAAAGCATTTTGCGTTATTATGAGAAGTTGGTGACTAGTATATCATCAACTTGAATATTTTTCTATAAGTCAATGAGCAAAAAATTGTTTAAACGATCCTCCGATCCTTAAGCTCATTTGTTAATAACGTTAATTTCTTTATCTTCTTGATCAACTAATGATATGAGCGTTATATGCGACAAAAATAAACGATATTGAAGTTGCTGAACGAATGGCGCAAATTCGTTACTTCGATCGACGAATTTCCCGTCGACTTCGTAGAATGCACTCGTTCTCGTATGATACGTCAATGGTATCAGCGGATCGATTCGCTTTCAGTATTTTTTGTGCTTGTCGCTCTTGTAGTGTTGGTATGTATCGCTACCGTATATGACGTCCGCTACAGTACGCTGAAAACAACGTTGGTTTTAAGAGGTCATTCGCAAAAATGTGCATGCTTAATGCGCTTTTCTCTTTTTGAATTTCTATGAAATACTTATGAGTCATCACTCACCGATACATCCGCATGATAGTATTGCGAAGCACCCAACATTAAAGCATTTTGTTAGCATAAAATAATGGAATGAAAAAAAAAAGCAAAAAGGTTTGTTTATTATGTGGGAAAGGGAAGAGACATGCATTTAGCTGGAGGTGTCCACATATGGGTCATCACCGGTCACTCGTTCATTAGCATCCAATGATTGCAATTATGGAATTTCTTGCTAGCGTTTGATTTAAGCATACCTTTTTCGGGCTTATATAAAACCTGCAGGATATTGTTCCACCATCATATATGTAAAAACGAGTAAAGGGGGACAGCTTATCACACAAAAAAGCAGGGAAAAGTTTATATATCACGTATGCCATAGTCAAGTGTTCTTTCAAGAAATAATTTTGCATATTAATACAATCGATTGGTCAGCCTCTAATGAGCAAATCCATAAATATGCATAATATGGCAGTTGTAGTCTAAAGCGCTATTAAATAATTTACTTAGATCGCAATAGACCAACGGAAACTCTGAATAAAGTTAAATGGAAACGAATTTACACTGAAAAGGAAGCATTGAATATCGAAGGAGGATTTCCTTCTCCACTTGCAGATCTCAAGTCGAACAAATATTACTATCATATTCGGCTAAAAAGAACATAGCAATGATGATGAAAACAGCGAAAACATCGAATTTATCGATTCCATGTCTTGACGGTTTACGTGTGACGTCTTTATTTTGGGTGATTATTGGGCACACACTTTGGTACCTTCCGGTAAGACGCTTTTCATTCTTCTTAATTGGTTGAAATTTAAATATTTTAACTTCATTAATATTATTATTTTAAATCAGAAAAATTATCAGTATTATTGTAAGAATAGAATATCCGCTTTGTTAAGTTAGATGAGCGATCACTCATTGGTTTTCGTAAATGACGACAATTAATGGATGAACAAAAAATGTTTAGAAAATTGGAGGAATTAATCATCGAAGAAACGAAATAGAAGACATCGTTTTAAACATATCAATTTTCTATGAGAAGTTCCACCGATAGAATTTGTTGACCGGTAGAGATCCCAGGATGAAAAGTTGAAAAAAAAACAGGCGAAAGTAATATTGGTAAGCTATTTTCCAGAAGCAATCGTTTGAAGCGAGAGTAGAGTGGTCCCTGTTGATCCCTATTGAATTAAAAAAAAAATGCTTAAAGCCATTGTATGATCATATCAAAAAATGTGACGGAACAACAAATAAATAAATAAATAAATAAATAAATAAACGAATAAGTGAATAAATAAATATATGAATAGACAAGTAAGTAAATAAATAAATAAATAAAACAAAATTTGATAGGATAAAGATAGGAAATAAAGCATATGAATGCATTATAGCTCCTCATGTAGCCATCGTTAACTGTTCATAATTATGCACATTGAAAAAATTTGCTGATATAATATTTCCTAAATTTGAAGAGTTTCACAGCGAATGTGGATGAGCTTAAGAAGGATTTCGCTAACTTCGATAATCTATGGGTAACAAATTTCCTCTTGGCTGTTGATACGTTCTTTGTGCTCAGCGCAACGCTTACATCGTTTCATTTCTTTCGAAGCATCATAAATAAAGGTAATGCTCTCATTTAGTTGCATAAGCAAGGTCTAATTTGAAAATCAGGTAATATGAGTTGATATCATATTGTCTGGAATAAATTCTCAAAAGGTAAATATTTTCAACAAATTCCGCCAAGAAGTTTCAACAAATTCGAGCCATTTCGAACAAATCATTTTTTAATTGCACATCAGGGTGCGGGAGTTTGTCGAGGGTAGCATTTTCTGAGAGGGAGCTC
This sequence comes from Ascaris suum, assembly GCA_013433145.1. Lineage (NCBI taxonomy): Eukaryota > Metazoa > Nematoda > Chromadorea > Rhabditida > Ascarididae > Ascaris > Ascaris suum. Next base: position 2,648,883 of record CM024181.1, read on the forward strand.
TCTCAAAAAGCTTAAAGCTTAAAACGGTTAATGTAGGGGGGGGGGGGTGAGGGGAATGTAGGAGTGTTCAATAAGGCGTCTATCGAGGAAAGCGGAGGGGGGGGGGGGGGTATTTATGACAATTGTATCAGTTGTAGTTGATTCCGCAATGATTTCTAGAAGTTATAGTGAATACAGGCTATACTCGGTGTTTCGATCCTAGATTAAAAACACTAAACTATAAATCTCAAATCTTTGAGCTGACGTTCACTTTGCTTTTATCTTTTCGAAAAATCCCATAAACTTATGGGAGAGGTGCTGCGCATCTCTTTGGAGAATTGAGTGAGTAATTTTCACTTAGTACACCAAAAACACGTAGAAACATTGCTAAATTCGATTTAGTTGTTATACGCTATCGGACAAAGATCCTGAAGTTCTCAAGTCGATCCATGAAATGTTATTTATAGTTTTTGTGTGCCTAAATTATTTGTATTTTTTTTTTTGCTGGAAAATAATAAAGCATCGTTGAAACGATTATCATATCACCCTAGAAGATAAGCGAAATAATTATAGCAGTTTGTGGATAATTTCTTGAATGTATTTTAAATGATGGAATTCTCGCAATCTGTTTCTATCGCGAATGCTTCAAGGGTTTGTTTATTGCATGTTTAGTTGGAACTGGGCGTTTTTTTCCCAACGGGGAAGGAGTGAGATATCCGTTCTGTTATTGCTTGGTTGCATAGCGATTATGGCCTTTATTCGAACAATTCAATTTCACACCAAAACGAAAAAACAAACAATTTAGTGGTGCTACTGTCTAGGCGATGTTGACGAGAACTGAAGATATTATTCGGAGTTCAGAAGAAATGAACTACTCATAGCTACTATGGTGGCCTTATGTTTGGCTCACTGTCTTTTGGGTTATATCCCCATTGCCTTCAGGGCAAAATATGATAGAGCCTTTAGCATTAGTTACACCTATAGCTCTTTTCTTGCGTCCCCAATTTTTTTCTTCCGCTTGATTCCCGGACGCTGCGGTAAAATGTAAACTTTGGGCATATTATGGGCGACGTTGCAAATGTTATTTTTTGACTGAGAGCCACTGAAGGTAGAGCTAGAAATTTTGGGGATGTGGAATAAACCGTAACATAAACGATGGCAAGATATAGAGTATTTCCTCAACATGAAGAAGCGAGTCTTTCGTGGATGATCCTCGCAAGTGGTAAGATCATCAAAAATATGAGAGTTCTACTGCATATATATTAGTATTTCTTGGATAAAATATGAAACTAATGGAGACTAGTTGAGTGAAATGCAAAAAGCGCATATCGTGCCAGCTCTTCTAATGCGACCCTTTATTTATTTTCCGTTCTTCTGAGAGAATCTTTTTTCCGCTTTGTTTAGTACTGTTATAAGGTGTATCGCCGGAATGCTCAAATTTTGAGACGCATAAAATACCGTCTGATTTAAATATGATGTTCTAGGAAAAAGTCGCTGGCATTAATATCACTATGTCCTTTAGAAGTCTAGTATCAATATTCCTTATAGAAGTTATGCACATTATGCATGACAATTTTCAGGTGAAACGCCAGAATTGCTCTCAGTTGGTTATTGGCTGAGATTCTATCGTCATCGCTTTCTCCGACTTTGGCCAACTTCAACGTTCACTTTATTGATACTTACATATGGGATCGCATTGTTTCATCACTATGGCGGATGGCCTCCAACCGACCCATACGTTCAATGCACGCAGCATGGTTGGGAGAATGTGCTATTCCTGTCAAGCGTAACCCATAATCGATGTTTCGGTTGGACGTGGTTCGTACTTTCGCTCCATTCATTCCTTTCTGTTAGGTTTATTTTAATATGTCTCTAAATTGAGATATATGAATGTTTTTATATTTATAGAAGAAAAGATATTGAGGTATTCGTTAACAAATAGAAATCGAGAAAAAAAAATCTAAACTATAGAGAAACAAATAGGCGATGAATAAATATTGAGTTGTTATTACGTTCAACTTGCTATTCACTAATAATAGTGCATTGTTCACCTTAACGTAATTTTTACTTCAAACGTAGTCCTTTAGAAAGTAGGGCATAGTAAGGGTCCATATGTTATTCTTTCTCAATGTTTGCTCTTTTCCGCACAAAAGCGTCCCTCTTTTATTACCTCGTGCTAGAACGATCAGTGTGCTGTTGTTAGCGAAATCACATTGGGATCGTACACTGCTAGCATTAAATAATATTCGAGCAACGAAACACTTGCAGGATATTAGGGAAGTTAAGAGAACAGAAATAAATGGAACACATGAATGAAATAGAATAAGAATAATTGACAGGATATAAAGAAATGATTGAGGTAAACGGAGAAATGAAATAGTGGAACAATGACGTCGAAAAATTATATTGTTTTCAAGAAATAAAATCGTAAATAAAATACACTCATTCAGTGATTTTTTTAAGAAATTCTTAAATAATCAATTCGCAAATATTCGTTATTTTTATTAAAAATAGATTTCTCCTCGCGAACAATCTCATATGAAAGGGTTTTGCTAAGAAAAGAGAGAAGGAATAGAATTGAAAAAAGTTCTTAAGACTGAACGAACGAAGAAAAAACTTTGATGGCAATGCAGGGCCAGTTATCGGAAATTTGGTCGGTAACGTTCTCGCTGCTTTCATCTATATGGACTTGAATCATCGTGTGAATATTACCTGTATATTATATACCCATATATTACATTCTACTTGTATAATTTATATTAATGAATCATTACTGAGAGGAAATACTTAATTTTTTAAATTCATATTTCATTAATTTCGGAGGTATTGTCGTGATAAATTATTGATAAAATAAACGAGTATTTTATAGGACCACTTCGGCGGACTATATCATGTTTTTATTTTCACCGTTATTTTTACTTGCACTAAAATATTCCACTTGTTATGGTGTATTTCTTTCGTCTATTGTGATGATCATTTCATGTCTTTTAAATATCATGCAGATCATTCGTTACAATTTTCCGCCCACTCAAATGCTATTCGTTCAACCACCAATCTTCAATCAGGATTATATGCAGGTGATTTTTATGCTCAATACATACTACTGACAGCTGTTTGCATCGTTTTGTTGGTAAATTCTAATTGGAAATGAATAGAAATATGTGTAACTAGGTGACACTATCCGTCAACATTACTATTCACTTGAAACACTGTCAACTAACTATTTTTGTAAATATTTGCTATGAACTGTAGACCTATTCGGCTAAAATGTTTCTTAAGTATTGGTTATCTGGAACGAGGAGAGCGATTATTGACAGCACACTTCGTAAAGTGCCCCCGTTAACTTGAAATATTTTTGTTGTTTTCCTTAAATGAGTTCGAAACTGATAATCAATGACTTATAAATGCAAGAAATCAATCGAAATTCTGTAATTAATATTGTTCACATTTATTAGCATGAAGTGTTTATATATAATCCACCACAATATCGTGTCGGTGCCTATGTTATTGGACTCTGTCTTGGATATTTGTTGTCCGGATATCGCGAACCGAGTGGCGCTAAATTATCGTGGCAAATTAAATGCTGCGGTTGGATTTGCTCGTTGCTACTTGGCTCTATCGCTTTCTTTGGTCTCTATCCGGCCGTTCAGGTTTGCATTCGTTCTGCAGTTAATATCGGCAATCAATTCTAATGAATGAAGTTTCATCGGGGGCCTAATACTTTTCATCAATTTTTCTGTAGAATCGGATTCAAAATCGTTGAAACATTTAAGTCAGTAAATGAATAAATATTAAATAAATAACTAAATAAACGAATAAATAAATAAATAAATAAATAAATAAATAAATGAAATGTTTTCATTTATTGAATGGAATTTAGTTTTTTTTTTACAATGTTTTTTGCATTTATACGTCACCAAGATGGCTAGAAATATGAGATCGACTATTGTGTTTTGCGTGAAATCTTTCGATCTAAGTCAATGATATTATGAAGTCTTAAATAAGCTAGATGTTTCTTTTTAATGCAATAGTTCGATTTGGAGAGGTTAACGAGAGCGAAATATGATCCTCAGATTTCTTTTATATAGGATGTCGTAAAAGTTTTTCAAAAAAAAGTTGAAAATAATTTTCCGCTGAAATTATGGAAAATATTTTTTAATGAAGTGAACGATAGGGAATTATGGAAAATTCGTAAATTATGAAATTATGGAAAATATTTAATGAATTATGGAAAATTTAACGATCCTCAATGGACGAATCCTCATTGAATGTCTTTTTAGACTCACAAATAAATTCACTAAACAACTTCCTTCCGTTGTTTTTTCTTCTTCCTTTCACTTTTTAGTGCAGCATATCTCGTTTCATTTTGAAACAATTAATGCTTTTTAGGGATGGAATTGGCCAATATACAACGTTATTTATGGCTCAATGCATCGGATATTGTGGTCATTTTCGATCGCTTGGATAATATATGCGTGCTATTTTGGATTCGGCGGTATAATCAATGATATTCTTTCGTGGTCTATTTTTACACCTATATCTGCTCTTTCTCATTCGGTTAGTCACTTATTTTTCCATCTAGGGGAAAAATATTTCGGATTTGATAAAAAAAGAGGTCATACTAGACAAAGTGATCAATACTACGCCTTTTAACTGTTCTTGTTTTATATTGCATTATCGTCTTTCTCTTTCATATTCGCTTTTTTAATATTATTTATTTATTTATTTAATCGTTTAATTAATCAATTTTTTTTTACTACGTTTATGCATTTAACTAATCACTCTATTTGATTTATCCAAATATTTATTAAAGGTATCGTTTTTGCATAAAAATATTACGATTAAGATTTTTTAATGCAAATTTTTTGACGATATTTAAAAAAAATGATCGATAGTCCGCATCTTATTATGGTCGATGAATTTATTTCAATTTCACCTAGGTAGAATTCAGTTGAGATCGACTCATTTAAATTTTACGATGAGATTTCCAGATTTGCATTAAATCGATCGTTGTGGATAAGTTGATAAGCATGAATAAAATCGAAAGTTACATTATCGAATTTAGCAACTTCAGATTTCATCCGCAAAGAAATAAACTTTTTCCGCTATTCCTCTATTGCATTTCGAATTTCGCCTCATCGTAACGTTAATATACTCATTTAAGTACCATTGACTTTTATTCAAGTATTTATTGTTATCGTTGTTGTGAGAAGATTTGTGACGTTAACCTCTCGGACGGAAATGTTTATTCGATGTCAGATTTCGCAATTTTGAAATTGTTTCCCACGTCGGGAATTTTTGTGGATTTATAAAAGTGGGAAAATTTATCAATTTAGTGCAAAAATTTATCATAGTTTATTCATTCAATTAAAAAGAGCAATAATTCTCAAGTTTACGAAAGAAAGAATGAAGAAAATTTTGATCTTTTTTACACCATAATTCTAACGGAAGAAATGTAATGAAAGAGAAAAAAATTTCCGAGTTGATTAATTGCTGTTGATAGAATTTAAAAAAAAAAACGATATATTATTGATGAATGGAGTGTGTTTGTTTCATGGCAGTATTGACGACTATCGGATCGTTATTCCACGAGAAGATAAATGTGGAATGTTTTTTCATAATGGAATTTTTTTTAAAGCAAAATTTCATTTCAATGCGCATTTTTCGATTCGATTTTTTGTTTTATTTTTTTGTGAGCTTCGATCCGTTATGCAACGAAAATATTTATTCATCAATGATTTATCTCATCTCATTTGTATTTTTTTAAATATTTCATACTTTATAATTTTTAAGTAGTTTTTTTATTTATATTTATACCCATCATTGTATAATATAAATATTTATTTATATTTTATAAACAATTTTAGCGTTCATTATTTATTGTTAAACGAAAAATTTTTCATCATAGGCGATAAACGTCTAATAGAAATCATTTCGGACGATTGAGGTGAGCATAAATACGAATACGAAAAAATAGAAAAGATTTACATAAAGCGCCTCGCTCATAGTTCTTCTTAGATTCCCTTCTATTGTTTACTATAGTATACCCATGCACTTGCAAACTGTACTTTACAAGGGTCTGCCAAAGGAAACTAGAGCGAAATGTGATGTCGAATGAGGACTACCTGGCAATATATTCTCACCCTTTTGGGCCACATTTTTGGTCGCAAGTTCAGGTCGAACTTGGGCGCACAATTGCCACTCGCCATTGCATATGGTTCTCGTTGCAGGTTGCGCCAAAATGAGCTAATCCCGATGAACCCATTAAAATTTTTTTTATTTTTCTGTTATAAATTATTATATATTATATTTTATTATGCCATAATGCCATAAATATTATTATTAGATTATTAGATTTTATATAAGTTAATGGGACTATACTAGAATGGGACTATACAGTTAATGGGACTATACTAGAATGGGCTATACAGTTAATGGGACTATACTAGATGGGACTATACAGTTAATGGGACTATACTACTATACAGTTGATGGGACTATACTATAATCATAGCTCTAGGTTGAGGTTGTTGTGTCGATCCTTTCCACTCTGCGCTTTGTTAGCTGTGACAATGAAGTAATAAGTGGAAATAACATCGCAGTATTTTCGATTAGGAAATATCTGTTTATTTTTTTATTGCTATTTCATAGTTTTACTGCTTTCCTAAAGAGAAACTTGTTGGCCCCATGGAAGAAATCCCGATTTTCATTGTCATAAATGTTTCACTTCCGTATTAAAAGAGTTATCCTCTTGTCACTTTTTTATTCCTATTGATTTTATGCTGTAAAAGTTATGCAAAGCATTGCATATTCTAACGCGAAAGCATGTTTCGCATGCAACATTTCTTTTCCTAGCACAAGTTACCGTACTTTCAAGTTTATACCGTAAAAGTTTGACTTGTTTTCAGGCATATCTATTGCATATGGTACCTATTATGGGCTTCTATTTAAATTTTCCCTTTCCGATCATCTATACTGGAACCTTGCAAATACTAATATTATGTGCAGTGCAGATTCCACTCTCATTAATATTGGCTTTAATTTTGACATTTATTTGCGAGTTTCCATGCATTAATCTCGAGCGCATCTTCCTCCCTAAGGCTTCTATCCCGGAAAAACGCATCAACGACATGGATCGTCGCTCAGAATATGCTACTGTTAATGGGAAACTTTTCAATAAGACCGAATAGATTAATCTTATATTTAAAGCACGTTTCTTCGTTATGCTTGTCTTGTTTTGCATTTCACCATACAAAGATTCATGATACTAGATGCTTGTACTGCATGTAGCTGAGCACTCATTGCCATTTTACCTTGAATTGACAGGTAACACCTCGGTATTACACCTTACCTGTAATATACTTGTTCTTCTAATGAGTGCACTTGCACAAAGTGGTTTTGATACATTTGATACCTGATAGATGTGTGAAGTTGAAAACCTATGTTGGCAAATATTTCCGTTTAATGTGGATTTAAAGCAAATATTTGACAATTGATGCAAATTTTGCAGTTTAAAAAATGTGTGAATTTTATCGACATTTCAATATTCTTCCATAATGGCGTTCTATAAGACTCTATAATAATATAACACATTTTTATTGCACTTTGAATCGATGAATAATAGAGCAGTAATCACATTTATAAACATAAAAGAATATTTTTACATATTTGTGATGGCTCATTTTTGTTCTTTGAGGCCTTTGATAACATCCTATAGTTCGACATCGATGATCTGCTTACAGATCGGGTCCAATAGACTGTTATTGGTCGTTAAAGCATCGCACAACCGACTCGCCTCCTGTATCAATTAATAACACATTCAAAAATCCGCGTTGAAACACATATAGTGGTTGAGAGGGAAGGATGAACGGAATGGAAGTGGGATGGGGGGGGGGGGGGGGGAGGGACGGTAGGGAACATTCAATGAATATCACCAGCGAAAAGAAAAATATGACAAAACCCAATAGTTGTGGTGAATTTTTGATATTTATATGAACGACCAGGTCTTATATTTGATTTCCATGCATCATATATGACGTGACATGATGTAAAAAAAAACTTGAATGGTCTGTTAAAAAAAAGTCGAGAATTAAAGGACAAACTATATACGTAAAGAACATTTTTAGAAAATCTCGCTTGCAACTTCTGCATATTTTCGTTGAATCTAGCGAAGAAAAAAAAAAAAATTCAGATTCGACGATAAATAGCGAAGGAAAAATCTTTAAATAATATTACATATATAAGTTCCACATAAATATTTCAAACAACTAGATATTTCATGTATAAATCTCTCTTTAAATATTGTAATAGAGCCATGGTCACTTGCATTATTTATCATTTGAATTAATAAATATAGTTTTTTTTTTTTTTAAATTTTCCACATTTTGTTCGTATAGCACAATCACTCAATAAGCCCTGCTTAATTTTATTATCTAAGAATAGAAAAATCAACTCTAACAAGACAAATTCAAATCAAGGCTTAAATATATTGACATGATGGTTATGCCAAAAGTTCCCTTCATTTTTTCCCACAGAGTGGGCTAAACTGAAGTGGTCGGCGAGGGAATTCTATTCGTTGACCTCCTATGAATCTATCGCTTTGAAAAATCCTTAATTTGTCCAGTAGGGAGTATCTTCAACATATCGGCGAGACCACAATTTCGGAGGTCTTGAAGTCGTGAGCGCAATAGAACGTATTATTAACAGATGATGGAAGATTGACCTAATTTCATTTTAAATACTCATTGATTTTGGGGGTCGTTAAACAGAGAATTTTTTTTTTTTTGCTCAACTATTTTGCTAATGAAATTAATTGAGAGAGTAAATGAAATAGAAAGGATGAGAGGAATAGTTTTTGAGAGAATATTTTAATCGGGTGAACGAAAGGTAAACGGTTCAAGAACGTTTTTTATTGGCATCTGTTGAGTGCATTTCAATACATAAAGTTCCTTTTTTCGTTGAAAATTCCACACTCTTGATGTATATTATTACAAATAATATACCATAAGCATACACCTCAAAGGTAACTTTCAGTCGTCCTATCTATGCCACTGAAAAGATCGCATGATCTTCTGGTACTCAAAAAGCTAGGCTGGGCATATATTATTGGGTATCGAATTTGGCTTAAATACCGGATATATTGATTTTCATGTGAATTGCGTATTATTTTTATGAGCGGTGCAACTAAACCTAGAAAAGAGTTGCGATGACCCGAAATAGAAGTGATAGGTTGAGCTCAGCAATTTTTTTTTAGCTATATTGTAATGGTTCCAGAGGTGGACATAGGTATATTTGGAACGATGTTTATTATTAAATATGGTTATAAAACCGTCAAGAAAACCAGGTTAAGTTGCTAGTAATAGTGGAAATGCTCTCTTCAAGTATTTTCAAACAGTAACTATTAATGCGAGACAATTGTCCTACAAGATATAACATAAAAAGTTTGGTAATGGAAATGCAACTAAATGAAATAATTCTGCAACCCATACCCATCGTTACGAATGTTCTTCATGGGTTTCGGCAGAGAGACTGCTTCCCGAATGAGATACTGGTACGGGGTCGTTGTGTTGGGATTTACCTGGTACCATAACCGGTTAACATAATTTCTGGTACCATAACTGGTTAAAATCATTTCTGATACAATTGCTATTTAGCGTCATTTCGCTTAAATCCTTGTCACTTTCTTTCCACCATCAGTAGTCATATTTGTTATAGGTTTTGTTGTCAATAATTTACGATGAATCACAAACGGTCCCCTCGTTTAGTGTTAGGAAATGAAGAAGGCATGCCAGCGACCATGTTTAAGATCCATCATGGTAAGCCATCTTTGTGATCTAGGTTATAGTGGCATTAAATCTGTGGCGTAAATGACCTAGCCGCATTTTTATATAGAAATGTTGGATACACTAAATAAAAATCGTTTCATTTTTATTTATATACTTGTATATCAAAAATCTCTGAGCGATACCTGGCTTCCTCCTTATCTGACCCGATAGGTGGTGACAGCAAGCGTTATGCACATTCACGTACATCGTTCATTAATCAGAAATCATTTGGTCTCTTCGTTGCTATCCCTTCTTTGTGAGTTACTGAAGTTTACAAGACAAGGTGCAGCTTTTGGCTTGCGATACCATTAACCGCACTGAAAGAACATTGCAACGGAGCAGCTCAGCCGGAGAGTCGTTTTATTACCGACGCTAGCCAGATTGATTCTCCAAGAGGGGAAGTTTATGTGCACTTGCATAAACTAGTTAATTGCTATCCATTCACTACCTTAGATTTTGAAGTCCTTTGATCGAGCAATGAGTTTCCACGATAGATCGAGATCCCAACGAGATCGGATTGATTTGTTTGTATTGATTCATTACTTTCAACATTTTTTTGTTTTAATGAAAGAATTTGATAGACGTTTGAAAAGTAATCATCTACTATTTCAACGTCTGTTTAAAAGTTTCTTTTTTTTTTCTGCGAACAAACGTTGAATACGGCCAACTTTTCAAGTCCTGCTCAGACTGAGACGAACGGCGATGGCCTTCGCGAACAACTGACCATAACTGGCTGCGAGCCCGTGACTGTCCGCTCACCGAGTACATGCTCCACTATTGAACTACCGCGGAATTCCCGGGTTGTTATGCGATAACTAACACCTGTTTCCTGTATAGTCCAGTGTTTCCTAAGAACACCCAATTGTAATTATCAGCGTTCACAGCACTACCGTCCCCTTCATCCCTCCCCGTCCCCCCCCCCCCCTCCCAACAATATTTGAAATATCTGCTTGCGGAACAGGTAGCTCCAGTTTAGACCGCTTTTATTTGATAGCCTGTTGTTTAGCTGCAACAGATTTTACACATTCACGAATTTAACTCTCGGGAATCAATAAGAGTAATGAAGAATATCTTGCGATCTAGGTGTCGAATGATCGAAGTTTCAACGAGGAAGTTATCTGTGTACGCAGTGCCACATATGCAATTTTGTCGTGGCGTTTATGACGTGTTATTAATTTACGTTTGAGACGTTTGGATGGTGTCTTGTTTTGCGTGTTATTTAGAGTGTTGGTGTCAGGAACTGATCGAGGGAGTTCGAGGACTTTGATTCTCCTTCACGAAGGTATTCCTGCATCGCTGTATTATTTTGTTGAGACTACCACTGAATTATGTTAAGTTGGTTTGATGGTGCAAGTAGAACTTTGGACGACGTAATTTAGCGTTACTATGTGAAAGTAGACTTGTTAAGGGGGATGCGAGGGACCAAGTTCGGGAGCACCCGATCAACATTGCTCAACGAATCTTTAAATTTTGAGCTCCAGGTGGTGGTGCTCAGATTCTGAGCTGAATTTCAATGTGCAAAAAATAACAGAGGTGAGTGTGCCAGATGTTGTTATGCGATCAAATTGCTAAATCATGCTTACTTAGATCCAACCTTTGTGCAAAGGGATTCATGTCATGGTATTCGTGCCCAAAAGTTCCGGTACAAGTTTTCATCTCGCTTTTGGTGTTAGAAGACACAACCACTACGAATTGCCAAGGAAATAGTGCATATTCGTTTTGAATTCGTTAAGGGGAAGGGGGAGGGGGAAAGCATGGAAAGTGGGTTGTTAGCTTGTCGTTCTCAGTCCGCCAAGATGTGTTATTCGTGCATTTCTAGCTGAAGAAGTCTTTCCGAACTCTTTTAACGCCAAATATTAACGTGTCCTGCTTTCAAAATGGAAAAATACTATGCCTGTACGAGGTGAAGAAACTGATTTTTTCTGAGTTAGTTTCGAGCATAAACGTACATATCTCTGTCTTTCTATTCCCCCACCCGATATCTCTGTCTCGCACCAGATATCGCCTGGGGCGCTACAAGAGCACCTAAATCGATCAATGACGTTATGTGAAGAACGAGAATAAACGAGAACCGATTGTACGAGTAAATGTGATCATCATCATAGTGTTAGATCAGAAGTTGATATGTTCGGTTGGTTCTTCAGCGCCAATCCCAAAAATGTATTCAAATTTATGCCAAACAACCAATGTTGATTTCCTGGAGGTAATTGTTGTTCTCGAGTAGTCAATAGAGCTACTGCCTTCTAGTTCATTTGTCGTTTTTTTCCACCTTAATTTAGACACTTACAATGTACATTTTTCAATAAACATTGCGAGGGATTTTTTCGGCTTTATTTTTGAAAAGTTTTGCTTCCATATTTATTACGGAAATCCTTCCATATTTTTTGGGGAAATTATTTTTTGATTTCTTTTCGTACCATCGGAGTGAAAGTATTTCTATGGAATTATGATTGCACCTGTCATAATGCCCTATTTTGCAGCTGAGAGGTAAAGACGAACGAGTGCTCGCTTTGATTTTTACAGTGGGCTTGAAGGTGCGATAGTTTGACTTCGGTGAATGTGTATCAAGCCGACGATTGATCTCACTCTCAGTTAGAGCGTCAAAACTGGGGAAGTACTGGAATTGGCGTAACCTTCGACGTCTTGTATACGTCTACAGTACGTGCTATGTTATCGGCAAACACGTCGGCGAGTTGGTCGTTTGCTCAGGACCTTCGATGTATCCGACGATCCATGATGGCGACTTGGTTTGTTATTTATTTCATTTATCGCTTTTTTAAGAAGAGGGTTGGTAAAAAGTTATTGCTGCTATAAGAAGGTTTAGTACTCGAAATCCCTAGTTACTAAGGGTCCATCATCATGGTTTATTGTTCCGAATCCTTCCCCTCAGTGATGTGAAGTGGTTTCATTTTGAAGGAAATGAGAGGAAGAGTGAATTTCTTAGTGATACATAACGCGGATCCTTTGTTGAAGTATCGAATACAATTCTCACCAGGTGCAGTTGTCTGCTATAAACGCCATATTCTCGTTGATTTTTGCCAGTAATAAAATAAAAGTACGTAGCAGAATTGAAATAAACGAAGAAAGGAAACTCTTTCAGGAGTTATCACAACAAATTTCGCTTCCATTCCACTTATCCGATCAGTCGAATCCGTGAATTTTGCATTTTAGAGAAATCTATTCATCTAATTAATTCCTTAACGAAATATCACCAATTTGGTCGTTGTAAAATGCGATTCGGTTGATTGTGGTGGACCCTTAGTGAAATAAATAACACTTCCTTCAAGTGCGTCAAATTTTTTTAATGCAAATTTAATGGCCCACTGCAGTTTATGGAAACGAGTAAATCTGTTTGAAAGTGACACGTGGAGTTACCGCTTGTGGAGATTATACTCGTCATATTTCATGTGTCTAGCTTAATTGCTTCAAAAATAGGAAGTGCTGGTCGGGTCGAATTTGATGCGGCAGAATATCTTGCAGATTGGGGCAGATGCACCAAAAATGGAGGCAGAGTGACCGCTCAAGAACATTGTTTGGCTAATAAAATTACTAATTTAAGTAACCTTCCTTTTTTCAGTTGCTTCAAATTTTATATATACTGGTTGAAGTTTGTTAGTCGAGGTGTAGCAGGTGATAGGTTGCTGGTCGAGGTACTGCTCGAAAGTAAGTACCACAGTGATCTGAAATGTGATCGCAGAGACTACTGCCTGAAGATTTAATAGATCTAGGTTAGTTTGAGAAGTGCGGCAGGTACAGCATGCGTTTCGCTCAGATCACAACTTGCGACATGAGATGGACCATTTGTTGTGGACTGCCAGTTAGGTGGAGAGGGGAGGACTATTTGCACAAATTTATATTTGTTGGCCCTTTGCATCGTTAACGGGCGTTTGTAATGTTTATTGGAGTGATCGTTATAATGGCGTATTATTTGCGTTGATAAAGTGGTGACTGTAATATCGGAGGGGGCCGTTGTAAGCTTTATTTATGCACTCATTTTTGAAATTTGCAAAAAAATTGGGGGAAAAAGATGTCGTTATTTCATTTTACCATTCACCTTTTTATTTCTTGTTTACGAGGTGGTCGGCATAATTTAATTTTAATATTTCGGTGTTTTTTGTTTTTGATTTCATTTTTTTTCTTTTTTGATAAATTTGAATTCTATTTGAAAAGAACAGCCACCTTAAATTTGAATTTCTTTCTTGTTTTTTGTTTTCAATTTTTGATTTCGCTCATTACATAAGCATGATTGAAAGTTTTGGTCAGCAAACCGTGGTCATTTGGTCAAAGTTTTTGACATTCATCTAATCGAACAAGTTTGAAGCGATAAACCATGCATGTTTCTTTCAAGTTTCAGCAAACCGAAGGTGGTGAGTTTTTGAATCCTTTGATGAATGAGTCATATTCCACTGTATTAGCCATTCTGTCGTTGATCTTCTTGTTTAATATTTTCTCAGTTGATTTGAATTAAATTTACGTCAAAATCGATAAAAATCCGCATAAAAGGGACTTTTTTTCGAAGAGGTTTTGATTAATTCTAACTAAACAGCTCAAGGTGGGTTTTATTTTCGAACGCCTGCTGGGATCATGTTTGCAGTCTTATATCGCGTACCTGTCTGTGGAAACGTTTACCAGCTTCTCTAGGCAGCATTATTATAGGCTGAGAAGCGACAAAGTGTTGGCGCCACCTCTTAATTTGTAAACAAGACATAGGGGAAAAGAGTGTGGAGGATCAATGAAAGAAAGAAATCAGTATGGATTGTTCAGATCCTCGATTTCTTTTTGCCTAGACTGCTGTCCTTCTTCTTTCCTCTTCTCTTCACTGTTTTTTCTAGTTGCGCCGTTGCTAAATAAGTACGGGTTACTTTCAGGTAGTAGCCGAACGTTTAAGTGTCACGCTAAGGAATCTACGGCGAGGTGATATCGTTGGTGCATTATCACCGACACAACCCCAACAACTACTTTGCAAGCGGCTAACTCGTATGGAATATGATCGTGTCAACAACTGTCAGGTATTGCCAACCGGACGCATACCGAAAGGACATGTTTATCTAGAGGGCGATAATACGTTCCTGTCGACAGATTCGCGAATGTTTGGCCCAGTGCCTGAGGGTCTTGTGCAGATACGATTGGTGTTGAGGGTTTGGCCCCTCTCAAGGGCCGGTTGGTTGTCGTCTCATTGGTTCTGGCAGGGAGGTGATCAGCCTTGATGACAACACTAGTTCGTTTTACCAAGTAATGTTAACAACTAGAAGTTTTGCAGAAGCGGTTTTATGATGCATTTTTGTTCCTTTATGTAAGGTTGCGGTAAAGGACACTTCCTTTGTGCTTGCTGTGGAATTTGCTTCTAGGTGACGATGGAACAGCGGCTGGTGTAGGTTTGATGGTTTTCAGTAAGTGCTATAGCTGGTGATTATTTTTTCTCGGCATTGGTACATAAATATGGGGCAGGTGTTTATCTTAGTTTAAAGGGTCGGATTTGTTCAGTGATTGCTGATGCAAATTGCAAGATTGCGTATTCGTTTGTCCATTCCTTAAAC
Organism: Ascaris suum; assembly: GCA_013433145.1. Lineage (NCBI taxonomy): Eukaryota > Metazoa > Nematoda > Chromadorea > Rhabditida > Ascarididae > Ascaris > Ascaris suum. The sequence goes on from CM024181.1 coordinate 2,664,223, forward strand.
CATTGATGGTATCGAAAGTTGTGAGAATGTCGCCAACGCTGTTCGACTGTGATGGAATGTTTTCGTAACAGAGAGACAGCGTGTCATAAAAAGCCTACGTTATATTTGAGGATGTTAGACGAGGGCATTCTCACCTCCTCTGCATCCCCGTTTTTTTGATATTTTAAACAACTATGTGCTTGTTAGATACTGTTGATTGCAATACCGTATACCCCAATATTAAAAGCCCTACTCAAAATTTAAGTGGCTTTATTTTCAGCTTGGTGGGAACGAGTAAACTTACCAGTGCAGTCATGTTAAAGCAGTGAACATACTTTCGGGCATCGGTGTTGTTTTACTAAAGCAATAGCGTAGTTTTGAGGTTTATAGTAATCAGTCAGCAAATAAGCGATTAATGTTGATTGCATCGAACAGCTTCGATATCGGAGTCGAAAAGCATCGAACTTTGTTAATTACTCTTGAGTATTTCGAATTCCCATTGTCCTCATTTGATCGTTTTTTTTTGTGCAAATGGTGCTTCCCACACCGTTTCTTTTATATTTTTATGCAACAATTAGCGTTTGTTCGGCTGTTGGCTTTTATAAATTTTACGACTTGAGAAGAATTTTTAGTTTCTTGAAGATTGAAAACTGAATTAATTGGAAATTAAAATTTGTAATTAATCCGAGAAATCGAATTTGCTCGACCTCAGTCCATCTTTCATTTATGACCTTTGAGAGGCGAGTAAGAAACTCAACAAAGTCATGAAATGCAGAAGAGATGTGATTTGAAGGTAGGAGTTTTGTGACGTTATCCAAACCTCCAACTTCGATCGCTTTATGGCTTATGGGAATCTTACAATGGTTTCCATGGCTATTTCAGTCCTAATAGTATACCTATTTGAGAAGAGGAATTTTGTGGGGCGGGGGGGGGGGGGGGGGGTCAACCAAGTCCGGGTTCCCTGACTAAGGCTCGAAATTTTGAAATATTTGTGCGCAACGGGTCAGTGCTCGTCCTGTTCCACCTGTGAATATTGCCTTGTTTTATCCGGTTTTTCTACCGTTGATTGGATTGTTATTTGTGATTTTCAAAAATTTTAGGCGAAAGATTGATAAGCATATATAAGTGGCATTTGGCAGAAAGCGTCGACTTCCGATGAAAATTTTCAACTTGCATTTTGGAGTGGTTTCGGGTTCGGCAATTATAACCTGAAGGTTATAAGTTGAAGTTTCCTTTTGCTATTGTTGAATTTTTCGTGAAGAGAAAAGAAGCGAAAAAAATTGTTTTCAAAGTTTTTGACCGAATAAGTGAGAAGAATGTGAAACTGTTAAAACTCTAAACTCTGCACCATTCCTGGATTGCTAAAAAATGAGTTTATTGGAAGGAATGCAGTGTCGATTGATGCTATTTTTTGAGGAGTTTTTATTGTTTGTTTGCTTTTGAACGCTCGTGATTTATACGTCAATAAACTCGTTGTTTATTTATTTGTTGTTTTATCGTTGTTCCGTTTATCGGTTCGTTATATATTCATCAATGCTGGTTGTATTAGAGCATTCTTTCAATTTAATTCATTTCATTAGTCCTTCTTTCCTCCTCCCTCCCTACCCCCCTCCCCTCCCTCTGGCCCATACCTCCTTCAGTTCTTCCTAAAAGTTAAGGAAAATACGAGTGGGGAAGGGCGATGATGCGACATGATGAGTTATGTTGACGAATTGTCAGTGAGAACCATAATGGAGAAATTGTGCATTGCTTTATTTCTATGTTTATTTATGTTGGTAATAAAGGAGGAAGAGGATATAAGGATTGGATTTTATTAGCTTATTTGCCTCATTTGAAATCAGCGGAATGCTGAGTTTTCAGATATTGTTTTCAAGGACTGTTGCATGAGTAGGTTCCTTTTCCGGTTTGCGACCAGTTTCGAGTTTGATCCGGACTTCGAGACTGGAAAAGGTATTTGTAGATGATATCGTCTGTAACGTCGATATGTGGGATGTTCTTTGATTTCTGAGTTCTTCCAGGATTAACGTTTTTTGAAAGTAAAGGTTTCAAGATCCGTGTATAGATAATATTATTTCTTGTTGAGGACATTATTATGTCAATGAAAGGCGATATAGGCACAACTGTAAGATCGAGATAGAATATCTTATTTACATTTAAAGCAAGAATGTTGTTTATCGATACTTTGTTTCCGTTCTTGTGGTATTTTCTTAAAAACATTTCGTGGCGAATATGTATGCGTTCTGTTTGTTTTAAGCGAGAAGCGAAGCAAAATCACTAATTGTTGCAGAGTTGCTCGGTGAACAGTGATTGATGCTTTGAGCGGTAGTTTAAAATGGCGGTTAATGGCCTCTACATAGTGCAAGGTGAGTCGAATTCGGTAGCTGCGCTCCTGAAGAAGGCTCATCGAGGATGGTCACATCACCAGCAACCTGTCCACCTCGGGTCACTAGACGAGACTGATCCTCTGCTGAGGAATTTTGCCGATCTGCGAGATGTGTTGAACTCGGTATGTGTTCATTTAATACCATTATGCGATCACAAGAGATTATTTGGAAAGAGGAGGTGATCGTGTTGGAAGTAGCGGACTTGAGGTAAGAGGGCTATAACACCAAAAGAAAGCTATGTTCCGGTAGGTAATGAAAAATCGAGGGAGCAGTTGAGCGATATTGTTGTAGCATTTGATATTCGTCCTCGGATGGTGTTTGGTTACAGGTTGGTTAACGACCTGTGTGATATGAATCCGGATACATTCCTGAGCCCGTTTCTCGATGTGATCCGAGGGACGCCTCACGCACGCTCTCTTCGTTCAGCTACTTATCACACACCGCTTATTATCAGCACTTCGCAGCTTAAATTTTATTGGTCATTGGCTAGTTAAAGTCGTACGCTTAAGAGTTGCGGTGATTTCCGAATGGAGGAGGGGTTCATTAGATTTGGTAAATCAAAGGAAAAAGTGGGGTAGAGAAAAGAATTTAGATCTGGGAGCAGGAAAAACTTTCAATTAAGGAAAGGATTTCTCCATTTGTTTCGGAGAGAACGAATAAGCTCGTTAAAAACGTGCTTTTTTGAACTATTTGGTAAATTAAGGGGAGGGGGAGGGAGGATTTTGATCCTACAAACTTTTCTGTTTATATAAGTGGTCGATAGTATTCCTGAAATGATAACGCTAGTAACATATCATAGAGAAAGCTTTTGTGGTGAAGTTAAAGTGTTTTTTCCATGATAACTATTAGTACTTTTGAAGAGAAATGTTGAAGTTCTGTATGCAATGAAAGAGACGTTCAAAACCTTGATACCCTTAAAGCTTGACTTTTAATTGAATCTATCTTATGACGTGTTGATACAAGATTCTACACAGCTTATGGCTTTGCAAAAGCGATTGATCGGAGAATGGTATTCATTTACTCATTTTGAATGGATGAGGTCGAGGTTACTGAAGGTTTAGCTCGAGCTCGGTGCACTATTAGTTGAGAGCCTTAAGGCCATAAGCAATAGCGAAGTGTCATATTGAGAGTTTAGGACTATGTAATGTATGTTTGCGTATATGTGGATGTTTTCATGTGTATGTGTGCCCGTGTTTGTGTGTATTTGAGAGAGGGGGAGGACGTTCTGTGAATGCTAGAAACGTTAGGTTTACGTCACATGCAATTAGATAGCATGGCGGCTGTCATGTTTGAACCCTGTCGCAGAAGGTTTTTACACTGAAATAAAGGAAGTCTGTTTTAAGTATTACTTTAATCGGATGGGGTTTAAGTGACAACCGGGTGTCTCTAAATGACTAGGGTAGTCGGTGAATCGGCTATGCAATTGTCGCGGGATATGATATGGTATGGTACAATGATCGACTTATATTTAGCATCAAGGCATCGAATGCTGTGGAAAATATTGCGGATGCGGTGACACACGCAAAGTTTGTCGGCAGTTCTGATTCGAGCAGTGACGAAGTGGTACTACTCAAAATTTTACAGGTCATTTTCAGTTTAATTTCACGAGTGCCGCAATAAGCTTCTATATCAGTTGAACACCGACTGCATTGGCAGATGATGGCCGAAGCAATTTGTAAAGGACTTTGGCGTAGTTGCAACGTATGTGATGGTGATTGCAACTTGCTTTCATCTATCATGACGTCATAATGGAAAGTCTGAAGGCTAGTGCAAGAAATAAGCCAGTGATGCAATCCGAGTAAGGTGTTCCTCTCTAAGCACATTGCCTCATGGGAATGAGCGATCAGGGGGAAGGACGGGGGGGGGGGGGAAAAAGATTCACTTCAGTTGTTGCTAAATATTGTTATAGCTTTACATCGGCCAAGAGAGAACGGGAGTGTTTCTTTAATTTCAATCGTTAGAGACATATTTAAGTGCTAATAGATTCAATGTTTGTCTCTGAGTGTACTCGCAGAGAATAACTGGAAACCTTTTAGGTGTAATGGAGCTAGTCTGTAACAAAGAGAAATAGAGAAGCCCATGGGGAAACGTTTCGTTGTTTCGTGTTGTTCTTTGTTCTCTTGTTGTTTTGGAAAAAAGTTGAGAGACAATTTCGATGTTAAATAAGATATTAGTTTATTAGAGTGAAATGTATGTGGGGGTTTCTCGACGTACACGTGATCACTCCTTCCTCTTGTCACCGGATCCGCGTGTCCCCCCCCCCCGTTCCTTCCCCGAATCTGTAGGCCAAAGATGCTGATCAGGAAGTGCACATTGAATGCCCAAATTTAATTCGATATGTCGATCTGCTTTCTTTCAGGTTTTAAGGACACTGTTGCTTACACCAGTAGGACGTCTGTTGTCGAATGAAAGTGTATGCGAGATGATGCAAAGCTGTTTTCGAATCTGCTTTGAGGGTGCGCTCAGTGAGTTGTTGAGAAGGGCTGCCGAGGCGACACTCGCTGATATGACACAACTTCTCTTCACCCGACTCCCATCTTTTAAGGAAGACATCCGACATCCATATATCAGGAAGTTGGTAGGTGACCGTTATCGTTTCTAAACTATGAGAGCGCCTGTTTTCGTTCTTCAAAGTTCGCTACTGGTGTTATCTGTTGCATTATCAGATCGAGTTATTTCCTTGAAAAAACTATGAAAAAGGGGGTTTTGTAATTTGCAACGATTTCGAGCAAGAGATATGCGTTGGGGGGGGGGGGGGGAAGAATTTCAGTTATTATATGGTTGGAAATATTTCGGTAAAAGTGACATGGAGACTTTCCTCGTTTAATTAAACGTCGAGTAACTGGACTATTAAATAATTTTTCCTGATTATTTACTTTGTTGTGAGCTGATTTTATGCTTTATCAGGACAACTCGCACCCTATCGTCAATTCAGGTGCTCTCTTTATACAGAGAACGTTCAGATTTCCGCTTTTCTCAATGAAGGTTGCAACTCATCTCATTTATGCTGTTCTATGTTGAATCACCTTTTTACGTTACAGGTGAAGAGAACTGGTGGTCTTAATGGAAAGCGGAAACGTCGAAAAGCGCCATCCTCTTCTATCAAAGACACACGAGCATGTGATGCCGAGGTGCCTCTTGAGGTAGAAAGGAACATGGGAGAAGAGCAGGTGATCCTTTACTGTGCTATTTCTATGGTTTTCTATATTGACAGCTATGTTGAAGCTTGGAACAGTCACCCGTAGAAAGCTCTGTTGTTGAGCGAACAATGAGAAGGCATTTTCTTTCGAGACTGAAGCAGAGGATAGGGTTGAGAGGGGAGTAGAGAGGAAGTGGGTACGAGCCAGATGTTTAATGCTTTTATTGTAAAGGGATGGACTTGGCCATGGGGCACTATGAAATGTTTTCAGGCTGTTAACCTGGAATCTTATTGCTCATGTGCACCTAACAACTAAAGTTTTTTGCAGCATGTTGATGAAAAAACTCCACTGGTCTCCCAGGAGGGATCACCGACAACATTGGAAAGAAGCGAAGATGAAATCAAAGAGGTTTGTATACCTGAAGCCTCGGCAACGGCAGAGTCACCTCATCATAACAGTATAGAATCTTCTGAAGGGGCTTGTTTGCCCCAGGCGATGCTGCATCTGAGATTGGAGGTAAGTTTTAGAAGGACGATTTATGTTTTTAATCTCAACGGTTAGAGCTCATTTGTTTAGAATTTTTCGAACCGTTGAATTTGAGTCGCGTTTTTAATTGTTCTCCACTGAATATTCCACAGTCAGTTAGTGAACTTTACAAGCTGATTTTGGAAGGATATCATCAGTCCTTCTAATGGGCCTCATTGCACTCTGACCTACGTTTAAAACTTGGTAACATCGTTTGAGAGGTATGTTGCATTATGTTGTAGTTGCGGTTGTCTCAAGCTTCAGCTTCATCTGTAGTTCAACTTCCCGTTTGTTGCTTGATCTGTGTGTTTCCGCTTGATCCTCAGAGTTGGTGAGATATTCATATGTCAGCATTTATAAATATGTCAGCCAAATGTTTGTTTTCGTATATTTATAAATACTTGGGTAAGCATCAAACTTTAAAATTATGTGAACAGTAAACGTATCGCTTGCACGTTCGTTTTATATGAGAGTGAAAGAAGTCTTTATTGAAGTTTTATGAATAGTGAATGCCGGTGATAGGAGATGAGTAAATTGTGTTCGCATTAGGTTTCGACGTCGTCACATCGGATTCGTGCAATAATACAGCTTCGATTGAACCCTCAATGAGTGAACAAAAAACAGCAGTCGAGTTGAGAGATGAAACACCAACGGTGGTCGTATCGAATGAAGAACTGGACGATGGCATAGTACCGGATAACGATGATGTATGTTTTTCAATTTTCCTCCTGCAAAAGTGTCCGTTATTGGCTTTTCTCGTTGGCGACTACTCAGAGTTGTTGAGGTAGCCCTAGGTCGGCGTTCATACCACCAACGGTTTTGCCGTTGAACTTTCACTTTATTGTCTATTGAATAGCGTAATCGTCATTTATGACTTCCGGCTTTCGATTGCTTCCAGATTAAGATACGACCGGGGGGAGCAAGGGGTTGAGGGGTGGGGAGGGCGGAGGGCAGAGTAACCCATGCTTCATTTTGGTCCGATGTGCAAAAGGGCATGATGCGCGCTCACACTCCGCTTCCTCCACCTCACTGTTCTCGTTTTCCCAACGTAGCGTTTGCAAGTACAATTTGGTTTTTGCGTTTTATTCATGGATTACCTTATTAGGTATCCATAAATTACAGGTTTGCTCTTTTTTTGCTTATGCGGACAATTTGTTGAGACTTTTTACAATTTGTAGCTAAGATTTGGATTTCTTCCATTGTAATACCTGATCGGATTTTCCACATTTCTTTTCATATGTTCTTTAATTAGTGACTAAACCGACTATGGTTTTGTTTTTAAATTAATGTGAACTTTCATCTTTGGGATCGAATATATCTAAATTGATGTGGTTCTTTACCGTCTGGGAGGAGATAAGGCTCAAGTGCGCCAGTCATAACGCTTGAGGGGATTGAAACGTGCAAATTGAGAGCAATTGTTTCTAAGCTTTTAATGTTTTTCTTTTCATAGGCTCAATCCTGCTATTTTTATTTGAACAATGCGCAATAATAAGACCAGTAAATTAGTTTGGAGAAAACTTCGGACGTGGCGAATGCGGCTGAAATTTGACAAAAAATGAAGAATAAAGTTAAATGAGGGAAGGGAAGAATGTTGGTCCTTCGGTTGCATGCATCTTTCCTCAGCCTGATTGATGACCTAGTATCGTTTGTGTGAGTCGGAGCTATGAGATGGTTACACCGCTAGGCGATGCGGCAAAGCGATACGATTGAAACTGAAGAGGCATTTCAGAGCACGGCATCAGAAGATGGTAATGATAGCGGAGCTTGTGTAACGCAGCCACAACGACAACGTATCAACGATAGAGGAGTGCGGTTTATTCCTGAATCGGAAAAGGTCTCCTCCTTAACACTTCTGTGGTGAAATTTAGCCGGCAGTTTGAAGAAGATAGATGGCTAAGGAAACGAACTGATTGCTGTGATTGTTCTGGATACAGAAATGAGGTCAATGAATATATTGGGAAAATGCGTACTTAGCTGTTAGCTTATGTTTATTGAAGGGCTTCGTGCTTTTCAGTTGGCGTGGAAGAAGGACTTGGGAGAGGAGAGGCGTGATAGGATTATCAAATTTACAGGCTTACATTTATGCCTCTTGGGAGAGCTTTATTATTGTGGCTGTTATTTATTTGCGAAACGAGCATAGGAACGTTTTCTGTGAGATGGAAATATGATCATATTTACGAAACTATATGTTCTAGGAAGAGCGTGCAGCATTGCGCCGTGAAACGGAGTCACCGGAGGCGATCACAGTTAAGCCAACGTCTCACATTCCATACGGACTTCCATGTGCTCGCGAACTGCTCCGGTATGTGATACAGCCGTTATGTTTGCTTTTTACTTTCTTGTGTAATATGTTTGTCTGAATGAGAGGTACTGGGTCATGTGGAAGTGCTTATGAATGAAATAACCTCATTTTTTGGCAGTTCATTTCATCTACGCAGGAAGATGCTTTAGAAAGGTTATTTCCAATGTTTTCGGACATTGAGGTGTTATGTGGATACGGGAAGACTCTAATACGGAGGTGCAATGAAAAGATTAGAAGCAGTCAGTAAATCGTTGTATAGAACAAGATCGTTGAATGAATTTATTAAATAGACGAAGTTTGTCTTCTTTGTCTTGCACCACTTTTTTTTTAAATTACGAAGCAGTGGGGATTGATTCTTTTATTTGATTATTTTTTAGGCTATATGGAAAATCATTTTCGTGTGGACGGAGAGCGGAGTATTCATAGCTGAAATGAATAACCCAATAGCTTTTTTTTTAGATTTTTGATCGCATTAACGAATCCTTTGGATCGCGCAAACACCGAGTCGATGATTCTGATGGGTTTAAATTTGTTGACTGTGGCTCTGGAGGCAGGTGCCGATTATCTTCACAATTACGCGCTGCTAATGCCGTTGGTGAAAAACGAATTGTGCCGAGCTCTCTTGCAAGTAGGCTTATTTAATTATGCACTGACGTTTTGTTTCAGTGATTATGGGATGTATCGTTTGCATCGTAGTATTAGCCTTGGGTATTGTGGAATTAGTGTATTTTTCTGTCAGATGTAGAGGATTTTGTGAATATTGATTTATTGAACTCTTATTTTCTAAAACAGTCGTATAGGTGATGAAACTTTTGTTTCTTTTTTTGAATATTTGGTAGTGCGCAATTTTTCCTTTGTCAACGAGCAAGTTTTACTTTTGATGGATGCCTGTGTGCCTGAGATTGCTTGGCTCATATTTGAAGTTGCTAAGACATTTATTTGGATGCCTTATGCAAACTTAAGTTTTTTTTACTTTGCTTTCAGGGAATGATTTTGTTGCGTTTTCGAGGGGTTTCTGCATATAGGCACATTTCAGGATAGCTAAATATGCACTTAGCGGGAGTATTATTGAATAAGATGTTGACCGCAATTAAATTCTTGATCGCCTTTAATTAATCGTTGTGCTTCATTTTTTCTTAGAAGGTACTATTAACCGGTTAAGGAGTCACTTTGCTAGGCAGATAGTGAATGTAACGTAGCTATTGAAAGTCCCTGAAGTGTTGTTGAATAATATGAAATTTATTCGTCTATCAGCAATTATGTTCAATAAATAATCTGTTTGTTAACAAATGAATTAATCTTGATATGATATTTTGATGGTTCCTCCGACCGGTGTGATATGATCATGTTAATGGTGATAGCAATATTGCGATTACCATCATTTCTAGCTGTTGCTGGAAATGAGTATATGCATTGTGTTTAGTTGTTGGATACGGAGAAACTGCCAGTATTCGCGGCAACGAATCGAGTCTGCTTCCTTCTATTCGAAGCTTTGCGTACTTCTTTGAAATTCCAAATGGAATCCTATTTCAACAAACTTAAGTCGATTGTTACCAGTGAACAGGTTGGTGGACATACTGTTCAAAGCATGGAGGAAAATTGATTTTTTTTTTCAGTTCTTTTCTGGAAACGGTGAGGTTTTTTTGGATTCGTAGGCGAAGGTAGCGGCAGTTGAAGTTAAGAAATGTCACTGCTTTTCCATCGTAACAAGATGTAGGCATATGTGTGCCGCTTTCAACTTGATGTGATACCTATTGATTAGCGTTTGCACGGAGAGACAGCAATCATAAACCAGCTGGTTGGCAGTAGCGCTCTACGCTTTATGTTTATTTTCCATTATAGCAGTATTTATGTTTCATAAATGGTGAATTGGGGAGAGATATAGAAAATTAATGGAGGACGAAACCGGTTACATAAACTTTTGTGTGAACTGATAATTTTTTGCGAGAGATGTTTAAAGATAAAGTCGGACCTCTACTGAGAAAAGACTGCAATAATATGGCAATTTGCAGAGTCGAATTAGCTATGAGCAAAAAGAAATGGCATTGGAGAGTATCGTAGAGCTGTGGCGAATCCCAGGTTTAGTTACGGAGCTCTATTTGAACTACGATTGCGACCTCTATTGCTCGAATCTCTTCGAGGATTTAACGAAGGTAAGTCGTAGTTGAGTTTTTGCATTTCTCTTGCATTGAAGAATAATGCATTTTATTGTTTTGTTTTAGTATAGCAATGATAGGCTTTCAAATTGCGTTCAGGAATTCAGGTAGTTGTTGGAGTTCGTGGTGAGTTGGCGATTAACTAGGAGAGATGCGGTGCTGAAACTGCTGTTGATTTATTTTATTTATTTACTTAATGATCTGATTTGAATGATAAGATGATAGGGTGAGCTTCAACTGATAGCAGCCATCTTGGATTTGAGTATGATTCAAGTGCGTGTTGTTGAGGGCAACAATGTTATCATCCCCACTGCACTTCAGCTCCTTTCAAGTTTTTCTGATATACGGAGTACGGGAAAGAAATATGCGATGCGGTTAAAAAATTGAAGTTTTTTGCGTCTGCGTTCGATTTTGCTCTCATTTCAGCTTCTTTTGGAAAATGCATTCCCGGTGATGGGTCTTCGATCGACGCATATTCTCTCATTGGATGCGCTTCTAACGGTTATCGATACGATTGATGTTAACTGTGTCTATCGTCAGGCTGGCGGTGTTCAAACGCGCATTTCCCCTAAGTACGATTGATTATCATTTATTGCTCGGGGAAGTTTATCAGTGGTTGTTCGAGGGGCCATGGGAAAGTTAATTATGGTGCATCGTGCCTGTGTTGTAAGATGAGTCCTACTTTTACCCTCTTTTAGGCACATCCTGAAGTGAGTGGTATGAAACTAAAGAAGGGTGAAATGGCCACCAGCAGTAATCTGTTAGCGTTTTTGTTCTCCCACAGCTTATAGTTTGCACTTCTCAGTTGTACATATCCCGGAAGTCTGGATTCTTCAGCATCTCGTCTCGCTGCCTAAAAGAAGTCGAAGGAGAGGACGACAAATTTAAATAAAATGCGTACAGCAGCCAAACAATTCGCTATTGCATGAAGCAGGCGCACTTTGTTTCACCACGTGTTCCTCGCTTGATACCTTAAAGAGTTATGCAATTGAGTTGACAGTGGATGTGAGGTGCGAATGACAAATGCGCGATTGATTCAGTTTGCTGATAGGTTTTTTTGGCATTTTTATGTAATTAATTTTTTTTTTTGTTTTTTTAAGGAATCAATAGTTTTCAGCTCATCCTCAACCCAGCTTCGTCTCCCTGTAATTAGTGGATTTTCGTTCGGGAAACAAATAGAGCATTCTGATAGGCTAAAGGAAGACCCAGATGGTGTGAATACGACAGGCAAAATTGCATCGGAAGCAAAAGGTTTGTATGTTAAGCATTATCTTTATGTTCCATTCTCTCTTGTATGACTATGAATGTTTTCTGGGATTTATGTGCTTATGTGTGATATATTCGAGTGTACGGTGAATGTGGCTTGGAAGGGGAGAGGAGTGTGAGCAGAGTTGGCCCTATGTTATAGTCTTATGTAAGCCATATTTGGAGATGTGCAAATTGAAATCAGTATTTTGTAAGATACAAATTGCTATTATATAATAAGATTGCACTTATTGTACTACGGCTTCGCTTTCATAAGCGTAAGCGTAAACATAAAAATATTATTTCGTAAACAAATTGTTTTTTTTCCAGTGGTTTATTTGATTTTACAGCCTGTAATATCGGGGAGCAATTTAGGTTTATTTTGTTTTATGAGGAGGAGGGGGCAAGGGGGAATGCTTCTAGTTATCACGTCGTATAGTGTTATATTGTTTTTTCCCATCATTTGATAGTGTTATATTGTTCTGTTTAGGTGCTAATGTAGTACTGTTTTTGATTCTCCTTAATTAGTAAGCAAGTGGGTGCGCTGTGTTATTTCCATCGTACTCCATGATGTTAAGTCAATCAGTGCTGATTGACGAGAACCTAGAGAGCTTTTTTAATTGAGAGCACTAGTTTGGGCTTTTTGGGCCCCTTTTTTGAATCACAGCTTAGACATGCGTTCAGGCGGTATTTTTCTTTAGTGAATGAGGTCGACGATGAGACGTGTGCGTTATTAGAATCGCTGTTGCCTGCGTCAGCAGTTCGTGCGAATCGTATGGCACCGTCTAAGAAGCTGCCATCAATTGGTGAAGTCATCGAGCGAAAAAAGCAAAAGAGAATCATCACAGAAGGCACCGATCTCTTCAACCAGGATCCCAAGAAGGGTAGGTCAGCCTGTTTTTGACAAGTGAAGAAAATTGTTTTCTAATTCTTGGGTTTTCTGGGACTTTTTTCTAGATTATTGTCGGATAACATTTTTATGTTTAAATTATGTGGTTTTTTATTCCACGTTGGAGGAAGAGGATTGATGCCTGAGGGGTTTTATGGTAATTGTTTGGGTTAATGTATGAGGTGCAATGTTTAGAACTAAAAGAAAGGGTGCGGGGAGTGTTCGATGACAGCAGAAGTACACAGTCTATGCGTCGGAATTGCTGTGGGCCTTTATCGCTGGCCTTGCTCATTCTTTGTGCCATTTCTGATAGCGCTATGCTGTTTTGATTGAACAGCACTGTTCACGCTTTCCTGGATTTTTATATAATCGAGTGAAGCGTTTCTTTTTTGCGAATGCAGACCAAACGCGATTCCACGAGAGATAATCTTATTTGCAGGAATCGATTTTTTGAAGGAGAAGGGCATTCTGAAAACGCCGTTGGACCCAGTCGACGTTGTCGCTTGGCTACGCGAAAATCCACGGCTTGATAAGAAGCGAATTGCGGATTATATCTGCAGGTGTTTTATCATCTTTTTAAGCAGTCATAGACTTGTCGAAAAGAGCGAATGGTGCTCTACAGAATCCTCTTAGGTAAACGAGTCCTCTCAAGAGTTCTACAGAATCCTCTCGGGCGTCGCTCATTCTTCCACAAATTTGATTTAGCTGATAAAAAAACCTATGCCATGATTTATTGAAATTTCGACTCGATTTTTACCTAGAGTGATTCTTGTACTTGATTCCCTAGGGCCGAATGATTCCTCTTCATTCAGTTCCATCGGTGCAGTACTGTGTGTTCCTTTATACACTAGTGACGCATTATTAGTTTACACTTGAGGTTCCTGTTCATTTATAGTGAGGGTGTCATATTTTCTTAGCTTCTGCAGGTGTCTAGCATCTACAAGTGAATTTAATTGTAGTCGCAAGAATTTGGCGGTGTTGGACGCATTTGTAAGATCGTTTCCATTCGAGAATACTCGTTTGGATGACGCTCTTCGAATGTTCTTGGAGACGTTCCGGTTGCCAGGTGAAGCTGCCGAAATATCGATGGTGATGCAACATTTCGCTGGTACGTTCATCGAGATATCTTTTGCATGTATTGTTCGGTTGGGGAAAGGGGAACGAGAAAGGATGGGGCTGATCGGCGAAAGGTTTAATCGGGTGATGTCTGTTCAAGTTCAAGGGCAAGCACGTTCGTGAGCAGCGAAGAAAAAAGTTAGGTAATCTGTCAGCAGTAACAAGGCGAGCTGGTAAATTAAGGCTTCGACGAAATAAATTGGTGCTGATCATTGGTATTTACGCGTTTATGAAGCTGTGTTAAAGTGAGATGTGCCATTTGGATCCGAAACGAGTAAGGGCTAGGAGAGATTCCTCTCTCTTCTGGAGTCCCGGCAATTCTCGATTGTCTGCCGCTCTTTGAGCGATTATCGTATACATAATCAACGTTGAAAATAGTCATAATAATAGGCTTTCAGGGATTATTGTTTCATAATAATTGTAATCATCGTAAGCTACGAAATGAAGAGTGTTGATTTGATGAATTGCTCAATTTGAAGAGAACAAAGAATTCGACAAGAATCCTCTGATCAGCCCTCATTTCCTGTTTTATCTTATAAGCAATGACCCCGTCAAGCCAACATGCAGCTCATCTTTGCAAACATGTCCAGTGGCTTGATGAGAGAACATCGCTATAATGAGTATTGATTGATTGCTATCCTTAATCACTGCTGTTCTCAGTGAGTCGCATAAGTTTCTGCTGGATCCATGAATCTACTGTTATATTAATCCGTTTGTTTCCGGGAGGTATTGAGGGGTAAGTTGGTGGTGCGATAAAAAGCGATGCTAAATTCTTTGAGTGGGGATGGAAACAAACTTCGGTGAAGTGAACGTTGCGATATTTGTGAGCCACCATTATATGATTTATTGCTGTTTGCTTGATTACCTGTTCTGCTTATTAAACATATAGAGCAGCAGTGATTGTAAGTTACCTGCGTCTATTCATTACTTCAGTTCATCGTTGGGCAAGATGTTTTCATTTTGTAGATCATTGGTACAAAGCTAACGGAGAGCCGTTCAATCATGTCGATGCGGCATTCACTCTTGCTTACGCAGTGATTATGCTGAACACCGACCAGCATAATCCTCAAGTTAGTTGTTATGTTTTTTATTGGTACGGAATCCTGCTATATAAAAGTTGGCGCATAGAATGGTGCACTAATACGCATTGCCTCGAGGTATATGCAGAAGCTTCGTTTAGTGATGACGATGGGGAAGGGCAGATGGAGGGGGAACATTGAGGTTATCGTTGATAAGGTCTGTTGAATGTTATACGTCCATGTATCTGGACTATTTGCACAAATCAATGACCCTGCGATTCACTCATTTCGATTACATTCCAGATCTTTCCCTTTTATAGAGGGGATATATCGATCAAACATGACAAAACGAGCTTTATTGACTAGATGAATTTCTCTGGGTTATTTGTTTCGCTGTTCTCATTTCTTGCAGTATAAGGTATGAATTTGTGTTCACCTATTTGCTCCTTATTACATTTAAGTGAAGTGGAAAATTGCAATTTGAGGTTCGACGTAACCAGCCACCAATGCAAGTGGAATGCTTCAAGCGCAACCTGTCAGGCACAAATGGTGGTCAAGATTTTGATGGAGATATGTTGGAGCAAATGTTTCATGCTATCAGGTGATTCAGATTTCTTTTGATTTATTCAGGTTTGATTTCGACATGTCTGGCAAGTGATAGCTTTTCCACCGAATACAAAGACTTTTCAAGTTTAACGTTATAGGTTCTTAATGATTTCTGGTCAGTATTACGAAATTCGTAGACATTCACTGTGTAATTGTTTCGTTGCAGGACCGAAGAGATTGTGATGCCTGCCGAACAAGTTGGTCTGGTCAAGGAAAACTACTTGTGGAAGGCGGGTGTCAACTTTTCTTCTGTTTGTACCAAATCTTTACAGTCTGTGCAAAGTGACCGCTGATAGTTATTGCAGTTCTGTTGGATATTGTCTCCTTTTGTTATAATGCACATTTTGAAGTAAATTGTGCCGGTCCTCTAGCAGTTTTAATTTTTGTTTTTATCGCCTCTTATTCAAAGATGCATGTTTAGTCTACAATATTTCATGAAGGTATGAACCTGTTTCAGGTGTTATTACGACGAGGAGAGACCAAAGAGGGCGAATTTATCCACGTGCCAGCCGGGTGGAATGACCACGACCTGTTTGGAATAATTTGGGGACCGGCCACTGCGGCGCTGTCATTCGTCTTTGATAAAAGCGATCAAGAAAGCATTCTTCAGGTCAGTTGAAATAGCTTTTATGGGTCGAATGAGCTTTCAAACGTATTTAAAATGACTAAGGCCTTTGTTGGAGAGCTGCTGCAGAAAATGTTCGTAGGTTTATACAGCAGATGCGGATTTGAGAGTCGTGCTATTTGAGCAACGTTAAAAGAATGTGACGTTGGGCCATGTAGTGCGAGGAGGATTTTCGGTCTCGAGGAATTCGTCGGAGCTGAAGTCTTGTCGAGAAAGTCGATGAGAAGAAAGGTCGGGGAGTTGGGACGGAGTCTGTGGTGGGGATGTAGTTGAGGAAGATGGGTCCCACATCATGCCGAATTAGAGTGTATGATTTTGCAATGATGAGAGATGGTTTTCGTATAAAGTACTTTACACAGTTATGGAGGAAAATGCTATGTGGTGTTAAATGATTGGGTTTCATTTAGTGATTTCAATCAAAAATGAACGTTTTCACATTTTAACTTCGACAAAACGTTTGAATTTCAGAAATCGTTAAATGGCTATCGTAAATGTGCATCGATCGCAGCTCATTATGGTATGAGTGATGTATTCGACAATCTTATCATCCACCTTTGTAAATTCTCAACCCTAATGACATCTGCTGAAGGTTTGCATTTCATATTGGCACTATAAGGTTAGATTACACTTAGTGATCTTTTTGGAAAATTGTTATTATGGAGATTCTGAGCATTCGATTCACTTGTATTATGTTTGAACTGTTATATCGCGAAGCAGCTATCGTGGATGTTCTCCAGCAGTAAATAAGCTTCCTAAGTTGAAGTCTAATATTACTGATAGTTTATAACTTACTACGATTCGAGCATAAGAGGTATTATACCTATATTCTCTGCTCCTATGGTTTTTTGAAAAAGTTCTGCTCAAAGACTTGTAAGTTGTTTGGAGAGGCCAAAGTTCGTTGCCTGGAACGCTAGGATTGCTGTTGATCATGTTAGAATTGAACTGTGCTTCATTTCTCTCGCAGTTCATTGATTAATCAAATTCTATATTTCACGTCTTGTAGTTCTGTGATGAAATGGAGGAACTTGTTTGGAATTTTGGCTGTTTAATGCAAAACAATTTTTTTCAATACTTCATTCTTTTTTTCCTTCTTTTTACGAAGCGAAGCCATCGAGGTTATTAAGGAAAATTGTTTCAGGAATGATCCATAATAAGATGAACGGCATATTTGAATTATCTTACTTTTCCTTGTTCGAAAGTTTTACGGGCAATTTGGAAATCTCGGACCAATTTTCAAAAAAAAAAAAAAAATGACCGGTGGTTTCCGTTATTTGCTCACAGCCAGTATTGATTATTATGTTCTTACATTTCTTCATATTTGATTTTATTTGCATACAGGGTGTGCAGAGCAGAATTTGGAGTTGCAACGAACAGGTGGTCTGACAGAGATGACGGCACAAAACGCTGAACAAGTGGCAATTGCATTTGGAGAGAATATAAAGGCACAGATGGCCGCAAAGGCGATGTTTCAGTTGGTACATACTCATGGTGACATCCTTCGAGAGGTCAGCTTTTCGTTACATGCGCAGTGCTTTCGTTATGTGTTGATGCACTTGGGAAATAATCACTGCAAATTCTTTGTTGCAGCTTCGCTTTTATAAATTCAATTTCAGTTTTAATTTTCTTAACACTTATTTTACAAATTACAAAAAGTATTCTAAGCCCGGTCGAAAGGTACTTTTTACGATTTGAGTGTTCAACAAACAGCAGGCGACGGTAATTAATGGCTGTCGAAGTTACATATATGACCTAGGTGCTTGACTGCTACCTGGTATTGCTGTTCAGTATTTTCTGAGGATTTCATTTTATTTTCACAGTGTCCCTAATTGCAACGTTTATTGGTTTGTTGTAGCAATTAGTCTTTTGCCTGAACAACAAGAGTTTATTCTTATGCTTCGTTTTCTGCGGCTGTCTTTCATTCCGCATTGAAGAGCATTTTAAATATATTTTAAAGAGGGTTTATTTTGAAGAGAAATGGAGAGAAAGAAGGAAAGGACAGAGAAATAAATTGTGAAATAAATGCTTAATTTTGAATTGATTGTTTACCACTAGATCCATGAAAGATATAGAGGGAAATGAACTCGTCTTTAAGTAATCGGGAAATCTATGGGAAATATATT
This sequence comes from Ascaris suum, assembly GCA_013433145.1. Taxonomy (NCBI): domain Eukaryota; kingdom Metazoa; phylum Nematoda; class Chromadorea; order Rhabditida; family Ascarididae; genus Ascaris; species Ascaris suum. Next base: position 2,682,329 of record CM024181.1, read on the forward strand.
TCAAAAAATTTACGATGTTCGATGCTGATTAGATGCATAACTTGAAGAATGCTATTGTGTCATTGCCTCGCTTATGTGCCAACATCTTGGCTTCTTCCTGTTGTTTTTCAAGTGGATGTTAATACAACTAGCGCGTACCTGATGGACACAACATATACCTACTTCCCTGTCCACGAGTAATGTAAGGTCTTCGATATTTGGCTAATTTCAGGGTTGGAAAAATGTTTTGGATTGTTTGTTGCACTTATTCAGAGTGCGACTTTTACCGAATGCATTAACAGAGGTGGAGGATTTCGTTGATAGCAAAGGATGGGTTTCTATACAACGCATTCACACGCCGTACGTTTTTTTCTCTTATTTTGTTGCATTCAGTATTTAATAATGAGGTGATATAGCGTCACGCTCAAGTAGGAAAGTTTATCCCCTTGATGAATGGGTTCCCTCGTTTTCGAGTTTGAAAGTCAATTTTATGTGGCAGTTAGACGAGTGTGAGTGGATTTTCGATTCGACTGCAACCCGTGGAGGAATCTGTTACCATGGCGATCGGTCGTTTACGAATGAATGAATTTCGCCATCGATGACCAGCTGTGGCGACGACTAGAAATGAGCCAGACCTCGTTTGGTAGTGATTGCGGTTTTCCTCTTAGCCTTCATCCTTTCTTACATATGCCCACTGGATCGGCTAGTTAGTGTTGTTATGCTGTATGCACAGTTATAGCGCATTTCATTTTCTGTAATGTTGCTAAGAGAAATTGAAGTAAATCGTCATGGTCGTTCTTCTCTCTTGTTAATAGCAGGTTGTCTTTCCTCTTCCTTACCTGGAATTTTGATGCCAAAGGGCCGCTGCTTCATTCTCGAAACGTTGCACCCGAATAATGAATGAAGTTTTATGTCATAGCGTGTGCGTTATCGTATTCCTTGTGTTAACGTTTTGGATTCTCAAGGGCGTTTGTTTAGTATTGATTGTTAATTGTAGAAAAATAGCGTCGAATAGAAACGATTCTGGATTGTTGAGTTGGTTTGGATTGGGTGGGTCGAGCTATGACACGAGGGAAACCAAACCGACACCCGATCAACAGCAGCTTATTAAGGTATATCTTCTTCTGTTGCTATATAAAAAAGGCAGAGGTCGTTAAAATAAAATTATTTTGAGTGTGTTTCATAAATTCTGTAGTAGTTTTTACGAATTTGAAATTATGCACCATAAGCGCTCAAATAAACTCTCCTTCTCGCGCCAGTGAACCTTTCCCCTATGTAAAGACCCTGTGAAAAAAGTTGAAAACAGAAACAGTCACACCCCAGTAAAACCTCTGTCATTAGAGCAGTAGCCTCCATGTATTCATCATTGCGATGACTTCATTCAAGACTGCACCTTACTTCTGTCCTTGAATGTATTGGCTACCATCCTTGAGGGCGATATGCAGCAGTTGTTTATGCACCGTGAAATGTTTCGACGGTGATATAAGACAGCGGCGATCTTAGCATTGAGTTATCAATTAGCGCAATAATGCTAAAGCATTTCATTAATAAAGAGCTAATGCCTTTGAACGGGTCGTCGACTGACAGTAGCGACTAGAATTTCTTTTAGTAGTTATCGAAGCACCGACCCAGAGCTTAGTTTAAGCATTAATTCAGAGGTCGATTCCTAGGGGAATATGCTAAGAGCGGTGTCGGATCATACACAGTTATTTCCCTCGAATAGACCTTGCTAGATCGATTGAATTGCTGACTCAAAGTCGACCACTGCGACCGTCATCTTTTACCAATGCCTCACTTTGCATTCATTTCCAGCTAATCCTTCTTTCCTCGCTACTTGCTTCGCGACGTTCCGATAAAATAACATCGAGTGAATGCCGTTCTGCTGCTTCTCGAAACAAATTGATTTTTTTTCGCACAGTGATAGACGTTGAATGATATAGGCCAACTTTATAAAAATCAAGAACATTGTTTTTGTTTTGCATGTTTTTTTTCAAATTCAAAGCACTTTTTGAAAAAATCGTCGTATTGTTTGAGGTGGCCCAAAGTGTGATCAACGAATGTCATCCGGAGCAGTTGGTCATTGACGGCAAATATCTGACTTCATCGGCACTGACCGAATTGATCAATGCGCTCGTGCAGGCTTCCACAAATATTGTCGCACAATCGGAGGCGATCAAACGTGGCCAACCAACTAGCAAGATCAACGAACAGGTTTTTTTTCTTTCGAATTCTCTGTATCATGTACAAGTTCGTTGTTCGTATCTTCAAGCAGTTGATTTACCGCGATAGTAAAAGCGTTGTCTGTCCATTGCAAGGTGCGCGAAGCGGAAACGTTTTTATATCTGCATTACGATGACTTTAGTCCTTTGGTCCTTAAAACTTTGTTTATTAGCAGGTCGATTTATTTTAATTATTAGTTCCGTCTATAATGCTGGCTCTAATATTTCAATAAATTTAACGATTTAAAGATTCAAACACATCTTAATACCAGCTTAGCTGCTTATTGGTGTTTGTTGTGATAGTGTCGACGAGCGCTTTGCTGCTCTATGCAAAACACTGAAATTGGTCTTCATTTTATTTTGTTTTGTTTTTTCGTTGTTTGCCAGTTGAAGTTTAATGTTGAATGGATAAACTATACATTATATATCTTAGAGATCTCGAGACACCGAGCACGTTGGCTTTCATTCAGGAACTGAAAATAGGGGTTGTGTTTGTTTTTATTCCTAAGCTACCGGTAGAGAGCAAGCAAAGTGATACAACGCTTTGAATATTTCAGCTTTTTTCTAATTTTTTTAGTCCTTAATACCTACGCTTCAGAATGATTTTGATGAATTAGAAAGTTAAACAAATAAGCTAAGTTGGGCACTGTAAGCTTGGTGGATGGCGTTTGCTTTCTTGAACTGTTTCCTGTTGTGCCTCTCTCTGTTCCTGATCCTGGTCCTAAGATTCGTAGCCATCGCGATTGATATATCTTTTGTGAATGTTCAAATGTTCAATGTTATATTGCATTAATTAATATAATTTTTAGTTCTGATGCGCTAATGGGCTATAGGTAGCATAAAACGATCAGGTAATCAATAGCGTCGGCTTACTCCTGGAGATTAGCTGGATATTTCATACTGTGATAATTCTGTTGACGCTTCTGCAGGGTGAGGATGCTCTCGTGCTCTATCTCGAGCTCATGGTGAGCGTCACATTGGAGAACAAGGATCGTCTTTCACAAATTTGGCCATCTGTACAACATCATCTACAGTGGATTATGTCAACTTTTGGGCGCAACCCTGTGCTGGTTGAGAGAGCCGTTGTGGGTTTGTTGCGACTTACGAATAGGAATCTGTTCCGGCTGAAGGACGATGTTGCAGAGGAGATACTTCATTCACTTGGGATGCTCCTGGTAAACTTTAGGTTTATTTCTTTGGAAGAGGGGAAGGGAGTCGGCTCCAATTGGCAGCTGCTATTTTTTGTAGTTTTGAATACTTAACTGTGATTTTTTGCAAGACCAGGTGAGTTGATGCGTCGTTGCAACCTGTAAGTTGATTGTTAGGATGTTTCTTAATTTAATGAACGATTAACCTGTATCGGGTACGAATTCTTAGTAACATGAATTTGGTTCAGTTGATATTGGGATGTATGGAAGGAGTCCATTCAGAGAGATATTTCACATCGTTTTGTGAATGCGTTATTTCACCTTTCAATATAAGCTGAACTAGTTATAAAATAAGGAAGTTTTTCACGTGTGAGATATAACTTATGAAACATCGTCGCCATCAGTAGTAGAAAGTTTTATACAGAGGGCAGTAGTTTAGTGGTGACCGATATACCGTTAAGCAGTCTAATACGAAGGCGAATCATTCGCCGATTTTCCCTGTCACGCGTTTTTTAATTTATATTTGGCGACCGGAAAAGTTTTTGCAGAAATTGCGGCCACCAGCGTTGTTTATGTTTTCGCGTCAAATCGCTTTCGGTCTGCATGAGTTGTTGCGTACGAATGCGGCGAACGTGCACCGCAGAGAGCATTGGGCGGTGCTGTTTGCATTATTGGAGGCGGTCGGTGCAGGTGCATATCCGGAAGATACTCAGCCTCAACGAGAGCAGGTGTGCATATTGTTTGAATATTTGAGCACTGCACTTAAGTCTCTCAATAGCCACCACCCCTTCCAGCTATTTGATGTTATTCACTGACTCATTGTTACCGAATCTTCACGTGAGTCCATATGCGTAAAGTGGGGTTGTTGCGCCAATATCTCTTTTCTTACGTTTACATATTGCATGATTTCACACTGGTTGGAATATCTATCACGCCTTTTTAAATTGCTGGATCCATTAGTTGCTGAAGGTATTTTTTAAGCCGTTAGATCAACAGTTGGCGTCAAAGAGCGGAGAGCGTCACGCACACAGTGATACGGAGCCGTTCAAAACTCGTTCGCCAAGCACTGTGACGAGTGGGATCGCGTCGACACTCGGCGACGATAGAGGATACACATCCGATGATCCGCAGAGACATCACGGTTTGTCGTATTCACTTTATTTAAAGTTGTTTCGATAGCGGCAGGTTGTTCTCAGTTCTATTCTTTAAGCATCTTTCCGCGTTGATCACCCAGCGTAGCCGTTTTTGTCAACATTAACTTCTCGGCAGTTGTTATCCCGTATGGACGAAGGATTTTACAGTTTGTGAAATAATAAATATTGCTTTGTAATCAGCGAAGTCAGTTGCTACAGGCCTGTTTAAAGCATTTCAAATGGAACGAGGGATAGAGGGGAACACGGACTGGTTTGATGGTATTTTGTGTCTGCCATGTTACATAGCTTGCTGACAGTGACAAACGGCTAGCTGTTCATACCCTATCAGTTTGATTTAATTACAAAGCTTTGAATAAAACTTCAGCTTACTTTACGCTATATTCTTACTAAGATCAAATATGGTTTAAAGTAGCGCAAAAAATTTATTGCTTGGAGTTAGCTGTTGGCCATATCGAGTCTTGTCTGGCCATACGGATAACTGTCAGCAAACTGTCGTGTTGAGGTCGCAACTGTTGAGCAATGCAACAAAGCGAAAGTGTTTCACGTAGGCTTCTTGAATGCTAGGCATGAGGGGATGGCGTTCGAGTCACAGTGTAGTGGATTCTTTAAACACTGGGCCCTCTTTGAAAAAGTGTTTTTCCTTATTCTTGTTTTTTATTGTGCCATAGTTGAGTGTTATCGTTTTTCGAATGTTAAGGTTCCATATCATCATTGTCAACTCTATCGGAACGTGCCGATAGTGCAGTGTCGTTGGCGAAGGATAGCACTGAGTGGATTCATCTCGACCATAGAGATGGTCGGTCGATGATTCGTTTCACTTGTTTATTGTTGACTTTGAGCGTTTTTATGAGTGTCGATTAAAACACTACTCTTAAGTAAGTTGAAATAGAAATGGGAAGTTTTGCTAATGACTCAAAATGTATGAGTCTGAAGTTCTTACTTTTATTTTCGAAGGAGTGCTCCCGTTAGGTTTTTTCCTTCTAGTGGTCATCGCTGTTTAATCGTTTTCAATTTTTAATTTCGTTGGTTTCTCGAAGAGTATTGCTTTGTTTGCATTTACGGTGTATTTTAGCAGCGATTGCTGTGCAGCAGCAGCAAATGCAATTGCGTCACGAAGGTGCATCATTTCCGCCGTCGCGCGTATTCGATAGGGGAACTGTCGTTCTTCGCGCTAATCTTGCGAGGTTATTTTTGATTTTATCTCTTTAATTTTTATTATTTTCATTGTGTTTGTGCATATTTTTTGCATAATTCGCTTTTGCGCAGTGTGACATGAAACATGTTTGCAGTTCTTAAAGTGCGGATGTTTTCGCAGTTTCGAAGGTACTGCTGGAGGGCAGTGGAGAAGCATGGGAGGGAATGAGGTGAATTCGGTCCTTGCAGAGAATTTGTCACTTGCAGCCGCAGGAATTTTCTAAGTGAGATTGGCTGCTATTATTGCTAAATGACCAAAGCTTGAATGCTTCGAAATCTCGAACTTTTCAACCTGTCATCTGACCTGCCGACTATCACAGATTCGAAACCATCGTTGGTTCGGTAAAAGCGATGAACGTATAGAATTCTCTGATTCGTTCTTTGCCACAGGCAATAATCTTGTCTGTGATGTTGTTATGCGATCAATATTTGTGTATCATCGGTGAGTTATTTCTAATCACTGAATTCAGGCATGAGCCAGCTGCGTTTCTTAAAGTTGGTGAGACGTTAGCGTTTTTGGTTCGTGATGCGGCACATGTTACACCGGAGAATTTCGATTCTTGTGTGCACTGTCTTCGAGCTTATGTGGAAGCGAGTCTAGATGGTGGCAGGTAACCCGTTGACTATTTCTTCTGTCAAAAGATTATAAGAGTTAATAAGAAAAGCATCGATATTCCATAGAAGTTTAAACGTAAGAATGCATTGTTTACGAGTGCAGCATTAATTGCTGTTTCAAGCAGCCACATTGCTTCAAATTATTCAAGAATTTGAGATTTTTGCAGTGCGTGCGCCATCTGATTTTTATGCTGCTATGTCTTTCCTCGCAGTTTCCTAGAACTTTACTAGGTACTTTCATTTTTTGATGCTAAGCAGGACGAGTATAACGAAAACGGGTTAAGAAAATTGGAGTATTTCTGCGGCGCCATCTGATTGTATATGAAAATTGTGTAAATGGTAGATAGGGTATAAGGACGGTCATAATGTTTGCGTTAATGTTGCTTCTCTATCGAATTTCGATCCCATCTGCATTTGTGTTGATGTTCACTTATAAAGTCGATAGTTGTCGCCGTCCATCAGAATTTTTTACAGTGTTTCAATCCTTGCGAATGCTATGTTTGTTTCGATGCTCGAATCTGTTATTAATGCTGTAAGTTTAAGGTATGCGGCTGGGCCATTAAGTGGCGATGCACAAAACCAATTACACAGCGTTGTGGACGATAAATCGAGACGACCGCCGAAAGGAGGTGTGTATTGGGCAAAAGTTTGCATTCCTTATCCAGTGCTATCGAAAAGCCGTATTCTTGTCGCGCCGTTTGGTTTCAAAGAATTCTGAGCCGAAGCTCATCAATGTGTCAAAAGTCTTTTGGATTGAAGCATCCATTTTAGAAGGATAACAAGAAATGTTTCCCGTCGAATGTTCGAAAGTGACGACGAAAAGTGTCGCAGTAACATGAAACAAAATCGGCTTTGATGTTGTTTTGGATTATGTCTTTGTAATGGCGATGTTACGGTAGTATTATTTTGATGTATTACTTTGATTTTGCCATTGTGGTACCCTTTTTAGATCTGAGGCTCATTCATGCATGCAATGTGAATTTCTCTTAAAGACGACGTTTCCTTGACATATGCGGTAGCTCTAAGGCTTTCAGGGTATAGTGAAGATTTTTTTTTTTTGAAATAATCTGTTAGTTTTGATAAGTGTTTTCGAATGAAGGAATATTTGTATTTAGTTTATCCATAGAAATTTGTCGAATCTGCAGGTTTTTTGTGTCTATTGGAGTATATTCTTAGGTAAATCACGAAGGCAGATGTCGCTAAGTTCGTCAGTGAATGGCGATGAAGATGCTGATGGCACATTTGAATCGGAGCAGCAGCAGCTTAGTGCCAGCTATCATCAGGTAAGATTATAGGCTGAATAGTGGATGTGCATTGCGGTCAAAGCTTTAGAGAAAGTATTGGGTATATATGGTAGTTGCCTATGGTTCATGTTTGCTTGGACATGGCGAGTATGCCCCTTACACCTTCCTCCTCTCCCTCCTCCATCCTCCCTGTCCGTGTCCTGTTGCTTCCAGCTATGCCACGCACTCCTCTTCAGCGACCAGTAATGTAGATCAGTGGGTGTTCCATTCATTGAAGCAAAACATTTTTTGATTTTTTTTGTTATTGCTCAATTTCTTTGATACGTCGAACCGTGAAGAGCGCAGGTCCCATTACCCCGCCAAGGGGTTTTTATCACCTGTTTATTGCTCATGACACACATTTAGGATATTTTCGCACTGTTTTATGTCCCTCTTTATTGTTGCATTCAGCGTGTCGTAAGTTGATTATTTCTTTCGAAGTTGTGATTGGTCAGATCCTCTTAGAGGTAGCTCATGTTTCCTTGATTAACTGAGAATATCAGTTACAGGTGCGGGACACGTATTTGGTATTCTTTGGTTAGCCATTTTTGTTTGATTTCTACGGAGAGCATTCTTTTGCAGATTGCATTCCAAATGCTTGATCTATGCCATACGTTGCATGTGAAAGCAGCAGGAATCTATCGAAGTTGGGCTGAAGGAGGAGCTGAGGTACTTTATATTACACCAATACTTTTGTCATTATTTGAAACTACCTAGAAATAGAGTAATTGTGAATCTTTGCTTAGATAAGCAAAGCTTGGTCGACTCTTACAGTTTGAAGTATCCAAGTGTTATTTATTGATGAAATGGTCATGACCTGGATTTTTTAATTTGTTGTTAAATAAAAATATGGTGGCTAGAAATGAAAAATAATATTGGAGACTTCTGTTATTTTTGAAAAGTTTATTGCGTATATTTTTACGTTATGCACGATGAATATTAGGTGAAAGTCATGGGAATGTTGAAGTGCTACAACGTCTTATCCTGAGCATCGATTTATTGCCTAAGATCTTTTAATAATTTATTATTACGAATCTTCCGGGATCTTATTGAACGGTTATCCTTGGAGCTTTTTCTCTCTTCATATTTGCGCCTTCTTTCCCATCATTGATGAAAGGTACTAATGAAGTTATGTGGCAATGATCGTATTGCTTGGAGGTGGATGCAAGTGCGTCAGCGTTGTGGGCTCATTGTTGGCGACCTCTCGTGCAGTGTATGGCACGATTATGTTGTGATTGTCGACGTCAAGTGCGCACACAAGCTCTCAATTATCTTGTGGTGGGTTATGTTGCAATTTATTGTCCATCGCCTGTCGAGAAATCATTCACCGCCTTGTGACCATTGCCATTTAATCGTAGTAACCAATACCTGGTACTCTAGATTGGGGAACAGGTGGGTAGACAGAGGGAAGCCGCTGATATGACATTCAATTAATAACAGAAGAGGATGGACGCGCCTTTTTGCTTTGAGAGGCACTTTTGTTGCTGTATTATAGGCGTAAAACTATAAGCCGAAATTTGAACATGTCGTCCGAAATTCAGTGATTCATGGGTCTCCCTTGCTTCTGCCGTTTTGATATTTAGCTTTGCTCACCTTATTTTTGAAACGTGCTACATTTCCCTAATTTCATAATTGTTAAAGTTTTTATTTAGATGGCCAATAGATGGGGGAGGGGCTGATTTGAAATCATTCCGATTCTTGGAAAGATGCTAATTAGCTGCTTTCATATTGAACTTTGGTCGATTGCAGCGTTCATTTTTGATAGCTGATATGCAAACAATGGGTGCGAGCGATTGGGAGAATTGCTTTGGTGAGGTTCTTTTCCCGCTGGTTCAAAAATTACTCGAGAATCTCTCTCCGATGGATCCTATTGGAATGGAGGAGACACGAGTTCGAGCTATGCAGCTCATCTCTAAAATCCTTCTCAATCATCTCACGTAATCCCTTCAATCTTCGATTTTCTTTACAGCTGTGCTAGTTGGCTATGTAAAGGTTGCTGTTCCCTACTTCTGAAGTTGTCTTGTGAGATGGGGGGGGGGGGGGGGGGGCGCAATACTTGCGTTCTTCTAGGCGCAATAGGTAGGCTGTTGTTGACACATAGGAGATATTTATTTCTGCACTTGCTTTGGCCATCAAAAGGAAATAACAAGGTTATGAGGTATTACATCCACTATGTACATGATGCCCGAGCGTTGAGCGTCACCTAAAAGCTTGAGATTATCTTACAGTCGTTTCGCATTCACTGACGATATTATTTCGTTTTGCAGAGGGAGTTTTGGTAAAACTCGAGTTGTTTCACTGATTCGGAGTAGTAAGTTAACTTTTTATTAGCAGCATTGGGCAGTTTTTTTTCCAAATGTAGTCGAATCTTCGAAGATCACTGCCATGTCTTGCTTTAGTTGGAAGGTGAAGAGAGGTAGGCTTATCTTGTGGTAAGGGTAGAAGAGAGGATGGATTTTACATGTCTCCGATTTTCATGTTTTTTTTGGCTTCTGTATGAGTGTCTAATAGCACATCAATTCATTTATTATTGCAGGCCACTGAGCACGTTACCTTCATTTCCCGCGTTATGGTTGAGGCTGTTAGATTATATGGATCGATATTTGCATACAGACAGAAGTGATCTGCTGTCAGAGGCGATTCCCGAATCATTGAAGAATATGATTTTGGTGCTCGACAATACGGGGATGTTTCGCGCAATACCGGGCCTCTATCAGATGACTGTTACGAGGATGGGATCGCTGTTGCCCGACTTGATTGCTGAGGTGATGCCTGGACCACCTGAGCGAGAGAGCTTGTAAGTTTAAGTGCGAATTAGTTTTTCAGGAGATCGTACGATAAGGATTATGAAGGAAATGCTTATTGAAGATGGTTTGCCAGAGACAAAATTGTTAAGAGTTATTGGGGAAATACTTTATGATGATAGGAAGTTGATAGGTAAAGAAAATGTTGGGCGCTTTTAATTGTTGATCTTCCATTAGAGCACAGTTGCATCCACGGCGATAGGATTGATTGTTTTCGTATTTGAGCGGTCTGTTCTCCAGTAAAAGTATTTGCGATCGAATATTGAATTGTACATCTTGCTTTGACGGGTAGCTGGTGAACGGGTGCGCAACAGTTATGCTGGCGTGCAGTAGAGTATTGGCATAGCGAGTGTAAGTAGGCGCTAAAGGTTTAGTGTGTATTTATTACCGGATGGGAAGCTTATTGCTAGGAGGACGTAGAGTTCATCAATTACATTGAAAGGTTAGTATGCACCCCGTCATTCAATTCTTATTACCACACTTACTATCGATTTAGTATTTCGATCAGTTTTATGGCGTTGAGGGGAATCTTAAGTTTAACTGGTATGTGCAAACACAAAGTTCGGTATTTGATCTTCGACTTTTCCTAGCCCACCATACTTTTTCCATACTACCATGCTCTCGAATAGCGATTGAGGGATGTCTTTGTTTCATGTCCAACAAGAGATTTGGAGGATGGAGGGAGGAAGGGAGGAGGGAGGAGGAACAACTAGCACAGCGTTAGAAAGTGAGAAAGGTGAGTACCGTGAGGTTGCGAAGATCTTATGTTTGCAAGTTCTTGTTGCCGTCTATAAATTTTTAAAATTGTTTACGTGTGAATATCACTTATAGTTGAAAGGAAAAAGTTGTGCAGGCCATTCATCCGCGTGTTGCGGTAACGGTTCAACATTACGTGCCGTGCCAACTCCTTGATGTGCTTTCCCATTCCTTTCGAAATGCAGTGTGCAAGGAATTCTGCTTATTTTAGAGAAGCAACACCAACGTTGCCTAGCGAACAGAATATATATCAGGAATCGTTTCCTGCGAGTGTGACGGACTCGGCGGTTGTTCCAACAGCCGAACCAACCACAGTTTCATTGGCACCTGTAGCGGCATCTGCTTCTCAGGCTCCTTCTTTATCTATCTCGACGGCAGTATCAACTGCGACTCCGCTTACTACTTCAGCCACACCTCCAGTCACACAGTTTGCATCGGTGTTGGGAGGTCGTGTGCAGATTGCACCCCCACTCGAAGTACTTGCTGAACGACAGGCTGATTCGGTAAAGAATGACGTCAATCTGCGATCAGAGTCTTCGAACGCTCCGGAAGTGGCAGAACGGCAGTTAGGACTCGTATCGACGCCATCGCGAAACATCGAAATACCCGAATTGGTGCGTCGATTCACCTCAAAAGTGAGCTCTAACCGGATAGAACTAGCTCACTTCGAGCTTTTTCACGTTTACTTGCACGGTGCTTACACGGGTTGCAGCTTTTCAGAGTCAGTGTTTATTCGTACCCATACAGGGAGAGATGGGTCCGATGTTTTTCAAAAGTTCCAAAATAAGAGACGTTTTTTCACAAAAACCTAGCTTTCTGCAATAAGGCCTCGCTTCGACTTTATTATGCTTGGTGCGAGGAGACTTTACTTGAGGTGATGAGAGGACCTATGTTCACAGTTGCAGGTTTTTAATAAAGTCGAAGCGAGGCCTTATTGCGGAAAGATAGGTGTCGGCAAGAGAATGCAATGTTACGAGGGTTTTCTTTTACTTCATGAAATTTGTTGAAGGTGGTGTACTGCTGTTGAATCTTAGCTATACCTCACCTGATTTGAAGAAAGTTATATAAATAAGTTCACAAATGTCGGCTATAAAGTTTGTCGTAATTCAAGTTAAAAGTTCCTCGGAACATTTCGCAGTTAGTGGAATAAGGAGAGGAGGGAATATTCTCGGGTTGAGGGAATGAGTCAACCGATCGTATGAAAAGAAACTATTCCACTTTTTGTTTCTTTTTTCCACTTTTTATCATTTTGGCTTTTTTCTTTGCTTATTTTCTGTTTAATGGATTGCCGAATTTTGTTTCTTTTATCTCTTTTCATAGTTTCTTATATTTTACTCATAATTGCATAATTTTCTTTCTTATCATTTTTGCGTATTATTCGAATTAACAAACAAGGAATTGATTGCTTATGTTAGTAGAAATTCTGAGTTGTTTGCTTTTAAAGTATAGGTGATTTGTTTGGTGCTCTCAGTGATACGATGCATGTTTTGCATAAAAATAAAGAGACATTCACAAATATTGATCGTCTGAAAGAAGTTTCCCATATGGGATTTATATTTATTTATAGTTGGTTGAGCGAATGCAATTATATTGCATTTTGCATTCAGTGTATCGGTTTTTTAATGTCGTCCTTGAGCACGAAAAAATTTCAAAGAGAAGATTTTGCGCGAAATTTTAAATCCGTTATGCAAAATGGTCATTAAATTTTTGTGGATAGTCGGTGCCATAAATTTTTTGCTTATACTTTAACGGGATAGGGCCACAAATTTAGTTCAGTTTGCAATAGGCGACAAATCGAGTTCCATTATTACAAATTAGATTCTGCTTAAGGCTACACATCTTATTTTATTGAGGTGAGGGGAAATTTAGGATTTTTTTTCTTTGTTACAGTCTCATATAAAAGTGTCCTACATCCCTCGTAGTATATGTTTTTGCTCTTATGTTTGACATACAACTCATATTTATGCTGACATTTCTTTAGGAAGAAGTAATCGTTCAGTCGGGTTCTGGTTCTCCTGCACACCCGCATCGTTATTACGGCGTCGTCCATCAGGGCGCAAGCTCACCAGCATTGCATCAAGCCGATGACCGTTTGCCTTTCCAAGGTACGCAACACGTACAAGCACCACCGCATTTGGCACCCAGTCACCAGTCGATCAACGCACAAAATGTCTACGCTGATCCTCGGTATCCACCACTGTCACAGGGAGCCACCCCACCTGTGGCTAACGCGGCTGCCCTCAAGCACTCTCCCGAGTACGCCTGCACTGGACACCTTTATCAGGTAATGCAAGCAGTGCCTCTGAAATGCAGGTATTATATGTTGGATCGTGCTAGATGTGAATATTGGTCATTGAGTTGGTTGGAAAGGATGAAAATCAATAGTATTAAAATGTGAATGTCATTTTGTCTTAGTAGGCGATTCTTCACTCCGATAAAGAGTTTGACAGCTTATTCTAGCTTAAATTGTCGCTGTATTGCGTATATGCATATTTTTTCTACAGTATTGTCTTGTTTCAATACTGTTCAGTAAGGCCTTTTTATGCATTTGTTGTGCTATTTTTTAAGTGCTTGATAAATATTTAAATAAGCTTGTGAGTTAAAGTTATTTCATTTTTTTCGCTCTTGTGAAAGGTAGAAGAAAAAACGACAGAGGAAAAGATTTATTTCCATCCTTCTGTTCGAAGAAGTTATGAAAGTCACATAGGAGATAGTATTATTGACGGAAATCGTTCTGAAAACTGAGCAAATAGAAACGAACTAAAAATTTTTCTCTCTGTATTAATAGTTTTCCTCTTGTTTGGGAATCGCTTGTCAATTGATGCAATTAGTTTTTTAAGGGCTTAACCTACCCGTTATTCTCTTTTCTTGTTCGATGTTGTGTAATTCTTTTTTAGACGGCCCCACCGCATTTGGTACAAACACAGCAGTTTTTCGTTCACTCTGCACCTCATTTACCGACTACTTCTCTCAGTGGTACACAACGCGCCGCAACCCACTCGGTAGGCTCTCCTGCACGGACATTTTGTATGGTACCTTCACCGAATAGCGCATTCTCGGCACCGCTTCCTAGCGAACCACTGCCTCATCCAAGCAATGTCACCCAACATTCTGGTGTGGTAGGTCAAGGATTTCTCCTCTTCTCCTTGTTCATGTATTTGTCGTCGATCGTTTCAAGGGATGTGGTTTTAAAGGAACATCTTTGCTCTGTGTGAGTACTTGTTGCTTTAGAGATCTTTATTTCCGGTTGAAATTCTGGTTGAAATGTTATTTAATCTTTGGATGGCTGTTGTATGCAGTATGTGGGTATCTTAAAAACATCGTTTTCTGCTGTCAGTTTTTTGGTATTCGATAAGTTACACGAAATTATGCGATTTGAAGGCCTTTCAAAATAAATGAATTTTAGCTTCTTTTTTATGAAATGTGTTTTGAGTCGTTGAAATGTTTACGGTCGATTTGGATTTGCGCATTCATCACCAGTTACTTATTTCTTTTAATGAATGGTATAAGTAAGAGATGAATGGGGACGGAAAAATTTGGTTGAACAAGTTGAGGAATTCAGGGAGAATAATATTAATAAAGGGATATTTCAGCAGCACTCTTCACAAGCGGTGAATGATGGTGGGCAGCCATCTGGCGTTATGGCTGATGAGCAGTTGTCAACAATGCAACAGACGCGATTTATCAATGAACGGCCATAAGTTGATAATTGAGAGCAACGGTGTTCCCATTCTCTTTTGTAGGTTCTTTGTTTTCGACCTGAATTTATTTATGATTATCTACTTGTGCTTATCACCGATCGGATCGAACGCGTGTGAAATAATTGAAATTGAGAGGATAATTGAAGCAAATTCTTTAAGGAGACATTAAAGGCGTGCTGTTATTTTGTCGTTTGTTTTAATTTATCAAAGATATATATGTACATGAATAGACGAATTGGAATATGATTTCTCCCATAGTGTCATAGGAAATGGTCGATTTTCATAAACATTTGTGATCTTTGAATACTAATGATCTATTGTTGCATATTTGTGACTAATGGCAACGTTTGCAAGACGTTAATTTTTTTTAAGGGGGAAGGAATGTAGAAGAGCGCGAAATAGAGTATTTGATTGGGTGATGGTGGAAAACTTCTATTCAGAGAACGATGTATTCCGAGATGCAACAATACAGTAGCCTATTTCTTTATCTATAAGCCCAATTTCAAGGGTTTTATCTATCTGGAAGGGTTTTAAAGTTTACAGTTTCTTAGAATTGAAATATGCACTCAAAGATCTTAAATCTTCCAAAATGGGTGAAAGATGGGAGAAGTAAATGGATATATATGCTTTAGAGGAGAGGTTCTGAAGTGGAAAAAAAGGTTTAAAATGATACTTTTTTCTGCACTTTGGACATTGAGCTTCAAAAAAATTCGTTGAATTTCTACTGGAATATTGGAAAGGGAGACTCCAACTGTGATTGGAGTCCCGCTTCATGGTTTGCTTGACAAGTGATCTAGCGTGAGCTGCTTCGTTGAGCGGCGTTTCTCACTCATTTCCCGTTTTGTCTGTGATCGTTTCTATCTGTTAAATTGTTCGGGTGGTATTCTATTGTCCTTTTTCTTATCGGTTGATGTTACCAAGTTATCTGCGAGCGATTGTGCATATTTTGGCAAAATACAGCCATCCCGCTTCGCACTTTATTTTCCAAGCTCATATTTAACGCCATTGGGAGCGTTTATCTTCTTTAAAAAAATTGTTGTTTATGAAAATTTGGCCGATTTCATATTGAATATCTGGAAAAATAGAAGCCAAATATGGTAGTCGATGATTTGGGACAATCTTTATGAGAATTAGAATAGTACGTCAGTGTTTTGAAGAATTTATTTGCATGAAAGGAATGGAAGGGAATTATTTAACAAGAACAAAGGTAATAAAATAAGCGATTCAATGCTTTTGGCTAAGAATTTGATGAGCATTTATTTAGTAAATTGCCTAATGAAATTGATTTAAAATTTAATGCGAGCTTCTCTTCGATAGTATTTTTTTATTTAGCCATCTTCATTGATAAGCTTTCTTTTACAAGTAATAATAATAATAATATGTTCTATATGTTATCACATAAATGAATGTGATTAATTACTATGAAACGTATAATAAACTCTCTAATTGTACATTACTGCTGAAATACATCGAAATGAAATATAAATGAGCAGTGATATTAAGTAATGGATATGATTGATTTTAGAATATCGTAAAAGCAGTTCCGCTTGTTTCTTATGATGACAATCGGTTGTTTTTTAAGGCATATTTTCTAAGCACATTTTTCTGTCACTTAGAGCCATCAACATTTTAAGGTGTTCCTTATTGAATCGGATCTTCCAGGATCTCTCATGATTTCATATTAGAAAGATCTGGCTAATGGCTAGACTAATTTTTTCTTTGCAAAGGTGCATAGGAAATTTGAGATAGGTGTACCCGTTCCGGATAGTTTGAAAGACAAATTTAACTGTAACAAATGGTTCGAGGAACAGTCGTTTCGTTCTGAATGGCTTCGGACAGTTTAACGGGCGGAGATGTCCGTGCCGAATGGTTTGAAGGACAGGTAAATTCAGTTCAAACGTTTCCAGAAAAAGATGTATTCTTCCCGAATAGTCAGCAAGGTGATGTAAGAATCCAACAAAGAGCTTGATTGAGCACATTATGTTAGGTAATGAAATCGGAGACGATCGGTTAAGGAATTTAAAAAGGGAGAGGATGTTTTATGTACGTCATTTTGATTGCATTCATGACCAGTCTTGCTCGCTCCATTCCTCTTCGTCCTCCGTCTCACTACTTTCCTCTGCAATTATCGATTAAACAGAACATCAACGTTTCTTCTATAAGGTAGGCCAGGTGACTATAGATCAAGCGGGAAGAGTGCGCTAAATAAGGTAAATAAAAGAAAGTCAAGAGCAAACAGGCAGATCAAACGACTACCCAGAATGTATCGCGAGGCTAACCTAGGGCAGAGTCGGGAGGGTATAAAAGACGTTGATGTGCTCATATGTTTATTCCAGTTTCTAGACTAGTCTTATGGCCAAGTGGAGCCTACGGATGGACGTTGGATTGAGCGGGGTGATCGGCGGCAGTGTGGAGATTGACTGGGGATGGTGCCGGCGATTCGAACTGTCCTGGTATGCCTTCTTCTTTGCCACCTTCCTGTACAAGTGTGATAAACTGTTCGCTCCTTATACCTCTGCTTTCTCACAATTTGCTTGACTGCGGTCCGATGGAGGGTGCAGATCCTCAAGGAGACCTGGACAGCTAGATGAGCCAAGGGGAGCTGACCCTTGCACTCTGAGTATAAAGTTTACGGCTGACCTATTAGCTTTTATGTAATCTGGTTGTTATGGACGTAGGTTGCAGAAGTCAATTTATTGATCAATTTGATCGTGCGGTTGACCAATCCGGCCAGCTGACCAATTTGACTAGTTGACCATGCACCTTATTTTTTGTATATAATCGTCTACATTTCATCCATCTTATTTAGTGCCAATGCGTTTTACAGTGATTCACAGCCTTTTTTCTTCCAGTCAAATCGAGTCCATTTTTGGTTGAAATGCTTTTCGAACTTTGTTTCCGTGAAAGATATAAAAGCTCTCTTCCTGATGTCTAGAAGCATCTGAAGTACTTGTGGATCGGTTGCTGTTGAAGTTTAAAATGAACCAAAACGTAAGATCCTATGACAGATTTGAGGTTCTTGTCCGCTTCGAAGATGCAAACCCACTAACACTATACGTCTTAAGAAAACCCCTGTTTGCTAGTGTAGATGCTGCAAGAGGTGATCACGCTATAGAACGGATACGGCCTTTTGAGAGGTCTAGAATTGGCCAAACGGCGCTGATCAGGACTAAACTTCGTCAGGCCCTCATTCTGGAACGCTACTGGAATAGGGAAACGACACACCATCGGAGGAGTCTCTGATATGTTGTCGTCGTTCTTCAATCATCCTGCCAATTGCGTCCATCAGGTTGTTCCCTGAACTCGACAGTGGTCGATCCACTTTCCTGAGTGCCGACTTATCCGCATTTCGAATTGCCTGGAAAGTTGGTCACTAATGCGCGTTCTGTACGCCCGGCAATATCTCCTTATCTAAAAACCTTGGAGAAGAAGGATCCCATGACTGTGTCACGTTCGAGAAAGCCTGATTTCATCAGCTCGAAGAGCGGCGCAGTCGTTTTAGGAAGAGGGGGAGGGCTCTGTGAAAACTTCCATTAGTTGCTAAACTGTTGCATCGGAAAGTTCCATATACAGCTACGGAAAAGAATTATGAAGCTTACTGCAAAAATCTTTCATGTCGACTATTCATTTCATCCGAAATTTGGCCGATGATTTTCACCACATAAAATCCCACATTTCTGTTGCTTCTTTATCATCTTCAATGGGAACATTAAAATTTGATTTAGAAACAATCGAAAGGAGGAGAAGAGGGGTGCGGAAGGGAGGACAAGGAGAGAGGGGACAAAGAAGGGAGAAGAGGGAGAGGGGCGTTACCATGAAACGTCGTAGCAACTTATCGAAATTGCCGAGCAAATTCTGAGAAGAGATAGAATATATGCGTCGAAAAATTCCCCCTTTTTTCCCTATTAAATCAGTGAAAACAATATTTTTTGTTCAAATGAAGTATTTCTTTGAGGAATAATTTTAAAATTGTTGTTTTCCACATTTTTCTTTGAAATATTTTAAGTGTTATGACGACTCTAATGAGTAGATTTTCGATGCCTGTGAACGATCCATTTTTTGACAATAACGTTGGTGTTGAACCTTTCTACGTAACAAGCTTGAGACGTTGCTAACCTCAACTATTCTAATGATTAAGTTTGCAATTTAAGCAAAATCCTCAATAGATGTTATTTCGAAATTTATTACCTCAAGAAGATTTTGACGTCCTTGTGAAGTTGTATGGGGATGCGAAGTTGCACCGCTGGATGAAGCGTTATTGAATGCTGCTGCTGTGGTGGTGGTGGTGGTGGCGGTGGTGGCGGCGCTGGTGGTATCATATTCTTCTCGGGGCTACTTTCCGAGGTTTTGTTGTGGTTGGACCAAGTAGTAGCATTGCATTCGTCATATTGTTCGCGTATGTTATGCCCAAATTTGTGCTGCTGCTGCGATATAACTGGAGCCCTTTCGGTTGTGGTTCCGACTCTTGTTGTCGGTGAGGTGGGCAAATTGTAGTTTGCGTTGGAGGGGACGTTAACGGAAGAGGGTGGTGGATGGGGGATTCGAGCTGGTGGCATCTTTGCAGAATTGCGCATTTCACTCGACGATATTGACCATTCATCTGTATGCTTTTCAATTTTTTCCAAAGGTCGATGCGATGGTTGCATGACGTTAAAATCATGTCGTTCCAGTTCGTTCCTCTGCAGTGGAAATGGTCAGTGTTTAAGGCAATCTATTGAAAGTTCGATATAAAGAACTCACGTTTCGATAGGGAAGAAAGGAAAGGGATAGACCTAGGAGACACATGGAATAAGCTCCGTCGGCCTGACGCTGGCAGAATGCATGTCTTTCAAAAACAGACCACTAAAATCAAATTACCGACTTACTCGACGACCTAATACACGAATGCGTGGCATCATATATCATTAGAAACAAGTCAGTATCGAGACAGAAATACAACCGCCTAAGCAATAAACAACCTGCACTATAGAAACGTCACTAATTTCTTCTCCTCTACCACGTAGATAATTTATTTTTCAACAAACAAATTTGCATATGATCTTTTAAAACCTTTATGGGGAAATTTACATATATGAAATGATTCGGTTATAGCAAAGGTAAACGTTATAGGAAAAAATATAAGTAATCGAAATGCTGAAAACTTTTTAGTAATATTTACAAGGCGATTTGAAACCTATAAAAATATTCCTCTTATAAGATAAAATTAATTGAGATAGGAAGGAAAAATAGGAGGACGGAATTCACTATGCAAATTAGTCAATGGGTCTTAGGCTTGATTGTGAGTAGAAACCTTAAAGAAAGGAGCGTTTAAAAATAGTATAATTAGGGGATAACTTATTAGTTTGGCTAACAAGTACAACCTGTGGTGCAAGCATTATACATGGGTTCTCGACGCACTGTTTTGATAGCTCATTGCCTTTGTTCGAGATTCTCCTCTGAAAATGCAAAACGTATTCGACAATCTTTTCGTTGTTAAATAAACCCGTAAAACTTTGCCGTCCGTTAACTCTCTGATGCAGTCGGGTCAAGGCTTCACATAAAACATTCGGGGGACTTTACTTGAAAACTTCCACGTTTGACTAAAAGTCTTCATGGATTCACTTAAAATCCTCATGGATTCAGTGGGAACCAATGAGAAAAACGTTTATATTTCATTTCTTATAATATTGTACCTTAAATATTGAAGGTGAACAGAGTAAATTTGAATGAATTTTGAATGAAAAATCGAGTTGCCTTATAGTGTCTTTGGATGTATGTTTATGTACAAGAGGTTGAATAGATGGTAATAAGAATATTGAGAGCAGTCAAGGTGCTTCTTTCCAACGTACTCATGTTCTTGCTCTAACTAGCTGTTACGAGTATGTGGACCATGCGCTGGTCATTGTCAAACTAACATATCTAGTCCTTAGCCACCAGGTCGATTCATACCTGTAGCTATTATCCACGTTTCCTGAGATTTATTCGATAAATGAGCAAGTTTGTTGTGCCATTAAGATTAAGTGTTGAGAGCGTCGATATTTGGGTATCAAAAAGCTCGGATCCACTTTATGTAAATTTCACGCACGGAAAAATATTACGATGCTTTACTATAGGCGTCAGCTATGCCTCATATGTAAATTTTTTTGCATAATATGGGTTGTCAATAAGAGTATATCCCTCAAAGGTATCATTGCGCAAAAGTGATTTACTGCTAAGGAAATAATCTCGATTAGAATATTATATTACAACGAAAACATGCTGTTATTTTCTCGAATATATAAAAAGCATACTTTGATTGTATGAGAACGTTTAATTGACGTTGGTGTGATGCGTCCTTGATCTCGAGATGTCAAACGACTAAAATTTATTAATGCACTCATTGAATAAACCACATCCACTTATACCTGTATTTTATACTTGTTCTCTCTAGACAATATCTGTATTTTATACCTGTACTCTCTAGACAATACCTGTATTTTATACCTTTACTCTCTAGACAGTACCTGTGTTTTATATATGTATTCTCTAAGCACATACTAGATTTTATTGTTTCATTTAGAGAGAAGTATGAAGTATTCTGTGCTATTTTTAACTATATAATTGCTTTAATACGTTCATTTTTTTGCTTATCGTATCATGCTCATTTGGAATATGGTGCTGATTGATTAATGAAATGAAACAGTCATACAAATATTCAGTTATTTTTAGGTACACCTTGTCTCAACACTAACAACGAAAGAAACGGAAGTACTATTGGAATTTCAGTTCCAAGGTTGACGACATTGCGGTATTAGTGTATCGAATAAGATGTTATAAAATAGTATGTAGAAGGAGAAAAGAGTAGAGTACAATATGAGATATCCTTTTGCTGATATTATCCACTTGTATCGTAATAAGCGAATTAGAAAGAATTTCTTAACATTTAAATACTTATAAAGTAGATTTAAATTCACTAGCGGTTAGTAAATGAATGACAGTAACGTTGTTAGAGATATTAAAGGCACTTTTAGCTTTTCGTTTTTGGATGAATTGTGAAGGTGAGGAAAATGTCGAATCGATTCAATATTGGCGATTCAATCGTTGAGAAAAATTTTTTGAAGAACTCTATACGGAAATATTTATAAATATCTTCAAGTATTCACTATCATTTAATGAAAATAATGCGATGAAATGTGATATAATGATCTTACTAACAAGCTGTCACGAGCATCCTCGAGGTTATTTAAGCTGTTTGCGGCTGTCATTAAAGATTCGGCATCGTTTTCGTTGATGTTCAACATTGGAGGCTGAAATTGACTCGAATGAGCTTCGAATTTAATTATTGCATACTTTAAGCGATCCTTTAAAAATTGATTACGCATCATTCGACGCTTATAAACTCCTTCTTGATAACGTATAATAGAGAGGAACTTCCAGTAAAGATTCAAAGTATTCTAATAAATCTAATTATTTTATGAGAGAAAGTGTTTAGGAAGTCGTGCTTTCGATTTTCTTATTTTTGTAGCATTTCATTTCTGAGTCATCGAACGAGTAATCCACTTAGTCTAGGCTCGACTGAGTCAATCTAGGACCAAGCCCAATCAGTCTAGGCTCGAGCTCAATCAGTTTAAGACCTAGCTTAGTCAGTTCAGGCTAGAGCTCAATCAGTCTAGACTGGGTTTCAACCAGCCGACGAATGAAGAAACTAATCTAGGTGCCTGCCGAATGCAATGTTCCCCAACTGTCTCGATATCCATTGCTTTCGCCAGAATTCATATTCATCGACTGCTTCAAGCATCTCTGTTTGCGAAAAAAATTTAAGCAGCATTGAATACATTTTTTTCCAGTCCTGCTAATCTCTGTTCTCAGCGAGTAAGTAAGCAGCATAACTAACTTGGCTTATTCTTGTCCCTATCCTATAGATTATTTATATGTAAATTTTATCGATAAAAATGCGAGTGATGTCATCTCCTATCTCGATTCGTTTAAAAAGATAATCGGAAGAAGGAAATTAATAAATCCAGAGGCAAATTTTATTCATTTTTACCTACACTGAAGATCGATTTTATTAATGTTTTTGAGTGGTGACTTTGTTACAATAAGAGATATTGAGAGTTGTGTTATGATTTGCATAATACTTCCATAAGCAAATGCCTCGAGAGTCAACTCGAATGCTACAATTCGGATCAACTGCATTTCCTAGCTACTATCCAGTTATGGTGAAGGAAACCTTCGAAAAATGCTTCTCGTTGTGCCTGATAAATTAGGATATACAGTGAAACGCTGTTAGGGCAGTCGCTATTTCGTCATTTCTATCCCCCCCTCGACTTTTGCCCATCAAATCAACTTTTTATACCTATGCTGAAAACGTTAAGAACTAGTTGGTTGTAGTTTGGAAGGCTACTTTGGTGTTGAATATGATAATCACTCTCCGTCACCACAGCTTTATGACTTGCGAGACTCCAAGATAGACTATATATATATATATATATATATATATATATATATATATATATATATATATATATATATATATATATATATATATATATATATATATATATATATATATATATATATATATATATATATATATATATATATATATATATATATATATATATATATATATATATATATATATATAAGTTGAAAGAATGTGTAAGCACTGACTTTTCTAACTCTGGAGCGTCTCATTGAACTTCGCAGCTTATCGGGACCATGGAAAGTGACTTGTCGACGGATCATATTAATCTCTTGTTCATCTGCTTTGTTGATATCGATCATGAGGAATGCGTAAATCTCACGTACGGTTTGATCCACTTCTGAGTCATCTATGAACGAATCTGTACCGCAATGCGCTTTATGTCTGCAAATATTTCAGCATCGTTGAGTGATTACATTCAACAATTATAGAATTATAATTTATTCAGAGGGAATCAAGTTCTTAAACGTTACGTTATTTTATTGAGTTAATTCTATTTATTTGTTAAAGCGTACATTAACTTGGCCATCCCTATAAAATTGTCAACGTGTTTGGTGATACACTCGTCCATTGCTATGACTTTGATATTTTTAATAACTTTAGCTACATTTAATGCTTATTTTTTATTGAGAAAGCTTTTCAACAGAATAGAATTCAAACCAGAGAAATGAGCCCGGTGTGTGCTTTTATTATACATTTTCAATTCACTAGTCGATATATTAGCTCAGAGACGTTCAAAAACTCCGCTGGAGCCTTGAAAAGCTTCCTCTTTATATAAAACTATGCGTTCGCATTAACATAAATCAAACAATTCTGTTTTACGCGCATCGGACATTATTAAATAAAATTTAAAAATTTTATAATAGTTAAGAGATCACTAATGGGAGTGAAATTACGGCTAATAAATTGTTTAATCATAAAGATTTCATTTCAACGGTTTCAGTGATTCGTAAGCCGGAAAAATCCGGGTGAGCAGACAGACATGGGGTCACCGCGATGTGCTTTTGCAGAAATTTGCAAACATTTCTGAAATTAATGTCGAATTAATAGTACATACACAGTGATGAAAAGGTAGAGTGAATTCGAGTAAGTTAATTAGAGTGGCGCAAATGTCACAGCAGTCGATTCAGCTATCATACAAAGTTTCAACACATTCTACGGTAGCCATGTAATGGCCACGTTAACGTTTGATTCATTAGATTGCAATCGCATTCATGAATGAATTAATGGTCCTTTGTTGTGCTTTTGTAGTTGCCTAGAAAAAAACTCTACCTTATAAGGAGTAGTCAACCAACATAGACATGCAAAACCAGATAAAACTCTGGCAAGTTTGATGCATAATCGTTTTTGATGTTCGTTTGCATTGCACAAAAATGCTCATTAAAAAACGACGAGAAATGTGATCTGCAATACTGATGAATAAAAAAATTTTTTTCAGCTCTATCTAGTTTGATGTATTTTAGTGCTTAAATCTGCCCTTTCGAGGTATCGATCCATTTGAGTGATACGAGCAACACCGACGAGAGGAAGAATTTACGGGAATATGAGATAGGTAGTCAAAAGTAGATAATAAGAGGACGAAGTAGGAGATGAAAACATTCCTTGATAAGAATTTCAAAGAAAAACGGGACGATGATTCAACGACATAGAATGACCGATTTCTTTTCGAGTAGATTTTTATATTGGCTGAAGTATAGGGAGGGGTTTTAATGAAAGTGTTACGATACACAAAATCGGTAGGAAATCCGATGTCGAGTTTATTCAGTCCTCCTTTGTTCTTTTTCGCTTCGGATTTTTTGCGCTTCGGAACTGATCGTTTGAGTGACGTGATCGCATTGTGCATCTTTGCGGAAAGATCGGTGGATATTCCTAAATGCTTGATTTCAGTTTATTTTCTCCATTTCCAAATATTTAAAAAAAAACAAATTTGTTGCCATCTAGACTACTTATTGGCAATATCGTGTCTTTGTTTACCCATATGTGTCCATGTGTCTATCTGTCTGCCCATGTAGTTTCAATTCAGCACTGAATAAAAGCGATTAAAAAATACGAGATAGATATAATATTTATCCCATGGAAGTCTCCTATTAGCATTCTTCATGTTGGTTTAACGACTGCGGAGGAAATCCTCGATATTTAAGGTGCAAAAAAATTGACATCTACTTTACGCTCGTTGAATATTTATTTCGAACGGGTCAGTTCATCGTTGAACTAATCTCTTATGGAACATTTGCATGAGTAATCAAATCACTTCAAATGTGAGAACATTATTTTCCCTTTCTTTTTTGTTTATTATTCGTAAATTTGACTACTCGTTAAGCAACATATAAAAGCGTATATTATATCAGTTGTTCTAGCGATCTTCAGTTGTCAACGATTCTTGTTCTATTCGTTCTAGAATTGATTCACTTATAACACAATTTGTGTTATATAAATACAGCTCGTGCTATATACACATAACTTGTGTTATATGTCTGCTTTCTTTGGCAAGTTCTAAGTTGTTTAGTTATAAATATATTTTATAATCTATGAAAAGTAATATAAATAGATCTTTTGAGAAAGGTGTCGTAAATAAACGGTGAGTAAATGTGGGCATTAAGTAGGATGCTTTTATGATATCGAACTATGGCGTCGAGTGCAAATTTTGACTTGGAATGTAAGGAAGTGACGGAATATTATTGAAATATGAGTGGCCCGGCACTAGTTCCTAATATGTCGCCATATTTCAAATGAGAGCATACGATCTCATTAAGCCTTCCTTCAACCTATTTGTTGGGAAAACGATTCATCTTAGACCATTAAAATAACTTCACCCTTCTGAATAATCGAAAACATTATTTATTCATAGGTTTGGAATGTTACTGTGACTTATGTTTTCTCAGCGATATGATAACATTCTACTCAATAAATAAACCTGCATCATAAAAATCATTGGAATGTGGTAACCCTGGGGCTCTATTCTGCAGAATAGGGTATTCGAATATACTATACAAGTGCGTTCCTTCGATTAACGAGGTAGTGTAATTCGCTAATTGTCAAAAGCGCAAATTCAGAATTAATAGACTTAGTGGAATGGAGTTCACTGCACCAGAGAAGGAAATTCTCCGGTTGAACTAAGACGTCTAATGCTGAATGCTCAAAGGTCAAAGGTCACCTTTAGCTGTCATATTGTTATGTGTTCTGTGAAGTTGATGAGTTTCACAAGTAGTTTGCTTTGAGATTTCAAGAATTTTTTCTCTCGTTTCGTTTATTGAAGGAATCTGAAATTTACGAAGCATTGGTTAGCCACACAGAAAAAGAAATTACCGTAAAGGGGCGATGAGTCATCCATAAAAAAAGAATTCTGTGAGGAAATACCAAAATTCAATTCGTAAGGGAAAACTTTTATTTTGCGAATAAATTTCAAATTTCATTTCTGATCTTCTAAATAAACCATTCTTCAATCTTTTGATGTTAGTTTCGAACCTTTTTACCTTCTAAAGAACGTTTAATAAACTTGCTTAAACCTATTAAGTTTTCAAAACCGTTGAAAAAACTTAGAATTTTTATTTATTTATTTTTTTTTTGATGAAATAAAGAGCACTATATGAACTTTTTAAGTATTATTTTGAAAGAAAATGAGAATACTAAATTTTGAAATAGTTTCTTTTAAAAGAATGGAATCTTTATATTATCAGTAAATTTTGGAGAAATCAAATTGAATTTTCGAGGAAAAACTTTAACGACTTTCTTCTGTCCAGAAAAAAAATTCGACAATTTGATTGTTTCGATTATTCAATTCTAAAATAATTTTCAAATTTTAGAGTCGTTTACGGAGACTTTTGCATCATAAACGAAAACTATAAACAAATTATAAATTATAAATAAAAGTATTTATTCGCGAGGAAATTTCATCAAATCAATCAGCGAATTAATGATCGATTTTTATCTTTAATAAATATGAATGACATTTGATATGATAAGAATAGAAATGTTTATATGAATTGTAATATTCTGCGTAATATTATAGTATAAAGTTCCCGAAAGATTTAAGTTGTCTTGAATAGGCGACTCTTTTTTTTTAAAGCTGATTACCATTAAATTCGAAAAACAATACGAGGAACTAAAGTGCTTTAGTACAAAAATTGATGGCTTCAGAGCGGTATTTTTTTATTACTTACCCATGAAGTTATCATACCGGTTGGAGAGTACAATAACTGTGCTAATATCCGAATTTCCGGTTTAGGCAATCGGGTATTCTCGTGAACTCTAATGTGAAATTATAGATCACGCTTGTTATGGAATTATTACCGATGGTTGAGATGCTTGTTGCATTTGTGTTGTATTCGTACATTCTTTTTTCATCGCTTTACGTCGTCTCCTCTCTAAACATAAATTGCATTCGGAAATTCGTATTATAATTAAATATTTCAAGCAATTTCTTGAATATTTCGCGTACTTAGGGAATATTATTTCATCTTTACATCACTTACCAACATTTCTTTTTTTTCTATAACGACACTCTTCAATCATAAATTGATATTTCAGCATAGCTCTATTCTCTTCTCGTCAGGAATTCTTATAGCATTCAGTAATACTCTCGACTCCTATTATTTAGAGACCCATTTTATGAGTTTATGCAAATACTTGCAAGAGTGTATTATGGCAATACCGCGTATTTCCATGTGGATGTGCATTCCCATCAATGTGGTACTATATTATTCCTTGCCCTAATTTAACTCTAAAATTTGACAAATCTCTCTGCAAGTTGATTTATTTGCTTCCAGCAACTTCTTTTCAGAGTGACGTCATCGTTAGATAAATACAAAATTTATTCAAATTAACATATTTTCCCACTTTATTTGTAAGTAATTGAGGTGAGGAGCTTGAATCAAAATGCTCACCAGTTTGTTGATTGTGAACAGTGAAGAAAAATTTCTCTGCTTCGGCGCTTAATGAAAAATTAAGTGCATAGGACGTGTCGTCATCCGCTTCAAATGTAACCAAATTTGAATGTTTCTTTATAAAAGTTACATCGGGGCTCCTAAAAAATATTTCAATTATTAAAAAAATATTTCTATTCAAATATTTTAGCGACTAAATATTTGTACTATTAAGCATGATAATGTTGTTAATCTTTGCTATTCTAGGCGAATGATTTTGTTAACTTTTTTCTTTTTTTTTTATTACTTCATGAAAAAATATTATGTGAATTATAGATGCAAATTAATATCCTCTATAATCAAAATGAAATAAATAAGTTCAAATGAAATCACGAATCGATGAATTTTTTTTCTCATATTGCAAAAAATTTTTAAATTTTTTGCAATGATGGAATTTTAAAAATCGCCATCTCTTATTGTTGATTATGTGCTCATTTCTTTGGGTTTTTAGTCTCTTAGGTAATATTTTAAAAGAAAGTGTTATTTTATTCGGAAGAGATGGATGCGTTGCAAAAAACAACTTCGATAGAAGGAATTCGACAACCCATAAAGTAGCCAACGGAGAGGTACTGGAATGAAGGACTCAGTTGTTCTCTGTGACATCTGTTGAAGATGAACTATAATTTCATTGCTTTCAAGCCAAAAATTTCAACTCTAGTCTTTCATCAAATCCCAATGGCTATATTTTCCTCAGTCAGTATTGCATTGCCCTTACAAAACGATTGATTGAATTTATTGATTAGGACATTATTCAACGAATCGATTTACCCATTGATCACTTCCTTATATAAGGTCGCCTTATTGGGTAACCCAAATTATAATCCTCTAAATTCGAGAGAAAGTGATGGCAACAACTATTTTGCTTGTCATTCAACTACTATATGATGTTACATATATTATAAGATAATGGCTTCATACACTATGAGTTTGCATCTCTCCATCGATGATCCCAGATATCCTGGATCGATTAGTTGTACGCTGACCTCTCTTCTATTATAGTCACGTACATAGCAAGCGACACCTATTCCAATAATTTCCCATTGATATTTTTGAATATCAGCCTGCAGTAACTGCGCAACACCGGTTGCTAGTGTCTGCAATGCAAAAATTTTATCATGTAACACTTGCAACGTTCAATGAAATATTTCGAGGGGCATTGTCTATAAGAAACCCGTCGAAATTGGAACTTCATATTTCTATATGTTATTTTTTGAATTTAAATATTTGTAAAATATAACATAATTAAAGAATAAATTTTTATTTCTTTATTGAAAAGCGATCAGCAAATAACTGCACTTGCCGATACTTTCAAACCTAATATGTTTATTCTTACATGAGATTTGCAAAAACTGTAAAGGAATAAATTCGTCTAAAGTTTCTAGGCTAAGGTCCCTTTTAGGTTGCAATCTCTTTCGATGGACCATTAAATGCTCTATAAGTTTAGCCGCATTTTAATTTTGATCCTTGCAGGGCAGGGTAATTTAAAATGTCCACATATTCAGGTGTACGAAATTTGCATAACAATGTGGATGGATATGGATGGTTTGAAACATGATATTCGTGCATCTCCTTGAAAATGCAAAAGTGACAGATCAGCTTATCTGTATCAATTTATTTCTTGCTACTAGAGACCTCTTGATTCACCCCGAGCATCTACTATATGAAGACGAATCGAATTCTTCACTAATAGAAAATACGGTTGTAGTTTGTGGTGAATTTTGCTTATAGTATGCCATCCGTTGTCTTTACATCAGTTTCTTTTATATACTTGTAAATTAATGATATTATTTTAATCGCTATATTTATACGTCCCACTTGTTAGGCTTTTCTTTTATTATTGATGATTATTGAAAGAAAGAATAATTGAAAAGAACGCAACGGATACAAGCGCGAATGAGAAAAAAGGAACTTACAAAGCAACGTGGACCAAGATAATCGAATATTTTTCTGTTATCAGATGGCTTCAAAAGAGTTGTGCTCACATTTTCACGTGAACCTGTGCTGAAATATGCAATAAGAGTGTTGCTTTAAGAGAGTCATATGCAAAAGAAAATATAAGGAAAAGCAGCTTTTATTTAGCTTCAGAAACCTCCGCCTTATAGAGCCTGGTAAGGGGTATGAACTTTGCACCTCAATATTTCCATCTAGCGTAATTGTAATGGCGTAATTGCATAGTTTGCCTCATGTCTCAAATTCTTTAAATAATCTAATATTCGTTATAAATCAATATCAACGAATACGACTGCAAATTTGAATCGTAAATTTCATAGCAAAAACTAACTAAACGAGACATTTTTATTACAATAAACAAACGATTTATTTACCTTGGATGAATAATTGTATTCCTTATTTCGTTATTTGATGACGACGAAACGTTGTCATTCTTTGATGTTAAATTCCTCATTCACCTTAAACTAAAAACTGTCATCATTCTATCATAATTGAATTAATATTCACTTTTATATATTAGATTCAACGATGAGGTTATTTCCCATAAGAGTATAAATTTACATTGAAATATTATTTGATTGATTTGCTGTTCATTTTCTCGTTAGGCCATTTGAGTCTTAAAGAAATGTCTGTGAAAACTTTATAAGCTTTATGGAGAAGTAAAAGTAGAAGTAAGTAAAAGTAGTGTCGAGAATGAAAAAGACTCGTCATTTCTAAGAATGCGTTAATTTCGATGTAATTTAACGCTTTTGAGTATGTCCTCTCACGTGAATTTATGAAAGTTTTATGACTCCATTTTTTTTTGATTACAATTTGACATTCGCTATTTCTATTTTTGGCTCAAACTTTAATTGAAATTTTTAAGTTCCATATTGACTATTGCTCACGAGAATTTGCCTGCCACTAAGTGGTATAACTGCTGAAAATCAACTTTTATATGGAGAGTGTGGAAATGAAACTTCGAATGGTCTCATTACAAGACCAACGATTAAACAGCCTTTGATGAGCCCCTACAATGCATTTTTCTTTAGAATATGAGAAATGCCGAAAAATCTTGTATTTTTGGATGATTTCCTCTGAAAAATTCAGAAATTTTTAGCTCTATCGTTCTCTCATTAGCAAAATTTGTCTCGTTTTAATTACTCATGAGAGACGAGAGAGCGAGCGAATGAATTTGGGAACGAGTAACCAATATGTGTAGTGCACATTTTTCGATGAGACTTCATCTTTAAGTCGTTTCTCAATTTTGAAATTTTTTAAAAAAAGCTGACGATTTTTTGAACGGATCGGATTTTTGATCATATATTTCGATCGCAAATCTTGATTAAGTTTTAAAGGATTTTCCCCATGCTATTCATACGTACGTCTTGTGCGATGTACTTTGAATTTTATCAAAGAAGACAATCAAGAGAACATACATGTTGCGAGTTTATATTGCTCAGTAAAATGTGCTTTTATGAGAAGGAACTTTTGAACAGGCCTAATATATAAAAGCGACATTGAAAACATTTAAAAAGAAGTTTAATAACTGCAGTAAATTTTTTCACGTTCAAGATTTTAAGAATAATAGCGCAATAATTAAGTAATTGTGATCGTAAATTTTTTGAACTCCAATCACTACCTCTTAACTCAACTTCTAAGAACCAAAGGAATAAATGGTTGACAAAAATAGGAGGCAATAGTAGATATATAAATATTTGATAAAGATGTAACGACAGTCCTCAAATTCGTTCTTCACACCCTATTTACAGCGTTTTTGGGCTGGGACAAAATTTCCCATTCCTTATGAAAATCGTCCGAGGCACAAATTTCGTGACAAAAAATTCGGAACAGATCTCCGGAAAGGTTTCAGATATCATTGTTTTTATTAGGTGGCTAAGGAATTTCCTGCAGGATGGGAAAAGTATGTCAGTAGGTAAAGGTGAATGAAAGAGAAGAAGCACGTAAGCATCTTCATCAACAGACATTTTGAACAGAAGGCAACGTTCTATTTCAAAGTGCAGGCGTAATGATAAGAAATACAGTGCAACGGTTGTCGATCGGCGATTGCAACACGAAGCGTCGCCTTATTTAGCCGACAACACCACCTCTTGAATTTTTTCATATTCGGATGAAAGCGTAACGGAGAAAATTTGTTCAGTTCTTTGTGATTTTATGAAATTTTCGTAATATATACTAACAAAAATAGAAAAGCATGCTAAACAAATGGGCATAATATGTTTTTTGCAATCGCGCTTTTTAGACCAGCGGAAAACACTGAGTGTAAATTACTCGTTAGCAGCAGTAGTAGTGTTTCCAAATTTCGTTGATCGAGTTGCTCGTGTAACTCTTCCAAAAAATTTGTTTTTTTTTTTAACTAATATATCTTAATAAGTGAACTGCACTGATTGACGCAAGTAATAGTGTTAAAATGCATGCGAGTTTTAAAGCACACTTAATCACCCATAATTCGCTCCTATGATTTATCAACTCCAAATTCCGCTTAAGCGGGTCACTTTATCGTGTAAGAGTAGATTATAGGCATTATAATATATTATATATATATATATATATATATATATATATATATATATATATATATATATATATATATATATATATATATATATATATATATATATATATATATATATATATATATATATATATATATATATAATATAGCAAATAGAAGTGGAGAGGACCTAGACATAATACACATTACAAAGTACCTAAGTATTAACGAAAAAATTAGTCTGTAATTTGTGGGGAAAGTGAGCAGATTCTAGAAGCATCTAATGACAGGTAGACAAGCATGACAACTGATTCGAAAGTGAATTCGGATCATGAAGCGAGCCGAATTCACGGCATTGATGAATCACTGCATTGACTCCAGCTTAAACGAGCATCCTTACACGAGAACGCTCCTTGATGGAGAATGTTGCAAAGAGTCTCACTTTAAAGGCAATAAGTGAATCATTCAAGTAATCGATATGTGAGCACTAACAATCTTATCATTGTTCATTCAATGTTGAGGTGTCGCATATCATCGGAGTTTAAGCTAGACTAATATAGTTAGCTGTAACACATGACATTTATCATATTTTTAAAAAATAAAGCAATTTTTGGAATGATCGTTAATTATTTTTAGGTAAATATGACATTCATTTTAAAAAAATTTAGGTAAATAACAACGCGATTTTTTGTTTCTTTATTCCATTGTTTAAATTTTTAATTTCGAACTATTTCATTTATGATATTAACTCGAAAAATATTTTTACCAACATTGAATTTGAAAACTCCAAAATCGTCATAAAAATTTGCATTTCAAGCTAAATTTTTTCTAAGTTTGGAAATTTTTCGTTGATTTTATCAGCGATGAAAAAAAAAAGAAATTAAAAATTATGCATTAAAAAATCGCTAATTTTTACTAATTTATAGTTTTATAATTTCATTCAAATTATCTATTCGCAACGTTTTTCATATGCAATTTTAATCTATTTATTTGAAGAAATAGAATAAAATTTAATTGCTAATAAATTGAAGGATTTATTTAAAAATTACTCTCTTATTTGATGAAAAATTCCAATTCCTTCATATCCGGCTTTACTATTCTATATAACATCATTGAAGCACGCTAGCCGAGAAGAGTCCCAGAATGGCATCAAATTACACTCAGCACTTTTTCAATGTGTTTTATTAAATATGACAGAGTCGATGGAGAAAATCCCCAATTTTCCATCATTATAAAGTGATTCTTCATAAATTTGAAAACAACGACCGAATACTTATTAGTGGCCCCGAATTTTTGATGCTTTAAAAAAAGTAATGCAAAATTTTCAATGAAAAAAAAAGAGAATTTCAAAGAATTCATCCAATTATTTCAATTAAGAAAAATTATTCATTTATTTTCAAGCAACAATAAATTAAATCAGTGAATTAATTCGTCATTATCAATTCAAATTTCAAATTATTATTTTCGAGCAATCGATGCAATGCAATACGATGCCCAAATTGGGCATTATAACGCTTAGATATATCTCATCCGTTGATGAAAAAAAATATCAATGAATGTAAATTGACGATGAATTGGCCGTTCTATTTCAGAAATGTTTATTACGGGAATACGATGAACAATCAAAAACGTCATTCTATAGATTAGAATATCGAAGGTGGAAATTCTCACTTCTACTGAACGACAGTATTCTTTCATATTTAAGGTCGTCGATACTGATAGCGTTAGGTGTTAAATAGTACCATCCTTAGCATTGGATTTAGTAGCCTAGAATATTATGATCTTTAAGAGTATGATTCAGTGTCCTTGAAAGGGTGCGGCCATTAGTTGTTGAAGGCCACAATCCTTATCACTGGATTTAATATATTTGAAGTATCATTTTCGCATTTGAAGTTTTTTAAATGAATTGTAGATGATAGGAATAAGAATGCTTAACGGACAACCCTCTGTCTAAATCATCATAACAAGCTTTGCAAACAGCTTCAATGAAGAAATAATAAAAAAACCAGGAAGTGAAGGTGAAATTTTTCACGCTTGTGTTACAAATTAATAAATTAATTTTAGGCTGAGGACTGGAACTGACATATGTGTTTTTGCAGAGGAATTCGAAGACGTTCACAATAATCTTTCAGTGAATTAGCATGAATCATTACTCTATCTTTACATCACTATCTATGTGATGTTTGAACACAATTTGAGCTCCTATTCTGATAGTATTCGGGTAGGTGCGATGGCAGTTTAGCTGGACTACGATATGAACTCTTAGCACGAGCCATGAATTGGATCTCATTATCCAGAAGCGCCAGTGAATTCCAAAATCCGAACAATAGAACCAAATTTGCAGCACCAATTAATCTTGAATATCATCCACACTCTAAGAAAAAAGTTTCAGCATTCATGAGAGGAGAAATATCGTTTACGGGGATCGTCATTCGCCTCAAATATTTGCCATACAAGACAACAACGGGGACATTTCGAGTTTTTTCGGTGGTGAAAAGATACGAAATTTTTCATGACGAATTCTTTATTTAGGGAACGTTTACTTTGCGCAGAGAATAAAATAAATCGTTGATGGTTTCTCATATATTCTAACCGGTCTTCATTCAATTACACTGTGTTCTTTATGCAAAAAGAACTCTTGTGGCATAAGTAAATTGCTGTGATTTCAGGTTTCGAGCTCGAAACCTATCAGTCGAAGTAATTCACTACATATAAAGATACATAAATAAATGAATTATTAAGGAATAAATGAATACTGGCGAAGTAAGTTTCTTATGGTTGCACACAACATTCTATAGGAGGGTAACGTACTACCGTAAGCGAAGCGGTATCCTTCGATGTTTGTATGATTTAAACAGTACAACATCCACTCTACAAACTCTAAGCTAATAAGTTGCTAAACAACATAAAACTCTCTCGTTCAGTGTGTTATAAGTCTCGACTAAACCTGGAAAATAAAAATAGGTTAACTTGCAATACAATCAAATAGGATCTATACGCCCCAAAAATAGTATCTCGTTTTTTGAAAACGTTCTTTTTTTTGAAGCTAATAGGCAAAATAGGTATTGAAAGCGAACTGGCGTTGAAGTAGAAGTGATTAGAGAATATTCAACAATGAATGTGAAGAATGGCAGATTTTTGTTTCAAATTTCCGTTGGAGAGTTTAGTTAAGAAAGCGATTAGCGCACTTCGAGCATAATTTATAAATTTCTATGGCCCACTCATAGCTCTCATAGGCATTTTCATTCTCACAAACGCATAAATATTTCACGTTCCCATTGGTGCAAATATTTTTAGGAATTTCGAAGGAATGGGTAACTTTCATCTTTTTTTCGATCGCTAGAATACAATTAATTAAGAGTTTTGAATTTTTGCGTTGAATGAAATGCTCCTCAAATTCTCTATTTTTTTCCTTTGATTTTTTTAATGAGTTTCTTTTTCAAATAATTTCCAATATGAAGTGAAAATTCGGTTAAACTTAGACGATTTATTTTCAAACGCACCAAATTCAAATTTAGAGAGGAAAATTTGCTAAGAAGTGAGAAATTTTTAAAAATAAATGTCGGAAATTATCCATATTAAAGTAAACTTTGAGATGAAAAAAAAAGAAGATTTGAAAATAAAGAAGTAAAAGTTTTATCGAACTATTTGTAATATATTTCATATTTTATCAAAAATATAATAGATATTATCCAACATTGAAAATAGCATCGTAAATTGAGAAATTTGAAAAAAAATTAATGAACGGAATACAATTTTGAAAGAAATTTTCAAGAAAAAGCTGTTTTGGGATTCGGAGGATATTCGTTGAATTTATGAGATTATCAATGATCTCTTCCGATTATGACCAAAGTTTTAAAGAAGAAACGAGCCGAATTGGGCGAAGCGCTCTTGAGATAACGTGAACGAAAGGGTAAAATAGCTTACGATCTTCTGTATAATATAGATTCCTTATTGTTGACATATTTCATTCGATTACCTAGAGATACCTTTATAGGAGTGATAAAATAAAAAATTTCTAATTTAGAATATGAAATACGCTGGAGCAAAAAATTAGTTAAAATATGATTCATCGGAAAAAATATGATTTTTGCAGCGATAATAAAAATGAAATATATTTGATCAAAATCTTTGCTGTACACTTCAGATACACCTCAATAAGGTAGCGTTATTGAATGCACTTTAAGCGACTATCATCTACCATCATATTTTCTTAAGACTTTAAAAAAATATATCGTTTAACTAAGAGTGCAACTTGTGTGTATTTCAAATCGTTACAGTATTCATTGTGAAATACTCACCCATGGGCTTCTAATTCTCTTGATAACTTTAAATGAAGAACATCTTAATTTATCGCAAATCATTTTTTTTCCCTGCTGAAATTTTTGATTTCAACTTGATGGGATAAATATCGCTGTTGCTTATTTCATAGTTTTAACGCTCAATTTCAATCAATGATCAAAGATCAAGGATCAAAGATCATCGCTATTTTTTGTAATGCGACATGCTTTATTGTAAAATAATACTTATCGAAATATATTTATTCGACTTAAAAGAATATTACTTTCAAAGAAATTTACATAATGATGACGTTAAACAAATACTTCGATATTTTTTATACAAGTAACGAATATTCACAGCATATACAGTGCAAATGATATTGAAAGAGCGATACTTAAGACGGGTCGGTTAATTTATTCAAATCTTGGATAAATTGTGCAAATTCAGCGATCGGAATGCATACGGTGTGATGTTTGATACATCCTCTAGGGTCCTTTGTTTTGAATTCCAAATTAACGAATGTTTTACCCATAGAGCTCGGATCGGCACCGGCAACGTTTACTGAAATTCACTAACTATTTAGTAACAAATATGAATACCTCTTAACTGGAATAAAAGTTACGAGGTTTAGGAGGGGTGCACTATGCAAGAATTTCAGGATTTTCAGGCGAACGAGTGCACAGTCTGGAACCTTATAAAAGCTTCAAAGCTATTCCTGAAAACTAGTATGCCATCGGATTTCGGTAATATTCGTCACTAAACCTACAAACCGAACGCACTCAGCCATGCTGACAGGTTTAGAGATATTAAAGCGTCATACCTCAATCCGAATAAAATCTGCGAATCTCAGAAAATGAAGCCTAGACATTTCAGCAGCTATACTGCAAAAAGAGCCTAGTTGAATATTTTTTGGTTCGGTTCCCGCAATTATTCTCCAGTTTTCTCAACATATGCTCTATCTTATTCCACGTGAATATATTATTCTGCAATGGAGTTTTTTTTTAATATTTAGAACATCCACCATCCCAATCGAGAATTTTTCGCTATTCCCAGCTCTCTGAACATTACAAAAAAAAATCGATACCTGTGAACGCATATGACACACCTTCGAGGGTTTCCATTATCATTGACGGTAAATTTTCTATCGCACCTAATTTCAGAATCACCTAAAAAGACGCCAATAAAATCATGGAGGAACTACATTTCGATGACAGCAAAGAATGACAATTACTTCGTTTATTTCTAGCGTTTGTTACTTTTACAGCTAATTGAGGGCAAAACTATTACTACAACTTTCAATATTTGGGACCGAATCAATCTCTGATGAGCAAAACTCCAGGACTATCGATTCATACTCCCAGCATCAACGCAATGAATGGAGACTTACTTGAAGTGCGAACTAATTTCTATCGTTCAAGAAATCAAGTAAAATCGTTGCAGGATGTAACAAATTTTAAGAGCCCTATAGCAACAGATCTTATATCTTCCTTCGTCGGTCAGGTGAAGTATCGATGATGTCAGCTTTTGGTGAGACAGGAAATTCTCGACCATTTGTTTCGCCTCGTTGTAGTATTGCTGAAGAACAATGATCTTTGCATGTTCATATCAAAATCAGAGGTGCCTATATAAGTCGGAGCGTGAGAGTGCATTTTTGAATCTAAGGTACGAGAAAAGCTTCAGATATGAAGAGTTGCGGAGTTACGTATTCGGCTTGATATTGTGGGACATTAGCGCCTCAAAAAATGGGTACAGATTTTGTTAGCGAAAAAAAGGGTGAAACGTTGCTTGAGGTTATGCCACAACTGTAGCGTTAAGAAGTTATGCAAGTCTTGATATAGGTGTAATCTTTTGCAGTAATTTGCTATTTACTTACTGAGGGGGCGCAAGTGTCGCAGTATTGCATATTAATATTAATTTTTGTATGTATGTATAGTTAGAGCCATTATTTGAATAATTTTTAGTGACTTCCTCTACAACATTCAAAAATTAAACAATTATTGCTATCTCACCTAATCGGGTTCGTCAAAATATTTTTTATTCAACTCTATTTTCTTGATAGACAGCGCTCGTAGGCCGTGCAACTTTAAAGCAGTTTCGATAGTTCTAGTCATTTTTCATGCGTTACGAAGAAAAATCTGACTGCCAATTTTTTTTGAAGTTTAAGACCTTACCAGTAACAAAATTCAAATCATTTGAATTAGAAATGATGCACCTGCTAGCAATAAGTGTAAATCTCTTCAAGTACTACCTTAATTTTACAATACTGGACTTTCAGGTGTCACTATCTTTTTTATTTTTGATTATTCCGCTTTCAAAAAACTTCACGATGTTTTAGATAGGAAGTGCTGAATGTGAATTTCGTCGATTCTTCGAGAATGAAAGATCCGAATACGGTGACCGCAATCGCATCGAAAGGTAGTCGGCGGAAGGAGTTGCGGAAATTGGATGCGGAAAAGATACGTCGCAAAATAAGCAAATGTCTTCGTCAATTAGAAAAGCATGACCCGGATGTTAGACCCTCATTGGAGCCTACTGAGGTTTATTTATTTATTTATTTATTTATTTACTGGTATTCTTACTGCTTTTATTTTCTTTTTCTTATTTTATTTGTTGCCATTCTTTCCTTTCTTTTTTTCCGTTTTTTAAGCTTTTAGCAGCTATCCAATATCTGAATGTCAATTCCGCTTTTTGAATTTCTAACCTTCGCTGGAAAAAAAAACACTCGTTTAATGAAGAGGAATTCCACTTCCATTCTGTGCTTGTCTTCTGTTAAACACCAAATCATCTCTTTAATTCATCTCATTCCTATCGTTTTTCTTAGGCTTATACTTGAGGGTATGTGGTATTCGAATAAGGCAATAACAATCAAAGCTATACTCAGACATATTACTAATTAATCGTTAACTGAGTCTGCACTTCACAACAATTGAGACTTGAATCTCGAACACATCGATGATCCATAAAGATAATATAAAGCATGAAGGGGTGATTTTGTAACCGTACGGAAGTGTTTGGGTGGTCAAACACCTCTAACATCCTCTCTCATTCGTGCATCCATAAAAATGCTTCTTGGAAGGTAGAAGATAAATAAGGAACTACACCCCTTAACTGAGGGAATAGTTATTTCCAGGGCAAATGGGCATCTATAGAACATGTTCAGCGATGTGGAAGATTGCTTAACGAGGATCATTTGTTTATTTCTTAGAATTTTTTAAAATTAGTTATTTATATTTGGGAAGCGTGAATTACCCAAATGGGAATTGAAATAACGTCATTATTGAATACATCGGATGCGAAACGTAAACAGTTTTTTGTGTATTAAGTTCTTCACAAAATTTGCAAACTTTAAAAGCAAAATGAAGATATGAATATGAAAACAATTTTTCGTTGTTTATATCTCAAGTATCCTCACATTGTTTTTTTTTTCTTTCTTAAATAAGCCGATTCGTTTTGGTTGGCGCATATGGTTTGACGGGAAATTCTCTCGTCCTTAATATGTTCGAATTGAGGAAGTCATTCGTTTCACACTTTCAGAGCGCTCTCTCTCCTATTATCTAAGCGAATCATCGCTCTGCTCTCTACTCTCTATTTTTGTCGTTTTAGCGCTTTTTGCAAATGCCCATCAAATAATATGAAAATTGGAAGGAACAAAATTCTTCATAGGGGAAGTGGAGGCAATCTCCAACCATGTTGCTCGGATCATCTTTCAAGCTTCGGGCAAGTGGGGGAAGTAGTGAGGCGATATATAAAGACGGAGAAGGAAAAGCTATCGCTCATCTTATTGCTAGAAGTGAGAGGGTAAGGGATTACAGCCTTTCCTTCCTAACATCCTTCCCACCCTCTTTCAGTTATTTTCCCCCGCATTTTCTTCAGGGTAGTAATTCAACTGATGAATACTAATAAATGCGGTTTTCTTTCAGTATAATAAAAAGGGCTTTTGTAAAAACGAAAAATGGATTATTAGATATTTATCGTTTTTTGTATATAAAAGGGTAAATGGTGATTGTTGATTTGTATGAGCATAAATTATTAAGCATTCATTTTTAAGCATTAAATTTACAATTCAGATTCTATTCGTTGGCAATAGCAGTGCATTGTGTGGGGTCTCATTCGATGAACTCGAGAATATTTTCTTCAAGTACGACGAATTATGTCATTTTATTGTATATCCTAATAAGAGAGCCTATTCATTTGTGCAATTCTCGTCGATCACAAACGCACAATGTGCCTATCAATCACTAAATGGCAAAGTGCCCGATGAGCTTGGACCGAATGCACAACCTTTCTTCATTGTATATGTCGCAAATTGTGAGTTTATTTGCGTTCAACGAATTTGTTTGTTTATAGCGATGGTATATTTATATTGACAATTGGTGGTAAATGGTGGTAATCCAACCGTAGAAGTGGTAAAATTACCCGGAGATAATAAATTCAATCGTTTCCGACATCACGGTTTTCACTACGCCTTTCCAACATTCGACACTTTCCTTTCCTACAAGTGAACCACTTTAAAAGAAGTTTATATATGTGATTGGATTAGATGTTATTTATTGTAAAATATATCCGCAAGAAGAAAAAAAATGAATTCTTGGTGACCGGTATAGTACCGTAATAACCTTTCTCGTCTTTTTTTGCGCTTTTTAAGCCGCTAGGTTTCCTTACGAAGAGGTATTGCTCGTGGTATTTATATTTTCCAATAAAATCCGAGTGTTTACTTGTTTGTGC
This sequence comes from Ascaris suum, assembly GCA_013433145.1. Classification (NCBI taxonomy): domain Eukaryota; kingdom Metazoa; phylum Nematoda; class Chromadorea; order Rhabditida; family Ascarididae; genus Ascaris; species Ascaris suum. The sequence goes on from CM024181.1 coordinate 2,723,997, forward strand.
GGTGTAAAACAACAGCTGATCCGGTTTCTTCCTAACGAAATGCCAGATTTCGTTCACTTGGTTCATATTATGTCAGTGTGATGATCGTTGAACTTTAGTAAGCCTCGTTTTCCTCGGTAAAGGAAAAACGGGGATTGCAGGAATATACTTCCGGTGTACTGTTCAAATTCCTGACTATTATAGCTACATAGGACATTTTTTAGTGCCATCGGTGAAGAAGGAAGAGCAATCCAATCCACCGGCAGATCTGCGGGTGCTGAAGAATTTCATTAACGAAGATGAGGAGCAGCAACTAATGGCATCGTTGAAGGAATGTATTTATGCAAAAAGTTTGTTGCTGCTTTCTTATTTTCTACCCTACGATTAATTGAAGTCGTTACTAATAATTGTGTTGATGGCGCATGTTGCATTATTCATCCTTGGAAGCAATTTGATTGTCATCAATAGGTCTTCGAAGGCATTGGTTTGAAATGAATCTGATTCCGAGGATGTTATGTTGCATGTCACGGTCGTTTGCCTCTTTGGAGCTACGAAGTGCCTGTTCTTCAGACTTTTTATGTCGTTGCCAAAGTGTTTATCAGCAAGCTTCGAGATCGTGAATCCAGACAATATCGTCATAAGATCTCGAAAATTCTGGCATTATTCGCCGCACTTTAGTGGGTTGAAGTATTCAAAATTTTGTGGTATCAGAAAAACTTCGTTGGAGTTTGTTACGTGATTTGCCGATTCTAGATAAACCTCTGATGAGTGACGTGCATATTGGTCGCCGCATCCATCATCCTCATCAGAGCGGTTTCGCTTCTCTTGCCATTTTAGTTTAAAAAAAATAATATTCAAAAGGCAATTATATTTTTGGAAATAGTTGATTTCAAAGCGTACGCCGATAAACGTCCTTCACGATCTGCGGTATTGAAAGATTGACATAGGGTGGGTATCAAAATTTTCACTTTCTAAAGGCCGGCAATTAAGAATCGGCCTCTCAGGAAAATTGATCCGTTTATAATTTTTTTGTCAAATGTGAACACTTTCAAGATCTCCGAATCAGCAATTTCGCTCTAAGAAAAGTGCCTTATGATCGCGTTTTTTAATTTTCCATGGTTAATTTTGCTTTTGATTATATACGTTCGAAAAACCTATTCATAGAAGTGTTGGCAGCGTTTTGATCACTTATAGGAAAAAAGCACTGCCAAGTCACCGTCACAGATGGATTCTTAGAGCCATTGTTTTCTGTGGTTGTTCGAAATATCGTTTCCAAATTTATAGGTTTCGGCAACGTACGTCTGTGAAGTTTTTAAGGACATGACCTTAACATTCATTAGCGTCTACATTTGTTTCATTAAATGATGTTGGATTTGCCACCATGAGACAGGTTTACAGGCCTAACCTTTGCTTTCATGCACTCTAGTTTTAACTTGGTGATATCTTCCTATGGTGTACTATAACACTGTAATGCCCGTTAGGTTTTTCTTTAATTTGTAGCCTATAAAGGCTTCCTTCTGTTGCTTTTTAAGTTTTCAATGTAATTGTGATTACACAAACGGATGATTGAGGTTATGCAGCCGGACGATGATACATATATTAGAGTTTATAGATATAAAATTATTTATGATTTCGATGAAATAATCGACACACTTGTAAGCGTCAATTTTTGCAGCATTTTCGGCTCATCCGTTTGGCATATCAATGAACGAAACTTTGGAAAGTGTTTCCTCTCAAAGTTTTATCCGTACTTTTTTTCACATTTGTTTTTCAAAATATGCATTTTTTTTTTGTTTTTTTGCTCCTGGAGATGTTTTTGATGGTTAATGAGGAATCGAGTTTCAAAGATAAGAGAGATATTTATGAAATATTACTAGACAACCGCTACTGCTAAACAAAGAAAACGATCACTTATTACTGACGTATTTGATATTTGTTAAGTTTGAGGTGTACTGGATGATACTACTTCTCGAAAGTTAGAGCAAAGGTAGTTGTATCGGATTGTGCAGCGTTTAGTTTAATTTGTTGGACCACACAGTTGATCACTGTCTGTGAATATTCTACCTAACTTCAACAGCATGCGAGTTTAAGGTTTTATTTAAAGTTGACTGAGAAACATAGATATGCAAATGCGTTGCAATATTTCTCTTCCGATGTAGATCTAAGCCATTTCATTTCTGAATATTATCGTCTTTTTTTCAGCGAAATTGAAATCTCGAAAGGTGGTGCATTTCGGCTATAAATTCAATTACGATACAAATGAGGCGGATGTGCCTGCGGAAAACGCAATTCCCCAATCATGCGATGTAGTAATCGATCGTATGATAGAGGCGGGTATTTTCACTGAACGACCCGATCAATTGACGGTCAATATTTACGAGCCGGGCAATGGAATTCCATCTCATGTTGATTCGCATTCACCCTTCGGAGATACGATTGTCTCTCTCAGCTTAATCTCAGGCTAGTCGATATTGATTGAGAGGTTATCTACATTTGTATGGTCCTCACATTTTGACACGATCGTATGTGAAAGCGGGTAATGCGTGATTGGGAAGGCATTCAGCCTTACAGGATGATTTCCTGGTCCATCCGACCTTTTATTGGGCGGTTATGGAAGACAGATTTGCGCTGGAGAAAAAGTATAGATGTTCCCAAGTTTTAGGGGAATTTATGTTTGAGGAGACATACACGGAACGGGAGGAACTTATTTCACAGCATATGCTTGGTTCTAATAAACCGGAAATGAGGTACTCTGTTGTATTAACAGTGAACAGATTACCCTTTTTTCCAAATATTTAGAACCTTCCTGAAATTTACTTCTCCGATGATAAAGATATTTTCAGATTTGGTAATGGAATTTCGTGATTTTGCAAACACATCATCGATCTACAATGTTTTATTGCCTCGATATAGTTTAGCGGTGATGCAGGGTGAATCGAGATATCGCTGGAAACACGGGTATATTTTAATTTTATTAATATTATCTTCATTTTATTGAGAGTCACCGAACCGGTGTTGAAATAGTCGTGAAGTTTTTTACTGTTATTTTTAAGCATTAAGTTCGTAGCACTTATTTGTCATGTTGCAATAAAATTCCCCATATTAATAAAAGTTATATTTATTTTTCGAATTCCATTGAATTTTCTTTATAGATCAATTCTTCATTTTGTTAGCGGACTTTAAGTTCCATTTTTCAATTTCCGGTTTGTCTATCAGGACTCAAATCAAATTGGTTTAATCAAAAAATTTCTCGGAATTAGCTGATTGTATCCAGTTTGGTGCTCTAACCAGCAATTTATTGAAGATTTTTTATGCAGAGATCTCTTTCAAAATTGGTAATGCTCTCTTACCAACTGCTCTGATTTAAAAAAAAAGAACTGAGGCGCTTCAGTTCGAGAATTTATGCTCAAGATTAGTGGAGTTCACTTCGAGAACTCTCGAACTAGAACCTCAACTTGCTCTACGTTGTTCTTACTTCATTGTGTTTCGTACTGAAATTCCAAAGTGTATATTTGTGTTCAGTTTAGTAGTTGCATTCGGTAGTTGAATTGCCATTTTGCTGGTTCTTACTTTGGCACATCTCTTGATAAAATGGACCAACTGATCCGTAGTGATAGTCAGGTAAAGTCTTCACATTCGAAACTCTCACCATCAGGTTGAACGTCGGACGGGAGCAACGTAATCCAATTGTTTAATAATTATTGACTTTTTCGTAAAGTTATGCGTATTTTAGCTTATTTACTTTATTATTAAATTCTATGCGTAAAGAAATATGTGAAATTAAGACGAGCAATACGCGAGGGGTGCGAAATATAAAACAGCAAAAGTTGAGTTGAATAAGGATAATGTTGAAATTAAATTCGTCAATGAGCATCGCACATTATATTGCATAACAATAAACTTTAAGCGTCGTAGCATAACTTAGGAATAATATTTGAATAAGAATCATGTTAAAACTATCAGCGGCACAAATAAAGGAAAAAATTCTGAGTGGAGGAAGTTGGTGTGAAGGAAGGGGAGAGGGGCAGGGAAGGAGGAGATTTCTTGAAATATGGGCAGGTCGCATAGAGAAGGAATTGAGCTTATGAGGTTAGTCGTTATGGTGTTGGCGGTCACGACGAAATTCAGTATTGCAAAGCGGAAATACGACATCAACCCGGACAACAATCGTCTAATTCGGCGTCAGCTGAGGGTATCGTTCACGTTCCGTAAGACTTCATCACAGAAGTGTCGTTGCCCGTTCATTGAGTACTGCGATTGGGATAGAAATGGAGTGATGAAAATTCCACAGAACGATGAACATGGAAAACGCATCGAGGATAATTATGTGGCCACTGTATGTTGATTTATTTTACTGTGTCTATTAGGCGGATATTTTTTGTTCGTAGATAAGAGAATTTAATTGGTTAAGGGCGATCAGCACATCAGCACTTTGCCCTAAAGTTGCCAATAATGCTAGTAGTGCTACCAGTGCTCATCGAGGTGCGTTCTTTCCGGATAAGTTGGCAATTTTTTTTTGTTGTTCCTTCGAATAGCGATGCTGGAACAGTCGTTTAGCGTTTTTATCTATTATGTTTTACGTTTATCGTTTGCTTTTTTAGCTGTTTGCGTTTCTTACCTGTGTGTTATACCTATCATATCTCCAGTGGCAGATTTTTTTTTTACTATGGCTACCTTTTTTACGAAGTTATTTTCTCTTCGTAAGTTTTTTTTTACGCTTTCGTTTAAAATCTTAAGAAAATGTTTCGGCGAAATATTCATTCAAATTTTTGGCCGCTCATTGTTACTTCTCAATTGATTTCTTTGAAAATAAATAAAAAATAAATCAACTTTATATTGACGATTTGTCCGTATTCGCCGAATTCCTCAGCACAAAACTATAAATTTGCGTGCGGTGGAGAGCGTGCTTGCTCCTCTAAAGTAGGAATTTTGCTCGATGGTTTTTGCATTTCAATTTCACCTGAAAGTTGGCAATTTACCTTTATAGGTTTTCCGTTTTTTAGAGATCAAAGTTGAAGGAATATTTTAGGTGTGTTGGTTGATACTCTCAGGTGGTCACTTCGGTTTTTCTATTTTTTTAATAATATCTTTTCAATCCATTTGAGATTTAAGTAAGTTTTGTGATTCGATTCACAGGTGTTTTTTGTTTTGCGATTAATTTTTATTGGAGAGTTATTATTTTTAACAAGTTACGCGCTTTTTGCGCTAACCATTTTTTTTTTTTTTGCTGCTCGCATTTTTTTCAGAACTGTGTCAGTCGTTTTTCGCGGTTGACTTTCATTTCTGTTTCGACATCTTCCTAACTATTACTTCCAGGGGTGTCGATCGAGGTTCAACACGTTTTCCGCTCCTTCAGTTGATCATTCCTTCTTCTTCTGCCCCATAAATATTTCCAGTTGGGCATCCGATAGTATATATAAAACAGTTTATATTATGAATTCAGGTCTTATGAAACAAGTGTGTTATAATTTTAGGTATACGAATCAATAGCTGAGCATTTCGATACAACACGTCACTCACGATGGGTGGCAGTTTCCGAATTTCTGAAAGAACTTCCTCCCACATCGATTCTTTTCGATGTTGGCTGTGGTAATGGAAAATATCTCGTACGTAGTGATGGACTCGTTAAGGTAAATTCTGTGCTTTTTATCCACTAAGGGGTGTTAGGCAGTAAGTGCTGAACAGAACGATACAAATTTTATATTACTTCAAATGAGTTCACTGCAGCTGTTCTGTTTATTCGGTTAAACTCTTCCAATCATAAAATCCAAAAATTGTGTTTTTAGAGGTTTGTTATGTTGTATGCTATCACCATTATCTACCGAAAATTTCAAAAAGTCCCACCCTCTCCACGTGTTGTTTTTTTTAAATCTTGTGGAATTTACTAACTTCTGAGGTTGTTGTTCTTCGAGTTGGTGTGATAATTTGCTAGTGAGCAAATTTTGTTTTGAATAAAAATAAGAGAAGAGTGTGTATTAATGAAAAGACATCGTTTCTTGATTGCTGGGGCATTTATCCATTTTTGGGGAGTGGAATTTGTTCGATTTTATTTGTTACGTGAGGGAGGTGAGGTTCTGCTGCGATGAGGCTGATTGGTTGATGCTTGTCTACAATATCTGTCATTTAGTTGAATCAGGGATTATTATGCTGATCGGTTTTTTGTAGATAAACTCGGACTGTTATTGTTAAGTAGTTTATGTTGTTAAGTAGTCAAGTACTACGAACCAGCGAAGATGTTCATTAGAAAAGATAAATATAAATACTTCAGACATTATGTAGATGAAAAATCGCCGACAATCCATTAAAACTGGAAATGAAGAGGGGTAGGAGAATCGTTGACACAGTGAATCCTTTCTTCCGCAAAGCCGAATTGATCATCATGAAGAGATAGAAAATTATACCCTCCTAGGTAAAAGAAGAGATGGAAGCTTCATTTACATAATTTCCTTCCACTTTTATGATTGATACTCTTGACGTACGTCCGGACTGTGCTTATCATAGGCGAGTTCACTGGGACTCTTCACTTCCAACTTTTTTGTCAATAAAAGTTTTGTTGAAGGATCCAGTTTGAATGTCTATTACTTAAATTTCTGCCATCATTGGTTCCCGAAGAAAGTGTTTATTAGAATAAAGATCTATCACTGAACTGATCTTATCGATTTTTGATAAGTTGTAGTGATTCGAAATCGCTTTTGAGCTCCTTATAAAAAGAGTTCAAGTGCTTCATAGTATTTGTCGGAAATGTCTGTTTTAGGAGGTTTTCCAAAATCAACTGAATTATGGTGAATGGGACGATGGGTTTTTACGCTTTTATAGTTTACACAGCGGAGGGATAGTTTTACTTTGCCGATAACGTAGATGATAATGTTGCTTTAGAGATATTTATATTTCTTGATATTAAACGAAGGCATGAGTGTGTCACTTGGAATGGGTTATCGCAACGGAGTAGCAACTCGTAGTGCAAATAGTGTGAAACGATTTCGTAAAAATGAGAAATACAGCGTGAAACTTTTTTTAAAGGTTGTGATATTTGTGGATTGGAGTTGTGTATTTACTAAGCGCAAATCTTAGATGGAAATCTACCGGTTCTTGAAAAACACATTTTCCAATCCGGTAAATACTATCATATCTAAGTATGCGGCTAAGGAATTTAAATCGCGTATTTTCCAGCTCTCTGTTTACTTTTGTTTTAAAGAGGTGACTGCTAAGGATCCATTAGTCGAAATGGTGCAGAGATATTACCTGTCGAATAATTTTTAGGGGGTGATTGAGCGTTTCAGATCGGTTGTGATATGTGTGAAAGTTTATGTCGGATAGCGAAAGGAAAGGGTTGCAATGTGGTGCGTGCGGATGCCCTTACACTCCCTTACCGAGATTCTACTGCCGATGCAGTTATTTCTATTGCGGTTATCCATCATATGAGTACCGAAAAGAGAAGGTATCTTTATCTGTTTGTTTTTCTATGAGGGCTTGAAATGCCAATAGGAGTTTCGACCTTATTGCTTAGTCCACTTCAGCTTGCTTAAGTTTTTAACAGCTTGCTTGATGGATTAACGTCTTTGAAAGCTTGGAAAAGCCGCAACGTTGTTCGCTTTTTGAGTTTTTCACAGCACATTTATATTTATGAAGAATTCACAAAATTGAGCCCACTCTGGTAGATTCTATTTGGCAGGTTTTCATATGTTTTTGGGAGGAGGGGGGGGGGGGAGAAGGAATGGGGAGACGCTGAGCAAGGGAAAATGGGTTTACTGGAATGGTTGCTCCGTCGAACTACCCTGAACACGGCGTCTGATGCAATGTCATCATCATCACTCCACATTCGGTAGGTAAGTTTCTCAGCTAAATGGATTTCTACTAGTAACAGGTATTAATGATAGTATAGGTAATAGATAAACTAGTCTTTCGTTGGTTCATAGTTGATTTTTGGAATGTGCATTGGATCGGAGCTGCAATCTTTCAAGTGTATTACTATGAAATTTCGTTTCTTATCTAGAGAGTTGGTTGAATGATTGAATGCAATAAATTCAAGAATGCGCGCAATCGAAGAATTGCTGCGCGTTCTAACCATTGGTGGTCGTGCGTGTATCACCGTTTGGGCAATGGAACAAACACACAACAATGTCGTTTCGGAATATCTAAAAATGCGAGGCAAAAAATGTCATGTACAGGTTATGTCTTTATATCTTTACTTTTATTGTTTGAAATAGCCTAGTCACTAATTTAGTAGTAGATTTTATTCGTCGAAGATATATTTGAGTGGGGTTTTGAGTGCTCGCTGTGCTTTGTGGTGTTTCAGCGGCAGATTTGTTTAATTTTAGTTTTCTATAGTATTGTGGATTGGGAACATGTATGTCGATGTGCACATGCGGTTAATCCTAGGATCGGAATATAGGTATATTGAGGCATGGTTGTGTTGCCCGTTACACCTTTGTGAAGCTTCTAGTAGTGAGTAATGAGAGCTTGTAAATGTGGCATTAATTCTTTGAAAATTTGAAGAAGTGTAGTTATGGAAAATTATTGAAGGCATTCATGGGCACTGACAATTAAAACTTGTAAGCAGTTTGAGGTTGATTTTTCGATAATTGTAGCACATTATTTCAGATGAATAGAAGGGACAGTAACGGTAGGCTGAGAGTGCATGAAGGTCAAGACTTCACACAACAGGATATGTTGGTACCGTGGCAGAATGCAGACGGACAACGCTTCCTGAGGTAAATAGGAAGAGCTCCTTTCACAGCAAGGTGTCTTTATAATTACGACGCTTTCGTGTCCGAGAGGAGGGGAGGTATGGAGGGGGCACTGTAATTTATCGAAGTTGAAAACTTGGTTGATTATTGAAGGGGACCTGTCGCATCGTTTTGGTTGTAAAATGCGGTTTTTATAACTTGAGTATTCAAGACTTTAGGTTTATTAAAAAAAAGGTTTATAAATTGTGATTTTGACGAACCGATTGTTGTGAATTATGTTATTGTTTTCATATTGGATCGGATCGTTTAAATTTGAAACGCGTCTGCTGTTTTATAAATATCTTTTTCGCACAGTTGCGTTATTTATTGTTGTTTCTGTTGCTGTTATTGTTTGAATTGTTATCGTGGAGAACGCTCTAAGAGAACCTCTGACCATTAATTAATAGTTTAGTCGGTTTTTCTTATTTGCATAAATTTGCATTAAAATTTTGCTTAAAGTGATTCGCTTAAATGGTTATTTTGCATTAAAAAATGGTTGTAATTAAAGTGGTATCAGTGAGTGCTTTCATTATAAGATGGAATTAATTTTTACAGGTATTATCATTTGTTTGTTGCTGGAGAATTAGAGGAGTTATGCAATCGGATATCGACTTGTGAAATTGAGAGATCATTATACGAGGAGGGAAATTGGATCACCATCCTTAGAAAAGGTATACCACAGAAATTATGATATTGTCGTATTGTGTGAGGTTGTTGTTTTTGAATCTAAGCACATTGCATATCACCGGAAGTTCGAGCTATACTCGCTCATTTGGAGAAGTTGAATCCTCATTACTCAACTATGACGTGTTTTAGTGGCCATTTTCGGATATAGAAGTAATGTGGTTCGATTTAACTCGATTTTCATGTGGTTCTTTATGTTAGATGTGCTTCATAGTCGTTGATAAGTAAATTGATTTTATTAATCGTAGACAGGTAGTAAGTCAGGTGCACTTGAGTCGGTAGGAGCCTTCCGTGATATATCGAGCTACACCTTTGAACGTTTAGTGCTCTAAAATGCTTAAATGGTGAACAATATCGGTTATTTATTTTATCTACGAGTGGCGCATAGTATGGGATTTGCATACCGTCATTTAGTTGTCCAAACGTAGGGAGTATTAGTTTTCTTTGATTATAATTGCGATATGTGTTGGGTACGAGAAGCTGTCGGGGGGAGAGGGGATTGCAGTAAGCATCATTCACTCGCAGTTATGCTTGCTGCCTACCTACCTCTCCTAATTTCCTCAAACCGGAGCATATTTGCCTTGTTCGTTTTTGATTTCAATTAATGAAGTTTACCGAAGTCGAGTAGCGAGAAATAGGCCACCAACGGAAATAAATCAAAAAATGATGATGTTTACAAATGGCATCGGTTCTTTCGCTAATTCAAACACATTACATTCTTTTAATGCTTTTTAAACACTTTTCCTCCTGAGATCCTCTTCAAATAGAGCGTTATTTTCTTCACTCACAGCGTTTTTTTTTTTTTTTTAAATTGAGTAATACAACAAACAGAAAATATTCAGCAGTGTTGTTTTTTAAAGGTTTTCCGTCACTCGCACAACTTCCCTTTTTTATGATCTTTGATCTTTGACTTTATTGATTAGCTTTATAGTTATTTCATAGTTGCAGTTTCGTCGTCACAGAACGCGTGATTGTTGTCTCGTATTGATATCGCGAATTATTCAGTTCTTACGATCATTGAGCAGATCACTTCTGAGTAAGGTAAGACGTCAATAAATTCTTGAAATTCAATTTTTTTAGAGATTTATTTTAAATTAAAATCCAAATAGGAGCGATATTGATCGTTTTTTGTGGATGGTATCTGGTCGCCGTATATGATAATGTAATACAATTCTATCGTTAGAAGCACGCAGAAGTGTTTTGATAGACGGGTTTCGTTGCATCGAACTGATATCCTAATGCATTTATTCACAAGTAATGCGACTGGTAGCGTGAAGGATTGGAGTGTTTAGTTCGCAACATAGAAGTACCACTTTTTCAATTTTTGAATTATTTGTTTTTTGTATGGAGTGGTCATCGCTTTGATTTGTTGAATCTGATTGCATTATTCCAAGTTTCATTAGTAGCCGTTTAGGAAAATTCGCAAAACCGTTATATAATTCAGGATTTAGTGCATTGCGCCCCGAAATCACAACTCTTTCAATATCTACCGAATTGTTTCGTTCGATGAGGGTTTTTTTTGAAGTTCTGTGATATTTTCGAAAGCAACATATAGCCAGTGGATTTAAAGCATGGTAACATTTTCTGAGTATGAAGCATCGAAGGAATTCGAGATTTACTATCTGCACCTTTGAATATGGAATAGTGGTTATGAGGGACAGTACGTCAGCAAAACTTAAATTATTGCACGTCATTTCTATAATCGCACCATATGGATTAACAAGTGAATTGAATAATATTAAGCCTACCAATAATTGTGGGTGCTCAAAGTCTGTTTCGAATATCGGTATTTCTAGTTTGTGTTTATTTGCGCTTGTTTAATCTCTGCAGTTGTGTTGTTGATTTTTAAGTTATACTCGATTATATGATTGTTAACGCTCAATGAGAATATCTGAACGATCACACCTGGATTATATTTTAGAGGTGCTGATGTTGAATTTTGCGAAACTAGGCCATTACCCGTAGTTGATTGTTTATGGTACTTTGGAGTGATGGCATCGATACCGAAATTACTGGTCGAGGCAATACAGCAATCTGAATGATATTGTAATTATGGCTAGTATGCACTTACAGCCTGAATACTTGTAGAAAACTAGAGATGGTGATGGAGCAGTTGGTTTTTTTGGCACTTCTTATCGGCTCCTCGTCGTATTGAATAGTCGAAGGTTATTGGTCAATTCCTATCATTCGATTCGTTTCAAAGTCTTTGCAGTTCTTGTGGTATTTATGTGTGAACCCTCGCCATTTATTGCTTATCGGCGCATTGTGTGAATAGGGGTAATAATAAACCGGTTACTGTAATGAGGCTGTCACTATTTCGCATCAAAGTATTTGATGGCTTGTATACGTTGTATCTCAATATGATAACATTCTACATCTATGCTTACAAGAGAGAAGATCTTTCACTGTGATTTCATCAGTGCCTTTTGTGTGTTGAATAAATCAATCGATTTTAAAACTTTTTTACAGAGCCTTCACCGTGCTTCAAATTTAGATACCGCAAAGATTGTATAAGTTTTACAAGAACAGCACAGAAGTTGTCTTCAACCCTGTTCTAGGTTTACCTCTAAGCTGGTCGGTCGGTATGGTTTTGAACCACCTACGAATAAACGATTCGATTTTAACCGTCGGGGATTTTCTGGAAAAGAACTTTGTGCTATTCCTTGGGAAAATGAGAGCATCTTACAGGTGTTTTTAGGAAATCGAGGTCGTTTACAAGGTGCAACTTTCCGGGTATTTACAGCATTTTTTAGGATAAAGGACTCTTTAGTTCAGTCGTTTCGGTTATTGATACAGTTGCGCTACTTATAAATTTCTCGTTGATGTGAACAGGCATAGCGCTGGAGGATTTGCAATTCAGTTTAACCAATAGGACGTTTACAGACCTTTCGATATGCTGGCGGCGATCGTTGCCTTTGAAGTGTCTAATGGCAAGAAGTAAAGCACCTTCAACGATCACATCAATTTCAATAGTTGCGTTGTTATGTCATTTTGGAGTGACGCAAAATAGTTACCTGTGGGATTCCACCTGAATATCTGTCTGTCAGGTAAGTGAGGCAAATGTGGTCACCTGCCAGTGAATCCGAGAAAAGGTTGAAGCATGGATGTTCCTTGCTGAAAAAACCAAGTTGGCACTTGGTTTTTTCTTTAATTCGTAAAGGGAGATTTGCGTGCACTAAAATCGGAGTCGTGAATTCTTTGTTCGAATTGGGTCATTAAACATTCCCTTGAGAAGAGGCTAAATCATCGGAACCCAAGAATGTGTGGAATGCGAATTAGCCGTATGATCAGATCTTCAGCTCTGTGTTTGTAATGCTTGGTGGTAGCCGGAATTGGCTCTTCTTGAAAGTTCTTTTCATTATTGTATTGTTTAATATATATTCTGAGAATGACGATTCCACCTAGGACAAGAGAAATTTTTCGGTACGAACGATACAAGAGAAGAATATTGTTTGATGCTCCCGGGCAACGATTACCTATAAAATTGTAACTCTACCCTTAGGAAGGTCAGAAATTTTGGCAATCCATGGAATGGAAGAGCGGAATAAAGTATATATAGAGGATGTACGTAGACCACCTTCACTTTAGATTTACTTATTGCAACATTTTTCTCGTGAATGGTAACATACGAGATTTAGCATATCCCGTCGCTGATTCAACCGGCCTGTTTTACACCTCTTGTTCCACGTGAAACGATATTACCCTTCAGAATCGACGTTTAAGATTCTTCCATCTTGAACCGCAATATCAAAGCTTCGCAAAAAAACACCCCCCCCCCCCCCCCCCCTCGTCCTTCGAAAGCAGTGCAATTCCAAGTTGGTTCGCTTTAGTGTTGACCCAGTGTTTTAGGCCCTTAGTGTTGCGCTGTTACATGTGTTGCCCTCTTTTTCAAACGAGAAAAGGTTTGTGAGTGTTCAGCGTCCAATTTTGCCGCGCTTGCAACTGATTCAAAAATGGTCTTTTTTAACCACCTTATTCTTTCTTTGCGGTGGTAAGGTTTCTTTCGGCAGTGCTGCGAGTTAATGCGTTCGATGTTGCTAATTAAGTTCGTTTTTATGCATTGGTGAGTTGCTAATTAGAAGTAATTTGCATAGGATTTGTGTGTGCCAAGAATGCACTTCTCGTTTATTGACTTCTACCGGATAAACCATGCCCCCCATCCTCCCCCCCCCCCCCCACCACCTCATCTCCATTCTAAAATCTGACAAATGGCTCGTTTTCACCAGTCAGGAACTTTATATATCGTCATTGTACCGATTATATAAATAAAATGCCTGTAGTAAAATTTATATTCTTATTGGTCCTTATTCCAAAACATCTTCGGACGTTTTTATAGCTTCGAAAGGATTAATTCGAGCGACGATTGCGACGTATATTTTAGGCACAAATATCATTATTTATTTTTATCTTTTAATTAAAACAACGAACGGCATTTCATAGGTGTGAGGTTATTCAAATAGACATTTAACGTTGGCTTACTGTCTTATATGGCTTGGTCTTGCTTTGATTGTTAAGAATAAGGAAGTTTCTTTGCAGTGTTTGATTGGCCTTTTGCACCATTCAGATGTGTCTCTAAGAAGTGGCGACATCGCATGCTTGCAGGAGCTAAGTCAAGGTAGTTCATAAAATAGGGATAAACCTGCGGTGTGGTGCAAACAGGTCTTCTGCGTCACCTGATCAACCATCATAGACCATGTCCCTCAGTGTCAGCGACTGCGTGGAATCCTCTTCGAGGAGCAGGGCACACGACCGATCCCAATCAGAGGAAACCGAACTTCAGGTTAATTATGCATGTAACTCATTTCTCACACTCTTAGCACCACTAACCACCAGCAGTGAATGAATGGCTCTTGTGCATGCACTGGATGAGTGCCCTGACGTGTGGGGCTCTATTTTGGTTTGAAGCATTTCCTCACCCCTCCCTCCTCTCCCTCTCTAATGGATTGGAGAAGTGGCTTCTTCAGGTCTGATCCTGAATGTGCAGTGAATATTCTTTACTGCGCCACCTTGATATCAGTGCTTCAGGGACTGCACTGCTTTCCTTTTCTGTCGCTCATTCGAAGCGTTCTCAGGTTGCCCTCTATTTGACCATATCTAGATCGCTTTTGTTTCTTATTCCTCTTGCATCCCACTGTGCTATAATTTAGGCAGAAAGTTGTTTTATCCCCTATAGCATTTTGAATGCACACAGATGTAGAGCAAAGTTTAGCGGGAGATGCCAGTGAATGTTATGACTTGATGGTCATGAAGCACTACGTTAAAATCCCATTGCAAGATTAAATCATCTGCGGGTCGGTTGTGCGGAGTGTCGTCTCTCATCGATGAGTGGTGTTCAATTATATGTGCTTAGAAATCAAATTCTCTCATCTGTCATATTTACTTCTCCCATTGTGTAGAGGGATGCACCACTGGGATTGACCTCAACGTTTGTGGGTATGTGAAGTGATAGGAAGTGAATTTTCATTGGCTAAATGAATACTGTCTTAGAATAACGGGAAGTGTTGGGTGCAAGACGAGAAGAGCAACCATAAAAGTTGGTAATGTTATTTTGGTTCCAGTTTATTTGTATTCATTTCTATGGCATTGCTGTAATCCTGTTGCACTATTTCCGTTCGCCCCTCGAATAAGTCTGAAGGTTTGGTTGCCTAACAGCATTTGTATTATGTTGTTTGTGGACGTCTGAAAGAGTGTCTGTCTGTTTGTGTCGTTTTGCTTTGAGTTGTATTTGTATGGCCGAACCGGAAATGATCAGAAGGCGTAATCTTGTTCAGGGCCCCAAAAAGCGACGACGTTCCATCCGCGGAAGACGATCGAGTGTTTTGCTTCGAGAAAGTGACGCCGCTGATTGCGTATGTTTGTTGATTTCTTTCTTGTTTTATTCATCTCGAAATAATCAGTAACGAGTAAGCTGTGAAAGTATAAGAGATGGATGAGCACTTTTTAATGCTTCCTTAGATTCATTGTATGTTTTACCGGAAGTGAAATTGAAATGGTATAAAAGCTATGAATTGCAGCCAGATCTTTCGTATACACAGTGTTGTTGTGGTTTCAAAAATGAATGAGGCCTTTATTGCATAAGTCATGGTCATCGGTTCCGACCTTTCGGATGGTTCTCTCAAGGCGTTGGGCAGTCTGATGCATTTTTAGGTGACCTGCGCAAATGCGTTGTGTTGGGAGTATTGACAAGCGATAAAAGGCTTCGAAATCAAGTTGATCTAAAAGCTTGCTCAATCAATTAGTCAGAACCAAAGTGCTCGATTAAAACAATTGTTAAAGCGTGTCTTGCCACCGGGCGAACACGAATTATAAGTGCTGTTGAATTCACTGTGAACTTTGAACCGGAGCCGCCATCCTCACCGGGAGCTGATCTCTGTGTGTTTCCACTGTTGTTAACTGCAACTGAAGCATCTTAATTGATTAAATTGTGTACTTCTCTTCAGCAACTCAATTTTTGATTAGAAATCTGAGGTTCATATGCGCGCTGAGATCGTTTTTTTTTTCATTTATTAGTTAGCACTGTTATGCATATAGGCATTTTTTTGTCATTTTCAAAAGGTTGTTGTGTTCATTGTTCACTGTTCACTTACGGAGCGCTATTGGATAGTTGCTGGTCTCATGGTAGGTGCATCAGGTTTGTTGCTGGTTTCGAACTGCGTGCCCATACGACTGAGTGGAAAAATTATAAGCGGTTTTTGAGTGCCTGCTAATTGGGAATGTGTTGGATATAATGAGGTATTGTAGCTCCAGCAGGTCAATGCAGTGGCCTTAAACTTCTTGTTTCCTATTCTTCTGTCCGTTCAGAAGCTGCTATGTAATGTTGTGCTTTGCGTAATTTTTAAGTGGGAAGCCAATACGTTGCGTTTCTTTAATATATGCACTTTTTCTTTGAAAAGTAAAAGGCTTAGGGTTGACTGAATTAACTACAACATAAATAAGTATTTAACACGAAGGAAAGGTATTGTTTCAATGGTCCAATAGGTAGATGGGGAAGAGAGGTATAAATTTAAAGGAGAAAGTGGTGGTGTCGTTGAACGAAGAGGAGAACACCTCAATGCATGGCAACAGTGCGGCATCCAAGTTGGCCGCCGTCGAGAGAGAGATCGCCGAACTTAACGAGTACTACCTTAATCTACAGTGCGAGCAAAAACAGTGGGATGAGCTGCTCGAGGAAAAGCAACGCGACGTCGAGAACGCCTCAAGGTTGGTTTTTTCAGTTTTGTGTACCAATGTTTTCTCTTAACATTTTTTGTCATCAGTGAGCACTCTCACTAAGTGGTTTCGAAATTCATGCCCGTAGCTGGAAGTCTGAAGCTTATGTTCACAAGTGCAAAACTTAGCACAATAGTCTTGCGATCACTGCTCTTAATTCAAGGATCATCTGCTTTGGATTCAAAACGTGGTGCGGTCATGTGAGTATCTTCCATCATCTGGGAAAATTGTGCATTTGCGCTGAGTTGCATTTTATTACGACGGTCGATGCTTCTATTCATGGTTATATTCGGCACAGTTTAAGGGATAATGGCCCAAAGGAACTGTCATCGCATAGATTTGCGAGGATGCGAAGAAGCTACCTGGAAGATTTGGGTGCTCTGCACACCGTTGAAGGCTCCATTGCGAACTTCGTCCGCAAGGTGGGAAAGAATTTCCCGAAGGTGAGTGATGTGCTCCTTGGTTTACTTGGATGAGTTTGTTTATCGGAGCTGTTTTATCGTTGATTGCCCTTCCAAGCGTTACTTTTGTTTCGTTATGCTAATTACTGGATTGGATATCTCGCAAAATATTTTTGTTATTGTGCGAGTAGATTTTAATAAAGTATTATCACAGTGGGGAATTATAAGTCATAAGCAATGACTGTTTAGTAATTTTGATGCGGTTACTTCGCGGCACTCGGATGTGACCGTTGCTGACACCCAACTGCCATGAAGATTTCCTGCTAGCGGGTCAGCGGTTCGGGTCTTGAAAGGAGGGCGATCAACGTTGTCATTTCCAGCGAGGGTCATTCCAAGAGTTCCCTTGTCGTTGCCGTCTCTTAGTGCAAAAGGAATGCGAAATTATAGTAGCTGAGTTTCAATCGGATAAACTCTTCATGAGTTTTATGTTAATTCATAGATAATGACAGAAGTGGGAGTGATTCCTGAAACATCTGCATTAAGTACTTCACATTGGTCTTCCCATGAAAATATTCGAGATGTCGTTCTGCTATTGCGGAAACTGATTTCAGAGTGCAAATAGCGAAGTTCTCTGGAAAGAGGTCGAGGTGGCGGAAGCAGAGTTGGCCAGATTGGAAGCACAAGCAGTCGCCTATTTGGAGTTGTTGAACGGGGTAAGCGAGGAGGACATGCTCAGGCAGATTGCAGAATGCGACCAACAAATGGAAATCGCTCGTCAGTGGTTTCTTGGAAAGGGATTGATAGACAAGTTCAACGCTGATGTCAAACAGAACATTGAAAGGTTCGGCCTATCCCGTTAACGTTTTATTCGCGTGTTTGAATTATTATTCCTGTATGCACAAATTACATTCCTTAAAGGATGCCCTCAGAGTTCGAAAAGAGTCGAAGTGCAGTTGTAGAAATGTTTTTTCGAGTGACTTTTGATTTCCGAGGTGAACCTCAACCGTACTTATTTTGGGATCGTATAAAAGAGCACCGAACAGTTTTCTTCCTTCTGCATTGAGACTGTCTATCTGTGTCTATTTGGGAGTTTAAATTCTGGAATTTGGCAGCTGATGCCCCTATGGTGATGGGAAATTTAATGAAGAGGCAGAAGGCGCAGTTTTCTGAGGTTTTTTCTTCAAGTGATCATATTTTGGCATATAACCATTGAAAAACCATTGAAATTAGGTCAGGGACATCCGATGTTGGCAATTATTGCCTTTAGAATATGTTCGTTGTGTATGTTCATATGTGCAAAGTTTGTTGTTGAGAAGTGCAACACACTGCAGTTGTTATGTGAGTGAGGTTATGCAGCACATTCAGAGAGAAGGCAGCCGAATCTTTTCTGTCGGTTTCCTTCGATTATTAATCTCACTAACCATCCAAATTTATGCAGTGAATTTTCAAAAATTACTAAAAGTTTTTATGTGTGGGTAATTTTGTGTGAGTGTGTGGGTTAACATAATCAATGTTTGTGTGTGCACTCATGTGGGGTAATGGTTTAATGCAGAGGTTTTCAGTATGTCTGAAGGGTGGTAACTAATGGCTGGAGGAGTTTAGTGGTGGTCAACAATGCAACGCGTTTAGTATCTCTTTTGCACGAGCTTATTAGAATGGTTAACACATTATATTTTTCATTGATGTTTACTGTAGTTATATCCCAGCAATCGGCATAGTCGGTTTCTATTCTGGTCGCATATAACACAGCAGTGTTGCACCTCGTGATGTTTGCTTCTCCTTTATTTTATTTACGCATGGTTAATGTTTAGAAAGAGGTGCAAGAGCGTCCTAGTTAAGTGTATTTGTTATGTGACGGTAATTTATAACCATATGGCTGCTTAACATTTTTACTAGAGGGAGAGAGAGAACATTAGAAGGAAGAAAGGTCTGTAGGAGTACTTAGATGTTTTGTTTGGCTTATAATAAACCACACTGACAATGGGGCAGTTGTCGTTGAAACATTCTAACCTGATATAAAACCTGCGTGCTATACCCTTCTGAACACGGATGTGTTTGATCCGATGCAATCATTTCTTTTCCCTCGAGTTCCATTCACTGTTGGAATGGGATTCCAATAATGTGGATTGCTCAGTCAAACGGTATCCTCTTATGTAGCTGTATTGTTCATTAGTGTTTTTCATAACATTGAAATGGGGAAATTAGTTCTCCTTTTGCTTATAAAGATATGAAGTGATGCGATATGATCGTTTCGTTATAATTATTGAATGCAGTATTGCCTTTGATTGTCGACGTTTATATCCATTTTTGAGGTGTTTTGAGTAAATAAATGTGCATTCACGAATCGTATTCACAACAGGGAAGCGGATTTCCGCCCCTGTTGATTTCTAATGAATACTTCATGCTTCGTTAATGTAACTGCACATATGTTTTTTATTTGAGTGTATTCATAAAAAACGTGCCGGACGAGTAACGCAATGTCTTTTGATGATATGAGATAAGGGAAAGGTAAATAAGTGGTCAGGAGGCATGAGGATGTTTAATGACGTAGCCATCGTTTAGGTCTGCAAGTAAGACCTGTCGAAGGTAAAGGGGGAACCGTTAGTGGATTGGATGAGCAGACTAGAGCTGCGTCACCATAATATCAATATCAGAGCATCCTCTAGTTGTGGAACAGTGTTTCCGTTATAACTTTAATCTTCTCTGTATGCGTGGAGTTCTCATCAACGAGATCGTATTTCGAAGTGATAAGTGAGGTTGCGGGAAGGGAATTGTTTAGACAGGAGAGAGGGGTTGTATTAGTCTTCTGTCAAAGTAGCTGAATTTGTTGAAACTTGCATCATTTGATTTTTATGCGTAGATAGCTCTGTGCGATGTGAAAGTTATTGGAAAGTTCAGAGGTTCGAGCTGAGGCAGTCATCATGATCTCTTTTCTATTTTATCGGTTATAACAACCGTTATCATTCGAGTCGTCGGTCTCCCGCACTTTTAATACGGCAACGGGAGTGACATGTTAAGTAATTTCGAGCTGTTTTCTTTTTCCTCCGGTTGGGATCTGTACCTCATCGTATTGTCATCGAAAAGTCCCGAGCGAACGAGTCAACGAATAAGATCATCTCATAGTTACATTTCATTTCCCACCGAGTGTGACATGGCACAAGCAAATTCAATCTTGCTGCCCCCTTCTTCAACCATTCCATCCCGCGCATTCTGCCACTTCCTATTCCTTTTGTTTTTAGCCCATGGTCTGTAATGACATTAACTTCAGTTTCGCTGACAAGTCTGTCACTAACTTCTAATTTTAACCTAAGGTTATGAAAAATGAAATGCGAATACTCAGCAATTGATGGTTTGGTACCAATTCAAAGTGGGTCCGCCGTTATGGGTAATTTTCATTCCCTTTTTGATTTTCGTAATAAACCTGTCTAGTAGTAATGGCAGTAACGATAATAATAGCACTAGTGGTAATAGTAATGATTGCCCATAACGGGACACCGGCTCTGAATGACACTAATATAAATATTTATTGCCCTTAGTTCCCGGCAAACAGCAGGTTTGCATTTGTTCTTTACTGAAATAGAGTAATTGGAGGTGAGCGACGGAGAGTCACGCCCATCTATCCCATATTTAAGGATGAAATAACCTCTATTTTGAACCCTAATAAGGGCAACTGAATTTTTTATGGGGATCTGTTCCGGTCCCCTGATGCAGAAGCGGACAGTCCTGGAACCTCATTCCACTTCTTTTTTTCTTTCATCATTGCGGCAGAATTTTTAGATTCTAAAGTGCAGAAAACAGCAATGTTTCCTTATAAAGAGCAAGTCTGTGTGACAGTCGTCGCATCAACGAAAATCCTCAAAATTATGAGCTGAAAAGCATCTCAACAAATAGCACTATTGTCCATTCAACTCCTTAATTATGAACAAAAACATCCTACATTCTAAAACCGAATAAAATAAAAATGAAAGCACATCGAGCAAATCAAACAGCGGATAATTTTATTGTGTACGGGTGCATTCGTTTCAAATCACTTCCCCAAATTCTTCTCCTCTCACCATCAAATAATTCCGCACAGCCATGTTCAATCGACAGATTAAGCAGTAATCTGATTTTGAGTGGGAAAATATCGTAAGTTTTTTATTGCAGAATCTCCATAAAAGTTTTTCGGATTTCAGTTTTGTGTAGTTAATTTCAAAATGTCCTCACTAGTCTTACGAGATTAAGACCTGGTTTTAAAATAGAAGACCACATTACGCGAAGTATAGAATCAATCTCTAATTGCCTAATAAATAGGATAAAGATTGTTTTATAGCATATTGCTAAATCGTTTATCAATGACACACCCAGCGATGCGATCGGCGAGCAAAATTCTTTTTTAATGAAATTTTCCAAATATATGATCTCAATTAGAAAAGAAAACTTTTAAATTACCCATAATTCTTACTTTAATAGTTATATTTTTGGTGCATTTATTAATAAAATCATCTTTGATGCAAAAGTCAGCCATCTGTGGCTAAAAAAAGCGTTGGGTATTACTGTTTTACCTCCTTCACCTACGATGAAGCTTTCATCTCACAAAGTCTCCACTATTATCACCCCCTTCCCCTCTTTCGCAATCCCTTCCCATGGAAACGCATAAAGACACGCATGTTCTCAGAATTCGAAAAAAAAATTCATGCATATAACCGGTAATAATGATAACAACGGTGCATTTTCGGGTCGAATAAGTGGTGACGGAAACTAATAGCAATTTATTTAGAGGAATCTTACATCGAACTTGTAACGTACATTTTATGAAGTATTAAAAATAATTCAAACGATATATTCGGGCGTCAAACAAACACAATAATCGTAGACCGTTGGGTGTAAGTGGGGGAGAGGGGTAATAGGTGAATAACAGTAGGTCAAGAAAATTTCAGAAAACATTCCGATAGAACGGATGCCTGGAAGGTAAAAAATGTAGCCATAAAAGGTCGTAAGTATAGAAGAATATGGTAATATTCATTGAGGAGCTGTACGAAGTTAAACTCAATATTCTCGTTATTTCAGTTGCCTTCAACAATCGCGATCAAGCAATCCCTATAGGCGCCTGAACATTCGGAACGAATCGCATCGACGAGTGATTTCTCATATTCGATAGGATAGGCATCTCTAATAAGTGCAAGATCACATTCGGATCGTGATACAATGATTCGAATCAGTTCACTATCGTTTGTACCGAGACCCTGAATGCGCTAGTTTAAATGATTATGATGATATCCATCCTTTGTATTATTATCTCCAACATTTCCGGCTCTCAGGTAAGTGATTTCTTTGGTTCAATAGAACAGGTGATTTCACGTGCAGGACTTTTCACTTTGCATTCTGCATGCATGCAGAATATTTCGACCAGTTTTAATACTTTTTCCGATAGTTCCATTTTGCAAGAACAGAACACGTTCACTGTTCCCTCTTACGTCTTTGTAGCTCGTTCAAATAGTCCCTATCAAATGGTCAGTAGCGTTGGCGGGGCTTTGCTGAGGCGGAGAAGGGAAGTTGTCATCAAAAATCGACAGCCTGAACGATGAAAATGAGCCAAAATATGGGCGAGAGATACGGGCATCGCAAATCGGATGCAAAATACAACGGAGGCGGTATGTTTTTTGAATGAACGGAGGAATGGGTCAACATCTTCTAGGGTAGCGACGTTGTGAGATATTAGGTATTAGCCGCTATCCGGGCGCAAATATTCTAAAGGAAACATAGCGAAAAGAACCACATTTCCAAAAAAAAGCCGCGATTTCCATTCTCGTGGCAATGTGATCCTTCGCAATCATCGACCCATGCGCTACTCTATACACGTTTTCAATAATATTTGTTATAATAATGGTAGCAAAAACTTCCATGTCTTTTATGGTATGTGTGTGCGATTTTATCACCTTCCTGTCATCTCTGCTGATGCCAATGTATGCTATTTCCAGTTGTTGCTCATAAGCATCGATGAGTAATAGAGGGTTGTTCTAGACGCTACCGTAGGATTGTGGACCCCCTGTTAGAGGTGTTATGGCATCTGTTATGTAAGAAGGTACTCAGCAAGGTATTATGAGAGCAAGGTGCACGCTATCTGAAATAGCCAGCAAGCAGCCGCATCAATTAGCGATTAATGAAACGTGAATTGAAAACAGAAAAGGTATAAGAATACTATGACACCGGTTGATTAAAAGTTAGAAGTCAATGTGCTTTGCAGTGATTTAGTTCGTAACAAGCTATCCATTGGAACACGGCTATCTCTATTCAGGAAATTAAAGAGATTTTCAATCTCTTATTGTTAGGATACCAGTATTGCTCCAAATCGCAGACGTTCTTTCCCCCATTCCCTCGTCCACAAAATCGCAAAAATTGATGGATATCCGACCTCTATATCGAAAACTATTATAAACAAATAAAAGCAATATAAAGTTCTATAAGAAGTGGACAATTATTCTTGTTTTGGCTTATATGAACAGAAGTCGCACTAAAATGTTCTCACCTTCATTGCGTGATGAATACGTTCGGCGAAGAATTTAGGTGTATTTTGAATGCATTCAACAAGAGTGAGAAAACCTTTCTTAGTATCACCACCGAATTCTTTCTGCAAAAAAAAAGAACTGTCGCTATAAAATAAATAACAAAAAGTATAAATTTATGCAATTATAGGTTGGGATACTTTTTGGAAAGTTAACTATCACTCGAAAAGATGATCCGCATTAAATATCGAAAAATTCAACTTAAAATAAAAAACGCTTCATACTTCATAAATTTATTTACTGAATATTTGAATCAAAATTGCAAAAGGTTTCATAGACTAAAAATGATGTCAAGAACGAATCAGCACTTTAAAATCCTCATGAAGGATCTGAATGATTTCATGGTTTCTCATTCACTTCATACAACTAAAAATAACATGCTCACTTTCTTATTTACATTATATTCGTCTTCTGTCGAATCCCTAGTCGCTATCGGTACTATTTACGAAGCAGTCAAAATAAGCACGTATTAATTTTTGAAATATCCTTAATCTGTAAGTATTTTCTATTCGATGTTCTATATAATACAAGAGATCGTAAGCTACTTTACCCTTTCGTTCACGTTATCTCAAGAACGATTCGGGTTATTTTTTCTTTAAAATGTTGGAAATTCCATCTTACGGGACCCATTGTTTTTGTTGAATGTATTGCGCTTCCGGATTGAGATATTCTGGATAATGTGGATTTTCCATAGTTAAGCATTTCTGGCAATATCTTTTTGTGTGTTTGTCGCAGTGTGTTCATGTTTTTTGCACTACCTGTGCAATCATGTGGCGCATGTTGTCGACTATATGCCAAGTGATGAAAAAAATCCTGAACATAGAAATTTGTCCGGAAAGTGTTGGAAATGTATGAAAATCAATCGAGAAACGTTTATGTCATTGTGAATTTTGAACTTTTTGCGCGATTCTTGGGAATGGGGACCATAGGTGCAGTGAAGAAAATTTGCGAATATTTAGTGTTCCTGGCGAGATATCCATTGGCGATCCTGGAAATGGTTTTTTCGCCACATCTCCGCTCTCGTTGGATGAGTTGAGATGGAACTTTTTCTGTTAAGGATGGCCTTCGATGAGGTAAAGGATTTGTTGAAAAGTTTCCTGACCCGATGAAAAAATTTGGCAAATTGCCAATCTCATTTTTTGCAACTTTTTTCTCCTTTATCTCACCGTTTCCTCATCAACATCTCCTCAAGAGTATTGCAGAAAAAAAATATTTCGTCCTACTTCGATCCTGCATTTTCGGGATATTCTGGACTCTTTGTATTTTCGGTCATAACTTTTTTCCGGATAGTCGGAGGCGTGCGCGCATTGCGTGTTCCACACCCCATGCAATTCCCTTTCAAAAGCTTGGCTATTTCTGGCGCAAATTCTGAAATTTGCATTTGGTGGCGAAATAGTACGCGAAGGCGAGAGAGACAGACAAATCACATTATGCCTTCATAACTGCTGCAATTCCAAACGGATGTGGATGGTGCTTTTTTTCAAATTGCAATCAGCATTCACTTCTCTACCGAACATGGTAGAAAGTTGCGGTGAATGTGGGAGAAAAGAAACTGAAAACAGTGATTTCGGGTAACGATGATTTAATTGCTGTCACGGCACCTGCAAAATTGTTTTCGCTTGAAGACGTCGCTCGCACTGAGAGCGCGAGTTCTGGTGTATGTCTGTGGCGGAGTGATTAGTGCGTGGGAAGATGGTGGGATGCCGTGCGGGTTGGGTACCGAGCATTGGTCGTCATTTCCGACTGCAACCCTTTCCCATCATTTACCCCGTAAAGACCGTAATTTTTGGAAATAGCATTGCGCGACTAAATAGAAGCAAATGTGAGAGAGCCAAAGAAACGATTTTACTCTCTTCCCATAACACCAACTGCACGCGGAAGGCAGGGGTTCAAGGAGGCGGCAGCCCCCCTTGTGCATCAATCCTTCAAATGATGTTCACTTTCTTATGAACGTTGAGAAAGATTAGAGGAATCTATTTAATGCAGAAGATCGTTATTATTTTACCCTTTCGTTCATTATATTATCGATATCTTCGTTGTCTTTTTCCGAGCGCCGAAGGCGCGAGTCCGTTGTGTATTACTTGGCCTACTGTCTTTCTGTGACTTGGTGAGTGATGTGTCTGCGAGAAAAAATGCGGGGACGTGGCGCTGCGGCGCGTGCGTTGTTGTGCGCGTCCCTGATTTCTCTTATGTCATATCTCAACGCCCGATGGACGAACCTTGATCCGGTTTTTTGCAAAATACTCCGCGTAAGATGTAGAAAAGTGCTATATACGAACAAGTGTAACACGCGTTAGTCAATTACCAGAATTTTATAATAAATGAGCAATAGTATTCGTCTATTATTGTAGTACCAATGAGGAGATGGAATGCTGCTCGGGGTCAAAGTAGGATTCGTCAATCTCGGAAAGGACATTTGCCTTGTTCTTTTACTGACTAAACGATATGTCGGAAGGTATTGTGAATAAATTTCTTCTGTTAGATATAAGTTTCTTAACAGTAATGGAAGCGTATGTGCTGAAATTTCAAAAAGTGGTTTATTTGACCGATAATCTTTCTTCTCCCTCTCCACCCCCTCCCACTGGCTGATAATATTGTACATTGAATAGGAGTGCGGTTTTATATAGCACTTGATCAACAGCATTCGACAACAACATCAGCAGCCTTAGAAAGCAAGGTGCGCGTATTGAAGTTCAGATACTCCAAATTTGCCGAAAAATTAAGAGCATTTCACCACGAGACTAAAACATCTAACGGAAACAATTAGGGTACATATGAGAAAATCGATTACCTTAATAGCCTCTTCAATAGGATGGCCGGCAATCGTGTTGTACTGCTCGAAAACTTTACGAAGCTGATGGAAATTTTCGGTCGCCAAAATTGACACAAATGTCGATTCATCGGTACCCCATCTATTCTCTCCAGCTTCGAACAGCTTCTGTGCATCCTAAAATACGAGACGTTTGTATATGGCTTTATGCTTCGTAGTTATAATTTTTGACCAATGTGTGCTAATATACCTGTAATGGAAGCTGAGAAATTGTTTAAATATTCGTATACGTCAATAAGGCAGCGAGATTCTACGAGTACGGGGTTTAAAAACCAGGCATATTTTCATAAGGTTTCACCTGTAACCAGGACATCAAGAACTAAGCGGTTTAAGCGCAATTTTTTATCCACTTTGCTATTGATACTGTTACATTTGCTTCATTCTCCAGGTGTTTTTATATTTTCTGCATTTCTTTTTCAAAAATATTTGCTAATTTTGTCCGCTTCATACCTCTTTCGTTTCATCTACTTTTTACGTCCCTTGCCTTTCTCTTGTTCCATTATTTATTAAATATAACCAGGATATGCTCCTCACTGGCCGGTTTAGCCGTTCAAATCAACATGTTACCGAAGGAGCCCCATTTCTGCAGTCCATTCAGTAAGCGGCTGTGAAGGAAGGAAAAAGGGTTCCGAGAAAGGAATGTCTTGGATTCTCTTTCGCGTTTAAAAGAACATCTGTGTCATAAAAACGATAGAACTTCATCACACTGCAGGATATGACTGTCCTCTTCCCTTCCTCTTTTCATTTTATTTCTGCAAAAATGTGAAAGAGAAAGTTAACTTGTACAAATAAGGGAGTGGGGAGGAGGAGGAGGGAAGAAATGAGAGCAGACATGCAGCTCGCCCACCTTCCAACTGTATCCCAGCTTATGCAAGCAAACATTTATGAGTACTCTGTGGACTCGTTGAGCTAAGCTGCCATTTAATAAGATGTAAAAAATATTCGACACATACATCGTAGGCCTTCCGCTCATCGACGCGATTACTTTCATCACGTCTAGCCTGAAGTAAGGCAATCAGGAGTCGCTCGAAGTCTCCTGATGTATCCCACTTGATGGCTCGATCGAGTGATCTGCCAAATTCACCCTCGTAGGCCGTCTTTATTGCGTTCAGTTGTTCATTTGAACGAGTGCAGATTATATCAATCAAAACATTTTCGTTAGTACCAATACCCTGAAATGACTTTCATTAGGCAAAAATAAAGGATGGGATTTGCAGAACACCTAAAAAAGCTCCGCCTTCATCTTCATCTCCTCGCTTTTTTTAGCCCCCTCCTCCCTTCGTTAATAAAATAGAGAAATAAGCTTTATGTAATCCTAATTTTAAAGAAACTCCCTAAGGTGCGTTCGCTCTAATATTACGTTCTTCAGGTAAGAAAGTAATCCATTATAGCGATTTTTAATCTTTTGAAGCACTAAGAATTATCATAGTTTTTGGAAGACAAGTCGAGCAAAAAAAATTTTTCCTGAGGAGCTGAAGAATTTCCTCAACTCGTTAGGATATGATCAGCTTTAAGCGAAAACGCACTATGATATTGCAATCGTTGAATAAGTTTCATAACAACTATATGAGAGGATAAAAACCGTTCTATTCTCATTTTTACGTATCACTTAGGAAAGTACCATCATGGGAACTATAAAATATTTTCTTAAACATGCGGCAGAGGCGTCCAATCATAGCGCTAACGGAATGCTGCCGTTCACTCAAATCATCTCACTCACCCCACCCCCTCTTCCCTCTCACCCCTTTTTCCCTACCTCCTCCATCCAACCTTTCCTTCACTTCTCAGCACCCTTCTCATCTACACATTAATAAATGCAGTCAACACCAAAAAATACAAGTGCGGAAGTAATTCATTTATCAGTAAGTGTATCTATAATAAAAATCGAAATATGTGGTCAATGTGAAAGTCCTGTATTGTCGGCATTCATTTTTAGCTCTACCGAAGCATCCGTTCAGTAATATGTGTTGCCGTAAAGCATACTTACAGAAATAGCCTTGTGAAGGTATCTCGCATCGTAGACGGCAGGTGAGAGCATCAATGCGAGAATTACTTCTTCAAAATCGCCATGCAATTCTTTCTTCAGATCATGACTCAGGTCACTACCATATCTTGCCATATACTCCGCAGCCACCTGAAATATTTCTTAATATGGACATGATCATATTGTCACTAACGTTTCCAGTATTTCGGAACTGAAGACGGTAAGAGGTGCTCTTCATAGCCCAGTAGAAGAATGGGGGGACGGTGTTAGAGGTTTTCTGTGTTTGTCGAAACTGTTAAACTACACCGTGCGGTAAAAGACGCAACTTTCCAATGGGGTTATACGAAAAGCTTCGGATTTATCAGACACGAGAGGGGAAGGGAATCCCGAAAGCGGAGACCTCTATAATATGCCAATGAATAAAACGACTGGTGTAATACGTCACTGTAAATGGCACAATCATTGATGTCATTTCCGGTGGATTCAAACTGCCTCACGGATTTCCGGAATTGGATTGCCGGAAAAGATGAAGGCGAACATTGCAGGTAAGAAAAGGAAAGAATGTCAGTGGCTTGTAAAAAGTATGCCGCAGTCATGGTAATGTAATTCAATAACATTAGTTACATCTAAAACCCATAAAAAGTGTTAGATTACTCTAATTTTATAAACGGGAGGGAAGAAAATTGAGGTTGGCGCAACATTTGGTTACCACAAATCCTGACACTTAGACCCACGACTTTTCACAAAGATAACCTCCCCGGAAGCGGAAGCTAGAGAAAAGGTCACCAATCGAGCCAAAAAATGGCCAACGAAACAATTTCACTTCAAAACGGTGGGCTCTTCCACTTCCTCCTTTGTGAAATAGTGTCCACTACCTGGCTCACAAGGTAAACGATCCCATCGACCGCAAGGTAGGGGTCAGGATGCAACGCTCTCTGTAAAACTGGAGCGCCAAAAAACCGGAATCTCTTATATACCTTTTTACTCCCCACTTCGAAGCTTGAAGCGTATAAATAAAATTAAATGAAACTGAAGTGAAACCAAAACCAAAAACTTTGACCTATAAGAGTGTACTCATAATGGTCATGAATGATCGATCCATTCGGACATGTTCGCATTATCAATTTTATCCCAGCCATATATTTTCTCATTCATTTCCGGTCAGAACGGCTCAAATGGCCATAATTATCCGCGGCGCTCGCAGTGATAGACGGCTTCCCTTAGTCATTATAGGGCTTTTCCTTTCTACTCCTTACAGTCAGTTAATAGCTCTACGATAAAAAACCCAACACCTCTGTTGCGATTGTTCAGAACGTTTCCTTGCAAAATTAGGATAGCACATCAGGCGGATTTTTCATTGTGACTTGCTTCATTGCTCATTCATAATTTTATGTGTCCCTAGTTTAAAGGCCAAAAATTTTCCACCGAAATCTATAGAAATTGTAGAATTAAATAAGTTTTTTTTCCACCATTAGGAGTCAGTAGTTGACGGTACGCTAGGGCAGTGACCATATACTCTGCCCACTGCATTTTACTAGAGTTCACCAGAGCTTTACCACAAAAGAGTTGAACAATGTTACATTCATAGGTGCTAGGGACAGTTGTTAGACAATAAGTAAGGAGGTACTCAAACTTACTGGTTTTTTAAACTTATGCAAACTTCTTTGGCATAATTGAGCGCTGATGACATTTGAGTGTTCACGTTACTAAATTTGGACACAGTTTCCACAGCGGTTCGAATATCCGTTAGTTGGAATTGTGTCTGAGGAAAAGCGTCCCTTGATCTTTGATTTATATAAGATAGAAATACTTACAATTTGCCGTTGAGCACAATTGATGCGAGTTAATTCTTCCAATACTTTATGTTTGTCACATCCGAGTCCTTTCATTGCTTCCTTCAAATTTTCGGCTGTCTGAACTGGATTGAAATTCCGCTGTTGCCGAATAGTACCGCCAAATTGATGGTGGGACATCGTGATCCGATTTTACCTCAGGTTTTCGAAACTCTGAAAGGAAGTTTTTTTTTGATGCAAAGTCGTATAATTTTAGCGAACACAGAATGCGCGCAGCTTTTTTAACAACATATGCTTGCATTGCAACTATGCTAGAGGGCGTCTCTTGCATTTTAAGCGAAGCATCATATCCATTCGCATATGATAATTGACGAATTGGAGCTCTTCTGCGCTAACAATTCTGTATCGAGGTCACTTTCACCTAGTATGCCTAAAATCTCGAAACCGCCCATAGCAATATGCCATATCACCAATATGAACTTCTTTTCTCTACCTCCTCTCCTTTTCCCATCGTTAAAAAAAATGAAACGCACAGGGATTTACTTCAATAAATTTGATAATCTATATTGTCTGTGAAAGTGAAAAAAAATTTTCAAGCACAAGAAATATAGATTTGCGAAGCGGTCTAAGAATCAGCCTCGAGGTTCTCACTCTTTCCGTAAAATCCATTATATTTTATTATCCTTAAAGAACACCTAGTAGTTATTACATCAGTTATTATCACCGCGAATGCGAATGACGGCAAAAGTTATCGGTAGCTCGCTGATACAGCATTCGCTCAACAAGCGAAAGGTTACGAGTTCGTCTCGTATGCGGACAAGGTCTTCACTGAACATCAAAAGAACAAAACAAATTCCACCATGGTGTAGTAAATAAACTGCTAAGCCATTCTTGTGAGCAAACAATTGAAATTATAAATAAAACAACGACGGGCACTTTTGTTGAACATTATTAAACCACAGCTCGCCCATTTATCAAAATGTTGCATCGCTACTAAACTTCGAGATTGACTGTACCTTTTGACATTATTGACTAAGGGTTCATTCGTTGAAGTTAAAAATGTCGATCCTATGGTCACAAATGCCTGCAGGTTTTCGACGGTTCCTTACCGTAGCATTGCGATGCGTATCGCCTAAACACAGATGGATCGGCAATCTCGCTAGGGTGCAAAGGACTGTCTGATTTTCCTTGTGGCTACTGATACTCCGAAATGTTTATTTCACAAGTATAACTTCTCTCAGTGTTAACGAGAAAGACATCACAGTCTTTACTATCATCTGTAAGCGTATAAGTCCACATCAAGGATCTCTACCCGATCTGTAGTGGTAGATGGTTGACCAGTATCAAGTATAGATCAAGACCTCTCATGGTCGTCCCAGACTTCAAGAAGCATGTCGAGATCATACAAAAATTTAACAATTCTTGTGAATCGATGTCAGTCATCAAAAACTTGACGACGAATACAGAGATGAGGAAGTTGGCTAACGACGATGACATTCTACTCATTTTAAGCAATACGTTCAGTAATCTGATGCAGTTCGTGTCATGTTTCGAGAAGGAGTTCTTCCATAAGGAATAGAGCGCAAATGGTCACCTAGTAGCACCGTAGTTACCGCCTCAGTGGTTCGTCAATTTGATGCTATCGCTCGTTACCTTCAAACAACATCCAAGTGGACCATCGACGAAATCAATCAGCATATCTCCATTAAAAAAATTTAAGCCTTTAATCAATATTCATTGCGTTGGCAGAGTGCAAAGTTAAAAAGTGTCTCCAATCAAACAATGTGTCCTAAATCAACTGCTTGCAAAACCAAATGCTGACGGAATTTTGCATCAATTTGAGCATTTTGAATGATTTGTATCGCGCAATATTATTAAGTGATGAGGAGTGAGTATAATTGGTGACCCACAGTGGATCAAGATTTCCCACTTTTTCAAAACTGATCTGTGTGTAATCAACACGGTTTAGAATATACCACATCTATGTCACACTTGAATGCGATATGACAACCCTACCGCCGATTTTGTAGCAAAAACCTCAAACGTTCACTCAGAAGGACGGAGACAAGAAGGTCCAATAAGAGCAGCGAAAAGAAATATTCGTGACGCGCTATATTTGAGGTGAAGCTAATATTCAAGAAAGAGCAAATGCCCGAGAAAGAGTTTCAGCTATTCACAATTCTTTAAGATGGGCCTGCGCACTCGAAGGGTGCGAAGGGCGGTGATTACAAACGAAGAAATACGGTACACATTACAGAATCCTTTTCTGCTTATGACGTTAGGACAAATCAATAAAACATGATCGACATTGTAGTACTTGAAAATATTTGCTTTCAGCTTCTCATTGCACTGCACTTTCTATTATTCGTCAGCTTAAACAAACGCAAACGTCACGAAATGTCAGCAGGAAAGGCAAGGCAAAAAGTATAGGACGACGTCTCACAACTTCACTTCAGAAGGAACATTTTAGGTGGATAAATGCTGGTGGGAGATAAGGGCTGCACAAAATACATGAAGGTCGTCACTATCGACTAAGTTCTAAGAAGGCGCGTCCCCACTTGTTTCTATCCGTTCTAACCCTTTCTCCTTTCTCGATTGCGTCAATGCATAGGGAATTTTTTTTCAACCGATATGAAACAATGAAAACAGAGCAGCGAGAAAACAAAGAAATAAATGTGCATCATATCAATACTCTTTCAGCGTTCCTTTATCAATATTGCACTAATCGATTCACATTTTTGCACATGCAAACACACAAATAACGCATCGATGTGTTGCGTAAGTGTGAACACCTTTTGAAGCATAATTCAGCTTGCTCATTTTTGCAGTTTATTGTGATTTACACGAACGGTGTTATCCATAGACTTCCCAATCTTGCAGCCTACTTACCCGAACACAACCGTTGTTTACTGGATGCCGCTCCTGTGGCCTGTTTACCCGAAAACAACCGTTTTTACCGAAAACCTCTCCCACAGACTCCATAGCTCGAATCTTTCCGTCCATGATTATTACTATATCAAACCTTGCCTGGTACACTTCTATAAAGAAGGGTTGTTGGGCAGCGAAGCAATAACAATTACTTTCATCATTTCCGATATTTCACTTAATCTGAAATGCGTCAACTCACTGTCAAACTTCAGAAAGATCACATAACCCGATTTTGTTCACAATTAACCGCAATACCACCACTCTGCTCCTTTTCTCACTTGAGAATGTGGAAAAAAAAACTGAGAGAAACCGCTATCGTACTAGTATAGAAAATACTTTCCACCAACAATTAAATACACTTAACGACAAATAGGTTATATAGCTTATAAAATTATAAATATGTTGCATCGACGAAATACAAAAGGTTAGAATTTGAACATATATTCAGGAAAAATGTGTTCACGTTTTCTGTCGGGAGTTTCCGAAAAAAAGATTGCAGTATATGCAAATATGAGAATCATATATCTCAAGTCGACTCCTCTTCGAAATAACATATTTATTAGTCATATTTAGTGCATAAAAATTCTCTATTAGGTTTAGTCATAAAAATGCAACATCTATATTGAAGAAATGGAGCAAACCTAGAGCTACTCATCTAAGTAAACCACCACCATGATGAAAGAGGCGATCAGTCATCAAGCCAAAATATCGTTTGCATATTGTGAATGCAAACAAATCGGCATTTCATAACGCAATCAAATGTGTTGGATGGTAAACTCTTCAAATGTGATGAGTAAGGGCGTTTTGTACTTCGATCCAACATTCCTCTATGCTTCATTCTTTTGATATGTAAATAAATTTAGAAATGATTGAGAGATCGTTCGAATTTTTTGAAAATTTCATCGATGATTCATACTGTTTAGCCATTTTATTCATTATTTTTGATTTTTTATGGGTTTTTTAGTACCTAAAAAAGAACTTCTTATGAAATGTTTTGAAGAGAAGAGAAAATTAGAAAGAGAATAAAAAAGATCGATGTTTATAAGCGATAAATGATTGAAAAATTCTTATGGATATTACTGTTACAGTATCAAATTTGTGAGTAAAACGTAGAATTTAAACCGCTGAATTTCGTAACGAATGCTTAGATGCACCTCAATTTCTAAAAGAGGAAGGATTATGTGCTACTTTCGTATGTCCATAATAACATGACATAAAATATTTATCGTTTGAACGTCGTTATCGTTAGAGTTTACTATAAACATGTGACCACTGACCACCAAGCACAATGACCGAAGCGAACGAATGTAGGACGACACAAGGAGGTCAAGAGTGACCCAGAAGGATGAACATCGTGAACCATTTTATGTCACTTTCAGGTGTCATTTTACCGCTCAAAAACTTTTCAAATGTTTCCGAATCAATAGCAATCAAATCGACGACAATAATTCGCTTTGCTCTATGAATGTTTCTATTTGAGAACTTAGCCAACATTGTTCTGCCAAACAACTTTTATATGAGCGCTATATTGGCACTTTTGAATGATAGGAAAAAATTTTATGTCGTATTTTATTTATTGAGACGTTTTGCAACATTCTATTCATTGACGATCAATAATTAAGCAAAATAAAAAAGACTAATATTGTAAATAATAATGTACTAATAAGGCGTTGCAAAATATAGGCGAACGCAAATATAGCGAATGAAACGCCTATCGATGAATGCTTTCTTCATCCATCAAAGAATGCTTTGATTTCAGAAATACTCCAGCACATTGCACGTACATATTGTAGGTGCACTGTTTTCTGCGAGCTATAAAATTGTGCTTGTTCAAAACATAGACGTTCACAATGATAAGCGAAGAGGGTTTTATACACATCTTTATTATTTTGAAGTGATAATAAAAGTGGGATCTATGATAAAGTGATAAGCTTATGAGGTGATAAGCTTTGAATTGACAAAAGAGCCCATAAAAGGGCCAATAAAATTAAGAATTTTAGCCCTATATGAAAAAAATTTTAATCAACAACAATGGTTGTAGCAATACAAATATTTGCGAATAAACACTTCGAAATGTACTAATAACATATTTATTTCATAACAATTTATTTCATTACGTATAATCTAGAAATAAAGGTATTACAAAAAATAAAAATAAAACAACAAATAGCAATGGTGAAAAAGAAATGATCAACCTAATTAATTGCCTTCAATAATCGCAATAAGGGAGTCCTCATATTTACCTGAACACTCTGAACGAATTACCTCAACAAGTTTCTTATTGAATTCTCTTTTGTATTGATCTCGAATCAATGCGAGATCGACTTCCGATCGTTGCACAATTATCGTTATCAATTCACGATCATTGGTACCCATTCCCTTAAAAAAATTCTTTTTTAATTCGCATTGTTTCCTCAAATTATCACAGCCGAATATCAAAAAGTTACAATCGGAAATTAATCTTCTTTACATTAATTTAAAGGAAGAAAATCTCATGAAAAATTTTGCGAGAAAATTCCCTCAGAGGAAAATTGTAATAAAACATTCCAGAAAAAAAATTCATTCATAATGACCGGATTTGTTTATAATTTCAACTAAGCTCTTAAACAACAATCCATAAAATCCAAATTAAGTGACATGGAAATGCAATTTACTCTCAATTACTCTGAAACTATGAATTAAAAAAAATGCTCAGGAGTCGTTATATTTCTTTCGCTAGAGAGATTTTAATTGAAACCACCGATATAATAATAATGAGAGAGAGAAAAAATGGGAGTGAATGAGCATCTTCTCCGTCTCCATTTCGTTGTATAAAAATAGCATCTTATCTATAGAATCATTACCAGCACCTTCAATATATAATAAATGAGCACAATAAAAATTGCGCTACTATTTCAGAAATCTTCATAAAATATTATAACGAAATTGTCTATTTTATAAACGAATATTTTAATAATCTTTAATAACTTTTAAAGGCAATATGCAGTAAAAAAGCTTTTAATAACAGATTCAAATAGATTTTTCCATTTCTCTTAAGTGGATCATATTCTCTTAATAAAACCTCTCTCATACTTCGAACTTCAAAGATAATGTTGAAGTAAATGTACAAGTATAGTAGAAGTAAATAAGAGTTGTGCTATACTAAGGCATTCTACCGTGTAATAATAATTGTAAATATGAGTTACCTTGATAGCGTCATTGATACGATTTGCAAAATAACTTGGTCTATTCACAATACATTCGATGAGTGTGAGATAAGCTCGTTTCGCATCACCACTAAATTCACTCTGTAAATAAAATTTTATTAATGTCGTTTTGAATCGTTTAATAAATACTCGATGAGCTAATTAACAAACAAGTCACCACCTGATAGTCTTTAATGTCAATAAAATTCGGTATCCACTCCGCCCTGCCCTTCTCTATCCCCCTCCCCCAACCTATTAGTACTGGTTCTCTAGAAAAAAAGAAAACAACCAATTCGTTAGCGTGAAAAAGAAATCCATCTTAGCCTTTAAACTCAAATAACACTAATTATTTTTATTGTTATGCATTAAATGAAATATGCAAAGTGTTGAATTTGGGAAAGCAAATTTTGGAATAACGCAAAAAATTGCATAACATCCTTCATTTTTTTCAATCATTTTCAATAATTATATTATGGAAATTTCTTTCTCTAATTTTCAAGACATCTGGTAAGGGGAAAAATTAAATTTTCTTCTCCCTTTAATAGAGGAAGTATCGGATCGGTCTAAATACCATATTTTAATATATATTTTGGAAATTGAGAGGTTTCTTTAGAATATGGCTAAAAATAATGAACCCATTTGTATAAATAATTGACGAAACAAGCACGAATCGCATAAGTATCGTCGAATAACGAAAGCGACCTTAATAGCCTTCTCGATACCGTGTCCAGCGACAACACTGTACTGATCGAAAACTGCACGAAGTTGTGCAATGCTTTCTGTGGCGAGTATCGTATTGAATGTTGCCTCATCGGTACCCCATTTCTTCTCACCAGCCGCATAAAGCTTTTCGGCATCCTGCAAGTGTTTCTTTCTTTGCTACTCTCTCTTTCCACCCAATTAAATACTTTTTTAAAACAAAATTTATCAAATTTCTTAGAAAAATTCCATTCGACATTGTAAAATAAAAATATATTAATAATAATGACTAATAGAAGAATTGTTTGGGCATATCGCTTTATCTTTTTTTTTAAATTTTCAACTAATTGGGCAATAAAATTAATTAGAAATATAGAGAGAATAACATCACAGCAAATAAGGATATATTGCTCTCGTTTTAGTTTTAGATGCTCACTCTATGTACACAAATCATCCTTTGAAAACTTCATTCAGTTTCGCTATTGTCACTTTTACACCTTTTCAAGCAGATAAAAAGCCAATAAGCCTACTTCATAGGCCTTTTGCTCATCAACGTGATTACTTGAATCCCGTTCCGTCTCGAGAAGTGCGAGTAGGAGTCGCCTGAAGTCACCTGATGTATCACTCTTAACGTCACTCTCTAGAAGCCGCTTGAATTCGGATTCATAAGCACGTTTGATTTCTATCAATTCTTCGTTGGAACGTGAACAAATAATATCGATAAGAACCTTCTCATTGGTACCAATTCCCTGAAGAACGATCGGTGAGTGCTTGCAGCATTTGACGGAAATGGTAATTTCCTGGATTGAATACATTGATAATTGCAAGAAAATAAGGAATAAATCTCGATTATTGAATTGTGTAAAGCTTAAAATTGAAAAAAATGCTACTGATGAGTATAAAACATTTTTTTAAATTATAATATTTATATGCTCATAATAATAAAATATTTTATTACTAAACTAATCAATAATTCACACAAGTTTATATAAGTGATAGCATGTATTGTCGAAGATGCATCGAAGTTTCTTTTTTATCGCTAATTGCTGCCAGACTCTATTATTTTACCAGCTAATCAACGTTTGATATCTCTAATCTTTTCCGATTATTCCTTTTAACGAGAATTTCGCAGCCAATGCATCACAATTTCTCGCTAATAGTTTTTCTTCTCCATCTGCATAAAAGAACGAGCTCAGGAACTTATGAAACGATAGCTTGAGCTTATTTGAATAACCGAAAAAAAATGAACAATTGATAAGTGAAACGACATACACTTATTGCTTTACGAAGTTCACGAGCATCGGCCACCGCAGGTGGTATCATAAGCGCGACAATAACATCTTCGAGCTCACCGTGAAGTTCACTTTTCAGATCAGTTATTAATTCGGAGCCATATTCCCTCGAATATACGCTTGCAACCTCAAAATTAACTCAATACCAATTAAACAAATTTGATGAGCTAAAAAAATTTTTTTAATTCAAATATTTAAATTTTGTTTTCATTTGCATCAATATGCAAAATACGATACCTTTTCGAAAGATTTGAAGCGACGGAACAACTTTGGTGGATTTATTCAGGAGAGACATTTAAGTGAAGAGATTGTAAATGCGTATCTAGCTGAACATCGAAATTCAATATTGATCTCTGATCTCATAATCAAAAACTGATTTTGTGCGAAATTACTGAAAAAATTGTTTTTTTAAAATACACTTGCGCAATAAAATATAATGCAACAACGAAATTTAAGGAACCGTATGAATACCATATCTCTTCTCATCGGTTTAAAGTATCCCTTTTCAACGATACACCATACCGTTTCTCATTGATGATCTAAGGGAATTATGCGGCATTTATGGGTATCCTCGAACAAATGTTCCCGAAATACGGTAAGTGAAAGTTATTTCGAATAGATCTATTAACTTACAATTTGTCGTTGTGCACAATCGATACGCGTCAATTCATGGATTACTTTACTCTTATTACAGCCGATACCTTTCATCGCTTTGTGCAACTTTTTTGCCGTTTCCTCCGCATTGAAATCCGGTTGTGGCTTAATTGTGCCATAGGACCTTTGCGCACACATCTATAATAATAAAAAGCCTATTTTTATACTTTATATATATATATATATATATATATATATATATATATATATATATATATATATATATATATATATATATATATATATATATATATATATATATATATATATATATATATATATATATATATATATATTGAACATCTTCCCTATAAAATGTTAATGATAAAACGGTGAAAACTGAACACTAATGACGAAATACAATAAACATTTGATAAAGCTGATTTGTTATAAATAATTCACTATTGTGGCTGTTTCATGTTTATTTTCCTTGCAAAGATGTTCGGATTATTTAATTAGATGATCATCCAAGCAACTGGCTACCTCTATCGCTGAAATCCTCTTTTTCGCTCTAACGAAAGGGATAATTTACTGAAAAGAAGGGGTTGTACGAAAGAAACGGGAAGGCTGAGGGGGAAATGCGGCGGTTGGAAGAGTTTGCAGATTCATACCTCTAAAGCAATTCATATTAATTCCAGTTGAAAATGCTGTGATGAATAAATGTACATGCGGGAAGCAATGTTTTGTTTATTGTATGGAAAAGAATATGCACGAAATGACAATCAATTTAACCACTCTTATTTTCGAGATTTTCAACAAAGAATGCAATTTGCAAATCAAAAATCGGCAACACATCAAGTGCGAGAAACTCCAGCGTTTTATTAGAGAACTAGCTGTAATTTAAACATTTTTTTTAATCGTTCGAAAATCCCTCACCCCGCAATAGTTAATAAAGAGAAGTGAGTGGAGAAATTGCCATTCTCAACCCCTCCCTCCCTCTTCAGCCCTTCAGAGGATCATTAAATTTTCAAACGATGAATTGAAGTTCTTCAGATAATTTAAAAACTTTCAAACTAATCGGCTGCATATTGTTCAATCAGCATATTCTATAGTCAAATCACTTCTAGTCAAATATGCAAATAGTTTTTACTGCCACTTTCTCTCCCTCCCGTTTCCACTTCCCACTAGTGGAATCAAAGAAAGCTCGTCTAAATGATTAAGCACAGCCGCCAACATCATATTACGAGGAATAAAATAGTACAGAAGTATTTCAAAGGCACTTAACGATGTCAGTCATACTCGAGAAAAGAAGAGAAAGCTCGCACTACTCTTTCTTCCTCTGAACGCTCAACAGACGACGTGAACTGTGCTGATTTTGTGACAGGATGAGTCATTTGTTGCGTAATGCGAACATAAGAAAACTAATTGCATCTTTCTCGAAAATCGTTATTTCTCTGAATTCATTTCAACTCAATTCAAAAGAATTCAATTCCTGATTTTAATTTCACCACAGAGGTATATAACGGAGTCAACAATAATCCAAAATACGAACATTTAATGAATACTACTTTAGTAAATTGGAGTAATTGCGGCATAGTGTAATAAATACATGTCATAAATAAATAAATAATAATAAATATATATATTAAATTGCAAAGTATACATATAAAATAACATATATAAAACAAGTAAATACTGGATACTATAATAATTTTAAACTTGCTTCATCGCGTACTAAAATTTTCTAACGATTAATATTATTGCAGTAATTAATACTACTGCATTATTATAGTGAATAGCAATTTATCGTGGAATATTGCTGCAATAATTTAATAGATAGACGGAAAAAAATTTAACTTATAAGATAGGAAAAAATATTCAAAGAGAATTACGGATAAAATAAATTATGCACGAGCGATAAATTTTTGAAATATCGTTTGGTATAGAATATATATATATATATATATATATATATATATATATATATTTATAAATAATCTAATATAAACGCATTAAAAGAATGTCATAGGAGGCGTTGAATATTGCACGTAGTATGATGCAAACAAGTCGAGATATACACGATGGTTCGATGCTTTCCTTACCTTTCATTCAAAAAACTAAGGTAGATGTGGTGTTAACAAATAAATCATAATTTAAAAAAAATAATCCGAAAGTTTTGGCAAATTTAGCGAATTGATGAATTTCACAAGAAAAAAGAAAATTTTGGAAATTTGCCATAAAATAAAACAATAATGAAGAAATTCGAAAAAAGAAATTCATTTAAAATCATTCAACAAAAGAGAAAATTCAAAAAGAAACGACAATTTTCAATAATTTTTTGTAATATAATTTTTACGAAGTTTCTTCGAAATTATTTCCCGCTGATAAAAATATGAATAACTTTTCGTTGAAAAAATTTACTGAAATAACAAATTGAAAAATTATCGACGATAAATCGACATTTCCTCCGCAAATGCAAACAGAAATCGCATTCATTGAAAACCTCTAACGAATGTAAAATGTTTCCTTTACAGAAATTATATTGCTCGTCAATGTAAATAACATTATTACACCAAAATGCCTTCTCTTCCTTTCTCCTTCTTCAAATTTACATATATTATTATGTAAGTGCGTTCAACAATGAGGCAGCTGTAGACTTCAAAGGATGTTCCTCAAAAGCGCTAAAGGAATTAGGCAGATTCCGATTGCTTGGAAATATTTCATAGGGCAAGTAAGTGAAGCTTTAAAATCCGTTTCAAACTAGGATTGACAGGTGCGCAGTTTCATACGCCATAACACTTCTGGAGATATAATTGTTCAGCGGGATATAGAGATTCGATACAAAATAATTAGCGCCCTATAACGATACACTAAAAAAATTTTGTTGATTTTTGCCTATAATTAAGGAGAGATATAAGCAATAAGGAGAGACAATTCCAGAATTCTATTAAAATACTTTTAAAAAAAGAGAGAAAACAAAGAAAGGAGTCCGTCAAGATCTCGGCAAAATCAACTATAAGTCAGCACAACCGAACTCCACTATGAAGACGATGTCAAATATAATCACTGCGTTCGTCGCCACATTCATACAAACGGTTTATTGATCTGCGTGCGGGTGTATTTGCATTGGATCGTGTACTATAGGAAAATTAAACGAGCTGTCACAATTACTCATTGCACCCTTCGCTACAATCAATTCGCTGCTTAAACCTTACTAAAATTCGATTTGCTTCAATTAGCTGCAATAAATTACACTGAAGTTGAAAAGGTTTTAGAGGTAAGTAAAACAGTGAGGTAAAAAGTAAATTACGGAGATAACAAAATAAAGTGTAGTAAAGTTTTCAAAGACTTAATAAAATTAACAGCACTATTGCACTCTTGTGAAATTAACCGCATCACTTACTATACATGAAAATGCTATACGTTTCTTTAGTAAATCAAATAATGTGAAAACTTTTTAGCTGAAGTTGAATGTCGATGCAAATGGACTGGAAAAATTGCTTGATAGCCGGCTAACTGAGCATTGAAACTCTTCATTTTATACCATCGAAGGTGATATAAAACGAACAATCAGCATAAACCGTAATAATTTTATAAATACATTTTGTCTTCCCACGAAAGGTGTGGAGAAGAGGAGAAAAAGAGAGAGAAAGGGTGGGGGGGGGGGGGGGGGGGAGGGAGAGGAGAAGGGAGAGGGTAAAGTCGAAATTCAAAACTAGCCAAAATTGACGAGTTAGACTTTTAGGAACAAATGTTTTAAAGAAGCATTTATGATTTTTTAAAAATACAAAACGCTTTTCTTCTCAACCATATAGCGCAATCGTTCATGCCTATCAATAACTGATTGATTCGTTGCAATCAATAAATCAATTTTCATCATAGATAATGATTGATACTCTAACAGTACCTTTCATCCACAATTGTGTAATGTGGAACAAATCCGACTTTTGAATGAGTGTTTTTACCTTTCAGGTGACGTCATGAATATTTTTGTCGAAGAAATAACTTCCCTTATCTTTGAATAATCCTTTGAAAAACCCTCCGGTTTCTTTCCTATTATAAGATGAAACCAGAAAATAAGGCAGTATCCCCTTATTAGGCACTAACACTTGAGATTTATGTATCCATAATGCTCAGATTTTGATTATGTTGTTGAATCGGGGGATTGATATGAGTAACTAATATGGCTAAAAGTGGGAAAGCGCACCAAAAAGTTTTGCACGATATGCGCTTTTTGAATTCCACTCGCTAAATTATCCATCTTAATGAATCGCTTATAGATTATAAAGCATACAATAATGTACCCATTCACATATTTTGACTAACTCTAACGCTCAAATAAACCCTATCTAAATTATGTGCATATTATTAGATCTACAACTGATTGTAATTCATTAAAAATCTAACGAAACAGTTCGAATTTAAAAACGATAAGCCAATTTATGATGCACCCATTAAATTTTATAGGCAGCAAATTATTCATGAAATATGTTAGTCTAATAAGTGAGCGAAAAGAATGAAAATTCCACGAATCGACATGGTGAGAGCGCTGTTTCTTCTCGAGTTTCTCTCGATATTTTTAGAGATCTAGCCAATTTAGGACTTCTTCGGGTATATTATTTCTCAAAAGCCTCACGTTAGGTTTTTTTCTGAAACAATAATATTGATTCCGAGAAAATCACGACAACCGACGGTTATTCTTTCATTTTTCCTTCAGAATTCCGACTTTAGAGGATCTTCCTCATTATTTATACAAACATAAAAAAATCGCTCGTTGCATAAATTCATAATAACGTGCCGTTAGATAGTACTCCGATCTATTCTTTATATTCACTTAAGAGAAAACATTGCAACGATTTATTTCCTTTGAAAGAATTTACAACAAAGAAAAAAGTGATGCGAATTAACAATTTCAATAATGATAATAATAGTATTTTTTTTATAACGATAACGAATAATTTGAATGATTACAGAAAACATTTTAGGAAAATAAAACAACAACGAAACAAACTTTGAATTCTCGATTATCATAGAGACCTCAAAAATGTTTTTTTCTTAGCCTATAAAACACATTGCATTGTTTGTCTCTACATTTAACGGTTCCCTTCGACGATCTTCACGAGCGCATCCTGATAGGCTCCAGAACAATCCGATCGGATACGATCAACAAGTGATACACCGAACTCTTCTTCGAATTTCTTCTTTATGAGGGCGAGATCGATCTCGGATCTCG
This sequence comes from Ascaris suum, assembly GCA_013433145.1. Classification (NCBI taxonomy): domain Eukaryota; kingdom Metazoa; phylum Nematoda; class Chromadorea; order Rhabditida; family Ascarididae; genus Ascaris; species Ascaris suum. Next base: position 2,768,079 of record CM024181.1, read on the forward strand.
AAATTATGATCCGTATCAAGTCCTTATCACGAGTACCCATGCCCTAGAAAGAAAACTTGAATAACGTAAACAACTGAATTAGTGGGTTCCTTTAAATAGTCGACTGTTTCGAAGGATCCGTTATATTTAAAAGTTGGCATCAGAATAAATGAATGTGCGAGTCGGAGAAGGCGCAATTGCCCGGTCTAATTTTTCGCCTCAACTACTCCAGAGTTACATTTTTGTTTATTGGGTACACTTTTCTTTAAGAAAAGTAAGAGCACATGAGAGGGTAGCCTTTTAGATGTTTCGAACCTGAAGATGCGAAATAACAAAACTAGCAATAAAATTTTGCAAACCTAAATTTGGATTCCATTCGAAAAGTCGAGAGTTCTTCTGAGGATTAATAACGCTAAATCACAGCCTTCCGGGATGGAAATTTTTTCAACTAGTTCATTTTATTGGACGATCAAATGACAACGTAGATAACGCCGCAACACAATGACGTCCTCAATAAAACGGATGGAGAAACTAATTTCAAAAATGTGCTGTTTTTCAAAAAATAGTGCAGCCAGTTATGAGAATGCCTCGAAAAAAATCAAGTCACCAGGATCGGAGGATGAAGTATACTAAAGTAAACGGAGAAAGGAGATAAAGCGAGAAAGAGCTTCAGCGACTCTTCGATTGACCTAAAAGACAAGTCGCGGTCGAATTTTTAAAATTTTTGTCTATTCTATTGCTAAAATACGAAAAATATTATTATACATCTGGAAAAATAAATTCTGAAGTACGATCATAAAGAAATTTATGAATTTGCTCTTTTTTGAGACGAAAACTGAAATACAACCCATCCGTCATAACGTATTGCAATATCCACTAACAAAGTGAAAACTAATATGGGGAAATAAAAAACTCTTTAATTGTATGCACCCTTACAGTTATATTATTTCACCTCTAAAAGTCACAGTTTCGAGTGCACATCAACATAGAGGGGAAAGGTAAGATTGGATTGAATAGAATTGCATTTATAGAGGTTTAGTCTATATGAAACGTGGAACTGCAGAATGGTACTCAGTGATAAAGCATTAGTAATACTGAAAAAAAAATAACACCACTTATATTACCTCCATCGCTTTGTTCAATCCATAGGCAAAATATTTCGGCTTGCTTTGAATACATCTAACGAGTGCTAGAAGACCTTTCTTCGTATTACCGCTGAATTCACTCTGCAAATTTTCTATATATATATATATATATATATATATATATATATATATATATATATATATATATATATATATATATATATATATATATATATATATATATATATATATATATATATATCAATATTTGTAACAAAAATCTTCATTGTTTTCAATTTGTCCAATAATTATTTTTATATTTCAATAAAACTATTGTTCTATTTCAATAAAAATTTCAATAATAAAAAATATTCTCCATTCATTCAAATATAGTTAACTTTCTCGAGAATCGATTAAATAAACTCGTAAATCTCTTTCTTTAGCTATTTTTTTCTTAGATTTTTGGCATATCGAAGTGATATTCTCTCAGAGGAAAATTTAAAAGAACACATTTAACTCGACAAATATATAATTCATTCTTGCTTCAATTCATGTGAATGAGTCTTAAATTGTTTCGAAGGAGCAAATTCCTATAGATGGTCAGCCTAATACAACTGAGCCTCTATTCGATGATACGCAATAAACGTTAGAAGAGCTCTTGGATTACCTCGATTGCCTCTTCGATTGTATGTCCAGCAAGTTTTTCATATTCATAGAAGACACGATCCAATTGTCGAAGATTTTGGGAGACAAGGATTGCGTTGAATGTCGATTCATCGGTGCCAATTTTCGCTTCTCCATCATCGAATAACTTCTGTGCATCCTGAAATTTTAACCAATATCAAAAAAGCAAAATATTTTGTCCTGAAATTTTCATTAATTTCCAGAGGTATTTTCGTTTTTTATAATAAATGATAAAAACTTTCATATACTTCACGATGACGACAACGGTTTCTATACCGTATATTTGAGTAAAAAGTAAATCAGGAATCAAAAATCAGATGCTCGAAAGATACATTAAAAGCTGATGATTTTCTAAATTATAACTTACTATTATAGTCATTTCTCTCCTGCAATTTTTTCACTGATTAGTCGCTTTATTCAGATCGTTGCGTATTGTCGAAGACAGTATTTTGCGGCAAATTGAAGCTATATTTTTTCAATGATGGAGCATTTCACTAATATGATTAATTTACTATTATTACTAGTATTTTTACTTCAAAGTTCTCCCAATCTATACTATAAAAATATTTCAGGCGGAAGTCGGCTAATAACTATTTAAGAAAATTTCGGAATTTTTTTCATTTTTTCCATTGTGAGTATTAACAAGTTTACAAGTAAGGACCTCTGAAAAACAATCTCACTCCTAAAACACCAAATCGGCGATCCCAATTTACTTAGCGAGCAAATGAATGAGTCGAGAAGCCCATTCATCTCCTTCATTATCTCTCAATTGTTTTCCAAAAAGTGAGAAAAATCGAAAAGAATTTACTAAGAAATTATCGAATATATTCTTCATGAATTATTAAGGATGATGCTCTACAGACAGCGAATTATTTTCTTCCCAAAAAATGTCCTTTGAAAAATCTAAAAAATAAAAGGTCTTTTCAAGAATTAGATGTCCGAAGGAAATCCCCAGAAATTTCACAGTCATCTATTCCCTCTCTCTCTCTCTTTCTCTTCTCTCTTCTCTCTCTTCTCTCTCTCTCTCTCTCTCTCTCTCTCTAAAAAAAACCGAAAACGTTTATTCAGAAAACGCTTATCACTCAAAAATCTCTACAACTCTTTATTCAGAGAATATCACTTATCACATCAAATTACTCTCTTGTGCACCTATGCTTCAAAGTTTCCAAGCAAATCAACTCACCTCTTTGGCTTTTTCCCCATCAACATAGTAGGATTGATCATCGCGATTCCCTTGCAATAAGGAAACAAGAAGATGTTCGAAATGCCCACTAGTATCACCTTTCACCGCATCTTCCAATGATTCACCATATTTTTCTTCGTAGAGATTTTTTATTGCCCATATCTCAGCGTTGGTTCGTGAACACAATATTTCAATTAGAACTTTATTCTTTGTTCCAATTCCCTAAAAATTATCTTTTTTAATTCTTTGATATGTCTTTCAGACAAGAGGCTTCATTTCATAAAATCAATATTAACATTCGAAGACCAATATGATAGGATTTTTTTTTCAATATATCGCTGAGGCCATTCTGATGAAGATATTCTCTTAGGAAAATGATTAGCAGAATGATGTTTCAATTTTTTCTGGGCCATTTTATGCAATTTTCCAGTCGTCCCTCACCTTTATCTTTCCCCTATTTCGAGAATCAAATAACGAATCGATTCAATAGCAATCGCATCATTTTTACAGGAAATACATCGATACTTTGGTGGGTTAAATTATTTGCGCTTTTATAAATAAATAAATAAGTAAATGAATAAATAAACAAATAAAAAAATCGATCAATCAGTTACTGCTTCAATATACAATCATAGAATTCCTCGAAGGCAGACAACGTTATGCCTGTTTGCCGTGTTTATTTCACTCCAGAAAAAAAGCGAATATGGTAAAAACAAAGAGCAATAAAAATATTATAGAAAGAAAAATCGGAAGGATGTTTCGCAATTGAAGAAGAAAATCACGTCTCTAGTCATCTAGAAAGGTTATCAATACAATCGATCGTGCTACGAAAATAAATAATTTTTTTACTCGCTTTATCTCCTATCATCGATTCATCAACTATTCCATCAGATAATATCACAAATACTTACGTCAATCGCCTTATGCAATTGAATGGCGTCATACATTGGTGGTGTTTCCATAAGACCAACGATGACATCCTCTAGATCACCGTGAAGCTCCTTCTTCAGTTTATGGATTAAATCTTTACCATAGAGAGTGACATATTGCTGCGCTACCTGAAATAGATGCATTTACATATTACCTTTGTAAAGTCGCTTAGAAAAATTCAAAAATTAAAAAAAAATCAAATAAAATATGCAATCTCATATCTAAAATGGAAATATTCAGTGCAACAATGACTAAAAAACCCTTTTTTTTCGACAACCTTAGAAACTCTTCCGTTTATTTTCTATAATGGTTTGGTAATATTACCAAACTTCCACAGGTGGGAGAATTATTTCTTGATCAGCATTTTATTTTAACGATATGCACAAATGTACATTTATTATCTCGGTAATAATGTCGGTTTTTTCATGATAGTGGAAGCAATGAGGTGATTAATAAATTGCCAGTTTTTTTTTAAATGGTAAAAAATAAAATGTCGATATATTAGCGGCGGTGAAAAATAAATTTCGGTTTATTTATGGTGTTGGGGACAACGAAATAATAAGTAAGAGACAACGAATAATGAAATAATGTATAAGGCATCGACTTGTCTATGGTAATGGAAACGAAGAAATTGTAAATGAAGTGCTGATGTATTGATGGTGATAGGAAGAATAAAATATAGAATAAATACAATTGGCAAACTTCATCACGTCCTGATTCCTTTAACGAAAGCCTCAAATGATGAATGTTAGAGGCGATGCTTGAGAATCATTGCATTTTGAAGGTTAGTGGGAAAGAGTGCAGACCAATTAAAACAAAAGGAAATCGAATACCATTTGACGTTGAGCATTGTTGATGCGCACGATCTGATCGATCACTTTCTCTTTATCGCATCCAACTCCGTGCATAGCCGCCTTCAACTCTTCGGCTGTTTGATTCGGATCGAAGTCTCGCTGTTCTCTGATCGTGCCGTAGAACGACTCATAGTACATGGTGATCAGCGATTAGGCTGTAAAAGCTTATTAGTAGAGTTCTGTAACTGAACAAGGCGCAAATGTCCGAATGCGAAGAAGGTAAGATAAAACAACATTGAACAATTGAGGACAAATGATCACGGTTGACTAACGAGGCGCACGCAGCGGTATGGTTATCGGAAGACGTTGACATACGTGTATGATGCATGTATCGCGACATTTCCTGCTTATAAAAAAGTTTGAAAAGATGACCGGAAAACGACAAGTCTCTGGTCATCTATCGATCATGGAATGCGATGACTTATACCACAGATGGCCAGTATAGGCGGTAGTGTGAAGTCTTCTACACAGAGATGACGCATCGTTGTCAACGATTGGTGCATCACGCCACATGTGCCACCAGAAATAAAATGTAAAGAGTCCAAAAAGATCTATAGACTTTGTGCTTGCCATCACATTCCTCCGTGAAGCAAATTACCTCCAGGCCAGAACACTGATATGCTTCGACTGTGGAATAAGAAGTGGGAGGGAGGAGAAGATAAGACAAGGCTTCTCTCATAGGAATTTAAGCATCCACAGGATATCGTAGAGGACATCTACCATATATCCGAACACAAATTAGAACGAACAGCAGAATGTCTCTACGCCGTTGTTGTATACTCCATGTGACAAACACCATAGGTATTCAAACGTTATCTCTACGACATCAAAGTGAAACGTTCTCTGAGATTATCTATAAGAATGAAATACTCTCATAAAAGTATATTCTTTTATCTTCTAAAGGCTTAAATTTTCCGTTATTTTCCTAATTATTTTATTAGCTTTACTCATATACTCGTTTACAATCTTTGCTCAGTACCTGAGATAGAATTAGATGTCTAAACGGGAATTAGATACCTGAAGGGGAATTAGTCAAGCGAAGAATTGCAATTGATAAAGCTAGAGTGGAATATTGACTTCTGCAGCAACATTTACAGGGACATACTTGATGACAAACATTTTTGCTGAGTTTGCTACAATTTTCTTGAAAATTATTAAAGTTTTAGTTGCGATTCCAAGCAACCTAAATTTATAGGAAGATAACGATTCTCAACTTGCTGACCTAGAAATAATAAAAAAGACCCTATGCTCATATTGATATTGAAGGACAAGAACGTTTGTATGAAAGAACTGTTGGCTATCATTTATAGAGATATGGGTTGAACATCTAAGTGAAGGTGGTGAAGAAAACGAGCCTGCTAGAGATGTAAGCCTCAATAAATAGAGCGACAGACGGGTGGAAATAACGCCGCAGAACAAACACAAGGGACTGTCATTACGCTTAATGCAGCAAGTGCAGCACTGTACAGGTGAATCATTGCGTCTCACGCAATTGTCGTGTTCTTTTTCGTTGTGTCACATCAGTGTGGCATATAGGTCGTTCAACAATCGATTTCGTTGATCGGTGATCGACTGCTGGCAAAGGAAACACAAGCAATCGCCGAAAGCCGAATCCACCGGTGCGGAACATCCGGGAGCAGCCAAGGGGCCAGAGTATATATCCTTTACTCCTTTTGGGTCTCCAGCTTTGACGGAAGTAGAAAAGACAGGGATGCCATTCTTCAGTCTCAATCGCTTATTCTTCAAATCTTTATTGCCACATAGCTGCTTCATAATTTCAAACGTTCCACATCATACGCATGTGCCATATCCCTTATGCGTACATATGCATACCTGCACATACATTTGCAATCTCGCAGTGCAATCAGCAACATTTGCAATCTCGCAGTGCAATCATCCATAATCGATTTCTCTTCAGGTTGAAGACTGGAGCCTCATCTGATGAAAATGGCCTACGAACGAATAGAATGTCGCCTGAGTGAGTGCTCTCAACTGCTGCAAGTTTCGTCATTAAAGGTAATTAACAATGTTCTCAACTCGTCATCCTCACAACGCCTACTTCCTAAAATTGCTCCACTGGTTACCAATAAAACTATGACTCCACCTCAATTTGAACTTGAATATTTTTATTGGTTAAGATATACCTCAATATTACCTGGGTTTCATTTGTACCATGCTGCAGCAATATCCCCGCTATACTGTCCAACAAATCAACCAGAAATAATCTGCTGCTACCGAAAAAACTTCCTATCATACTCTAATTAGTGCTACGGAATGGTTTCAAATCCTGGTAATCGGGAGGTAGTGACTGGTAAATTTCGGACAAAATATATACCCAAAATAGCTCAGTCTCCCACTCAAATCCACAAAAAAACACTTGAATTTCGAAACAATCCAAACTTTGATGACTAGCGTTTGCTTTTCTGTTTATGAAATGCCAAACCTAGCCCACAATGATCTACAACTTAAACTACTCGAGACGGAACAAAAAAAAACAAGCAGATTTTATTCGATAAAACAAATAATGCACGAAAATATTTCAGGTAGATTTATATATATATAAAAATCATTTGAAGTTAATTTTCTATTATAAGGAATAAAATCTTCAAAGTGAGCAACCGACACAAAATTTTCCAAAATACGCCAAAAATGGAATGAAAAAAATAAACATAAAACCTCAAAAATGCGCTTAAAAATCGAATAAAAGACAATTATGGAAAATGAAACTGAAATGCAAAAACAAACTGTGATGGCAAAGCAAGGTTCAGTTAAGCATTAAAAAAACAGACATTCGCAAGGCTTCCGACTACAATTGGAGCGTCTCAATTGTGGACGTGAATACGCCATTCAACGCTCCGTTGGGCGCAACACTACAACACTGGTTTTTATTTCTCATGCGTGCTTTGATCGCCTAGCAAACTCATAAGAAACCGCTAAAAACATCTACAACTAGATCGGCCAGACATGAACTTTATTAGCTGAGCAAAACGCCCTCAACCTCCCAATTTTCCATCGCAATCGATAAAAACTGATGAATAAATCCGAAATTAATAGACTAAGATGAAAAAACTTGGCCTAAACTTAGATCGCTTGCCTAATTCAGCTTAGCAAACTTAGAACTCAGATGGAACAATAAGAATATTATGAGATCTAAAAACTATCGTCGAAATACGAATAATTCACCTCAAATATTCTTTAATTTAAAATGGAAAATTTTTGAGAATTAATTTAAAAAAAATAAACGCCAAATATGTTGCAATCATTTCGAAAATTGCACAATAGCAAACATAAAACGACGATTAAAAAAAAGCATATATGAAATACGAAATCAGCACAAATATTGTTTGCTTAGTTTTACGAGCGATAGCGATTTACGAATGCGCAAAGTACAGTTTAAAAAAAAAACGCAATGTGCAGCCCACACATAGCATTGCGAATGTTTGCATCGCTAAATTCAAAAATATTTGAAGAAATAAAAAAAAAGGAAATAAACGGTGATTAACAACGCATCAGGCTAACAATGGCTAATATTACGACGGACCGACAAATACACCGACAGATTATTATGCATAACTAAACTGTAATACCATTTTGATGTATAGAATTTCATGTAAAATTCATAGAATAAATATAATAATGCTCTTCGATTCGTCCCCTTCCCTCCCATTTTACTCTTGTAGTTCTGCCCACTTCTCCCCCTCCTCCCTCCCCCCAACCTTAACAGTTATCTAATTTCATCACCTCTTCTATAAACTTCCAAAACTTAACAGTAAGACTGCATAAGCACCGCATAACTGGTTCGAAGCATATTCACACATGACAATATACCTCAATTCTTGTTCAGTACGGAGATTACGCACGTTTCGTATGATACTAGCAAATGAAGAAGAAATTTAGAAGCACTGAAAAAAAGAATCAGCCCAATATGTAGGTTCCCAAGTTTTCGACCTTCCCCTTTCCCCACCCTCCTCTGCTCCCACCATCACCACCATTCCCAAATTTCATGCTTGCAAAAAAAGAGGATTTTGAAGGTGCAACGTCACGTCAATAAACAAAAGATCTTTAAAAAAATCAACTTACTAGATAGTCAAACAATGTGGTATCTGTCGCTACTGTTTTTTTTTTTAATTTTGCCGATCAACTGTACTATATCAACCCAACTATAACAATCTGCCAGTGACAGGCAAGTAATAGTACAACAACCTCCCGATCCTTTAGAGATCGACTTCCTGGACCTCTCAAATCAACATCACCTCTCCACTCCAATCCTTCCCCCTTCCTCACACTTTGACTTCATCGGGATTCGTAGAAGGTTTACTGCTGTTGCGTACGGCTTCTTTCGTATTGCTCGATGAGCTCGAGTGATTTGTCCCAGAGTGCATCCTGCAACGCTTCGTCATGTGCTAACGCTGCACACAGATTCTTCTCATCGTCCCAACAACCTTCATAATATTTCCCACTATCCTGAAAACGAGATTTGGATTTAGAGGTTTATGTCGCCTCACCACAACTTCCTTCACACCCTTAGGATGAGTCATCAATTAATGCTCGATAGAAAAATCCATATTACGCTAAGCTAGCTAGATATAATTTTCTCTATCTTTCCACACTAATTTTTAATTTTTATGCGTCTTCATTCGTTCCCTCTTTGTTTTGGCTCAGCTCATGCACTGCGATATGAGATGCATACGTTCATATCCTGTGCTGACCAAATAAATCACCTCACCCCACCCCCTCTCTCGAGTTAGCCAGTACTAGTCGTGAATCGCTACCCAATTATAGGCTGAAGCCGTCACCGAATAGCAAAAGCCGTATGAAAATAGGAATGAAGGGAGAAAAAAAGAATAAAATTTTTAAAATACAATGAGCCGTCATATTCAGTCATCAGCTGAGATCGCAACCACGTCCGGATATCCGTTGGGAAACACTTTCCATCATATTTTACGCTTTCAAGACAAGGCAAATATATCCTAGACTGATAAACAGGACAAATCTTCATAAATATTAACAATCCATAAACATGCTGCTAGCCACTAATCTTCGTATGTCCGCATATTCCATTTAATTTCATCAAATCATTTGCTTAATAATTGCAACCACGTTACAACAGCAAAATATCAAATAAGATGCACATTTTTAACGTCCTCGGATACGGCGCAATAGATCGTTGTAGCGGCTGCCTGTTGCAGAGTCTTTGTGAATGGCTTTGTCAATGCATTGCCTATTCGTCCGAGAAGTCCGAACGTTCTTGAAATGCCTGCAAATTGGTACCTAATAAGTCAAAAAATAAAAAGACTTTTAAATATCAATAGCCTCTGTCCCCTCCTCCTTTGCTTTTCATTCCCCCAATTGAAAACAGAATTCTACCGAAATTCATTGCCGTCTATCGTTTATATATAAGACTTTCGAAGAATCATTTCCTCGACTTTTCATCTTCCGGTTGCACATAGATAAGGATCTGGTTAAAGATAAAAATCAACAAAATATAACAAGAATATCACTTTACTCTTATCATTTTCCATGTAAAACACGTAGAAGAATCGTAATCGTATGATTTATCAATTGAAAAAAAAATAATATTAAATAATAAACCAAACTTTACAAACAGATTTCTTTCGTTGATGCTCAATGTCACTTCTATAGAAAAATTATGGAAAATCGGATAAATTCTTTTCCCAATGATCCGTAAATTATAAAATAAGCCGGTTATTGGGTGTGTTCACAATTCTTAGAGAAATTAAGCAACGACTATTCACTTAGATATACTGTTATGCCTAAGTTGATTCGACCGATACTAATGTTGACATTTGGAGTCCCTGAATGAGGTTCTTCCCGGGAAAACCCTTACTGCACACCAAAAAAAAACATACTGCAATATTCTTGAGATGTTCTTCGGGAAAAAAGTCAAAAACCTAGAATAAGCAGAGGCAATCATGTCTACTACTCCCATCTGGATGCGCCGCTGATTCTCTCAAACTGAGGTCGATTGCATCCATCCACTGCAGTCACAACACAAACTCGAAATATTCAGGAATGTGCAATAACTAACCAGTTGCTACCATATTGCCTGGATGGAGCACGTATGAATTGATGCCGTTACTATGCTCCATCCTATGCAGTTTCATTGCCAATAGTACACAGCACAATTTTGAATAGGCGTAAAGACGATAAACGTTTGTGCTTCCATCCACTGGTGGCATTAAGCGTTTTAACTTCTCCTCTGTCGGTAATGCGGCGTTTATCTGGGGTAAAACCAAAGTCTGATATTCAGCTATAAGATCAAGCATCCAAGAAAGCACTGCAACTGCTTAACTTCAGCAATAAATAAACAATTAAAGCCAACAGCAATGATAATACTAATTCTAGCATAGAAAAAGGGAATTTAAATCAATGAATACAGAGAGAGTTCAGCTTTCTTGACGATCAACTTTCATGCTGTGGTTACTGTTTTTCAAAAAATATTGCAGAAAGACACCGTTTAAGCGAACATCCACCTTGTTCATAAATAGAAAGCAAATGTATTCTTTCCCATGAAAACATAATAACCACACTGTATCTCTTTGCCCCCACCCTTCCATTCACTCTTTTCTTCTCAATTAACCAGCAGTAACATGTCGATTTTCTACAATCTATGACTCAAAACGTACAGGATGTCGACAAACTCACTCCGGTATGATTGTGTGATGTCGAAGAGACTATAACTATTCTCGCTGGCGTGCTTTCCCGAATCCTTGGCAGCAGAAGATATGTGAGATAGAAATGGCCCAAATAGTTCACTCCAAATGCTCTCTCATATCCATCAATTGTTGACTTCTCAGATGGCGCAAAAACGGCAGCATTCAAGATGAGTATATGCAATGGCCTCAAAATGAAATTTGAAGAGCAAAGAAGCATTCACAAAAGTTTATTTATTTATAATTATTTGTTTATTTAATCACAAAAAAATGCTCAAGTTCCCAAAAAAAGCATTCAAAAATATGAGTATATTAGACTGTCTTTCGTGATGAGGATGGATCGTTTGGCATGCAAGCCTTATTGCCATTATCGTCAACTCTCGAATCATGAAAACGACAGTTACGACTTCAAAAGTAAAAATTAATGAATAAAACAGCCAGGAACTCGACCTCAACTTTCGTCCCACTCATGAGTAAGTTATGAGCACCTAAACAAGTTGTAGGCAACAACAATAATCATGAATAAAATAAATAAATTTTATGGACACCTGAACTTCATATGTATTAGAATAATCAAATGCTCAAGCAATATTTCTAAGAACTGAGGCGATCGGTTAGTCTATCACGGATAATGATAGACTCAAACGCATCATCAATCGAAGCTTCATCAAATAAAATAAAAATTTCATTTACATCGCAATAAGCAATATTAAATATAAAACGAAAAATGTGTTCACCAATTTTTTGAGAGATATTCGTTAGCCGCCGCATTTATAGACTGAAGGGAGCTTAAATCCACTGTAAGCAAATCGATTTCTGCATCCGGCTGCAAAAAAAGAAAGTTTATCACCGACACAACAAAATCACCGCTAAAACCAACTGATCAAATTTTTCATTTAATCGAAAAAAAGCGTTCAAATATCGCGATGATCGAGAAAATTAAGACGGCTAATAAGGATCAATAGACTAAATAAATATATTTGACATTTCAATAGTATACTGATGTACTTCAATGATACAATATTCAATATGTACATCAAAAAACATACTCAATAATAAACGTACTTCAATGATACTCACTGGTGTGAGAAATAAAAATAAAAGTGAAAGACAACAATCAAATACTGACCAATACCTTTACGAACATACGAGGATTGAACAATAAATATTGAATAACTACCCTTGTTTAAGTATTGAGTAACAAATATTGACCCATAGCTACCCATCGAAGCCAACCACTCCACTGAGCATCTCTCTACGATTTGCAGTGAAAACGAGAACAAAGACATGAAAGAAAACCACTTGAAATTTCTTAAGATCACCCAATAATATCCGCAAATTGTTTGTAAAAGAATTCAACAAGTGCGATCAACGATCTCTTCGTACTCAATCTGCCATTCCCTGGATTAAAGAATGACCATCACTGAATATGAAAGGCTTTGCAATATACTGATAACAGAGTTCCTTGTCCAGCCGATCCTCCTCGAAACAACAGTCTACAACTTTAAACATTTTCCAAATTTCAAAGAAAGTGAAACAAATTCCTTATGTTTATTTTTCGACAAACATGAGGAACGTTAGTTGATCCACAATGAGGGCATTCTATCTGAGATTTAGCTGAAAAGAGAACGGGAAAAGACAACTACAACTCCTTAGAAAGTGTAAAGAGAACAGTGTTAAAGATAAAACTAAAAAACCCCTAAAAGCAAAAGCTTGTTTCTTTGAAAATTGGAGGAAAATAAAGGAAAGAAAAACGCCACTAATGATGGCGTCTTTACCTACTCCATCTTCCAAAAAAAACTCTTCCCTGTAAACTGTACCTCTGGGGCTATACAAAATATATTTACTGTCGGTGCTGGTTCAGTTCCTTTGGTGCTATGCCGATAAATAAAAAGACACGAAGTTGCAACCTTTTCTCTTTTGAGTTCATTGATAAGCTTTTCTGATTCGACGATATTTCTATTTGCCATTATAACATGAGCACCACAAAGACATAGCGTTCGTGCCGTTTCTATACCGATTCCAGAATTCGTCCCTGAATACAATAATTACAAATTCCTGGATACAATCTATGTTATATAGTAAAAACCAAACGACGGAGCAGTTCTCATTCTCTAGTCAGCAATCAGAATATAAAGAGAACTCAATAAAGACGAAAATACCGAACGACATTAAGTGACGGAAGTGACTTCGTCTTCGCCTCTCATCCCAACAAAAATTAGTTAAACATCATTAACTTATGCATGTCGCAGATGTAATATAAGTTGCATGGATCGGAACATGAAAGCTTTGCACATGATACTGGTGTATCACATTTCTATACGTCGAGATTTTGAGATGAGAGTCGGATGGTCATTGGGTATATTCTAACAACAGAATCTCTCACAAATCATGTCAACTGATAGTCATCTGAAGTAAATACCCTAACGGATGAAATTTCCATTTTCGATTGATATGCAAATTTGTGACTAAGTCTGATGCAAATAAACGCAACGATCGGCCAAAAAAACGAAACAACGGCAGCGACTACCAATAAATAATAATATTTGTAATTTTATAACAAGTATATAAAACAAATAAATAAATTACCAGCATTAACGCAAGGCCCATACACTATGTCCACAACAAAATATATGACTGGCAATGGAGGAAGAAGCGGACAACGAAGCGACCATTCGCATGGCGCATAAAACGTGGTGGGACATTAGGAAAATGGGACCTGATAACACCTTCGAAGAAAACGCAGCCTCGGCCAAGGACATCAAAATTGGGTTATAACGCATTTGAGAGGAATACTTGATGAAGTACGGTGTTTTCAATTCACCTATGCCTGGTAGCGAAATGAAAATTTCACTTAAGAAGAAAGAATGAAAAGTTCAAACATCGACCAACAAGAATATCGATGGATGAATCGACTGTATTTCAAGCAAGTCAACTTAATTCCACTGAATGAGTCTGTGACCAATCAAACATTTGAAATGCATGCATTTTTACAATAGCCGAACGTGTAGTTCCACAATCTACATTGCTTCAGAGGGAACGGAAGAGAAATTCCTCATTTCGTTTTTTGGTTATAATTTTGCTTTTATCACTGCATTGTCTTCATGAATTATCTGTACTACGTTCACCAATATCTCTACCACCTGCAAACTATTCACCAATTGCGTGCACCACCTGTGCAATGGCCACAATTAACTTATCATGGGTGCATATGATCGATGAACATTGCAACTGAAAGAGCGAGACAAAAGTCTTCATGACATTCGTGACTAAGATCATGTTTTCTCGTCTAGTATGGTCCGGAAAAGTCAGAACCATTGCCATAAACTAGTATGGCCACGTTCTCCCCATCGCCTTCATCTTAAACGTGTTCACATGAAAATGCATCACGGTGGAACGAGCGAGAGGGAAAACAAACCCGTTACGAGCGCAGTTCTCCCTTTCAGATCCACTCCTGCGGCCACATCCAACGCATTTGATCGTGCCCCATATCTTCGCGTCTTTGATGAGTCTTTCTCTTTATTTAACAGGTTCTTCACCTCAGTGTCTGACTCAATTCTTTCAGCCGGTGTATTCGCTGACTCATCCATCCTCTAAACATTATATCCTCATACACTTAAGGACAACCTCGTTGGATACGGAAAGCAAGGATCAAGAGTCGGCGAGCACAACGATCCAAGCAACAGCATATATGAAAGTAACGAATGCAATATGCAAATCCCTGCGATAGGACGACTAATATCGATAAAGCTACAAAGCCATGAAAGCAGACAAAGCAAAACAGAAGCATATGTACAACTGAGAATAGATATACATATATCCTCTTGTTTCTTATTTAATCTAATGAACAATAGATATATCCTCTCCCTTACCCTCTCTTATACAATACTGTGCAATATACTGATATCCGTTATTTACAACTTATGCACTAATAGGACTCTATCGGATTAATGTTGTCTGCATCAATGTTTTGTGCCTACTTGACAGTTCTTTCTCAGCGCTAAAAATACCATTCAAACAAGCTAATAAACAAAGGAGCAGGAGGTGAAATAAGGTGCTAGAACCATTCCCTTATACACCTGTCACAACCGCACTCGAGCTGGCCACTGTAGAAATTAAAGTGCCTAATAAAATGAATTAATATTATCCCCAATTAAGGTTCATAATAAAGGACGTCTCACTGTCACGTATGGGATAGGCGGAGGTGACCCTTCCGATGCTCACCTTTAAACATTTTAACGCGTTCCACATTAATCAGAAATCTGGCAATCGCGGGGAAATAAATGAAACAAACGTCACTCCTGTTACTGTTTCATTTTGTTATCACTACTTATATCATTATTTTATCACTACGGCTGTTACTATTAGATATAACTACTATGAAAACCCAAAGAGGGACTAGAAGCTACCCTGAATTGGTGCCGAAGGCTCGGGCAGTATTCGCCTCTCATCAACTTTTATAATCTTGGATGAAAATTCGAAAATAGTGACAGATATATCAACGGAAGTGAAATTAAGGTCATCAGAGACCATGGCTGGAAAGAAAGACAAATGGGGAGTGACAGGATGGGTGGGGTGGAAGAGGAGGACAACAAGCGAGAAATCGCCTACATCAAATCACATGGGGCCAAAAATACAAAGTAAATGTCAGATGATCATATTCGTTAATTCATTCGTGGGCGGCCTCTTTTCTGCAATCAGGATGCAGTGTGGTATAGACCCAAACCAAAGCAAAAACCCTTAGATTATTTAACATCTCACTCCCATTGCCTTATTAAAGGTGCGAAACGTCGATCACGAGTGGTAACAGTTGCTACTACCCTTTCAATCAATCAAAGATCAGTGGGATCGCTTCAGTGGGGACCAGACGTGAGTGAGATTGCTCCAGCTCGGACCTCTAAATTTTTCGCTACCCTTCACACCGAACAAAGCTATCCACACCAAATAACCAAATGATGAAAGTTCCAACAAGTTCAGCTACCCGGCTGGATGGCCCACTATGAACCCTCCCTCCTGTCTCAACGATTCCTTCCCACAACCTCTCCTATCCTTCCGAAATACGATCCCATTTACGATCGACAATCGTTTAATCCAGTATGGTGGCAGATGACTAAGGCGCTCATCCAATTCATCAATTGCTCCCCCTCCACCTTCGACAGGTATCACTCGCAAGCCTAAACGACGGCTACGTAATTTAACTTCCCCCAAGCCTCTTATCCGCTTAATTACCTTTCCTCTCCCTCATACAACACAAAGGTATTACCCCACCTTCCTATGCATCATCAAAAGACATTGCATTACTCGTTCAGTGTTTTTGACGAGTACACTCAAATAAAAAACACCTGCGCAGTTAAATCCTAATCGAAGCACGAAACATTCATTACGAATAAATACAATTGGAAATCCACTTCTCCGTTGTCAAATACGATCCATAAATGCACATTTATTTACACAAAACATCTCAGAAATGGATATATACATCGACAATCAAAGGCAATATTGCATTCAATAATTATAACAAAACGATCATATCGCATCACTTCATATCTTTATAAGCAAAAGGAGAACTAATTTCCCCATTTCAATGTTATGAAAAACACTAATGAACAATACAGCTACATAAGAGGATACCGTTTGACTGAGCAATCCACATTATTGGAATCCCATTCCAACAGTGAATGGAACTCGAGGGAAAAGAAATGATTGCATCGGATCAAACACATCCGTGTTCAGAAGGGTATAGCACGCAGGTTTTATATGCAGGTTAGAATGTTTCAACGACAACTGCCCCATTGTCAGTGTGGTTTATTATAAGCCAAACAAAACATCTAAGTACTCCTACAGACCTTTCTTCCTTCTAATGTTCTCTCTCTCCCTCTAGTAAAAATGTTAAGCAGCCATATGGTTATAAATTACCGTCACATAACAAATACACTTAACTAGGATGCTCTTGTACCTCTTTCTAAACATTAACCATGCATAAATAAAATAAAGGAGAAGCAAACATCACGAGGTGCAACACTGCTGTGTTATATGCGACCAGAATATGAAACCGACTATGCCGATTGCTGGGATATAACTACAGTAAACATCAATGAAAAATAAATGTGTTAACCATTCTAATAAGCTCGTGCAAAAGAGATACTAAACGCGTTGCATTGTTGACCACCACTAAACTCCTCCAGCCATTAGTTACCACCCTTCAGACATACTGAAAACCTCTGCATTAAACCATTACCCCACATGAGTGCACACACAAACATTGATTATGTTAACCCACACACTCACACAAAATTACCCACACATAAAAACTTTTAGTAATTTTTGAAAATTCACTGCATAAATTTGGATGGTTAGTGAGATTAATAATCGAAGGAAACCGACAGAAAAGATTCGGCTGCCTTCTCTCTGAATGTGCTGCATAACCTCACTCACATAACAACTGCAGTGTGCTGCACTTCTCAACAACAAACTTTGCACATATGAACATACACAACGAACATATTCTAAAGGCAATAATTGCCAACATCGGATGTCCCTGACCTAATTTCAATGGTTTTTCAATGGTTATATGCCAAAATATGATCACTTGAAGAAAAAACCTCAGAAAACTGCGCCTTCTGCCTCTTCATTAAATTTCCCATCACCATAGGGGCATCAGCTGCCAAATTCCAGAATTTAAACTCCCAAATAGACACAGATAGACAGTCTCAATGCAGAAGGAAGGAAACTGTTCGATGCATTTTTATACGATTCCAAAATAAGTATGGTTGAGGTTCACCTGGGAAATCAAAAGTCACTCGAAAAAACATTTCCACAACGGCATTTCGACTCTTTTCGAACTCTGAGGGCATCCTTTAAGGAATGTAATCTGTGCATACAAGAATAATAATTCAAACACGCGAATAAAACGTTAACGGGATAGGCCGAACCTTTCAATGTTCTGTTTGACATCAGCGTTGAACTTGTCTATCAATCCCTTTCCAAGAAACCACTGACGAGCGATTTCCATTTGTTGGTCGCATTCTGCAATCTGCCTGAGCATGTCCTCCTCGCTTACCCCGTTCAACAACTCCAAATAGGCGACTGCTTGTGCTTCCAATCTGGCCAACTCTGCTTCCGCCACCTCGACCTCTTTCCAGAGAACTTCGCTATTTGCACTCTGAAATCAGTTTCCGCAATAGCAGCACGACATCTCGAATATTTTCATGGGAAGACCAATGTGAAGTACTTAATGCAGATGTTTCAGGAATCACTCCCACTTCTGTCATTATCTATGAATTAACATAAAACTCATGAAGAGTTTATCCGATTGAAACTCAGCTACTATAATTTCGCATTCCTTTTGCACTAAGAGACGGCAACGACAAGGGAACTCTTGGAATGACCCTCGCTGGAAATGACAACGTTGATCGCCCTCCTTTCAAGACCCGAACCGCTGACCCGCTAGCAGGAAATCTTCATGGCAGTTGGGTGTCAGCAACGGTCACATCCGAGTGCCGCGAAGTAACCGCATCAAAATTACTAAACAGTCATTGCTTATGACTTATAATTCCCCACTGTGATAATACTTTATTAAAATCTACTCGCACAATAACAAAAATATTTTGCGAGATATCCAATCCAGTAATTAGCATAACGAAACAAAAGTAACGCTTGGAAGGGCAATCAACGATAAAACAGCTCACATAAACAAACTCATCCAAGTAAACCAAGGAGCACATCACTCACCTTCGGGAAATTCTTTCCCACCTTGCGGACGAAGTTCGCAATGGAGCCTTCAACGGTGTGCAGAGCACCCAAATCTTCCAGGTAGCTTCTTCGCATCCTCGCAAATCTATGCGATGACAGTTCCTTTGGGCCATTATCCCTTAAACTGTGCCGAATATAACCATGAATAGAAGCATCGACCGTCGTAATAAAATGCAACTCAGCGCAAATGCACAATTTTCCCAGATGATGGAAGATACTCACATGACCGCACCACGTTTTGAATCCTAAGCAGATGATCCTTGAATTAAGAGCAGTGATCGCAAGACTATCGTGCTAAGTTTTGCACTTGTGAACATAAGCTTCAGACTTCCAGCTAGGGGCATGAATTTCGAAACCACTTAGTGAGAGTGCTCACTGATGACAAAAAATGTTAAGAGAAAACATTGGTACACAAAACTGAAAAAACCAACCTTGAGGCGTTCTCGACGTCGCGTTGCTTTTCCTCGAGCAGCTCATCCCACTGTTTTTGCTCGCACTGTAGATTAAGGTAGTACTCGTTAAGTTCGGCGATCTCTCTCTCGACGGCGGCCAACTTGGATGCCGCACTGTTGCCATGCATTGAGGTGTTCTCCTCTTCGTTCAACGACACCACCACTTTCTCCTTTAAATTTATACCTCTCTTCCCCATCTACCTATTGGACCATTGAAACAATACCTTTCCTTCGTGTTAAATACTTATTTATGTTGTAGTTAATTCAGTCAACCCTAAGCCTTTTACTTTTCAAAGAAAAAGTGCATATATTAAAGAAACGCAACGTATTGGCTTCCCACTTAAAAATTACGCAAAGCACAACATTACATAGCAGCTTCTGAACGGACAGAAGAATAGGAAACAAGAAGTTTAAGGCCACTGCATTGACCTGCTGGAGCTACAATACCTCATTATATCCAACACATTCCCAATTAGCAGGCACTCAAAAACCGCTTATAATTTTTCCACTCAGTCGTATGGGCACGCAGTTCGAAACCAGCAACAAACCTGATGCACCTACCATGAGACCAGCAACTATCCAATAGCGCTCCGTAAGTGAACAGTGAACAATGAACACAACAACCTTTTGAAAATGACAAAAAAATGCCTATATGCATAACAGTGCTAACTAATAAATGAAAAAAAAAACGATCTCAGCGCGCATATGAACCTCAGATTTCTAATCAAAAATTGAGTTGCTGAAGAGAAGTACACAATTTAATCAATTAAGATGCTTCAGTTGCAGTTAACAACAGTGGAAACACACAGAGATCAGCTCCCGGTGAGGATGGCGGCTCCGGTTCAAAGTTCACAGTGAATTCAACAGCACTTATAATTCGTGTTCGTCCGGTGGCAAGACACGCTTTAACAATTGTTTTAATCGAGCACTTTGGTTCTGACTAATTGATTGAGCAAGCTTTTAGATCAACTTGATTTCGAAGCCTTTTATCGCTTGTCAATACTCCCAACACAACGCATTTGCGCAGGTCACCTAAAAATGCATCAGACTGCCCAACGCCTTGAGAGAACCATCCGAAAGGTCGGAACCGATGACCATGACTTATGCAATAAAGGCCTCATTCATTTTTGAAACCACAACAACACTGTGTATACGAAAGATCTGGCTGCAATTCATAGCTTTTATACCATTTCAATTTCACTTCCGGTAAAACATACAATGAATCTAAGGAAGCATTAAAAAGTGCTCATCCATCTCTTATACTTTCACAGCTTACTCGTTACTGATTATTTCGAGATGAATAAAACAAGAAAGAAATCAACAAACATACGCAATCAGCGGCGTCACTTTCTCGAAGCAAAACACTCGATCGTCTTCCGCGGATGGAACGTCGTCGCTTTTTGGGGCCCTGAACAAGATTACGCCCTCTGATCATTTCCGGTTCGGCCATACAAATACAACTCAAAGCAAAACGACACAAACAGACAGACACTCTTTCAGACGTCCACAAACAATATAATACAAATGCTGTTAGGCAACCAAACCTTCAGACTTATTCGAGGGGCGAACGGAAATAGTGCAACAGGATTACAGCAATGCCATAGAAATGAATACAAATAAACTGGAACCAAAATAACATTACCAACTTTTATGGTTGCTCTTCTCGTCTTGCACCCAACACTTCCCGTTATTCTAAGACAGTATTCATTTAGCCAATGAAAATTCACTTCCTATCACTTCACATACCCACAAACGTTGAGGTCAATCCCAGTGGTGCATCCCTCTACACAATGGGAGAAGTAAATATGACAGATGAGAGAATTTGATTTCTAAGCACATATAATTGAACACCACTCATCGATGAGAGACGACACTCCGCACAACCGACCCGCAGATGATTTAATCTTGCAATGGGATTTTAACGTAGTGCTTCATGACCATCAAGTCATAACATTCACTGGCATCTCCCGCTAAACTTTGCTCTACATCTGTGTGCATTCAAAATGCTATAGGGGATAAAACAACTTTCTGCCTAAATTATAGCACAGTGGGATGCAAGAGGAATAAGAAACAAAAGCGATCTAGATATGGTCAAATAGAGGGCAACCTGAGAACGCTTCGAATGAGCGACAGAAAAGGAAAGCAGTGCAGTCCCTGAAGCACTGATATCAAGGTGGCGCAGTAAAGAATATTCACTGCACATTCAGGATCAGACCTGAAGAAGCCACTTCTCCAATCCATTAGAGAGGGAGAGGAGGGAGGGGTGAGGAAATGCTTCAAACCAAAATAGAGCCCCACACGTCAGGGCACTCATCCAGTGCATGCACAAGAGCCATTCATTCACTGCTGGTGGTTAGTGGTGCTAAGAGTGTGAGAAATGAGTTACATGCATAATTAACCTGAAGTTCGGTTTCCTCTGATTGGGATCGGTCGTGTGCCCTGCTCCTCGAAGAGGATTCCACGCAGTCGCTGACACTGAGGGACATGGTCTATGATGGTTGATCAGGTGACGCAGAAGACCTGTTTGCACCACACCGCAGGTTTATCCCTATTTTATGAACTACCTTGACTTAGCTCCTGCAAGCATGCGATGTCGCCACTTCTTAGAGACACATCTGAATGGTGCAAAAGGCCAATCAAACACTGCAAAGAAACTTCCTTATTCTTAACAATCAAAGCAAGACCAAGCCATATAAGACAGTAAGCCAACGTTAAATGTCTATTTGAATAACCTCACACCTATGAAATGCCGTTCGTTGTTTTAATTAAAAGATAAAAATAAATAATGATATTTGTGCCTAAAATATACGTCGCAATCGTCGCTCGAATTAATCCTTTCGAAGCTATAAAAACGTCCGAAGATGTTTTGGAATAAGGACCAATAAGAATATAAATTTTACTACAGGCATTTTATTTATATAATCGGTACAATGACGATATATAAAGTTCCTGACTGGTGAAAACGAGCCATTTGTCAGATTTTAGAATGGAGATGAGGTGGTGGGGGGGGGGGAGGATGGGGGGCATGGTTTATCCGGTAGAAGTCAATAAACGAGAAGTGCATTCTTGGCACACACAAATCCTATGCAAATTACTTCTAATTAGCAACTCACCAATGCATAAAAACGAACTTAATTAGCAACATCGAACGCATTAACTCGCAGCACTGCCGAAAGAAACCTTACCACCGCAAAGAAAGAATAAGGTGGTTAAAAAAGACCATTTTTGAATCAGTTGCAAGCGCGGCAAAATTGGACGCTGAACGCTCACAAAGCTTCTCTCGTTTGAAAAAGAGGTGAACACATGTAACAGCGCTACTGTTTCGTCAGCTCTAAAGGAAACCAACTGGGAATTACTCTGTGAAGGGAAAAGATTAGGGGTGGGGGGAGGGCAGGGGGGTATGTTTTCTGTGAGACTATGGATTATGGATTCAAGGTAGGACACAATCGACAAAATGATTAATCGCAGCTCAATAAATATATTGTGAGAGCTGTCATTTATCGTTCTCTAAGGCGTGCAGAAATGAACCCAGTTCAGGACCCTTCATAGGCCGATCTGCACTGATTCAGGTTTAGAACCTACATAGGCGATCGATGTGGACTGTGATCAGACTGCCGCTGCTTTGCACCTTGAAGAGCAGTTTTTTTGCGGTCGCTATAAAAATTATGCGCTCTTGTAGTTCTTGGAGAAAGTTAGAGCGTCATCTATTCGATCATTTTGCCAACTTGCCGTGGTCTGTTGTCTGAGGTTGTTGTCGTGTCTGCTCTAAACTTACAACAGTGACCCTCCGACTCGTTTAATACTGCATCAGCTCACAAAACTTAATTCGTATCCGTAAAACATCGTTCTGAGAATTACGCGCTACCCTCCGACGTATCTGTTCATCGAGTACTGTCTTGTTCTTTGCTTCCCCTCTTTTGACGGCATAAACGACACAATTCCTGAATCAACCTACTCCCTACCTCTAATATCACAACAGGTAATAAAGTTTACTCAGTAAATTAACGAAACAAATCAAGAATAAAAGAAGTGTTACGATGTCCTCAGCATAAGTTGAGAGCAGCTTAGATTTTGAGCTTTAAAGGATTCACGAAGAATATAACCTCCGATCAGTAAAATAAATAGATAGCACTAGTACGGGATAAATGAACAGCACTACACAAATAACAATAGATATTAAAAGTATTTAATCAAAAATATGGTTGAAACAAAATAAAAAAAAAGCAAACAAACAAACTCACAGATCTTGAGAAAGAATATTAGCGGCAATGAGAATTTATTTTGACAGCACAAATACATCAGAATTTTTTTTAACCCTTAGGCGATGATCTTCGACTATTATCAGCCGATCAAAAATTTTAAATTTGGTGCGCCAAATTTAAATTTTTTTTCCATTTTCCATATCCCATACTATAGAAAAAAGTTGATGGCTTTATTAAAGAGACTTGTAGAACGAAATGAAAAATATGGAAAATTTTGGTGTGTTTTTATCGTGTAGGCGAAATATGAACGCAACGATCAAACACACTCGATCAATCGACGCTTTAAGGATGACGAATTTCTAAAATTGGCTGTCTTGTATCGATTAAGGTTGACTGCAAGATCGTCAAACTTATGCACAACAAATTGCAACAAAAACGAGACCATATGTCAAAATAAAACAACAAAAGTCGAATTTCAATATCTTTAACGTTTTTACATTCGAATATTTCATATTTTACTCGTTGTAGGCATAAAAACCTAGAGAAGCGTACCATCGAAGCTATCACAAATAAGCACTTTCACATTAATGCTGATGAAATCAACAAACGAATTGCATCATTTCGCTTAACCTATTCATACACACAGGTGTTTTTATTCATCGATAATTGAAGCTTTTCCAATCTTTATTCTCAAACTACGCACGACGAAAGCGCATGCAATCTGACCCCTGCTAACCTCAAATTCAATATGTCAAACTACACCAATCTACTCGCTGCAATCACTACATGCAGAATCGAAGATTGGATTGAATCATTTGTTTCGCCAGCATCTACAATATTCGATGAAAATTAATTAGGATTGGATTAATTCGGAAAAATTCGCTAAAATCGAAAATATTTGAAGCATCTATCAAGCTTACACTTGAGGTTTATCTTATGTTCTACCAAGTTTACAACTGAGTTCAATGTTATAGTCTATCAAGCGTACACTTGAGGTCTGCGTTATGATCGATCATCTGTACACCTGAGATCTATATTATTCTCATGTGAAACTAACAAATGAAACATGATTTGAAAATCCTTCAACTATTGCTCGTTAGCAGGCAGCGAAAATTCCCCACACATTAACGAATGGAAAATTCTCCTTTATAGCATCTGTGATTCCCAAGCCATCTCCGATCCAAGTATTGACCAGTCCCAACTTGAATTTGAAGCGAAATTAGAGATTGTAGAAATTTCTACGGCAAATTAATTGAAAGCCATCGCGATACTTTGTTTTGCTCCAAATGTTTTACTCAATGCTTGCAAAATTTTTTTCAATTATACTCGTTGCCAGTAAAGGTTTTTTCAAACTTTTTCGGCGTTAGTGAATTTTTTCCCAGTTAATACTGATGAATTGTCGTCAAGTATAGTCGATGATAGCGTCGGCGAATGATTCAATGTGGTGTTCGATTGTGCACATAGCGATTACTTGAGGGTGAAGTCATTTTATAGTATGAGTCTGAGGTGGTTATGCGTTTCATGCATGGAGGATGTGTAGACCAGGAAGCAATTTTGGAAGCGTTTTGTTGGTGCAGAGATGAATTGAAAGTGAGGTAGAGCACTTAGGAATTGCCCGCATGATAGGGTAAATTAAGTTTTTTTTTTTGCGCAATTGCGTACTATTTAGCATGTTTACTTTCTCACATTTTTAGCATATTTTTACTCGAATTTATCGTATAAATGAATTAACTATTAAATTTCACTAATTGAGTAAGTGAGTAATTACAAATGAGCGTTGAAATATTTATTGAAGATTTGTTTAAATTTGTAGAAATGCATCTATGCATCTAAGAGCTCTTTCACATGGGGGAAAAACTTTGAAACCTATTAGAAGAGAGGAATTTCACTAGAGAAAAATCGAAATATTACTCTACGAAAGATTATACGAATACGATAAATGTGGAATCAAAAAGATCAAAGAAAGTTATCGAGATAATCAACTTCTCATTGCTTTCTTTCAAAATGCGTTAATTTTAGTGAAATTGATAGAAATGAAGAGAAAATTTCAATGATAGAAAAAAATTCATTAAGAAATTCTAAATGCAATAATAGAAAAAGATTCATTTAAAAAAAATCGGATAATATTTGCGAATTTTTTTAAAATTTTCACTCATTTCAATACCTCTTTCATTCATTTTCAATTTTCTTACCGAACTGAAATTCTATTTGAAGATGAGAGGTGCGTTGATTTAATATACTCTTTTAGCGTGAAACGGCTCCATTTAGGCGTACAGCTTATTATTCGTTTCTTATATGTGGAAATATGGAGTTTGGAATAATTCATGAAAAATGTGCCCATAGGTAATCGAATAGTGAAATGACACCTTCTTGCAGTTATTCACGGATGATCTCGTTTCATAGTTTGCGATATCAGTCGGCGGATCTGTATAAATGATATATTCGTAGTAATATATTTTCAATTGTCTAGAGTATAGATCTAGTCAAGAAATGTTAGCAAAGTGGGCGATTTGCATAAAAACGAGTTCGTTCCTCCTATCTTTTTCTCTCTAACGATTTCAGCCAATTTTTTAGCTCTCATTTTATTCAGTTTTGAATATTTTATAGACTTACATTACGGTGTCACCAGACTAGCCATGTCTACGATCTTATATCAGGAGGAAATATGGTGTGCTTGAATACCAAATGAAGTAAATCGATTTATATCGAAGCGAAATAGCTGCGATTTTATGCTGCAACCATGCGGAAATCTATAGATTTCAATTGTTTAGAAATCTATAGCCGAAGAGTTGCGGAAGTAAAAGAAAATCGGCTATATTGCACTATGTATATTAATGTTTTATTAATATTACCGTGAATTTAATGCATAATAATGTAATGTAATGCAAAATAATGTTTTATTATGATTTTGAATTTAATGCATAAATAATAACAATAGAAATGGAAACTAATAAGAAAATTAAAAGAATAAATGCACAAATTAATATTGTTCTTTTGTTACGTATGAGGAAATTCGGCGTTTCCTCGTCGTCCACCACTTTCATTTTGCACCTTTCTTGATCGTATTCGAAAATCACCTTCACTTTTTCGGCCGAATGCTCCTCGGGAGGGCTGTAATTGAGATCGACTTAAAGCTTTATAAAACAAATGAAGTAGCTGTTGTCGTTGAAATTGTTGTTTTCGATTTCATTTCAATGACTACTCAATTAGTTTGGAGGATTTTTTCGAAATTATTTTGTAGATCTGCTAGATCCATACGCGTTATGTGACTAGAAGTTAGATCATCGAAATTTACATATTAAACAGAGTTGACGGGAGAGGGGATTGCTAAACGGTTGGACACAGGTAGCCGGTGACAAGAAACTAGGTTGTAAGGTAGGATATGGCTAGCGTTTTTTCATTTATGCTATGTGAGCGTCAACGAGGCTACCTTGTTTAGGAAGGGTGGAGTAATATTGCAGGTGTACAATGAACTTTTACGGCTCTGGAGAGCGGTATTTCTTCCAGGTCAATTAGTGTGCAAGTTGGCCTCATCCTAGGAAACTTGATACCTTGAGTCTACACGCCAAACAGAGTTGAAAGTCACTTCCCTTGATAGCCACTGAAGTTTAATAAAGTGTTAATTAATAAGAAGCTAGAAGATATCGAAACTTCAAGATAAGTTAAAGTCATTGGCCGGGAATTGTGATGTTCTTCCAAAAATATTGCGTAGGGGATTGGGATTTTGACAATATAAGAAAGTAAGAGTGACCTCAGGTGGTACCAAAATCTCGAAAAGCTGAAGATATCGCCATTCCCTGCGCAACGTTAGAGCTAATCATTTTTGCTATCAAAGCGACAATTACCAGCTAGCTTTTTATGGCGCATTCCGTTAAGTGAAAATGTCGCTAAGCATTAAAGTGGGCATTCATCATTGGCGTCGCGCAAATTGCCTATGTCAAGCCTAGTAATTCCATTCGGCATGAAAATACGAAAATCTCCATCAAACATAATTCAACGCTCATAAGTGGAATTTTTCGACGCTATTTCCATAACACCTAAATGCTGGAGTGAATTCTATATCAATTCCAGGTGATATGATAAGTAAGTTGTATCTAGCGGATAGGTTTATTGCGGCAGGAGCTCTTGTTAGTTTCAGCTCCCTTTTAAAAAGAACTTTAACAAGACTTCGAGGTGTGGGAAGTTTTTTGAACATGTATGAACCTAGACAAAGATAAACCTTAAAACAATAGTTGGAGGAGGTGAACGTGGCGTTCCGCTTCGAAATTTATGTGTAGGAAGAAGTGGTTGTTTAGTCGGAGAGCAAGACGGTGAAGAATGATGGCATGGATCGCTACTGAAAATATATGAATAAATATGAAAAACAAATATATAAGCATAACAAATATATGAACATATCAAATTAAATAAAAATTTATATTACAATTATAATAAGAGAAAAATACTGCGATATTACTTGAAAATTCTTCGCCATTTACTTTACTTTCTGCAATTTTGCGAATTTTAGAATTAAACATAATTTTTTAAATTGCAATCACCTAAGCGATCTCAATAGAAAGATTTCCGGCTTTCTTGTGAACTCACTAAGTGTAGGTGAGAAACGTGAAGCTAAATTCAAGAATCTTCTTCACATGACTATCAGTCTTTTCCACTATCTGCATCAATCACCCAAAAATAATTCATTTCTAAAGCCGACTTGAACATTAAACTTATTGGAATTTGTTGGATAATTATCAGATTCATATATATATATATATATATATATATATATATATATATATATATATATATATATATATATATATATATATATATATATATATATATATATATATATATATATATATATATATATATATATATATATATATATATATATATCCAAAAAATGTGACGAATTTTCAATGTTTTTTAATTCGAAAATTACTGCAAATCGTTTTGATGTTGAAAAAAAGCGTTTTTTGCTTCTTTATTTTTTGATTGTTTGCAAAAAAAATTTCTCAGATTTTTTGTATATATATCGGCCGCCTTTATTTGATAAGATTATTCATTAATTTTATATTACCATTTTGCTTTTTCATTTTTCGTTGATTTATTGACTTTTTTTAAAATTTCATTAATTTTTTCGCCACGTTTGACATTTTCTTTTTGATTTTTAACCGATCGTTTTTGATATTTTGTTCTTTTTTTTTGTTGATAAAATTCTTTCGGTTTGTTGGTCGGTCTCACAAGTTTTTGATAAGATTAATATCGACTTTTTCTTCTGTACACATAATATGATCAATCAATAAAATCAGCAGTAATCTCACTAAACAATCAAAAAGCGAAAAATTGGACGAAAAACTTACTTCCTAATAATGGCTTCATTAATCGTATCTTTAGGAATATCATAGCCAGCGGGTCGATTTTTCGAAGATTTTCCAGTCGACGATAGCCGTTGATATATGCGTGAATTTTCACATCCATTTTCCAACGAATTTGGTTTATTATATTCATGCTTTTTTTTCTTTTGCTTCTCATCCGATTTTTTCCTTTTATCGTCACATTGTTCGGCGAGGTGTTTTTGATGTGATGATGGTTTATCATATCCGTGTGATTTCGATTTTATTAACGGTGCCGGTACTTCCGTGTCAGCATCGAAACTCATCGTCTAAATGAAACGTATTATTCAAATAACGAGCGTGCAAGTACAGGAGAGCACTTGTAATCTTTTAAAATGCACAGCAAAAAATACAACGATTTGGTCGATGAATTAACGAGTATTTTTCCACGAAGGGTTCTTCACTGGTGAAGATGGAAAAAGCAATGAAGCGCGATATGTACCCGTTTCTGTTGTTTGTCGATTGCATCTGAATATCTTTAACAATTGCATTGGACCGATAAATTTTCAAAAAAAAATGCAGCGTTTATATGGGCGGAATATATATATATATATATATATATATATATATATATATATATATATATATATATATATATATATATATATATATATATATATATATATATATATATATATATATATATATATATATATATATATATATATATATATATATATATATATATATATATATATATATATATATATATATATATATATATATATATATATATATATATATATATATATATATATATATATATATATATATATATATATATATATATATATATATATATATAGTTGAGAAACGGTGGATTGCCGGTAGGAGAGAGTCGTAGTAGGCTTGTGCGGAATGCTAGAAAGCTGTCTTATTTGAAGCCTCATTACGCCGTCGCGTTAACTGAAAAAGGCTATTCGCTTTTGATATTTGATAGAAGCAAACTTAGACAGATGCTTCCGTTCCAGACTCTTCTCACATTCATTAAAGCACGTCAGCAAATCAACGCTATAGTCTTTATCACAGCAATCGCGATATTCGCCAGATAACGTGTTTCACGAAAAACTATTACAGATATTATTGACCGCCACTAAAAAAACGAGTTATTCAACGAAAGTAAATTAGCGCACAAGTTTGTAATAAAATCAAAGAAAAAGTAGTCCTAAAGTGATGGATATAACTGCAGGTGAATTTGTGAAAATGATAGCAAGATTCATGGTTAAGCCATAAATTATTCAATGAATTCGTAGCGAAGAAATAAAACAACTCTTAGATACGCTTATTTTAATGTTGTTAAGTTGGCAAATAATGAGCCTATTTAAGTGCTTAGAAGAATTATATTCGAATGGAAAATGAACTTTGCGCCTTAAAAATGAATTTTTTTTGTAACGTTTATATTTTTTACAACATCTTTTATACATAAATTTCACAACATTTAAATAGAAAAAAAAAGTACAGTTGGAATTTACATTTGGATTTACAATTTAAATTTGAATATTAAAATATAAATTCACAAGTGTTAGACAGTATTATGAAGTAATATCGATTGTTTTCGTTCACGAATCAAAGCCTCATATTTGTCTTAAACCACTCGAAAGCTCTCATATTCGTAGATAATTTATGAATTAGCCCTTATAACTAGATGAAATTTCTATACCGATAGAGCATCAACATTGCAAACAGCTTACAAAGTTAAGAGTAATGATAGTAGCAGCAGAGTCATAATTTATTGCAGTTTTCATGGCTGCAAAATATCGAAACAAGTCGTTTTCCTACGCATCCATTCAGGTTCTCAGCGTGAAGTAGAGCTCCAGAGGTTCAAGTGAAGCTCTCCAAAGTCCCGCCATCCGCAACTTTTTTTGTGACGCCTGTGAAGTTATCGATCTCCCCTTCCACCTTCCCTCCAGACATTTCGCCGCTGAACTAGAAATCACTCGGTACGCAACTACGGACCTTATACAAAGGAATCAGGTTGCTGACGTAGACGTCTATGGAAACACGAACGTTGAATGCGCCAACGTCACGCGTCGAATGTGTCAAGCAGCGGGCAGCGAATCGACTTTAGGGCATTTACTTGCATAGACAATTGCAAAACACTTCGCACATCACTGAGTATTTTCAACATTTGTCACCCCACTCTTATTTGCTTGCCCGCTGAAGATGGCTCACTCCTTTTCTTTCAGATTCTTGTCCGCCGCTTCCTTTCTGCTTCATCCTCCCGATCGCCTTCAATAAACGATCATTCACACTTATCATATCAGCGAATAGTTTTACCGAAGGGATCGTTCGGGTTTTTTTAGTTTATCACTAGCCAAATAGAGACTACTGATGCGATTTGGGCCTAAAATGAACAAGTGGCAAAGTATGCCAGCAGAAATTGCAGAATATACGATTTCGGAATAGAGTTAATCGATTTCATATTAGTAAAAAATATTACAACACTGCAATCAACGATGCAATCATTTTTATGTGCAAACGTCAACTGCAAAATGTGACATTATTATCAAGTTTATGGAAGTCGTTAGATGCACTTTAGAACTTTTTCTTTTGAAGTTGACGGATCAACTCGAAGATTGATTTATAGGCTCATCTTATGGTTTAGATATACTCTATTAAAGTTTGCAGTTCTAATTTCAATGATTTCGAAATTAAGGGTAGATAGATAGACATATACATATTTAGGGACAGGTATTTAAATCAAAGAAGTATGAGAAGCAAGTATGAGCAGGCAGATATGAAAATTGTTCTATGGAATAATACTATTTGATAGTTTTTGAAAAGCGAAAAAAGATCAACAGCACACCTTTGAGAAGATAAATGTAATGCTTATCGACGAAGCTAAGAGACGAGCGATTAAACCGAAGCGATGAGGCAACTGATGATCATTGAAGATGAGCAAATGCACATCACATCAACTTCCCCCCAAGGGGAATCAACCACTACATTCTATGTTATCAATGCATCATTCATTAGAATATTTTCCGTTCGTTACGAAAACGAATATATTTTTCATGCAAAAAAAAAGGACTAAATATATCAAATATAATAAGAAAAATTTGCTTTCTTTTTTTAAAGAAAACATGAAATTAATAAATAATGAATAAATTTTATTCACATCATGTGAACAATTTTGAGCATAATTTTTTTTTTCTTTTAGGAAATGGAAAATGCGAACTTTTATATGCAATCGTATAAATTCACTTTCCTATACGAAAAACGCTGAAAAAAATTGAATGTTTTCAGAGGATAGACAATGCGATGAACGTAAAGACGAATGAGAGGGAAAAAAAATCGAATGCAACTCCAACGTATCGCCGAGAGAGAGAGAGAGAGAGTATATATATGCATTAAAATTAGTTGTTACAATTACTAGTTGATGTATTTTTTATAAAATTAGAATAAAAAATAATAAATATTTAAATATATATAAAAAATAATAAATATTTAAATATATTTCCACACGGCTGTCACATATGAGCAAAAAAAAAAGCAATCAGAATAAATATTGGCATTCAAGTGGAAAATACTTCTATCACCTCAACTACGCTAGTAGTGGTTAAGTGCCAATCATCATCACATCAACTTTAAAGCGAATGTAGAGGAATAGATTGAATTCTTTAAAAAAAATATGCAAATTTCTTCCCATCGATTAAATATTATCGTAGAAATTTTCCACAGTAAAATTTTGAGGAGAATTTGAGGTGATTATTGATACCATAATATGCAAAATTCTTAATTTCTAAAGTCGGCTAATTTAAGTGATGTTATTTTATCATTGCAATAATGAATGAAAATATTTCTAAGATTCTAATCGATAAACCTTAAGACAATTAACGCAAAGATATGCAAATTAAAAACGAACTATAAATGTTAACATTTATTTCTATGAAGACTTTATTATAAGTCGAGAAAAATTTTAGATTATAGTTTTGATTATTCAAAACACAAAAGTTGAATTATATAAATATAGGTTGCATAAATGAAGAAGATTGCAAACGTTGCAAAAATAGACAGGTAAATTTTACACGAAAAGAGTTTTTTTTTTTCATAATGAAGAAAATAAAACGAAAAATTTTTGAAATTATAATTGAAATTTTAAAACATCGAATCAACAACGTTCAACTTTGCCATTCTATCGATTAACAACTAAATTTAACTTCCCACGAGACGGATTATCCATCGATGAGGTATAATTCTTTATGAATTGCATAGCGAAAAAAAAAAAACGATTGATG
This sequence comes from Ascaris suum, assembly GCA_013433145.1. NCBI lineage: Eukaryota > Metazoa > Nematoda > Chromadorea > Rhabditida > Ascarididae > Ascaris > Ascaris suum. The sequence continues at coordinate 2,801,493 of CM024181.1, forward strand.
ACTTGTGCTGTGGTTCTTGTCGTGTTCAACGATGCAAAACAAATATAGTTGAGTGCCTTACATCAACCATTAAAAGAATATTTGGGAACTTTAGGCACATCCACATGCATTTATAAGTACACATACATTTACGCGCATACAGATGATTGCTTCATAGACTTGCATTCAGACGACATAAATACACAAATACACACATACATCTAGAGACATAAAAAGGTAAACACCTATACAGAAAGACGTGCACATACATATACGAATACATACGCATACCTACAAAAACAAATAAACATGTATAAATAAAATACACACAGGCACACAGACACATGTACAAATATAGACGCATAGACTTTTTCAATAGAGCATCAAGAGCATTAGTGAAATTAATATGTCGTTTTTCTTACAGTCTGGATTGTCACTAATCATGCAAGTGGTTATTGAATAAATCACTTTACATGCGCATATAAAAAGTTCTAATTATGCAAATTGAACTTTGAGTAAAGAATTTAATAGCATACTAAATAACTTAATTACAGCTTATTTGCAAGATTATTGATATTTCTCGCTTAAAATTCAACGAAAATTAATGAAAATATTCGATTTAATATGAGTTGAGATTATTTTCTCATTTGAATATACTGGAAAACTTTTTTTCTTTCTTCGAGGAAAAAAGGTCTTTGAAAATTCGAGAGAAATTTTTTGATATTTAATTAAAAATTAAAATTTTGCCTTAAATTTCAACAAAATTTGGAGTTAAAATAAACACTGCATAAATGCGCGATAAAGTCATTTGCGATAATGATATATACGTTTCAACAAAATGTGCGCATCCTTAAGCATTTTTCTACAATATTCGTGGGATGCAATTTAATAGTCATTTATTAATATTGGCATTTGTTTGCCGATAGATTTATAAAATATCTTCGGCTTATAATTTCAAAAAAAAAATGCACTTATATTAAAACAGATAATATGATATGAGAACGGAATTTTTGACCAAAATGAGGGAAATTTCTATTAACCTCTTGAATTTTCTATGATTTCCGAGTATTTTAATTGAGGTGTGATTAAACTCATAGAAGAAAAATATTCGTAGCAAAATTAATAAATACTCTCAGGTAATATTGGAAGGACGTCAGAATCGTTCCTATATGACGTACAAAGAGAACGTTTCTATTTGCAACATAATGGGAGCTTTGAAGCGGCGGAAATTTCCATCACCGTCGACATTAAAGTAACCAAACACCGAAAGTGCCTTACCGTAGATTTTTCCTGTGTTTGTTGTTGCCGTCAGAGTTTCTGAAGATTTCACTATTTTATGTAGACGGTCAGGCTGCGAGCGTTATAGTCACTTAAAGAGGCTTGAAGCAAAAAACAGTGTGAAAGCGCTGCTGGACGCTTATCTCCGGCTTCATCAGCTTCTAATATGCCTAGAGGGGATTTCCACAGAAATACTAAAGTGCATTCTCATTATTTTATTTTATTTCAACATTTCGAGGCAGAAAAATGAACAAAAATATACAAAGATACGTAAGAATAAACGCCAAGAAGCTACGAAACGTTTACCGTGTAAGAATCTGAGAGAATAGACAACATTTAACGTGTTAGAACAGCAATATTGTATAAGATCAACCGAAGCACATAAATTGAAGAATTGGGTGCAGTAACGATATTAACAAGAAGAAGATTCCAGGCTCCTAGAACGCGATACTGTACGGAACATTGGCTGAGCTGCAAAATTTTTTGGCAGGCTGGATCTGATGCCTACGTCAAATAAGGACAGGGGCAAAGTATATTTCTCAAAATGGTATTTCCGAAAAGCTGCACACAATTTCAATAATTTAAAAAAATTAAATCAAACTTCAGCATGCGATATTCCAATGATTTCAGGATAGAGATTTATAAGCTGGTAATGTAATTTGGCTAGTATGCAAACTTTATGGAAGCACTATGGATGAAATATTTCTAGATATTCCCTAACAACGTACTATCAGAAAGTAAATAAGGCGATCATACAAGAGTGCAATATTCCAAAGTGGGTCCGCAATAGGTGATCAAGACATTGCGATGATTCTCAATAGATCTATGCAGCTGACAATTCAGTTTTTTTCAGTTTTTCAATAATAGTACAACACCGTGACCTCTAGCGACGTTCAGGATCGTCCATACCACGAAGGTCACGAACAACATCTATAGCAGAAAGAACCTCAGGTTCCAGAATCAGAAAAACTGGACAATAGATGGACTGATTTTGCCAAGTTAACAATGAAACAAATATCTTTTGATAGAAAATTCCGTCAATATGGGCACAGTTTTGAACCCAATCTCTTTATCACATATAGTTGGAGGCAACAACATAATCGTCTCCTATAAGTAAAGAAAGAGTTGAGACTGAACGATTCGACGCAAATGCGTAACAGAGGGATCGGGACTCTCACATTTCGCGCATCAGCCCTATAAATTTGTGGGAAACAAATGATCCAAAATATTGCCTTCTCGTAAAAACCATGCAGATGCTCGCGAAAATCCTCCACGAAAGATTAGAATGCTTATTTCCTCGTCACCAGCCCGGTGTGAAATTTATGCAAAATTTTCCGAAGCTTATTGTCTATCAGTTCTTTGATGTGTATCAAGTCCACCGAATTTTGTAAATCTATGTACAACGATTCCTCATTTGAAGTTATCGAACAGATGCATATAAATACCTACAGAGATGATATCTGCATAATGCTCTTTCACAAAGGCGGACAAAAAAAAAGAAGTGAAGAAAAAATTACGATTGCAAAAGGCAATCAAAAACATTTTTCATTCGTCCATCAAATAATACTCATTTAGCAAATTAGCACTTGTGATAATAAAATAGAAATTATTGAATAAATATTTCAATAAAAGTTATTGATGAAATATTTCGCATGAATTTAGGACATGGAGCCAATTTTAGACTGGCAAAAATAGGAGCGCATCCAAACAACTCTTAAATTTATTCAAAATCTCTCGACTATTTTCCCAAGCCAACATCTCAATTTTAGGCGCTTTCTTCAATTTAATGGGAATTTAAGTGCTATTTTATTTTTTAATTTAACTCCCATTCTATCTGAAGATAGAATTAAAGTGTTAAATACTATGGTAGAGAGAAAGAAGTAAGATTGAACATGCCGAAAGGCATATCGAAGAAATTCATATGAAATGCGGTTTCACTATTCCACTCATTCGACCAGTCAATTTTCTAAATTGCTAGTGAATAATAAAAAAAAGTGCATAAGGTGTACAATGTGCCATCAAATCTCAGAATTCCAGCTTCAGTGTTTCCTAGATTAAAACCAAAGGATGCATAGACAGATAAACAGACACGCATTTACACATACATCTAGTCATGTCTCGCCGCAAAATACTTCGCAAATATTGTAAATTTATGAAGACGCATTAAAAAAATGTCTATGAGCATAAGCGTTTACCTCAGCAATTATGTAATTATATATATATATATATATATATATATATATATATATATATATATATATATATATATATATATATATATATATATATATATATATATATATATATATATATATATATATATATATATATATATATATATATATATATATATATATATTGCTATGCATATTTTATTGTCTACCTAGTAACTTATAAAGCTGATAAATCACTTAAGCGGAATGGTAAAAACGCATATTGCAATCAGCATTTGCTACGTCTTGAAATGTGGCAATGTTTTAAAAAACCCCTCAATTGAACGCAAGGAATTCGTACTGAAATGCTTAAATATGAAAGCATATATCCACACTAAAATTAAAATTACAGATATAACGATATTCTACTTTTTTTATATTTAAATATGTTGGAAAGGAGAGTAAAAATACGAAACTCTGCCCATCTCTTTCCCTCTCTCTCTCACTCTCTCTCCTTCCCTCTGATGGAATAAGACATTACAGCTAAATTATATGAAAAAAAAAGACATTCCGCATCTCTTTGAAATAAGAATTTCTTAGTGAATATCACTTGAAAATTTTACATTTGTATTGCATCTCAAATTGCGCAACGCAAATTGAAAAACCTTTCAACAGAAATTGAAATTAAATGAAACTCTTTATATCCAATGAATTCCACATTTTCAAAGAAATCGAAAAATAATTCACGAGAAAATCTTCCTGTTTATTAAAATCAAAAAGTTTTTAATTAAGACCAAAGGAAAAAAAAAACTTCAAAGATTGAACATCCGTTGGCATAACGATTTGAATGAACAAAAAAAAAAATTAATTGAACGCTATGAGTAGACCTTTTTCGTGAAGTAAATTTTTCAATTCCATAAAAGTTATTGTCATTTCATCGAAAAATTTCTCTGAGATTTCTCTGAGAAAAGAAAAAAATTCTTTCTTTTTTTTTATAGAGGGACATAACGATATCGGAAATATTTTGTGCAATTTAATTAAATCATATGATGTGTATATTGGGTGCACTTTTAGAATGCTCCGAGTTGATATATGAAATCAGCGAAAAAATAATATGAATTAGAGACGTTAATTTACATAGATAAAGGAAAATATTATTTTTATTTCTGATATAAAGAAATTTTTTATTTTTTTTTGAGAATAAATGAAAAATGTTTAAAAAAAACCACTAAAATTGATGTTGCTAAAAGAATGAAAAAATTTTTTCCGGAAATTCTCATAAACGGAATTTGAAAAAAAAAACGATCATAATAAATCTATAGGGCAATCATATTATTTGATAACGATATGCAATTGAATTTTACAAAATATTCCTACATTTTTTTTTTGGATTATATAATTTGTCCTTTATAAGAGCAATAAATCTTTGTATGGCCTTATATCCATTTTGCAAGCAACTTAAAATATTTTTCATTTATTTCTTCTTAGAGCGTTTATAATCTCATATTTGTATTGCCAATGAATCTTTTTCCATATTTAAGTATGACGCAAAAATGGATGAAAGGAGAAAACGAGATAATATTTCAATTTATTTAGATACATTAGAGATGGCGGGTTCAAGTTTCATTGACGAGACGTCCATCAAGATTGTTCTTAGGGAGACATTCACTAAGATTATGGCGGTATAGTAATTGATACATATCGAAGAAGTTTCTATTGCTAAAATTATAAAACAATGGAAGTTTTTTTAATTTATTGTTGTCTTCTTATGAATAAATAGAATCTGAAGAAAGTTGAATAAGAGGTAACGTTATTTAAATATGAGATACTCAATCTCCCATTGAATTCATTTATTGTTGATGGAATAGAAACGATAAAATCCAATGCAGAATATAGAATATAATTTGTAAACAAAGAAATGAAAGCAATTGTCGAGAAAGAATTGTGTTCTCTGTGGCATAATGAATGCCACTCATTGCTTAATTAAAAATTTATTACATTTAAATTAATCAATGAGCATATGAATGTAAGAATGAGTGACTCTCGACTAGACTCTTCAAGTTTCTTCTTCGTTATTTATAGATTGCTCGTATCCGGATCAGGATCAGGGTTACGACAAATGGATTATCGCCACATTTGATAAGTCAGGTTGATCAATAATTCTCTGTGAGAAACTGAAGATTAAATATAAATGGTATGTTGCCTTCGAAGCGCTTATGCTCTTTAAATAGCAATCTGTGCTTGAGATGAATGGGATGTAAATCTGGAAATTCAGCAGTAGAAAATATGCGACAAGAAATGAAGAGGATTTGTTTACTTTCACTTTTAAGCGGAAAGCAATTATTTATTCAGAGAAAAAGACTTGCACTTGATAGCAATATCACAACGAATAGAATGTCTAATATTTTATTGACTTTCTTTGAATTTTATTCGAAAAGAAATATAGAAATGTTTCATTAATTTATACTCTTATTAATTTCATATTTTATATTTTGTAATTCTATAATTTATCGATTAATTTTATAATTTATATTCGATGTATATCGCTTTTTGATGATTAAATTCGACGATAAATGCTTTTGAGGCATCAAATGTTCCAGAACAGCGTTAAGCATCTAACAAATATTGCAATAAGTTCAATAAGTTATTTAGATTACAACGGAAAAAAGTAACTCCCTTATTGCATTGGTTAATTAAATTTGTAAAACGCATCTTCTAATTTTTGGGGAATCATTAGCGAATTAATGAAACTCGGCAATTTGCCAAGTTTTTGAAATTTGCATTATTTATTGCTTTACATTTAAAAAAATTCTATCTACCTTTTTGTTAAAATAAATAGTGTTAATAAAGAAAATAAAGTCTGATTACTGAAGTAGATAAAAAACTAGCCGATTGCACGTACTTAAATAAATACTCTGGAAGACGAGTTAGAAAAAAACCTCTATTAAAACACTCTAATTAACTGCTTACAGTAACGACGAATTTGAAATGTTAGCAGAGATGTCCCATTTTTACGAATTTACTCACTACTATGTTCGCTCGTATGATGGAATAGAGAATAAATTGATGTATGCTGTGGAATTGCGCTCACTCGGATGGACACGTTTTTGAGCACCCATTGCCCCTAAATGCGATCAGGAAATGATGCATATTGTCACAATTACCATTTCTATAGGCCTCTTAGCCACAAAATTCCTCCTAGTCTACCACAAAAATCCCCCCCTCCCATTTTCCTTGCCTCCCCTTTCAAATGAATATCCGTTTTCAAACGTTGCAATGCCACAAGTCTTTCGAAAACAAGTCTCCCACTTGGAATATAAGTTCCCCTCCCTAAGGGTCACGCATGAAAAGAGTCATCAAAACTGTTATGTTCAATTGGAATGCATGAAATGCGTCATATATAAGCCCTTAAAAGCAAAATCAAGATGAAGAAACAATTATCAAATGGCCGATGAAAATTTCTCAAAGCATTTATTTCACTACAAATTTTCCTTGAACATACTCGTTTCGCCTTTTTTGTATACAAGTCCGTTCTGGAGGCTATCAATGGCATTAGGCTTCTCATCACAAGTCCTTATAAGCAAACTTGCGGCTATGTGTATGTTTCATGCCTCGGAATTATAAACAGAGAAGAACGATATGTTTTCCGATTCTCTATGAAATTCCAAAAGTCAACAATACAAAATGTATCGAGCAATAGCAAAGCAAATGTAACCCGTGAAATTTGAGTGTCAAACATCTAGAGGTGCAAAATTTAATTTCATAACGAATTCCTAACAATTGGAGCTTTTATAAAAATACAGTATAGATGTCACATATTAGTTAGCTAACTACTTTAATCTCGCTCACTCTCAGAATATAATCGTTGTTTGACTATCGATAAAAATTTTTACCGCATATTAGGGCGAATAGGCGATCTTTCGTTTACCGAGTGAATGCTCTACCGCTAAGCTACTGCCAACATTTAGCAATTATTCCATCTGCACTCCTCACTTGCAATCCAAAAGAATCGCAGCAATAAGTTCTCGCACATCCTTTTCGCAATGGTTCATTTTTACAATAAACATATCTCATTTTTATTGCATTTCGCGTTGCAAACTTGCATTTCTGCTCAACGACAGACAATTAACAACCAACTATCGTACCAATGAAGAGCAATAAGCATACAATCAAAAAAAAAAAAATTATATTATCCATTTGCAAAATTGCAATAAAAATTAGCCGCAATTGTAAAAATTGAATTTGCATCTGTACATCGCTTTTTAAATCGCCACGTAACGCGCACATTTTTAGCAAAACAAATGGGAAATTTGATTTGTAATATAACAATGGAAAAAGGGCATTTTGAAGTTGAATTACATAGCCTTGCAAACAATTGTCAATTCAACGTTATGTTTACATCGTCTCCTAAAGCAAAACGTAAAACGTATAGAAATCTTATGAAAATGCAATTTGAAATGCAAAAAATTCTTCCACACTTCAGCAATTTTCCATATTCTTCAGCATGAATGCCTTTTATGCTTGCAACAATAAAGAAAACACTAATTGTGGTGTATAGCATTGCTAGACAGCCCATTCGTTCTTTTTTTTTTGCTATATATATGGAAAATAATTTGTTAGACTGCAATGTAGATGTTTCGCGAATGTACGTTGCTTCATTAATGAAGATTGAGAGCGAACATTCGTATTGCAATTAATGTGAATAACAAAATTTTGTATTGCAAAATAAGAATTCTTGTAAATGTAGAGAGTGAAAAACGAAAAATACACTCAGATTGTTGCATAATTCTCAAATATTAAGCTTTTATAACAAAATGGAACGGAATGAGTAGGGAGAAAAGGAAAACTGGGACTAATCTCATAATTTGTATGCTTCAATAAGATTGCAATCGAATAAAAAGAAAATATTTTTAAAGAAAAACGATTGTTAATTGATTGCAATAAAGATTGCAAATGCTCGTGCAAAAATTTTTCAAATTGATCTAAACGCCTATAATAAAATGAATGACGCACTCATTCAACAAGCAATTGACAAATTTAATTGACGTGAAGTGGAAAAAAAATATAATTTCATAGGAGAAAAGTCATTATTGTACAAAGTACTTTCATAAATAGATTATTAGAATAATCGCTTAATGAATGATTTTAAAAGAAAGTTGGATAACAGAGAAAAATTTCTCAACGTTTTTTTTTTTGTGAATCTCTATTACTCACTTAGAAATTTTTCACATTTGAGCCGTTGAGAGAAACGATAAAAAATGAAACAATTTACGACCATCCATTTCTTTCATATTTAGACTGCAATATTAGATTATAGTATTACAATACTGCAATATTAGATTATAGTATTACAATACTGCAATATTAGATTATAGTATTAGAATACTTTCACAACATAAAATTCATTTATCATTTAGAAGAAAGAATAATCTCTTTTTTAATGAATGAAAAATGGCTTTAAATTGGTTCTATAAGTTAAACAATTTTAAAAAAATCAAAAACATTTGAGATGAAACGTTCGCTGTTAAGAAAGCGCTTAGCTGCACTCGAATGCGTTTTCAGCATTTGTTCGTTGAAAATGCTCAAAAATGTGTAAATAATTTCTAAGGAGGCAAAAAAAAGAAATGTTATCGGAACCGTTGTTCGTTGTTGAATGTAATATTTCATCGATTTTTGATCACTCATAGTGAAAAAATTATTGTGGATACTCAGGTAAATCAGAGTATCGTGTAGAGTGTATTTAATCACTCAAAAGGTAAACCTTCAGTCCTTGCATGCTCTTCATGTACGGTAAAGCAATCCTGCAAATGATGATAGCAGATAAAATTTTTAAAGGCCGATCATTCCTCGATGCTAAAATTTCAATAAGCTATACGTATTAATCAACATGTGAATTAATTCCAGTGCAAGAATCGGACCAAGAATCACATGAAATGTACAAATAAGAAAATTTGTGAAGGTTGCTGCCACAAGTTCTGCAAAGAAAGATTGATGTATGTGCACACCGAACCGAAGTAAGCACAAATGAAATGCTTCCCCCCTCCTCCCTCCCCCCCCCCCCCCCCCCCCCCATATAAGTAGGCGATAAAAGACGCAGTACGCAATGTTCAAAATGTCGTCAGAAGCAATGGGCATCAAAATTGAAATGATATCATCAACGTGGAGCACATCAGTGGGAAAAGAAATAGAGAAATTTGAAAAGAATGCTACCAAAGTACGCGTTTTTTTTTTTTTTTTTTTGCATTTCAGCGCACGATGCCAAGTGATATCCAAACATATAAAGGAGCAACACACCTGAAAATGCGTTTTCCAATAAAATCGATCGGTTCTATAAAAGCTGAATCTCGATCAATTAGGTGATATCCCACCGGTAGACTGATTGGGAAATTTCATGTTGGCTTTATTTGCAAATAATTCAAATTTTTGAAAAAGGATTACTTGATAGTGTACGATCGTACTCAACAAATTTTATTGCCCTATTTTGGTTCACATGCTGGAAATATCAGACCGACCAACACAAAGAAAGGCGGACACAGACATGCATGTAAGCAATTGTGCTTCCTACAGGAAATTGCATATTACATTGTTGAAATAGTTCCGATTTTTGCTTCGACAGAACAATTTGCCACAGGCTTCAAGCAGAGAATCGATAAATACGCTGGCACTAGTGGGCGGCGATTCACGAAGAAAAATTTCCCGAACACCTGCCACTTTTCACATTCTTTTTTTTTCTTCAAATTTGCACTTATGAGATGCATTATGATGACGCCATAGCTGTATGCATATATGAGTCTATTTGCTACATCCGGCAGTACATGCTCGAGAAGCATTAAACATAAATCTGCAGGATTTGGCAGATATAATATTATATCGTAGCTGCGAGGCAAAAAAAGTGGCGAAAAATTTGCCTGGATTTTATACACGTTGGGTCAACAAGAATTGGAGAAGTGTGGCAATTTAGTTGGCACAATTTGATTCTTTCGCAGTTCCTTCCATCCGGTGGAATAATTCCTTTGAAAATCAGCAGATAACTTCAGAAAAAAACTAGACATTAAAAATCGCCTTTTTTCCCATCAGTCAATCGATTAGAAATGAACAGATCGTCAAATGTGGGCAAATCTTCTAATATCAATGGATAAAACTTCATTGTGGCCAAACGGCTAAGATGGCCATGACTTAAATGGCCAAAACTTCATTCGGCATTGATGGAGCAACTTGGGTAATAGCATAGAAGCCTACTTACAATGTAAACTAGAAGTGTCTATTACGTATAAGCAATTTTCTGGCTCAAACTTCCATAACGATGATTGCTGAGCAGAAACTAACGCGACCTCTGTGGATATTTTTCTAGCAAGGGAAAAAGTATGCTGCAAAAGCGGAAGTAATTTACCGGTTGTTTATGCAAAAAGTGCATCGTCTATTTCGCGTATTCACATCTTTCACACATCATGTATATCAATTAAAGGTAACGCTACCGATGAGTATGGAACAACGTTCACTTCAGCAAATCGATGCTAACACTTCGTAGAGAGCATTACTGCTGCAATAATCGTATTCGCAAGTACTAAACTAAAATATGTAATGAATTTAAAAAAAAAAAACTTTCAAAGGGTACAAAAAAAAACCTTTGATGCGGTATGTGGTCGTCATTAGATGAAATTGATGCTGCGAAAATATATAAGAATTATAATTTAATGAAGAAAACAAAGTGAAGTTTTTGGAATGTGGAAAATACGATTTGATTTTTATACTTTTTGTCACTTATTGCGTAAGTATTCCATTTATACCTACTTTTGAAAATATTTCATTAAAAATAAACGATCAAATTCTAACAGTATTCAAGGCTAGCAATAGCTTAACAGGTAATGAAATAAGGTTATGATTCGCTAAGTAAGGATTATTTAATGGTTATATCGTTGAATATAGCCAGTGTTTCAAATTTTAAGGTACCTTGTTGAACAATTAACTGAAAAATTGGAAGATGAATGAACTTGAGCCTGAACTTTATGAGTACCAAATAAAACCTAAGCTATTAGACCATCCAAACGAAATAAATATGAAAGACATTAGTGACATTACGAGGTTCGACTGCGTTTATGAGGTAAGCGCTTTAAAGAAGAGGTAGAATCTCACAGTTAAAAATAGCTCATTTTCTTGGCTTCTTCGGTCTCAGAAGCTGCACCTAACATGATGCCAATCCACTTCTATTCCCCACTTAAATAGCCTTATGGTCTCGATCTTCGATATGGGGGAAGTGATGCACAAAGACTGATTTCATCTGCTTTTTGCATTGACAAAACGAAGTATGTCATTAAAACGTTGCACATACAGCAGCAACTGCGCATTCACGCGTATGTTGCCCATTGCGCTAGAACAAATAAATACTAGATGCAATTTGCAAATCGTTGTTGAAGTAATTCTCCTATCTTTTTTTAATCATTTTATGTGTGGAAATTATCATTGCTATACTGTGCGGCACAAAGGTTATATCTGCTTTCTATACGATATGTAGAGCTCCGTCACTACCATATAAACACAGTGATACTGATAAACCTATGGACTAACGAGGATAAAATTCAATGAACTATGCATCGCCCTGCAATTCCGCACCTCACTCGTTCGACGAACCACTTAGAGTATTTGCTCGTAATTAGATATAAATATAACCCCTAGTAAACTAACAGCTCAGGTGAGAATAAAATTTCAATAAAAATTGAGCCGAATGCATTGTAAGGAGAATCAATCAACACAAAATTTAAACTTCATTAACGGCGAGTATGAAACGACGGAAAGATGCCTATTGCAACCTTATTGAATATTGTCTATGGAATTATGAATGTAAAATACTGCATAAAACATTTATTGATTTATTGATTTATTCATTTAGCACCCCCTTTATGGAAACATACTGAAATATACCAGTAAAATGTTTGAACTTTCGAGAGAAAGATATATACTCACAACCGATGGATAGCGGTACAAATTTTCTAAAGAAATTCAGGATGGAAAGCATAAAAAAGCGCACGCAAAAGGAAATCTGAAGCGTGATATTTACAAGAAAAGAATGATGAAAATAATTTAGACGTTTCATAAGACTTTCGACAATACCTGCTTCGATGATATTCTCAAGAAGAAGAATGTTCAATGTGTGCAAAATGTGCTAATCAAAACTACTCATAGCACTATTTGCAGCATATCCCAGCTAGCTGAAAACCATGTTTATGCCGTTTACCTTCAGGGAAGCTCTCAATGGATGGCTATCTACTGCAGAACAACCACATGGCTATCTACTACAGGACATCAGAAAAACCACACATTATCCTGAAAGAGACGACCAATCGAACTGAAGAAAGTGATATTTCAACGATTCACACTAATAGCATAAGCAATTTGATAAGGGCCAACGTAGACTTTAGAAGAGGTAATATCAGTGAAACCTTTTGAACATCTCCAAGCAATGCAACAGAAGAAATGAGATAAGAGAACCATATGAGGATACAATATTCCAAAATAGACCGTTAGTATGCAATGAAAATATTACAGAATTTCAGGACATTTCTGCTGCAACTCTGGACGATTTCCTGACGAAGGAGGAGCACTGCAGTGCCCAGTGAAAATTGCAATCAAATGTAACCTCAAAATCGCATAATTAATCAACTGCAAAGGCTATCAATATTGAGTATCGAGCTGATATGTGTAAAATGGCATTTATCATTGAAGACGTTAAGCTGCCATAAATTCGATCATTTGTCCAGACGATTAAGACCCCTTTGTAAAAAATGAAATCATAGATATTTATCTTTTGTGACGGGTAAATTTTAAGGTCTTTCGCAAAGACGCTGGCCCTATTACGTATATTGAACGGCATTAAAAATCTTGGTGTTACCGATATAGACAATATTTTTTTTTTTGAAATTTAAAGCTACAGCCCAATTACCTAGAAAAGAAGTAAATTCAGAGAGTGTAGATCTGCGAGGAAACATTCTTAACCAGGTGAGATCAAACATAGAATGCTTCATATGAACTTCCCAAACAAAGCATCTCTTATGCTTATCCCAAACATCTCAAACACCTTGCAAGCGAAAGAAAGCCAAATTAATCAAAGCAGAGCTTCTCATATAATTGGTGGGTGAAGTTTTTGAATAGGGATGAGGCAAGTGCACACTTCCATAGCAAAGGGAGGCAGCAACGCGAGATGCCGCCTAGGAAGATAGATGACACCAAACGAAAGAGAGGTTTTTTGATGTCGTCCGCTTCGTGAGCATCAACCGAATGCTGTCTAGCGTAGGTGAAAATTTGTTAGAGAGTTCTTTAATAGCGTTCACAAGAGGCGGCACTACTCATATTCATTGAATCTAAGTATCTGTTACGCTGTATAGGAAATTAATGCAAAACATCGTTCCATTATGATTGTTGCTTAGAAAGAGGAGTAGAAAATTCCAACAACCAACACAAACAATTCCCATTCATTCATTCATCATTTCGGTAATTTATATTGCAATTAGAATTGCGACTACATGCAAGTAAAATAAGCCATTTCTAAAATTCCAACAGCCATTCTCTAATAATCTCCATGAAATAGCAATAATAACCTACTAGTTCAGGAAAATATCCGAGACGAGGCCTGATCTATCACGCTGCATAATTAGAGTCGAAAATTGCTTCGTATGATTGATTTATTGTAACGTTTTAAGTGCTGATGTAATTTCTATTTTAGATAAGATAACGCAGCTAAAGTATGACATCATATCTCTATAGCGGGAGAGGATAATATTGCTTGAATTCTTGAAAATACGAGATATTTTGTTGAGAAAAATCAAAAGAATATTCCGCATAAAATTAGCATCACACGAAATTCAGCATTAGAAGCAATAATATAATGAGTGCTTGAAACTAAAGAATTCAGCAAAAATAGCAATGGAAGGAAAATTGAACGAATATAGCGATAAAGAACAAAGCTGCGAAACGAATCGAATGAAATTAAAATCGGATAGAAATGAGATCGAATAGAACTAGAATTGGTTGAATAGAACTTGAATTGGAGAAATGAGCTCTTCGAGAAAAGCAAAAAATGCAGCAAGCATTCGCCAAATCGTTGAAATTTCCAATATTTTGTATTTTTACGCTCCACAAGTATTGAATTTCCTCTTCTCACTCAATCCGATGCAAAAATGACGCTTACTTCTAATGGAACTAAATCACATCAACGTCAACATTTATGGATAATATTTGAAAGAAATTTTTCACGCAATTTTTGAATTTTTTTTTCTTGCTAGAACACTTTTTAAGCATTCAAAACTTCAGTCAATCAAATGATCGCTAGTAACAAAAGTATCAAAACTTATTGATCGCTATGAGAGAAAATTTGAAAATATTTAAGGAATTTCAAGATATGCTGCTGCAGCATTTCACGAAACGGAAATCCCAATAGCAAAACGTTTTAGGGCGGATATAGAGCTAATAATGCATAAAAATATGACGATATATTGAGGCAATGTTACTTTCTATGTGAGATGAATTATTATGCAAGGTAAGGTTCTTCTCATGTTAGCAAAATGAATTCGTTAAATCCTCTAGTTTAAAACAAACAGCTTCATTGATTTGAGATCGACATTAATTGATGGCTATAGACAACTATCGGTTAATTCTAACGCCTAAGCAAAAATCATTAGGCGCTATTCAATGATAGAAGATTCACAATATACACACATCTGTCAAAAGTTGGAAAAAGGCGTTTCATTACGTCAAGCTTTAATTTAAAAAAATATTCCC
The DNA here is from genome assembly GCA_013433145.1 of Ascaris suum. Lineage (NCBI taxonomy): Eukaryota > Metazoa > Nematoda > Chromadorea > Rhabditida > Ascarididae > Ascaris > Ascaris suum. Next base: position 2,816,675 of record CM024181.1, read on the forward strand.
AGGTAGTTAGCAAAGAAAAGAGCAGATCGATATATTTTGCTCTTTATTTCGGAAGTTGTTGTCTCTACTGCGATCATATTTCATGAAGTAATATTTTTTGATAGTCTTATGTGGTCATACGATTGAATTTATGACCCGCAACTCTTTCTAAAAGTGCTAAAATTAGTTCTGATAAGCTTGCACCATCATAAACTGATAACATCCCATGTAAGTATTATCATCATCGTTTGTTTCTTATTCGATTTATCTAATCAAATAGGTTCAACTTTAACAACCTATTCTATTCTATCAAATGGCAATACTTCCGAACACATTACTTAGCGAATTTGATTGTTTTTTCGTTGATTTAAAAAAAAAAAATTGAGAAATTTCCCGGAAGTAAAACTCCAAAAAAAATTTATAGACGTCGAAAGTCGTGAATAACCTGTTTAACGAATAAGACAATATTAAAGCTTAATTAAGCCCAATGCGGCGAGCAAATGGACACAGGTAACATTTGAAATATAATAAAAATGAATTGCGGCAACAAATGAGAAGCATAGCCGACGTAATTAACTCAAAGAAACGTCTGTGTAGATGTGAGAAAAATATATATATATATATATATATATATATATATATATATATATATATATATATATATATATATATATATATATATATATATATATATATATATATATATATATATATATATATATATATATATAACCATCACTGTTTAATTTTGTTGAACATAACTAAGTAATATTATAAACGAAAGATTTGCAAATCATTTGAAACTTTTTAAAGAAATTTATGGATCTCTTCCTAATGTTCCAATGAAATTTTTGAGGAAGCGTTCTCGCCTATAATTTATGATGCTTTCGAGAATTTTCCGAAATGAACGCATAATTATATATGAATCCATTTGCAATTGCAAAAAAAATTTAAGCAATTTTAATTGCTTAAAATATTCATCAACGTTTAGATTCATCGATGAATAATAGAGATTTCTAAACAACAAAAAAAAAAATGAAATAAGTTTTCGAATATATTATGTATGTCGTAAAAGATGAAACAAGAACAATAATAAAATTAAATGCAAATAATCGAAAACACAAAAAAATCTTTTCAAAAGAGACACCGAGAGAAAAAAGTTCGAGTGGAAAAAAAGAAAAACCAGCCTTATAATGGCATCGATATTTTATTATGAAATGATTGAAATATGATGACACAGCAATCTGCGTCGAAATATTTGTTACGAGATATGAAATCAACCTAAGGAAATTTCAAATATATGAAACATATCATTGATAAGTAATAAAATAAGCAATACCTGAAAGAATGAGGAAATACTCATAGGTAAATTAATATTTTTAAGTTCAGTTGTGAAAAGTTCAATTTTTTGCATATGCTAGTTGCTCATAACTTACGAATATCTCATAGTTAAGGAATTTACTAATTACATCATATTACAATATTATAGTTGCATTTGCATAAATTATGAAAACTATTCATGAAAGATGACGCCAACTAGTTGCACGAAATACATAACGATTTTTTGATGACTACGCAGCGCTCTGAAATGGGTAACCGCTAAGCAGATCGATAACAGGCATATACTCACTGTATTCGACGATCTACGTGAGAGCAATAAAGGTCATTTTCGCTGGAATGCTCTGAAATATTCGACGAGTTTAATTCATTCAATATGGTTGAAATTGCTATTGGAATGCTCAATTTTTGAGGAGAGATGAGTAGAATTGAGTTAGCGGAGAAAGTCGCCTAAACGAAATAACAAAAATATAAAATAGAGAAAAAAAAAACATGAAGAAAATAGAAAAACCGTAATGATATTGTTTTATTTAGTAAAATAATGTAGGCAATTATTGCATCAAATTTTTTATTTCTTCAATACATTTATGCTATATTTGTTTCATTTTATTTTTGAGGAACCTTGTAAAATTATTCGAAGTAAGCGAGAATAAAGTTTCGATCAATTAAACAAAATTCTCAATCGTATTTTTATGAATTTATTCAATTATGCAAAATATCTGCAAATATAAATGCAAATCTCAACTGCTTCTACGTATTGTTTCAATTGGAATTTTACTTGATGAGATATTCAATTTAACAATGCAATTTACATTGTATAAAAATTTACATTTTTATATATTTACATTGGTTATTTTATATTATGTTTTTACATTATATATTATTTTCATATAAATTTACATTATATAGTATTTACATTTTTTTTGTGTCGGATAAAATTTACATTATATAAAAATTTACATTATATAAATTTACATATTAAATTTTCATTGCCCATTTTATTATATAGTATTTTTATGTTTGTTTTTTTTTTTTGAAGTGGTCATTTTGGATGAAAACCACTTTCAAAATACATTCATTAAGCGCATCGTTGTATTTGTTGGTATAAGTTTTGCGGATTGATTGACAATGAAGCAAAAAAAAATAAAGTGATAAAAGCTTTTTAAAGAAAAAAATACATCAAATATTTTTTTCATAGGAGATGAGAATTTCCGCTCAATAATTTATGTGCTCTACTTGATCAATTCGTATGCAATAAATTGTTGTTGTTTTGTGATGAGATGCTATAGGCAGTATGTTCAAAAATTTATTCCTATTTTGGGAGACTCTTTAAAAATTCTTTTTTTTTTTCATTTTTGAAACGAGAAGGCATTAATGCAATCAAATAATAATGAACTGATTCATTGCCCGATTTAAGTCATTGTTCCAATATTCCTTGAACGTATGATCTTTGTTGACATCTGTGTTTGCCTCTTTCGACGATTTCTTCAAGGAAGTAGTTCGAAAAGCGGAAGAACATTTCAGGTGAATAGCGACCGTTCTAAAACGTTTCCGTCAACTCTGTTGGCTGGCACTAATATACTTACTCTACGTTCATCATTGTGAAATTTGCAAGCACTTCCATGAACAATGAATCTTCATTGCAAACAAACTGAAAAAAAAAATTAAGAAACCGATAGTTGCAAGGAAAAGTCCTCGCCATAATTTTATGAGTCTCCTTAAAATTCTCAAGATCCTCTTAGCATCATTATCAGAAGGAAAAATAACTGCAGAACTACGCACTCCCTCATTTACTTACTTGGGGATTATCAACCTATTTTTAATTAAGCATGAAGTCATCGGGTAGGATAAATAAAATTGCAAGAGATAGGTCAAGAGCGATACACCAGTTGGTATGGATGTTAGACGTTGAAAAATGAAAAGCTTTCAAAAGTAACCAAACAAATCTAGAAACGCTGAAAATAAAATAAAAAAACGGTAACAACTAAAGCAAAATTCGACGAAACATATGCATCAATAATATTTCCACTCCGAACGTTGAAGCTTTTTTAAGCTAATCAGAGCCATCTCATGGCGAGTATATGCAAGAATATGCATTTGAATGCTGCAAAAGTCAATCAAGTGGGAAGTGTGAGCGACACTCAACAATGTCACCGAAACGATGCCGGTAAACTACGGCGGTTACTGGATTTTTAGGATTATTTCGTCGGTACAAAGACTGAGGTCATTTGAATATATGACATAACAAAGTCAAGAAAAATAAACTTAAGCGAATTATCTCTCTTCCTTCTCATGGGGCATCGATCACATCTCCCGATCGAGTTATCACGAATTAGTCGATATAAACAGACGTAAGAATCGGATATATGAGTGCATTTTCAACAAAACTCACTCAAAGTTACCAACAGCGCTTAGAGTATTTATTTGAGCGGGCGCATATGTTGCGGTCAATTCATTCATGTATCGTGAAGATTCAAGATTGCAGCGTCTGTAACTAGCAGCTAAACTATCGCCCATTACTGGGGCACTCAGGGGTTGAGGTTTTTCATTGTTTCTCAGTAATATCTTATACATGCGCTCCAACAGCTGCAGCAACCTTTGAAACTGCTTAGACAGTTAAGAAGTTCCCTAAATAATCTCGAAACAGTAAAAAATGAAAATTTTCTTGGAAACAAGCTTCTAAGTTATATTGGTACATTAGTTCCATCAAGAGTGCTGGAAATCGGATCAGCCCAAGTCACTCTTCTCGTGGAAACGAGCTACGAATTTTGTCAACAAAAAATCTCTCCAGTATCGTCTACACTGGTCTCAATACGAACATTTTTCGAGCAAACTTCCCATCGCCATATTTTTTCTCTCAGTGCAACGAAGCAAAAGCGATCGGTTTTCGCATAATATCAAGTCATTTCTGAGTGAGGTACATATTTTATGCTCCTTTAAGCGTTTCCTGAAATATGCCTTAAAAGTTACAAAACTCTTTATTTATACCACTAGTTTGCCAGGCGGCAAGTTTCTCGGCTGTAGAGCTACCTGACACAGCTAGGTAGCACTGCAGCAGATGAAATGCTTCTTTAGAGCAGGAGTAGTAACGTTTCGGGGCTAGCGAGAAGAATCTAGCTTATCGCATTTGCGAGTTATTTCGATTGATATATGAGAGGTAATGAAATATATATATGCAATATTAAAAACAGAATGAAGCTTAAAGCTTTTATGTGCTCCCTATTGGGTCATTCTGCTGCGTCGAATGTAGGCTACATACAGTTGTTCTTAAACAGGTTACGTTGGGACGATGACACGACGACGACGACAAATTATTTAGGGCGAATTCGCCATTATGCACTTTCTCGTTAAATACGTCAATTGTTAAGTTTCTTCTCAAAAAACTTCGAAAATTTTTCGTCTTTTTGAACAAATCTTCTTGCATTTCGATTAACGTACCCAAATCTGAATATTTTTTCGGGTAATTTCACGCATCAAACCTATTCTCCTCTGTTGCGCAACTTCCTCGCAACATATTTCCCCTTGCGTTTCTTGCGTCAAAGTCTCTCGCGCCAATGCGTTTTTTTTTGAGCAATGAGTAGTTAAATTTTGAATCACTAAATTATTGAGTGCTGATAATTATAGCGGTATATTACTTGATGACAATTTAGAAATAAATAAATTCCATCCAAATCGATTCAAAATGACTCTACGAAAGCAACCATTCATTTAGAAAATGCAGCATTTATCATCTCTCACAAAAAAGGTGTCATCTAGCAGCATACAAGCAGATATTAGTACAGGTGCTGATACTTACGTTGTTTTAAGGTCTTTTACAGTATTCGGTTTAAACGTAAAAAACAGTAAAGGATGATGCTCTCTCTGCTTCATTGTAACAGTATATGTTTGCAAAGTTCGGTAAACACAGATGAAGCAAATTGCTCAATATGTTTGTCCTATACTGTCTAGGTTTTCCTACGAAAAAAAATGGATATATTTGCAGAAATATTCACCTCTGAAGCTCAAACAATTCTGATTCTCTTGAAATTCCTCCTTCAATCTGTAATATTACTACAAGCAACATCCAAGAAACATTCGTAAAATCCGCTTATTATATCCTCAAAGATAAAGACATAGAATCTCCCGTTAAAAAAAAAGATTGAAAAACATTGTACAAATGCTTTTTTTCCTTGCACTTCACTCATTGTTGCATATAAAACCGCCACAGATATGCGCTTTTATATTAAGTGACGTATTTGCATATTTTATGAGCAATAAAAAGCGGCAATGTACAACACATTTTGTCGTTAAAAGGTTTGCATTAACATCTTCATTTACGAGAAGATTAGAAGTGATAATAAAATGGTACTTGTGGTATCTTCTATAGGATGATTTTCTGCAGAAAAAAAAACCACTCATTTTCACTTCAACTTATTCATTCCCTTAGTTCTTTATTCATTCCAATGCCCCAAAGTGGGAAAATAAACAAAATTAAGTGAACATAAAGAGCAAGAACGAGCAAAACGTTCACAAAGCTACATTTAAGACTAGCACGAGTATAATATATAAGTACAGAAATTGTGTGTAGATCGAAACGATTCAACCACAGCTTAAAAGCTGAACAACTCATGCATTAACGATGCAAGCGTGAAACAGATTCGAAACTCACGCAAAGCGAAACTGGAAACTACGCTGAATATTGTCTGCATTCTATTGCTTATGGAATATATATTCGAATTACTACTATATTGGAAAAGAATCTACCACTTTTAATATGATCTATCACTTTTAAGTTCGATATTTATAGCACTTGAAGACTGCAATCACGCAAGACGATCATAATCAATTAAACACAAAAAATTGAATGAAATATTAAACTATAGCAAGAACTATATGATGAAGTCATTGAAAAGATAAATTCGAAAATATGCAATATTCGTATTGCAGATTGTTCATTTAGTAAACGCTTGCTACAATAAACGAAAAAAATGATTGTTTTGAATAAAATATGTAACATTCCGAAAAATCATGTAAAAAAAAATCTAATTGCATTAATAAGGCAATATGTAGTAACATTCCGAAAAGATGCATCATTTCTGCAACCGGTCTGATTGAACATCATTGCCTCTGAAGAAGTGATAAACGCTCACGAATCAGGCTTGAGTAATTCGTTAAAATTTTACGAAAAGACAAATAGCCGTTAATACTAAAAGCGGATGGCTTCCTCCGCATATACATTTTCTTTTACGGGTAATATACCTTGATGCGCACGTTTTGTAATCTGCAATTAATGCATTTTAAATTAAAATGCCAAAGACAGTCGCTACCAAGACAACTCTTGACGCATAGGTGAGACGAAGCGCAATATGTAGCTCTATAAGGTATCTTAATAAGCATTAAAAATAACGTCTGAAATCATCTCTAAGGGAATTTTGCATCTCAGCGATAAAATTCTCCTCTCATGGAAAATTTTTTTATCAGAGCATTTGAAAAACATTAGGAGATATTGAAATGCTTTTCTCAAAAATCGAATCCTTCAGTTACTAGTCGTCTAAAAACCTAATAAATCCTTTCCATAATGAGCATCTGAAGACGGCTATCACAACTCTCTAGACTGCGGCGAAACATTTCGCGAAGAACAACTGAATGTCTTTAGTGAACACAACGAGCGGAAAAGAGTGCAAAAGAGACGGCAACGAAGCTTGCTAGCACATTTCCGTCTATGAAGTCAACCGGTTGCTCCATTGTTTAAAAAAAGTGGAAAAAAGCATATGCATTCAGTTGTTTCGAAAAAAACAACTGCAGAACAAAGTGCTCAAAAAAGCTCATTTCAGCTTCATAGTAACTAATAACATGAGAAAGTTTGCACAAACAAATCAGAAACCATACTCGTGACCTTCACCCAATCAGTTGATCACGCCAAAATGGCCTTCAAGAGCGCATTCGTACAATATATGATGTTCTATTTAACAACAACTTTGCGATCTACCAAACGTTCTACGATATTCTACCAAAAACGCCATAACTTTTGCGATCTATAATAGAACTTTTGAACCTATTTACTGTGAACTCTATAAATGCCTCATAATGAAAAGAACAAAATCGTTAAATTTTTTTTTTGAAATTTCGAAAACGAATGAAAAATGGGAAATAACAGAAAATATTTTCTCAGAAAAGATTTGAAAACAACTAATTTCTGAATTTTATTGTAATATTATCACTGATTTGCTCGAAAATTGTAAAATTTACAAGCAAAAAACACAACAATGAAATATTTTCCGATATTATCTATCTTATCGATATTACCATATTATTACTATCATCTATCCGATATTCAATATTATCCGATATTACCATCATCTATCCGATATTCACAACGGGAAATGATTGCTTATGAGTGAATCGTAAGGAGTAATAAATTGTGGAACTATTAGAGGCTAAAATATATCGGAATTGCAATGAGCAATTGACTGAATCGGACCATGAATCGGAAGAAATAAAAAGAAACAAGAAATGGAAAAAGGAATTGCAGATCTCGGGAAGTAAAACTCATAGAAAAACGTTTCGACTCATTCCCAGTTGAACTATGAAGTCAATAAACCTCATCACTAAAGCGAAACGACTCATAACAATTTTACCGCTCATATTTCAATCTTATTATGGAAGATTGATTCCGGATGGTTTGCCGCTTGACCATTCACATCTTCTAAGATGCAAACGCGGAAAAATTCTTCAAATTCAGGAGGGAATGATTATAGGCGATAAGTATGCTCGTTAAAGACCTAAAGCACAAATTAACATTCTGTGTATTCTGAATGCTCTCGCAATCAAATGCCATTAAGAGCCAATTAACTATTCGAAGGCGATTTTAACTTGGCATCAGTTTCAGCTGAGTGGAAAATGTTACAGCGTAAATAATTTCTACATAGTTTCTAATTCCGCATTCTAATGGCACTAAGCCCAGAGAGTTACTTCCTTCCGATATCGTTAATTACCTCTCAAAGTGTCGCTAAGTTTTTGGATGTTATCTAATGCTGCTACTATCTATTGAACACTTGTTGTTCGTATACTTTTCAGTTTAGGTTTAGTTGAAATGAATAAACTAAACGAATATGAGCTAATTGCATGGATCTATTATGAGGGCGTTCAACTATCGCTATTTGAATTCGGTCTACAGATTAAAATTCTCATATTATTCGAAGTAGGACAATATTAGGTGTGGAATTTTACGAGTTTTATTTTCATGCAGCATACAAATATTTTCAAAAACAAGAAAGAAAAGAATAGTTCGCAATAGTGTGATAAATTTTCTTTCACATTTGCAGAATAGATCTGAAACCGTTAGCGCAGTTATTTACGAATATTCGCAGCTCGATTGGTAGATGGGAGTCCAAGCGATTTTGGAGAGCCGACTTGCGATGCTCCGAACTCTACCTTCGCTTCGGATGTACTACTTCGTGATGATGCAGTATGCAATTCAGCATCTCTCTCCGCTGAAATTCAGCATTTATATGCAGTGATATTAAGAATTATATGTTTTCAATACGGGTTAAATTCATTCGTCTTCCAGGCAACTTTTTGCGCTTTACTGACTTAACTTCATCACCTACGCTTTTTTTGAGAAATCTGTGATGGGAAAATTAGTTCAAAAAAAGGATGATTTTCTTTTGTTTATATCACCTCAAAAGAAACCAATAGGTTATCTAAGGTATATTCCGCTAGGAATTTTATGTGCTACTTCTGCGTATTCAAATAATACAATATACAGTTGTTGCCAGCTTATCATTCATAGTGCTCAGTTGCCAGTTTCATATATTAGACGTACCGAGTTTGCGATTCACCAGCTCAACCCACCACTTGAGCTCTGAGGGAGACAGCTTGTCAAGTTGTGCGGATAAGTTGTTCCGCGTGAGAGGGCGTCTACGCATCGAATCTGCCTCGGATTGCGCCAATGACGAGTTGCGTTGTGTCGTCTCATCAGTGTTTATCGTTTTTCGTTTGCGTCGTTGTTTTGTAGTGGACTGTGATGAATATGGAGACGTCGGAGTATTTTTCTGTAATACTTGTTTCTATCGTTATTTCATATTTTGAGTTCACTATAATTTTTATAACACAATCCGAATATTTTTATTCTATCTCATCGAAATTTGCTAGCAATAATCAGCGCTACAGCTGAGTTATTCAGTTAGCTGCAACCGGAAATATCGTGTATCACCTGCTTTATGTTGCAGTCAAATATTTGAGTTTGGCCACTATTAATCTTGTTTTCAAGTGAATCAATGACAATTTTCGTCTATGAAATTGAATAAATCGACTCTTTTTCGATGGGCACGGTTTCTTCAGAGTGGCCATAAAATGGGAACTTGCTATAGTGATTATGTACGCAGTATATGCTTGAGACAACACATATTTAATTACATTTGTTTGCTTTCCATTATTCTCGTCATGAGCCTTTGCGATACTTTTGACCGTTGTATCCACTTGCGTTTGCATGGTCGTTTTTTCGGTGATGGGCATTTCAGATTGCGTGGCTGTTGTGCGATGAGTCCGCCGAGAGGATCTGCTTGAGGCTGGAGACTCCAGTTGTGTTGCATCTGGCGCTAATTCGTGCATTATTCTCATCTGCGCCTTACCAGGAACCTTAATAGTGCGATTCAGTTGGAGAGTGAATGAAAGACGTTGTTTTATTTCATTCTCATGTACTTGTTTTCCCTAAAAGATTTATTAGGAACTTTTTCATGTATCTCTGCGAAAGCGAGACCAATGTGCTAATGAACGAAAAGACTTTAGGTGCAAAGAATAAACAAATGAAACACTAGCATCTTTCTTAGCTGTCAAGATGTTCGTGCTTCGTTCAAGATAGCAACTACAATAAAGGTCAACAACATTCGACGTGTAAACACCCAACGCACTGCTCGCATTTTTTTCTGCGCCCTCAGGAGGATACGATGTTTATGGTGGTGAAAAATTCGTTCTCAATGAATTTGAAGAGAACAACACAATCAAAGAATAATTTCAAGTGACGCACATTTGCTTTCTTTTTCGCTGAAGCTTTCATTTGTTTTGATGATACCTGAAATTTCCGATTGAACGACAAACTACTCAAAGTTCGGCCACCCTTTTAAAAGCAAAAAAAAAAGTTTCATATTCACGTGATTATCGATTTTGCTGAGTTATAGTCGACCATTTTTTTTTTACACAAATCTCCTCTCTAATGCCGATAACGAAATGAATACATTTAAATCAATTCGGCTCTTTCAGCAACAGATGATTTTCTCTATATAGGATCATAGGAAATTCTGGAACACCGCAAAGTATAAGTGAACAATCAACTCAGTTCAAAAATGGAAGCATTTTGGCAATGCTTGATATCAGCTTATGAGTAAACTGAATACATTTTGCACTGCAAAAATTTTATTGCTGATAATGGCAGTTTTTTTTTAAATTGGGCTTCATATAAATCACATCTCTCTTGCAAAAAATATGACCTCTAGGAATCTTGCATTCCGGTATTAAAAGGTCTAAGATAATCTTAGTGGGTCCCTCTTGATTTTAGCGATCGCTGTTGTTACTCGATCTTTGTTCTCTTCAGTCATGGCTAGCTTAAAGTATAACCAAGCGACGAAAGCTACTCACTTGTTTCGCTTGCTCGGCAGTCGTTTTCGTTAGTTCGATCTGAAAGAGAAAAGGCGATATTTAGTTATTTCAGCATACTAGTTGTTGATCATAGAACATACCATTATGAATTCTACAAGTCAAACTCAAATGGTCATAGACTGTAGTACTATCGTTCTTTGAACAGAACGCCTGCGTTTTTTTTTGTTTTAGTTTCGAGGAGGGAATCATCACCGAAGAGCATTTTCTTCTAGAGATGCATGGGTCTCATATTAAAGTCTTCTATTCAGGAGAGCTCTTTTTTCAAGACTTTACGATGATCTTCCATCTTTTCAAGAAAATATATCAATTTGGTTGCAGTTCATAAGAAATTCATAGTATAAGTATCGATTGAAGATTTGAAGAGTTCTCAACACTAGATGAAGTTCAACTTTCTCGTGAACGGTTTTGAACACATGGTCGGTAAATGAACACTAATTCAGTTGATCTGTAGGTGAACACTATAAACGCAGCGCAGCAACATAAATATGGTATAATCGCTCCCCCTCCCTCGCCCCCCCCCCAAAAAAAATCCAAAAATGACACCCAAAAACACCAAATCTCTGCGGACCCTCCAGCCTTCACGAAGACTGCGTGACACTGAAATTCAGATTATTTTGTCTTGATTGCGTTGTCCACGAAGGAATTTTTGCTTCTGTGTGTAAAACGGTTTGCTAGTTAGCGACACAGCACTGGAAACACATTGACCTAACATAGCTAAAAATAAGGCAATGTTTTCGAAAATTCAGTTCTAAACTTCATAATGTAGGCGGGCCACACTGAAACATAGCTGTTGACCAATGATATCACTCAGCTGATATGGGACAATTCCGCCCTTTCTTACTTCCTCCGAATTTAGGAGTGGTAAATGCGAGCAATCACTGATCGGCATTGAAAAGAACTAAAATTTCAATAAACCTGAGGAAGAGTCATCCGGAAAGACTAAATTTTCGGAATGCTTAGCCTCGTTTATGATGGACGTTGCGCGTTTTCAGAGCTCAGTGAAAAATCTTTAGGCCAACTAATATAGGACTATTCCGAATGAGTTTATCGCTCGCATCTCAATTGCGCAAAGTAAAATGTGATCGCTGGCAACTTGGCCGAGCAGCTAAACCAAAAACAATTATCAAAAGAACTTTTTCTTACAATGAGGACGGTAGAAACCATATGTGTTTTAAAATATGCGCTGATCATGCTGATTACATCAATTCCTCTGCAAGTTATATTAAGCGAATCGTGCAGCCACAAAGGTGTCAGGTAATGCGCAAAACATTCAGAATAAATTTTCAGACACGTTGTTCGATTGCTTGCAAGATGTGGTAATTTAAATCCATTGCTTTCCGATGACGAGCGCAGACCTCTATGAAAACAAAGGACTTCCACAACCGCACACAAAATTCAACGAATCCAGAAAATTTCCTGAATAGATAATATTCCCTTCGCAGATACCTTCAAAGTGTTCATTTGCAGCAAAAACCACAATCCACAAGAAAACCATAGGCCCCTCCTCGTATGCACCGAACTTAGCAGGTTACTGTATACGGCTCAGATACTTCCTCTGGATGTCAGACTACTGTATAAAACGAGCTGTTCGAAAGAAACCATAACTTTCCAAAAATTGCTGATCTACTCCACTTTCATGCGAACACAATACAGCGCAATAGCATGAGCGGTTCAAAGATGGTCTCCTAACAAAAGCAAGCGCTCTCCCTTCCATCTCTCACAGGCCCAGAAAATCCGAGACCCTCGCGGTGGGTAGGATTTATCACTTCTCCTGGTGGGGCTCCATTCATGAAAGCCACCTTTTCGTACACCATAATCCAAACATAGAAAAAAGTTCGTTGAAGTGAAGTTGTACTGACCTTCTTCCTCTTCTTTTTTATATCGGAATCATCAACTGACAATGAAAGGTTACTCTCAGGCTCGTCCGAGGTCGCTTGATCTGGACCACGAATATTATCTATTAGGAGAATCATGCCTTCCTACAAAATGTACTCAAATTACCCATATGTAATAACGTCGAAACGGTAATCCAGGTCATTAGATGTATAGCGAGTAGCATTTAAAATGTGATTTCAATGACAGTAGCACGAACAATGAATTTATTGACGGCGCACATGGCAATGCTACAACAGTTATATTCTTATGACTTTTTCGCATAATTAGAGAGGGTAATCTAACTTCATACCTTCTCGAAATTGGTGACATATTCAAAGCAAATTTGAAAAAAAAAACAGCAATAGAAACAACAGCTATAGCATTGCACCTCTGATACCGATCACAGAAAAGAATGACTCTCAATAAAGGGAAGAAAACTGAACATGAGCCTAGCGATGAATTCGTTCATCGGAATATATCCCGATTTTCTCGTACTCCTTGGTCAGATAACCCTATTGCTTCCACTTTCAACTACATTCATCCTCGACGGAGATCTTTTTGCTAACACTTCCTTCACCGCTCTCCGAAATATGTTTGCTGTTGAGCTGTCTGCGATTGAACTTTTCATACCTGCTCACTTAATTAATTACATAAATGACCTAGACGGATCCGGTGAACTGACTGTATTTTTGGTACGATTAAAGTTGTTTTGCTTTTCTAAGCAATAACGTCGTGTGAAATTCAGATCGGAGTAGAAGCGTAATACTTTTAGCAAAATATATACACAATATTCGGGCACTTATTTATTACCCCGCGTCTTCTCTTGGAAGGAAATTCTCCTTCAAATCTACAGCGGGCGATAATCTGCCTTCAAAAATGCCCAAATATGATCCTTCATTCATTTGACTTAGCTAGCATGTAATGAAGTCGATCTTATAATGGTACTTTCATTTTGTAAGAGAGTATTAGAGAGTAGTGTAAGAGAGTAAAATCGATGACTAAGCCGCTTGTCGACTTTCTCTCTGATATTTCACTGTGGTCCTTCATTGCCGACAGGACTCTTTGCTGAAAATCGTCTCCCGCACCGATAAATGTTTCCAATGCACCTCCCATGGGTAAGTTGATGTACGAACTGGACTAAATTAGACAGTACTACGTTATTAAGTAATGCATCTTAGAACGGCCTGTATGAGCATTTTATATGCAACAAAGCCATTCTAAAGGCGCATATCTTTTAACAATTTTCCGTTGCAGAAAATGCAGAAAAGTAAGAAGTACATACATCTTCGCCGACAGGCATCAGGACCGCACTCGCTGGACCGTTGATCTGATAGTGCTCATCAAACGCAGTTGGTGGTTTAACACTACAAACGAGAGTACGCCAACCAACGATTAATTTCTTTCCAGCGTCCACTTCGAAATTCTGTTGTGTACTCACCGGACGTGCGCAGAGTTTGAAGAGTTTATCAAAATCCTCCACCGTCATCAACGAAAATCTACAATTGAGACGTTAAGATGACATAGAAGCTTAATGTCATCATTATTGATATCACTTAATTGTACAAAGAAAAAATTGCAAAAACTATGAAGGCAAAAAATGATATTCAAATCAGAAATGACATTGAATAGAATCAAATAACATGACAGGAAATGGCGAGAAAAAAGATGAAAACTATAGATTTTCCAAAAAAAAACTGAATGGAAAAAGTATAAAAACGAAAAATGGATTGAATGCTTCACTCTTGTTTCTCGAGAAATCTTCGTATTAAGTACACTACGTTATACTTTGCTAATTGAAAAATTTCCCAAACAATTGTTTTGCAGCGTATATAGAAAAAATTTGTTCACTTACAATTGATTGTGTTCTTTGAGTTCATAAACGATCCTTCTGCGTTGTTCTTTCGCCGAAATGATACGAATGATTTCATGATCTGCGTTACGGATCCATTCCATCATTGCTGCATCCATCTCAATTAGGTGACAATCCGTCGTCGTTTGATATATCACTTTTGGTTTCTTTATTGATTCCACTCTCTAAATTCTCATCTCATTTATCTTTTATACTACCTTTGCTATTCGCTTATCTCGTTCACATTTCCGAATATGGCTTCCCTTTTATATCAGTTAATGGAGAAGCTGCAGTTACAGTTTCAAGTATGTCGAAGCAATCTTCGATGCACAATTTCGTGAAAGCCACAAAGTCAAAACAGCGTGACTAAGACTTCGAACACTCTCACAACACACTTCAATAACGGCTAACCAACAACTTCCCCACCAAGATAACGTGCAACTGTGGATGGGAACGATGGACAGAAATGGCACTATAAATGCCATGCGACAGTTCAATCGTGGCCTCCGGAATAATTCAACATCACTCGAGCGGCACAGCAGCATCAACCAAATACAAAATATTCTGAGACAAACTTAGCTTTAGGTTATGATAGATTAAAAAGGTATATGTGACAAATTCAGTTAAAAAAGTCACAGGTAAGCCTGAAAGTAACAGTATCGTTGATTGTGATTTAAAACGTTTCTCTGGATATTTAACGATAAGATAAGACTATATGCCGACTATGCAACAGTTCAAATGCTTTACTTGCTGAATAATTTTTCCCATATTTCGTAGATGTCATTCATTCAGACGTCATTTGAAGGATTTCTTCCGTTCCGGACATGTTTTCCGTAAAGCTTTCTTACTTTTACGAAGAAAGTGTTTCACTATCTTTTTGAGTATTCTTAGCTAGAAAATTTGCCAAACTGATATACAAATAGAGTATCATCTTTGTGCACCTTGAAGAAATATTGAGAATAACTTAACTATTGAAGAAATTTTTGATGCTAAAAGAAGCTTTGTGGTTTTCATTTTTTCTAATCTTGAATTTATAAGTTCTTAAATTAGACCTAATTTAAAACATTTTTTCGTCAGCATAAATCCATTTCATCTCTTAAATTTTAAGGACTTTTTTTTTCAAGATATAAGGGATCTTTCTTTATAATCGAGTAACCCTAATGCATTACTAGTCTCCTAATAGAGGTCTCATTCAATGTAATTGTTCGACTGCATTCATGTTTTTAGAAAACTTCATGTCCAAATAAATGGATTTACTTTGTCGTCGGATTAGTTAATCAATAATGAAGGTTTTTTTTTATTAGAAGGTGAGCTAGAACATACAATTTTGTTGTTGTTAAGAAGGTTGCGTTCACCGATAAATCGTCCTTGATGCAAATAATACTCGTGCCGATGGATGCTGCCTACTTTTGTGGATGATGTTTCGGTTACTCTAAAACGTATGCTGATATCATATTTTGCCAACCGGCTTTAGTGAAGACATTGCAGCGCATAAATGGTGCTGAGGTATTGGCTCCTTTCCGGCTTCATTGGCAAAAAACTGTCTTCTTTACCTGGCATCTGATTTGTCAGTGATTCAAAAATTGATCAATAATGCCCTTATGACTTAATATAAGAGTTGGTATGAAGTTACACTGACACCTCTAGTGAGTAAAGCGATGGAAAAGGAGGATATAACGGAGAGGCACTTTTCTTTCTTACGTCTTTCTTATCGATGGATGAAATGATATCTTTTACCTCCGCAGTCTTCCTTTCGAAGCAATACCGAATTACGCGTTCATAATCGCCAACTACTCTGTTGTCTTGGATATATTTCGAGCCCTTAAAGCTATTAAAGAATTCTTCCCTAATATGCTACAATGACATGTTTTTATATTAGCTCATATTTTCAGGCTGGCTTTAGTATGGTGGAGGGAAGGCCAGTGTTAAGGGGATGATGAGGAGGAAGGAGCATTTTCTCAGTAAAAGACGGAATATTTGGTGGAAGAGAGAAGAAGGATGGCCTTCCTTATCAAAGTGTGCAAATGAGGAGGAGGAGAGTGCCTGCTCCAGTGTTATGTGTGAGAATACAGCTATCAATAATGACCTGCAAATGCCTTTCTTAATAAAAAACATTGTAGTTTCGAATGTGCGAATTGGCTGGTTATATTGTACGAAGATGTTTTGAGCCACTTCGAAATAGTCGACTAATTTATTGATCACGATCTGACGTTTCCTTGGCTCAAGTGCAGCGATCCAATGCACATATTCGAGCACATCCCGAATGTCTGGCTCGGGTGCCATAACGATTCTGTCGCCATCATCGCGAAGCCGTTTTAGATATCGTCCCCATACAGCCATCGATTCTTCGTGTATTAATCCTTGTCTTAAGTTCAACACTCGATCAGGCAATGTAAGCGGAAAATTCGAAATTAGGATACTCGTTACGAAGAGAGAATATACAACGGACTGGCTTTAAATGGGAAAAATTGCTGTAAGAGGACTAGAAAGTGGCAGCGAGCACAGATCAACGATATTATCAATGGAAAACCAAACTGCTAGACTATTTGTATATCCACGTCGTAGTCATTAAAAAGGAAATCTTGGGAGAGAAATTTTCCAGTGGATAAACATAGAGTTAATGTCGATTTCGTTAAGCATTCATAAGTGCTTAACTAAGAACGAACATACGCGTTTAGAGAAGCGATCGTGTTATGCAGTGTATGTGAAGCCATACGAATTGCTTGTCGAGTTTTAATGACTGGTACAAGATCGAGAATTTCCCCATTTTGTTTCATTGTTCGCCGAATTAGTGCATCGACAATCTTGTTCAGATATTTTTGCTCAACAAGGGCCACCTTGAACGCATTATCCGGAAATAGATGGAATGTCACCGGTGGTTGACTTAGAAGATATTGTAGAGAATAAAGCGCAGATAATTGTACACGAACTCGTAACAACTGCAAATGCACTTATGATCTCCACGAAATGATGTCATCTAAACGAAACAATTGCTGTTAAAGAGAAGCAACTGACGTGATACATTCGATCAGCTAGTATGATAAAATTTCTCCACGCTCTGATGCAAACGACGGCGCTGGATTACTGGTTAATAGCACGCCATAATACAAGGTTGCAAGAAGTGCGAGGAGTCGACAATATAGGCATAGGACCTCATAAATGAGTCACACGCTCGGAATGTTTTCAGCTTGTAACTCTTTAAAATACGTAGCAGTAACAGATTATGTATCAACGTTGGTTTTATATATTTCAGCAAAGACTAAAAAGAGTCTGAAAGGAGTTACAAAGACGGAAGACGACAATAAATAGAGTATGTGCATCGGCTATAAGGTAGTTTCACTCAACTCAATGATTATATAGTATTCCTATTTTCGTCATGAAATCGCATCAAGTTAATACTGATTAAACGCCATAAAAAACCGATAGAATAACTCACATTTTCAACGTATAGTGCTTCATAGAGTGTAAATATAAGCAAAGGCGTAGCACGAAAGATTTTAAGAATACATAACAGTGAATAAAATATGAGTAAAATAGCTCGCGCAGACGAACATATCGCTAAAAGATGATATCTTTCATGGATTTTTAAGGGATTTTACATTTCTATCAGTCACTATCTGAAATTGGGTGGTTGGGAATCGGAATATAATTTTTATCCGGAGTTAATGTTACAAAAAAACTTCTTGGACTAACTCTGGATACGCTAGATCATATTAGCTCACCTATGTTAATCACTGAAAAAGTTACTGTATCGAATTTGTGAGTCATTGATATGGCTAGCTCATTCTATGCTTATGCATAACAATTCTAGTGATCCTAGAGAAGTATGATTTTCGGAGTGAAGATAATCATGAAGCACGATTGAATTAGCTCACAATTAGCTGAATTTGATTCTAAAATCTCCCAACAAATCGGAGTTTTAATTTCTACTCCTTTGAAGCGTGTGTTGATAAACTTATGAGGATATGAAATTTTCATTGGAGAATGAATTGCCAACTATTTTCAACAATTCATAGTATTTCCTTCCAAAAGTCAGATAATTATAATAAAATTTTGCAAATTTACTTACGAAGAGTGCTCCATTTGCCTCGTTGAGTGAGACATGAGCCAGTTGATAGACCTCCAAGAAGAACGATTGTGCTCACCACTGCGCCAATAATGAGGAAAACCGAAATGCCACAATAGCACATCTCTGTGGCGAATCGAGACATGAATGAAAAACATCGCATTCCAAAACGATCTAACTCCTTAAAACGAAATTATTTCAACAACGCTTCATTGCTCGATGATAGCGCAGCAAATGCACCATTAGAGGTAATAACAAGTTTAGTGAATGCTTCAATTCCTAGCGCTATCTCTATAGGTAATATCTCTATAAAACATGTCGTTGTCTAGTTGAATGTACCTTGATTTTCTCACCTTTTTTGCTTACCATTTGCCCAGTCGCTTTCGATGCGATCTTCTGTTTTGCTCATAATGCAAATTTCGTATGCGAAATATGCAAATGCTAATGGCGATTTAAGTCATCTCTAAGCAGCAAATGCGAATTATGTGGAGAATGCGTAAAATATCAATCGATTAGACATCAAGAAGTGATAGATAGATGCATCAAACTGCTTAACTAAAGCCTCATTCTTGTTGAAAGACATATCAGAGCGATATCTGCATCGCTGCTGATAGTAGTTCGATGAGATATTGATGATGATGTCGAGCTATTCTAGGAAAAAATTGGTTAGTTTGCACCACTATCGACGACATTTTACTGCGTGATAGGACTTAATAAACACCTCTAACTTCATGGGTGGGCTAGAAATTTTAATGATATCTACGTATATGAAAATATAAGGAAGATCTCTAAATTGGTTGCAATAATTAGCTAGCCATGAAGCTATGCATAACTGATATACTCAGGATTAGGATTACAAGTTGTCAACGAGTGATTTATAGCAACGGATGATTTACTATGATCAAATGAGTTCTGTGATCTCAGTGTTCATATTGATCTTCATTTTGTGTAGCAAGTTATTTTGCTCACAATTGTGATATCACCCTCGTCTAGATTATGATTTTCCCATGTCTTCGAGGCCATAAGAGCCGGATAAAAATATGCTGCAGTCTTGCTTGCTAATCAAAGTGTGTATGTGTGTTGCTCATCGTCGTGTCGCTTTTCGTGATGGTAGTAAACGAGCTTCACTACTCCGCTAAAGTCGTTCACACAACACAACGATCGCATAAGTGGAAGCGCTAACAAACCATTCGATGAACCGGCTTTCTAAAGCGATGGAAATAGAATAACTCCTCAATGAGAAGAACCATTGAAATAAAGAAAGTAAGCACCAATATAGGATAACTGAGTGATGCCTTCATAGGATGATATATTGCAAAAGTGAGTAATATTGAATGTATAAGACATATCAACGTTGAGAACAGCGACCATCTATAGCAAAATATTGGTTTTTCTATTTGAAAACAAATATCCGACAAAATTCTCAAGGGTTTATTGAATGTGATTTTAAAAAAAAAGCGCACTGCATATGACTTTCGGCCAATTTGAATATTTTAATGCAAATGAAGTTCGTCTATAATTTTTTAAAAAACTCCCAACGTTTATTGTTTTAAATCTTTATTTCAATGTTTTTTGTGTTTTTGAAGTCGCGATTAGTTTTATAATCCTCTTTGAAGGTGTTGAAATAAGAAACGTTATATGCCCGACTAGCATTTATTCAGAATTGATGGAAGTTTAGAGAAATTAAATTATCAATAAAGTGGAAAATATTAAAAACGAATTTCTTCAAAACATTTTTCTTCATATTTTGACGCATCCACATATACTTCTATCATTTTATAGTGAAACATCTGTCCTACCGTAGACGGAATTCTGAACTAAATAGGCTTGAAATGCTTTATGAACGAACCGTTCTTTATCTCTTGATGGAACAATAACGGTAACATCGTTCGGCAATGTTTCTCGCAGAAATGGCTCGCCATTCTGACAGAGCCGATTTAGCCAAGTATCCTTGTCGATCCATCTCTGCAACGATCATCATCAAAGTAAAGCTTCAAAAACGCAATCCTAAAGCGGTGGAAAATCTCACTTGGCTTGATAATAATTTCTATCGTGAATAACACTGTTGATGAGAATGATTTACCTCAAATGACGGATAGAAAATGAAAAATTTTTGAAAGAATGAAAAATTTGTTTTTTTTCAAGCGTTGCGATTTATTGGAATTAAGGACTCAAAATTTAAATTACCATTGAAAAATCATTTATGGCTGAAAATTGCTTTTCCAGAAACACTGACTTTTGAGAATCATGATGATTTCCTGATAGAAACAATACGTTTTAATAGTGAGAAACAAGATGCAATTACTCACTTTCAGCAAGGTGAATATCGTAAGCAGAATTTCCTGATAGAAATTGAGTTCACTCGTATTGAGATGTTCCATGAAGTCATCGATGCCGAGTTTCTCCTCATCGATGCCTTGCTCAAGCAATTCGATCATAATATGAGCCGCTGAACCAGAAAGTGCTCCTCTTATCCATAGATCATGTACTCGAGCCAATAAAATGCTATAGTAACCGGCGCATACGTTTCGATTCTCATCTTTTTTCTAAACGTTTTCAATGTTTACCGACTATCATCTTCCACTGTTTATAAACTTCTATCACTTATTTACTCCACATTTTTACTTGTTGACTCTTTTTTAAATATATTTACTGCAGTCTTCCGAACTCATTTATTGAGTTTCCTTAATTTTCAGGGTGGTTTACAAATTTACAATTTTTTAATTTCAAACCAGTTTTTTTAATTTCAGGCTGTAACCAGCTTCACATAAGCATCATTAGGGTTCAATAAGTATCAGATATACGCTAGAATATATACGATTCTCGTATATCTGATATTCTCGTTATATAAGCATTGATATCTGGTATATCATAGCATGAAGCAAGCTGCAGATATTTTGAAGCCGATAAAAGTGTCGGTCTTACCTTCGGCGTACAAGTTTACTGCAGCTTCTCGTTTATATGAAATACGAAGTAAAATGAGAAAAGTTATGATGAACAAAAATCAAGCAAACAAAACTCGGAAAATTAGACAATTTGCTTTTGTTCTAAACAGCTCGATGATATTTTAAAATCGCCCAGCAATAGAAAAGTGAAAGTTAAAAATACATTAAAATCGTCTATTGTTTCCGTTGTATGAGCAGAGCATTCTTCAGAAATTTGCACACGAGACTGCGAGCCAGTTCCACTTGTAAATCCCTGAAAGCTGATTATCGCGACATTATTCATGCTGTGGCATACGTTTGACCGGTTGAATGGTTTAGGAATCGTGCAAAGATGTGAATTATTCAGGCTGTTGTTAGTTCTCTAATAATGCGATATATTTTACAATGTAAGATTTAGGTACGACGATAAGGAGTATTTACAGGTATGACAGCTATGACGATAAATTACTAGGAATCGTTTTTCAAAATGAGCGATGGAATACCTTGAAAATGTTTGCCTCGATACGTTCATTGACAACTTTCCAGTTGGCTTCAGTTAGGTAAAGTTCAGATCTTTTGCGCATTCTCTCCATTTCTATGCGAAGCTCATTGTTGAGATGATGTTCAAGATTCTTCTCCGAGTCTTTAATATAGCGTGATCTGTGATTTGTACCCTCTCTTTTTGTGAGAAGAGAAAAAGTCATTCCCTGAAAGGATATTTGCACGTCTATAAAAAACCTTTTTTCCTAAATCTCTTTGCGTTCATAAATGTGTGAATCTTTTTATTGCCAAATGCGCTGAGATTGATTTCGCTGAATATGAAAGCATTGATATTAGCGGACAGGTCTGATTCTACGTGCTTTACTCCTGTCCCTCTTTTCTCTTCAATCCACCTCTCACCATTCTAATTGGACATACAATTGAAAAAGAAACAAGGCTTTATAAATGACATTATTAAAAGAAGGATCTTTTATACGAGGCAAGCAATAAATTCACGATAGCAGCATGTTGGTGATGGAGTGCTTCAACGCCAACGTACCTGTATAAGCAGGCACAAGCCAACAGCTGCACTGCAGTAAAGAACAACTTTCTGGCCGATCTCCTCACATTCCGGATCTCCGTGTACACTGCGTGTGAAATCATGTGCTAGAAGAAGTGCGAGTGCACCTTTGAGACCGCCATAGGCCAATAGAACGTAGTCAGACTCATAGATGATGTGGTGAGAGCCGATTGACTCCCAAAAACACTTGAATACATAAATGGCAAGCATTCTTGAGAGTACGCTGAACGGATAAAGCAGCATACCGGATATCAGCAGGTAGGTAGCTTCTCTCTACAATCAACGTTCGTATAGAATTTGATTAAGTAATATAAGATTAGCAGTAGAAAACAAATCAGCGTAGTCAAAATAGAGCAAATAAGACGAGACCTCATGCTCGTTGCATACGCCTAAAAGCTCGTAATTTGATCTTTAAGAAACCCGTTTCTACAATGACTATATATATATATATATATATATATATATATATATATATATATATATATATATATATATATATATATATATATATATATATATATATATATATATATATATATATATATATATATATATATATATATATATATATATATATATATATATATATATATATATATATATAGCGTGTTCAAGTCTCTGATATTATAGAAACAATTTACAGAGCATACCAACCTCAAAAGGATTGCTAAAGAGAAGCGATCCAATATAATAGCCTCCAAATGTGAAAATAACACAATTTGCCCAATAACCAAACGATGCCCATACTTGCAGTGCCATTTCCACAGTGGATGGCTCTAAACTTTCTCTGAAATATCGCTATTCAAAACACAAACTTCGGAAAACAAAAGAAATACCTTAATATAACGTCACTGAATAAGTAATCATTTCAGTACAGTTCAAGGAGATGAAATACATGAAAGTGGCAAATAAACGCTAGTTAAACAGGATTTACTCACCTTCATTCGGAACACTTCAACCCCCTTTCCTCTTCCTGATATTTGCATCTCCTAGTGCGATGCGCCGAAAACCAATATTTAAAGTTATAGAATGAGTTGTTGAGTATGATAGACTTTAAGCGAAGTGATCTTATTGAAGAACTCATTTACCTCATATAATTTAGAGCGACACCATAGAAAACGATAATAACCGCAGGTGAACCCTTCGAATGTTCACCAATAAACCAGATTATATAAACGGTTATCAATAAAAACACCTACAATGAGAACTTCTTTATGTGCTTATATTTAAATGCCACATTTTATTTGAAAATCTCGATTAGCCTAACGCAACGATGTCGCAAATCGAGAAAAGTCAGAAATCGGTAATAGATTCATGTGACATTTCTTTTTCGACGAATGTTTTATGTTCATTAGATGTGCGGATTCCTTTTAAACGAGTTTTTTCAATCGACTTTTTTTTAAGACGTAAATTTCTATGGCAAAGTTTAGTAAAAATGCGGGAGAGCGGTTGAAATTTGCAAAGATATCGCATGAAAACTGAGTTCAAAAATTCATATTTTGCATAAACTTCACAAAATTCACTAAAAGTTTCAATAGTATTCGCCCAGGGGGTTAATTCATTCCTATGAAAAACGTTGCTATAGAAAAAAAGCTCAATTAAATGACATCTAATATAACAATGAGGAATATGATAGTAGCGAAATTTACCTGTATTTTTTTATTATCTCGTATACCGAGTCGAATAATACGCACAACAAAATGCGCAAAAACGAGCCCAAAAAATGGTGATAATATTAGGCAATTGCCGCACATAAATACCAAATCGTACCATTGCTCTGGTGGTGACCCCTGCTTTGACTCAGCCTAAACGAAATATTTCACCTCACCGTGGTATACATCGAAATTTAAACACTTTTTGTGCTTATTAGCACTTCACATTCAGTTGATAAATGCACACTGATTTGATAAAAACTTATCACCTATTGATATAAAAGAACTTGTTGTTTGATATGAGGAAATATGATAAAAGTTTCGAGCAATCTATAGAATTCATGCATAAATCACATAGTGTGCATATATTGAAGTATGGCAACAGCTTGTTAACTTTCCTTGTGGCTATTGTGCTCTAATACCGTGTCTAGCCTTCCCGAATATACGTACCATCATACATGGACGTTCACTGCAGGTCTACACTTTATGATCTGATATCCTTGAAAACTTTGAAAGTTATATCTGCTCTAATTTCTTGCTCGTGAATGTGAATATCTATTCTTTGATAAATAAAAGTCAAATATATTAATTTCTTATTCAGTAAAGGCTCACTTTTACATAGCTGGCGCAGATTTTATAAGCGAATATGGAAAGTCCGTCGTTAAGCAACGATTCGCCCTCAATAATAATTCGGAGGCGTTGTGGTGCACCGATTTCCTCAAGAATTGCAATCACTGCCACCGGATCGGTAGCTGCCAGGATTGAACTCAGCATCAGCACCTCAATTATGGATATAATCTTTCGAGGAAGTAATTCAATCATTACATTTTATTTGATTGCTTGGTAGATGGCATACAGTTAGCACACACAAAACCCTCTACTAGGTAGCAACTATCACTATACGAATAGGTGACCATTGGGAAACACTGCTAACATTTCATCATAAGAACAACCCACACATGTATTATAAAGCAATAACAATTCCACTATCAATACAACATCATCACTATTTAAGAACACTCATCCAAAGTTTGGACTTTTCAGCTGGGGAGTTCAGTTCGGTGTCATAAATAATGAGGTCTCTTTCACTGAGAGCTTTCTAATGTGAAATAATCACCATCACAATGAATATACTTCAGGAAATATTCTTCGATAGAGTGGCAAACATTTTCGATTCCATTAAAAAAAAAGAAGTTTCGCATACTTTAGCGTCGTCTAGAATATTAAATCAAAAAAAAAAATTATAAAATATAAGCGGCATTATTATTTTCCACCCTAAGCGATCGAAAACAAAACATTTTGAAATATCCTGGAACTGTAACTTTCTTTTTTTCACTTCATATGCAATAGTTTTTAGCTGGGATAGATATCATTTTTTTTAATGTACGATTATTAAAATGTTTTTCATTGTACATAACTAAGAGTATAGTGTCTACAATTATTGCATATTAAATGAAACAAATACCGTATAAATATTCCAATTGTCTGTGATACGAAAAATTGGAAAAGCAAGCGCTACATAGATAGCCAATGTTAAAACATAAACAATAGCCGTTAATGCGAATAATAACTTTAATTTACGAAAGAACAGATGTGAATTGATTTTAAATGCCGATTCGAAGATCATTGGTGGTAATAAAATCTGCAAATTTATCCATTCCTAAAAACGATGAGGCAAGATCATCATAGTTAATTTCAGCTGATAAACTGATCGAGGATGTAACTTTTAATATTTGTTACTTCTTAGGAATTTATTTACTCAGGTATCTCAAGAATAGGAATTAAAAGAGAGTCGTATCATTATTGCACAGAGATAATAAAACCATTTGAATATTATTTATTGGATGAATGAGGATAATACTCTTGAAAGTGTGGAACAACTCTAAAAGAATGAATTAGATTTTTTAGCGAAAAAGTTACAACCTGAAATACTTCAATACGACCTGATAATTTTTTCTTCTGACTAGGATTTAAGAAAAAGGAGGCCAACTATTATTTCTTTGATGCTATCATTGTTTCTTTCGGTGTTGTTCCTATATTAGAAAGACTATTGCATACCGAAATGGACCATATAGATATTCGAAGGCATAATTGAAAAAAAAATGAACAAAACAGTAGTCAAGTGAGACATTAAGAACGAGCAGGCCTAATAAATAATTTCAAAACTTGCCTGAACTATATCATCGGCTTCCATCATTTTCCACGTATAATTTTCATCGACTATATTAATAAGTGAATGTGGTAAAAATGTATGAAATATACTGCTGAAATATTTGAATTCTTTAATAGAATCGATAAATCGCCGGAAAGGATATTTTCGCATAAAAACAAATGATTCGTTAACATATTTGGGCTAATTATTGTTGGTTTTACCAAAGATCCCACTTGTGAGTTTTGAATTTAGAATTATTTGTAAGTGTGGCAAAACTGTTGATTATGGTAACAATGAAGAGTGTGGTGCTTATGTTTATGCTTCGGTTAATTTGCATTTTTTATTTAATGCATGAATTATTATAGAAAAGAGTTTGCCGTTGGTGACGATGCCAATCTACAAGTGTGCCCAAAGTTGTATTAGTTAGACTTACTTGTATTAATTAATTTTGTTATTCATTAATTAAAAGAAACATGATGGATGTTAGGCGCTTTTTTTTCCAGGCAGCAAAGTCTATAGCCACTTTTCGTCATTACGCCGCAACATCATACTATAAATCTAGCATTTTTTTTTCATGGCGCTATCTTTCGTCGTGGTGTTGAGCCATTTGAGTGGCACTTTCGTCGCGCAACTTGCCAGCGTGCCATTGTTGAAATGCATGTTCACTTGCCAGCAAACTTATGTGGCCATCTTCATCGCAAAAATATCTTAATTTTCCAACAGTACCTGCAGTATTTAGACACCTCTCTTTGAACAGTTGGAGCCCGTATTAAAATAGTGCTGATCTTTTCTATCATTTTTGCTTCTTGTACTCGGCAAGCATGATTTTCAATTTTTGTAGTAGCATTGTCTGTGGGATGTCTGCGATTGTCTGCAAATCTATGTTGCATTAAAAAATGCTAATCCATCTTGATGAAATTTTGCAGTATGTATCTCTAATTTAATGAACGATATTCGTTAAATATTGCTCACCTGGCGCAGAACGAGTATAAGAAGATGAGAATGGTGTTCGGAATACGAAGGAATCGAATCCGTTCGTTGGTCGCATCTAATACAAGCCCGATGATGAGTGCCAACACTGGGAATACGAATACCTCCATCTTCGCTCGCTCGACCACGCATAAAACCACTTACTATAAAGATAAACGTTGAAGTCTAATTCTATTCGAAGATATCTTCTTATTTTGCATAAATTTCTTTGTTTTGCACATATGCATAATGGATTATAAAATTATCATTATGCAAAAATTGTGAATTTTTATAAGTTTTATCGAGATATCAATCGATTATTAAATCGCTATCATTGCATAAACCCATTTCATTGATTTAGATTAATGAAAAAATCGGCCATTCATAAAGGAACATCTATGACTTAGCGTAGGTGCACATATCACCACATTTGTTCGATAGCTTTGAATTTTGAGCCGTATAACCCGCGAAGACGAAATTCAATAGGTGTAATGCATATTCGGCCAATTTAAACAGCACATGACTAGTGGGCTGAAATGCGAACGAATAACCGCTTTTCACTCCCCCCCCCCCCCCCTTCCCCTCTCACTCCACTTCTTTCCGAATACAGGCGCTGCAGTTGTCTGACTCATGAATCGGACACCCCTGCATTCGAAACCTTCTCGAACACGCTAATATTTGCAGGACACCCTGCTTGCAATAGTTATTAGTCGTAAGGATTCTTTCACCACATAAGACATATATTCTGTCCTGGTCCTCTCCACAATCAGAGCAGTAATAAGTGAAGGTAAACATGATGTTGTCTTCGAAACATTGGCGAACGAGGCATGTAGATTCCAGAGATGGTATTTCTCATGGCAGTATAATTCTAGAGATTGCTGATTGGTCCGTTATATGAGCCCAAGAAGGTGGTTTCGTTGCATCTTTTTTTCTGCAGTTGTGTGGAGTAGGAGAGGAGAACGGGTGCAATATGATATATACCTTTAATTTTTTAACAGTACCTCATAGTTGCTCTTAGGGGTAAGGAGTAAGTGGGAAGTGGACAGCGGAACCGCGTGTTTTCAGCCATACTTGCTACTATCCTTTTCCACGACATCTTCCTCTGGATTTTCGAGAATGGCGTTGAATTCCATACGACCGAAGCGAAGAAGAGGGTTCGTTGCTGATGCAAAAGAACTTGAGCCTCGGAATTGGGTCTTCAGCAATAGGCAGAAATGTGCTTTCCAAAACTTGGACCACATAATTCTTGTAATATATATAAGGAAGCAAAGGTTCTGTAGAATATTTAAACGTTATGTGGCGGTAAAAACAAACATATAAATGTTTAATGAGGTATTATAATCTTGAAAAACAGATGAATAGGTAGACCTTAGAAATCGCCGAATTATCTTTAGTCAGAAGACGTATGAAGGTGCGTCTAACTATATTTGTATATAATTAAATAAAACGTGCAAAACTAATAAAGTCCATCGAAAAGGTTATTAAAATGTAATAGGAGGTGAGCTGGTAAACCATTCATTAAATAGGTTTGCACGAATAGTTGAATAAATACATGATAATGAAAAGACCGTTATAAACATATATATATATATATATATATATATATATATATATATATATATATATATATATATATATATATATATATATATATATATATATATATATATATATATATATATATATATATATATATATATATATATATATATAACTTGCATAGAAAGCAGTTGGAAAATGCAGGTGTGAGAGAAACAAAATTGAGGATATATATGTTGGAAAAAACATTTTACGAGTGCAAGCATAGAGGCAATAGACCACTATCAGAAGAGACTAGATATTAAAAATGCAGGAGTAAGACGTGGATAAAATACCTATGAGAATAAAAGGTGACCATGTTTCGGCCGTTATCCGTTGATGTGTGCACCTGGATTATGCGCGGGCCATCGTCAGAACGATACGCATATCCTGTTAATATGAGAAATTTCATAGACAGGTTAACTGCGCATAGAGAAAAAGAAAGAGAAAAGAAAAGAAATGGAGAAATGTGTAGTTGAAATGTATATTAAAAATCACAATGCACACAAAAATTACAAGCGGTAGCACCTACCTCATCGCCAAGGTCCGCTTTCTTCCTTTTTTCGAAAATAGCCGTTTCCGCAGTGGAACCTGCGCCTCTTTTAGCACCAATCTCCATCACCTACGAGTATAGTTTTAGCCCAAGACCCTCGAGAGAAAACTACGTACAAAGAGCAATAACAAGGCATTAAAGCTAAATGTGGGTTAAAGGTATATGAAACTAACGATTAATAAACTCAGTATGGCAAACAAACCTTTACTTATATAAACCTATCTAGTTGTTAAGACATAAATACTCTACTAGCTAGATTATTATAGAAATCAATTTTAATAAGTACTGGTATGCGTAAAAATAATTACCGTCAAAGGTCTACATAAAATGTAGTGTCAAATAGTGTGAACCGAAATCGGTGTATTGAAATATCATTAACAAAAGGAACTTAGAATGAAACAAAATTGAAAATTCAATACAGTGGATATGTTGGTAATAATCGTGAAAATTGTCGTTAAATTTAAACAAAGGAAATTAAGGTTCTCGCAAAAATGTGCAACATAATAGACGGAGAATCGTGCAGAGAGTTATACTAAAATATAACAGTGAAGAATTATACAAACCGTGGAAGCAGGTAATAATAAGGAGTAGTAGAATTCTAGGCACATTGTACTATATATTGAAATTAACAGCTGGAGTAAATTGAAACTATAGTTAGGAGACAAAGTATATCCGAAAATTATAAGGTAAAAATTCGTATAAGTAAGAAATGAGGCGGCGATGAGTAAACGAAGGCAGTAGTAGTAGTGATTACTGATCGACAAGCGTCAGTGTCGACGTTGAAGTCATCGAGTGAACGATAGTATCGCGGGTAAAGCAATATTCATATGCTCTATGCCAGTGTTAAACCTATCGACTAAAGTGAATAACAGTCAAGATTTTATACATATATATATATATATATATATATATATATATATATATATATATATATATATATATATATATATATATATATATATATATATATATATATATATATATATATATATATATATATATATATATATATATATATATATATATATATATATATATATATATATATATATATATATATATATATAGCGCAACAAGTACGTACTCAAAGGACTGGGGGTACCAAAAGAATTTTTAAAACTTTTTCAAAGTGCAACCGCGCAGTCAGATCTCATCAATTTGCATAATTTTTTTGAATCTCCGCTTATTTAAAATTCCCACAATTAAGCATCACTGCCACTTTGCACAAACGAACAACATCGTTTGTTCCGCTGTCATCGTTTGAGGGAGGTCGAATCAGTCGTTCACCTCCGGTAAAGTATATTATTCGATGTGATTTATGTGATTACCTGATTACATGAGAATCCATCCATTCGCCAAGGGTCGGCGCAGACCTGTCGAAATTCCATTCGCTGCTATTCTGCGACTTCTGCTCGACTGTTTAGCAATTGAGGTTTGCGGCAGTGACGTTCGGGTTGCTAGACGCGGTTTATCTCTCCACACTTAGCCGGGGCGGTCAGTGTGGATCAGACACGAAGTAGTCATCCCGTGCCTGCTGGGAGCCTTTCCAGCATGGCAGATCCTGACAGAGCATAACGCTCCGCTGCTACAGCCCTCCAGAACCCGTTGCCAGTCCCGCACAGCGGAAAGATGTGGTGAAGTATAGCTTGTGGGATAATTTATCAATGAAAGAAAGCAATTCTAAAGATTCTGATATGCGAAGAGATCGTTTATCTCTCCTATCTGATAAGGAAAGGCTGTTTTCGTTCGTATTCTATACGAATGTGAAGCAGTTCCGGAGTACTGGTAAGTAAAATAGTGGAAGTAGAAGGGAGGAATGTTCAAAATAATCGCAGAAACTATTTTTTTCTTAGACAGCAAGCAAAATTTCACTGCAGTTTTGAAATTTCACTTGAGTTAACGAATGTCAGATAGTTCTATATATATATATATATATATATATATATATATATATATATATATATATATATATATATATATATATATATATATATATATATATATATATATATATATATATATATATATATATATATATATATATATATATATATATATACCGTAGTGTTCAATTACAGAAGTAGGACAGTATATAGAGCAATATAATAGAATTTTTCTAGTTGTAAGGTGGAAGCGAGGGTAAATTCATTAAGAGGGTGTGGTCCTTTGCCCTGAAACTTCAAGCAAAGGCTTCTTTGGAGGAAGTGAGGAAAGGAGTTCTTTCAAGGTAAATTGCATATATGTATATATGTACTATGATAGCGGCTACTCGCATAAACGAGCAAAAGTTGTTGTGGTGCTAGATTAAACAATCTACGCTGCAATTCATTTTCGTTTTGGAGATTGATTTGTCTATGGTATCGATTAAATCGATTTCGGTTCGATAGCTTTACAGACGTTACACTTCCAAGTTTCTAGTCTTCAGGGTATTTTCCTTATTGAAATGGTGCTGTTAAAAAGATATGTGCTCATATTACCCAATCTCACCATCGTGTTTTCAATTCTTTCAAAATGTTTTATTTGATTTCATGTGAGTGATTGATCTAATGAAATATCGATTTTGAGCTCATTCAGCTGCAGTGGATCAATTGTCGTTTTGCTTTCCAATCATGCCCGTCGTATCCCGGTATCCTCTTTCGCAATAAATAAATTATTGCTGCTCCACTATTACCTAAGTGTCATGTTGCTCTTTAGCATATCTCGTTCGAAAACAGTGTCTCGCGCAGTTTTCTTATTTTCCTGCAACTCTATGAAGGACTTTTTCATGCTGGTAGCGATGACAAGACTGTATTCCTAATACTTCTGACGAAGGTAAAGAAACCCATTTGTAGGCTCCACGGAAAAGGGAGCTTGCGATCAGAAAATTCTCCACAGTGTCAGGAACGTTTGATGCGCGAGAGCCCCTCATGATCTAGAGTCACTGATTCATTGTCTTTCCTACGAGGTCTCCAAAGATGGGGGTGAGATGGTGGTGAACCCCGAACACTAGTTCGTATCTAGTTGCTTTATGGCAGTAGGATCCTGTTAAAACCATCTCATTTTTCCATTCATCAGATTTCCTTATGAGCGGTGGCCGTGTCTTTCAGATAGATAAAATGGACAGTGGATGGCAGCACTCGATGAATCAAGAGAAGGATACAGCAACGAGCGCAAGACCAATGTCGCTGAGAGAGGACATGGAGAAGACACCAACTAGATCAACGGCAGACAAAGAAACAATAGATATTTCGCGAACACTTTCAAAGGAGAAGACCGAAAGAAACGAATCGGATGGGACAAAGTGTCCTCTCGTCGATGACAAGGAAAGCTTCCGGTGAATTATAGCTGGTTGCTTCTAAATCTCCTAGAGCCATAAATTTCATGGATCATGCAAGCATGATTCATAAGGAGCTTTCATGCTTTTCGTGAACTGTTATTCCCACTTTTGCTAGTATGAAGCAACGGAGATTGCTCGATTTCGATACCGTTTCGCTTACGAGTGGCGTTTTTGAGTGCGTACAAGTGCACAAAGGGGGGTGAGGCAACTCCGCCGCCAATCGTCCTGTGCAGCCAAAGAGCGCTTCACCACTGCCCAGTTCACAAATGATTCGAGATTATCGGAGCTAGCCCAACGACTTCATATAGAGCATATCATCCATCCCTCCCTTCCACCTCCTCTCCATATATCCACGACATCATCCAAAGTTTCTCAGAAAACTTCAACATTAGAAAGTCAGTTTATCCTTCATTTTTTAAAGCTTGCTGCCAACGACGCAACTTTTGCCGCACTTTTTCCACGAACCCTCTGCACGTGCCTAAATGCATATTCGATATTATTGAAACATTTTATTATTGCATATCCAATGTGCATTAGATAAACATATATTTTGCTGCTGTATTTCGTCATAGTTTGCTTTCATTTCAACTTTTGACTGTCGAGTTTGGTCGTCTTAAAGAAATCACTGCCTTACTAGCGTTTTTTTTAAATATAGGAAATTTGATCATTACTGATTTCCCACTATATGGCTTCCAACATCGAGAAATTTGATATGAGAGATTGATTTCAAGGAGGTGTAAGAAGTCAAGGAGTGCAGAAAAAGTTTCTTCACGAACGATCGGATTCCCAGCGAAATTACCACCGAAATTTCTTGCCGACATAACCGTTAAGGCATCTTTTGAAGTGCCGGAGGCAAGGGTGCGATTGTATTGATTAATTCTTCTCAAAAAATGTTCTAACTGTACTAATTGATTGAGAGTATTTAAAAGTGCAGTAGTCATGATGATTCTCTGATTTATTGATTTATTCAAGGCTATCGATCTGTTGATTTATTGATTGATCCATTCAAATATTTGATGAGAATCTTTTGATCAATTCTTAGCTATTTTCCAGCTCACTTCTTAGCATCCTGATGCTTTTAAACAAATAAATCACGATATTCGGTTAGAACCAATACATGCACGAAATGAAGATATTGCATAGATTGCAGCTGAACAGTGATACTTTATGTCTTTCTTTATTGACACTACGTTATTAAATAAACCGTAAAGAAATCTTGGAAATATAGGTTAAGCGTTCCAATCAGGTGGATTATAGAGTTTTGATGACGTTAACTGTAATCATTAAGGCAATATTACTATTACTATGGATAATGAATAGAGATAAAACTTACGTTAAGGGTTTGAAAAAAAAACAGAAAAAAAGTGTTTTTCAAAAAAAAAAAAAGATTTCAAAAATTTCATGCGATAGTAATTTCAAATAATTTGAAGCAAATTTAAAGCGCACATCGACGGTTCTGCCCTCAAAGCAAAACACGAAATTAAACGTAATAAAAAATTTCACCCAGAGGAATCATTCAACTTTTATATTCGTTTATTATCAATGAGTTATCAATGATATAATTTTTGGAATTTGTAAAGAAAATGAGGAATTTTTCGCTTTTGCATATTCAATTATCATATATAAATGAATTATTTAATTGTGGCGTTGTTTGCAGTCTGGATTGGTCGTATCGCAAGCAATGCTCGTACTTCACGTTGAAGAGCATTCAGTTTTCTCTGACAAAGTTGCCATTTGCGATTTCATATGTAGCATTAACGATCATGAAATCACCAGTAAAGCTGAATTCTGTGAACTCATTAGAGCGCTAAAGAAAAGCGCTAAACCGGCTAGTTATTTTTTTATGAATTGCTTTTTTTTTCAGACTTTTTTCTAAGTAATATTGATAGTTCATTGAAAGCATTGATGGATTCTGAAGTTTTCTTTCAAATATGGGCGCCCTCCTTGGTTTTTCTACCTGTACTGCCATAGCGAATAGAGAAAGATATCTTAGAAATGGGCAATCATGTTGCCGAAGATAGAAATCTCTAACTAGTTCCTTGAATACTCCAGTAAGTAATTTTGGGAAAGTAATTTACAATGTGTCTTGCATAAGATCTCGGGGTGCGATAAGACCGCTGCTTCTCCTCCTCCGCTCTTCCCTGCACCCAACCCATCCTTCGCCGCCCTTCATTTCATTTTTCTCCCCTCCTCTTCATATCATGCGCTATTAAATTGTGTTATGGAATTCTATTTTTGGCATTCATGCCAAAGTTTCATGACAAAAATGAAGACTGGTACGTCTTACAGTTTCAATTATGAGGATTTTTCGATTTTTGAGTGATTGCTAGGAAGTGATGAGGGAAAAATGTGAATTATTTTCATGGGAAAAAATTATTTAAGCCTAATGAGAAAAATTTTATTCACATAGAAAGCGAAATTGCCTAAATTGAGATGCAAACGCTTCTTCATAGTAATAGGCAGCCGCTATTTAGCAGCTTGTTGCAACAAATAAATTCACTATTTTTTCGCGTTTATCGTGTGAGTATGAGCGTGAACATCAGCTTCTCTTTCCCTTACTCTTTCCCACCTGATGCCTCTTCGCTAAGTTCCATTGACTTGAGAGAAACCGGAGATGGGATATCCGAATCCTTAGTCAGCAGCTGCCGAGAGAACTGAGGTTAGAGCGAGCTCTTCTCCGATCACTATCTGGAAGCGCCTTGGCCATTTTCAGTCCACGTGAGTCAGAAGATCAGATTTCTGTTAGTGCTTCGACCATCTTCAGCAGGCAGAATTTCCCCTCTCTCTCGGTTTCAGCCAACTCTTCCGCAGCCTGCAGGCCGTGAGACTAAATAAACCTGACATTCGCCAATACTTCAACAGTTCTTACTCCGTGGTTTCGTCCAATCATAGTCTTCAGCCTGTAACGCAAAGAAGATCCACTCTCATTCAGAGAGAATTGAATGAGGTAGAGGAGGTGAATTAATGCAGCCCACTGTAATTAGACGTATCTCTTCGTTGGAGTTCTCTTTGATTGAATAAAATATGTTGCAGTTTACAATGAAAGTGAAGCGCCCAAAATGGAACATGAAAACAGATCATTTACCGAAAGGATACGATGTGGTACCTGGATATGATTATTTTCTTGGTCTAATGGTACTATACCCTGGCAGTAAATTGGGAATGAATGTAAAATCTTACAACAGCAAGGTGGCTTCCAGTTATCGTCTTCGTTGGGGGAAGCAACTGATCAAAGTCGTTTACATTAAACTTTCGACATCGGTATAGTGGTTCAATGGTGCAAACCACCGTATCCACTAAATAGAAACGCATAAGAAAATTAGCGATTTAAATCAGCCACTTCATTAGCGTCTTATAATTTAGGCGGCTTCAACAACCACAACAAAGCGTCATGGTTGTTCTTCTTGTCAATGACATATGATCGCTAATAGTGATATCGCTAGGTTGAGAGGCAATATTTCAGCATTTTCACACATGATGCGATACATATGATTCGACAAAATCCTCATTATTTCACTCTCCGTTCTATGTTTCGAACATGATCCCGAGGTATATTTTGGAGCAGGTCGCATAATCCAGGCTATGCATCATTAGGGACAGTCACTGAAGGAATGATTAGTGAACATTGTTACAGAGTGCAGTGGAATGCCTCATTTCGAGTGCCTTTATCGGTCACCTGAAAGGTGGCAAAAAATCAGCCGATTAAAAGGAGAGTATTTTAAAGGTATACGTGACACATACCGATCAGCTAAGTTTATCGACGAGTACATGCATTGTTGGTGATTGTATCGTTGAAGTAAGTGGAACACCTGTCACAAGCACAGCTGTCTGTAGCAGCATTATTCTCAAAAGTCTCAAGGAGAAAAAATATGTTAGTTTCATATTTTTTAAAAATTGTTAACTGAGAAAAAGTGACAAAACGAATAAGTAATTGTTTACTGTGTTGTAACAGGGCACGTAGAAAAAAAGCACCAATAGAACTAATATACTACTAAGAGGTTAAATGCTCGCCATCAATTACTGGCTTAGCGTTTTCGAAGGACTAATAACTTTCGAGGTTCGATACTTGCATAACTCTTTCATACCTTTGTGAGTCCGATACGTAAATAAATTTCACATCTTTATGGGTTTAATACCTATATAAATCTATCTTTAACTGCTTCATATGAATATAAGGTTCTAGCTTTCAGTCGTTTAGAAATTAAATAATAAATCATCGCATTCAACTTTGTTAGCACATCCATAAAATATGATTATATAATAAAGTTGTTTTTAGTAAACTTTGAATTAATAGGATTGATTTCATTTAATTTTTGAATTAATAGATTGTGAGACTTTCAATTAATAAACATATCCATAAAATTGATCAAAAAATATGATTAATAAGCCAAATAAGGAACTAAAAGCTTTTTCGAGGAATACGAATTATATAACATAATACAAATAATATAAGACTTATTTGAATATCAGCGTAATTAAAAATTTTAATAATTAATCTGATAGGACGCATTTAACAGTTAATTAATATGCAAGAATTTATTAATTTATAATAGATTTTCCTATGAAAGCATTTTATGCAGGTGGTGATGACCCTCGAGAGAGCTGTTTCACAACGTGCGCTACATTTTGTTAGATTTGTTCTACTTGCTGAAAAAACCAAACAGCTTGACATACGGTATGCTCATATTTTGACTTCGTTCCACTTATGTCCTTCTAATCGTGAAGGTATATTTACGTACCTGCAAAAAAAAAATTGAAAAATTTTGCAATCGTATATCCGAGCAGGAAAGAGGAGAAGCGATAGTAAAATAAGGACATAAAGAAGAGTTGGTATACGTATGTGATCGAACATGATGAACGAAACTCAGCTTGAAAGAGGTACAAGGCAGTGATGTGTAATATCGAAGGAGAACGACTTCCACGTTCATGAATTTGCAGCGGTGCATATTTCTCACCACACAATTAAAATATGCAAATTTAGACGATGTAATTCGAAGGTGTTGTTTTATGAGGACAACTTCTATATCGTTATACAACTTCATATAAATTGCAAGAATACTGCTTGCTACACAATATTAAGAGCTTATATCTAAATAAGATATAAGGCTTATGCTTAGCATATATGAATTGCCTCATGCCGTAAATATAAGCTAGCTAACGCATAATTGTTTCGCGTTTTTTTCTTGGGATCATATGTATATAGCAGCAGCTTGTACGTGGTTTTGATTTGCCAGCGACTGGAATTCATTGACTTTTTGTGTTCGGAAGAGGTGGGAGGAGGGGGAAAAGGGGAGGGGAGGGAATGAGGTTAGCGTTGACTGCGTCGACAAAATCGACTGTGATTGGGACAAACGTATTTTAGAAACTGAAGATTCGCTCGAATTGTTCCCTCTTTTTATCTTCAACTGGTGTGAAAAAATGCAGTTGAGCTGAAATTTGTACCCCATATACTCATGCATTCATTGTCGGGCCATTAGAGACAAATATCTCTGTAAAACTGTGTTATCATAATTAGGAAGAGGAATGTTCTTCACTATGCAACAGTACCACTGTTTGGAGAGGAGAAGAATGGTTGAAAATGAGAACGGCATCGTTGCATTGTTTTCTGGAGTACTGGCGTCCTTTTCCCAGGACGGGGAGTGAAGAAATGGATGGCAGTCCCACTGACGAGAGCGGTCAAACATACTTTGCAAGATATAATGATAGTCAATCAAAACATTAAAGAGAACTACCTGATATTTTCCCCCAACATTTCCTCGGAAGGATCCTGCAATGATTTTCTGGCGTTACTCAGCCTTTTCATTTGCTGCTATTATCATATGTTGTTTTGTAGCAATTAGCAAAGCATAATTAACAATTAGCATAACAAGAAAACGGGGTTCGTTGGATTTTCTTTCATTCGCACCAATTTGGTATTAACAATACGCCATCAAAACTTATAACTGAGAATTGAGAGTGTGTTGATGTAGATATGAGGATTGATTCAGAATGGCCGATGATACAACAAGAATTGGATGCTCACAAGCGCAGAGGATACAGAATGTTCTCGTCCCGCCTCCCACTAAAAGTATATATCGAGGCAAGAATCATAAGCAACAAAATAAGTAAATCTTTCAAATTTTTACTTCAGCTTTTCTCATATGTTTTTCGAAATTTGCTTTATTTGATCAAAAATGGTCACAAATGGTCACAAATGGTCATAAAAATTGAAAAAAGAATGGTAAATACTTTTGAAAGTGACTAACTAGAGCTTCGAGGATGATGAGGAAGGAAGAGAGAGGCTGAGTAGGCGGGTGAATTATTCGGCATAACTGATGTCTAGAATTTAGTGTGCAACTATGTAGAAAGTTAAACTTTCACAAAAAAAAAACAAACAAACAAAAAAACCATTATTAGAGGTTCTTTACGTCTTATATAACGAACGAAAAGAAAATTCCCATTCTTTCTTGAAATCAATAGAAATTTCTCTCTCAATTCATATCAGTGAAAAATTATAGAGCCATAATCTCTCTTCCCATTTCCTCCTATACGGTAATAATTTTCGACAGTAAGTAGAATTTGCCTCTAAAAATAGTTATATCACCAATATGCGATGAATGAGATGAAACAACTTTCTGATCACTTAAATAGTGTAATGATTGATCGATTAAGGCGAATAACAATCCGCGATATCACATTGTTGACATTGATAGAGACTGATCCATTCAATCCGCTCCTTATGCAAGCAGTACCACCAAAAAAGATGGACACTTTTATTGAGAAGGTTCGCCATTCACGCGAATTAATCGCACCAATCAAAGAGGTTTCTTCGGTCGAATGCGTTGATCGGCGTAAAGAACTGCCCCGTGAATCTTCCACAAAATCGAGGCATCTATTGAATCGGAAATCAAATGCAAAATGAACTATCCATTATGAGAATATGAGAGTTAATTGAAATGAATTAAGACATGCATATTGAATGCTCTTATTATAATCCTCAATTGCCTATATCATTAAATAAATCTTCAATTTTTT
This sequence comes from Ascaris suum, assembly GCA_013433145.1. NCBI lineage: Eukaryota > Metazoa > Nematoda > Chromadorea > Rhabditida > Ascarididae > Ascaris > Ascaris suum. Next base: position 2,856,636 of record CM024181.1, read on the forward strand.
TAATATAATATAATTCTAAAACGTAACATTTTTTTTTCATTCTGTTTATAGTTTATAGCATGAATACTAGAAGAAAAATACTTTAATCGATGAAAACAGCTTCTATTGAATTGTATTCTTGTAGGTTTTTGATTTTTCAAATACGAATTTATTGCTCATTACTCATTTAGCTAAAATTAGTTCTAAAAAATGACGTCTTCTCATTCGACGAAGGCAAAAATTAAAAGAATTTTGAATGTTTTTTAGTAGTAGCTCTTCAACTGATATTTGAAGCATTTTACTAGTTTGCAACATCTTCGCTAATTCTCTTTACGCTTATTTATTGCGTAAATGAGAAGAAGCAAATGAATTTTATCATCTTATCATCATTTCTATGCGATTTGTTTCTTTATAGCTCTATCGCATTATCTTATCGATAAATATGTTGTAATTTCTAAGCAACTTTATATTTAGCATTAAATATCCATATCATTTAACATGATTTAGGTTGTTAAATATACAGCGAATTGCTATGCTTTAATGTCGACGCATATTTACTCGTTCTCATCAAAATAGTTAGCAAATAAAACAATAAAATCAGCTGCTATTAAACAAATAGTTCAGCATCATTAAAGGAAATTATACAATGATTTTGTTGGGATTTTCTTAATCAGTATTTATTTAATACATCTGCTAATTATAAGCAGTAGCGTTCTTGAATCAAGATTGATTTGCTCGAGACTGATATTGAGTGGAAAGTAGCTTTTTTGAAATACTTTCAAAAGGTGAACGGTAAACGATCTGAAAGTGAATCTGCAGAAATGAGTTGAAACCTAAAATGAACGGCTAGGAATGTGCGAAGTACCATTTATTTCTCTATTATCCCACATTTGTTTTGTGTTGCGATTATTTTGCCAATTTGTGCTTATAGTTGAGTGAGTTTTGCTTTCTCTTTGATTTTCTGAGACAATACAAATGTTTTGTAAATATTTGCAATGAATAAATCTCTCAGTTGTTTCAAATACATTCTCAGTAGTTGAGTGCCGTTATTCAAAAACAATTTTCTGCGAGCTAATAAAATTCCAAAAAAAATAAGTGAAGCAGAATATTTGAATCTCAAATTCTAAGGCCTGCCAAGTTCAAGGACCTGAACGATCTGCCGAAATCTCCGAAATCTGGAAGCCCTCGATCAACTTTTTAAAGGGAGGGGGGAAGGGGAACAAGCACTATTTACCTTACAATAATGTTGGATAGGCAGTTAAAATCGACAGTATTTCCCATGAATTGCAAAAAATTTTGCAGTTTGTGAAAGCGTTCAAAACATCATCAAACGCTCATCAGCAAGCCTAAATAGTCGACTTCCCGCTCATAGTGATTTTTTAAAGATATGCGGAAATTCTGATCGAACCTATACTATGTGCAAAAATTTTGGTTGGACTAATACTACTTTGACTCACATAAAAAGCAAAGTGATATGAAACAAATCAGGGAGACAATCTTTTCCGCCCTTGTTATCAGTGCAATATATCATTAACATAATCAAATGAAACTTATAAGAGAGGTATGTTAGAAAAATTGTTGATAAACCACAACCTTTTGCGTTCCGTTCATTTGATCAACCGATTTCAAAAGTTATCGAAAAATAATAAAACTCGCAGGACAGTATTTTCATGTTTTAACTGCTTAATGAGTTATCATGAGTTATACAAGAGCGGTTTTCCTATGATTCCGCAGCTAAAATCTACATCCATTTAATGGAAATTGCATGCCAAAATCTATGATATTCAAATTTCTATAATTCCTTTCGAAATTAATCACTCTTGATGAAAGATGATATTAGAGATCGCCTAGTGGCCTGAATTGAGTAATTTCAGTGGTTCTCAAGGTGAAACTATCTCAAACAAATGGATGGACCTACAGATACGTGTGTAGACATCAATAGGCGCGGCATGCCTTAACACGTTTTGTAATGGAAATTTGCAAAAGTGCATAAAAGTTTTGCAAATTATAAAAACATTTGCGTTAATTATCACAACAAGTACAAGCAAAATGCAACAGTGCAATTGCGTTTCGTTTTGGCAACATTACATGCTCCAGTAGATTGTTTGCCGATGTGCAAAAAATACACATTACGATGAAACATTCGAAGAGTGCAGCTGTACACGTGGAAAAAGGTTCCTGAAAATCGTTGCGGACATTCACTGCCGGCTTGTAATCTGATAGCATAGTATATTTGGTGCCACTCTGGCACAGGTCTGCATTCATCTCCCTACCTAAACTGTACCGCAATCCCACCGCCACTATCCTGAAAGGACCACAGTTTCTCGTTCTCGTCGCTAGTTTATACCATGACATGCCTAGTATTACTGTGATACAGGCTCCACTCATTTTCTTGTGCCGACCAATAACACACTATCCGACGCTACCGGGGTATGATATGTCAGCAGTCGCTTTTGTCTGCAACCATTTTCTATTGTGATTGCGATAGATGGCAGACCTTTATGATGGACATAATGGGCTAAAGGTCATTAGGCGACTATTATCTTTTCGGGGTCTTTATCGACAAGAGCCTTTGCACTTCAACAGGGGTTAAAATGAACTTTGCGCTCGTTGCGTTCTAATTCTGTAAACGTCGCCCTATGACATTCACAATAACAAAAACAACAACCTTAAAAGAGTGGGGCTGGGGGGGGGGGGGGGGGTTGGGAAGAAGACGGGAGTGGAACTCCGTCGAAAGCCATAAATAGGCGGAAGCATCGTAAGAAATCCTTCTCACGTCACCCGGATAGCACTCATAAAGCCCTCAGCCTAGCTGCACTATTTTCAAATCGTCTATTCAATGAGATCGTTCACTTGCGCAGTTGCTATCTCTGAGATGCAAACGCAAGAAGACAGAAAGCACTTCCTATTTATTGGCGTTGTGCGGATCCAATTCAGTGGATTCTGCACACTATAAAGGCGCTGAAAGTTCATCTCTTTCTCATTAAAAAAATCAAAGCAACTTGATAAATAGACATTTCAGGCTTGCCTTTTCTTGAGGGAGACAAAAGGCCAACGAATTTCGGTGCGGTTGGCAATCAAAAAGTTCGAGCTCGAGACACAGGATTAGAGATTAGGCGTGAGTCAGCACGAATTGAAGAGCCTCATGTTGATTGATGAAGGGCAAGAGCCGCAAGGAAACGCTCCCAATATCTCGCAGGTGAGAACGTAAAATTTATTATGGCGACGAGTTTCGTTACTTCGCTCTGTCTAGCGGTTGCCGTTGCTGCTCTCGAAGGTTCTGGAGCAGCCGATCAAAATGTTCGTTTATACTACATTTTTGTCTTTCGTTTCTGTCCTATGCTTTAATTTACCTCAGTATGAGTGAGGTGAGGAGGACAAGGAAGGAGGAAGTGCAATTGCATAGTTAAATGCTGTTTTGGCATACTTTCTTCAAACGTCTGGCCGGCTATTACTGTCTGCTTCAAGCTATTATTTTCCATTACAGCTAAAACCGTGTTGAAAACAGGCCTGAGTATAATACCTGAAGTGATTGGATTCCGCACCTAGCGGTGTAGTAGAATTGTTTCAATCGTTTGCCTCATTTATTACATAGCTATAAGATATGCTGCTATTCTAAACTTCTATATGGCGTATCGCTTTGTTTATCACTTCATCAAATTCAAAAGTCTTCCGCATGAATAAGATTCCATCTATTAATCGATCAATAAGACTGATGACACTATGAATATGAACCTAAAAATTCATTAGGTTGAAAAATGAGCTGAAAATGAATTCAGCAGAGAAATGTCTTACTTCGATAAATTAGTACTGCTTAGCGGTTATTTACATAATTTCTTCAATACTCATTCACTTACATTACTTCTACCTTAGTAGATCATCACTAGAACTCTTTCATTGCAACCTTTTGCGCTTTTATAACTCCAGTCTCAATTTTAATTTAAAAAAAAAGCCTTCCACTGTTTATATAGCAAAAAAAAAATCTCTATTAAATCGTCTCCCTTACTTTATTCGTTCAACTTCTCAAAAGGAGCTGAATATCTATGCTTGCATCTATACTATTCATTCATACCTGATGCACCTTAATTGACAGGTCGAACGATTTCGAATGAAAGGTGTTAAATACACTCCTCAAATTCGGCGATAAAATCCACTACTCGCTTTGAAGCAAACCGTTTGTAAATAATGTAGCTGCGTTGATGAATTATCTATGCTTTTATTGAAAGATTAGATCGAATTAATGAAAGAAAATGTATGAATGAGGATGCTTCGACTATATACATAGGTAACAACTTCGGAACATTACCTGCTGAAGATGAGGAAAAATTACGACATTTTAGCGAACGAAGAATAAACTTGTGTTTGATACAAATCAACTGACCGAATCTTGGACTGCCAAAATTGAAAAAATATAAATGAGATATTGCGTTTAAAGAAGCCAATAATTATTGGCATAAACAATCACAAGATTTTAGTCAAGGCGACGCAGTTTGCAAATTTTCATTTTCTACCCAGAAGCATAGAAGTGGTTAAAAAAAGGTATAAATATGCGACTATGGAGTGCGAAACAAACTCGAGATGAAAAGCATATAGTAGAAGTCATTTAAAACATCAAAGAAAAGATTTTCAACATGACAGATAGTCAAGCTGATATCGGTCAATATAGTCTAGAGAAGGCTATACCAGTCTAACGCTTTGCGACCCGCTACAAGTAGTGCGGTATCAGAAACGAGATAAGTAGGCTATGCGAGGATGCAATATCCAGAGATAACGCTAACAGCATGCAATAGGAACTTTAAATTAATGTCGTGGATATCTATGCCGCAGGGAACTGAGAATGAAATTTGTATTTCTGGACAGTAAATGAGCCTATAATGAATTATAACACCAAAATGCAGACTGACTACCATCTATGTTGAGAGTTAAGGTTAATAACACGCGGTGTATCATGGGAAACGTTTTGCTGTTATGAATATGACTAATTTTCTAAAGCAACAAAGATCTTTTTACGAGAAGTGGACATCATCGTTACGAAGCACCGATGACGCGGATGAGGTCTCCATAATTCTAGCCTGAAATGTTTGCTCATATAGAATTCTTCTATTCTATTTTAATGAAGAGTCGAGAATCATTTCCTATATAGCCAACATTCTGAACAATAAAAGGGCAATATACCGTTGAACAACAGTCTAGTAATACGTCTAACGTATTCCAATCTGTATATAACATTTGCATATGCGAGAAATAATAGTGAGCAAAGAGAAAGCCTAATACGGCAAAGATTAAATAGGGAAGGTAAACCAGTTTGGGATACGGCGCATATTAAGTAGAAAGTTACCGTTACTTTTACAGATATACAAATTCGTATCGTTCAAAAATAATTTACAGTTGATATTTACACTTGACAGTATATAGTTCTCTCAACAACTTCTGCTTAATGCATGACGTCATTCTTTACAGGTATGGATCGAGTATAAAGATACACCGATTAACTTCAATTATATTAACAATATACTCGCTGAACATTCGTATCGTCCCATCAACAGCACTCTGCAGGTATATTCGTTTTCTTCCACACCTTAATTGCTGTTTTTGCACATCCTTCCGGTGTCTATTGAATGATAGTAGCTTCGCGATAGGCTGAGAGGCTTCATTTTTATGAGCGCTACAAGTCTGACAAAAAATTTTTGCTGTTAGGATTTAGGATTGATCATACTGGATGATAATGAAGGTTAATAAATCAAGTCACGAAAGTAGGATCTTCCAAATCAGTGTTGAGCGCTTGCTTATAATTTAACCATCCCTGTGTTTGTTAAGCTAAATTTACTCGTAATTTCTATAGCGTTGTGCTAAATTAGCACAACCTTTGACGGATCATATGGCGCAAATGTCTCATATTTCAAATATTTCTCTCAATTATGGGAATCAAAACAAATTTACTGCTGAGACTACTCAAATAAATCGACGCGAAGTCGAAATTTGATGCTTTCTTCGCGTCTCGTTCAGTGGAATATTACGAAGAATATTTACGTCATCGGAGGTCCTCTTAGCAATACCCTTACAGAAGGGCGTTGAAATTGCTCGCATATTTTCCAAATTTGCATATTCATGAAATTTTCTAAATTCTAAGACATTAGCGCCTTATTTTACATTTAGCTATATTTTCGGAATTGTTACAATGCAACGATATGCATCAACGTAGTGTAAGCGCACTAAACTTATGCAAAAAATCTGCAGATTTGATCGGAGCTGCAGAGTCGTTGCGATAACACGTGCTCAGTTATGAATTGCTTAAGTTTTATGATTAGCACTAAATATTTTCTTCATAGGCAATTGTGCATATTGCTGTCATTTGTTTTGTTATGCTTGAATAATTTTACCCTTTTTTAAAACCTTCATTGCATTCAGACCAGGAGAGAATTCGAACATCGAAAGGCCATTCACAACGACCGTTGTAAATTTTTTCTTCGCAAATAGGCTAAATTCCTCTCTTGTTTCGTAACGTTTCATGTTGAGCTAATTACAGTTGTTAAAATGCAATGTGCTAAATTCTGCCTCAGGATTTGCTCGAGACGCCTAAAACTTTGTCGTGAGTTTCGATGTGAAAATCCAAATTTTCGTGAGAGTTGGCTGAAATATGGCTTTTCTATATTCCAACTCCGCATGATAGAGATACATCCGTATGTGAGAAGATTTTGCCAATGGGCAATCAAAAGCATATCTTCGCTATTTCTTTAAATTGCAACAACATTTCTTCAACCAATATTTTATTTGAATCAATATCTCATTTTCCACAACTCCTTTTTTTCGGTTGTAATGAAAATTTTTTGAAAACCTTTCCAGAACTAGGATTGCTGTAGTTGAAATATTTCGCAGAATTGGACATTTTGAAACAAGATCGATATCGCTTAAGTATCGATGTCCATGACTACAAATCCTTCTATTCCGTATGGTCTGCAATTATTACGCTAATTGAAGAAACACATTCTGTCATCTATAAACACCGTCTAATGGAATGTATGAATGAAGAGATCGACACCCCTTGAATATGGTAGAATTGTCAACCGTCGATGGGGTTTGCATACTTTCTAGGTTGTGATTCGATGTCAGCACAGAAACTGCAAGCATCACTTGTAACTAGCATGAATCTAAGATAAATGGTTCTGTTTCCTTGAAGAAATCATGATAGCGGACTTTTATTGCAACTATATATATATATATATATATATATATATATATATATATATATATATATATATATATATATATATATATATATATATATATAATATATATATATATATATATATTATATATAATATATATATATATATAATACAAAATATATATATTGTAATTTTGTAATATATATATATATATATATATATAATATATATATAATGATTTTGTAATCTAAATATGGCCTTACCATATCGTTATCAATTTTATCGTTGTTTCAGTTGGAAATCGTAAGAGCTGAGGAAGAGATTCGACGAGGTCGTATGAGTGTTACACTATGGGCACATCAAGTATGGTATATTCATGACGAGACACTACTTGATGCACTCGCAAGACTTTCGAATAATCAAGAATTGATAAAAATTAATGTTGAACATAATATACAATTGGCTACATCACCGCAAACCGTTTTCAAAAATGCTCTTTATTTCAAAGAGCATCATACACCGATACGTAACGCACTACTACATATGAGAAAAGATGGACGATTCGCTTTGCATTCAAAATTCACCCTTGATATTCCTTGTGTACGAATTTTCCCTATGAAATTGGTATGCTTATTTAGATTTTTCTTTGATTATTTTTTCAACAATAATATATTTCAATGCATTATTCTATTACAAGAATTTTTCTAATCTCTTTTTTGAAATCATATTTTGTCTTATATATCGATGAATAGATTTATCGCTTTGCAACAAATAAGATAGGTAGAGTTCAGTAGCCTTCAAAGTCAATAAAAAGAAAAGAGGCAGAGACCACCATTGATTCTAATCACCTATATGAGTAATTAAAGTCTACGCTGTCTTAAACTTCTATGATAGCCCAATTCTTCATTAGCGAATAAAAAACAATCTCATCGAGCAGATACGAATCTGCGATCTTCGGCTCATAAAACCGTTCATCCATCAAACTGCAGTCGTCTTCCACAATTCGCAAAATATTTGATGGAGGAGAAAATTCAACAACAACTAATTTCACTACCTGATAGCCGATTAGTGCTCTTCTTTATGGATAGAATTGCTTTATCGCCATTATATCATGTTTTTAGAAACGCCTAACTTATAAATATGTTGTTTTCAGGAAGTATATTTATAGTTGATTCTAATCATATTATAGAATCAAAATTGAATGAAATCTTTAATGAATATGAAATAAAAATTGAAATGAAGTCATATTATATTTCATTTGGAGTCTCAGTTTCTGCATATTTGCATGAGCTCTTAATTTCTTCATCCCTATCTCTAAAATATGCATCATCTCTGTTGAGTCCATTTTTTTTAAAATTTTAGCTTCATTAATTAAATCCGCAATGAACACATCTGTGAAAATTTGATTGCAAAATTTCCTATGTGAAACATTCTGCTATTCAGGAATATATTGAATATCCGATCTGCGGTAGGGAGATTTCGTTGGGTAGGCACGGTAACTATCGAAGTAGTAATGATGTGGTATGCGAGATGCGATTCGGTAGCTATATACGTGACAAATCGATGTTGAATCTCAACTGGGCGTTCAACGCTATCGATGGCAATAGCTCACCTTGCTCCAATGAGCTCATTCCACATTGCCTCATCCAGGAAATCCAAACGTTTCGCAGGGAAACGGTTTGATTTTCTTTCAGTAAAGTTCATGCAATAGAAGAATCTATTTTTCAATGATATTCTGATCTAATAGAATCTACATTAATCTAATAGAATCTATCTTTTTCAATGTTGTTTTGCAAATCGTTTAGTAATTATAACGGATTTTCGCTTGTCGAGTTTACCAAATTAGAGGGGAAATGAGGTAGTAAAATTTTAATGACTTTTCTGCGAATGAGTATATGAGTGCTTTTTAAGAAACTGTTTATCTACCTGATAAAATCTCTTTCAGTCTGACTTTTCTATTCGTGTGAAGTAATTCTAATCCTGGATCTTTTTATGAGGAAATATACTCGAACATGACTTATTGCTTTCTCCTTCTTTTTATACAAAAGAAAATGGCAATCTAAAAGAAGTTCATATTTACGGCGTGCGTTTTTACTGAGGCGAACTCAATGTTATGCATATATGATATATGGCCAAGTTGAACTGACCAAGGCTTTACAGGCTTGATATATGATCAAGTAAATATACAATTTTCCGCAGTGAAAAAGTAGAATTTTGATATACGAACAGATTATTCTCAGCATCCCTTCCCTCTGTGTTAATTGAAGATGAATGCAATGGATCTAAACAGTAAATTTTTCTTTACTGCTCAGCATTTTGAGCTTCATTCGAGGAAAATAAATTTCTTTTTTTTCTTCAGGAGATAAACTTTTAAGACATTCGTAGGAGTGATAAAGACTGTTTGCAAGCAAACGAATACTCCTTAACGTTGCAATAATTTATCATTTACACTTTCAATGCTTTTCTTTCAAATGTGAATGCGATCTGCATTGCAATCTGACACGTAGAAGTTGCAAGAAAAAACTCGCTTCCGAGTGTGAAAATATTTACGTATCGCCTATCCGTCTCAACTTTAAAATTTGCAGAATTTCCGCTGCAGTCGTAAAAAAAAAATTTTCACTCTTTATTACTGCAATTGTTCAGACAATTTTTTATGTCTTTCCGTTTGGGAATTTTGAAATAAGTAAAAATTAAAATAAAATAAGCTTTGCAAATAGTTCATCGTTTTGCATTTTTCTCTGCTTTATTCTCCAAGAAAATTTCGTCGTAGAATTTCAGAAACGTGATCAGCAAAAAATTTTAGGTATTTGATAATATCAGCAAAAGAAATAAAATAACGATACGTTTTTCAAATCTTTTTTTTTAAGCAAAAATTTTATTAAGTTGTCTTCAACGTATCATTATTATCAGTTTTTGATAACCTGTGGAAGTGGTTATTGAAGAGAGAGGAATATAAAAGCGCATATATCATATTAGCTCTTTTAGTATAATTCTTTACTTATTTCTTTTTATTATATTCATTGATCGATTACTTTATTATATTTATAAAGTAATTGATTCATATTCACTGATCCATTACATTCATTAATGCAGTAATTGCAGGAATTTATTGGTGAAAAATTCGATGAGTTGATCGCATGTTTTCTACTCAGTTATCGTACCGCCGATCGTTGGGGAGGAGTATGAAGAGTCGATTACTTTTAACACCACAATAATCCATCATCGATGAATTTATTCAATTTCAAATAATTTCATTTCCTACGTAACCATTATTCGATGATCAGTGAAAACATTTTCCATAGGTAAATGTGAATCGACTATCATCTCAATCTGAGCTAGGCTAAAAAAAGTTTACTGTAACGGAAGACGGTAACCATTAATTACTGTATAATATTTTTTCTCGACTTGCGTGACAAAAGCGCCGTTTTTTTTTCGACAAACCTTTTCACATGTCCCTCTCTTCTCTCCTTTCTTTCCTACCATCCCTTTCCCCATCCTCCGTATAAAAACATTTGCTTTATTACAGTTTTACTTTGTTATAGAAGAAGCTGACCATGAAGACGAGATATTAGAGAACAGTAAAACTCATGCTTCTCGCAAAAGGAAATCATGTAAAATAATTTTTGATGAATGATTTTTTTACATGACGCCTTTACCTGATAGCGTTTCTGCTGCGGCATTATTTCTGTTTTGCTTTTTCTTCTGAATGCTTTGAATGGTGCTTTCATTGCTGTCTGATTGCCGAGGATTGATAGTGTCGAGCAATGAGCCATTCCGCTGTACGGCGCACAGACCGTGTAGATGACGTACGCGATTCTTCATAGGAGAACAATACTGCGCTCATACCTGGGAATTGAAGCGACATATACATGTGTTTGTCTGTGTATGTATGTGTTTGTCTGTGTCTGTGTATGCACTAATATATTGCTATCCATATGCATAGAGAGCAATAGATCAGCGCAATGCATCGTGTGGAACTGATGATTACATGCTTCTATTATCAAATGAGCCTTTTTATCATTCAAGCCTAGGTATTTCATCACTATTCAATCATATAGCTCTTTCGTAATTTCTCCACTGCTGTCAAGTACCTAATATGATTCGATAATTTCTCACCGGCAGTTGCTAGAAATGACGTTTTCAAGCCTATAACTCAACAACCTATAAAAATCTAACGAATAAAGCAGCAAAAAAATTGAATATGCAAATTTTTTGTAGTGAGATTTCACGAAGTGATTTTCAGCGACGAACCCTATCTCGTCACTCACCAAAACATTGAATAATTTCCATCGTAAATATGAAGAAAACAACGAGATGGAGTGATAAGTGTACATCTCAAATGGAGTGATTAGATGATTTTTCTATATATTCTTGCATCATCATCTCTATAGAATAGGTATGCAAATTGTGACATATGAGCCAGTTGATAATTGATGATAATCAATGAGAGCAAGCTTTGAATATTATGTTAGAAATGATAAAGAAATTCTATCAACAAGAAAACACATCAAAAAATCGCCCTATCGATGCGCTGCTTTCGATGTATAGTCACATTATGACGTTGTCCTCTTCGATTTGTAAGTCGTCGTTACTATTGTTCGCATTTCCGAATAAAATCTTTTGAAAAAAAACTTCACACCTTCTTATCGATGATTGATCATATATATATATATATATATATATATATATATATATATATATATATATATATATATATATATATATATATATATATATATATATATATATATATATATATATATATATATATATATATATATATATATACTTTAGTACAACAAAGCACACAGTATATACTATATGTAAACTATGCACTATATGCTAGCATGATTTGCTTATAAAAATGTATAATTGATTAAGACTAGAATTAAGCAAAGAAATGTGCCAGAGAAGGTGGCACGTTACGTGCTTTTCCACCACCCTCTTCCCCTGCCTTCCCCCTTAGAAAAACCAGTTTCAAATTGCCAACAAATAATAAGCATGTGGAATAATGTAAATTTTGATTAATTTAATTCTTGCTACAAATGTTCAACAAAAGATTCGTATCTTTTGTGAAATAATCAGCGCGAAATGTGATCCGATCACTTATAAAATATAGGCAATATTTTAGCAGTTTTGATTGTCTATAAGTTCTTTTTGACTCGACACGAATAATTTCGTAGTTAGTAAATGAAGTTACCTGAAGTTCAAGTTATGCAAATCGAATTCCATGGTTCTAATTTCCTCTGCTCCTGATTCGAAACTACAGGATAGTCAGATAAGTCAACGTTCGCGTAAGCACGTGCATAGATGACAAGTAGTGCGCTTCACAAATGAAAATTTATTGATACTCTGCAGACGCAAACCTATAGAAGTGCGCGAAAATGCAACGGATTGATATAGCTGCACAACTTCTGTAATGTTGGACTTTGCAACGTATAGAATTTGTGGAAAATGAAAGCTGCGACAGAGCAAAACAACAAAGCGCGGAGGGGGGTGAGGGGGCGGGGGTGAAGTGAAAGAATAACTACTAAATAACTCAATGTCTTCGAAATCTAACAAGTTTCTTTGAACGTTTGAAACTTGCCTTGCCTTCTATGAACCTCAACTTTTCGAGTAGTTAAAGCAATGCCTGAGAAGCCTTTTCATCAAAAAATTGTCCCTCATTTTGTGTTTATTGCTGCGCGAATATGAAAAAAAAAAACTATTTTCACTTAATTTTTTAATTAGTCATCTCCATAAAGTGAGGTCCTTTCCATCCAGCTTATACCATTACAATACAATATTCTAACATTCAGCATCTAACTCGTACGTATCCTTTCGTTCGTCAATATTTATCAAGAATGAAGCTGATTGCAGATGATGTGTAATACAGAAAAAAAGAAAGAAAAAAAAGCAATTTCAAAAGGCTTACACTCGGTATGCTATTTGATGTATCATAGCAATAAATGCTTAAATGTGTTGATTTGTGCTAGCATTCGATAAGTGTGACTGTATGGCACAAGGCTATTGTAGCGTCGGGCATAACGATCGGTCTTCAAACGTAATGAATCGTCGCATGAAAGGAGCGCAATGCATTGACGCATTTAAAAGCCTTCAAGCACCCCAACAATGTCTACAGCTTTGAGCCGAGCCATTAGTGTTGCCTACCTTTAGCTAATAGGGCGTAGAATTCGTTGAACCATGTAAGCTGACGCACCATTTGTTGCTCGGATAAGCGTCCGCATATCGTCAATCTTCGTTTCGATGTCCTTTCACCGATCATGAATATTCCACTTCACAGCACGGAATAAGGCCGGAGTTCTTCATATTCAGTGGATCTTAACAATGGAAGCAATCTGCCGAAGGACAAAGGGAATCCAGGAATATGAGGAAATGGGAGTAGCATGACGCTAAAGAGAGGCAATGTCGATTTTCGGCAGAATTTTGCCTTTATGCAGTTTTCATTTCGAACAACACGATTTTTTGATTTTTTTTTCTTATTTCTGCATTGTTGTCCTTTTTTACATATGGCATTGCGTTTGGGATTTATAATTGCATGAAGTTTTCGTTGTTTCTTCCTCTTTGTGCCAAATTGCAATTTCTGGCTTTATTTTACTTTATTTTATTTTATTATTGTTTTTTTTTGGAATCTTTTCCTCATGCCTTCGTTAAACAATAAATGAAACATATATTTTTTATGTTTTTAAATTATTTTCTTTTCCATAATGAGCAACATATAGTACGACTGGTCTGTTTCTTTATGTAATCCATTTGTCCAAACATGATATATAGGTCGATTACATATTTACCATTTCATAGATTTGTACTGGGATAGTACGAATACTTTCCACAAGAAGAACATTTTTTTTAAAGCTTAACGCATAAAATAATCGCTTCAATCATGCTTTATATCATTTTTCCAACTATATTTACCTATATACGTTCCCATATATCGGGTATTTAATAAAATTCAGTAAACAAATAAATCGAATTCTTTAGCATCATTCAACGATCAAAGCAATTCTCAGCAAATCCGCTAAAATCAAATATGAATAGTGAACTTAGAAAATAGTGAGAAATTTTTGAAATCTTAGTTAAAATTTTTGAAGTCTTTGTCTATATCGGATTTTAAATTTCTGAGAGCCGATTCGCCCAATCTCATCTATAGGAAATCATAAATGCACCCCCATGCAATTGCTCTCTCACCTCAACGCTAAACAACAGCGTTGAAAATGCACACATTGATAGTTTACATGAAATACGTACGGAAATACGTATCCAATAACACAATTCAAATCGAGACGCAAACTGTATCGGTTTTCACTCTTCGCAAGCGAACTGATCAAAACCCACACTCGGTGACGGACGTTTTGTTCGTTTTGCTTGCGATCAGTGCGAGCGTTCGATAAATCATACATCCATATTATGCAAATTCATTCATCCACTTTACTTCATCATTTCTTTTTTTGCACATTTTATTGCTTTATTATCGTTGTTCATGCACAACTTTCAACCGAGGAACTCGAAAATGAAGCAGCCGAAGGTAATCGATTATAATTATTCATTAATTTTTATTCACCTTTAGAAATCTTCATTTGTAATATGGTCTATGATAATATCCGTCAATATGTGTGTTTGTCTGTTCGAAACTTTCAACCTGCAAGGTATAATCAACACCACAACATATCTATTACACCATCATTTACGTGGCCAAATTAGTTGTTAAAAAAAAGTTACCATACATTTTACATAGGTTGGCGAATCAGCCTTTTGCAGCAAATTTATAAAGACGATCAGGTCAGCTAAGGTATGAATTTATTATTGAACACGTTTAATCACGAGTCGATAATTTATTAGACCGGTTGGTCTGATGAAGGTAAGCTCAACAATGCATTTTATGTAATGTTTCTTTATAGTTTTACAAAGGGAGATGATAATATCAGAAGCCTAGAACATAAAGATAGAACTAATAGACCGATGTTAAAAGATAAAGACCGATGTAAGCCACTTTGACAACCTTTTCAACTTGTTTGCTATTCGATATAACTTCAGCATTTTGCAAATACATTCAATTAGAGTTTTTATGGGGTATCCTGGCTCACTAAGCTCTTATTTAGAGCCATAACATAAAAATTCTGAACATAAAAAGCAATATAAACAACTGTTAACCTAATATATTTTGCTAACTTTTTGACTAATAATTTATGATTGCTGAGGTTTAACGACGTTTACTAACTGCTTAAAGGACAGCAAAATTACCTTGTTTTTAATCGTTCGAAAATATAGTAAAGCCTTTGGCTTTATTCACTCTGTAAAAATGGCTATTTGGCCATAAAAATTTGTGGTGTTCTCCATATATTAGTGTACACTTTCAAAAGTACTCAATAAACAATGGCAACATTGTAAAAAATTTTGTGAATTTTATTTTCACTTTTTTGAAGTAATTTAAAAAAACACAAATTCAGTGAAAAAATAGAAAAATCATTTTTTTAATATGCAAAAAAAATTTTTTTTGTTCATTTACTGATAAAAACGAATCGTTTAGAAGTCTTTTCTATATTTAAGAGATTGCAAACCGCACCTATGTGGAAGAGCAGACTGAGCTACAACGCACTATCTTCAGTAAATATAACAAGAGGAAACGTCCAGTGAAAAATTCCTCCGAGCCATTGGATGTTGCTATTCACGTTTATCTGATGCATCTCTCGGTTAATCAAATCGAACAAACCGTCACCCTTAATGGACACATATACATGGTTTGCTCTCAATTAAATATAAAACCGTTTCAGATCACTTTTACTTTAGATCACTTTTACTTTTACTTATATATATATATATATATATATATATATATATATATATATATATATATATATATATATATATATATATATATATATATATATATATATATATATATATATATATATATATATATATACTGTTGTAGCACTTATATTTTCAGCTAGATATTCAAAAAAACACAGAAGACTCATACAATGGTTCGAATATCATGAAATATCAAATAATAGTTGAAAAAGTACTTAAGATACAGCAGTGAAAAAATCACGAATGAAAGGAAGATTGTTGGTTGTTAAAACAGATTCCTCAACAAAATTGTTTATTCTCCGTTAGCCTTGAATAACTCCCTCTTTCCTCTGTCAACTCTCCTTAATAACCTTTCTATTTCCCTCAAATAACGCTTCCATTCCAAATCTTAGAAGAAAAATTTGAGACAATAAAACATTTTTAACAATGATTCGCATTTGATCGCTTGTGCAAATTAAACTATAGATAAAAGTACGCCCTTCTCGTTGCAATAAAACATCATCCTAAGGCCTTAAAATCTTTGATTATCATTCCACACAGGTGAGGTCATTGGCCGTTACAAGATCGTTGCACATCGATTAAATAAGCTAATTTCGCATATGGTAGCCTTGCATTACCCTCGAGAAATCCATAGAGAGGCTGGTCGCTTATTCGCTGATAAGAGCAAACATTCTGCTGTTCTTTCAAAACCCAAACGCGGTTAATATGTTCAATAAAGCCTTATAAAGATTAATGCTTACAATTTATCTATGCATCACAAACATACATCACATGCATTCGCCCAGAGTATTGTGGTAATGGTCCTCAATTAGTGAGCAGCGGCTTCTCTTGGTTCTCCGTCGCGCCAAATTGAAGTTAGCTGAATGCTTCCGTGCACTATGGTGGCAGCGCCTACTTTCTTTCAATGCGCCTGATATAAAGCAAATTTGTGAGAGACGCGGCTGGTTTTATTTCCGAAGGAGGGGAGGGATGGAGGAGGACACTTAGCATAGAGTGGGATCCAATGGGTGGTTAGAAGAAGGGTTCGTTGGGAGAATAAAGCCTTGTTGGAGATTTGGAAGGTGCCCATGATCATGCATGTGGTAGTTTCCCATAAGGCGACAGGAAGCCTTCTGATGTCGCATGCAACTGGTTTCTGGGAGTATCGCATATTTCTTAGCGACAGTAAATCCTCTTTGTGAGTAACTCACCGCAACTATAAGTGGCGCAAATGGCGCTGTGCACCTTTGAAAGGCAGGCGAGAAAGCGCACCAGGTCCTCACACAACATGCGTTTTTCCTTTACCTTCACGGACCAGCTTAATAAGAACCGAGCAGTGGGAAATGCATTCAAAAGACCGACCAACGTTGAATGCAGTACTAGGCGTCATGTTGACATCGCATTACATCTGTGAATCTCGTAGTCAAATCCATTGCTTGAAATTACCAGACAGACAAATAGACACGAATAGACACACATAGACACACTCCTGTGCATAAATATAATGTTGCAATAATTCGCTTTTCAACGCTAATTTGCAAAAATGTATGAAAATTAGCATACTTGGACAAAATCGAGTATCATGCCAACCTCTAGTATGTTTTTGAATTTGGTAATTACGAAACTACGCAAGGTGTATCGTATGATTTTTTGCATATCAACCCCAACAGATGCCTTTTATTAATGAATATTTCGCCGCTATTTGACTTTTTATCATGCAAATATTTTCTTTCCTGAAAATTATGGAAATTTTTCATGCGTTCACATATGTGTTCTGGTTAATTGATTTTAACGAGATGTTTCGTCGCTATAGACTTGGAAAGACGAATTCGCTGTATGGGAACCGAGTGAGCATAATGGAGTGCGCACAACGATGGTAAAACAATGGGAAATATGGACTCCGGAGCTCAGGGTTACTAACAGGTAATATATGCAGAAAAATGGCAGAAACCATCCAATTTTTTGATGGATAGTTTTTCTATATCTTGAAATTCTGAAGCATAAAGCAATAATTCTTTTCATGGTCCTTCTTTTATTTTGACTTCCTACAAAATGAAACAGGTAACAACCATGCTATCAGTTCAAACTCCTTCCTTCTCCTTCACTCTCATCCTCTTTCACTCAGAAGGTGATTGCCGTTGCTTTTTATAACCATTTCTTGCTGCTGAATTCGTCTAAGCAGTGGCCTGAATAGTACTCATTGAGCAGCACTTATCAGCTGAAATAAAACATTTTGCTTTGATCATTTATAGCCAGCTATAATGAGATAATTAAGAAGTTACATGGATTATAGCAATATTAGCAAGATGCAGTTAAGTATCCAAAATTTTGACCATTGGTCACATTTGTTGATTTCAGCAGAGTAACGTTTGCTTTTCATTGGTAATTCTTGAATGATGACCGATTGTGAGAGTGACCAATTCTTTCCAAACGTTAATGTTGGGGTAACGTTTTAGTGTCTCAGGAGTTGGTCAGTATTTCGAAATATCGAAACGATCACATGTTATCATTCAATCGAATGGAAAAGCGGTACGTTGCCGCCCATTAATTTGCATATCTTTTGTACTCGACCAATGCTCGTTTAAGCTCGTTTATAAATTCCTGCGTAATCGATAGGTTGATGCACAGAGACGGATATTATGATGATCTTATTTGGGAAGGATATTCGTCGGGAATTTTTGCATATCAGGATGCGCCATATGCTCTGAGGCCGTCTGGATAAAATTTAAAAAGTGCGATATCAAAACTGCGAAATACCTCATAACTTATTTCTATTATCGATTTAAAATTACGCGAACGCGAACTTGACCCTAATTATTAAAAAAAAACTTACTAATATGATGCAACGATTAGCTCGACATTGACTGAGGTTCATAGGTCTTCTCTTTGCTATTGAAATTTCATTGCTCCTTAACATCCCTTAAAATTTTCCCACCTTGATTCGAACTAAGATGATCGAAATTATAGAAAATCCATAAAAATGTTAAAATAATTATAATTTAAAAAATCAAAATTATGATCAGAAGATGATTAGAGATCAAAGAAGAAAGGCTTTACTTTGAGATTAGAGAACAAATAGAGTATTGTTTACTCTCATGCTAAAGCTATATTTTATGCTCAATTTAAAAAAAAAAACTCTTCTATTTATGCAGAAATCAACGAATTATAGCAGAAATATTCGAATAATATCACTATCGATTTATAGCGTCTTATGCAAATAATTACAAATATGCATTTAAAAAACAACTTACTCGGCTTGCTTACAAGGTTGCGTCTTAGCTTATTTTAAAGTTCCTGAAGCAAAGATTGAAATTTGCATATTTAGTGGAGTCGTGTTGAAGTATATCCGACATTCTCAATTAAAGTTGGTTGTATGTTCGATTTTTCCGACTATCCTTATGATCAGCAGCGGTGTGCGTTAGGCATTTTTACCGCCTACCGCATGAGTGACGTACAACTATCAATCTACTATAATATTCAACCCACTGTGCTACTTGGTTTGCCTTTATTTCCGTTCTTAATATACTATACGATTTTAATGTTGGGTTTGCCTGAGGTTCACGCTCTAACTGACTTCTTTGAGTCGGATATAAGATCGTATAGGTTGACTACCGACAAAAGCGCCATTAGGAAGCCGATCACGATGTATCACTGCATAGTTTGTTAAGTGATACAAAATGATACAAAAGTCTGCTCCCCTCTCCCCATCCCTTGGCTACTAACTTTTGCGAGATTTTTCACTCGTCATTTCATCTTAGGCACTAAAACGTTCATCAGTTACTAAATTTATGAGATAAATCGTCCTCTGCACTGTTGCCCACGAAAATGAGCTCTTATCCGTTGAAAAAAATACCCCCGTTTTAGCAAATACGAACACCTCACAAATCAGTGCCCAGAGTCGGCGCAAAGATAATGACAGTAAACGTAAAGGACTTCTTTTCGCCAATTTTATAAGGTAATAGTCCCGACCGAAAAAATTGTTTCTACTTTTTGAAATACCTTTTTCCTCTACGTTCTAAAGCGTGAAATTCAAATCTTAATTTTTCAAGTCGAGTCGAGCCTCACGATGTGATCTGAAGAGGTCCAGGAAATCGAAAATTTGCATATCATAGGTCACTTGCACTTTCCGGCGATTAATTAGCATTGCGTTTGTCGTGTATTCACTTATAAGCCTCCTATTCATTTTTTATATTTATGTAATTATTAGGTCATATTGTTAATATCGATGCTGAATCGATGAAAACATACCACATAGAACTGCATTAAGGCAAAATGATGACATGCTGATGGACGCTTTTATTCAATGGCGCATTTGTCCTCTGCATCGTTGCCATCCTATCTATAGGTTAAAATTAAGCGCTTATGTGACGTTAATTTTCTTTTAATGCGTTTCACATATTATTATAAAATGATTAGCCTTCTTATAAACCTGTGCATATTTAATTATATGCATGTCGTTGGGTCTGTAACGTAGTCGCAATAGGCCGAGCAAAAAAAAAAAATTACATTGGTAAAATTTGGCGACCATAATGCATCTCACGCTATGCTTTGATATACTCTTTACTCTCATGAATTAGCACTTTTTAGTGGATCATTCGAATTTAAACGAAAGTCATCAGATTCATTAGTAAGAATCATTTTATAATCAACTGGATAGCTTCCTTGAGGATTTCGAAAATTTCTCACTTTCATATGAGAGCGAATTATTGCGGCTTTTATAGGTTTTTTTTTTTGCACTTTTTTTCCGGCACTCGATTGATTTAATCAGATGAAATGCGAAAAAGCATACAATTTTAGTCTCTTTGTTAGAGTTTTCAGTTCGATTTCATTGTGAGCTGAATAAGTGTTATTTTATCGTTTTTATTTTTGCGCATCATCTGATAGTCTATTATGGAGGTGAATGCCTCAGAAAAACGAATCACCGGTGAGGTAATTGAAAGTTCTGAGTTGATTTTTTTTTTCTTAAATGAAATACTTCTTCATGCAGGATGGGGTGCACAATCCGATAAAAGGCATATCAGCGATTGGAAACTCGAGAAAGTGAGCACAAACCTCAGTTATTATAGTAACGGAAAATTTTCCACTGTTCGACCCGTCGATCCAGAACAACTCGATATCTCATGGTAAGTTTACTGAGATTTTATCTTATGGAGATGAGAATCGACGACTTCTTCTAAGAACATCTCCAAATGATCATGATGAAATCGTTGACATTCTCTATGAGCACGAAATTGGTTTTGACCCTTTTGAGTTTCCGTCACCTCTGACTTAGATGGCCTCGCTTCATAATGTTTCCTTCTCGCATAATATTCATTTGTTAGCTAGATTCCATAATGCACATATTGTGCCGGTCTTTCTGGCGCCCTTTCTAAATTCTACTCTAGTAAATAGTAAATAATTTGAAGAAAAATTCACTGGAGCAGAAAGGACTCATTTAATTTCAGCAAAGAAATTTTATACGCATCAAAGTAATCGAATTGAGTAAAACAGATAGAAGTTGCTTTACAATACGCATATTGTTATATAATAGTTAGCCGTCGATAGGTGTTATAATTTAAATTATAAAATTTATTCATTGAAGAAATAATTCTAGGTCAATTCTTTATACATGGCTCTATTTGAAGAGGAACGCATTCTGCTTTGGACTTGCTGTATTATTGCCATCTGTTATCGCCTATATGTTTGTGATCTTCTCTTTTCTTTTGCCATCACCAGAATCCGCAATATATATCCTCATTGCGAATCTCTTCCTACTTGGCATCTTTCTAGAAGATCTCATCTCGATATTACCACCCACAATCGGTCGAGCACCTCGCATCGGTAGCAATAAAATTTCCACTTACTTTTCTATGCAAATTTTAGAAATTTACGTTTATAGACGCATAAAGCAGCAAAAATTTCTTCTAATGAAGGTGTGAGCAATTGTTAGATGAAAATGAACCAGATTAAATTTAGCTGTTCTGATAGCAATAACAACTCGTATGTGAATTATGATAACTTGTCAACTAATAGAAACAAGCATTTTCTGACTTTCATATTATTGAGTTGTTGCAATTTAATATCTTTCAATCGTAAATGAGGAACTCATGGTGGAATACTATTCAGTCGATGCGGCAACTTATCTCTAATAACAATGTTATGGTGATGTTAAATTTAGCGTATTACATACTTTTTGTCTCATTGAAATATTTTTGAATTCAATTTTCTTACTTATAATTCAATGTGATTTCTCTAAAGTGCATTATGCAAATATATTTTCATTTCACAATTATGCAAATTTTGTTACAATTCTGTATTTAGCATTTTAGTTAATACTTCAATATTTTTTTTCAAAGCAAATTTTAGCGAAATTTTTGAAAATTTACCTTTCAAAAGCAGTTTTTATTGATTTTGCATCTATGTGAAATTATTTATGTGAGTGACTATTTATCCGTTCGCTAATTACACTATGGAAGCTATTAAAATAAGAGCTATGAAATTTGGTATAAATAATGTTGGCCATAAGGCGACAGTTCCTATCGTACTTAGTAAACTTTTTTGAGTTGAGAGTGTATATTTTCAGCTTATTTCACGGGTCTTAATCTGGTTTTAACAACGTTCGCAATTGGTATGCAATTCTGGCTAAGATATTTACTAAAGGCACCAGGTAACGCTTTCGGTTGGGCGTTACATATTGTCCGAATAAAAGATATGATCATTCCAAACCGATGGAAATTCGAAGGTGTGAAAGCTACATCTAATGACGAGGAACAACAATTTACAGGTTTATTATATTTCTTTCTTAATAACTCCTTTTGTCAACTCTATCAATTCGGCTCTTAATGAATTGTAATCAACAATATCACTGCGAAGATCGCTTGAAAAATTGACTCCATTTTTCCCAAAATTCGCTAATAAAATGAAGCATATCTACAATTGTGAGAGAAGATGAAGATGAAATGTACTCTGCCGTGCTGATGAATTTCATTTTGGCAGAATTCTTGCACAATATACGACTGAACCTCAAATGTATCAAGATTTTACACTCATCGATTCACTTTCTTCAAATTAGTAGGATTGATGAGATATTACATGAAGGTGTTATCAAGATTACTGTCGAATGATAACAATATTTAAGTAAATTTTTAATATTTGGGATGCTTTCTCGAAAATGGCTAGAAGATATGCAAAGAATTCAGCTAAAAAAGGTTAGAGCTTTACCTTCATGAATAAAAATATTTTAAAAGAAATACCTTTCACTACAAATAAATTACCGTCGATTATTTTATCATCATCTCCGATGTCATTATGTTTTCTTCCGGAATTTCCACTAGCTTTTGCAAAATGGCGTATATAATGCGTATTATGACAACTGTCGTTATCTGTTTGCGGACATTTAAAAATGTGGGTTTGTCCGTTTGTCTGTTTCTCTGTTTGACGCTTTCAACTCATGGATCATGAAGGCCGGTATTAAGGAAATTTGAAGGATATAATCCGCATTACATTGTCATCTCTGATAACACCTCTCAGGTTGATATATGAATTTTACAAGTAGTTGGAGATCGTAAAGTTGCGCAAAAATACATTTATTCTCGGGCCATTTCACACTCGATTGAGATAAAAGAATGAATCTCCATTAAGAGATTTGAACGAGTAATCGGATAACTTGAAACATGAAAATAGTACTGCTAAATATTATTATTTTCTGGCCATTTACAAAACTAATTGTTGCAATCAACAGAACTGCAAAGGCACACTTCGTATTTGCTCTCCTGGCGCGCTTTCCCATTTATTGATGATCTCATGTGGAAACTTTCCATCCAAAGTGATACGTTTGAAGTGAAAAACAACTGAAGAAGCGTTACGGAGAAACCGTTCCGATATTTACTTTTGTATTCTATTCGATAGACTGATTACTTTCATAAACTATAAATAAATAATAAAATAAACGTGGAATAATACCATCAAATCTTAACTTAACTGGCCACTTGCACAATTGTTCTAAAAGAAATACTCATATTTTTAATAATTCAATCGACATATGATGGGGAAACATTTTTGCCACTTTCAAACACTTTGTATTTCTTTTACAAATTATTCATTTATAGTGGAAAGTAATATCGTCGATCTATAGTATAATACAGTATAATACGGCAACTCATAGTATAATACACAAAAATTCCATAATTCTGGCTCCACCATATCGTTCGTAAAAAAATACCATGCAAACAGACACGGACATACACATAAATATGCGCTGATGCGACATTATCATAATGCTACCTGCAAATGAAATCTGCAAAGTCAGCTAGAAAACGAATGCAGTATAATTTGGCGATCGATGATTGATAGAAGTTAAGCTTCTATGAAACTAATCATATAAAAGTTCAAAAAAAAATGCATTAAATAAAAATTTAAGAAATGGTACTATCCTATCGTATAATCCAGGGAATCAACCATGTTCTAAAATTAAAAAACATCAACATTCTCATTTGTGCCGATGCTTGTTTTATTGCTCAATTTCATTGCGACATTTCTTTTCCTCTCAATCTACAAATTTTGTATTCAAATAAGAGGTGATTTTTTTACAGTGACAAACGACATTACTTGGCGATCGGTGGCGGATAGTGCACGTCTTTTAGCTGCACTCCTCTTTCTAATCATATTCTTGCTGTCATTCATTGCTCTTTTCATTTAATTCATTGCTCCGACATCGACTCCAGACAACGCCGACACCTTGTACGACATATAGTTATTCAGCACTTTCAACTGATCTAAAAAACAAGGAATACAATGTTTTATATATTTCTATTTGATATCCATCATGAAATTTTCACAGGAAAGCAATAAGTAATTTAATTGTTTCGCCTCCAGAAATGGGCACGTGGTGAAATGGCTATTACAACTAACTGATATGCTCGAGAATCGGGTTCCAAGTCCGTCTTCAGCGAGACGCTCAAAGGGAGCGATCTTTGATCATCTGATCCCGTCACCTGTATCGCTGCAATTTAAAGATACTCTTTACTCGTGTTAGCTGACGAAATATCTCAAAATAATGAAAAACGACCGATAAAATAGCATTCCAAGTTTAAATTTTCCCATCCAAAATGTCTAGATCTATAAATTTAAATTGCTTCTCAAAAGCGTTTTTCCCTACTTTCGGTTCAATGAATTTTAGCTTAGTTGAGTATAAATGGTTAAGGAAATCATTCATCTGGAAGTTATTCTTCAAATTTTTTCGACATTTAACCAACAAATATCAACTCTTAAATATCAGCATTGATTCGAATCGATTTTCCATTTGTTTGTTCATTTTTTGTTTGTTTTTGGCAATAAAATTTTCAAATGCTTGTCAACCCCATATTACAGTTGAATGATTTCATTGAAATTTAACTAATTTTTTATGCCTCTAAAATTTTCCAAAAGGTGCGTCGGGGAAAAATTAGCTACTAACCTATTGATGTGATTAGCACTTTTCAAAAATTTCTTTAAAAAATTGCGCCATTTAACGAATCCATATCAATATTCGAAGAAGAGTTGAATTGAGAAATAAAAAATAGATGCAAAATAAATCTAGTTTTCCACATTTTTTGGAAATCTCCATTGTGCAACGTCAATAACGTATTTTAAGCGGCATAACAATAGTTCATATCTTTATTGTTATTTGCATAAAAACATATTGCTGTTATTTTTGCATAAAAGATAGAATTTTCGAATATTGCAGTCGTTTCTTTTTTCATTACAAATATTTCATACTGAAAGATTAATGAGACTAATGAATGGCAAATAATTTTATAATGTCAAATGAAGCAGCCATATTGCTGAACTAAAATGATGCATTTCGAACACAAGCAATTATTCTCTAACCGATGGTAATTATAGATCAAGAGAATATAATGTTTATATATGCTGCTCGAGATCAAGTTCATGAGGATGGGGTAATACTCAATATACCCTTTTTTAAGGAGTTGATGCAAATTTCAGCATTCGAGAAGACTGTAACAATTTGATGAGTGAATAATTGAGATCCACGGATATTGCCCATTGTCCACTAATCTGCGGTTCGCTTTCCTGTCATGACATGCACTTTACGAAGATATCCTGCTAAAACAGCAACTCGCAGCTTCCGACTCATATAGACAAATCGTTTTTATTGAGTCGTTATTTGCGGTAGGATACCAACCAAGTTGAAAAACACCGGCAATATTTTAACAATACGCGATCTTAGATGCGCGGACCTTACATCGGCAGAAAAGCGAGAGTCTGCGCAAGTTCCTTCTTTTACTACTACGGTCCCGGGGATGACTCATAGGGTCGGTCACATTTTGTCACGGATCCTATTTGGGTCCTATTTCTATTAAACATCATCAATGCTTGCAAAAAAATTCTGAACAGTACCCGCGCTTTTTGCTTGATCTCAAAATTTATTGTCCACTGCATGAGCCTGTCGCTGCTTCCTGTACTCCGCAGAAGCACTTTGATGCATCCATCATCTGGTCAAAGTTTTACCATTTAAATGTTTCCCATGAAAAATGTCATGTAGCCCATTCCAACTTCAGCATGAATATTCCCTTGGGCTAGAGAGTGAGCTTCGTTCTTCTACAGATAATATTCATGAAGTGAATTTTTAATCAACCGTAAACTTTACTGGAAGATGTAGTGTTCTACTGTTGCTAACGATGGGCTTCATGCTTTGCAGCACGCCTTGCTTTGTAGCTTCATGCTTCGTGCTTTGTTATCGAAGGCCTTCATTACTGACGAGTGAGTCATTCTGCAAGGCTGTACTCATATTTGGCATCATTACTTGTTTTCTGATGCCAAACCGTTGGAGAACTTGCGGGAACGCTTCAGGTGTGCTATGTTTTGCGAAGTTTATCCTGGTATATGCAAGCAAGCTTACATTACCCGGTTAAAAATCTTCAGCCACTAATATCCGGAGTGGAACTTTGATTTGGTTCTTTGTTTTAAAACTGTGCGCCACTTTTTCGACACTTCGCTATCATGGGGTGTCGTATACATGTTGCATGGCACCTTATGCAACGATGGAGCGTTGAGCGTATTTCGAGCTATTGCACAGTGACCATGGATTTGAGTGGCGTATTTTTTATGGAGCCTTTGAATATGGTGCTAGTTTAGGGTGCTTTATGGAGCTAGTGAGCTTGGAGCTTTGACGTTCGGTGGAATGACGAATACTGAGAAGAAGAAATACAATTTCTCAGAAACATTTGTGATCTTGCGCTTAACGCTAACATGAAGATTTTGATCATGATTGAGCTATCGGAAAAGCACTACGCATATGCCAATATTTACTTCACATAAGTGAAAGCAATAAAAGAGAGAGGAATTTTCTCATTTTGAAAGTTGAGATTTTTTTCACTATCATTTTTTTTTTGCAGCCAATGAAAAAAAAAATTCAACAAAAGCGTTGACTAAATATGAGAGAAATTGTTGAAATGATTTTATAGATTTTCAAAACAATAGATTTCCACCGTCTTGAATAAAAAATTTTTTGCCTCATAAGTGATTATTTTTAGGGATATAAAAATATTTCTTATGTTTCTTCATTTTTCTATTATTTTTTTTTTATTATTTAATTTACTATGCATAATATCTATAGCTTTTATACGGCTATTTTTTGAATATCTATTGGCTATATTGAATTTCGTCTTCTATGTGTTAAATTTAGTGCTGATGAGTCGCATTTATGTTCATTAATTGCCATTCAAGGGAGAGTTATGTTTGAGGATCGCATCGGCAGATAATGATTTGTCATTTGCAATGTCATCTATCTTTGGTTTATATGAAGCGCACAAAATGAGCACATATTTCTACGATGATAGTTAAACGGTCCAATTCGATTCAACTAAAGTACGACTTTATTCAAATTAAGTACCATATTTATATACGTGAAAGGTTTTTCATCATTTCTTATACTGTCAAATAAAGTGAGAATTTTGGTTGTTATTTCTAGATATTTCATTTCGTCTACTATTGAAATTATTTCAATAATAAATGTCAATATTATAATTTACTATTTTTACATTTGTATTGTTTAATGATTTGACATGCTATTCAAATTTGTTTAATGATTTGACTATTCAAATTCTCATATGTTTAATGATTTGACATGCTTTCAATAAACACATTCGAAGAAATTTTATGGCAAATAAAGAGAAAATTTAGAGTTTATCGAGTTTTGCAACTCTCGCATTAGAAATATTTGCTCAAAATGTGTTCGCATCTGATTGCTGTGCAAATCGGTTTTCAATATCGGTTTTCAATACCATATTGTAATACATTCAGTGAAAAAATCGGATTGAAAACGTCGTCTACAATCATTTTGCTAATTAGTTTGCAGATTTTTTTTAAAATTATAATGATAGGTGGTTTCTGCTTTCATAAAGTGTACTATAAGATAAGTGATGTAGATCGATAATGAGGAAAATACCTCAGAAATGTTACTGGATAATTATCAAACTTGTATATTTTTATATTGCTTTAAAATAAAATGACAAAATATTTGAGCTTCTTGCATGTTGAAGTTTTACTTGGGTTGCGGTGAAAAATGCGAAGAACTATTAGAGCTCTGGCATTACACTTTATATTTCCTCACCAAATGTTTTTTCTATTACACTATTTTTGCAAATAATTTACTATTTAATTGCATGCTATTGCACAATATTAGGCTGAATTATTGAGTTACTGCTAGCAGATTTTCGAGCCTTAATTACTTTACCGATGCATTCTGCACTTCTCACATTTTTTTTTCGGTTTTCTTCGAAAGAAAACCAAATTACATGTTTTTTCGATGGATAGTAATATCTCGGGAATCATCTATTCAATGGATCACTCATTTATCATCAATCTCCTTCCTTATGACGAACAAAATGCTCATGGATTTTCCTCGGTAGCACACAGAAGTGATCAAGTCAATGAAAGTTATCTAGGATGACAATATTAGCAATATCTTTTATGATAAAGCAAGTTGTTGGGCAATTTAGTCTTGTGCGCCTCATGAACTTGAGTTTAGCGCATTGCTCAAAACAACTGAAATTCTCTAAAAATTTCATTTATTCTATACAATCGAGTGGTTATATGTGTGAAATTCCCATATTGGAGGAACTTGAAAAACTTTTTCAGCTCTTATTCAGCAGTCATCATGGTTCATTATAAATCGAGTGGTCGCTTAACTCAGATTTCGTAAAACGATTGGAAATAAATGTTTGTTGTGGGAAAAACTATTACTTTGAAATAGGAAAGCATTAATCAGCTTTGTTGTATTACAAGCGCAATAGGTTTGATGAGATAAAACAGTCAGCAAACAGCAAACGATAGAACCTGCGATGGCGACGATCTGCTCGCACAGTAAAGAGTTGGAATTCCGAGTGGGCTTGCGAACAAAGCTTTGATTCTAGAATCTCACTGATTTGTCACTGCTTTCCGGTTCGGACAAGAAAGGATGATTTTCGGTTTAGATGACAGTCGACTCTGCCACAAATATCAACTGTGCTTGTTGTTTCATTTATTGTTTGTCTACAGGATCAAACTACGAGATTTGCGAGAAGAGTAGATCGAATTTTTTAATATGCAAAATCTTTGATCTTTGAGACTTTGTTAAGCCACAGGATCTCACAGAGAGTGTTGTCTTTCATCCACTTAAGAAAGAATTCAAATCATTGTCGGAGACATTCTTGAAGCTTTGTAGCGATGCATGAAAGAATGATTCCATTTAACAAGGCAAGCACATTGAAGAAGCTGCGCATTTTATCGACTTGAGAATTTGCCGTCTACCTTCGAGTACCTCGTTCAAGGTTCTCTCGTAGCCATCCAACCGACTCGCCCCATTTTATCCTTGCTGGATTTTTCAATCCGTTCGAATATCTGCAAAAGTTATGGTCTCACTTAACGATTCGAAGAATTCGATGAAATTATTGTGCCTCAAAAGAAATGAGCCTTTGTGATATATTTCTTTATGGTTTCTCATCAAAGGCACACTCCACATGATAGCTGATTTTATGAAGAAATTGCTATGAACCTGAGTCAATTGGCACCAAGGGTTTAGTGACGTCTTCTAACTTCGTGTTTACTTCATACTATTACTGTGAACATCTCCGAACATCTTTTCTAGCTGCAAGAATAAATTGGCTTCATTGCTAAAAGAAATGCTGTTTTCTTTGAGAAGTTTTTACGAGTTGCACTGTTGCCACGGAAACTTTCAAAAACTTCCATATATTGTAATCGAGAGCATATCTTCTCATTTTTTTAATAGTCTCTATACAGCACCTTTTTCGTTATTGTTTTTCACCTCTGATCCATACTTATTCCACTTCCGCACTACAATAATAACAGAGAGACATAGAAAATTTCTGATGCTTCAGGATCAAAGAAATATATTTTATACGAATTTTTCACCCGTTTATTCAAATAACAACATCTTGTTCATTCTCCACAGTTATCACTTGCGTAATTGACAACCCTTCGCTCATGCTACCTATGTAATCGTTGCTGTTCACCCGCACATCTCATTAATGCATCCGGCAAGTTTTCCGTCAGTCGAGATTTGAAAAAAAAAAGCAGGGCTCGTTTTCACTTTTTTTCAAACGAATCAGTTTAGTCTGATTGCATCAGAGACACGGAATTAGATTGTCAATAAATGAGGAAACTTCCACAAATAAAAAATTATTCCCCATGATACTCTACTAGATTTCTACGTTTACACCTATTCGTCTACAGGCAGCGTAATGATTGAAGAAAAAAAAAATTCCACTTTTATTTTTTCGTTAATTTTTTGCATACATTTTTTTTGACCAGAATTGCACAAATTTCATGGCATTTTTCGTTGAAGTTTTGATAGGGAATTTGGGCTGCCCGAATTGATCAACACATTATAGGCGAGAGATAATCGACGTTGCAAAATTGATTTATTCAAAGAATCATCAGTAGCACTATCATTTCTCACTACTCATTCCATGATATATTTGCGGAATTTTGTGCATTCATTCTTCATGCTTCACTAAATTTTATAACTGAGCACTTCATTTTGTGCTTTTTTAGCTAATAGATAGCGTCGTGCGTCATGGGGAGTTTTTTTCTTGTTTTTATGCTCGAAAATAATCGCCTAATTGCATCAGATAGTGTAATTTTTTTTCTATCCTATTCATCTGAAAGCTTCTCTTCACCTCATCAAGTGTGGAATTTTTTTTTTGGAATATGTGTAACTTCATTTCTATGAAACTCATGAAGTTAAAGCTTTCATCAAAACGCTGTATATCAACGTCGAAAGTGGCGAATGATGAAATTTTAGCCGAATCTTGTAAAGTAAAATTGTCAAATTGTATCGCCGCAAAAAAACTAAAATTAAAATCAAAATTATCTCTCGTTGTTAAGTTTCTGAGTTATATTCGTCAAAAACACTTTAAAATATTCTAGAAGCTAAAATCTTCCCTTGATGCAAACTAAGATCTTCCTTTCCCTTATGCGATCTTTTCCTCTGAAATTTCTCTGAAATTAGGAGGGTTTCTCAATATATTTTCCTATTCATAAATATATCGCATCGAAGAGTTTTGTAATATATGAATAAGTTTGCCAACATTTTCGTATTTGGACATATTATCAAGTATAAAAGCTCGAATTGTCTGATTAGTCGATCAGAAAAAAAAACATCAAAATCGATTAATCGATTATTCTGAAATCAAAAAATCACTATTTCATTATGCAATACTTAAATACGATGATTTTTCATTTGAGAGCCTTGTAAGATAATTATTTTTTATATTTATATACGTATGTCTATCTTCTCATCAGTTATTAACAGGTTTAATCAATATTCGGTCGATCGTTTTGTTCTTAATCGCTTTGTCAAAGAATATGCAAACGTAAACTCGTACTTTGTTCAATTTTAATTTAATAACCTCCCCAATTTGCATAATTCGTATATCAGCTTGCACAATTAATTGGAATCGATTTTATTCAATAATCACAGATTTAATTGCTCAATAAGCAAATGCAGTTGCATAATTGCAAAGGTGTCATTCCGGCAGTCGTTCATTTAGTCATTCATTATTTTTGAGGGTTTATCACGGTTAATTAATAATTTCATAAAACAGCAATTAAACTTTAATAGGATCGAATATTTATTTGTTTTTATTTATTTATTCTGAGGGAGATTAACGAGAACGGCAGAAAGCGCACATATAATGCTCGTATGATATGGAACTGAAAATTCTGTGGAATATTACATCTACTGCAACATTTTTTGGCCAGATGAAACTAGTGCCAACGTCGACTATGCGGAAGGGCAAACTGAAATATTTCTAACGGGAAGGTTTCGAGAAAAGTTATGCACAATTTTATAACAAAGAATTAAGTTTGAGGTTAAGCTTGCGTTATTCTATTGATTTCTGCAAGGTAATTTTAGCCTAATAGTGCAAATTCGATTGTTTAGGCACCATTGTGAATTTCTACGAAAGTAATGCGAGCGGAGCTTTCTGGGCTTTCTCTAACAACCTGATATTAGAAACTAAATAAGGAGGCCGCGAAGGAGTGCCGTATTCCAAAATGGGTCGGCAGTAGGCGATGAAAGCATTTCGGTAACGTGCTCAGAACATCGACGCTGTAAAATGCGGAGAATACAAGTTGCAATTTTCGATGGCTTTCGACAATATTGAAAGACTACAGTCGACATTTCTGAACATTTTGCCTCAGAATCTGACATCAGAAATTAAATAAGAAGATGATAAAACAGAGGTGCAGTCTTACAGGTGCTTAATTTACCTCATCCTCTTATCTCGGCTACTATCGATTGAATCACCATAGGTGACAAATAGTTTTAATGGCTTCTCATCGCTAGTATAATGAGTTTTAATCCTGTAACAACGATCCAAAATCCCTTTAGCCAATTTTCAATGAAACCACTTCTAAGTGCATTAAACCTGAAATTTTTTTTTAAAGTTCAGCCTTTGAATTTTGGCATTATGCCATAAAATAACCGAATTTAATTAGTGCTATAACGATTAATGAATTCTGTAATATTCTGAACTCTAGCTTTGTTTCTAGATCATATTAAATAATTTTCTCTCTCTAGCCACAGCTGAATCTTTCACGTAGTATCTAAAAGACTCACCCGAATTTTTATTTATAATTTATCAAACTTATATAATTTGTATGATAAATGACGACTTATAACCGAAAACATTCGTTTTTTTTCTTTTTTTAACTCATCACGTTTTTCTTGCTTAAGTGGAATTTGAAATCAATAGCTGATGGTGTAGTTCAGATATGGTTTCACTCGTAGAAAACAGTTCAAAAAATTTTACACTAGCGAGCATTTATTCGCATTTCATTTGTCTAAATCTACTGATGTCCTATCTACCATTATATTTCTCATTGTACTTTGCCTATATTCCCCTAGTTTCTGCGAAAAACAAATAAAGGTACGAAGGGATAGCATATTGCTGCTTATTTTTATTATTTCTTGACTTCATTGTAAATATATAGGAGATTATAAGAATTTTCTTATGTCAAAAACCTCGATTCTTTGAATTTTTTGCTGCAATATTTAGATTCGTAATGCATTTCGAGGTGTTTCATATTGATTCGCATTTTTTATTCATTATTTTTTCTTCTTTATTTATAAAATTACTCAATTCTTTTTTTTAATCTTCGAATATTTTCAAATTTTTTGAAGTTGAAACGCGCAATATCTCCTTAGAGGAATGGTGGTTCATTTTTATTGAATTTATTTGCTTAATTGTTGACATTGTCAAAGCATTTCGAGAAACTTTCTCGACATTCTCATCGTTGAATTTTTAATTTATTTCCGACTATCTCAAGAGCCATCTTTCTCACACTAGAAAGTGCGCTCTCAACGGAAATTTTCATCGCTTTAAAATATGATTTCTTTTGTCGTTTGTTTCGAATATCATTGAAAAATTTATGTGAAGGGGCAATAAAATATCGGTCTTCCATAGGAAACGTTTATGAAATTTTAATAAATTATCTAACGGGAAATTTATCCATTATGGGATATTTGTGAAAATATTAATGAATCGATATTTCATTTATTAATGATGAAACATCGCCATCGTTCATAGGATGGCGATATTTCCTCATAAGTCGATAAACTTTTGAAGTTATCTCTTAATTGCTATCATTTCCTTTAAAAAAAATAGAGAAACTCTATTTCATCTTTATTTTATATGATTTCAACATGTTGAGATGAAAAAAAAATACAAAAATATTTGCATACAACCGGTAAGAATGAGTAAAACTTCCGTAATAAAAGAATTCGAACGAGCAGATATTTTTTGGTAGAAGTTAAGAAAAATTTTTCGTTATGCATACTATAAAACACATTGATTTTTTTTTCTTCAATTTGAAATTAGAATTGAATTTGTATGGAGAAATTTGAAAATTTTGAGAAATTGAAAAAATATGAGAAAAATATTCAAAAATGTGCCAAATTTGTGAAAAAAATTATGAGAGAAATTGTCAAATGAATTCCATTCATTGTAGAAATCAAAAATAAAGAGAAGATATGTTTAGTTTGGAAATATGAGTTAATAGTTGATTCGATAAAATCTATGATATCATAATAGCCTTGATTCGAGCATATAGGCGAACCTATCGTACCTTATTAACTTGACTACAACGTAATTCTACAATAACAGTTTCTCATTTGTTTTTTTTTTGTACTAGCATGCTTATGCTCCTCGAATTTGAGGTCATTGGTCCTGACGATAAAAAAAGGATGTAGTTTTATGGGAGTAAGGACAGGGGCCAATTTTTGATAAAATTGGAATGCGAAAATTTTATGAAATTCTTTGTGGAAAAAGAATAAATTCTGAAAGCACAACCTTCTGTACCTGGAAGAAAATATAGAAAAACCAACCTCACTCTTGCTTACCTCGAAATATCCTGTTTGCATGCAAAAAACCAAAATATTTGCTGTGGAATGTTTTATGTATAATATAATGCCGTAATAGAGAAAATGGAAGTGACTTTGAAGAAACAATTCAATTTAATGGCACGAAGGTGAGATGATCGGTGAATTTTATGTTCTCGAAAACTTTTAAGCGTATTTAAGAGAGAATTGCATTAAATTTCAAAAAAAAGCTAAACTAGAAAATCATCTTCATATGAGTGAATCATTGTCAAGGGGTCCTTCGAGAGCGAAATATGGGGAAAATAACCAAATATTTTAGAATTTTGTGAAAGAAAAAGAGACGAAAAGATTCCACCGATTATCTCCTACCACATAAAACTTGTAGACAAATATATTGAGAAGCAAACATTTTTGAGGATTCTGCGATGAAGTATTATATAAACAGAGTCTTTGGCATCCGCACAAAATTTGCAAACGTTTAGCGCAAAGGGAATTTGAAGCAGAGCGGCTGCTCTATGTTGATACTTAATCAAACACTTTTATGTCTTTTACGAGTTGAGATTGGTTAATTGAATAGCGATGATTCGTTTGCGAATAAAAATTGCTGAATGAAAATTTAATAATTGAAATTATATAGCAAATGATGATTTATTTATACTCAAATGTTACAAAAAAAACACTTGTTGAAAGTGAAATCTTATTGAGATAGACTGAAACCTTTGCTATGCTACAAATCGACTAGATTTTCTATTTTGGATTATGATTGTCGAGTACCATTTTTTTCTCTCGCAAACACAAATGAATCAGCTTCCATCGGTCCCTTATGTCCACCTTCGCGCTCATTCTCCCACTGCCTCCACATTCACTCAATTCCACTCATTGCTTTTGACTAACTTTTGTGACTGCATTAAGTGGCGAGCTGGAGTTAGCAAAACACTAATGCAGGTACGTAAGCCGCTATTTTTTCGTCTAATGGCATTTCTTACCCTATTTGGTCATCAGAGGTAGCAAATAAATGTAAAAGAAATTTTTGAGTAGTGGAGGAGAGCAGCTTGATCTATGCTTACGTTTACATAATTTAAAAGAGGCCAATGATAATAATAACCCATAGAAAAAGCTTCTTTCTTTCAAGATTTTTAAAGTATATCTTTCACGAATATTTTTTCATGTTTATAGAGTATTTCTTATAGGAAAATGTCACATAATCATATAACTGCTTACTGCAATCCATTTATGCATTATTAGTTTATATAGGTTACCTCCCTCCACTCTTCTCTTTTATTTTCGGTCTGATCCGGAGTTGCTCAATTTCAATACGAAACATTTAGAGCTAGCGATAAAATCTATCACCACCTGGTTAAGAGGCTGAGAGGGGAAAGGGGAGGGGGGCATACGATTACCATCATCCTCTAAGCAGAGCAAACCCGTCTTTATTTTTCTTTTATCATCTCTCATGTCAATCCACCAACACAGCACTTGAATATGGAGGAAAATTTGCATACACTTTACGCATATTACCCTTTCATTTATATCGTTCGAGCTGCATCAACAAATAATGTTCTGTTGCTTTATGGCATCAGCATTCGACCTAACTGATACGTAAACTAATCTTTTTCAAATGTATTGCTTATTGATAACTTATATAATTTGTTGAGTAATTGAGCGCAATATAAAAGCGCATATTCGTGCCACTTCCTCTAGCACATTTGTCCACTTCTTCATTTGTTATTTGCTAAGAGGAAACGACTTATCATACTTCAAAATTTGAATATTTGTGGTTTTTGCCAAACGCATTTACTGCAATTCCCTCTTTCCAGTTGAAAGTTGGAATGAAAGTGCAAAATAAATTTATGCGTTCTTTTACGTGCAAAATATCATCAATCATATATGAGGAATTTTTTCTGCATATAAAATGGAAATCTACATATATTGCGATTAACGATTACCAAAACCTATATATTTTCGAATCTATAAACCATCGATTATGCAGCAAAATATAGCGTTGATTTTTCGAAGCGTATAATCAAAATTTTAGCTTCCAGATTTTTCACCTGAGGTGTAGTTTGTTGAATATGCTCGTTTTGAATTTGCAATTCAAATTTAATGCGAAATAAACTTTTTCGTAGAGAAATTCATCACAATGAAGCGGTGAATTTTTTTTTCTGCAATGTTTAAAATTTTCAAATTTACACTGCAATAATTGATGGAAAATTTTTCAAAAAAAAATCTAAAATTCTGGTACCTGAGATTTATCGGAAGAATACATCCAGAAAACCGGAAGGCGGAAAACTGGCAAGTGAACGATCATTCCGGTCTGTAGTTAATTTACCTATGCATTAAGAAAAGCTGTCACTCTGCTATCACTCTGCTATCATCGAAATATTTAATGAGGACGAGATGATAGAGCAGAAGAGATGGAAAATGTAATTGTATGATCTATGCAAAAAAAAATTTTTTTAATTTATCGCTATTTGTCACTTCCTCAACGACGAAGGCAATTCTTTAATATATTTTAGCGTTGATGTCTTCAATGAAAAAAAAAACTTCCATTTAGGCTCATCTTAAGAAATTACTGAAAGTTAAATGAGTTTTTTTTTTTGTAATTCATTTTTAACGCTCAGCAAAAGTTTTCTTGAAATATTACACGATAAAATTGTGTTTTAAAGTTTGAGAGTTAATAATTTTAAGCTGTTCGATTTATATTTTTCTTAGCATTGAATGATTTTTGCATAAATTTTTCACTAATTTAGTAGAAAATAAATAAATTTCTATATTCAAATTATTTTTTTGTTTTATAGTTTATTCTACATTTTATGAATTTAATTTTTTTTTTGGATTTTTCATTATCGATGGTGATATAAATATGATTAAATAACTTTTTCGACACTTAATAGTCGTTATTCATTTTAGCTCTAATTTGAGCTCTTTTTTTTTGCGTAACCTTTCTCATGAGCGAATGTTCCTTTGACAATGCTTATAGTTCAACTGATCAATAACAACTGATAATCCGATCGATAAAAGGGGGTCTCTTTCAGAGATCTAAAGTTCAGGAAGGTCGTTTTAATATGATTGTTGCTAACTGACAGAAATTTTTCAAAATCACTGAAAAACGACTCTATCTAATTCACCTTTGTAATTTCTAGAAATTTAGGACAATTCACAATCTAGTGGGTTAGCGTTTGGGAACATACAACGTATACAATGTGCTATATTCGAAAATCCTGTAAAAAATACTAAATGGTGCCTTCGAGAGTAATTATATTCTCTGACGACAAGTTTCAAACTGAGTGAACATCAGATTAGGAAAAAATTACTCATTCATCCGTAAATTGAGATTAACTAATAGTAATTTTGAAACTTTTTATTTTTATTTTTTTTGAATTTAATTTACAGACTTTCCGTATATGATAAACATTTCAATCAGCCAAAGTGGAGTTTTAAAGAGTTCATTTTCTTTGAAATGAGGAAATACGCATAAAACATTTGAAGGGAACTGCAAGAATTTGCAATAGAAGTAACTAATGCAATAGACACATTGGCAGCTTATGATTAGCTCTTTCTCTGATAGAGTTTTGCCATTTGGGACGTTTGCCGTATAGGCGCATGAGTGACACTCCATTTCTAGCTGAAAAAAAAGTCGAAAAAAAAGATACTACATCCTATAACACCATAAAATCCACAAAAATTCAAACCTTGTTTTGAAAAAAAACGTGGTTTTTCTTTAGCTTTTGCGCTGATTTTTTTTATTAAACGTAACTAACAGGTCTTTTGTATTTTTCCTATCTTTTTCGCTCATCGGACAGAAGTACGCTTATCCACTACATACACTAGCAGCTATTCACTTCAATATGTTGGAATGTTTTGGTATGCGTTTAATAAAATATTGCGTTTAATAAAATAGTGGCAACTCAGATTACTGCTCTATGGAAAATTGAAGCAAAGCCAGTTTTCATCAACTTCCGAGGGATCGTTTAAAGAAAAGGTAGAATTGAAATGTCGTGGCATGAGCCAGTTTAGTTGTTATTTTCTTTTTCTCCTTTATATCGTCATCGACGTTCTGCTAAGGCTTTGATTGCTAACTGGAAGCAGTCTCCGTTGGAGCAGATCGTCTGAAGGATCCATCTGAAAGCTGCATACGAAAGCACAGCGTTTCGTGGATTAGGTGGGGTGTGTTAACGTGAAGCGTGCGATCAATTCGAGTGCGTGCTAGGCGTGAGTGTTGTGCCGTCTGAAGGCGGTGCCTCATGAGCATCACATTTCAAGCATTTCGCATATTGCTTGAAGGTCGTTTCTCATCTCTAAGGCGCATCTATCATCTAGATTGCTTTGTTCATTTTGTTCGTATGGAGTTGTCGGAAGCTGAAATCGCTCAACTCAAAGAGCACAATCAACGTCGCGTTAAACGTGTTGTTGCTATTGTCGCGATTACGATGACACTTATTTCGATCGTTTTGGTCGCACTTTCGCTATCACTCGGATCGAAAATTGATCAGTTGGGTTAGTTTCCAGTTATTTCACTAAATTCTCAATGCTTTTCCAATATCCATTTGCATAAAATTCTGTGGCCGTAGCGAATTTGCAAATTTAGTCATCACGGCCAAAAATTGGCCAAAATGACTACAAATCGATCGACAGGATTGAACAATGATCGACATTGCTAATTGCATTTTCATTATGAAGCGTATTTTTCGTAGCCATTATGGACTTTCCAGTTATAGTGACTAAATTTGCATATTTGCTGTGGTTGCCGATAAGTAAGGAGTTATCATTCTCGAGAATAAATTACAGAACACCTCCATAGTGGATCATATAAACTCAAAAACATCGAACTCAAAAACTCAAAACTCAAAAAAAAAACTGAACTGAACTCAAAAACATCGAAAACAATGCAGATATTAATAACGATAAACCTTTCAAATTCCGCCAGAAGTTATATTTGGGGTGATATCTATTTGAATGAAAACTATTTAATTGAAGCTACCAACTATTCAAGGGATGTTAAAAAAAAAAGAATAAGCGCCATTTGGTTTTGTCATATTTTCGTGATAGTTATTTTTTTCAGCTATATTATTTATGGATTCAAATTATTGAGTTGTATAGAATTCTTATGACAGGATACGATAGAGGAGTAGAAAAACATAACGAGTATGGTAGATTGCAAAAAAGTCGCTCTTAATGCTTCAACTTTTCTAAAATTATGCACTATTTTATCAAAGTGGAGATATTAACCAATGTTTATTTTTCTCCTCTTTAGAAAACGACAAACTGAGTACGTTCAAATCTTTTTTATAATCGTAGACATTAAAAAGCCAATAAAGGACACTAATTTTTGCGTTCATTTCTGCAGCAGAATAATACAGAACACATATAAATTGAAACTGTGATAATTTACGAATTATCAGTTCTCCACTGATTAACTTTTCCTCAGCGAGGAAAGGTGTGAGGAAAGGGAGGGGAACGAGGAGTTGAACGGAAAAGATAAAGAGGAGAACCCATTCTGCAGTTGATAAATGCATTAATAAAAGAGAAATCTAACAGGGTAGATTGATGTATTATATGAGTTTGTGAATTCCACTACCAATTTCTATATTGTCACTAAAAACGACAGAAATATTTAACAAAATGTGACTAAAGTAA
The DNA here is from genome assembly GCA_013433145.1 of Ascaris suum. NCBI lineage: Eukaryota > Metazoa > Nematoda > Chromadorea > Rhabditida > Ascarididae > Ascaris > Ascaris suum. The sequence continues at coordinate 2,897,070 of CM024181.1, forward strand.
ATGAGAGTAGAGGAAACTCAAAAATGACAAATTCATGCTGAATTTAATGAGTCGAGTTGAAAGTCAACATTTGAATCTTTTCATGTCAAATTCGTAAACACTCATTTCGAACGTCATTGTTTCTGGACGATGAACTAGCCATACCACATAAATGAACAAAAACCAGCTCTTTTTTTCATTGACGGCTTTTCATATGAGTGGAGGCCGCTTTTGCTAGACACGATTCTCTATTACGTCAATTATGCAGTGCATACCTTCGCTCTATACGAATTAATGGTGGTCTTTGGCTGAATTTGCCGTGGATGAAGAACGTAAAAGGAAGGAAAGTACATAAATATGCATATAGATGCAAATGTGCAAAATTACAGAGCCGTATCGAGATATGAAGAGAAAACCAGGCTTCAATAATGACACCCTTTCATTCAGAATTCCTGAGAATTGGATTCATTCGATAGACTTCCGAGCTTGTAGATACCCAGCCTTACCCGCTTCATCCCCTCCTTCACTCGCAGATGCCTCGATCGAACTGTGAACATATTATCTCTTAAACAATGATTGAAGAAAGCAAATAGTTATGAGGAAGTGACAAGAGGGTTAATCTACTTAGGTGGTATTTATTTGGGATCGGTGCTTCCAAGTAGAAATTTTTCCTTTCTTTTCCAATTAAACGGATTATCTATACAACTTTGATTGATATTTTGTGAGACGCCTTTTAGAACATTATTTGAAATCTCTTCACTGTCTCAGCGAATCTGCTCAACGAAAGCGGTTGAATAATCCCACTTTAAACACTTATTCGAGTTAAAATAATTACGTCCACAAATAATTTCCTTCTATTCCATATCGTTTCTGCAAATAAATATTCCACTTTATATCATCCTTTATTGTTCCTATGAATGAATATTTCATTTCATTCCATCGCTTATTGCTTATTGCAATAAATAGTGCAATGAACTGCTATTGCATTGCAAAATTTATTATCATCTATCATCTCAGCTGCAAGATGTCTTCTCATTGTTATCGAACGTGAAATTGTTACAATGCAATTAATTTACCGTTTCGAAAGGAAACTTTTTTCTTTCCGAGAATTTGCCTTTTTTTCATTTTATCACTTGAAGACGTTTCAACTGAAAAAAAAAAAAAAAGTCAATGAATAAATTCTTTAGGCATCGCTTACAATATTGGAAAATTGCGTTGAGATGTCAAACTCTTTAAGAGACGATTGATGAGAGTTAAAACTCATCTCATCAATTAAGCTTGAAAAATATTCCTATACGACATATCAATCACCATTACGGTCTTTTTTGATTAAAATGTACGGAAATGATTAATGGAATTCTACGAGAAATCTTTAGCTTTTAGTGTCATTTTTATTACGTCTTCAACCTTCTCATTCTTCTAACATCTGCTCATCAATCAACAGCGGACATTTTTCCGTTCAAAAAAAAGAAAAAAAGATAAGATTTTCATGAATTCTAAGGAGGAAGCCAAAGAACGAAGAAGATTTGAAAGCTGTAAATCATTGCTCAAATATAGTCCGTTGTCTAATGAGTTTTTATATGATTGTATGCCATATTGCTGCAATGAATTTTTTTTTTAGCGAAATATTTTCATCTCTTTATATTCCAATTTAATGAAGTATAAGTTTTTAAATTATTCAGTGAATTTCTTTCTTTCATAAGTTCTTAAATAATGAAATTTGCTGAATTTATTCTTATATATCGCCTATTAAAATTCATATTAAATAATATTTATGCACGGAATGTGTATATCGGCTTTATTTTCATTGATATTTCTTCGATGAAACACTAATCGTTCCATATAGAATAGAGCTTCCGCCATATTTTTTTTTTTTTGAATTTCATCTTGCTATCAAGACAAATTATTTTCATCGAGAGTATTTCATTTTACATTCTTCATTTTTTGCAAAATTCCTTTGAAAATAAAAAATCTTTCACCTACATCATATATATCATATATACCTAGACCATTTATAACTATATATTAAAAAATTCTATATATACGATAATTATATATAACAAACACATTTTAATCGATTGTCAAATTCTACTTAAGTCACATTTTTTTATATTCTTAAAATTTGTCATTAGGATAATTCGTGATGCATTTTCCAAATTTTACGAGAATAAATTCGTTGTATCATTGGCCGATAATGTCTCGAGAGAATAATATTTGCAATTCCCTCAAGATTAGTAGTTTCATCGTCGTTTTTGAAAGAAATTTCAAGTTGTTATGTGATCGATGATTTCGACAAGTCATTAACACACGAGTTCTAAGTCTTCTAAGTCTTCATAAAGGGTGCAAATATTCTCTTCGAGATAAAGCAAAAGATATTGTTGAAAAAAAAATGAGTAACGAACGCATCTACACTATATGATGTGAATGTGTCAAATGCGAACGTTTATGACGTCAATCGTTGGCAAAAAAAAAAACCATCCTGAAGGCAGAAAATTTCGAAGAGAAAATTTTCAGATTTCTTTAGCAAAGAAAATTCCACTGAAATCTTTTAGTATAAATGAAAAAATATCGAAGCGCAATATTGTCATCTTATGAGAGAATTAGAGAAAAAACTTTCCAAAAATTCAGTTTTTTTTAAAAGAAAATCAATTTTCATGCAAAAATAATAATAATAATTAAAATTGTTTGCGCCAAAATCGATTTGAGTCAATTTTTTTCTTTAGCAAATTGCATCTCGAAATGCAAATAAAATAAAAAATCAATTGTTGTGAATTTTTCACAATATTTCTCATCAAAAAAAAAAACAAAAAATTGCAAAAAAATTGCAATTGTTTGATTTCATAGTAAAACTTGGCGGTTATCAATGAAATTTCTCAACTTTTTGAGAATTCTCAAATTTTCATCGCAAAATTGCCGGCTGATCTATGAGGCCAATAACTCACCCTTTGGAAATCTCGACTACGAATTATTACTTAAAAATGTAAGCGATGCTTTAGATATTAATTTTTTTTCTTTTCATGAAAATTTTCACGTTTTTTCCAGATGTGTTCGTGTTTATGTCGGGAATTTTTTTTAAACGCATTACAACGAAGTTGTGTTAATTTAGTCCTTGAGGATGTGCTTGAGGATTTTTTTAATTTCAGTTTTAGAGCAGTTAGGCCATAAAAATTACTGCTATGAAACTTTTTAGATAATTTATTTATTAACTTATTTATTTATTTATTTGTGCAGTGTCACATAAACTAAAAAGTACACAATTGCATTTGAGGAGGCAAAACTATCATAGAGGATAAGTGATGAGGAAAAAATGTAGATGCGCCATAAATAGCCAGCGGACACATTGCACAAAGAAGTTAAAAACGGAATGCATGAGAGTATATAAAGTGCAAAACGATCATCAAAAGAAGTTCCAGCAAAGATTTATTCAAGTAATCGACGTTCTCGAGTACTTTTCTCGGCCAAATGAATCATTATTTCCGATTTGAGTGTATGAGAAAATTTTGCAAAGTAAACTTTTTTCAACAGTCGCTGCGACAATCATTTTTTTTCCACCGTCTAAGAAATTCGTTTCAATTAGAGATTGTAAAGCCGATCGAGAGTCTGCTCAATCCGTTCAGAAAAAAAAAAGTATACAAGGAATCGTCTTATTTTTGCAAAAAGACGCCTCTTGCTGCTACGTTACGTTATCGAATTGCATTAAAAAAATTACATATTACGCTAACTTGTATTGCGTTTTTTCCAATTTAATAAAGTGAAGCCACTATCGCAAAATTTCTGAGATTTTTTTTTTTTTTTTTGGTATTCTGACATCATTGCCGTAATGATGCCTTGTAAATTATTACTGAGAAACAAATAGAATATGTACAATTTTCACCTAATTGCTGATTGAAGAAATTAGGTTTGAAAAAATTTCTCATACATAATTGGTATCCCTATCCACACGAAGAAGTTAATGTCTACTCGCGGAGCTACCGTATTGCTCCAAATAGAGCCCCTACCTAGTACATCGCGCAGAATACAGCCCTCTCTTTGTTACAGTAAATTGTAGCGATAGTCTTATACTGTGAAAATAAGCAAAGGCTTGTTTTATCAATGCCAATTGAATAACGCTAATTTGCCTCATGACTGTTACAGTTTTCTTTCGAAATTCTCTGCCATCGTTTATCTTATGTGTTCGCTTCATTCTCACATTTTCACGAAGAACTGAGCCATTCTTCGGTAGAGCTCTCGTCGAATAGCCTTATCTCGTCTCCCGCTAAAATATGAGATCTCTCGAGCTCTATCTGAATTGATATAATGGCATATTTTTTTCGATTTTCGAATAGAGTTTCGCCGATTCTCATACATCGTTGTTCTTTTTTGCTATCGGCAAAAATTGTCGGAAAATTGAAATATATCTTTCACCGGTACGTAAAACTATTTCCTTCATAGGATGAACTGCATTTATTACGCTTTGACGCGGAATTTCCTTTGCTATTGCTTTTTTTTTCTGGTTTAATTGAAGAGTTTAAATTTGTAGTTTCGAGTTGATTTTATATTTTGTGGCATATCAACGTAATGGTCATCTATCATTAAAAGATAACCCTAAGATAGAGTTGGCCTATTCATTTCTCTTATTCACCTTTTCTTTTCACGAATTTTCTCGAAGCAGTGAAATTATTTGGCTAATTGAGCTAGACGAGCTAAACTTTTTTTTTCTGCGCAATGCATAATGCCTTCATTTTACTCCTTTTGCTGTATAATATCTTCTTGATTTTTAATCTTCTTTTCTTTTTGAAGTTTATAATTTATTCCCATTAAAGTAGGACAATTGGCTTAATTCACTAACTCTCTGATCCGTGATTTATTTATTTTCTCTCTCTCTTTAATAGCGAACCTCGAATGTGATACTTTATGCATCAAAATAGCTATGTTTACTAATATATAGCTCTATCATGCTTAGATTCTTCTAAGAATGAACGGGTTTTAGTAGTTCGATGCTTTGACCCCTAGGCCAGCTGCGAACGGCCTCCATTTCAGCCTGAAGAAGTGCTCAGTCTTGGCTGATTTAATGATTAAAAAGTCCGCTTATAAAGGAGACGCAAATATAGAGTCTAGAATCGTTGAGCAAACCAATAATCCTTCATCTGTCAAAAAAAGAAGAAGAAAGAGACTAATAAAAATCTCTTAGATCCTATCAAATATTACGAATTGCGATTCAAAAAATATCATCAAGGGAATTAGTTGAAAGGCGGCATTTACAGCTTTTACAAACGATGGAGTGACCCTCTAAGAAAACACATTAGTATGCTATCAAATTATGCGGGGAAAATTCTGAGGAATATTTGAAGCATAAATGAGAAAACTTTTTTATCTCTTTTTTCCGTTATTTTTTGTCTCTTTTTGTATCGTTGTTAACCCTTTATCTGAATGGGAAAATTTTTACAGCTGAAATATATATATGATGTCTCGTGAATGTGATACGGATGATGATGTGCAATGTGCGGTAATACGAACGCTGTACCTTATATGATTGCTATAGGTGAAAGGTTGTGTGTTTATTCTATATAAGTGATAGAGATGAAAGGTCACTTATAGGTGTAAAGTCTAAGAAGAGTTGCTATCGCCGATTCCTTTCTAATCTTTGTGGTTTTTCTTTGCCATTAACAGGTCCATCCTAGAAATTTTCTTGCATGACTTCATTATTAATTTATACTAGAGGGAATATTTTACTCACAATTTTTGAAAGAGTGGAAGTTTATAAGAGAGAATTCGCATCATTTTTTGATTCACTTTTCTCGTAACTCAATCGATTTTCACTTCTTTTTTTTTCATGAATAGCGCGCTATTGTTCTCAGCTGCATTTACTAATATAATCCTGATTGACATTACTGACAGCTGCTCTTCCTCAATGAGGAGCTATTCGTCTGATCGATATGAGGAAGTATCCTTCGTGCAGAAAAAGAAATAAGTGAAATACTTATCTCTACACGTTGCATCCTATATTCATACTCTTCCTAATTTTTTATACCTTCATTATTGCACAAACAATTCTTTTCTACAAATTATTAGAATTATTGATGGACTTTTCATAAGAAACAAAATCTTTCAAATCAAAATATTTCACTGATTATTATGAGTTTTGATTAAATAATGACCGATTTCGCAAATAATTTTAGAGAATCGATTATTGGCAGTTCAATTAATGAGATTAACTGACTTCTCGAGAATCAATCGCTTTGATTTCACTTTAAAAAATCTCTAAATTCTTCACAAATAAATACAAGTGAAGATTTATTGCTTTCGTAACTTCAGTTTCATTTGCTGTTTAGTCTTTAACTATGAAAAATTACAGCAGATAAACTGGAAAAATGAAACAACATCACAAGAAGAAAGTATTCTTTGAATTCTAAATGAGGAATCGCTGTAATTCTATCCCAAGAGATGCCTTTCTTAAAGGATTGTATGAAATGTCCTCTCAGAAAACCTTAAGGAGTACTTTATCACCTTGTCAGATAACCCTAGGGAATACCTTATCAGGTAACCTTGAGGAACAGCTTGTCGGTTAGCATTAAGGAATACTCTCTCAAATAGCCTTAAGGAAGGCTCGCTCAGAAAATCTTAAGGAACACCCTCTCAGAAAAACGTAAGAGACATGAGATGTCCTCTCAGATGCACTAGCTGTCACGATGTGTCATTAATCACGATGTGTCACGATGTAAATGACTTGCAATCAACTCCAATCTCGTAATTCCCAATAGATGGTGCATATTTCCGAGTGCACTCTATACTTTACATCTCGCAGCGCATCTATGTTTAGTTATGCATATTGAGTATCGGAATAATCCGTTCTCATTCGTTGTGATTTCTCATTTGTAACAAAATAGATTGAACAAATTGATTAAGGCATCGAATTTCTTTCTTTTTCGTCATTTGTGGGAATACCGTTCAAATTACATTCCACTGATTTCTCAAAATTTGATTTTTATCTCGAATAAAATCTCATTTCACATTGCGCAATTTTTGATTAGTCGGCGACTTGCGTGGATTTTATTGCGCGTAAAAAAACGACTGATAGAAGTGGATGCTTTCTCAATTTCAATAAAACTACAAACGTCCACAATTATAAATATATTTAAATTACAAATAAAAACACAATTCGCGAAATTGTACTTCTCATTTAAAAGGACTTCAAAGTAATGCGAAGTTGAGATCGTTTGATTGTAAAGAAAAATAATTGCACAAAGATAGCAATAATTTAGCAAATGAAAAGCATTTTACAATATGCAATCTATTGCATATAGTTCGCAATGGCAGCTATAATACAACTTATTTGTTGCAAATTTTTAGCCCAGAATCGCCATAATGCGCTACCTATAAATGAGACGATCCGTCTGAAATAGCTTCGTATCGATGTTTAAAAGTTTTTCTTGTGCAAATAATATTCATTTAAAGAGTATATGATTATGAATATGATTATTTTTTCAAGCAACTATCTGTGATGTGTCATAGATTTCGCTCAAAAAAATGTCATTGCAACTTCAACGATGATAGTTTGAACTTATAGCACAAACAAACACACATAGGGCGTACTGTAGACGAATTTTTGGGTGAAGAGTTTGGGGAAGATCGAAAAGATCTCAACGGAAATTTTGTGGAACGATTTACTGGAGGGATGGAAACGACGAGAGTTGATATCGTCATTGAAGTGACCTTAACGAAGAGATCGAAATCGGTTTTGGTATAAAGGTTGAGAGAATCTCGACACGGCTAACAATTGGAAAAAATCTGATTGCGATGCAAAGCAAAACTAAGAGTTTTATGAGGCAAAGAAACAGTTTTAGTGCAGGAATTTCCTGCTCAACACTATGCGATATGGCGAGGAAGCAAGGCTTTAATGAAAAGTCGACGAATCGTTGCAGTGTGGATCCCATCCGTAATCGCGCCGGTTGCATGGAGAAAATCAAGCTAAAGCATGTCCACCCTATATTTGCAAAGAGTTACCTACTATTATTGAAACTTATTTCCACATAACTTTGCAAGAAAATGAACAAGGGTCGTGCGCATATTTTGCGTAATAGATAATTGCACAATTGCAGCTTGTAGCTGTAATAATAGAAAATTCAAATGAGTTGCGCTGCTCTATATTCAAGCATAAATTTTGCTGATCTCTTATAGCGAATTCCTTCAGATTTTATCAGTTAATAGGCATTCAGTAGGTTGTCTGTAAATGTTTATTGAAAAGTGGTTGTAATCTCATGACTGTGTGCTAACTGAACTGAACTCTAAACAATCGATGCACTCTAATATGTGGCAATAAGCGTTTTATAATTAGTCAAACGCATGTGTTTGAATTCTTTTTTTGTTGCAATTATTTTGATTTGCATGACAATTATAATAATTACATATTGATTTACTTTCATTTAAGAATTTTTTTACGTCCAATTTTGCTTCAAAAATTCCATCCGCTTTCTAATCAAAGAATGGTAAATTGGCGAATTTTTTTTTCTTTACTGCTCAGCTAGTTGAGAATTGTTAACTTCCGTTTTTAAATTCAATGCATTAGATGAAATTGCCTCAAATTTTCTGTTCTTTTATCGCAATTCACGAACTTAACAGCCCTATTTCGAATTTTTAAGATATGATGATGATTATTTAAGATTTAACGCGATAAGGTAAGATGATAAGAACCGAGATAAGAGGAGATAATTTCACGATCACCTCAAATTTTGAAGTAAATAATTCATTCAGTACAAAAAATTCAAACATATTTGGATACGTTTGCATTTACCAAAAAAAAAAAATTATCCGCAAATTATTCCAGAAAAAAAAAGTATATTTTTCACCATAATGAAATGCTTGAAAGTATTTGAAGCATCATCACACCTTATCGACACTTTTTCGTTGTTGGAATTTTTACGTTCCAACGACTTCTGTGGATTAATTTTAATATGGAATATCGCATTAATTGAAGGTCGACCAATTTTTTTTTTGCATTCGCTGAAAGGAGTTAATGAAATGAAACCGGATTGCGTTTCTTGGAAATACTATTCACAATAGCTTCATAGAATATATCAAACTTAACAACGGAATGTGTTAGCCTAACACGTTTGCTTGCCATCTTTGCTGCAGCAGATATCAGATAATATGGAAAGCGTATTACAACAGAGCATTTCATTGCACTTTTGAAGGGTCTATATGTGAGTCGAGAAATCTCTCTAAAGTAACACCGACGTTGAATCGTTAAGTAATAATTGACATTATTCAGTTCTATGAATTTTTTTTTAAATTTTCCTCCATCAAATTTTATGGTTCTATGAAATGGGAGAATTTTTCTTTTTTGTCCTCTTCTAAATTATAGCTCTTCGTAGAAAAAAATTTCTCTTTTGTAATGTATTTTAATCTATGAAAACTTTCATTAGTTAATCAAATGAAGAATGTTGAAATATTCGGTTGAATTGATTATAGCGTATTGAATGCGCTAATGTATGGGCATTGAATACGCTTCATTACCTACGATACAGCAATGGCAGAATTTTCCAGCGGTTTCCTTTTAGTGTTATTTAAATGCAATCGATCGTCGAGGAACTCCAAAATTCGGCAATAATAGAAAGTAGGATTCGAGTTTCCAGTATTGCCAATGAGCACATTAGGCTATGGGTATATCGCGGGTTGAATTTCCAACTGCTATAAAATGAGTTCTTTCTTCGAGAGGTTCATTATTTTATAAAGCAAAAGCACTTTCCACATTGCACTTCGCTAAGTGATGACATTTCTTTTAAGGCTTGATATTACAATGCATTTTTTGTGAAGAGTATTGCGGTTCACGTTGACAAAAATTAGAAATTCAGTGAAATTTTTACTATGGAATGAGGAAAATTGCAAACAATTCTTCGAGGTTAACATATTATGATGCTTGATATGCGTACAATGGCGCCCCCATCGAATATTTCAAGTATTTCGCATGCTAAATTATTCGATTAATATAAATCATTAGTGCGGAAAAAGTGATCGTCATACACTGCAACATCTCAATATTCGTAGAACAACAATTGCTTTTGTTTCGGTCATCTCTCTTTATTTGCTGAAAAAAAAAACAGAAAATTTCCATTTGAACTTTATGCATTACACTTTTCTCAGAGATTATGTGCTAAAATAGCTCTTATCGTTAAAAACTCTGCTATGTTCTTCTGACAAATATTATAGCCGACAGATATTGTGATCAGCCTCCTAGGACCCAAAAGTATTGATGAAAAAATTTCCACATAATTTCTTTCAAAAAAAAACACTTAAACTGAATGATATTATGTATGTTTTCAGCTTTTTGAAATATTTGCAAAAAGTGTGAAGCTCGTAGGTTCCCACTTCTACCCCACATATATCGAGCTTTTAGACTTTTTCGTAGAGCGAAAAAATTCCTGAATTTTAAACAATTTTTGGTATTTTTTTCATAATTTTCCTCATTACCGATTATGAGCAACACCAATTCCTCAATAAATCATTGAAAGAACGTCATTTTGCGCAGCTAGAGCATCCATCTTTGGAAAGCTCGACGGAGCTAAACTCGATGCAAAATTAGGAGCCGGATGTCGATGAAGTTCAGTTGAGCAGTTTAATTGCATGAATTTCTGCTGCACAGTAGCACTTACGCATCAGTTTAATCCCTCTGCAAGGCTGCGTGTGCTAATATTTTAACACTGCACAGTGACTTCGACAAAACTAAATTTGAAGCCATCACACGTCCCATTAACCTTCGGCACAATTTTCAGTAAGTGAGTCACTGGATTCGAACTTGCGTCTCTCGACAAGCGATATATTTCTGGGGGCGAAATCCAACTCGAGCGTGCCCTAATGTAAAGGATGTTAAAGCCAACAACATCACATGCGGCTTGGCAAGGACGATATATCGGCAAAAAGAGCGTTCCTTCTGTGCCAAACATCCGGTTTTGCCGCAGATGCGACAGACGAAATGGCAATGTCGTTGAGTGTCTGCGAATAGAAAATTGGCGTAGTTTTAGCGATGTTGCGTAATCTTAGTTAAGAATTCCTAGAAAAGAACATCCAAAGCAACGACACTAAGCAACGCTTCTGGGTGACCCTCATGAAGCTTGCACGACTTGTGTGCCTTTACTTTTCTTTATTTGTTGATCTTCGACTTTTTGTTTATGTTTGTATATAACGTAGAATGCCGTCTTATGAGAAGATTACAACTGCTTCATTTCCAATAGCCACAGAAAGTAGGTAAAGAACGTAAAGTTCGCGAAAGATTGGAAAGAGATTGGGTATATATGCTGTGGATTTTGAAGAATGAAGGTGTGGTTTTGTGTATCCGCACTGGGTGAGAGCGGAGAGGTCATGAATTGAATACTCGTTCGTATAACCTTCAGGATATCGCTATGAAATTTATAAGAACCTTAGATCCGAGAGGCGTAAAGTGAGGCGGTCTGAAAGAGAATTACAGTGAGCGTTTAACTTAATAAAAGGGCATTGTTCGCTAGGTCTGCAGCGTCTGGTGACGTCATGTTTTTGGGGAGGTCGACATATCTTGAGAGGATCTACGACGTAGATATGCGTGGTGATTGATTAAAGTGCTGTTTTCATTTTTGGTGATGTCATAATATGAATATTTGAATGACGACGAGATTGGAGGGCAGTGAACACATTTCCGATTTGGATGCTTATTAGAGTTTTTCAACTATGTTTCCTATGGCATCATTGCTTCGCTAATAAGATGAGCGATAGTTTAGCGGCAGCCGCTTCGATCAAGTGTGTCAAAGAGGTTCGCTTACCTAGAAAATATCGAATAATTTCTTTAGCAAACTTGTTCATACCTGCAGCATTAGTTCCGTTCGATGAGTCTAGGTAAGCAAGGCCATTGTTTAATGATTCATCCAAGTGGGTTCGTACCACAGAGAATGGCTGCTGCAAACGGAATAAAATTAAAGCTGCACTATTTCATCAATAATCTATCAAAGACATATTGATATTCACGTATATGACTCTTTGTTGAGGTAGCATTCATCGTTGATAACTTGAAGGTAACAGGTAAAGATAAATTGAAGGTAAACATGAGATGAAATTGACGTTCAAAAATGAAATCGAAATTTGAAGAGGAAGTAGAAATTCGTGTTAAACAATTTATTTGCTCATAATCGAATAAATCAAATAATATTGTTATATAAATTTCCGATTTAAGAAATTTTTTTTCAGTATATTTTTAGCTGATTTCTTTTTCAGTGCCAATTACTGATTGTCGAATATTATTATATTATAAATGAGCTAATAATTAGAAATGAACGTTCTCATTATATAAGGAAATATTCCAGTACAAAAAAAATCAGTGAAAATATTCCAGTATTGGTTTTTTTTTTAATATTTTTCTTAGAACCTAAAATTTATAGCTTTAAAAATGTTTTTTTTTGTTCAATATTTTTGCATGAAAATGACGTAAAGGATGAACTATAAGAGGCGGACTCAATGATACATACAATCATATGAAGTAAAGAATTCGGAGTAAATCAATATATCCATGAAATTTTCCTCTTTTATCGTTGATATTCTTTTCAGAAAAAATCATCCATTTTGGGAAGTGATCATTTTTCTTGCGCATTTCTCCTCTGGGTTTTAAATTTCAATGAGATACGAATTTTTTTAAAATTTATGGCACGATTAAGCAGCGATATTGATATATTCGATCAAAGCATCCTTGATGAAAAAAATCTGCCAAACTTGTGTCAGTCGCCTGGCGCGCTTTCCCTCTTATTCATAAAGTTTTTAAAACATTTGCGATAATTACTTATGATCCGCCTCTTAAATTTCGATTATTTGTATTTTATATTTCTTGTATTGCATTGAATAACTACGAGAATCTCAGCAAGTGAATTTTAATTTCTCGCATTATATGTAAACGTTTCGATATATTATTTATTTTAGCGACGTGAAAGTAAGCGTTCATAGAGATATTTATTAACGTCTGTTTATTTTAGAGCATAAACAAATTTTGCGGTTTTTTTCTCTTGTTATAGCAATGAGCAACGTTTCACAAGTTCACAAATAATCTGCAATGAAATTCAAATCGAAGAGGAAAGGATCATCATTAAGAAAGAGGAATTTGTCTGACGGAGGGAATGAAAAAAATTCGAGATGTTCGTACTTGAATGTAGAGAAGTAGGTCATACCTCTTGAACTTGAAAATGCTCTACTTCACATTCCTTCTATGTAACAGACAGCTCCACTCTAATGTCCTCATGTAATTAGACAAGAAATCGTCAGATAATGTTGGGAATAATTTGATCAAAAATTCAAATATATAAGCAAAAAAATTTTGCGGAGTTGAAATTCAAATAAGAGTTATATAACACTATTTTTCTCAATCTTATATCGCATCTTCAATACGAAAATAAGCAAAACGAAAATAAATTATAAAACATGCAATGGTTGAAATTAATAAAATATTGTCGATAAAAACAATAAAACTAACGAATATCATCTATAAAGAGGTTTGTGCAATGCAACAAGGTAGATGAGCAATATAAGAGCACTGCAAAAACCGACCTTATAAATGCTGTAGATTTCAATCTAAGAATGTGCTAAAATAGCGTCGAATATTCAACTTTTTAAATAATTATAATGTCAAATAATATAGTAAAGTTCTATGTAGTAGCAAGAAATAAAGTTATCGAATTTTTTTATTTACGAAACTTTTAAACGACGAGCGGAAAAAAGCACCAAATAGGTGTTAGATCACCGACAACAGCTCCAGCAAAGTTCACCTTATATCCTCTGTCGGTCTTTTTGAATGAACGGCGAAGAAAAATTTCCGCAAAAAAACTCAAAGATGAGTTCTTGTGAGGAATCCCGTCATTCCAACGTCCTATTGTCACCAATGATTTATGTGAGGTGATGTGGGAGCGTAGCGTATATTTCAAAATAAACAACCATGCCAATCGTCATCAATATGTACTTTGTATCAAATTTTCCGAGTGGAAAATATTCAGCGGCGAAAGATCGGAATCAATTTAGAAGCTATTTAAGTGAAATTCACGAGCGAATTAATATCTCTCTCTTCATCCGAATTCTTCGATCCCTTATATGTTCGATCCAAATTCAATAATCGTTGATGGTCACTTTCCCGTCTAATGAAAATTCCAGTCTTCTATTCTCCTAATGTTAATGGACATCCTTCTTGCAAAATAATCACCCACACTATATATGCGATAAAATTTTCCTATTTGCACAATTAAATGAGCATTATAAATGATGAAACTAAATATTAGCAAGAATGAATTGTAAACAATGGGCTGAATGGTTTCCACTTTTTATTAATAACCACTCGGCTTTTTTGTTCGTTTTATGTATGAGTAAGGCATATAAAAAGTAAGGCTTTTTAACTGTCGAGGCATTTTGCTCCGTTACTCCAACACATTCAAAAAATGATTTTTTGGCATCTTGCCGACTTCCGACGTTTGAACCAATTCAATTGTTCTATTTTTGATCGTCCAAATTTTGCTTAGATTTGGGCACGATTTTGCGTCAAATCACTTTCATAATTTTCATTCATCATCCATCATTCGCCGATGGAATAAAATTGATAGAGCTTAGATACAACGGTCAACGATTCGATCGTTCAAATTTTACAATGTGCTAGTTCTTTCTTTCCTTCTCACTTTCGAAGAAGATGCCTTACATTTCTACGTGACTACTAGCTTAGAAATGCAGCTTATGCTTTATATAAACAGCCCATTCCATAGGGACCGCATATTTAATCACATCTCTATGAGAAACCAATGAAATCCATATGAGTGAAATTTGCAAGAGAAATTTTCTTCTGCGAAATGCTTCAAAAAGTGAATCGTTGTAACGTTTAAGAGTATTGCACAATTTAGTTGCAGATGAGAAAAAGTTCACGCTAATTTCTCTAAGTTTTTATTAATCACAAACTCTCTTTTTTCAATTCAAAGCGGTCATTTGAATTAATGATTCGGAAGATTATTAAATATTTCAAAAACCTGTAGTACTTACTGCTAAAAAAAATTTTTTTAAATGCAAGTAATGCTTATTGCTAAATTCCATTACTAGTTGCGTAAAGGTAAGTTTCCTCTGATTTTCATTTCTCATTCTATTCGAAATTCAAAGACCTCTTAATACTTGATGAACAAGTTCCCCCACTTTCTCTCCAAATAAATCCCATAGAAAAAAATGCACTACGAAAAATGTCCCATGCGGTTAATTCTTAATGAAAAAAAAAAACGCTCAGATGTTCAATTTGTAATGAAACGAACTCATCATTTCGCTTTATTATTGAATTTTGCACAACTATAGAGCCGCATAGTGCTCAATATTCACTGTAATAAGGATGAAGCATATGCTTTATATAATAGAGCCCGTTCCAATAGGGACCACGCATTTAATCATATCTCTATGGAAAAACCAATGAACTCAGGAGAATTTCAAGAGAAATTAATGACGAAAGCGTACTGATTATGTGTTGTTTGCGAGTGCTAGCGCATGCCTGGTTTCTCAGTATTTTCAGGATCATTGAAATTCAGGATCAAACAGTTAAGAAATTCGGTGAACGCAGAACTATGGCTTAGTGTTTTGCATAATATTTCACTTTAATCCACCAATATTATAAGAAATTATAGATATTAAAAGATGCAAATAGTTTGCATTTTGTAGTCGTTGAATTTTCATTTTTTTTTTAATGCATCGGATCACAAAAAAAAAAGATGATTCTTTCATAGATTTATGTGGGTAATCGAATCAGTTAGAATATAAATGCATTAATCTATATATTTCATTTTTATTATTTGTTGATAGCTTACAAAACTGATTCGTTGAATGGTCAAAATATAGAAGTATATTTCGCGCAAACTTCTCTAGTATACTGCTTAAATTTTTACTGTTTTTTTAAATATTGTTAGAAGAGATGAAACATACTAAAGGGGACTCATTTAATCTAGACTTTTGCAATCCCATTCATCATACTAATCATTTGCATAAATTACAATAGAAATAATGAATGCGCACAAGTGCTAGCGAATACTTTTTGCAAAACAAAATACTTTCTTGCAATCCTACCAATGTGAAATGAAAATCGAATCAATGGAAAATGCATTCGAACTTTTGAGCACATATAAATATCTGTAAGCGCATTCGACGTTGAACCTCTATAGTGCCTACGCTGCAACTACAAGTTTCGTAGCTCTAGCTTCAATTTCTAGAGTTGTTACCATCGAACAGATAGATTGAGTTATGTATATACCATAAATATGCACAGATATGATGTTGCAAAAATCACCTTTCAAAATGCAAACTCACAAAAATTTATAACATAATATCGTGAACGCCATGCAATGCAAAACTGTTATAGATTTATTGGCGCATGTGCTCCGCTCCCGAACAGCAACACATACGATATGTTGGAAAGTATCTTTCCACTGCAATTAGCATTCACCTTCCTCTTTCACGTCGAAAATGACCGCTGCTTAGCAATACGACTGTTAAATGTAATCCTTGTTAGCAAATTCAATTGGCACTCATCAATGTAAGAGCAACGCTTGTTTTTCGACCGCAAAGGCAAATGCGATTTGCATACTGGATAGACGCTTAAATTTCCGATTATTTCACTTTCATCAATGAATTTTTCTTCCACTTCTACTTCTACTCGTTGCATTTTGCCTAAATTTTGAGCTGGGAAATATCTCTTTTCCTCAATAGCCGTTTCATTCCTCTTGTTGTATCTTCAAAGACGTGCTAGCTAGGGCTTTATTTCGTCGTTATAATTCAAGCGAGAAAATGCTAAAACATGGGAAAAGCAGCTGAATCAATAATGCTAGCTATTTCTCCGTGAACGAAATATCTTCATGGTTAATTCTTCAAATTGAGCGCCTCTCATTTTAAAAGCTTTTTTTTCAACACTGCTGTTGCCTTGACTTCCACAAAACCACTAAGCGTTGAAAATTGAATCTAGTTATATTCCAAGATAAAAATATCGCCAAAAATTTAAAAAAAAAAAAAAGGAAATGGAGCTAACCCAAAGGATATGCGTATCAGTGAAAACATTGTGCACGCTTATGTAACTGAAAAATTGCTCTTTCATATCTATACAATTTTTTAAATATATTCCATTTTTATTCGCTATAATTCGTTCCATTATATAGTGTAATTCATTTTATATTACATTTCAGGTGATTTATTTCACACATTACTTCATATTTATACAATTTTAGCGTGGTCGCTCATTTATTGCGAGATCATCCAAAATTAAATGATTGCGATATGTGTTCGAATGCCGATCGATTAAACGAGCCGCGCAATTTAATTTTGGTTTTTTCCCAATTATATGTCTCAGATATAGTTTAAACCAGGACTCTGTACCGCTTCCAGGATCTATTTGAATATAGAAGTTTTTATAAATTGCTACTATGAGAAGAGCTAAACAACCAATGACTTTAAGCAACAAAATGAAGGCACTTATGAGGTGCATAAACAAACGGCTTCTACAAATACTTTGAGAGAATTTCGATGGATAAAACAAAAACTCGGTTTTTTTCGACTGTCCATTCTCGTATTCGTTGCTCCTTTTGAAATTAAAATTTAAACGTCTTTTAAAAAAACCCTCCCCCCCCCTCCCCATCAATGACATTAATATTTTATAAGACAATTCTATTATATTTTCGAACGATAAACGTTCGCCCCAAATGTTGCCACTTGAAAATATTCCCAACGGAATTCAATGTATAAGTCTATCATATAGAAAGCGATTGATGAAGAAAGTCGCCAGTTCTAAGATATTAGATCGCTCTTATGATGAGCTCTCAGTAAAAAGTTGCTTGATCGATGCGCACCTACGCTTTTAAGGGATCGCATCCATGTTAATCATTCGTGAGAGATGCGGAAAATCCTCGAATTTCAAACACGGGACCTGCAAAAATTTGAAGGATGACGCTAAAAAAGGAAGAAGAAAGAAGGCATTTAAAGGACAGCTCAAGAAAGAGGAAATAAGGCGTCATATATCATATGGGTTTACGAATAATAGCCACATGTGGAAAAACCTTTCAGGGTGCGACAATAATTTGTTCGTATGACCATATGACCATCTTAACTACAACGGATATAGGCCAGATAGAGATCTGTGCACGAGGCTGGAATGGGACAGTAATTCCTTCCTCCTCCACGCAAAAAAAAACCGCCATCCACGAAGAAATTTTTGCTTTAATGTTGCCGATACATGAAATGCATCAAGCCAAGCAGCAAGAAAACGCTCGTTGTATGGCTTTCCAGATCTACACCAGCATACATTCTGCGCTGAATATGGTCGGTCTCATATATTCCTATACACAGTCGACACGAAGGTGATATGAAGACTTCTGAAGTGCAAATCTTGTAATTACGGATTTGTTTACGAGTATACTGCTCTAATTTGAATAAAAATTTGTGTTTGTATGAGAGACGATATGTGCAATGAATCATGACGAATTTGCTAATGTTCACATTAAGCTACACAAAGAAGATAAATATGCACAACGATATACGCACTTGTAGAGGGGAGGAAATTTATCAAGATTGAAACGGTTCTCAAATTGTAACTTCAGTCTGAGCGAATAATTCGAAAAATTCTCGGAAATTTCTTTTGAATGCCACGAGAGCCAGTCGATCTTTCCTCTTGTAGAATTCAATTTCCCCTACCCGACCGACGTGGAAATCTTAAGTGCATGCTTGGTGCATCTTCTCGAAAAACCACAGTAACTACGAGAATAAACGGCACACATCCCTTATGAACATGAATGAATTAGCTCACCTGGCATTTATGGGCAAAACATTATGTGCTCTCGAAATCGAATCAGACACACACCTTCCAATTAAAATGCTATTTGTCATACACAAATCATTGTTTCTTACTCACAGATGCATATGTCAATTATTGGCACTCCATATACGCTTCTGCCTGCCGCATCGTTTGAGTCCCTGCACACTTCTCCCCTCCCTTCCTCCTTTCCCTCCTCTTCGGCTGAAACGCTCGAGGATAAAATTTCTGAGCCTCTTTCACTGTAATCTGCAAAACTAAACACACTTCAAATCCTCTCAGGACCTTTAATTTTGATCAGCTTAAAGACTAAACTCAGCGATCCATCAATTTGTTCATTTGAAACATTTCACAATATTCCCTTCAAAATTACAATTCATCAAAAACAAAATCAATCGATCTGAGGTACAGATATTATGCTGTTACACGTGTAATAACTTCTATCTCTTCTATATCGAAAGTACTAAAGAATTGCTAGTGAATATCCACCTCAATCAAAAGCATATCAATTGATGCTAGCAAGTTTGACATTACTCAAAAAGCTGTTCAACCTCGCCTCATCCCCGACCTCCTCATGAACTTATGAAAGAGTTGCTTCTTCCCTTCCTAATATCAAGCTGAGAAACGATCGATTTCTCCCTGTAAACAAATAGAGAAACAATTTCCCTCTCGTTACAAATAAACTAATAAGTTCAATCGCTGATATAAAAGAATACATAATTAAATCGAATTAAAGCTCAGTCATGATATTACAAGAAAAACGAATGAATAAAATAAGAAACATGAAGAGTGCCAACGTCTGGAGTGGGAAGTTGTCACAAACGTACATGGAGCAGCAAATCTATGCAGGTACCACAATCACTGTCACAGAAAAATACACACGATATCACAGCAGTGAACAGAAGACGGTACCTAACAGGGAATGGGCAAGTGATTGAGGCATACAACAACAACAGTGCGTACAATCGAATCAGTCCTCGAGGTGAGCAGAATGTTATAATGATAAAGGAGGTACAGAGCGGCAATGTGATCACATCCGGAAGTTCAAATATGCAATCTGATAAGAAAAAAATTAAATATTACAGAGAAGAAAATCAGATATCACTAAAAGTTACTTGCAAACAACAGCTGTTAATCAAATATATAGCAAAGGCACACAAAATCAACTAAAGTGCGCCCTCTAAAACAAATAAAATGACTATAAAACAGATAAGAAGCCAATTAAATAAGCTGAAAATTCCCAACATGAATGATATCAAAACAAGAAACGAAACAGCGGAACAAAGAACACAAGCACGAAAAGTTAGGAAGATATAATGTAAGGCATTCCAGTGTATATTCTTAGAGTGCACAAGACACCTGGCGCCGCATCCATCGTAGAAGTCAAATATTAGTGACGGTCGGAACTTATCGAAGCCGGTGGAGTAATGATTGATGGGTCAACGAGATATGACTGTAGCGGATCTGGTAGTGGAGCAGTGTTGATAAGCGATGTGGCACTTGGAAATGTCGACGTGTGTGACTGATTCTCACCTCCCATCGAAAACGACGCCAAAGCTGTATCGAAAGACAACTGACTGAAAAACAGCATTCCTTTTTACATATGGCGCATGCATGATATAATGGCGACTTTACAAGTCCTTTAGTACCCTTAAGAACGGGGCTGTACGGAACCATGAAACAGATGCAGCATTCTAATAATTACTACCAAGCGCTACTTCCATGAAAGAATCAACATACGCAAGCCTAACGATCTTGCAAGTGGATCGCTAGCATGACCTTGCAGAATCAAAATTTCTATTCTACATCTTGTCTAAAACACAAAACACCACTAAAATTTACTGCAGTTGAATGCTACACTTCACTCAAGTGTAAATGTGCCTCACTGCAACAATCTCTGAAACAACAACTGCAATTAAAGACATGAAAAAAGAGACATCACCACTTATACAATTTAATCAACCAACAGAATCTACTATCCATGCGCAATGCGTATCCCATATCACCTAAGCTCCTTAAAGGTTCATAAACGATAGTGACCAATGCGGCTCACCAAGAAGCTAAGAGGCTGTACGGTACTCCGCAAAGAATATGCTGGGAGGAGGCCCGAAAGAGAAAACTTGAAGTTCATTCCAACTTTGTAACAATGAACATTATCAGCTTGTACAATCACCCCTATTCCAATCTTCTCCCCTCTGAAGGATCTGGACTGGATTTTAGAGACGACTTTCACAGCACCCTTCTTCCACCTCCAACCGCCCCCTCCTCCCATTCAAAAAAGAGAGCCTCATCTTTAAACGAAAAGTGACTAACTTCATCAACACATTATAGTCGATATTAGGAGACTGCATGAAGCTATTCATTGCTGGCGCGCTGCCAATGCTGCTGCTTGGAGTAATTGGACTGTCCGCAGGTGAGACGAAAATTGGCTGTGTGGGTATTGCAGTCGTGGGCTGACGAATCGGCGACACCAGAGCGACCGGAGCAATCAGCTGTGGACCCGCTAAAAATAAATAATCCGCTGTCGCCGGGAGGCTAAAATTTCCAAACATAGAACAGAAAGATGATATGCGATGAGGATCTACTCGAGCTTAAGGTTAACTTGTAACAGGCAAACATGAGTGACAAAAAACACCTGCACAAATGCAACGGGTAACAAGTGGCTAGGATTTCAAAGACTACCATCCCTGTCTCCATTCTCCGCATAGAAACACGTACTTTTCATTCCCTCTGCAGTTTGTTTGATGCAAACCCAGCCTTCCATCAAACAAACAGCAGAGGAACTGAAAAATATCAACTCAGAAACCCTTCTTCGTAACATGAAATGCCGAAATCCACTTTACCGAATATGCCCCGAGTGGTAATATGGCCAATAATTACGAAAGAGGCGGAAACCAACTATCCATGCGTATCAAACTTTTCTGACAGTACATAAAGATATCCAGGAATATTGCGTCATTTCCCAAAAATACCAGTAAACCTTCGGCGAATTTAACACTGATAAAGAATGATTCAATTCGCATCATCTCCGTTTCCAAATACATCACTTGTCTCTACTAGCATTTTCCTAAGAAACACCGTCACCCTTCAGCATGCCTCCACGAAATGCACAGGCCCCTCTCCTCGAATCCCTTCCAAGAAAATGAAACAATTCAAAATCGCGTACGCAATGGTTGTTTCATCGATCTGTACGTTCCATTGATAATCGCTAGCTCTAAAAGTTGGCTGCGCTTCAGATCGTCAATGCCTTCCCGCTGCAAAACAGTTTAAACAACTGGCCTCTAAACCACTATGTAACGTTACGAACTCGCATAACGAAATTTAAAATTATAAAATTTTCCTCAACGAAGAGAACGTAACACTGAGTTGGTGATCTGAGGTGGGGGGGGGGGGGGATGTTTAACCATTTCGATTCATTTCAGCCAATCTCAATGAACTCGAGCATATAAATACCTCATTATAAAAGGTACAAACGCTATCTGTAAAAATCGAATAGCTTCACAACTAAAAACGAGCATTCATGAAAACAAGTAATTACAATTGCCGAAAAAAGGAGAAAAGAAAGAATCTCCTCCTCTCGAACTATGTCATACCAAAAGAACTTACATTGGGAACAAGAAGTTTATTGATTTGCTCAACGCCGTTCTTCAATTTTAAGTAGACGCGATTGGGTGTATCCTCACATTGAATCAGCACGTGCAGATCATCGTCAAGGTGCTCCCACTTAGGTTTGCCGCGATTCTCCTCCTCCTTTGGAAAAACTCTCCAATCAATCCGTTCGCCTTCTCATTCCCCAGCCCTTCACCCATCCTCTCGTATCCAACACCCGCCACCGCCACTCTGGCGCCATTATTTTCGCCAGCTACTGTCAATATGGCATGCATTCCCATTTCTAACTTGGAGGCCCATATAGACCTTCTGTGATCAGCACACCCAATTGGAAGATTAACAACAGTGAAATGATAGAAGACAACAAGGTTTCCTCGAAATCGAAGCTTTTAATTGTGTCAACGAGCCGAAACAAAAATCTCACCTCTTGAGCGTAAGTAACAACCCATCACCATGGTTGAGTAAGCTTCTATTACCGCCTTTCCATATTCTGCTGCATTTGGTGGATACAGAAACTTTGCACATTTTAAGATTTTAATTCCTAGCAAGAATAAATGTCGGACAAATCCTCTTCAGTCATTTTCCGAGCCCAACTCTTAACGGCGAGGTCGAAGACGGTCAGTTCAAACTCAATTAATGACAGTAGGTATACTCGTAGAATGAAAGAACTCGGAAATTTGCATACTTTGCGATGATCGCGCATCGAGCCACGTCCTCGAACCATAATTTTGCAGCCCGTTTCCCGCTCCAGTTGTTTAGCCGTCATTCCTCTCGGTCCAAGAATACGCCCAATGAAATTGTACTAAAAACATTACATTATTTTACACTATCGCGCAAATAAAGTTTTATAAAAGAAAACAAAGCGCCTGAAGAAAATATTGTCTTTTCGATGTTTTTACGTTATCATTCAATAAAAAACATTTGCGAAGTGTTGGAAAAGTTTGCTGTGCTCTCCAAGAATAAATGTTACCAAACTTCTTCAACAACGAAAAGCAAAAATGAGCCGACTTAAATCCTACTAAAACTTCGACTGTCCTTCTATGACCTCTCAGCCACACCTTCACAACTTTCCGCCCTTTTTCCCGTAGGCATAAGCATGCCATTCTTGAGTGCAAAAACGTCCTGAAACACAATCAACTCCAAACGTAAAAAACGATTTTGAAAAGTTACATCGGGATGCTCCTTGCAGGGGATGTAGACCTTCTCTTGAGCGATGACAACTTCTCCTTCGGGTTCCGGAAGATCAATCTTCTCGATGGCAAAATTACATCGGAAGAGCATCGTCCGCACGCGACTGATCTCTAAAATGCCACTTACATAAATGAACATTACTCATAATACGAAAAAGCGCCCTAGCCATTCCAATATCAACCACCACTTCTAGTTGAAGCAAAACGTTAACATTTACTTCTAAACCCCGTTACTTTGTTCCCTCTCACTCTTCGCTCTCAACAGTGCCAGACAATCACAGTAAAATGCCTAGCCCATTACCTCGTATTGAGCATCCGATGGAATATCTATGGCGATTCTCAAGAAAAATATGGTTTCACAAGCCACATTTTCATAAATCTTTGCCCACTACTGCCCATTCAAAGTTGGGGACGATGGACTCCAAGAAAACATTCAAACACGACTCCAACTAAGAAAAAAACATTTAAATTTCGCAATAACGGATATATGCAAAAAATACTCAGAAATAAAAACAACCTTTGTCGGCGAGACGCTCTATATTGGCGAAGAGGTGAATAAATGGTCCCAAACGTCTCTTCTCTTTTACAAGGTTCGCCAGGTATTCCATCATACATTCCGTTGTAGACATCTCTTCGGGATTCGTTAATGAATCTGAATACTCAGTTTGTGGCAGCCAAAGCGCTATCCATAAAACTTCAGCAATTTCGATAGGCGGTAACGTGATGCCGACTCACAAAAGGAACGAGGAGATAGAGCCAATGCCAACAGAAAATGGGGAAGCTACGCGCGTTCTACGAAGTGGTCCTCGCATAAAAATAGCTATAAAAATACGATCCTACCAGCCACAGAGAAAAAAGGATTTGTGTGGGATAACTTGGCCGCATAGAAGGATCTAGGTGAAGCGATCGAAAAATTGCTCTCCGGTGCATAATAGCATACTTAAGGGCGCGTTTTTCCACTTCAATTAAAGAGCTATCAAAGTTCCACTAAAATCTATAGAACTATTTCAACTATGTAGTTTTGACCATCACATATCTTAGCAGACAGCCGAATCTCTCTAATATATCAGCCGCCAAATTTAGAAGGGATATCACTAAATCAGCAATAATCGAGAATGAAATATGAAATTCTAAAATGAGTTGAAATCGACAGTAAAATAACAAAAACGCAGAAAATTCTGATGATTTTAGCTAACACCTAAAATATAATATGTTCTTTTAAACACAGCATTAAAAAACTTTTTTTTCAATTTATACCTGACCGGCCATTGAGTGAGGCGCTCTCAAAACATTCCTACAACGCATTTCCGGTCCGAAATTCCTGCAGACAGTTCCACTGGCTAGCTGAACATCACGATTAGCCGATTATTTTACCCGTTAAATACATCATGAATCTGTGATCCACTCATCATTCACACTCTTCGTGGAAAAGGTACACCCGTAAATTTGAATTTAACAATAATATAGGTACCTCTATCGGAACGAGGCGTGAAGAATGATTTCTTGAGCATCTTTTGATCTTCGTACATGCGATATGCCTAAATGAGACTATAAAAGCACTGAAAGAAAAATAATATACATCTCGATATACGATATGAGGCCAACATCGGATGTTGAATCAAAGTTGTAAAAGTATTCGAGCTACCGTTTTGAGGGGAATAAACTACAAACCAGGAAACAGAAAACAGGCTACTCAATTCCTGCTGCGTACCGCCGCAGTGCCCAGACACTTTTACAACTTCTGATGCAATATGTGATCGCCACAGCATTAACTCTATTGGCTGTCGGACAGAAGTATATAATAACTAGCGTTGTTGGCTTGTTCTGGACTCCACCATTGTCTACCTTGCCTTTAATTCCGGCTCCAATCCATCGTCCTTAGAGTGGAATTGCAAGCCAAGCATAATCAATTCTATAGCCAACTTCCAACTTGACACATAATTGGGTAAACTGGAAGAATATGAACTCAGCAAAAAAAAAAGTCGCATTTTGTAAGAGAAGTAACGAACAAAATGTGTGAAATTTATCTGTGTTAATTCTCTTCTTTGAATTCTGGAAAAACGAATGTCAAAGAGGACTTGACACCCCTAATGGGGTTATCCATCCTTCCTCTCTGTTCTCGTCTAAGCATTAACAACTCAAACAAAAATAAGTTTACTTTTATGAATTGAAAAATTTTAAATAAGAGCGATGCTGAGCCTACCTCAAAACCTGCCATAATTTTAACAAGCGGCTGCCCGAAGGGATTATAGCTTTGTAACGATGTGACATCCATTACTGCAATAAATTCAACAATGCAATAAGCGACAAATAATATTCATGATATCAATTGCGGTGCAAAAAATTTTCGAAAGAAACATACCTATTTTATAGTTTAGAAAAAAGCATAAATATTAAACCGCTTCATATTTACACAACACATGAACAGTACGATATGTTCGAGAATTTAGAAATTCAAAAAATTTAAATATTTCATGCAAAATTTCCATATTTTATAACCAAAATTTAAATTTTTGACCTGTTTCAAGCTATAAACGATAGATAATAAGTTTTTTTCCTCTCTATCGACAGTTCAGAGTATTGTTACAATCAAATTACATACATATATGATCAACGAATAAAAAATTTTCTCAACATAATTTCGCTTTTTCGATTGCGCAATTTCGATCTAGACGAAGAAAGATTCATTCAAGGAGAATGATTTCTCCGCTCATTAAAATTCAATTGTAATATCAAATTTCTCATAATTAAGCAAAATAAAATGATCATTGAATTAATATAGAAATCAACAAAATAAACATTTTGAATGGATTCCATCGTAAATTTTCTTCGATTTTTTAAATAACAAAAGCTGATATCCTTTCCGCTTTCTCATAAAACGTAACAAAGGGAATTATTTTCATTTTCAAAAAAAAAGTAAAAAATTTAACAGAGTTTCGTTTTTTTACGGGAAGAAAAGTTCAATTTTAGAGGAAAATTAATTATTAGCCATCAAATTTAAAAAAAAAAAAACGATACAAATTCATTTCCACCGTAAACACCTCGTTTAATTAAAATGTCATTCATTTTAAATTGAGAAAGGATTAAAATAAGACCCACGTTGAGTTATTGACTTCAAGCAGCTTTTGTCGACGTCTCAGCCGCAATCCTATCCAGCAAGCACCATGTACGACCGGAACACCACTCCAGCACCAATACAATCCACGTTCACCCGTCCACCAATGCAGCACACAACTATGCCTCCACAGTGCGGATTTCCAAACATTTGAGGCATTTTGGGCTTACCAATTTAGTACGGTAACCTATATCAAAACAGACTATGATAGATGGGACAATCGTTGAAAGCATACTCTCTCGTATTTTGGTCATTTTCGTCCATTTCAGTCAGAAGTAGCAAAACAGACAGAAAGGCGGGGAACACGATGTTCAGAATGTGGTTTGTCCCATGATAAAGAAAATTCACATTTACAGAACCCAAACGGCAAAGAACCCGATAAATGCACAAAGTAGGTGGGATGTCCTCTACTTTGAAAACCTTCCGATAGATCAGAAGAACATTTGTTCAAGTCCCTAGCAGATAGTCTTGGAAAAACAAGAGACCCTTTGCGAGTAAGAGAAACCAGGATCACGTTTCTCTATTGCTTTGACGTGGTTATATATTACTGGAGTAATACTCCTCTTTATAATAGCGATTTAATCTGGCTGTAGTCTCTTTTGTTTACCTTTATGTTGTGTTCTAATGTCATTTCTTGCAGCACTCTAACGACGGTATCGTCGATATTAACATCGTTTCGCATGTAATTCCTAATAGAAATTCACAGCAATTGCACTATCACAAAGCACATTAGGTTTTGCGTACTCATTCCAGCACTCGTTTCATAAACTCTCTCATTGAGGCTTTCGTGCGCCCAAATAACCGTTAACCATACATGAGTATAACTGTATTTCCTCAGGTTGGTGATTTTCACACATAGCATAAAGGTAGTCAAATGATTATGTGATACCATGTTATTATTTTGGGAATCGTAATTTTCAATAGCAGCCGTTAGCGGGCGACGAAGTGAGGAATGACAATTTGTAATGGTTTAAGCAGTAAAAGTGAAAGGGAAAATGCGGTTAAAATCAAATCACACCTCTGCGAATCGTCGTTATTAACGTACTTTTTAAAGCTGAGAGTCGCAGCAAGTTTAGCACAGTGCTAAAAAATAAGAAGGAATAAGCGGTTAGATAATGTATTATATGGTGTAAGACCCCCAAACATTATCAAGATCTGAATAAGCCGTCCATTTCAGGAAATACGATGAATTAGTTGAATTTTTGTGTTTAAAAATTCAGCGAAGACCTCGTGACCAGCTAGAATGATCCTCTAAAAAGGACCATTGCGCTTTTGCTTTGAAGGTCTTCCTTGATTCGAAAAGGGCTAGAAGAGCATCTTCGAGATCAAAGCAGCATTTTCGGACCGCTGGCGGAGGTTCATCCCTATGGCGGATGCAGCAATGAGTCACGAGGGCTAGCAATCCAAATAAACTGCAAAACTTCTGTCGCTAAAAACTCTTTAGAGAAAAATGAAAGGATCTGACGTGGGTGTGAAAGAGTGCCCCACTTCTTCCATACACCAGCGTAAGGAAGGTGCGGTAAATGAGCATGTACTCGTCAGCATAACAATCGCCTCGCATAGTGTAAGAACGTTATCGACGAAAATCCTGGTGGACTTATATCCTGAGCAGTGGAAGGAGATTAAGACGGATATTGTCGAAATTTTTGAGACGAAAAGGACATAGGAATTTCTGGAAAAAATGGAATAGCGTGAAGAGGTACTTCTTTCGAAGACCGTAGAGGACATATCAAGGATCGACTGCGACGGGTTCATTGTGAAGCAAAGGATGATACTGCTTATAAAAAGATATAAAGTTTCTTTGCCACTTGTAGTCGTTGCAGAAGTGAATCTGCGCAAGGAGAGCTCGCTGAAACTCATACTAGCGTATATAGCCAGTCACACTACTATTTGTATACAAGACGTTCACGCTTGCCATTCTGAACCACCTCACCAAAGGCCTGGATCTGCTTACAAGCAGAGAGAAACTGGCTTTCGCACGGGCCACCCAATCGATGCGGCTCTGGATCACATTCATCGATCATAAGAAAGCATTCGATTCGATGGAGGTTAGTGCGGTACTCTAAGCATTAAGTAGAGTGGACATCAATCCAGAATATACGCGACAAGAGCTGAACGCCGGCTGCAGTGCAGAAGTCAAAATCTTTTAAAAATATCTGTCCTACTGATATTTGTA
Organism: Ascaris suum; assembly: GCA_013433145.1. Lineage (NCBI taxonomy): Eukaryota > Metazoa > Nematoda > Chromadorea > Rhabditida > Ascarididae > Ascaris > Ascaris suum. The sequence goes on from CM024181.1 coordinate 2,925,926, forward strand.
ATGGAGTACGCCAAGGTGGTACAATCCCACCGAAGCTCTTTGCATTGACTGTATATGTGCTCTTAAGTTCCCTTGGAAGGAAGGCATTTCCATCGACGGTGACCATTTAACGTATTTGCCGTTTGCAGAGGACTGCGTCAGCTCGCCCACAGTATGTTAGAAGACAAGCTGGAGCAGCTCCAGAGCGATTCCAGGAACATAGGACTGGAAAAGAATCGATCCACAACGAAGTTGATGCGGAACCAGATTTTTCCTCCGTGGGCTATCCATCTTGCCGACAAAGGCATAGAAGGAGCCGGGGACCGAAAACCCAGTGGACAAACCAGATGGTGAAAACGTTTGGTCACAGATGGCTGCGGCACATTCGAGAGCAGAATGTATGGACAAAAGTGTATCTGTAGGACTGGAGAACAAGATGAGAGGAGAGTGGTGGAAGCTGTAGCTCTCACGTTTCAATTTCGCATTTCACTTCTTTTTCGATGAATTTATGCAAAAGTTTTTATATATGCGGCTTTAATGATTAATGCCTATAATGCTTGTAATTAAGGTGTTAATTTCTGCGCATAAAACAAGAAAAATAAATATATGTTTGCATTGGTTGATGCCCGGAGAGGATCCACCCATTATTTTTATTACTATTCTTGGTCTCGTACGGCGACTTCAGGAACCATCTGTTCGATACGTTTGGGGCTTCGTCTCTATCGCTCTAGTCGTCAGCACAAATGCGTTTTCTGTGGAAAGGGACGGCATTCTACGCTGTCTTTATTATCACCGGTTTGATTGCTGTCCGTACTGTCTCATTTTTCCACTGTTGAAGAAAATGGTTTATTGATGATAGAGAGACAGTTTTGCCTTGAAAAGCTTGCAGATGGAGATGGCAATATATTATCAGTGAGGCTTTAGCCGAAGTTTTGCAGCATTTATGCAGAACGTTTATCTTCTTGCTTTCGTTTTTTTCACTTTCCCGCATATTTCAGTTCCTTTTGCTGTACACTTGAAGTACATCGAGTAAGTAAAAGTAATGCTATATGTCGCACAGCATTTTAACAGAAACTATGTGCATGTGGTTTGGAAACAGGGATTATTATGCGCAAATATCCCATAACCTCACGTGCAAGTATGTAGAAGGTGCGTCAGGTTCCTTGAGGTTGAGATAGTACTATTTAAGCGTTTTTGGTTGAGGCGTTTAACGTTAATTATTTTTGGCTCAGTTAAGACCTTGAAAAGCAACCCCAATGGCTTGTTTATTTATAGTGACTTTATTATACCAGTTCACTTTGTTGTTACTATTATATTCGCATTTATGGGGTTTTTTTGACACTATGAGGAAGTACATCGAGTAAGGCCCATAAAAGTAATGCTATATGTCGCACAGCATTTTAACAGAGAAACCTACCGAGGAGGCTGTTGTGATCAATGCAAATTAGATCCTAGCATGACATACCAAAGAAAACTGGCCCTTTCGAGACTTATAGCATTTTATTTCTGGTCCATGCGGATCGCCTAAGCAAATTTTATCGCTAATTCCCGCAACCAGGCCCAACATGGAGCGAGCGCAAAGGACAGTTGTTATCACGAACTACTTCTTCACTTTCACCATATTTCCTGGAATTCAAGAGTCGAACGGATGAGAAATATCAGTGCTGTCTTCTTTATCAGACCTCACCGTATTCTACTCATCAATTTACCTTATATCGCCTTATATTATACACCTTGGACTTTATACTATATTAATATGTGCCCAATATAACATTCACCAATGGACCATATATTAATGCTTTCGATGTTCCAACTTGTAACCTTAAAATGTGTACATGATTTGAGAAACCGGAAAACAGGAAAGAAAAAAAATAACAGGAAAGGAAGATCAAAATTTGCTCGCAAATCTCCAATAAAAGCACCTGTCGGAAACGTTGCGAGATTCAATAAATGAAATCGATAGTGGTGTAGAGATCGAGATGAGTCAATAGGTGCTTGAAGCAAAGCATAGTAGACAAGTAAACGATGACATCGAGAAGCAAATTACATATTCATTCATTCAATACATAGGTGAAAACTGCGTAGCACATTGATTTAGCGCGGTATTTCCTGGCGAGGTGAAATTCATGATCGGTTTTCGTGGAGCTGCAAGACGAAATATTCATGAGTAATGGAATGTCGGGAAAATGATGCACAATTTTACGAAGAAAGCTGATTCGAACCTGAGCCAGCGATATTTCAGCAATTCCAGCTTGAAGATTTTCTATCTCGTAGTGTAGTTTAGTTTATATAGGCTATAGTCAATTGGGCTGGAAATGATGCATGTGAAACGCTTCCGGAAATCAACTATCCCCATTGCTCACCTAGAAGCTTCACCTGTGCAAAAATGCCCAGGTCTACTAGCAAAGGATCTGAAGTAGCTTTTTGATGGCGCCATAGTTTTCTAGCTTCAAGAGAAGCTTGTCATAACACAAAACACGAAATAGCCTTCTGTAATCAGCATACAAAAGCTCGATCTGAACTCGTATTCAACACTGAAACAAGTCATTTAGACAAGAAATAAGTGGCGACATCGCAGAAGGCAATCACTGAATTAAGGTAGTCGGCTAGGCATAAAATAAGTTGCAATAACATGACCAATCGGAGACGAACGCAGTCATAAAATTGGAGATATAGTCGAAATCGTATAGTGTGGGAGTCTCATTCTTCAACGTGCAAACTTTAGTAACATTGTTCACATACTCCAGAAATCGCCGACACATTTCGTTTGTCTGGGAGCGACTGAGGAGGAAGCCAGTAGGGCCAACCTGATCTCGATCTCGTCTCTAACTTCCTCACTTAGGTTCCTCAAAGGAAGTTTCTGTTGCAAAGCGGAAGCTGGTGTGGTTGCTGTTCAACTTATCGACCATGGAAGCATTGTGAACGAGACTCATATCCTACGGGTTCACATACAGAGCAAGGGACTGACATAATTAGGCCCTTTTTGACTGCACAGCTGAGGCAAAAAACCGCTTTTGCCAAGTCCACAGTATAAAAATTCAAAAGTGTGTGAAGAAGCAGTTCAGAATCATATGTGCACATATGATGCATCAAGAAAAGATTTCAGCAGTGCGTATCATATACACATTGCTTATTGGCTATCTCCACCGTTGAGGTCATTTTCATGGTCACAGTGAAATATTTTTAGTGTGGATTTCATGGACGGCTAACTGAGGTTGGATGGCGTTGAACCCGTTCCTGAGGTGACAGTGATGTCGAGTTTCTACTCAGCTAAGAAACCTCAAATTTTAGAGAATTATTGACTTCGACGTCCATTTGAATAAACTCATTTGTCTAAGAAACAACGCAGCACTAATTTTGCCAGGTAAAACCCCATTACATATATCTCATAGCTCTTTAAAGTGATCACTGCATCGTTTTTCAGGAATCAGTTCTTAGCGAACGAAAGAATGGACAGAGGATTTTCAATGGCTATTCGGAAAGACAAGATGGAAAAGTTGTATGTGTCTTTGCTGGCGTGCCTCATATGCGCTTTAACAAGTTGTCTTATCACTCCTAGATCTGGACGCTATTATGGCAGTTCTCACCAGGAGTTGTTAGTAAGGATCCGAGAGAGCATAATCATCTTGTAAGCAGTCTGTGACCATAAATGGGTTGCATATCGCTTTGTAGTCGCTCTTTAGCCATATCGCTCTAAACAGGGTGAGTTTTGGCCTTAAGTGACACTGAAAACTGCACTAGTTGCATGAATATGATCCTCTTCACTGAACTACCATTCATATAAGGCGCAGTCATGTCAAGACGCCTAAAATATACGAAATAATTGAAATATGCATTCAGAGTAATGCAGTAGTTCATAATAAGCGTTTGTTTATTACTTCTTAGTGAGTTTTAATGTAAAAGGATAAAATTTTCACGATACTCTTTTTAGGGAAGCAATTCTCATGCTCGAAAATTTAAAGCACCAACAAAAATAGAAAATCAGTACGGGCATATCGACGAGCCATTTGGAAATGATACAGCATTATTGCAAGTCAAAAGAATATTCCAATCAACAACAACATTACAAAGGCATATTCGAGCATTAAACAAACATTTGTCTCACAAAATCAAAAAATCACGTGGTAATGTTGATATCCACACTATGGATGAGCAATTCAACATTCCACACGATAACTTAACGGTTGATTTAAGCAAAGATTATCGTTTGGATTCGAAGAAAGATGTTAACGAATCGATAAGAACGATTGTTTCCACAAAACCAAACGATTCAACTCTTTTATCATCGCGAAAGCATTTGAATGGACTCACTTCAAAAAATAGCACTGAGAGAAGAATGGATTCGAAGACGCAAACAACTAAAGAAGTGTCAAAAGAATGTGGTAGCGATGCAACTAATCAACGACTGCAAACGACCTCACGTGGAAATATGCTTGATGATAGGGCTTTATTAATGAGTAAAAAGATTTGAGAATTTCTCTAAATTTGGAGGAAATGGCAGTCTCGAGTTATCGAAAGAGCATAAAAATATGTCAAAAATGGTATTGGATCACATAGAAGAGTATAAACAACCTAAAATAAAGGTCGAAACGGGTAACATATTTAAATGGACGTCAGTCCCACCGACGTTTACAAGTACGCCGCAAATGACAAAAGAGAAGCCATTGGAAGCAGTATGGATCATAACCATCAACGGTGACGCTACGACTTCTTCTCTTATCACTACTTCGATTACTTCTACTTCCACCATCGCTAGTACGAATGTGACTACCTCAGCTATTTCAGCAGTCACCGCAAAGATGAAAAGAAAAACTGCTAAGAAAACGAAGGCAAGACAACGATGGACAAGGCCGAGAACGAGAATAAGGTCTCCTAGACAAATCTCACTCCTTTTGAAGAAAGAATAATGAGTTTTGATGCGTCATTTAGTTGCCATATGCGTAGACATTAGGTGGAAACATTCGTAAACGGTGACGGTTATGCACTAATGCAAGTTAAATAGGAACCAAATGAAGATGTGCTAATTGCAAGGAAGCGGTCTATAAGGAACGATGAAAAAAAGGATTTCTATCAATGGTATTTGAGTTTCTATTCAGCGTTCTATTATCTTGAAAGCAGTGAGGTATTAGCGCCATAAGCTAAGGAGAAACTGTATCTTCTTTAGTGCCTTATCCGATTCACCTCTATCCTCTCGAGTTTTCGGCAACGGCCTGAATGGTTGGCCACATCGACTAGCCGAATACTTTTTGTGATTTGTATTCATGGTCACTTATCAAAGGGAAACGGGTAGCTAAATTATAATTGCTATTCGTCTTCCTTAAGAAAATGAATAGAAATGTTTTTGGTCACATCGGGAAATGACTATTTCCATCTATTTCTTGCAAGTTTCACTGTAATCGAGTGGTTTGCTTTCAAATAGCTTTCATCTCAACGCTGATATGATATGTGAATTTGTTTAAATACGTTTTTCAATAGATGTCCTGATAGACCTCGAATGTCTCAACCTTTAGCAGTCGGCTGTCCCGTTCGTATGAAATTTCTGCCAAAAAGCGTCCCTCATGGATCGAGATCGGTGGCTTTCTGTAATTCGCCGTGAAAGACGTGAATACTGTCCGCTAGAATGGTGTGCATGTATGTATAGTTTAAGTGATCACTTGCAAGCGTATGGATTATTGCTTTTTGAACGCTTGATGGCAAAGATTTTCATTTGGTCTGTTGAACATTTCGAAACAAAATAAGAAAAAATGCATCGAGTTCAACGGTTAGTAAAGCGACTGGACGGACTTTCCGAATATGCACCACGGCAGAAGTGAATGAAATCCATCCAGCCGAAAACCTTCGATTTATTCACTTGGTGACTTCTGTAGACAAAGATGCAGTTGTCATATGTTTGACTTCAATATTAGTATGCTAGAGTATCTTAAAAGCGATGGCATCTATGAGGACAAATTCTTCTTGAAAAGAGGCCAGTGGACAAGACTACTGCTTGACAGATACGAAATATATACGGTTTAAGAAGAATATGTTAGTAGAGATGTCTGATAGAGTGAAGACAACATGATGAAGCAAATTCAGACGTCCCGTGAAGCCTGTTGATAGAGGTGGCCTAATCGCTGTTATCGCCATTTCAATGCTCCTTCTGACTGGAGGTGTCTTTGCTGCCCTCTTTGTAGTTTTCCAAATCAAAAGGAACCAATTAAGGGAACAACTATCGACGGCTGCGAGCGATAACGCCGGTAAGCATTTTCATAAAACACCGTTCAGGTGAGTAGGGTGCTTCGAGGAAGATTTTCCAGTCAGAGAGGGGAAGAGAAAGAGTACGAAGGATTCTCTCACAGAGGAACTTGTCGAGGCTGAAATGCTGACAAAATAGTCTCGGTGGAAATTTGCGGGCAACTGGCGCTCGATGAGATTTCATTTGGAGAACAGAGACCAGTCCCATACTCCAACCGAGTGACAGATTTCATTCACTGTTCAATTACTCTGTTTAAATGAATTGCACTGAACTAAACAGTCAAAAATCCCTATTTCTTTGTTCCAAACTCCATAATCTCCTCATGGGATGAACTGAAGAAAAATAGGCGGTTGCGCTCAAGCGTTTGATGGATCGAATAAGCTGAGCAGTCTATCGGAGCAACTTTAAATTTGCCATCATTGCACGGTATCGCATAGGGCGAAAACGAAGAAATCATGTCATAAACAGGTTCGCTATGCAGAAAATTAAAGAAATTCTTTCCTTGAAGCTCTTTCAAAATTTACATTCAGCCTTAGAAATTAAAAAAGAATTTTTTTTACATTTAATCTTAGCGGTAAAATAACGAGATATTCTCTTTCTCCCTTACCTCCCTCCTCAAAAAATAACATCTGCGGTAATGAAAAGTTAGTTAACTGTATTTGAGAGAAGTAATCATGGTAAAGCAAAGACTCGTCAAAGAATGTAGATTTATATCTTTTAATGATATTTTTGAGGCGGTAGTTGCTGAATTTAAGGCACGAAAGATCTTTGAAAAAGCTTTTGTAAGCGTGATTCAGTATTTCACCTAGTGAAGGAAATTCCCTCATCGGATGTATCCGTTCCTTTGAGGGAGAGGAGTTTCATATCAACGGGGATTCCATTCCTTGCATGACTGCAGAGCATCATGGTAATGCATTCTTAGCATATTACTCATATGTCATCTTTCACTAACGATAATAAATCAGTGAAACCAAGAAAAGCAATGAATAATAGCACCGAAAGGAGTTTTGGTATAAATGAGCAGAGAGAATTGAGTCATTCGGCTTTAAATAAAGCGGCTTTCAGCAACTTTTAACTAATCTAGCTATTAATAAAACAAACAACCAATATTATAGCCACTTTTAACGAATTTTTCTTCATTCCCAACGCTCATAATAGAACTTGTATCAATAGGAACTCAGTGTTCACCTTAAGAGCTCCAAAATGCTCCGACAAGAAGTTCGCTGCGCTGGCTATTTGTCCACTCCTCAAATACTTATCTCGTTATATATGTATCCCTACTGTATAAAATGCGTTACGAAGATAATGTTGCAATAAGCTACCGTATGAACATTTTCACATACGAAGAGAATTGAGAGAATCTGAAGGAGTGCGCCTGTCAAAAGGCAATGAGGATATCCTGAAGAAGTTCGCTTGCCTATTTTAGCTGAAAAGCAAATTTATGCCAATTGTTTCAGCGTTATTTATCACAATGGCGGAAGCTGATTAATTTGAAGTCGTAAAATACCAAAGCCAAATGATAATAAAAAAACGCTTTATAAATAATAACGCTAAAAATTCTTTTCTCTCCAAATACTCCAATATCAAAGAAAATACTCAAACGAAATAACGAATGAATAGCGTCAGGCACATCGGCTCATTTCCATTATTTTTCGACCCCCCACCGAGGTTGAAACCTTTAAATGAGATAATTTTATAAAATTGCAAATAAAAATGGAAAAAAAGAAATCAAAAACGCATTTAAAATAAAAGGATTAAAATCGTTAATCACGAAATTATGCACATGTATTATGGAAACGATTGTTTTATTGTTATTATTATTGAAACTTGTATTTGAATAAATCGATATATAAGGAAAAGCGTAAGAAAGAACATTCAAAATATAATATCAAAGAAAGGAGGATATAAGGTACACAATTTCGACGATCAAAAACGGCTGTCAGTAAAACACAAACTGATAGCTCTTCTTGCGGTTAATAAGTTTTCGGTATTTACAGATGAACCCACAGCAGCTACTCCTTCATTACAAGCAGCGGCTAATGAATGGGCACCAGACAAGATTAAAGCATCGCAATTTATTTATAAAGGACCCCTTCAAATACCCTTCAAACAACAACTCATTCTTGTAAGTCTTTTAGTATTTATGTGAACTTGATGAGTGAGTGCCTTACGGATACTTTAGCGTGGAACTGTTGCTTCAATTCAAAATTACATTACAGCAGGTCAAGAAGTGTTAGAAAACTGTAAAATTATGCTAGCATTAATTCTGCAAGAGCGATCCTTCGTCCTTGTCGAATTACTCTAAAGGGGCACATAAACAAGCCATAGAAGATATATTAGAGATAACCACAAAATTCTGATTTCTGAGATTTTCCCTTCGAAACGTAATTGAAAAAAATTCGATGAAAAAAATGTGCCAGAAAAACTGATATGATGAACGCTTTTTGCGATTACGCCCAACGGGATAACTGGCCGAAGAAATATTCGTGAAAACGATTGAAGACAATTCCCAAGAAATCTGCAACTTTAGTAGTCAGCAGCTAGAAATGCATTATTTTCTATCAAATGGAAGTTCAAATATGCAGACTTGTGGCCTTTATGAACGTTTATAATTCATAAAGAAGATGGCCAGTAGGAATTAATTTCGGCCAAAGACTCCATCGGATCTTCTATACCCACAATCGTACCGTAGCTTTCATAGTTCGACAAATGAAACTTCGTCAGTATTAGTCACCATCGTACCTCATCATAAAAATTTATGTAATTGAGCATTATCGAGTAAATGCAAACTGCAGAAGCACGACCTCGAAAACGAGAAACCAGCATCAGTGCACGACGATCAGCATGTGCAATTCGACGATGCAATGAATGAGGTTCATGAAATCGGTAGCGACGTTGAGGTGGTCGTCCTCGGAGAGGTATATTTGCACTAAGCCTGCGATATTCAATTCTCTGAAATAATCAATCGCTGTTGATAGTTACTCTAATCAAATAAATGCGCCTACCTTTTTTCGAAACTTCTGCGGCGCAATAAATGCCCTTATTTAAGTGATCCACAAGAAATGAATGGTCTTTTGAGTGGGAAAAGAAGTCGATGAATGCACACTTTAAAAAAAAATCTTTTTTCCATACCCCCAGAGTTTTTCTTTACAGTATTTTCTATGGTCTGTTTGCGTCTTACTCTCTGAAGATTCGAAATTTGTAGCCATCGTTCTCCTCTCCTCAATTGGATGGGACATTGGTTCTAAGTGTGGTTGCCAATACATGCATAAGTGTTCATTTTTACAGATGGAAAAGAACGCAAATAACGATGGAAGAGGTGAAATAATACGACATAAACATCTGTCATTTCCTTCAATTGCAAAAAAGAAGAGCAACGGACAAGTTGCGATTAGAGACAAATGACTCATCGCATATTTTTGTATTTATTGTGGTTACTCGATCTATAAATTTGAGTATTTTTTGCAAAGAAAATAAATCTTTAAACATCATTGTGTTTGAAAAATACTGCAAACATAAGTAAAAAATCTCTCGGAGGTGGGCCACGTTAAAATAAGAAAAAACATTTCAGATGTTAGTTCGTTGCAATAATAAAACTATCGATGTATGGTTAAAAAAAGCGGCATGAACTTCAAGTTGGCGGCCACCTACTACGTGGCAACATTGATATAGCAATAGATTTGGCTTAAATTTCCATTCGATTTTATCGTTATGCTGTTGCAAGCAGCAGACAATAGACAATAGTAGTTTTGTATATCGCATTAATTATAGAAATTATCAGCAACCAAAAAAGTTTCAAATCATCCATCCAAATGGTAAATATGAGGATCGAATTGAATAAATGACTCCGTCGTTGATTTTCGCTATTGAGTTATTCAAATCACAAATTGGCAAATGATCGCAATTATTCAAATGGTTGAATACGCATTAGGCGTTCTCCCCTTCCTTTCCATCACCTTTTGACTTCCCTCCTCCTCCCCATCCCTCCTTTTCGATGTTTCGGTCAGATAGTATGATTAAAAAATGTTTTGCAAAATATGCGCCTCAATCTGACATAATCCTGAAATAAAATTTACATCAAAAGTTCCAAGGCGATAATTGCCACTTCAGTACTGGTATGATCGTAGAGATCTTCAAGTAGCATTGTATGTTTGATTCTATTACTTACAACAAAATATTTCCGCCAGAAGCACTGGAAAACATTTATTATTCGAACAATCTTTTCTAGACGTGTGCAAAATTCCTGAAGTTCGTATATGACTATGTGGGGGGGGGGGGGGTGGCTCCCTGACTCGGCCTGTTTACTCGAGTTCTACGGATTGAAGTATACACCCTTATTATCCAACCACGTTAATATCAAATTCAGCACATTGAATTAGCTTTGGTCCTTGCATTTCCATTTGATCACACTAATGACCCCTCATCAAACACATTGCTCGGGGTGCTTTCGTGTATAGTCCAGTCCAAATGCCATTCGGTACAGATGCTATATTCACGTATATCACACTCATCGCATTCCATTCACACAAACAATGCTTTATCGACGTGAATATCAGCAACCATTTCTACGCAACAAAATCATCATTACAAGCTAACTTTTTTCAAAGCAAAGATCAAGCGAAATCCATGCCGTTTCCAATCACCACCGCTGAAATATCATTCGATGCTCCTACTCGATGCAACTTCAACATTTCAAATCTTTGTGAACTCATAGCTCAAATTATCCGCATTTTTCTATCGGGCTCTACGATTTCCTTTTAGACTACAATATCACATAATATCGTATTACTGCATCAGTACAAAGTTTCGAATAAAGTTCCTCCTCTTTATTACATATTTGCATATTCAAAAAAAAACGAAACAAAACAAAACAAAACAAATACAATAGAATAATAAAGCGAATGATGAAAAATCATCAGAAGAAGCAAAGAAAAAATATGTATAAGAGAGAAAAGAAATGAGCAAATATTCATTATATTTACCATCACATAAGCAAATGTGCCGATACAAATAGAAAGAAAAAAGAAGCAAAAAAAAAATTATGTTATACGAGAAGTACCCGTAATATCTGATGATTCATACCTGGACGACATTTTCCATCACCACATCTCTTATGATCGTTGACATAATCATCCATATTCTCATGAGAACAACTTTGAGTATAGTCGCCCCCGTCGAATCAAAACGAATTAACGTAAAGAAAATCAAAATGAAATGGCACAACAATAACAGTCGCTCTTGTCATGAAAACTTCACTACTGCAATCGTCCACCGAAAACTCGGCTCGTTTATTTTTGACGAGAAATATGACTCGACAGATGGTAACTCATAAATATTAAAGTTTAGTGATACAATTGTTCCCATATCGAAGAGTGAAGAAGCCAAATTAGCCTTTGATCAACGATTTTCCTTCTAAGCAACAACAAATATTTTAAAACGTGACGATCGATTACTCAGCAATTTGCAACAAGAGAGATGCAAATGCTGAATCTCCCTCTGTGCTTTCATAAATTTTTGAATAAATAAGTGAAGCTTTCCTCAGCAACCGTGTGCCTTTAATGAGCAAACCTAATATGCATATAGTGGGTAAATAGCAAATTATTTCATATGTATAAAGCCCATTCGCGTCATCAACACACAACCGAAACAATGTAAAATACTCTCACTCTAAGCAAAGAAGTTAAACAAAGCAAAAGAAAACTTCCGCGAGCACCACCTTCAAATACAACGATGATTAAATACCCGCACTCCGACAGGGAATGATCAAGCACATAACGTGCACAGCGGGTAGGAGTGAGAAGGGTGGGTGTGACGGAACAATGAAATAAACGAGCGAGAAAGAGTTACGCTGACCGATATCACCTGCGTTAACAATTCAGCTCGAATTATTTAGTGTTTTCTGTTATCCGCCTTCTCCACTTCCCCCGCTGACAGGACCCTCTGGCACACTCAGCAAACGGCAACACGAGAAGACCTCAGTTTCCCGACCCTCGGACAGCCGAAACTGTACCACCTGGCCCTCTTATAACCGATGAGTGATAAAAGACCTACATCTGGTAACTACGTATTTCCAGCTAAATATTAGCACGACGCCTTTTTACTATGTTTTCCTCCCGCAAAGAGGCTTAGACATCAACTCATTGCAATATCAACAGATTTGCGTTATCAATATTTCTATTCCCCAAATATTCGCGATTGTATGTGGAATATCGAAATAAGTCAGACATAAAGATGACAGAGATTTCTTTGCTAAGGTTAAATAGTAAATTTCTCATCTATTCGATGTTATTAAAGAAGTACAAATTGCCCACGTATGGTAATAATTCTTTAAAGTGAAAGCAACGCGACATCGAAAAATGCGACATGCTGCGAATTTATATAGAATTCCGATAAAATCTTTTGTGTAAGTCAACTGCTGTTCGTCCTTACATTTTCCTAATTACCGTGGTCTGATCACTCATCTCATTCTTCCCTTCGCAAATATCAGCGTCCGCCCTGATACAAATTCCATTCGGTCCTTAGAGTGGGCCACACAATGGGACCGATCCCCCGATCCCTAATCTCCTGCATAATCTCCTCACATATATGTGCTCCCTCCCACTACACCACTGGGCCAACTATAAGCCTTTTTTAAGTTTTGAATTTCACCCTCAGCATCGAAATTTGCGTAATTCGAAGCCGACCGTGCAAATAACACTTCGATTCCCATAAAGAAATCAGTCTAAACTCATAAGTTCAAAACCATGCGAAAATGCACATCATCATTGCGTATGGTTTAGCATTCCTTATTGACAGCTTAATGCAATATACAAAACATATCACCGCCGCTTCTCATAAATGAAAAAACTCGGACGAATATTCAACGCCATTTTGCATGACATTAGTTCAGTGTAAAACCCCACCATCGAGTAATATCATGCAATGTCCCCAAACAATGCTACGACATTTGCGCAAAAAAAAAACAACAGCTCATCTGTCTCATCCTGCTTGCGCTCATCGAAATGTGATAGAAGATATCAGTTAAGCCAGCCCACACAAACTTTCCTCGAAGTGGAACTGTGTAGACTCCTGTGTGCACGTATCAGTACCACTATGAGAAACGACAGCAAAATAAACGGTAACCAATATGCTAAAAAATAACAACAAATGTGTTCTAATGAAAAATAACAACAACAACGAGAATAAAATGAGGCCTGAGATGGGCAGCTTAAAGAAGGCATATTGCAGATCGGAACGCTGCTCACAGAGTTGTCGTCCCTTTGGCCTCAACGAAAGCGCGACCACAATATTCCTCAAGACGGGCCACCAGTGTTCGCACATATTGAGGCAATACCAACAAGCCTAAAATCCAACTCATCAGATTAGTTTTAACTCGGAAGCAAAACGTGTAAATAAAAGTTACACCAGACACTTCCTTCTTCATCTTGTTCGCAAGCAGCACTTGACTCAACTTTGAGCTATTCAGTCCTTGAAACTAAGAACATGACAATACTTGAAGATGATGCTCGAATTAGTAATTTTGCCCAAACTATTCCGAGTCTTCTGTAATCCTCGGGCACATTACTAATTAACACAGTTAATCTATGGACGAAACAATGCTCGCAATCTCCGAATGCATAAATGGGGAAGGATCCCTGAAACAAGATGAGTTCGAACAACAGGGCTATGTCACTGACGTTAGGAATACTAATATGCGGAAGGCCTCAATTTTATGAACAACCTGCTGAAGTTTACTGCATAACCCATAAAAAATCTTGTCATGTAAAGCACTTGCCATGCTGAGTACTACACTAGTCAGATCAACTGCCGGCAAAGACAGCCAAGATTTTGCAGATATTCGTTGCCTAGACAAAGTCGATATCAGGTTGCCTACCAACAATTTTAAGATCCTGTTGCGTGCGTACACGAATAATTTGCATGCGTTGAGCCTTTTTAATCTCGCGGCTCGACATTCCTCCGGACAATACTTCCTCAACAATTGGCCAAACCGACAGTACGGAGCCCGAAAGTACGAAGTAAGTTCGTGCCCTGCGACCAGTTTCACAATATACTCCTTGCTCTTCGCTTCGACAACGACCATGGAAGTAGTTATGCTGACACATCTTGTTTGATCCTATAAATCAATCATTCAAAGAGGA